>JAHEWH010000019.1:0-1210511 GCA_020726485.1 Halenospora varia
CTCAATGCATAACCCCTCACACTCCCCCCCTCCAACCACCGCACCACCCTCTCCCACCAACCATCAAGCCTACCACCAACCCACCCATAACCACCACACTCCACGGATCTCCCCACTCCAGTGGCACCAACTCCTCTTTACTGCCCTTATACATACCCAGACCAAAAATTACCTTGAAGATTTCTAGTAGGAGGAAGAAGCGTCCACGCTCAGTAGCCTTAAGAAGGGCGAGGAGGGATTGGTGAGTCTCGATACCTTCGATTCCATGACTGGCATGTATACCCTCATACCCGTCTTTCCTCGTGGCGAACGGCGCATATTTAAACGACACGTCCAATAAAGTTTGCACTAGGTCGACGCCGGAGAGGAGAGCGTTCATCGGCTCCACAATCCTCGGATTAACATCAATATACCACAACTTCTCTCCGTTTTCCAATATCGCATCCAAGCTCAACGCACCATGCCACGAGAGGTGAGCGCCGAGTTGGATAAGGTGTGTGGCAATAATGGGAAGAGGGAGTGATATCTTTTTTGAGGCGCCGCCGCTGACGCCTTCGTGGAGACGGAGGCATGCGTGCCAGGCGAGGAGAGTGCCGTGGGAGAAGATGGCGGAGATCATGAGGAGTTTGCCTTGTATTTCTTTTTGCAATATTAATTCCCCGTTGGTTTGCGAAAATGGCAGGGAGCGCAACCCCCTAGTTAGTTCGGTGAAGTTAGAAATACGATGTACGCCTTGGCTAGCAGTCCCGATATCCGTCTTCAGCCACGCCGGGAAAAGGCTCCCCTCCACCTTTACATTCCCATCCTCCATCTCCTTCTTCGAAACAACAATACTCTCAGGTTGCGGCAAGCCAGCGTCTTCCAAGGTTCTCCTCGCAGCGATCTTGCCTATGACTTGACGAAGAGAGGAGAAGGGCGGGATGGCTATGCGAATGCCGAGTTCGATGATGCGGGGAAGCTCGGCGGAGATGATTGCGACCATTTCTTGGGTGCAGATCAAGATGTCGAAGGGTTCTGGTTCGGCTTTAATCACTCTATATGAAGATCAACACTACCTTTTCGTAAAAACCTCTGAAAACGAGAATCTTTAAAATTCATATGCTACATTAGACATACCGAAGCGCAGCATCAAGCCAAGCATACGGATCCCTACCAAAAGGAGGAATGGTGTGTATTTTGGTGACATGAGAAGTGAATTTTGTAAGAGTGATGCCAGGAGGTGACAAAACATGAACCGTGTGGTTCTTATGGGAGAGGATGGTGGCTAGTTGGCGGGAGGTGAGTCCGCTTGCATCTGTGAGGAGGACTTTCATTTTATCTCTGACTAGTGAACTTTGCCTTTATGACTATACTGGTCCGATAAAGTCAGAAGGTTAAAGGAATATGAAATATGAGGATGTTGGAGTTTTGGGGGATGTTGTCAATGAGAATAGTCAGGTGCTTGAGTTGATGTAGTGAAAACATCCAATCAGAACACGACGCTGAATATCAGGTGAGGAGGTGGTCGTACAAAGAGAATATGATGGAGAAACTATTCCCCGAAATTCTGGCGCCCAAGAACAAAAAGCAAAATGCACGACATTCAACTTTGCTCAAATGACGTGCATTAGTCCAAATCACGTCTTCTCAAGCCCGATGCTTATAATGACGACAGCACTGAACACTAAAATTTGGTCTATTGATCAAATGGCCTTTAAGGCCTTCTATCGAAACGCACCATCTCTATGTTTCTATGACTGCCCGGAAATAGCGACTAAAGCAGAGCGCGTTAGGTATTCATAGAAGAGGATTGTTTCGGTATTCAGGCACAACGACGCTGTTGCCCTTTTGTGCGTCCTTTTCTTCTTTGTCTAGCTCGTGTTGGTTGTCTTCGGCTTCTGCTAGGAATTTTTCGGCTTCGAGAGCTGCTATGCATCCGGAGCCTGCAGAACTGTTAGTATTGATCTCTGGTAGTGGGATAGGTAGACCATACCTGCAGAAGTGATAGCCTGTCTATATCTCTTATCCTGCACATCGCCCGCCGCGAAAACGCCCTCGATATTGGTGTAACTCGTTCCGGCCTTCGTGACAATATACCCTTCCTCATCCGTATCAATCTGGCCCTTGAAGAGAGCAGTTGCAGGATCATGTCCCACAGCATAGAACAGTCCATTCGCCTCCATAGTCTCCTCCTCCCCAGTCTTCACATTCTTAATAACCATCTGGCTCATCAAACCCTTATCATTCCCCTTAATCTCCAGCCCAACAGTATTAAACTTCACTGTAACCTTCTTGTTCGCCAATAGCCTGTTCGCCATCGTCTTCGACGCCCTTAGAACATCTCTTCGCACCAAAACCGTAACATGCGACCCGTACTTTGTCAAGAACATAGCTTCCTCAGCAGCAGAATCGCCTCCACCGATAACAACCAATGGTTTATTTCTGAAGATGGGTACAGCGCCATCGCAGACTGCGCAAGCCGAGATACCATTCTGCCAGTATGTTTCTTCGCCTGTGAGACCTAATCTTCGAGCTGAGGCACCGGTCGCGATGATGATTGTGTCGGCGGTGTTTGGTTCGGCGTCTTCTGCGTATTCGGCCCAGTATTTGAAGGGGCGCTTTGAGAGGTCGACTTTGGCAACGGTTTCGGTGATGATTTCTGTGCCGAATTTTTCGGATTGTTTGCGCATTGCGTCCTGTAAATACACTGTCAGCCTTCATTCTTGGGTACTTACGAGAGGGGCTCACCATTAACTCAGCACCACCAATTCCATCAGGAAAGCCAGGGTAATTCTCCACATCCGTAGTCGTCGTTAATTGACCACCAGCAGCAATGCCATTTGCAAGGAAACCCTCATACAAGACCGCTACCTCCAATCAGCTCTTCTCCTAACATCTCCAAACAACAGTGTACTCACGCTTCAACTCAGCTCTAGCAAGATAGACTGCCGCGGTATGCGCCGCAGGCCCAGAGCCGATAATAACGACCTTACTATGCATTCTCCTCTCTGTCCTCCTGTTCAGGAGACTCGCCGCACCGCTGATACCGTTCGTCTGCGTTCCCTTAGGTTTCTGTTGCAGACTGGCCGCAGCAGCAATGCTCAAGCCAGAGAAACCTGAGCGTAAAGTTCTTTTAAGGGCGGAAGAAAACAGTTTGGCTGCTTCCCTAGTTCCTCGCAAATTTGCTTTTTAGTGAATTATGGGGAGAGGAGAGGTATCTGTAGTCGCGGCGGGTGAATTGGAGAGTGAGTTGTTATTTGTGTGTGTGTCGAGAAGGGAAGGTTCGTGAAGGGATTTGGGTGTTGATTTCTAAGGGTTGTGGTGGGAGGATTTTCGAGTCGCGTTCCTGCAGTGCCCCGCCAAATTTTGGCGGTTGATTGAAATCCCGAGGCGGGCCAGAACACCGGCGATATTGCTATGTAAGCAGGTAATCAATCTGTACAACGGTCCAATTCGAATAGAACCGGGTAATTGTACTCGTTACTCGTTCAAGGAGGTTCTTGATTCCATAATTATAAAATGGAACTGCCTCGGTAGTCTTTTCCTCTAAAATTGCTATCCTAAGCCACGAGAGATCACATGAAAGAATAATCGGGAAAGGCATGATGGAATCATTCACAAGACGCTTGATTATGTCTACCCGTCTGAACGCCTTTGCGCACCTAGCACCTAGCACCTGCCACCGAGCACAAAATGATATCTACCTGAATCAAACGTTCTTACGCGATCGGAGCTCCTAGGTCCTCCATCTCCTTCACGTATCGCTCCCAAATCTCAATCGTCTGCCCATAGAACTCCACATGCGCATCGGCTAATGAACCAAATTGCGTCTTGAACTCAAGACGCTTGATTCTCTCGAACTCTGCTACTTCTCTCACAACTTCCTCATCAAAAGCTTCTGTTGTCTTTTTCGCCTCTTCCACTTCTCTCGTCAGCTCTTCTATCCTGATCTCAAGTTTGCGGAGTCGTTCGCGGCGTGATTGCTCGTGGTCAACGCCTCGTACATCCTCGATCTTACTTCGTATGAATCCCGCAGTCCCAGTGAGAGATCCACCCGGCGACGCCAGAGTATCTCTGTCCGATGTCGACTTTGTGAGATACTCCGTAAGCTGTTCGAAATCCAGCTGCTTTTGTTCTCGGGCCTTCAGTAAATTCTTGAGTGCCGTACTATACGCCTGCATATCCCGTAAACTTCCCAGGTAGTCCTGATCGGTGTGCTCTTTCAACGTCTTCATTCCAGCAGATGTATCTTCCACACTTGCCGAGAAAGCGTGCACAGACTGTTCAACTCCAGGCTCTAGTGTAATGAGTTTTTGGAATTGTTCAGCCAAATCTTTGTAGTCCGTTTCCAGATCTCCTTCTCGACGAGCCACTCGTGCCACGATCTTCTCCACATGCCCTAGATCTTCATCCAGCTTATCCGACTTCTCTCTAACCTCGATGAATCGCTTATCGGGTTTATGTACCTTCGTGAAAGCATTGATAAAGGTATCAGTGAAGTTGTCGAATACTCCAGAAGATCCCTGCTCAGACGCAGATGAGCCCCGTTGCGGTCTGCTCTTCATTGTTGCATTCCAGTCAGTGCTCTCGAGGAAGATGATTAGAAGGGCGCTTCTCCGAAGAGTCGGGTGTAGTGCCAATCGAGCAAGGAATCGGTGGAGGGAGTTTGCGCGTCGAGATGTAAAATCTGGTCCAAATCGGTCCCCTCGTACATACTCCATCTTGTGCTTATCTGGAAGAGGCGGAACTGCGGAGGCTGGGTAATCTTTACATAGCGATTTGTATAGAAAGACGAAGTCTGTAAATCTCCGTCTGACTGTAGTTGTGGGTTTCTGGAATGAGGGGAAGGTAGTCTGCAGCTGTCAGTTGAAGCTCTCAAATTCGTAGAGCTGACGAACATTTGTGGTAACCAAGTATGAGACGTAGGCATCTTTGGAACCATCGTTCTCTTTCAAAGGGGATGTGACTGTGCATTCTAACACTCCTTCTCCAACTCCTGCTAAATCCAGCGAGTCCGCATTGTGCCCAAGTGGCCCACTACCACGTCTTCTGCCATTTGTAGCTCCTGAAGAGGCACTCTCGACATCTGCGCCTGGGCTCGCTACCGGAATTGAAGGCCTTCCGGCGGCATGGTCGCTCTGCCATGAGACGTTCGCGAAATCGTCGTGATCTTGGTCCATTGCCAAGTGAATCGCGGGGCAATCGGAATATGGGGATGCGCAGCTGCGCTGGAGGTTGTGGATTGGGGACCTAAGTTGTAGGATGTTCTTTGTTGGGTGGTTTAGTGTTTCGTATTCTGAAGGAGTTCCCGCAGCGAGCAAAAGATATGAGCTGTTGAGTTGGATTGAGGCTCACTGGCGCAAAACGATCGTCATCGGTCCAGGCAGCTGTGAATCCCCACTAGCAGCCGTGTCACGGGGTGCGGAACTGCGGATGTGCCTCGCATCAAAAAACGCCAGCCAGAGTTGAAAGGGCAATAACAAACCTGAATTGATTTCCACTTTCAAACTTAACAATTATGCAGCGTAGTCGTCCACGGATTAGGTTGTTTTTAGCAAGTTGCATCACTTTTAATCACGAGGCCTCAAGAGACATTGTGTTAAGATCAAGGAAGGTCTTGCTTCAGTGGCCCTGAAGTTCGGCGTTTTTTTTTCGTGGTACCTGCAACTTTTTGGGTTTGGTTCTCTACAGAGGAGATAACATGGAAACTACCAAGTAATGGTAAACTCAAACTAAAGAGATAATGGCTTTTGTCGCAGAATATATAGCTGTTTAGATTCTAATGCAAACCAGCGATTCATCCTCACATACAACACTGGGGAGATAGATTGTAGCCTCCTCTCTCCTCATTACAACTCACCTAGCTAGTTTGTAACATTGTTTAGAGATATCTCTGGATTTAATAGTGGCAGACCTCGGACACTTGCTTCTGAAACGTCCTAGGGGCACATAAAAAAAAAACAAAAAAAAAAGAATTACTAAGGTAGCAGTAGTGGTAACCAAAAAATAATTTGAGACGGCCTACGCGCAAGGGGGTGGTCGTGTGTGGTCAGGTAAAAAGGGGAACCCACAGCCTCACTTCGCTGAGCATAAACTTGCTTCACCTTTTTGCTCCTCAAGATCTCGAACTTTCATTTACGATGCGTGACTACGTTACCTACTTTTCTCAATTACTGACTACTTTAATACCACTTCGCATTACTTTACGATTCACAAGCTATAGAAAATACTTCGGCTTTCTGGTTGACCAAAACTCCAGCAGGGTGTAGATTCGATTTCTGTCCGGGGTTCACGTAATGTTCATGATATATTTAGTTAACCAATTTCAGGCATCAAACAGTGCAAACTTCTTTAACGCCAGTCATCTAATTGGCCTAATTCTAACGTTTGCCTGAATACCAAGGCCTGATAGTTCAGTGGTAGAATTCTTGCTTTGGGCCCCCAATCTCAATTGTAAGAGGTCTCCGGTTCGATCCCGGATTAGGCCCCAAACATCTTTTTATTTTTTTTTGGTTTTTCGTTTATGAGGGTTGGTCATTTTTTTAAGGCTCCTCTCTCTATGCCAATACATCCGCTTGCGCTGATGCGAAACCAAACTTCAGAATTTGCGTTCCTGTTCACTGAAACAATTCCCTGTTAACTTCTCAGCAGCCCCGCCAAGCGTTTTGACGCAACTCCTTTTCCCAAATAGCGACAATTCTGGGACATCATTGGCAATGAGTTGTCAAGTGTTGTATGGTAATTGACGGCGAAGGCAAATCAACATATCAGAAAGAAAAACAGGGTTGTACGACTGCAAGCGGATGACTAAGCTGCCAACCACCTCTAGCACCTCAATAATCTGCTTAGATCTTGGATGGCAACCTGGAAGAAGGCGGTTTTTCATCGCTCTTCCCAACAATACCGCTTCGTAATCTGGTTCTAGCTGGATTTGACTAGCCTTGTAGTAATTATGCGTCTCATCAACGCCCAAACACTTGAGCTCGAAGAGTTCTTTGGAGATCAGATCCCTGAGTACGCCATCCTCTCCCACACCTGGGGACCGCCGAAAGACGAAGTCAGCTTCCAGGACATGACCTCCAAGAATTTTGAACATAAAGCAGGCATTCGGAAAATTCGATTTCTGTGTCAACAGGCCTTGCAAGACGACCTCGTGTGGACTTGGTGCGATACCTGCTGCATCAATAAAGACAGCAGCGCTGAGCTCTCCGAGGCCATTAACTCCATGTTTCAGTGGTACCAGGACGCAAAGATCTGCTACGCATATCTTTCGGACGTAGACGCCTCTGCCAACCTTGATGCCACCACCTCTTCGAGATTCTCGGTTCCTCCGGAATTTTCAATCAGCCGATGGTTCAGCAGAGGTTGGACATTGCAAGAGCTCCTCGCTCCAGAAGAAGTCATCTTCTTTGCAAGAGATTGGATTTGCATTGGTAGAAAAAAAGAACTTTTCTGGCTCATTCGTAGAATTACGGGAATCCACAGAGGCGCTCTGGAGTGGCCTTGGACAATATCCAGCTACAGCGTTGCAACTCGAATATCCTGGGCAGCTCGCAGGAAGACAACGCGCACCGAGGATAGAGCGTATAGTCTTCTTGGAATACTCGGTGTCCATATGCCGCTGCTATACGGCGAAGCGCGAAATGCCTTCAAGAGACTACAAACAGAGCTGATCAAAATTTCGGATGACGAGTCATTGTTTGCGCATTCGGGCCCCAACATTTTGGCGGATATGCCGGACGCCTTCATTGTTGAATCAGAGCGATATACATTGTCACGATCAAATCAGCACAAACCTTATTCCATCACAAACATGGGGCTTAGCATCGAGATCCCAATCGTTTTTCTCCCGAAACTAGATGGATCCCCTTCAGCTAAGTGTCGGGGTATCTTGAATTGTCATGATGGGCAAGACTACAAGCATTTCCTTTCGATTCCTTTGCAAGAGACTTCATTAAAAGGCGTTTTGATACGTTCTCCCGGGCCCGTCGAGCCACTTCAAGAATCCTTGGTCCAACAAGCGAAGAGAACCTCCGTCATGATCAAATTTACTCCTCCCGAAATATCAAGTATCACCTACTTGCCGGAGCTTCGTGGTTCTTTGATCCGGGAATACAAGTCTTTAGCACATGTCTGCACCTCTTCTGTTCTATGGCAATTCAGAGAAAATCGGGTGACGCTTCAGCTTAATCCGAAGAGGGAGGCCGAGTTTGAAATGGTGGTTCATGTGTTTAGCTGGAAATCAGCCGAAGGATCTTTTGTGGTGACCATCATCTTTGAACATTCTGGAGCTGATGCTGGACTCTTGATATATACCGGGGAGGAACACGATGCCCTTGGACTTGAGGTATCTGACATGCTGTTCGCTGCATGGGAGGATAAAGGCAAGCCGGCTAAAGAGGAGATTCAAATTACGGGCAAAAATGGCGAAGTGAGGAAGATAGAGGCAATGATAGCGCTGGAACCACGCTTGAATCAGGCTGTTTGGGTGTTGTCGTTAGAGGTGACAGACGTATCACCAAATCTCATTTCGCCCTCGATGATAGTTCCCATCCACAACCAGCCAGGCTCGCACCCCACCACTTCTATACCAGAATTGCCTTTTCATTCCCTACAAACTAAGCAACATCCGAGAAGTTGCAGCTGAGTAGAGTCTAGAAGGCTGGTTAGACGTCGATCGGGTTCGAATTCGATAGCTTGCTGCCTACCGTACCTTCGATAATTGTCAAGATACATTGACCTTTCAATTTCTTCTTTTAAATGGGTTGTCCGAATACCAATCCTTGGGTTACGGTCTTGTGGACTGGTGCTTGCTGTTCGGAGTCATTTATCCAAACGGTGTCTGCTTTTGCTGCTTTTAAGAATACTGTTGTCCTTGAGACGCCTACATTCTGCTAAGTGGTTCTCTTTCCCTTTTCCTCATTTGCTGCTTCTTGTCCTTTTTTCTTCCTTAGTTATAACTATTATAATACATTTCTAAGTACTTTTACTGGCACTCTTGTTATCCTAGCTTATCCGAGCTTAGCTTAGCTCTCCTACGCTTCTCTAAGCTTCTCTGGATCTAAATTTAGTTAGCTTAGCCTAGCTTCTCTTGGTGTTTAGGTCCTTTAATCTTCTCTTAACCATTTTAGGATGAGGTTAGCTTCACTAGCAGTTTTAGTTTTTCGGTAAATGGAGATGCATATTATGAATTGTATAGCCAGTATGTAGCTAAAAGCTTGGTATGGTATCTCCCGGACTGCCTGGCCATTCCTGGATTATTAACCACCACTCCGACAGACCCATCCTGATCAGAAAGAATCCCTCTTAGTGTAGATAGTATAGCAACAAACATATCTCGTGCAGAAGAGACCTCTACCAGATCGTGGGATTTTGAACTCTCTGACTCGGTATATTCGGGCATAGATTTGCGTTGTTCGAGTACTTTTATTTGCCTAGCTCCTTCAAAATATCCTCCGCTTGCGCAAAAGCGAGTTCTTTCATTGTCTCTTCCCAGAGGAGCTCACTGATCTGATCACCCTTGACCCTATAAATCAAAGGTGCTTTACTTCATAGTATCCTAATTAGCAATCGTGCTCGTGAACTCCGGAAGAAACCACCTACGGCTGTATTTTACAGTCCTCTAAGTATTGACCATGTGAATTAGGGCCATGACTGACAGCAGCGTCGGTGATTGTGCGAGCTCCAACCGAACTCGAACGCCCAAGGATGCGTTTGATCCAACTTGCGATGATTACCCCAATATGTCGCCCCGGGAGGGTTCCAAGACCCGTTCCATAACACAAACATGGGTTGGGCATGGTTATGGTAACAATCGAGGAAGGAACCTTTTTCGTCAACTCGTTTATGAAGAGTTGGCCGAGTAACTTGGAGGTTGAATAGCGATCCGGAAGGTTGAAACTCTCAGGTTTGTCCAACGTAGGTAGCAAAGGCGTGCTATCTTGCTCCTTGAATTTGGCCCAGGACGCCATGTCTGATTGTACCCACACCATTCGACTCGGCTCGTTTGTGTCTTTAAATTTAAGAATTGGAAGAAGCGGGATCGTAAGCAGAGCTGTTGATAAGAAATTACCCTGGATTGTTTCCTCGTGGCCCGCCATGACGCCAGCATTGAAGACAACAATATCCAGGCGCTTCAGCGTCTTTGCGCGTTCTGCAAATGCGACAACCGAATCGTAGGACAACATATCTTACTTCCATATCTCGGTAGCGCCATCTTCGAGATGACGACCTGACGATAGGTTTGTGCTGGCCGCTTGGCCTTTCGACTCATCACGCACCGCGATGATGAGCTTGCTGAGCCCTAGGTCCAACAGTTGACACGCGCATTCAAGACCGATGCCAGTATTGGATCCAGTAACAATAGCGATTTTGCCTTTGAGGTCTGTCGTGTGGCAAGGTAGAAGTCAAAACGAGTTGACGGTAGAAGAATTGATATACACTTGCTCTCTTTTCGGCATCGAGTGTGATATTGGGGGTTTGAGCAGGCATACCAGCCAAGTGGATTGAGTAATGGTGAGATCTACTGACAATTGGAGGAACTTTAGAAGTAGCTGACGCTTGGTGAATCAGTTGGCCTTTCAAACCCCAATCTTCGTGGTGGTCTTGGATCTGGCTCCTAATTAGAAACGCTTCTCATTGAATTGATGCTTTGGGAGTTGGTAATATTCGCTCTGAATCTTGGGTTTCAGCCTAAATGACCAAGCTAGAAGAGCAGCGACAGTTCTCCGCAGAAAAGAATTCCTTCAAGGGAGCTACGAAGTAATGCTGGCGGCCGAGGATGCCCAATCCTGCGAATGGGATGCGGTAAAATGAAGTTGACCTTGTTGGACCAGGTTACGAGGTAAACCACTCTTCTGAAGTAGATAAGAATGCACCAAATGAACACAACGGGGAACATGGAGTATAAGGCTCGCGGGAGGCAAAATCAAGCGACGGCAAATCAATATGCTATCAGAGAATGCGCCAACTTCATTGCAACCGTATTCAGTCGGAAGGTAGTTATCTTCCTTCCATGTCATGTTATTTACTAGCAAAGCTGCAACATTTACGTAGAAGCAACTTCTGTTTTCCGGACCAGTCAAGCACTAGGTATCAACAATTCAGGGCGGTTCTCCTTTACATGGTTCCCTACATAAATCTGACAGGTCGCTCTCCAGCTTCTACTCACCGCGACCGCGTACCCCATGGGGTGAGGGAGAGGGAAGGTAGGATGTGCATCGTGAGCAATATATACACGGCCTTGGTCTTTGTTGTGCCCTTTCATGAGGGTCCATCATAGGAAGGAAGTATTGCAGCATCGTCATGGATATCTGCGAGTATCCCTTTGTTGTTGGTGGGGGTAAGTTGCTAAGGATCTAACCGTGCTGCAGTACTTGTATTGCAACACTCTAACTAACCACCCTCCAACGCTGACAGGTCCTCTCAGGAAGTGGTATTGGCGCAGCTACGGCCGTGGGCGCACGCGGCATCATCGTTGCGGCTGCCACCAACCTGAACTTTCGCATCGAGGCACGGCACATCGATGTTACGTCGAACACATCAGTTCATGATGCGACGGCATTTGTAGCCTAGGTTTTTGGAGGTATTGATTACTGCGTTAACTCTGCCGGGGTGAGTCCATTCCCTCTAGCTAGTCGTTCACCCAGAACCTGAATCAGTGCGTGGAGCAGTGCTGACATTGAACCTCTCTCAAGATTGGTGTGAAAAGTACTCATGAAATTTCAGATGCCGATATCGTCAAGTTCCAGTGTATACTCAGTACTATTGTTACAGGTGTTTCCCTCGTCACGAAGGTTGTTTTTGCGACAATGAGATCCCAGGAGCCTCCATTCCATGACCCAGCCGCACCCGAACGAGGAGTAACCCGAGGCACAATTTGGGATCGGCATCTGCCTTTGTATCTTCGCCTGGAATGGCTCCTTATCGAAGGCGGCTACGAAAAAGTCCATTCCCTCGTCGCACACCAGCAAATGACAGCCATCATCGGCGGAGTAGCAATCACTGCCGTCCTCCCCCTTTTACGCGCACATCCAGGACAAGCAAAGCTGTACTGGGGCGTCAAAGCCAGAAATTGGTAGATGCTGTTACTGATGCCATTTTACTGGAGGGAATTGATGTGGGGAAGATTTCGGTGGGGAAGAGAATTGATTTGAGGGATGTTTTGCAGATGGAGATTGATGGGAGCGACAGGGAGCCGGTGGTGGTTGTTAGTGGGCCGCCTGGTATGGCTGATGATGTGAGGGCTGTGGTAGTGGATATTATGGGGAAGAGGCGGGTTCATGTTAGGCTTGTGGATGAGGGTATTAGTTAGTAGAACGCCCGTGGGGATTATGGTGATGAAGGAAGAAGGCACCCGTGATTACTTGGATAGTTTTGATGTCAGTTTGACTTCGCCTGTTTGTACGAGTCACGTATGTCGTGTCAAACTATTCCGCAAACTCCATCATTTAATATTAAATATGGAATATTAAGAGATGAATATCTAATCATTCTATCCGTCTGTTGGATATAGGGGCCTGAAGGCCTATAGTTGCAGGCAATTATAGGGCACTTAGCACTGGAAGGATTAGTGTCGGAAGCCCCGAAGACTTAGCTATTCAGGGCACTCGGAAGCCCCGAATACTCAGCTGTTCAGGGTATTCGGAGGCTCCGAAGGATCAGCTGCTCAGGGAATATAGGCCTAGCTTCGTATATGTAGCTCCACGCTCAAGTTTCAATCTCCATACGTCCCTCGCTAATCCTCGCTTGTGAAATCTGGAAGGCAGCCTTAAGCTTGCACTTCCCACGTCCCCCGTCAATTGTTGAATGGCCCTATGGTATGATTTATCATGACGCTCTTTCATATGTGTGAATGCGTTCATGTCAAGATTGCTCACCAAAATACATATGATTTCGTTGCCTTCCCCTGTAATTCTACAGCCTGCTTACGCTGGAAGACTTAACACTGAACGACATTGAATGCGCAATACGCTCTTGGCTACCGTAGTAAAGAGAACTACCTCATCACCAAATCCACGGCCTTCGCCTTGAATGAATAGGTGAACAGGGTATGACGCTTAGGAAATAGCTGATTGTGTTCGCACTTCTGCCGAGCTGCCTCGCTTAATTAACTAGCGAGCTCTTGCCATTTTCCTACAAAACGGACCCTCTTCTTCTTCTGAAATGTTTCATAACTTCTTCTACATCAGCTTCTCTAGAGTCCTCGAATATTCTTCAGTAGCGATACTTGACAACTTGCTTTTGCGATACTGATACATCCGCAATCTTCACTTCTCTTCAACTTCGTTCTCGATTCCCGAAGAACATTCATCAAGATGGGAAACAAGACCCGACGATCTCCTAATGTCCCTTTGGCTGTCTCTCTTGCAGCTTCATCCCCACCTAGCACAACCGCAACACCTGCTTCTTCTGCGTCTACTCCATCAGGAAGCACGCCACTTACGCCTGCAGCCCCATCAACGACTGCAACCATACCAAACCCGCTCCCCGCCACTCCTTTAGGCAGTAATGATAGTACAGCACCTAACGGCCATCATTGTTCTCGACCGCAAACCCATCGACAGCGAACCCAAGCTGGGATCGTCAATACTTCTGTAGACAACAGTACTTCTCAAGGCGCCACTTCTACCCATGCGAGCGATGCTGCCACTGTGCCAGCCCAAGATGTCGGAATCTTCCTTGCCCGCGCAGATAAAACCAAGAAGGACATTATTATAAGCGCCTCGGGCATACAGAGAAACGCTGCCACGATGCCACAGATCGTGCTTCCCAAGGGTGTGCCACATTCGCCAATGGTCACAAACTACCTTACCCAGAAGGATTATGACTTCTTAGCAGACTTTCGCTCTATGACCGCCGAGCAACAAAAGAAGATGTTGGACGGCAAGTATACCGTCATTAATGTACACTTACAAGAAATGTTAAGTTACAAGGCGGCCGAGAAGCATAAGACCGTCATTGGCAAGATAAACCAGCTGGGTGTACCCTTCTTTCAACACGCTACGGATCTGTTCCTGAACCTGGACTTCCCCGATTTCGTAGAAGGAAACCTCAGATTGCGCTCTAACGATACCGCATCTAAGGCACTTGTGTCCCTTCCGAACAAGGATCCATCTCTCACACTAGACATCGAGTTCAATGCGGTGTGCAAGTTCTTCGCCGATTTGGTACAGACCCTCAACAATTTTCAGTCCTTGAGTCGACTGGACATCACGATGCGAGTTCCCACCAACAACGGTCCTACGTGTGTTCAACTGGATCAATTTCACCACATGTTGCCATTCTATGATGTTAATTATACTAGATGGCGACTTTAGTGGTTTGCTCCGGGACTTGCGAGCCCTGAGGTGATCCCGACGGAGGTTTTGGACTATATGGACAGAGAGATGGCCAAGGTCAAGGCTAAGCGACATAAATTGCGACGCGAGCAGGGGCGCTTGGCGAATGAGGTGAAATACATCGTGGTTCGATAAGCGAAAGCCAATGGTGTTGTCGGGGGAAAGGGTTGAATCTGGGATGAACTGGATGGGGATTTCTTTTCGGGGTCTTTTCTTTCGTGGATGGAGTGGTGATTTTTTGCGATGATTTCATTCGGCGTTGGCGTGGATTATGAGCATATCCGGATAAGGTTTGTGATAATAGAGAAGACATTGCACGGTAAATGATATTGTGGCAGCCGAGGACTTTGGTTGATTGTGAGGTATGGTGATATGCTCTTTTCACTTTTGTGACGTGCACCTGCCTTCGCGGAGAGCCGAAGCAACTTTTCACCTCGCAACTCTTGCCTTCTATGATCTGAAATACATGAGTAGAGCGAGCCACATCGAGAAAATCTCTCTGACCAGCAATTCCATGACTTGAAATCCACGAGCAGAGCGAGCCACACAGGCAGATCTCCTTGACCACCGCCAACAAGCCTCATTCTCCGTCTCTATTCCACCAACATCCCCAGAAAGGTCGCATAATTAAGCTCCCCGCCGCCTTCCCCGACCCCAAAGCATACTTCACTTTAACACAATTCTCCTTCCCCTCCATCTCTCCGATCAGCGTTTCATCCTTACAATAATCACCCTCATACAGTGACACTGTCTGCCCAACCCTTGGCACAATATATGCACTGGCCATTCCGGGGCGTATGCGTGTGCATTTGCAGTGGTGAGGGCTGCGGTGCCAGGTAGGTCGGGCGCCAGAGATGCCAGAGCGGTCGAGACTGTCTGTGTCAGTGTGGAAATCCTGGACTCTTGTGGGCTGATAGAGAAGGGGGGTGGGGGGGGGGGGGGGGTTACCAGTGTTCGGCACTGTATTCATTAAGTTTTGGATCAGGGAGCACTGCATATTTGCTTGCAGCTGCTTGGCCGATTGTAGCAAGGCCGAAGAATATGGCAAGGAATATTTTGAGGTGCATTTTGATTAATTTGAAGCCTGGAGAAAATTGTGGAAAGAAGAGGAATTTCGCGATGATCGTGAGTGGGGTCATGTGGGTGAAAATCAGAAGATGTGAGACTAATTCTACGCTAAAATCACATGGCAGAGGCAATTACAGTATAATGAAGCAATAATTATGAGAAGCGATTGTGTGACTCACTTCATTCCGAGCTCGGGACTGGTCACTGGAAAGTAGTCACATCATGGGGTCCCGTTGGATTAGGATGTAGAGGTGTGGCACCGGTACCGGTGTTCTTCAATGCATTATGGGTCTAATATCAAACCCAACAGAAGGGAAAGCACGGTAATTAAAGAACACAAAAGCCTGAACCCTTTCAGGATAAGAGACGCAGCAGCTGGCATCGTTCATCTGCGGCTCCTATTTTTTAATTCATGAAGGAGCAGGCAAGAGAATAAACTTATAGCGGGCCTGCAACCTTCATGACAATTGCCGGACATACTCGCTTAAAGGAGAAATCATTAAAAGTGTGCATACGAATGGGCTTCTATAGTTTGAGGCTAGCTTAAGGAAATCAGATCATGATGTGAAATCCAGTGGCAAGGCACGTTTTGCGAATTGAAACGTGGCCGCCTACCAATCTTGAAGTGTTTTAGTTAGTCAATCGCACCTTCGTCTTTGGCGTCGGGTACCTTCCGGCTAGTTTGGTAAGGGTAGTTCTCGGCACGGAGAATTTACGAGCCGGATCCCGGTGGCCTGTACCATGTGTCAATCTCAACGTCGTCCTGAAAACAACAACATTCAATAAACAGCGTCAGAGTGTGCAATTGAGGATGCGGAGTGTTCTTCGGTATTCTTAATCATAAGACGTGCCATCAACTGTATTGACAAGCGCAATATAGAGCTCCGCCAGTGTGATGCCTTGTTTCTGAACAGCTCATTGCATTTTCTTGACCAGGTATTAGTGTTCCCGGCTTTAGCTTGTTACAATTTCCATTACCTCCATTGCTTGAAATTCATTTCCATCATATGATAATTTTAGTTTGCATCTACGTGGCGTTTGAGCTTTTGAGTCCGCGCAGAATACCGGGATATGTAATGCATCTTATCCAGCGAGTCGCATCGATTTTCATACGCATGGCACATGGCAGCATGCATCTCCACATAGTTCTTTCCTTATTTCAAGCCTTCTTCTATGGTTATGACATCCCCTCGACCCACTTGCCCTCTCGAAAATGATTAAAACCTCGTCATGGTATCTCATTACATTATGAAATTGCGTTAATTCTCGGAGTTCTCAGGTTTCTTTGACTTGCCATGGTGATATAATAACACTGTTGAAGAAGACTAGTACTCTTTACGTCCAATCATAAGCTCCTATACTGGTCACTGGGGCGTGCATTTAGCTTAGCGGAATTATCAGTCAACACCACACTGGCTTTTGTCCTTGTTGATCTAATTTAGTTCCTCCACTCTTACCTGCATACTGAGGTAATTCCAGAGAACATTTCTCACTAAGCGAAGAGTCGCTCTACCGTTAACTTCACAATCTGCTTCCATTCAGGTATAAAGTCTTGTGAGCTCCCTCGCTGTCAGTTTTCCCTTTCTTTCTTCAGCATACATCGACATCACTCCATCATTCTGCATTGCCTTCATAGCTCTTCACCAGATTATTGACTGATTTCGATACCTTCATTCATATTATCAACTACCTCACTCGACTGCTACTATATTAGTTGGCAAGATGCTATCCCAGCAGCAAACCGTCCAGCTCGCCCCTGGCTCCCAGCCTTGGCGCAGGAAGTCACTCAACAAGTCGTCCCCTGAACCACCACCACAATGCCTTGGACGACAAGGCCACACCTCCAGGATCTATCGCCTATCTCAATAAAAGCCACAACATTGCAACACCAATCAAGTGTGTCAACACTGCTTGTCACCAGCAGCACTTAATTGAGAACGGAGCCTTCGACCACCCTGTTGTCATCCTGCACGTCTACAAGTGCCCGGAATCAGCGCAGTCAATGGCGCTTGTCCTCTGCTCATCATCGAACCCACAACCGGATCCCACAAAGCCTTTGAACAGCTTGCCAGTAGCCAACCAGGCCCAAGGAGATGAGCAACTCTACGACAATTATCAACCACAGGATTTACTGTTCATCGAACGACAAGTCCCAACCAAGAAGCAAAGCTACGTCCTTCTACACCACGTTTATGCCGTCTCATTCAACCACATGAGCCAATTCTGGCACAAAGACCGATCCGACTTTCGCCTCGAAAAAGAGTCAGACGCCAGAATCATGACCAAACTCCAAATTACACCAGCCAAGTGGGTCGAAACCACCTTCTTTCAACAAGGTGATCAGGTGGATCTTGACACCGCGCTACCAGCGGGTATCCCAGCACTAAAACTTTCTGACATAACGGCAACCACCAAAACCGAGCTAGACACTAAATTCCGCACTGGCGTCTCTGCTCTCAAGTCCTCCAGTTGGAGAACAACTTCAAAATTTGCCGAAAGCTGGAGATCAACCAACAATTGGAGGGCGCAAGCCTGTGCATAAACTGCCCCTCCGTAACTTGGACCGAAAAATGTTCCAATATGTAAGTATGTCCCATCCCAAGAACACTCATGCAAGATTCTAACTTCTCAGGCACCACACAAACCACCACCTCTTGGTAGCACATCAGCCTCAACTCAACAGTGCCAACATGTGAGTTTCTCCACTTTAATGAGACATATATATAGGATTCTAATTTTCTCAGGCACCACAGAATGGCACGCATCTACTACATCTCGGCGGCACCTCCTCTTCAACAGTGCCAATAATGACACCGACAATGCCCACCATCCACATTAACATCGATGGCAACAACGCTCAAAGTTTGCAGCTGTCATGGACATTGCCGGCAAAGAGCACGACGATAGTCCTGGGTCGTCTGTTGAGTCGTCTTCAATCTTCTTCGAAGGTTTCTCCAGGTCCCTTGGCAAAGACTATCGTCAACAAAACATATCATCAATGACGCACATCGTCCACGACAGTCATCACCAATAATGACAACAACGATCAAAAATCAAATAAAAAATCACAACAACGATCAACTCGGCAGCAGTCATCACCAACGACAACAGGCACCACGACTGGTAGCCCGCGGCTAACCCCAAACTCAGTCGGAAAAAGAAAAGCCAAACACATCAACATCCAACAAGCGGAACTTCCGGGTCCGGCTTCGCCAACGTCTAGGTCAGCCGGGTCGACGCGATGCCCCAAAAATAAAACCCCCATCAACAGTTTCGACTTGGAACTTCGAAACACCATCGCGTCGGCGCCCTCTACGAGTCTGGCCTCCACGTGGCAGAGGGTGGTAACGTCTTCAAGTGAAGGCGGCTAACAGACTAATCTTTTGTATTTGTATGCTCATATCTTGTATCTACCTGATCATGTTCTTCATTTACGTCCTCTATTTTGCATTTATATCTGCATGTTGATTTTCGTATCTAATGCTCAAGATTTGTCTCCGTATATTTTTCATTCGCATTTGCGTGGTTATATTTTACATCTACCTCCATCCATCTTGCATTTATAGTAGCATTATGTATCTGCATTTACATATTGATATCTTACATTTACATATCGATAATTTATATTTCTATCTATCATTTACATATACTAGTTAAATTTTGGATTCATGTCTAAGATTTATATGTTTATAATTCGAGTGTTTCTATTTCGCATTTATATTAGGCGATTTGTTTTCATGTTTGCATATTTTTACTTGGTATTTACGTTTCTCTATTTCATATCTACAATTATATTGTTACATTTACGCGTTATGTCTTTGTATTAATACATTATATCTATACTTCATATACTTCACATTTATACCCATATTCTAATATTTATTCTCTCTACATACCTATATCTATTCCACATTTTCAGTTGTTTACTTTTGCCTCAAATATACCTATATATTAACTCTTTATCTACTCATATTTCTACCCTTTATCTACCTTTGCATTTTCCATATTTATGTTCTATCTTCTTCAACTTTGTCGAACGTTTAACTCGAATTTGCTCATTCGCATTTACTGGCTATTTACATTATTTTACGGAAATTTATCGGCACTTCATCTATTGTGTTCTATATTTTTAAAATTTGGATTGCCATGTCAAGAGCGTGAGTCTTGAAGCACTGGAGCAATTGTCCAAGCCTCCCTTGCACATCAATTGCAGGTGGTAGAACGGACTGGCTCCTAGATGCCAGAGGTGGTGGAAGGGAGGCAGAGTTTCGAGGTCCCGGCCGGGGTTGGAGGGAACTTGAGGAGGCAGTGCGAGAAGGAAGTGAGCACTTCATGAGCTAGAAAGGGGAGGCGATATATATAGAAAGTAAACAATTGTATAATTACTTTTCTCAATTGCAACAATGCTGTTGAATATGTGAAATACTGCAACGTGACCGCATCTTCCTTCAAGAGGACAATGATTGCCAACCTCGGTCCTCTCCGAGCCTTTCCTCACTGTTGCATTGATATACCAGGATTGCGCCTTCCTTCTGTGTTTACAATCCGCCCGCTGAAGCTTCCCAGGATTTTCTTACCCTTGCTTGGATGTGCCTGTATTGCGCCTTCCCTCTCTTGTTGCAAGCTGCCGGCTCAAACTTCCAAGGCTCTTAATGGAAGGCACAATCCTTGAGGACGGTTCAGCCAAATTTGCAGGCCGAGGTTTAGTTTTGTTTCATCTACAACTTCGGGCAGCAACAAATATGCCTGCATGAAAAAATGTATTTTGTTTATGAACGACTTTTCGTTACGTGAACAAAATATCTGTCAAGTCCCGATCCACTCCCTCCTCCTGTCTGGCAACCCCACTCTCGCTCATTTCAATCTCGCCACCCAGCTCCGACATAGAACCTGCCATCTCATTTTCATGTCTTAAACTCTTTAATGCAACCAGTTCTTTCTTCGCAAGCTGACAATTCTGCTCCAACGACACGTAAGACTTCACCAGATTATTGTGCTGAGTCTCAAGTACATCTATTTGCTCTTGGAGTTGTTTCTCTCGCTCTTCCTTTCTTCGCGAGAATGTTCGCTGTGATTCTCGATTTTGGGCGCGTCGGCGCTGAATCATGAGTCTATTTCTTGAAATGGTTGGAAATGAAGGAGTAGCACTTACCTCTGTGACCTCCGGAGTGTCCACTCCCTTTGCACCCCGTTTTCTCTTTTTCGGATCAGGAGGTTTCATCTCATCTTCTTGCGACAAGGTTTCAGGTTCTGTTGCTGGTGCATCGTATGTAGGGAAATGCTTAGATGGGTCAGGACATGGGATTAGTCCTATTCGGCTGAATAGATTACATCGCTGTCACGATGATATTAATGCACGTCTGTTCAAAAATAATTTGATTCGAGGACTTACTTCGCAGTTCAACAAAGGCTTCGGAGAAAGGTCCCTGTTTCTGTCAGAAGTCGTCTCGATGTTGGTGTTGATAGCCGTAAAGGAAGGCGGCTGTCCGTAATGTTGTGGATTCATCGTAGCGAGTGGTAAATGATTAGATCGTTCTCAAATGCTTCCATCGGTATTTTCCTTCCAACAAGATACACCATTTATATTTCATCACTGGCAGTAGCTTCACTTACCTCAGCAGACTTCCAGTGTACCCTGGTGACACACTCTTCACATTGTACTAAGGAGTCCAACTACAATTACCAAAGTCACTGATCGAATAATAAGTGACAAAGCAAGAATATACTCCGAAACAAGTTGTAATACCTGACTGATGATGCTAATGTGTCGTGAATCCTTTCGGGGCTAAGAGGGAGCCGACGCTACGGAATCCCACGGAAGCCCTTGGATTTTTTCCGCTTTAGTAATCCGTTATACCCGACGCGTTTTCCCTCGCTCGCAAGTTCGCAACTTCTTTGTTCAGTAATTTGAACCAGATCACGGACATGTCCGATGCGTAAAGTCATCATAAGTCTCCCTTGTAATATATCACATACGGTTCGAAGAGCATCTAGGTTCATTGACTGCACTTGTAATGGCCCTGAATACTGGTGTCTGCCTTGGTATTGCGTCGGTTCTTGGTTGAACTCGCCACGGCTTGCCCTCACCCAGTTACATCGCGTGAGATTGCTAAGGAATCAGTAAGAAGCCCCAAAGCTTTTTATTCGTCGGGTAGGGCCCTGTTAATAGCTTTAGGCAACTCGCTAACCCTTTCTCCCCAAACATCGAAATGATTTATAATACTTCAGCAGTCTTCAAGAAGATGATATATTAATGCGAAATCCATTCAGAACACATCTATTGGTGAGGACTGTTGAAACCCTTCGATTACGAAGGACTGGACGAGGAATTCTCATGACGTACATCGAACGCAATGCTGACTTGGCTTATCGTGACACTGCTTCACTCAAATCCCAGCCAAGTGCCAACAATCCATTTTGTCAGTCCCAACTCACGGGCTCAGTGTATCGGACATCCGCCAACTAAAGGTCATCCGAAATAACGTTTGAAGTGGCTTTTGCAAGATCTCTTCACCTTACACGAGTACCAAGGAATAACTCAGACTCGTCAATCATGGTCACGATCGTCCCGAGTTGAGTCACGCAACGCGCTTTTATCAAGAAGATTACAATCTCTTTATCTTCATGCCTCTCAAAGTAAGTGATTTCTTCGACGCACATAGTCTTTTGATAATCTCTAGTCGCAAGCGCGTTGCTCGGCTCAAATATGTACCCTTTGTCCTGAGGGACTTCAATCCAGCCATTCAAGTGTAAGTAGTAGATGCGGTGAATTGTTCGGTTGTCGATTGATCCATAGAGAGTATACAGAGGATTGAAGTCACGTGTAACGCTAGCTTAGCGAGTGGTCCGTGTGCTTGATAGAAGATTCGCATCCCATATGTTAACAAAACAATTTCATTCACAGTCCACACTCTTGATCGCAAGTCCAATTACGCGCAGGCCGAGAGACGTGTACGACTGAGACAGTGCCACAGCATTTCGACATTGCATTTCGGCTGTGCAAGGGTAAGAAACATTATTTCCGTCCCCAAACTCCGTTTCTATCTGATAATTATACAATTCGCTTCCTCTCTGTTTTGTTTCAGCAGTACTGACAGGATTACAAGCATGCCTTTTGCAATGGCTTCTTGCAACCTCTGGCAGATAATTTTCCCCCTCATTGGCGTTCTTACAAGCATTGCACGCGCTTCGTCAATAGTACTCCAAGGCGGAACAATCATCGCGTTCGATGAAGCCACCTCCTCACTCAATGTTCTCCGCTGTGGCTCCTTGCACATTGTCAATGATCGAATCCACGCAATCTACGATGAGTCGCAAAGTGCCACACTTCAAGCAGACACTCAATTCATCAACGTAACAAACCACATTATCTCTCCTGGCTTCATCGACACGCATCGCCACGGTTGGCAGACAGCATTCAAGACAATCGGATCAAACACAAGTCTTCCAGAATACTTCCACCGATTTGGAGAGTTCCCGTCAGAGGGAAAACTCGATTCTGAGGATGTTTATATTGGGCAGCTTGCGGGACTACTCGAGGCGATCAACGCGGGTGTGACAACTACGCTCGATCATGCTCATGGAATTTGTAAGGCTAATTCACTTATTTGCTTTTGACAGTGAAGAATGATTCTAATGGTTGTTTTCAATAAGGGGGTGATGATACGGCAGATGCAGGGTTGAACGCAAGTATCGACAGTGGCGCACGGGTTTTCTACGGCCATACTATACATCAACTCGATAACGGATACACAATTGAGAATCAGGTTGCAAAGCTGAAATCATATGTTGCGATGGATCTGAGCAACACTAGTGTTGAAATCGGTCTGGCGTACGATGGCTGGGTTACTTCTCCAGCTGACGCTACAGCCAAAGTGGTGGATGCAGCAAAGTAAACAAATCCCCCCACATAATCCCCACACGAAAGCTGATTTAGAAACAGAACCACAAACCTTTCAGTAATCACAACACACTTCCTCGGAGGTCCTTGGAAATATGGCAACTCACCCGCCGTCATGCATTCCTTGGACCTTCTGAACCGAACCATTC
Source organism: Halenospora varia (assembly GCA_020726485.1). Classification (NCBI taxonomy): domain Eukaryota; kingdom Fungi; phylum Ascomycota; class Leotiomycetes; order Helotiales; family Solenopeziaceae; genus Halenospora; species Halenospora varia. Next base: position 23,436 of record JAHEWH010000019.1, read on the forward strand.
CGTTCGTCTTCTCTCACGGCAGTTTCATGGACGTAGCAGACGTTAGCCTCCTCCGCAGTACGAATCAATACCTCAGCATCACACCCGAATCAGAATATCAATATGGGCATAGCAATGTGAATTCGCAGTTGATCCTCGATCAAGCTTGTATTGGCGTTGACACGCATTTCACCTTTTCTACAGATATTGTAACGCAGGTTCGGATATGGCTTCAGGAAGTGAGAAATAGGTTATATAACCAGGCTCTATTGCCAAAGTAAGTTTTATTTTCTTTGAAAATACTCTATCTTACACTACTGACCTAACCTTTAGGTGGCACGCTGGCGCGACGAACCCCATGTCCGCCAACCAAGCTTTCCTCCTCGGTACCAGAAACGGCGGCTTAGCACTTCACAGAGACGACATCGGAATCATCAAAGTAGGCGCAAAAGCAGACATCGTCGTATATGACGGTATGACCCCTGGGATGCTTGGTTGGGTCGACCCGGTTGCTGCTGTTATCATGCATTCGAATGTTGGTGATGTCAGGCACGTGCTTGTTGATGGAAAGTTTGTCAAGAGAGATGGAAAACTGACCATAGAGGATTATCCTGGTATTCAGCAAAGATTCTTGAAGAGTGCACGGAAGATTCAGCAAGTGTATAAGGACTTCCCGTACGCTGTGTTGGAAGGCTCTTATAATGACATAACTTTATATGAGGACCCAACACAAGCTGACGTTTTGCGAGGGGATGGTACAGGTTATGGCGTCAAGCATCTGTAATGGTGGCAGTCCAGCTGAGTGGGAGGGTAAAAATTGACACTGATTCGCATCAATTTATGTTCGGCTGATGAAGATACTGGTTTGCTCTCCTCCAAGGGACCTTTCTCACCATAACCGCAGCCCTGGATTGTGAGTAGTTGTTTCGGAATTTAAGATAAATATTTCATTCTGGCTTTACCGCTTGGTCAAGGAAGTATTGAGACAAAACCTTCTTTCCGTAGTGGGGACAAGACTAGCAATTTACCTGACTAAAGCCAAGACATAGGCTGCCTGTTTGAAGTGACTGAAGCCATTCCTGGCATGCATAACTGAATAAACGCATCACAACCTCTTTCCGGTGTACTGAATACCAGTGACATAATCAGAAGGTGAGGCTTGCAGGCCAATTTAATACTTAATACTTCAACACAAAAAGAAGAAAGGAAAGATTCTTACCGAAGGAAGGGCAGCAAAAGCTTGCAACCAAGCCTTTTCATGTGACTCAGAGACTCAGAGACTCAGAGACTCGAAAACACCGACAGTCTTTGTTCAGCTTGTTGCGGATCTCGATGAGTATGCACAGCTACTTCTGGTATTCATGAAACATATCAAAAGCCTTTGAGACCAGTGTCAAAGTCTACAGAGTCACGTTTCCCTGGGGACCTTTGTTCATCAGAAATTCCCTTTGTCTCGGGGTTACCGAGAACCATTCAGAGATGTGTGCGTTGCGGAACAGACCTCATCTCCGTCCATGGAGTTCTTTGTTCTCCTTAAACAGGCAACCTTTGTCCTAAAGCCACTAAGGTATCTTTCTGAGCCCGCGTTCATTTTCGAAGGTTTTTATTTTCCCCCTTGTCTCTAAATCTGTCTTTTCCTTTCTAATGTCCCTCCCTAGGTGGCGAGAAACCCACTGTGCCAAGAAAAAAGATGGGTACTTTGACTTTAAGCATCTCAAGCTCTGTGCACACATCGACATCTCCTATATTTTTGTATAAGTCATGTTCTGTGGCCACCCCTGAACACTCTGAATCCCTCCCACTAGAAAATTACGTTCGCATCATCGCTGTTGAATGAGCGATGCGCATGGACTTGCTTTTCTTAGCCTAGTGCTGCAATTGAGCCGCAAACTGTCATTACCGCAAAAACACCCACTACTTCACTTGGACATCAATAATAACAACCTCAATTCTGACTTCACTTGAGTTCTCTCTATTTTACCCTTTTCATTGCTTGATTCGACAAGCGTATAGCGTCTAAGGCGAAAAGCGGCAAATGTTCACGCCTGAGACCGCCATCCGACCTTGTTAATACTGACGGCGATGACGATACCGATAAGGCCTAACTAATCTTCTAACAGAGATAGGTCTATTGGATATAGAAGGTTTGGTACATATGCTTGTCCTGCTCAGCTTGTCGAACGACTTCACCGTCCATAACACCGTGCACGTAACACTCTCCTACATACGCCCAATAGTTATTGTTAACTTGGCGCAAAGCGTAGGCGACCCGTCCGGTCTCCAAGATGCATATGGCGTCACCTGGATGTAGCCATTCTGGTCCTAGCCCGATGTATCCTGTTTTCGTGACAAAGAAGCGTCTGTTGAGCTGTTCAATAAGTCGCAGCTGTTGGGATCCACGCCTGCAGAAGCCAGCCCAGTAGGATAATAAACGACGCTTGCCGCCTTCTGTGCTCAGCTCTGGAAGTGTTCGAAGGTCGGAATTATCTAACCGTGTCGGCTTGCCAGAGTCATAGCCTTGATGTAGTGGACCTTGTTTCAGATCAACCATAACACATCTCCAATATGCTCGAGAAGATGGCTCGTCAGTTGGGAGGTAGACAGTTTCTTGGGGCATGATGAGGTGCCATTGAGCCAGCGTCATTTGCATCGACGCTATCCAAGTATTTATGCCCTCTTCGTCATCTGTTAGAATCCGACCTGGAGCTTTGGTTCCAAGAGTCGTTATGGTATCAATAAGTCTGCCATGAACTACAAGGACCGAGTCATTATTGTTCAAGATAAATGGCCAAAAGTTAATTCCATCGTGATTGCATGCATTGTATAACCTCGGGTTGAAGATGGGTTTGGATAATGACGAAATGTAGTCGCCTCCGGGTTTAGTGTGAAGCTCTAGGTCTGGAACCCAGGATGGCAGGAGACTGTTTCGGAGAGATTGTTCCTCAGATATTAAACCAAGAAAAACCAAGTCCCTTGTCTCAATAATAAGGGCCCTGAAAGCTGCGCGGTAAACTTTGTCGACGGACCAGGCATAATCGGGCTCCATGTCGTTATGATATCCCAAGAGTCCTAATAAACCAATAACTTTGTCTTTTGGGTCTGAGGCTATTCTGTTCCAGGTTGAGTCCAAGGCTAGCAAAAGGCCTATTCGTCCCTGGCCTTTGATATGGTCCCTCAGGTCTGACATCCGCCAGACCTCGCGGAGTGCAACCGTCGCATCAATATGAGAGCCTTTCCACCGTTGAAAGTTTATCGAGTAGAAGATGAAGTACGAAAAGTCGAAGAAATACGCAAGCGGCACGGTCTTAGATCCGCAATAGACGTCAACTCGACGACCTAGCACACTCTCCTGAAGTGTCCACATCCTGGTCCACCAAGATCTTCGCAGCAAGTTGACGGCCTCATCCAAATCCTTGACATGCTGTGGATTATCGAACATGGCAAAGACTGGCTCGTGCCCAACAGAAAACTCATCTTCAGACAAGGTAGGAGTGGCTTCAAGCAATCGACCCGATACATTGTCCCACGTTGAGCCTACTTTTACAACTGAGTGGCTGCGCACACGTTTGCTAAAATCGGCAAGCAGCTCCATTCCGCGGTCTGAGCCGGCGCTGGCTTCTCCAAGCCACACATTCACGCGCTCAGCCCTGCGGTAGACTTCACGCATCTGCAAAACTTGATTATTTCGCTCCGCTTTGTCGGCTTGATTGATGCATATGGCATCAACCCAAAGAAGTAATTGCTTGTCAGAGTGACGCAATGCTCGCAGAGCACCAACGAGATTTTTGCGGCACAGGAATCGATTCCCTCCGATGGAAATGGGGATGTCAGCTGGCTCATCTCCCCACGTGTATGAAAGGGCCTCATAGCCCAGGTCGTCGTTTGTTGCGTGGTCCTTAAGGGTGCATGAGATAGGGACATGGATATTAGCCGCACTGTCGATTACCATCAGTCGAATCCATCCGGTCGTCGGTAGTGATTGGTAATGATATACATCCTCCATAACGTGAGTTCAGTTCATCATCCGTAGTTAGGCGGTCTCTCTTGTGAGGAATGTCGAGGTTTGAGCTCAGCAATAATAAATGTCAGCGCACCTGCTCTTAGACCGTGCACGTTGACTGCAAGGATACTTGCAGCTAGCTTTATTAGTGCTAGTGTATCAGAAATGTGGCTTAGCGTAATAGAGAGTGCTAGCCTACCACACGAAGCCTTCGAACTATTACACTAGAAGAAAAATTGTAGGGATTAAATCGCTCTAGTGCTTGTAAAAAATCAAAAATATCAAGGCAATCCTATCACATGCTCTGTTCTTACTTCATTGACTCCAGCAAAGAATTGGTACCACCCTCGTGCTGATTTCGTGTTTCGGTATTCGGCCAATTTTAGCTCTACCACAGTCATCTACTATCTCATGTACTTTCGACTGGCTGTTGACTCCGGTCAGCGAAACAATCTTTGCTGTCATCTTGTCGGCAATGTCATTTCTGCCGCGTTTGCATTTCGCTCCGGTGAATCAGAACAGGAGATTACCGACGTTTTCAGCCACGATCTGCTCCAACCTGTCGACCTAACCAATGGACCAGATAGTTCATCTTGTCACGTGTGCTGTGGCTGAGACTTTCAACCTACTCGGATCACCTCATCCTCTTTCTCCACACTACTTCATCTTCCTATAATCCATCTTCACGACAATCAACACCTTTACAACCTCTTGCTATGAGACTCCTTAACAGCCGCACTAAAGTCTTCGAGGATTTCATCGAGATAACTCCTCCATACGCTATCTTATCCCACACTTGGGAGAAGGAGAAAGTTGATTTTAGCAACATAAGGGACCCCAATATCGACCACACCGTCATAGAGGGTTGGTACAAGATTAAAAAGTCATGCGAGCAAGCATTACGGGACGGACTAGGGTATATATGGGTCGACACCGTCTGTATCGACAAGTCATCCTCAGCGGAGCTTTCCGAAGCCAACTCCATGTTCAAGTGGTACCGCAATTCAGCTATCTGCTACGCATATCTCTGCGATCTCCCGGCCGTGAACTTGGGAGATAGCCGATGGTTCACTCGTGGCTGGACTCTTCAGGAGATGATTGCCCCGAAGGAGTTGAAGTTTTACGACAGAGACTGGAAGTTCATGGGGACTAAGACTGATCACGTTGACAAACTTTATCAGATAACTGGAGTTAATACGGATATTCTCGGGGGGGGGGGGGGGGGGGGGAAACCTAAGGTTCATGAGTGTGGCGAGGCGGATGTCGTGGGCAGCTAGACGATAGACAACTAGGGTAGAGGACAGCGCCTATTGCCTTCTTGGCCTTTTCGATATATCAATGCCGATGCTATATGGAGATGGGCCTAAAGCATTTAGTCGTCTCCAGGAGGAGATTGTGAAGGAGTATGACGACCAGTCCCTGTTTGCCTGGAGAAGCAGCACAGTCGGGAATTGCGTTGGACTGTTCGCGAAATCGCCAGCAGATTTTACCGATTCAGCGAACACAGTTCCCTGCGGAGGTCGGCGGGTCGAGCTGACTGTGGTTACAAATCGCGGTCTACGGATAACAGCCGCCCTGATGACAAAGGAAGGCCACAACCTCGACGATACTACGTTCCTGGCTGCTTTAGGCTGCCGAAATGTGGACTTCGACATGGAGTCATGGAAAAGGATTGCCCTGGCTGTAAAGAGGTGCAATTACAATACTCATTCCGCCTCTACTAGTGCCTATGTTCGACTAAGACCGAACGAACTCTTTTCAGCACAATCGAGCAGCGTGAAATGAGCAAGCTTGCACATCTTGAAAGACAACTCTCTTGAAGATCTGATGGAGTCGTGCGTCTTCTGGGTTCGAACTATGCCTATCTGGGTACAAGGTCGGCCATTTGAGCTCGCTTTTGCGCACCCCCGTGAGCAATGGGACGTGGAAAACAGCTTATTCCGTGTCGACATGCTGAGGGATACAAGTGTCATTCAGTTTGTGCTGGTCTTTCGTCAGGCCTATTCGGATGGAGAGCCAATCGGGCATTTCTTAGTCTTTCTCGGTTTGACATGAGGGATCAGGACAACGCTGCTAATTCTACTGGATAGAGAACAGTTAAACTGTGGTGCAATACGCAATTCCACCGCGGCTGGAATCCAGGAGCCGTGGACTTAGATCACTTAGTCGAGAGCAGATACAGGTACTCGGCTCATTGGGAACAAGGAGCAGGGGTGAAGTCAAAGTGCTATACTTCGATGGCGGTAGTGTCTGGCCAAGAATTGTACTGCGCTGATCTGCATGTGAAGGTATTTGAAGGGCCCGGATCCGCCCTGGTACCAAGAAAGGAACGTCTTGTATCTTATTAACTCCGGTGTGAAAGGTTCAATTGCCCTATCTATATACCTAAGGAAAGACTCTATATGTACACACAATCAAAGGCACTCAGGGGCCTAACCAAGGTAACACTATGGTTTGGAACTATGCCAAGTGAGCGTGTTTGAGGTGAAGCATGTTTCAACCCCCAATCCTTAACATATCTTTATATTAGCTGTATCGATTCAAATCCGACTAAGGACGGGGGACCTCTCCCAGACGCATGCACACGCCGTGGCGAAATCTTCTGAGTTATGGCGACTAACCAATCTGTATCTATTCCGCAGCGTGGGACGTCGATGATGTAGCTGAGAATGATTCGCTTGGTTGAGACGTATAATTCGTGATCCATGCAATGACGTACAGTAGCACCATGGACCACAAAGCGATGGCATAATTCAAGAGCAAAAATAGAATAAGTATGATGATACTATACAATTCAAAGAATTAAAAAAGGGGATGACACAATTAAATAAGCCAGAATATGCCTTTGGTCGGCTTCCTTCCTGTTGGAAAGAGCGGCCTAAGGCAACAGCGAAAGCATTCAGATAAGGCAATATCACTAAGAATTCTCGCTTTTCCAGGAGAGGTCGTCGTAATTGGGGGGTAGCAAATTGATTGTCTGCGAAAGCTCTATAGAATGAAGGAACCCTGTTGTGCTATAAAGGGGGACTGTCCGTAAATCAGGTGCAAGGGCGACGATGCGAACATAATTTTCTGGTGGGAGGGATTCAGAGTATTCAGGAGTGGCCATGGAACATGGCTTACACAAAATTATTGGAGATATCGATGTGCCCACAGAGTTTGAGATGCTTAAAGTCAAAGTACCTATCATTTTTCTCGGCACGGTGGGTTTCTCGCCACTAAGGGACAGACGTTAGTAATGTATTATCGTTTGATTTCACATGTTCGATGCAAAGACGTTATGCGACATGATGTCTTTTGTTCTATTCATTATTAGGTGTAGCATGAATTATATATATAAACACAACACAGAAGCAGAATGACATGATCTATGCAGTCCACTGCAGGATCGATCCGCTTGCCATCACGCTCATATACCACGAGTTCTGTCTTCTACGTCAAAATCTTTCTCTGCTGGAGTACCCTCTTTTCATAATGACCTCCAGGTGTCCTACCTGTGGATTCAACAACCTCTCCCCCGAGAACCGGAGGCATGAAATCCGGTTTTGCACCAAATGCAAGCGTCTTCTGCCTCCGTGAAATGTCGTAAAACCCTTTCTATCCTCTCATCCTTCTCTGTAAAACTAATATGTCTTCCTAGCCCCACTTCTCCGAAATGATCGCGGCACAAGCCACGGGTACAACAGGGACACTTCCACGTGGGACACCGCCACAAATCCCTCATTCCGGTGCTAGCGAGCACAAATAGCTGCCATGGTAAGGCAGCTAATATGTCCGCCACTTACCTGAAGACTGTTGCTTGCTTGTAAAGCTATCCCTTTTGTACTTCCCTACAACAGAAGGATGGAAACGACGAGAAGAGGCAGAGAAAGAATTATGGTCCTTTGTGTATCAATTGTTGTGAATAGGGGCGTTTCATAGGAGACTCTGAGATGAGGTGGACGACCTGTTTTGACAGCGGTACGATCTCATAACCGTTTTATTGTTTATTGATTGCCTTTCGGTGTTTTCCAGAATCAGCGTGTAAAGTTTGATTATTTAAAGCTTAGGTCTTTTTGAATAAAATAAAATCAAATGTTTCTAACCTTAAAAGATGTGTTTAAATAACTCTAAAGGTTTTTTTTATAGGTTATACTTAAAACGTGAGGCTGAACAGGTAGTGATGTAAAAGCAGTAAAATTGGTACATACAGAAACGCCCCCGTGAAAATAAAACACACCATCCTAACCTCCCTGTTGAGCTAACTCACCAAATTTATCGAATTAAACAGCCAGTGAGCTGGTGCATTCGGATAGTGTGGGTAAATCTTTTTCCCCGACCGCTTCAAATAATCTAGATATAATGGGAAACCTGCTCGTACACACGCGTTTGATAGCATCCACTGCCAGGACGCGTCATCATCTGGAAACCACTCGCAGGTTTTCGGGGGCAGTGGGTCGTAGCCCAGAGACTCAAACCCCAAGATGCGCCCTCAGGCGCACTAATCAAGGGTACTGACAGGTTCGGAGAGCCACCTTCTACAGAAGAAGAGGAGGCCTTCCAGGTACGGTTTGATGATAGACGTCTGTTCTGTTGTGGCTGGGGATGGGGAATCGTGGGATGGGACTTCAGACTGCCTGAGAGCCCCGATATTTCAACGAAAAGCTTGAAACATTCAAGCATGAGGTACCTTCCATATACGGTCCAGAGAGAATACTCACCCTCTGCGTCTATTGCCATAAGCTCTTGACTTCCCATCCCATCCACCCAGCCCTCAAGGGAATGGACGAGTTGAAGCCCAACGGAATGTATAGCGGCAGACCCTCGGATCCTTTTGACTATCATCAAAGCTGGAGCGAATTTCTGAATTCTTCCGGCAGTTGTGATCTCTGAAGTAAATTGTCGTAGATATTTATAATTCACGTATGCGGAGCGTAAGCGGAGCAGCCTGCTCAAGTGTCCTTAAGATTTAAATCATATGGAAATAAGGGTCAAGTGGACTGAAAAAGCTATATCATGTGATATATTATATAATCTATAAGTAGGGGGCATTAGTAGGGGTAGGAGGCGTTAGGGAAAGGGTAGGGGGTTTAATAAAATAGGTATATATTAGATTACATATTTTTAAATTATACCCTATATATAAAAAGTTAGCCTCTTTATTATTATAAGTAATAACTTATATAATAAAATTAATTTAAAATATGTATTAAAAGGCTATTCAATATTTCCTTCTAAAAAAAAACTTATATAGTTTTTTTTAATTTATGTTTTTCTTAAATTTTTTATAATATTTAAATTTATTTATTTATTTTATTTTTACTTTTTTGACCTTTAATTTTTCAGGCGATTTAAGGTTAAGATAATGCATTTGTTTTGCCAGCCTGTGAGCGAAGCGAACGTAGAAGGCCCACCCTAGCGAGCCGCTGATTACTTTCCTCCGCGGGTTTTGAACAGGCACTATCCCGAAGTAGTGCCTGCGACTGCCTTTTTCAAAGCTTGGCACTCTTCCCCGCCATTTCGACCGGCGACTCTTGACAAGGGAGCTATCCCGAGCTCTACTGCAACACTATAACGTGATGAAGAGCTTCCATAAATTCAATTCCTCTCTTTTTACCTATTTCAAATCTTCAAACTAATACTTCATATAAAATGGCATCTCAGGCATTCAAAGATCTCCCAGCCTTCAAATCCAAACCCCACATCGCCGTCCTGACAGACATCTGCAATGAGCCCGATGATGCCGAGTCTATGACACGCTTCCTCCTCTATGCAAACGAATTCAGCATCGATGCCCTTGTAGCCACGACCTCAACGTGGCAGCGAACTTCAACCCACAAGCAAGAAATCCACCGCATTGTTGATGCCTATGCCGGAGTGGAGAGCACATTAAATGCTCATGTCCCACCATCGCGAAAATTCCCAGCAGCAGACTCTTTACGTGCAGTTGTGCGCTCTGGTCTAGACTCATATGGAATGGAAGCAGCGAGAGGTCCACTCAGCGAAGGTACAGAGTTACTCATCCAAGCCGTGGACAAAATACCATCAGATAGCTACATCTGGGTCCTGATCTGGGGTGGAGCAAACGTCCTAGCACAAGCACTCCTTGAAGTACGAAAAAGCAGAAGCGAGAGCGAAGTTTCTGCTTTCGCGTCGAAACTCCGCGTCTACGCTATCTCAGACCAAGACGACGCAGGACCGTGGATCAGATTGAATTTTCCGAAAATCTTCTACATTGCAAGTGTGCATGCATTTAACATGTATGGCTTAGCAGCTTGGAGTGGAATTAGTGGGGAATTGTATTATGGATTCAATCTCGGTGGACCAGATACTAGTCTGGTGACGAAAGAATGGTTAAAGGAGAACATCCAGATTGGGCCGTATGGGAAAACAGCGTATCCAGATCCAGTCTTCATTCCAGAAGGAGACACACCGACCTTTCTCTCGATTATACAGAACGGGCTTACGGATCCTCTGCGTCCTGAGTGGGGAGGCTGGGGAGGGAGATACCAACTCATGGACCCTAGTGGTGCGAGTTTGCACTACAGTGATACGGCGGATTCGGTTGTGGGGAGCGATGGAAATGTTCATATTGGGAATCAGGCCACGATTTGGAGGTGGCGGGAGGCATATCAGGGAGATTTTGCTGCCAGGATACAGTGGACGCTCAGCTCCGAATTTGGTTCTGCTACGCATGCACCAATTGCTATTCTAAATGGTGATTCAAGTCTAGAAGCGCTCAAGTTAAAGGTAGTTTCTGGAAGTGTTTTGAAGCTTGATGCGTCGGAAACTTGGTCTCCGGATTCTGAAGGGGAGTTAGAGTTCAAATGGATGCATTATCAGGAACCAACAGCGACGCAATGGACAATTGCGTTTGAGGTTCCGAAGTTGGAGTTTGAGGATGTGTCGACCGGGAGGAAGTTTGAGAAGGTTGAGGTGAGGATTCCGGCGAAGGAGGATGGGTGTGTGCATCCGTTAAATGGAAGTATAGTACCTTGGGGTAAGAAGACGTATCATTTGATCCTGGAGGTTGTGAATAAGGGTAAGTATCCGATGAGGAGTTATAGGAGGGTTTTGGTTGAAGTAGATAATTAATGAAAAATGTAAGAATTTTATCCCATTTGTTTACAAATACATCATATCTTAGCCAGATCATGCCAAGTGATCCACCGATCTGTCCCTTATAATAAATAACTATTAAAACAAGTTTTGCGAGAACTGGCGTCTCGCTACTAAATTAAACTTTAAGAATCCAGGTATTCATAAATTCCTTAATACTTTATACGTGAAATTTCAGTGTTAAATAAGTCTAAGTTTAACTTAAATCAAGACTTATTAGACTTAGACTTGTATTTGGCTAACTCTAACGTGAATCTAATCAAAAATTCGAATTGGATGATTTGGTAGGTAAAACCCCGGGTCATTAAATCTCAAACCACGATCCAAACCCGAAATCTCATCCGATTCCTCCTTGGTCATCGAAACATAATTCACCTGAAGATTCTCCAACAACCGAGATTTATTGTTCGATTTCGGAATAACCGCGATACCCCTATATATTCCTCTCAGCACCAATATCTTGAAAGACGAGGGATAAGGGGAAAGTGGAAAATCTTAGACTCACCTTTGCGTTGCCCATCGCAACAGGACCTGGCCAGCAGACCTACCATATTTACCCGCGATCTTCTTGATAACTGGGTTATCAAACAGCATCGCGGCCCCAACCGCACGCTTCCTGAAATCCTCAGGAAGTTCCAAAAAGCTCTGCGGCCCAAAAGTCGAGTATCCAGTCACCACAATACCATTTTCCTGCGCCATAGCAACGAGTTGTGGCTGCACGAGATACGGATGATGCTCGATTTGCAGACTGGAAATAGGGTGACGGGCGTAGGAGAGAATGTCGTAGAGGAGTTGGGTTGAGAAGTTGGATACGCCGATGGAGCGTGTGATGCCGGCGTCGACGAGTGATTCGAGAGCTTGCCAGGTTTCTTGAGTGGGGACTTTGGCGAGGGAGACGGTGGTGTGGGAGGCGTCTTGCCACCAGCCCTGCGGGGATACGTAAGTAGGAAGTTGTGGGGGTTAGATGGGAAAGGCTGGACGGACTGGATATTGGAGTTTTGAAGGCTCGATGTACTCCTGCGCAACAGGGAAATGGATTAAGTACAAATCAATGTACCCTAGTCCCCAAGTCTCATTCTGAAACTTCCCCATCTGCTCGACATGTTCCCTAAACTCAGCGAAAGCACAATCCGTCAGAAAACAGTCCGCCCAAATCTTATCTTTCCTCATCCTGTGTAACTCACTTCTTGTGATACGTATTCCACAATTTTGTCGTCACAAAAATATCCTCCCTCTTCACCAGCCCATCCTCAATGGCACGTCTTATGCCCTCCCCAGCTTCCTTCTCATTCGCATAATCATACGCTCCATCGAAGAGCCGGTAACCAGTTTGGATGGCTGCATACACAGTGTCGGCTGTTGTTGCCCGGTTGACTTTCCAGAGTCCAAAGCCGACGAGGGGCATCGAGTAGCCGGAGGCGAGCTTAACGGTTTCAGTCATTTCGAAAAACTTGTGATGAGATGAGATAATTGTGTTGAAGTTGATGCGTGAGTTCGGGGTCAGTAAGGAGGAAAAGAGTAAAATGTTTTTGAAGCACCCGTCGTGACAGACAAGCATTTCATTATTCATGGGTTGTAAAGGTGGGTGCTTAGAACTTCCTATTTTAGAAGCTTGACACGGCACCGCAACCCTGGCTCCGGAGTTTTTCCGCCACCCTTCTCATCAGATGCAGAAGATTAGTGATGATGTCCTGGCGACTTCACGGCGAGTCCTACATCAATTCATAGCGAGTAAAAGCACACTCGCAAGCTATCACTATTTTCTGTTGTTCTGTTCTTCTCCGGTTGAGGCGTTCAGGCCTTTGTCGTGAAATCACCACGCCATGTCGCCATCACTGGAAGAAGTCATTCCTGAGCCAACGGTCGGCATTTCAAAAGCCAAAGCCTCGCCATGCTGTCCTACGGGTGTCGATAGCGAGTCCTTGACTGCAGAGGAGGCAGCAAATGTTGAGAACCCAAGCCTCCAAGTCACAGCAGATCATACAATCAAGCTGGTCGCAGCACCGAGATTAAAGCCGGGCTATGGAGAAGTGCTGTTACATATCAAAGTCACAGGAATCTGCGGGTCAGTGTCTGTTGATTTTCAATCCGGAATGCGCAAGTCTCACAGCTGCTCCCTAGATCCGACATTCATTTCTGGAAAACTGGCGAAATTGGAAGCTTGACGGTTGATGGGGATTGTATTTTAGGTCACGAAGCAGCTGGAATTGTTCTTGAGATTGGAGAAGGTGTGTCAAATCTCAAGAAAGGAGACAGAGTCGCGATGGAACCTGGAGTTCCCTGTGGGACTTGCTTTCTTTGCACGAATGGGAAATACAACCTCTGCGATGAAGTCAAGTTCTCGGGGGTATATCCATATCACGGGTCGTTACAACGTTTCAAGGTTCATCCAGCGAGATGGACATACAAGTAAGTATGGGCAATATCTGATTGGGAATGGAAAATTAACGGTCTACAGAATCCCCGACTCGATGACACTTGCCCAGGGAGCACTTCTTGAGCCACTATCCGTCGTCCTACATGGCATCTCTCGTACACGCCTTTCATTAGGCCGAGGGGTAGTCATATGTGGGGCAGGGCCAATCGGTCTTATTGCACTCGCAGCCGCACGAGGGTCAGGAGCCCATCCGATTGTAATCACGGATCTCGAGCCGGGACGTCTTGCATTTGCCAGAGACTTCGTCCCGTCTTGCCGCACTTACCAAGTCGACAGAACTATTGACGCACGGGGGAACGCAAAAGCGATTAGAAAGCTATTTGGAGAGACCGAGTATGAGGCACCAGAGACAATCTTGGAGTGTACAGGGGTGGAAAGCTCTGTCGTTACAGCGGCTTATACGGTGCGAAGGGGAGGGGATTTGATGGTGATTGGGGTAGGCAAATCTATCATGAACAATTTACCTTTCATGCACATCTCCCTAGCAGAGGTAAGACCCAACCTCCCCAAAACCTGCTAAGAGCGTTGTGCAGATGCTAATGATATTATGTCAGATCAATTTGAAGTTTATTAACAGATACGCCGATACCTGGCCAGCGGGTATCAGTGCTCTGACGGGAGGAGTGTTGAATCTCGACAAACTCGTCACTCATACTTTCCCCCTTGAACAAGCCATAGCTGCGATGAAGCTTTGTTCTGATGTGAGCAAAGGAAGTATAAAGATACATGTAATTGACGACAAAGATATCGATGCTTGAATCACGGGGTCACTCCGTAGAATAGAGAATAGGACAATAGAAATTCAACGATGAAACTAAAATCAGGTGGACGAACTCCGCTTCGTTTTGGGGTCAAAACACCACATCAAAAGGAAGTATTCATGATACTAACCTCAGCGAATGAGCCAGACCATAAACTTAGCGGGATAAAGGATTCAAAACAGTACTACAGAAATCTGCATTTGCATTCGAGCTTCCACCCACGCGTTTCTACACTACCCAAAGTCAGTTCAAAACTCCTCTCAGCCCCAACAGCTAACGCCAGAAAGTGCGGGGTGCAAGGGACCAAGCCAGAGCGGAAACAGTTCGCAGCGAGCTTTTACTTCGTATCGCAAAAGGAAGTGCGAACCCACCGCTGCAAACCCCGGCTGGGGAAACCCGGAGGGTCCCACTTGCATGCCCCACTCTCCGTGGTGATGTAGGCAAGTGTAGCCACCACCTGCAACCGCCAGATACACCACCATCGAGAGCTCAGTCGTAGAGGCCATTCTTTTATTTTCTCGTCTTGGAAAGTGAAGACTAAATTTGCTGTAAGTAGCTTCAAGAGAGCTAGTTTGAATAACAACATCTCTCGTCGCAGCACGTATGTTGCATAAAATGGTGCCTTCAGCGACGACAGTCGAAATAGAAATCCCCTAGAAGCTGTCCTCAGTACTACTCGAGGGCGCGGACGATCATGATCTGGTGCTGCCAACTTTCCCAGTGTTGATAGCGGATCTGGTTCAAAACTTCAAGGGTGCGATGGGTATGGGAGCAATCGGTGTAGCCCTCTGGCGATATGCAATGCGTTATTCTCCAAAGAGAAAAAAAAAGCAGAATGGTTAAATCGCGATCGATAAGTCTTCTATACTGGTGAGATTTATTCACTCGCTTTTCCCGTTTTCTGAGCTCTGGCGTTGACAGCTATACTTACCTGTTCCAATACACATTCCTCCACCTCGTGGGATACAAGCACATGACGGTGGAGCAGTTGAAAACTTACCACTCTACCTCTCACGAATCATTCGGCCCGGGACATCTAGAAATCGAGCACACGGGTATCGAAGCCACAACGGGACTATTAGGACAGGGCATCGCGAATGCGGTCGGGATGGCAGCCGCTACGAAAAATCTAGCTGCGGCATATAACCGTATTGGGAGGCCATCATCCCACAATGGATTCTATTTACAGCAACAGCAGCCAGGAAATCAGCTAGTCTCGTTTGTAACCCTCTGGTACAACATATTTCAACCTTCATGGTTGGCACAGCATATTTATCTCCCAGCGTGAACGTGTACTGGCTAGGCGTAGTGGACATTCAAAGCGTAAGACACCGCCCCACATTCAAGAGACAGATCTGACAAGTTTAAGCCCGCTCTGAAAACAGTCTGTGGCATCAACGGAAACTATGTTGGCTGATACATCCACTATGAGATCAGAGAACATGTTATGGTGAGTATTGCCAACGGCATAGCGGCATACAATCGAGGGACATTTGTCCCAGTTACTTCGAGATTTTTCATGTTTTACCTGGTGTGTTCAAACCCTCTATAGATGGCCCACTCCAATGGCTGATTCAAACTGTAGTACGCGGCGCCTGGCGTGCGAATGGGTCCCTCCAAGAGCTCCATAATTCACATCGCCACGGATGATAGCATCGGGACGGGCGAAGATGGCCTAACGCATCAGCCAATAGAGCTTGCAGCTCTATATCAAGCCACGCCCAACCTCCTATACATTTGGTCGTGCGATTCCGAAGAGGGTGCTGGAGTCGGACCTGAGATGTGCTTCGCAGTCAGCGCAGCTGACGAGCTGGCCAAGGTGGCATCGCGGCTCGAATTGAAAGATTCCCATGCCAGCGCCTGTTCAAATAACAAAGTTGGGAGTACCGAAGGAGTATACTGCGGCGCACAGAGATGCCAGTAGTTGTGGTAGAGGCATATATGCCAAATGGTTGGGAGGGATACGCGAACGCAAGTATTTCAATGCGGAGCTTCGGAAAAAGCCTTCAAGGCAAAGACGCGTATCGGTATTTCAGTTTCGATGGGAAGGTCATAGCGAAGAAATTCGAAGGATACTTGAGCGCTGTACAGGAAGGCATTCCGAGTCGAGATTCGAGAATCGTAGTATCTTCTATAGATTAAATTGTCGAATTGCCTTCATAACCCCACACCTCCTTCAAATCTCCAATTCTCCACTGAACACTCCAGCCAGTCTTCATCTCTATGGTTCTGATCAGATCGACCACAACTTTATGTTCGGTAGGATGACTCAGAAGCTTTCCAGCAAGCCAAAGAGGTTGTATGGCATTATTCAGGCAGCCGTGGTGCTCATTCGTGGTCGAAATGCCACAGATCCTCCTCGCGTGCCAAAGTTTCGTCGCCCCATGACCGAGTTGATGGCGTTGAATGGATGGCGGCTTCATCTCGAGGAGAAGTAGACAAGCTGCATGGTACAATTGATTTGACGAGATGGCACAGGATGCTGCATAAAGAATGAAAGGGAAGGGACTACCCTGCAAGATTCTGGAATCTCCACCAAATTCTAGCTCTCGCAGCTCAAATGGCCGATTTTGTCTCCAGGACTGAAGCTCTGTCCATAAATCATGCCAGCTAGTCATAAAATGATCCTCGTACACACTGTAAGGTGCGTCTGGGGTCTCGTTTGTATGTTGCCACATGAGATGGCATGCTCGAGCTGCTAGGTACACCGCATAGTTGGCCCACATGTCTGGTATTTTGGGTGTGTGAAAGTAGCGAGAAGCATGTTCTGGCGGAACACCCAGTGGAAGCCAATTCTCGAGAGGTAGTACCAGGGTGCTATTACCGCCGGATATTATTGCTGCACAAACATCTCAATCTTGCATCAGTATAGTGGCTGTTGGACAACGGATCATCAGACAACTCACCCATCCTTGCGTAGCACCAAAAGACAGCCTGGGGAAGACCTCCGCTAAGCCCATTCACTAAGTGGCTTGAGAACAATGCAGCACATCCGTCAAGGTGCTTTTGCCAGTTCCAAGGTGACGCAGACATCATTTCTAGTACGCAGAGAATGACACAAGTGGCCAACACATTCGGGTCCCCGGCAAGAAGCTGCGGCGTCAGGCTCCGGATCGACTCTTGGTAGAGCTGGAGGCTGTCGTGGTGCCCTCGAAGTTTCTTCTTTCTTTCTATCTGCCGCGCGGATATTGCTAGCATGGCAAACACTAGCGGTACTGACGATTGCGCCAGGACAGGCAGGGTGAGCCCAAAGTGCTGTGCGGCATCAAACATGTCGAGCTATGCAATCCCAATGTCAGTCTATTTTGTGGACATCCATCGGCGCATCACAGAAGACGAACCCATGGTGCAACCTCGTCGAGATAGTTTCTCAGCCATGCGACTCTTTCCCGCGTGGAGATGACATCTCTGAGGGCCGAGTCGTGGGGATCCGCGTGGGAGTGCGCCGATGGGTATCCGATAGATGTGTCTACTGGGCTTCCAGTCCTCGTAGGTGCAAGAGAGTGGGCGCTTGTAAAGAGGAGATTCCGCAGCTCCCTCTGCGATGCAACAAATCTCGGGTCATTGGTGTATTCATCGTAGCCAGACCGCGTTGAATGTCCCAGAACGCTGGGCGAGGCTGCTGGGGCAGGATTTAACGCTGAAGTCATGTGATCTTCATACGTCGGGAATGGATCCGCGGCATGCTGGAGAACCACCGAGGCGAAGTGGGCAAGAGATCCTTCGAGGCGGTTGGGACATTCCATCTTGGGCCACAACCGCGTGCGGAAGATGGGGAAGATGGGGAAGATGCAGCGGGGTGGCAGGCAGAGGGTTTGATCCCCCGAAGTTGAGCTTTAAAAACTGGCTTTGGCTGGGTGACAGACCGCCCCAAACTGGAAGGCGTAGCCACCAGCTGCTCCAACGGGGCCGAGGGCACGAGTCAGGACTCAGGAGCCAGGGCCGCGTATTGACTTTCGCTTCGTCCTCGCAACCCCTGGTGTGACTCCACCCTCCATACTCCACACCCCGCACCCCAGACCCAAGTCGAATGTTACCAATTGACCGGTCTCAGAACCTCTCCCGCATGAAATGGGGAAATATATATTATATAAATCTCTGGCGTCGCCAGGCACTTCCAGCACATCCAGCACAACCATCCCGCTCCCCTTTCTTGCCCACAGTCTACCGACTCCAACGAACATCACTACTGAACAGGAATCATTATGGACGGCGGAATCAAAGAAAAGGGCGGGCCAGTCTACCTAGAAAACGTCAATGAGCACGCTGCTCACATCGCAAATCAAGACGATCATGACATCACAGCCATACAAGCCGCGAGAAAGAACCCGAAGACTGTCCTCTGGTGTACGTACGCCATCTGGCTTCTAGTTCTGAACAGTTTTGAGAACCAAGCTGGTGGTAGCGCACTTGGTATACCGCAATTCAGGTATGCCTTCAAACTCCTGATTTCGTTTGCAAAATGTTCGAATCACTGACCGTCAATTTTCAGAAAGGACTTCGGGCACGCATTCGGTGGTGACTACGTCCTCCCGGCCGACTGGCAAGGGGCTTTCGGCGGTGGGCCTGTGGCTTCGTGAGTAGTATATACATGACAATTTGAATGAATTATTGCTGACTGCATCAAGAGCTGTCATTGGATCTATGGCCGCTGGCTGGATTGCCGACAAGGTTGGACGCAAGCTGACCTACGCCATTTGCTTTCTCTTCTCTATTGTTGGCATCACACTTGAAGTTGTAGCCACGAGCTCCCCAGTATTCTTCGCTGGCAAATTCGTTAACGGGTTTGCCATTGGTGGTTTCATTTCCGTATCGTTCACCTATGTTGGTGAAGTACGTACCCCCTGAACACCTCGCGATTCTTCCTTGTCTAATTCACCTTCTGCAGATCGCGCCTACTGCTCTCAGAGGTATTCTCAGCAGTGCCGCAGCCATCGCATTCACGTTTGGCCCATTCCTAGTCGCATTGATACAAAAAGGAGAAGGTTCTAAGACCACTCGATGGGCCTACAGATCAATCTTTGTAGCGCAATATGGGGTTCTTGCTATCGGTGTGGCTGGATTGTTCTTCATGCCTGAGTATGTTCCAAGCTCATCGCTTTGACAATTACTGACATTTTCAGATCACCTTGGTGGCTTCTCAGTAAAGGAAAAGAAGCGAAAGCCGCAAACGCTCTTCGAAAGTTAGGATATAACCTCGAAGATGTTGAAAAGAGAATGGCTACCATCGCCCTTACACTCGAGGAAGTACGTCGCGAGACTGAGGGAGCCAGCTACATAGAGTGCTTCAAGAAGTCAAATCTCCGTCGCACCATGATCTCAATCACCCCGCTCTCCATCCAAGCCTTATCTGGAGTTTGTGCGTTAACATTCCTGATCTAATAGTTTGGCAATTCCGCTAACTTCACCAAGTCTTCGTGTCCGCGTATAGCACATACTACTATCAGAGTGTCTACTCCGCAGACATGAGTTTTATCCTACAGATCATCCAGCAGGTTCTATCGTTAGTTGGGAATGTCTGCTCCTGGTTTATCATTGACCGTATTGGGAGACGCAATAGTCAATTCTATGGGCTTCTGCTTCTTACAGCCATTTTGCTTGTGACAGCAGCTCTAGCTACTGTTGGGACTCCCCCCGCACTCAAAGGTGGGTTTATTTGACGTTCATTCTTTTTCAGTTGGAGCAACCGCTGAGTTTGACAGGCTCTTGTGCTTTGATTCTCCTCTACTGTTTCGTGTACAAGTAAGCCCACCCCCCTCGAGCTAGAATGGATAAATCCTAAAGATTTCGATAGTGTTACAATCGGAGCAACAGCATTCACCATCTTAACTGAGTCGTCGACTTCCCGCCTCCGAGTGAAGACTATTGCTATTGGCAATGCACTTCAGAATAGCATTTTCGTGAGTGGAAACTTCGGGTCTGAATCGCAATAACCCAAGCTGACGTGGTATAGACTATGTGGTCGTTCGTGTTTCCGTTCATCTTCAACCCTGATAAGGCTGCACTCGTAAGTTTCTGCTCTACCCATGTTGTCTGAAGAGAATAATACTAATGCTTATGAATCGACAGGGAGGAAAGAGCTGCTTTATTTTTGCCGGCTTAGCTATATTTTGCTTAGTGTATCTTTGGTTCTGCCAACCTGAAACTGCCGGAAGGACATATGAGGAACTCGACGAGATGTTCATGAAGGGAGTGCCAGCGAGGAAGTTCAAGACTTACGTGACGGATTCACAATTGCGAGGACAGCAAGCCAAAGAGATCGAACAGGGAAATCAGAACTCCGGTGTGTAGACGAGCACCCTGTATGCTCTATAAATGTGTGGGATATTGAGAATGTTAGATGTACGACAGCTCATCAGTCCTGAGAACATCTGTGGCTTTATCTAGCATTTAGAGCTCCAGAAAAGCATATGTTTGAATATTTCCAGTATCTGCAATAAAACTGTGGCTGATAAAATATCTAAACTTTGGTTGAATTTTGGTGTCAAGCCAATGCTCTCGCGAGTCTCAGAGTTTAACTCGATGAGTCTGTTTTTGATGTAAATAAAAGTAGGTTTTGTCGGACGGCGCAGAGGGTTAATATCTTAAATCAAACCATGCCGGAAATATCATCAAATTATTAGAAGTAAATATTAAATGGATTAAAAACATACCCGACTTCCTAACAATCACTCGGCCCTTTAGAGTTGGTCTACACGTGACCCAACTAATGCGGAGAAGTTAATGTTAGGGAAGTGGTGTCGTTTAAATTTCGACCCCGCTTTCGAACCTCACTACCAGTAAATTAAAAGAAAAAGCCAAGACAACCACCCATCAACCTACGAAATGCTTACTAGAATGTGTAGCCTGCAGCTACTAGGGTCTCCTTAACATAATCATATCTCAAAGAGTAATGACAACCCCCACAGGCTCAACAAACACACCTCGTGTGAGGACGCGGCACGGATGTTGGACGTGTAGGAAGAGACGGAGGAAATGTGAGCCTGCACCAAAGTTTTCGGTGGCCTTTGACTAATATTACTCAGGCGACGAGAAGAAGCCGCGATGCCAGAACTGCATCGACAAGAATCGCAACTGCCAATATGGACTGCAGTTGACATTCCTCGGGGCCAACATGCTTACGTTGGTGTCCCATGAGGCCAATGACTTAGAAAGACATGTTCCCGGGAGGTACCGCAGTCTCCAGGTACTTCCGCCGTATTCATTCCATTCTCAAAATACCATGCTAACCTTGGTAAGTTTGTTGATGGCTTCGATGAATCTCGTGATTTTCCCGAGACCTTCGATGTAGAGGAAAATGAAACAAGCTTTGGCCCACCCACAATATCTCGACAAGAGGACCAGGCTTCCTATTTAGATACACGGGCCATTTATTCGAGAGCTTTGCCAGACTCTACTGATCCAGATGTATCTTTCATGGAGGATGATGGAAATGCATTTGAGGATGGCTTCCCGGATCCTGAAGCACAAGAGCATAGACAAACAACCTCTAAACAAGTATCGAGTTTGGATACTACCCCTGGAACTACCTCTCTAAATCTAGCTATGGGTTATCATTCCGAACGTCCACAGTCTGTAACGCTGTCCCAGTCTTGGGGTCAGTCACCTGGCTCAACACAAATACATTCAGGCGACAACTCTCGTTACTATGAGGGGGATGAGAACATAGCCTTGAGCCAGGAATTACTCAAGGCATTTATCGATAAGGTGGTACCATGGGTGCGCATGAACCTTCCCATCCCAAGAACTCCTTACCTTCTTTGGGCTCATACTGACAAACAAAAGCTCGAGTTATCAAGTCCTGGATCCCCG
Source organism: Halenospora varia (assembly GCA_020726485.1). Lineage (NCBI taxonomy): Eukaryota > Fungi > Ascomycota > Leotiomycetes > Helotiales > Solenopeziaceae > Halenospora > Halenospora varia. The sequence goes on from JAHEWH010000019.1 coordinate 45,523, forward strand.
CACAGCGCCTTCTTACCTCTGATCTCCTCCCAAAACCGACCTCTGAGACTTGCTATTTTGGCTCTTGCTACGCACCAATCTTTTAACCCTATGAACCGCGAGGTCTGCTCTCAAGTCACGGAAAGAGCAGTCAATAGTCTCAGCCCAGACTTGCAAAGTTACACTAGAGAGACTACCGCTGCTCGCAAATTACTTCTGATATCACAACTCCTTCCTCAACAGTTCAGTGATTGGAGATCGATACTGTCGGACAGAGCAGGAGCCATGGATGATGACATTGGGTCTTATGAGTCTGCGCGAGACAATCGTGGACCCGCGGCATTGGCCCTGCTCCGCTTTGGTAAGCTTTGAATCTTCATTTGGAGTTTCTCGGTCGCCTCTTGATGTGTCAAGCTAACCTACTGTCGAGACCTGGCAGTTTCACTTGCTTCACAGCTCCCTCCAATCACCAATCTCGATAGATGGGAGCAGATCGAAACTCCCGGGTCAGCACGCTCCGGCTCTCCATCATCTCCAACTTCCTTCCTCGAAAACTCGCTACTGCTCTGTATTCACACAGCGAAGCTCTACTTCTCAAAAAGTAGTAATGGAATTCCAACTACAAACACCTGGATGAGTCTCTACTCTCAGCACCAAAGCATGCAGGCCAATCAACCTACCGAGTTGGTCCCACTTCTCACGTCCGCTATCGGCAGCATCAGACATTCGGACGTGGACTCCTCTGGACCTCGAAATTTCCCTCTCAGTATCCACACCACACGCCTCTCGCTCTACACCGCATTCCTCAGTCACCTCACGTCACTGCTCTTGATCCAATGTCGACCACGAAGGCTCGATCAAGGAGTTGTTCGAAAGATGAAAACAGAAACGTGGCATGCTTTACAAATATGTTCTCTGTCGTTGAGCAACAAACTCCTTTGGTCATGGGACCCGGCTATAATTGCGACTCTGCTGCATTGTGGACGTTTGTTGAGTTACTCCGCGCAGCAAGAAGAACTGGTCGAGCACTTGCAGAAGCTTCAATTGATGACAGGGTGGAAATTTCAAAGGGATATAGGTGAATTAGAGGGTTACCTGAAGGAATGCTATGAATAACTCCTTTGACTCTAGCAACAGAGATCTACGGAGGCTAGATGTCTCACGGAATTAGGAACTATAGAAGCCACGTGTTTGAATGTCTGAATTAGTCTCAGAAACCAAGAGATGTATTTTTAGGCTAGCCTTTAAATATAATCATAATATCCTGATTATTTAATAATCTAGTAGGTATAACACTAGATCAAAAAAAAGCGCGTAATATCTAATATTATTAAATTTTAATTACCTTAATATCTAAGTGATAGATTTTCCTTTAATATTATAATATCTAATAAGTATATATATATATATCTTTATTATTTAATTTTAATAATATCTGAAGTATAAATTAATATAATTAATCTATAAAAGACTAGCTTATAATATTCCTACGCTCTATAGTGCTGTTATAAGTATACTACTAGACTAACGAAATATATAACACTAGCTATATAATAAGAGTAGCGATAAACTTACTAGTCTTACTAACATCTCCACTGCCTTACGAGAAAAAGAAGCTAGTAGTGAGCCGTCTCTATTTAAAGTAGCCGCGCGAGACTTTGTGTGTAACCGTTAACTTTCCTGTGCCGGTCATACCTCTTAACTAGTACTGGAGAAGTGGTCTGTAGCATCCTGTTCGCTGAAAGAATGAATGGGAATACTGATATATAAACAATATGTATAGTGGTCCAAAATATCCGAAGATTTCCCTGTCAAGTTTGAAGGGCCGAACAACACCTATCCCGTGTGGCCCAGTGACGGCAAGTGCTATTTTCCAAAACTTCCCTCTTTACATTCGAAACAAGAGCTAACAACAAAAAGGTGCCAAAGAAGTCCACTTCCGTATTCCTCCCTCTACGTCAGAAGGAGAATATCTTTTCCGCGTCGAGTACATAGGTTTGCACATCGCAGCAGACCCGTACGAAAGTGGACCATAGTTTTTCATATCCTGTACGCAGATTCGTGTCACGCACGGCGGGAAGGAGACTCCTGAGCCTCTTATTGCATTCCCTGGTGCTTATAGCATTGATGACCCGGTGTTTAAAATAAGTTTATATATTCCTATGGTATGTTCACTTCCTCTTGAAATCTCCACATTTGAGAAGTGGTTTCGGATAGCTAACAAGAGGGAGACTGGAGGAGCAGATCCGGCATGGATGCATAGAACTCCTGGGCCATCTGTGTGGAGTGGATAGGATTGTGGCTATTGGAAGGCATGCCGACAAAAGGGAGTAATACCTGACAAGGTAAAAATTTCATTACGTAAAGTCATACAGAAACACCCGAAAAGCAGATATTGAAATCGTGGTTTTGAGTTTAGGAGAAGAAATTATGAAAATTTATAAGACTTCAAAAGTTTTTTCCCCAATACCGTATGATTCCTTCTTCTGCAATTTGTACAAATTATAGTAAACTCCGTTTGGTAAATTAAGGCAGTTGTCACCTGTATTTATTGGCAGGAAAAGGCATCTAAATCTTAGAATAGGAACGGTTCCCCCGTAGGTTGGAGAAAATCTCGTAACCAGTATAGTAATTCAGTTACTCTGGGACTTTATTCTAGGCTAAAGACAAAGAACTTCCATCGTATTCAGTGTATGAAAAGCGTGTTTTCAGAAGACGTATTTTAAGCGAATGCGGACGAGTACTGTGCTAGCTTAACCCGCATATTTCCGGCAACTTCTTCCTCTCCCTCGTGGCCACCAAATATTTTATATACACTATCTAGGTTCCGGCTGTTTACACACAGATTAATCGCGAAACCCACACCAGATCTGGCATAATTTTCATGTAACACAACATTGAGCACGCATATCTTGTGGGGTAAACCCACGTTACTAGTATATTTCAGGTATGGTTTTTGCAAAAACAATTTTTATTGCCACACATCACCAATAGATGGGAGTGCTTTGAGTTTTGCCAAATAGGGTAATCTACGATTCTCGCGTTGTGATAGAATGGCAATACTTTTCAAAATACATTTCGCACTACTACCCAAGTGCTTAGCTAGCATCCACCAATTGTTGACCTTCTCTCGAGGACTATGTTTTAGCAGGAAGGAAGAATATTTCGAGTATAAAGAAGCAGCATTATCTCAGTTTCTTGCTCTCTGAAAGGTAGATCGCATCTCGCTACCAGCAAACTAGGCTAGCATGAAGCTCACTATCTTGCTCGCTGCTACTGCTCCTGTTCTCAGGCTTGCTACTGCTCATGTAAATGTTGTGCCCCATCTTCGTATGACTCGACTGACTGAACCATCAAAGTACAACTTTCCCACAATTATATACGATAACATCACCTATAAGCACTGGCAGTACGTTCGCCACTGGACTACCGGAGATGACTACGGAAACGACGATGATTTCTCACCAATTTACTCTTTTAACACTACAAATAGGTCAGATCTCTTTCTATCGCCATCTATGCTATCTCTCTCCCCAAAGAAGGCGAAATCTAACACACCACTTCTTACCAGCATGTTCTCACTGACAATGCGCTGTAACGCAAATGCCACGTTCGCCCCCGAAACCCTCACCGTACAAGCAGGAAAGACACTAGGTTTCCAACTGCACGCCGGCGTAGACGGATATCTCAACCATCCAGGGCCTTTACTCGCGTACATGGCGAAAGTACCTATTGGAAAGACCGCGCAGAATTGGGATGGTGACGGAAAAATGGCTAGTGATATTTCATTCATCAACGCTAGCGAGACGTGCAGCGTTGATAAGCGAAGGCTAACGGGGAGCGCAACAGTGGTTCAAAATATCAGAAGACTTCCCCACGGCATGGTCGCCAACCAAGACTATCGACGGCATCAATTATACCTCTCCCATCTGGCCTAACTTTGGTACGTTTCCCCAGCTCTCTCTCAAATACAGCGCACGTCTTCTCTCCGGTTTAAACCTCCCGTAATTCGACGCTAAGAACAGCAAAAGGAAAACAAGAACTACACTTCCCCATCCCCCATTCCACACCCAGCGGACAATACCTTTTCCGAATCGAGCACATCGGCCTGCACGAAACATGGCAAGGAAGGCGTGGTGCACAGTTTTTCGTTTCGTGCGCGCAGATTGAAGTCATTGGTGGAGGGGAGGGGAGACCTGGGCCGCTTGTGGCGTTTCCAGGGGCTTATGGGTTTGATGATCCGATTTTTGGAGAGCCGTTGTTGCAGAGTGTGGTGAGTAGAACCTTTATTATCTCACAAGTGTTGGGTGTTTTAATTTGGGGGAAAGGGGCTAATTATTTGTAGGATAAGAAAGGCACTCAATCGTGGGTTACAAGAACTCCTGGACCTGCTGTTTGGAGCGGGTAGAGAGATCGAGTAGAGGGATTTCACAGCAAGGAGAAAGAGTATGTAATTGGTGAACCAAAGGCACCGGCAACAGGGATGATCAGGTGCGAGAGTAGTATGAATAAGCCTAAGACATTTCCAAAATTAGGCATATTTTCATCACATTCATTTTGCTTCGGCCGGAACTAATTGCTTCTTATAATGAGAGCAATAAACTCTCTTTTCATTGGACTTTCAGGCAAAACAGCCGACATTGCGCATGAACAATACGAATATTGACAATAGGACTACTAGGCTCTTCAATTAATTTGCCGCAATAGTCTAGTAATATGATTGTTGTGTCTTTGCGAGATGCGTACCCACAGTGACATAAATGATGAAGGTCTGAGTGGAGTTGTACCGTCCTACTCTGAAAGAAACCCTCCCAGTAACTTGAATACTTAAAAGTCCCAACTAGGCGTGTGTAGGGGACATCCTCACGATGACATAGAAACTCAAAGTCTCGGACGGAGTCTCCTTGCACGTGTGTACGTTGATCGGATGTGGTGAGTGCTGAAGCGACTCGATACCAGGTTTGGCAGCGCGATATTTGAAATCGCCGATTGAACAGCATTGCACCGGATTGCACGAAATACACGCTCGCAAAGAAGAACACGGCAAAATCCAAAATTGATATCCAAATTCCATATTATCCAAAATAGCCCGTTAGGGTCTAAAATATTTCTTAGCCTCCCAATAAATACCTAGGTAGATCCTCTCCCTTGCCCAACCCCAAAAGGACAACCCCTAAAAAGTCGCCGAACCACCATTATTCAACGCCAAAAGCGCATACCACCCACCAACCACCGGTCTTGCCGTAAAATGACCCGAGCCAACCGGCCAACTACACACAAATTAGAACTCCTCCCCATCACTCAAACAAAACAAAACAACAAGGGAAATGAGAAGACTTACTCTCCACTAGGAACATCATACAAATCCGTAACCGGCAAGTTCGTCGGCGTCTCATTAATCCACTGCGCCAACTCGCGGACAAACATATCCCTCGTCTCCGTACTCGCAACAGCAGCAACGAACATCTCCCAGTCATTCTTCGTATACTCGTGTCGCGTATCCAGCGGAACGCCGTATTTCTCGTTGACCGTTGGGTAGAAGGCACTTTGCATATCGTAGACACTCTGCGGCACTAAGCCGAGATTAAGTTCGCGATCAGAATACAAGTTGTAAAGGAGACCGTGAGTATCGTTGAGCCCGTAGCCGAGAGTCGTATGAGGAGGATTGGCATCGTGCGCGATACCGAGGGTTTGCCATTGGTCGATGTACGAGTGCGCAATATTGGTATAATTCACACCTGTAGCAGTGTTCCCAGTTATATTCGCGATGATGGCCATTGCTTCAATGCCGATTATTCCTTTCAGTGCGAGGTTGGTCTGGTTGGCGAGGGAGCCGGCGAAGTCGTCGGTGGAGATTTGGTCGGCGGGTATGAGGGCTTCGTCGATGAGGTATTGGGTCCATTGGTCGAGAATTTTGTAGTGTTTGGTGAGGTAGGCTTTGTCTTTTGCGCGTTGGGCGTAGGCGAGGGCCATGATGAGCATGTTGCCGCATTCTTCGAGGGGCTGGGGCTCATCTCTGCCGTCGGGGTGGCCGGTTGCGTTGGGGTAGTGAGCGCCGAGGTCGTGGATGGAGTATTTATTTGGGTATTGCCCAGACTCTTGGTATTCGAAAAGAGGATCCAACAAAAGCTTTAGAAGCTCCGGCTTGAGATAAAGGAGAATCGGGTGGAATGGGAAGATGACGTCGACTGTTTGAGTGTTGCCATCTGAACTGATCTCCTTGAGGAAAATGTACTGCTTAGTTGAATTACCGACGAATTGGGTTGCTCCGAATGCTTGACGAGTCGCAAGAGTGGTGATTGTAGCATAGTCCTGTCCAGCAGCTGCAACCGAGTCTGCTTGAATTTTGTTGTCAAGTGTACGTGCAGTTCGGCTAGCTCCACCATAATCATTGTAGAAGAAAGACACCTAAACGAATCAGCTTAGATCTGGTTAATAATGAGAAATACTTACAGCATCGGTCTCACTTGAGAAGTACGATGTCCACAAGGAAGGCAATTGAACTTGACCATTCGAGCCAACGAATTGAATCGCCTCTTCCTGATATAGTCCAATCGTATACAAAGTGCTGTGCGTTTCTCGCTGAACAGTTCCAAAGTCGCTAACATACGCAAAGACAGGCCAATTTTGGCTGATAGCTCGGTAATTAGTATCTTTTGTATTTGCCAATTTTCCACTTGATTCGAAAGCACCTCGAACCACCGTGTCTGTGCCAGATTGGAACGAAAGATTGGAACTATTCTTGGTTGAGTAGTACCAGTTTCCCCAATTTGATTGGTCGAAGCTTTCGCTGAATTCAAGTGGGGTCTGTCTGTACACTTTGTGATACGCTACCCCGTCTCCGGTGGTACCATATTCCCATTGTGCGACAGCTTTGTTATCTCCAGCGACCCACTCTGAGGGAAGTGTCAGCTGATTCCAGATCACATGGGATACGCGGATGACCTACCAGCAGAAATGTCCGTGTAAAGTTGAACTGAATGACCATTTCCATCAATTGAGTAAACACGAGCCTCCATATAAGAAGACAAAAGAGATTGCCTCTTGAAGTCGTCAGGTGTAATTGGTGAAGTAAAGGTGATGTTCATTCCAACTTTTCCGCCAACACTCATGGTAAAAATACTGCTTGTTGCTGTGTACTGAACGCCGGTTTGAGTGACTGCCTGTGGTCCAGGAGCACCCATCCATGTGTAAGTTGTGCCGTCTACGCGAATCATTCCAGTCCAGGCTGTCACTTGACCGCTACGGAATATCAGCTTTCATCGACTGTTCAAGAAATTGAGGTGTTTACTCACGCCCAGAATCGTGGCCATTCGCCAGCCAGATATCCACCATTTCCTCCATCTTTTCCAGCTTGGAGCCAAGTGTTGAGATAAGGAGACTTGACTGCTAAAGGAATCGCGGGTGGCCGTGCTGGAGAAAACGTCGAGTCCTGTCCTTTTGTAATGTCGACAAACATTCCGTACACAGCGAGAAATGCCTGCATGTAGACCTTCATCTTCGCGAAATTATGCTTTCCAGATTACTCGAGTTGTTCCGGAATCCTCCGTGGCATTAGCAAATTTTGCCGTTGTGGTTTGGCGTAGACGTGGCGAGTACGGCGTTAGATTATATACAGCTGTTTAGAAGATGTCTACTCGAAGTCGACCACATACATTGAAGACCCTTGTGGGTGCAGATGGAAGTTAAGAAATGCGCTTTGAAGCCCATGACCTCATAGGCTGACACTGACAACAAGGATGGCACTTCTCATTCTATTAAAGTTGCGACTCTTAAAGGGAAAAAAGATCAGACGAAACAAATTTTGAAAAGGGGGGAACCGGACGACCCGAACCTTTGCACGCCATCTAAAGCGCGGATCGAAACGGCCCTTCCGATGATCCATGTGCAGATCTCACGATGTGCGATCATTTTTGGTGGGGTAGATCACCTCGAAGAGGATGAAGGTTGCGGAACCGGCACATCTGAGCTTGTGCAGGCACAGAAAGTGAGTTACCCCGCATCTTGTGTGTCGCGGCATGAGGGGAGCTCATGGGGTTGTCATTTTGAGCAGGTGCTAGTTGTGTTTGTCATCCTATCACTTGGTCGCTAAAGGAGAAACGTTATACCGCAAGCATGTGCAACTTCCACCTTGGGTAGGACAAAAATCGTTTTTGACGGCTGCTAGTCACGGAATAAAACACCGAAATTGCTGGACACTCGAGTAGATTGTTTAAGTGTATGCATTCTTCGAAAACGCGGAGAAGCACTACCTGCTCTCCTGTTCCGTTCCAAAAACTCCGAGATGATGGACTTCAAGAGAGAAAGTGACTGTCAGATCTTGTGACTTGCACAAGTCGAGGGGACATTTGAGCCTCCGATTTCTGATTGAGCAGCTTTGGTGCTTTTGTGTTCTGTTCTTTGTAACCTGCGTTACTGCAGCTTTATGTGCCACATTTGGTGGCTCTCAAAGTGGTCGGGCTGTGAGCACTTGGCTACAAAAAGTGTCGTTTTAATATCTCAATGTTTCCGGATCTGAAATTTTCCCTGCCTTAACCCTTACGTAGTCGTACAACGTCCGTTCTTCTCCCCTCAAGCATCCTTCTTCACCTCCTCCTTCTCCCAACCCATCGCCTTTCTCCTCATGCTCGAGTACTTCCTCAACCTCTCCTCCTCCTCCCTCGTACTCCTCAAATACCACTCTACAAGCGCCGCATTAACCAGAAACCCCACCACACCACTGGCCCCAAACACCAAATTGATAATGCCCGACCTTTCTTCCGGGTTTTGCGTCATCTGAGCATTAACGACAACAAATGTGCTCTTCGCTACCTCAGTTGTAAGGTTGGCGCAGGAAGGGTACCGTTCGTACATGGCGGAGATGGAGGAGGATGGAAGTTGCTTGTAGGCGTACATGTAAATTATCTCGGCGCAGGAGTGGACGTATTTGTAGCCGGTGGATTGGAAGATGCGGTAGGCGATTACGATGGGGTACATTGCTATTCTCAAGGAGAGGATCTGATTTGTGTGTTAGTGTCCATTGCGGGAGAGGGGGCAAAGAGGACGAACGGAACAGGCATAGGCCCAAGTTCGCAAGACCCAAGCGCGATGCTGGTCGATGTGGAGGTTTCGGATGCTGGACCAGGCTTTGTACATTGAGAATGTATTTGCGACTGCGAGGACTGATGCAAATACATGCGTATCTAGTGTCCCGCCGAATGATCGTTTGACTATCATGAGCGCAGCTGAGAAAGTTGTCAGTGATGGGTAGGATAGGGGAGGGTAGAAAGACTTACTAACGTTTCCTATCATAAGTAGGATGAATAGGAGTCTTCCTGCGAGCTTGTGCGCGTACATGTATTTTCTTCTCATGATGGGGAGAAATTGAAGGGGAAGGAGGATCCCGGCGGCTGTTACGAGAGAAGTCAGTAAACCAAGCTATAAATACCTCTCTTCACATTCTAATGAATCTTTTCATCCTTTCCGAAGTAGAAGATGCACAATGAAAAAGGGAGGTTGGAAAGGAGTGGCCACATGACTGCACTCAAGCATATCGAGAGTGCATTCCCCGCGCCCTCTTGTCATTACTTCTCACATATGCACTTGCACATAGCTTCTTGCCCTTCCAGTCTTGTCCGCTCTGCTTCTTTCACCGTTCTTTTTCTCTTTCCATCTATCCGTCACCTCCCCCTCCTCCCCCTCACTCGATCCTAAAACAGGGGAGAAAGAAGATTCAACTCACGGACAACACTCCAAAGATGAACCTGCATCCCGATATCCAACATCCCCGCTTTACTAAACCAATACACCTCCCCCGCACTCTTCGGCGACGCCCACCTGATTTTCTTCTCCCCGCCTAATCCCCACCCTCCCTTCACACCGCCTAACGTCCCATTTAAACCTCCAGACAATTCAGAATCTCCGACGCGCAAATACGTTAGTTGGTACGCGGAGAAGTAGGCAAAGCTGCCGACGGTGAGGATGAACATTATTAGGTTGGAGGTTTTGGCGAAGCCTGTAAGGCGGAGGGGCGAGAATTTCGCCATGATGGGTTGGTGGCAGTATTTTGAGTGGGAAGAGGAGTTAGTGACGGTTCGCGACGTTAGAATTTTCCAAAATTGGAAACTGTCAGCCTGAATAATTGTTGAGGCTCTTGTTTCTCCGCGTCTCGGTGGTCGAAAAATCGTACGAATAACTGGTCGAAGAAATCTCCGTATCTCGCGTAATCTATGCTTTTCCCCCAGCTTATAAGAAAATCAAGTACACAAAACAGACCTTGGTGAAAATGAAGACCGGTTCAGCAGATTTCTCCTTTATATAAATCATCCCACTCACCGCCCCCCAGCTCCCCAAACTGTTGGGGGCGACTCGTCACGCTCGTCGCAACCGGACGAACATTCAAAAATCATTCTCTCTAGGTGATGCTCATTCATTCTAAAACTCGGATCTTGCCCAATCAAAGCCCACCAAATGCGGGTATTCCCACTTCTACGGACGTAAATATCTAAGGATTTCTCCGATTGCCGAATCACCGCTCAGGAATTACTGTTCCTGGTGTTCTTCTCGTAGAGGCGGTGGATATGTTCGCATGTGCGCATGTGGCGCAGCAAGGATATTCGGCATTTAAGTCCTCGGCTCGGACTTGGTAACAGAAAAGCCTCGACGTGATTCCTCTAAGCCATAAAACGCAATTTAGTAGGAGAAAATCTGCGCTGCATAGGGGACGAGAGAAACTTGGTAGTACAGTAAGCTTAATGGAGGCTCTTGGCTTGTCATGTAGTCGTGTATAGTAAGCGTGCGTTTAGATAGAGTTGTCGGTGGGACTGACACAGCCGGCGTCTAACTGAGTTGAGGAGCTAGAAATGCGGTTTGGATAAGCTTCTAAGCGCGAGAAGATAGGAAGACAGAGGAATATTCCGACGGCGACGAGAAAACCAGAAAAATTTCTTCATTATCTATTAACTATCTAGGTATTTCATCATTGAAAAAGCTCGGCAAAGGCAAAGAAAAGCTTTCCGGGGGTATAAAACGATCCGCCGACTCCTTGTTCAAAAATGCTCAAATCCATCACTTCGCTTCTCAAGTTCTTAGTATCTTCCTCTATCAATGAAACTTCAGTCGAACTATCGAAAATAACATGTTTTGGAGAACATGCACCATAACTACGACACCGGTAGGGAGGAGTTCTGGAAGCATTCCCATGTCGGCTTTTGCTTCGCCAGTCACGTCGACGCTCCATCCATACCATAAGATTCGCCGGACAACCCATCCGGCAATGATCTCACATGCCCACGTAATCGTTGAAGCCCATAGGGTGAGCTTCAAGTCGTAACGTTCTCCTCCGCCAATGGGTAAGCTGCCTTGTCCAGGATTGGGTAATGTTTGGACTGCTTCGAATGAGAAGTATGGGTATACTTCCTTGTTGCTTCCGTAGTGAAGGACAAGAATCGAGCCGAGAAAGGCGAGCATGGACACGTTCTCGGCTATACCGCGTATGAATATATTCCTTGCGCAAAACTTCTGATATGCTGGAAGTGGTTGGTTGTTGATTGAGAGCAGGTTGAGAATATAGTGGAACGGTTTCGAGATCGTGAGTGGTGCAAGAATGATGAGAAAGGATGAGGACAGGATTTGTAGGTATATGAATTGTTCCGGTGATCGAAGACGGGCGTACAAGGCTCGAACATAGGTTTGGTAGGTCAAAGAGAAGTAGCTAAATATGGTTAGTGGAAGTTCGAAAATGCGGTAGAAATGGTATCTCACAGCTTGAAGATCCAGCCCAGTGGATAGCTCCCAACCCTTTCGCCCTCGCCTCCACCAAGTATCCATCCTACCAAGCCATCGAGAAGATGTACGGTTATGACCCAGCTGTAGACATAAATGATTGTATGGATAGTGTTATGCGGCAATGTTCTCAAGTAAACCTCAGCGTATGCTTCTCCCAGAACATATGCCATCATTCCAATGAAGAGAGCAGTGCAAAACCACAGGAACCGGACGAAACTTGCAGGAATCCACCTCTTTCTGAGTGTTAGATTCCGCTGATGAGATCTATACACTGAATCCGAGGCAAGGGTGACCTCAAGTGGGGAATCGGGATCAAAGACGGACTGCTGAACTGCGGGCCGCCGCGGTCGATCCCGCACAGCTATAGTATCGGTATCACCAGTCCACCAAGACGATGTAAATATTCGCTGGGTGTCTGATAGTGATTGACGAAGGCCAAGATGTCGCTCATGGTTAAGAAGTATAGCAAACGCAATTATCAGCGGCATAGCCATTGTGAAGAAGGTCCAACATATCCAAGTCGTATTATGATCGAGCAAAAATGTTGCAGTCGGAGAATAGTAGACAGGTATTGGAGCTACGATCGAAATGGCTGCGATTATAGAAACAGTGAGCGGGAACCCGAGACTCTGCGGCCACCAATTCAAGCTATAAATATTGAACACCTTTGTAATCCATATCAACGCCGTAACATTGTAAAAGCCGTAGTAGACGAATAAGAAGAACCAAAAGTTGATTTCTACTCGAGCTTGTCCGTGACCAGGTATCTTATGGCCAGATGCGTTAGGATCGTATCGCAGACCGTCTAACTCGTCATCGTCTGGCAATTCGTACTGAGGAAATGGTAAAGCACACCAAGCCACTGCCTATCAAATTGTTGTTAGCAGAGCTCTGCTTGCGCCAGGCTGGGTTCTTCGAAGGCTAGATATTCTTCAAAAAGCTCCAAACTCACCAAAGCAGCAGGCATGACAGCCAGTACAGCCCATCTCGTCCACCATTTGTCAACGACTCTTCCAACCGCAGCTTGTTTTGGTTCCAGCCAAAGGTCTTTCGATGTTCGCGCCAATCTCCTTATAACACCCTCGCCCTCATCGTCCGAGTCCCCCTCATCGCTATCATCCTCTCCACCATGCCCGAAAACCGAATGATACGCCGTCCCAAATCCCAGCCCTCCACCGAGACTTGGCAGCAAACTGTTTCCGCGACTCCTCCGACTATGTCTTTGCGCATCTGGCACAGCACGGAATCGTCCTAGCAGTGGAGAGCTATCGTTTGTTGCGCCGCGTGGATCGTTACCCTGCTGGAAGGTGAAGAAGGAAGGCATTCCATCACTCTGTGCTGTGGTACTCGAAATGGATCTGTGGCTTGTCCTATGATATTTACATTGCGATTTTTCGTGCGACAGAGGTGTTTGTCGTAGTGAGATGGTTTGTTGTTGAGTGAGGAATCCTGGTGGAGATTGCCGAGCTTCAGATGAGGCGTGGGGCGTGTTTGCACGTGCTTAAGGTTACTGTAAAGACTTGCATGAATCATCAACTATCTCCTCTTCTCGTTTTCATCACAACAGCACCCCGGGACAAATTGTGGTAGCTTCCGGAATAAATATTATGCGCGGGTTGTTTCATGATTTATCTAAGTAGTCTACCTACCAGCTCTCTATTTACATCTCGGCAACGAATCCCAGACTATCTATATGGATTCTCATCACTTTCGCAATTCACCATAAACGGCCTTTTGGAGAACGTGAAACCGAGTCGTTTACCTACATGGATTATTTCTAGGGACACTCTCTTCTGACTTTGCATCTCGGGCTGATGGTCCACCAGAAAGGAGCCTTATGACATATTCCACGAGGAATGAGCAAAAAGGAACATGGAAGGAAGATTCACTACGAGTTCAAGATGGTATCGAGCCCGAAAGATTGAAAGAGTTCGTAAAGCAGTCAATGCCCCCGCTACAATCATTCTCAGAGTAGCTTATTCATCTTCTCAACCTCGTCTTCGATATACAAATAACAGATGTATCGCATACAGCTCCCATCAAGTCCTTCTCAGTGGAAGGGGCGTTCGCTATGTTACTACGATCACTCCCACGACTGATGACAACGCGAAATTGACCGTGACGACATCACTAGGGTATGAGATGTAGCATTCTGAATGAGATTCTCGCGTTCAGAACATAAAAATGTATGCCTAAAATTTGCCCCATGAGTCTTGAGAAGATGACGATGTCTGAACCTCTTAATCCGCGGAATCCCTGATTTTATCAAATGAGTCTTTATTAAGCGCCATGGCAAAGAAACGAAAGAAGTATCTACTTTCATTAATGCTTTTAGTAGACTCAGGTGAACACTCAGGAGTTGCCCTACAAACATCATCAGAACAGCTTCATATGCCGCGACGGAAGCTAGTACGACATCAGGAGGTCTCGTTGAGAAGTATGCGGCGCAGAAGGCGAACATCAACATAGATATCGAGTCCAACTGGGCTTGATATCCTCTCTTCTAGTTGCCTTTGAAAGATAAATTTCTCTGACTCCTGACACAGGTTCCATCTCTTGTTGGACGCAATGTCACATAACGAACAACTCCCAGCTTTATATACACCTTAGAAGTTGAACAACTTTCATGAGCAAATCGAGGGCTCTTCAGGTGTTGCGGAAGTCTTAGAAAAATACAATTAGGTATTGAGAGGTTGTAAGACGCCCATATCAATCTCAAGGTCGACAGTCTCGGTGTTTTTTTTCTCTCTTTTTTTCAACGACAGAGTCCTCTGTTGAAAAAAATCGCCAGCGGAAAGCAATAGCTATGATGAACTGCGACTCCAGATTCAAATACATTGCTCGAGCAACGATTTTATCTTTGCCATACAACAATCTGACGATTGCCCATACTTTGCCCGCGGAAAGATCTTTGTCCGAACAATCAACCATATCGGATCTCCCATTTTGATCTCGTTAGAAGGGACACCAATATAATTGGCATTGGTATTAGAGGTGTAATCAACGTTTATTGTGGCCAAATGCGAAGGTTGATTAGTGCCCTTCGGGATGCTGAGAAGTGCGAAAACGATGTCTCTAGGTTCCGAGCACTGTAGCATTGAGTTGCGATAGAGAAATTCTGTCAAGCTGGAACCGCTGCTAGAGACTCCATAAGCACGTATTAACTCTTCTTTCCATAGCTCTACGCCCAAGAGGCCAGGAACAGCGATCTCACGAGCATAAAATGCTCTCCTCGGCAAGTTGTCTATCTCAACCCCTAAGAGGGCTTTTAGATAAGAATCCCATCCTGAATTCTGGAAATATTTGACTAGAAACTTCAGCTTGTACCAATTGAACTGGTGATTGCCACACAAGACGTGAATGTCACGCGCAAGTGAGGTCTCCTGCAAGGTCCAACTGCGATAAAACCAAGTTCTTCGAAAGAATTGACACCAGTCGAACCAGGTGGCAGTCATTGTAATATCGAGGCCGAACTTTGCTAAAAACGCGCAATGATAATCAACATGAGAACCAGGATCCCCTGGGGTGTGTTTCTGGAGATCTTCTTCGGTCAGCTCGCCCTGCTCGGAGAGATCATAGCTTGGTCCCGCGAAGTTGTTTTGGACTTGCATAGCAGGAGCAGAGTCCGTTCCATGTCGTCCAAGCTATACTATGACAGTCATTGCCTGCTTGTATATGGTAGACATCATGGATACCTGGTTCGACTTTTCATGATTGTTGTCCTGGTCAATGCAGATTCGATCGATCCAGAGGAAACCTTGCTCCCCAAGTCTCGACAACTAATGAAGGGGCGTCAAGTAGGTTTAACCCTACCATCACAGGGTCTCCGTTGCAAAAAATGGGCCATGTTTCTGCTCCCCCAATCACGGCAACGGTCTTGGAACTCATCGTCGGGGGGAACCTTTTGACCAATGCCATTTATGATCTGATCTGGTGGGAAAGGGTTGCCCCATGTGTACGACAAAGCTTTATATGATGGACACTTGGTCAGCCGAAACGTTTGGATCACATAGCAAAAACGCGTCTCATCCGCGACATTTTGAGCTTTCAGAAGCCGTATCGAAGGCTCAGCGGTATCGAGCTTTGGGACTGGTGAGGGGCGTTTAATAACGAGGGATTGAGACATAGCGATGCGGACTAATGATGTCGATTAGACCTTGGTCTAATCGACAAGGAACCGTGGCAACTAGACAAGGCTCTTAGAGAACTGTAAGAACCACAATGATTGAAGGCATTAAATCATCGTGCTGGCAACATTTGTTCTCAGCTGAGCTGGTATGGCGTTTCTTAGCGTCGATCTCAGTCGTCCCTGGACGTTCTATCAAGGGGCCGATAGCACGAAGCTGGGGCAGCCATTTCATGCGTCATAGGCGGCTCCTGGAGATCATGTCCAACAACATTGAATTAGTTGCGGCAAAGGAAATAGATTTTTAGCCGGGACGAAGACTTGTGTTTGTGGTTGAAGTTAAGTTGAGGTTGAAGCGAAGGCAACAACTCCACGTCGTCGCTTCAGCCTCGCCTCTTGATTACAATTCCTACTTTTTTGTCGCCGGCGCTGGCGTTCTGGAGGCTTCCACCATTTGTCTTTTATTATTTCTTTCGAGTCCCTTTACTTCATCTCATCCTGATCTTGCCCTGTAGTGCAGCTCTCGATCTGCAAAGCATTTCACCTTGCGATTCTCTTTCCCTCGCCCCAGCCTTGAGCGATAATTTAAGATGTTGGAACACGACCCGCTGGTATTAGAATACTCCCACCTGAAGAACCACCCTCGCGAAAAAGATGCGCTGGAGATTCTGAAGAAGATTGCTTCCCTAGTTAAGCCTATAATGCGAGCGCGAAACTGGAAAGTTGGTGTGTTGGCAGAGTTCTACCCAGATCAACAGAACTTGTTAGGTAGGAACCAACTTTCTCTACATTCCCAAACCGTTCTAACGCATGCAGGAATTAATCAAAACAGAGGCCAGAAGATATGTTTGCGACTACGATATCCTGGAGATGTGACCCAGTTTCTCCCTCTCGAGCAAGTTGTCGACACGATGCTCCACGAGCTTGCACACAATGTCCATGGACCACATAACGCCGAGTTCCATGCTCTTTGGGATCAGCAACGGAAGGAATACGAGGCTTTGATTGCGAAGGGATATACGGGCGAAGGATTCCTTTCTGATGGACACAAGCTTGGTGGCGGAAGAATACCTATGCATGAGGCAAGACGACTGGCTCGAGTCGCAGCAGAAAAGAGAGCTACGTTATATGCAGGATCAGGACAAAGACTCGGCGGCAGACCCGTTAGAGTCGGTACGGATATCCGGAAGGTCATTGTCGAAGCCATCGAACGACGAAGTACTGTTCTGAAAGGCTGTGGTTCCGACAACAGAAACGAGGACGAAATCAAAGACTTGGCTGATCAAGCGACTCGTAACGGATTTAAGACCAAAGCTGAAGAGGATAAGGCGAATGAGGAAGCTATTGCTCAGGCTATGTGGGAACTTGTCCAAGAAGACCAGAAGAAGGAATACGGCGATTCGTATATCCCGTCATCAGCAGCAAATCCGACCGGAAATGGTGGCGGCGAAATTGGAGCATCACAACCACCAAGGGCAGAGTCATCCAGAGCTGCCTCCCAATCAAAGCCAGTACCAAAGAGAGAGCCCCCAAGACATGTGAGTCGCCTAGTCACAGAGTCGGCAGCGAAGAAGCCAAAGCCCCTCCCTAAAAATGCTGCATCGACTTCAGTCACGGCTGCAGCTTACTATTCACCTTCATCGGCCTTATCAGAGGCTGAACAACTTATCACTGGATGGACTTGCGAAATTTGCACCTTGCACAACCCCATCACATATCTTTGCTGTGATGCATGTACTACGGAGCGCTCTCCAGAGATCACCAAGAAAATCGCGGCACAGAACAAAAAAGCTGCGCCCGTTTCACGACCTGTAGGTCTGAATGCCTCTACCTGGACATGCACGAGATGTACCACCATCATGCAGAATCAATGGTGGACCTGTTCAACATGTGGAAAACTGAAAGAAAGCTCTTGAGAAAAGTTATTTTACGATAATCATACTATGTCAAAAAGGATTTTTGAAGGCGTATAGGGCATATTGGAGCATGGGAGATACCACGGAAACCTCAGACTTGGTATGCAGGATTTGCAAACGGCGCAGCGGATTTAGGTAGGAAGTAATTCTAGCAAGTATGCCGAGAATTAAGTGTAATCTCCCTATACGATTTTCCAATCGTTTCCTCTCTTTCCATCATCTTTCCTTGTTATTTTTCATTTCCTCCTCATGAGCAGAGTGGCTCAGAACCAAGCATCATATCCTCTCACGTTGGACCCCGCAAGAGCTACCCCGCTACCCCGCTATCGGACGGAAATCCGAAGACGTGATGTTAACCTGTCAGAAGTGCCTCTGGCATCGGAGTATAGCACCGCATCTCGCATTCTGATAAGTGTCTTTCGTGTAGGATTTTTATTCAAATTGTTTCCATTCTTTCTCTCGATTTTGGAATTTCTGCTTTGAACGCGGCTTCCATTCTATTACTCGTTCGTCAACACGCTCTCAGTTGTTATTGGGCTCACGACAAGATGGCCACTCTCACACCACCCGAAAGCCCTGCTTCCAAACTCCGGGCAATGCTTGCAAACGAGGACGAAATTGTTGTTTGTCCTGGTGTTTATGATGGCTTTACAGCTCGGCTGGCGCTAAATGCTGAGTTTAAGATTTTATACATGGTTTGTCATCCTCTCCTTGAAATGGATCATGTTTCGATCTTGACGTCTGATTGAGCCTTAGACTGGTGCAGGAACGACGATGTCTCGGCTCGGCATGGCGGATTTAGGGGTGGCTACTATGAACGATATGCGCGACAATGCTGCTATGATTGCGAGTCTTGATCCTACGGTGCCTGTTATTGCTGATGCTGATACTGGATATGGAGGTAAATCTCTTATATATACCTCTTCCTGTGTTGCAAGTTTCTAAGACAATCTCAGGTCCTCTAATGGTCGGTCGAACAACAGCTGCGTAGTACGAATACTTTCCCTTAGATCTCCTTTCCGGATCTGACCCTCCCACTTTCACATATCATGGGGGGGTTCTCCTGCCTTTTACTTGCCCATCTCATTTCACCTTCACGCCCCTATGTCGAAAGCTCATACTCCATAGCATCAATGCAGGCATAGCAGCCTTCCACCTAGAAGACCAAGTAACCACCAAACGCTGCGGCCACCTCTCCAACAAACTCCTCGTCTCCCACGAAGAATTCACATCCCGTATCCGAGCCGCTGCTCAGATGCGCGCACAACGTAATCCACCCCCTTGCTCATTCCCTGGCATGCGTGACTTGGGAGGGAGCTTTATATTCCTTCTCCTTATGCCATCTCCTTTCAGCAAAGCACTCACTAACTCAGTGTAAGTCTCCCGCGATATCCTCGTCATCGCCCGGACCGACGCTCTCGCCTCCCTCGGCTACGACGAAGCACTATCTCGTCTTCGCCTAGCTATCGACGCCGGTGCTGACATCGCCTTTCTCGAAGGAGTCCGCTCCATCCCCGAAGCTCAATCTTTCTGTCAGGAAATGAAAACTCTCGGTATCCCAGCGCTCTACAACTGTGTACCAGGCGGCGTAAGTCCCGTACTAAGCGTAAAGGAGGCAAAAGAGGTGGGGTACAAGATTTTAATTACGCCGACGCTGGCTTTGGGTGAGGTGTATGAGAGTGTGGGAAGGGCGTATAGGAATTTGATGGAGGGTGGTGATACGAAGGGGAATGGGGTGCCGGTTAGGAGGTTATTTGAGAGCTGTGGGCTAGAGGAGAGTGTGGAGTTTGATCGAGCGGCTGGGGGAAGGGGTTTTGAGGGTGGTGTTTGAGTGGTATGCTCAAGTCACCGAAACACAGCCTGCAACCCACCCAACATAATCGTCAAGTACGTTAGTCCCGTCCCCGCAATCGCAAACCCATCCTGTATCCCCCCTTCATTCCTCCTACACCACACAACTGCAAACACCAAACAACAAGTCGCAAAAAACACCTCAATCATAAATACCTTCATCCAGCAGATATTCTCTTTGATAAATATCCCGTATCCTTCATGCGTCATGAGCTCTTTGTTGATATCGAGCCTTGCTCGTAGTTTCTTTGGGATTCGAGGACGATGATAGGGGTGTTTGGGAGCGTGAGAGGGGTGCCCAATGAAGTGCCGGAGAGCGGTTTTGAGGACGGGTGGGTTCGTGTTGGCGGTGAAGCAGTATTCTTCCGAGTCCTTTGGGGGGAGGGCCCCAATATCGAGCTCGTCGATGCTTACATTTTTTCGCCAGTATACGTGGAACTGGTAGATGTTAGTTCCAATGTAAAATTGCAAGGTCATTGACTTGTTACCTTCACAAACTCGACGGACTCGATTTCTTTCAAGGTCACCCAGCGCAACATCCTCGACAGTCGACCGTAATGCTTTCGATGCAGAACGTGGTATGAGGATTGATCACAGAGTGCTTTTGAGATGTCCGCATGCTTCAATACTATCTCGTTGCCTTTGGATTTGCACAGGAGGATGTACTGCGCTTCCGATTGATTTTCGTTCATTCCTGCACTTGTTTCATGAGATGCCTCATTCGCATTCGTTGACTTATTTTGTGTTCGTCCAGAAAGTTTCATAGGAGCCAAGTTCCCCGCGCACTCCGTTGCTGAGGATGAAACGCTGCTGGAAGAGCTCGAAGCCGGCGGCGAACCCGCCATGCTCTCGATATCGACATCGATTGCTGCTTGAACGAGCTTCTGTGCCGCGCCTAGTGCAAATTCGATGACGGTCTCTTGAAATTGGGAGCCGCACCTCTGTCGAATCCTCTTGTTAGACATATGGTGTATTGTGGAGAAGGTCAGGGATGAACTTACGCATGCCCAACTAATGCTTACTGCCTTCTCATACTCTAAGTCCTCCAGTTTTGCCTTCGGTTCCTTCACAATAGCCTCTTGCATTGCCATTTCGAACGAGTGCAGAACAGTTTCCGCCGCAGTTGTCGACTTATGAGAAGGCATATCAGTGGTAAAGTGAGAATTTGCAACCGCATTGCTAGACTGCGAAACATGATCACAATCTTTGGAGGAGGCAATCTTCCACGTGTTGATCTGGTCATTTAAGCAATCATCAGGGGCTTTGCCAACTAGAGCTTTCTTGACCGACTCCACTGAGGGACCGACTCCAGCATGGTTGTCTTGTATTGCTCCCGGGATTGCAACCTTAGTCGCTGGGGGAAACTTGCCGACCTGAAAGCCATTCGCACTTTGTTTCGAGCGCTCATAGTTAATCATGTTTATCTCAGTTTGCAGGTTGTAAATCGACGTTTGAGCAGCTTCGATTGACGCACCACGTACAAGGCCTCTCTGTTCCTCTTTTATATATCGACGAATCCTAATTTCTTCCTTTCTGACTCTGCTCTGTTTAGCGTCTATGCTCGAACATAGTTTGCACTTCTCTGTCCGTGCTATCGTCTTCATGACGAGCTTTGTCCCACAGGTTTCGCCTATACGATGCTCCTTAGTGCAGTGTTGCCTAAAATTGCCCCATTTGTAATGGTTACAGGCCATTTGGTACTGGTCGTAGAAACACATATTCGAAAATGGCGTGACTCGTTGTCACGGATTTCTTGCTGGTGTATATAGATGCTGCTAAAGGAGTGAAAGGAATGATGGGGGGAAAGGAGAGCGCATTAATTTTAAAGGCTGTATGTTCGCGAGGCTGTCACAACTTCTCTTTCTACTGGTTCAACAAACGCCATCTTTATGCAGGTTGACTCGCAAGGCGTTTTCACCAGAAGAAAACCACAAAGTCGACGAGACCCAAAAGTGAAAATTCATATACACGGCTACTAGAGATTAAAGTGTTATAAAATTCGGGAAATGCATTTATTTCCGCATTCGGCTGTTTATTTACTTTCAGTGATAACATATACAACGATAAGTACCTTAAAGGCGAGTTTATCAAGTTTCAATAACTCAGATACCACTCTGTATGCATTCTTTCAAGTGTCCCGTTATGGTTGAGGAATCTCTTCAGTGTAAACAGATATTTGCGCTTCTCGAGTGAATTATAAGACGAAAGTCAACAAGCAGCATCTCCAGCGACAGACTTACTAGATGTTTAGAAACAAGAGGCCTCTATAGTGATGTAATATGATTTATTCGCTAACCGTAGAGTTGTAAAAGGCTTTGACACGTGCTCATTTCTGAAAGCACAATCACATCGAAAATATAGTCGAAACTATTTAATATTTCTTCAACTTTGCGTGCCGAACGCAACACGCGGAGCAGCTCCACAGAGAAAGGATTACTTCAAGTTATTATCTTGAATATGGAAAGTAAAATTAAAGATATATATAATTCACTAACTTACACATTAGTCTCCCTAAGACCCCCTCTTCCTACCTCTCTCCCCACCCTAAACATGCGCCTCCAAGCCCCCAACTTCAACCTGAAGAACCTGCGGACTCCCGTCAAAAACACTCCCGCTCTCATCCCCGCCTCCATTCGGCGCAACATCATCATATGGAAACGCGTAACCCCTCCCATCTAAATTTACCGAGTGAACAATTCTAGAATAGAAGTTCGTTGGATTGGTGGTGTAGTATTGGAGAGGGTTAGTTGAGGGTTGTTGGGAGGAAGTGAGGAGGGTGGAGCGGTTGAATGCTGCTGCTAGGCGAGCTGTAAGTGCTCCCACTGTATTTGCAACATTAGTCCGTCTCTCGTCAAAAACAATCATTTAGAATGAATAGCTTGAAGTTGGGAAGATGGGGTTTAGAAGAAGAGGAGAAGACGAACTCTCAACAGTATTATTCGGCGACGCAGCGAAAGGCCCCGTCGAGCAAGAGAAGATATCGGCAGCGCTCGGCTTAGAAAACGTGCCTACGCCCTGGAACGTAAGGAGGCCGTTGGCAACCGTTGCGTTTACAACACCCCATTGAGCTTGAGTATCTACCAGAAAAATCATCAGCCATTTCCCCTAGATGAAAACCCAACATGGAGATGAACTAAAGTATACGCGAGCGGAGTTGGGTGGATTCTGGACAGCGGAAGGGAATGGCATGAGCGAGAAGGGAAATACATACCAATAGACAACTGCTGTCCAGCATATTGATTCCAAACCGCATTAACATACCCATCATAATACCCCGCAAACAAGCTACCATTCAAAACATGCCCTGTATTCGGACTCAACGCCCTCAATGGCTTCCCATCACCACCATTGACGATAAGCTGGTTCCATCCCGCCCCATCACTGTTATTTTGGCTTACTAGACCGTCACAAACCTTCTGCAACCCGTCCACCGGGATCCCACTAACATGCTGAACCGCCCCAGCAGTGTTGGTAAGGGTGAGTGCAATAGGAATGCTGACAAAATCAACATAGCTGATGTTTGCGAAGATCTGGGAATCATTAAAGGTGAATTCGCAAAATCCCCAGTTCTTGTTGTAATTCGGATCACTCTGATTCGAGACCGAAGGCTCAACAAGTCCAGGACCGGGGTTGAGGAGGAAAGTAAGGCGGTCGTTGAGGCAGAACCAGATTCTTCCCCCAGCGATACGAGGGATGGTTACTACGGCTGTGGAGCCGGGTGCGCCAAGAGGTATGCTGCAGTCTGCGGCTAGGGGTTGGCCGGTTGAGGAGGGAGATGTTGGATAGTAGGGAGTTTTGCCATCGGCTTGGAGAATAACGAGGTCGCCGTTGTGGTCAAGAGCTCGCCCGGTGATGTAGGCGTAGATTGTGTTAGTGCTGGAGGTGTTTTTGAGGGCGATGTTGAGGGTGGTGGTAGTTACCATGTTGGCAGATTTTGAGGCAGTTCGATGCAGGGAAATTTAGATGCTGAAACTTGCTAGGGAACGTGACGGGCAATCTTGTCTTCGTGTTCGACAAAGTCGAGTTGATGGAAGATAGATTGTAATGTGAAACTAGAAAAATATGGGAGATATTATATTACTGTCCACTATCAGCTGGGTTGTCCCATTTAGTAATGAGAAGTGTCACTTGCTGTTGATGGTAACTATTTAGGAAACTGCCTTAAAACGATGGATAGCGTGGTCAAAATTGATGGAATAGGTGGTATTATAGATGAAATGCTGTTTTGAGGCTCCTGACCACAGTAAATATCCTCCGGGAGGTCTTGGTGGATCTCAGTGAGCCCACTCGGTGTTCAGAAACGCAAGACAATTCGCCGACAGTTCAAAATTCACAACCAATGAAATCTCAAAGCAACGCTCGAATTTTGGATCTCAGACAAAAAGCAAGATGTGACAGAAGGACAATTCGTCAAACTGGGATGAATAGTCCCCGTCAAGCAAGGCATCTGATCTAACCTTCCCGCTAGTACGATTTGTGACGTCAGCCACAATTCATTGCGGATCTCTTGTGTCCTCGCGACGGCCCGAACACCGGAGAAGGCATTTCTCCGCAGTCATCTATTTGATTTTGCGTGATGCGATTTAACCATCAACATCATGAGGCTGTCCTATCCACGTGGTGAGGAAAAGTATAATTGTTGTTTCACCTCGGTTGTGGTCACGAGACAACTGATCTCCCAAGACACCTGGGCAGTGAGGCTCTGAGTGATTGACCACAGAGGTGAAACGTTACCGGAAAGAAGATCGGGCCGTAATACCACGAGCTTAAAAAGTTTCACTGCAGCTAGGGAAAATAAGTGATGGTCTGATGAAGTAAAGAAGGTTTGAGTCCACGGCGTCAGGCTATAGCGGTATGTCGAGTTTTTCGCTGAAACGTTCTTGCGACCAAGCGAATCGAAGTCCGTCAGAGTGGAGATAATCCTCTGGTTTGCCCCAATCTAGTGGATTGAATATTCTCGGTTCCTGGTCCTGGGGAATCCATTTTGAAGACTATCGATTGCATGAGGAGCGAAATCTTTCATAGAGAGGGGCATCTCATGAGAGCGCCACTTTGATACCGCATTTCGTCCGAGAAGCGCGAGGAATCTGCAATGAGGGTTGAAAAGGGGGAGGGAATTCGTTACTTGAAAGGCTCATGCTGTCATGACACGATTCAGTCAAATATTGTTGAAAGAGGACGTCAGCTCGGGATATCTTTACTCGTAGATTCGAACTAGTGTCCCAACGCCTCGAATTGGCCACCTATCTCACCTCACGCAGAGCCTATCCTATTTAGTAGGAAAAAGCAAAACCCAACAAGTCAAAAAAGCAAAGAAAAAATCCAAAACGAATGTCGGGTCCAATTTGCTTTTTATATGCCAATCGTCGCAACCCTAACCCCGCATGAGACCAGGACCCCGCGTCTTGCTAGACTTCACCGTTGTGATCCCCAACGCCCTGGACCCTGTTTTATGTGCTCAAGAGGCGATTTGGGAGGAACGAGTACGAAGGTACTTCGTCTCAAGGGCCTGGAACAAATAGAACTTCAGCTTGGGGAATGCTGATGACCGGGGAAGGGTTTCTCGATGACTTTGTCGGGTTTTGACTGGGACCAGGCAGGAGGCTTTTCAGTACCGGGGAAAGCGGTACGCGATCCCGTTGCAAATCAATCATGAAGCCTTGTACCTAGGTATAGTAGTGTTGGGAAATATGAAGGCGAGTGATGAAGAGGTACATGGTCTTCGAACCCGACGATGCGAGCCGTATTGCCGACATTCTGCCCTTTCAATCGGGTATTTTTGTGCTGATGTCCCGTCTTCTTCTGGCCGATATCATGCCGTTGTCTCAAGACAGTATGTGTGGCTGGATTAGACTCTGTTTGCGATCTTGCCGTTCGGTCGAAGCTCTCAGTCAATCTGGTTCGGGTTGATTTTGAGACTTGTCGAATGATTGCTTCTACCGGCAGCAAAGACACCCTCCCCGGTTTCGAGATCTACTTTCTGGATCGCCTTACCCTCTTCTTTCTTTCCTTCTATCGGACCTCCGATGATCCTTCAAGCCGTTGGAGTTATGATCTCCAAGCCGCATGTTCTGTCAATCGGGCGGCTTTTTCTCAAGCCTCATTCACATCCGTGGCTTCGCTTCTTACCAGAATGAGCTCGACCTGCATATACAGTAATGATTAAACATCCGAGAAATAAATTCGGGTTTATGTCCGAGATCGTGCGCTGGGTTTGTCTGTGACACTGTGGGTGTGTTGAGGACTCGGCAGTGGAGGCTGAGTTGAACATTGAGTGACCTGGTGTTGCAGGTTTGAAGAAGGTCAGCATCGCGAAAATGTGGAGGTGGACGCTGGCTATTCTTCGGAAGAGAATGATACCCCCGCATTGTACCCCTCATCTAATATCAAACTTTCGCGATGCAATGACAACAAATGAAAACAAGAAGCGAGAGACGGGATGAAGATCGAGCAATCAGCATAACGAATCCGGGCTTAAACTACTAGTTTGCGACTGGTTCTCCACAAAGATCTCCTCATGCTCTAATCGGAATGATATACCCTGGTTCATAGCATTGAAGTGATAATAATTGGTTTTAAGATTGTCGCAAGGAAGGCTGGTTTTGTGTTTGGATGAAAGCATTGTTGCGAAGATGCGATCTGGGCATGTTGAGATCCGTGAGGAGCGGCTGAGAAGATAGCTAGAAAGCATTGACTTGCAAACAGGTTATGGGTGTTTTGAGATCCTGGGTTTCATTTGATCTACGTGGCGGTCAATGTTATTTCAATGTCACTTTCGTGGAACTAGTGTCAGTATGTTTTAAGAACCAAGTAATGGCAGAAAAGGCATTAAATACCAATAGGGTTTGTAACTGATCCGAAAGAATGACTGATTCTATGTATGCTTGTAGAATGGTGAATGTAACCGAGAATGAAAGAAATCCTTGTTGACCGAGAAACCGTGGAAATTGCTTTGAGAACGCCGTTCTTGAAGCCATGATGGTGGAAATGTATACTCCACTCTTGAGTCCTGTTGACTTTTGTAGACGTTCAAGCCAGAGGAGATGCCCTTTCTACCCATGCATGCAGTTCCCAGAATATGCCCTCCCAATGCAATTGACCCAAATGACCCCCTTTCTATCAGTTATGCCAGCCGTTCGTGAGCTCGTAATTGTACAAAGGCCGTTAAAGAGTTCAGGTCAAGAGCCGTGCAATGCTTTGAAGCCAGCGGAAATCAGACTTCGAGGCCCTGGTGACACATCTGCTGTGCCTGTCCAGTAGAACAATCCCTATGTTTGTTAGCAAGAATCATAAATGTTAAAAGGCAAGGCGGCTTCGAAACGTACTCCCAGACCTCTTTCACGGCAGAAGTTTGCTTTCATCTTGACGGTTTCTGGATTGTCGTAGGTAACGAAGCCTCCATCACCACCAGTGCAAAAGGCTGCGACTACTCTTGTGTTGACGATCTCTTCGGTTCCTTGCCTGGGTAGATTCTTGTATTCAAACGTGCCATCTTCTCCACCATGGCCACTGTATGCGTGGCCTGGAGCTCCAGCACCCAAAAAGGATCTGCCATAGACAGGAACACCAAGGAGTATCTTCTGGGCAGGAAAACCCTGAGATACAACGTATTCAACCGCTGCAGAGCCAGACGGTTCGTCTCCACTTCCCGGGAAGAGCTGGGCGTGATGACCTGCCTTGGCAGACCAAGATCCGGTGAAGTCGTAAGCCATTAGATTGATCAAATCAAGGTAGTCTTGAGCTCGGTACAGGTCGATGTTCTGCAAAGCCCACTGACCGGCTGGTAGAGCGGCAGTGAGGAGGTAGCGGTCATCTGGGAGGTGAAGTCTGATGGTGGCGAGCAAAGAGAGGAAGTTTTGGCCTTGTTCGGGATCCGCGGGGTGTTCCCAGTCGACTAAGAGCGAGTTTAGACAAGAATTGAAGAACGTTTGGGAGCAACTTACTATCGATTCCATCAAAGTCTGACGCATCGACAAGGCCTCGCGCAGATCGGCCAAAGTTATCTCTGAACACTGCACTGGCTGCCACCGCCGCAAAGTTGTGGCTAGCAGCTCCTCCGCCGATTGAGAGAATCAGCTTAAGGTGCTCATGTTGCTCTTTCAAGCGCATAAAAGAGCCAATACATCCAGTTGCACCATCGACTGGTATCTGCGCATCGGCATAAACATCGCTCAGCTACATACGTGTGTCAGTCCGATAGTCAGTTTGCACCACACAGCCCTGTTCTAAAGTCGGGACTCACCGAGACAAAGCCATCTGGAGAGACAGCCGCAAAGGCATAGAAAACATGGCTGATACAATTGTAGTTCAAGCTTGCTGGTGTCTCGTTGTTCCTGTACACCCGATAGTTCGGGTAATACACTGCGTTCTTCCGGGTCAAACTCAACATGCTGGCTTCGATGTTTGGTTGGGACGGACGACGCAATTCAGGTCGTGTTCCGTAAGGGATAGGCGGAGGTTGTGGGCCGTAGTAGTTCGCCATTTGGGACGGAGCAACCAGTCAACTGGTTGATCCAAAGTCTTCCGTTGGGTAGGGGATGTATCCTTTCTAAACACTTGCGTCGAGAACTAGAGGGTATGAAGATGTCTATTTGCATGGTCCTCTGTTGATTACCTATTTCGGCAGTCGGGCCTGGTGGGCTAGTCCTGGTCGAGCCACGTTCTTCACTCCAAGATTGGATAGGGACAGGATATTGATTCTCCCGCAGGGCTGAATGCACACAGCTCAATGCAGCAGTCGAGGCAAGACGCGAGACATGCAGTGGCACCGGCGGAATGGTTCGTTGAGGAGGAGACCTGCTCATGTTATATGAAAAGACAACGCACTGGCTTGCGGGCTGGTCAAGCTCCCTTGGTCGCCGCCGTCTGGGCGCCGATCTTACGAGGATACTGAAGAGTGGCAAGGACCAGTGGCCCTCGAGATGGGGCACTTACAGGTGTGTGTGGAGAGGCATCAGATCCCACGGCGCCCAAGTGACCAACGAAAGGGGCCCTAGGGACGACCCGAAGTGGACCAAGCCTCTTTCTTCGGCGAGTGCATATGATGTGCCTGGACTAAGTCAATGTGGATTTTCACCGCATTCGACTGACACGAGGAGACCTAGCTTGGCCACTATCAGAAGCGGTGCCGGCTGTGGCCGCTGATATGTCTGTGTGGAGGTGAAACGGCAAACAGAAAGTATTGCCGTTCATCGACGCAACGCCCGACGAGGATGTTCAGAGTCTCCATGCCTTCGAGTGGACCGCTGCAGTGTTTTGCTTGAGATGGGTTGTGGCGTAGACGCTCGCAGAGCGTTTTCGGAGACTCTCGAGAAAACATGCATTAGGGGCTTGATCATGCAGTGGTGTCTCTCGGCTAAAGCATAGAAGACCTTTGATTGTTCTGAAGGATGCATCCACACTTCTGGGAGATAATCATATTTCAGGTTTACAAACGAGCGCTGACTCGGTCCCCTGCGAGCAGGTGTCATAAAGCTCAACGCCCGCAGTATCTGGCAGGCATCCTCGGCAGCCCCTCAGATCACAGGTGGGCACGCTATACGCTACGAGACCATTCCAGATGTATATTTGGACAGAGGTTTGTGAGAACTGATAGCTAGCAATGCCCAAAGAAGGCTCGGTCACAGCTTCTACACCTGTGTGCAATTAAGACACATCAATTAACATATCCCCAGTGCAACTCTGCAAAGCCAACAATGCTGGATAATGGGGGAATTGCGGCATTCTGGCCCACGGCCAAAAACTTGTGGAAACTCCTCCTTGTCTAGCTCCCCTTCACCGCAACGGCCGGCCAAGGAGCGAATTTTGACGTGCAGGCAGTCCCCAGAGTGACTTGCATCGAATCTGTCGTCAGCTGTATGTTTTTCGTTCGGGTCGATTTGGTCCAGAGGAGCGAGGCCATGATCAGACCATGGGTATGTGAGGCTTCAGACCTCGAAAGGGTGATAGACCAGGAGGCGGTTGTCTGTGTGGTCAATGGTTAAAGGAATGGACAAAATGCCGTTTGGACGTTTTCGCTGCAAGCGCGAAGAAGCATAGCAGCCCTGACGATATTGCAATGGCATATAACCCATAAACAGAACAGTGGAACGGAGGCGGTACCAGGCTTTAAAGTTTGATCAGTGCGACCACGTTGGCAGTCATGAAAATGCTGTGATATATACAAGCCTCTCCTGCAGACCCAGGTTCGAGTCCAGGGTGCGTTTGCTACTGCCTGCAAAGAACTCCTCCACCCATGCTGTCGGAACATCTCCTGTGTCTCATTGGCACAGCGCTGAATCCCCAGAGGTTGGTGGCGCAACCTTCAGCAGAAGGGTCTCGCAAGCAGCGCCGAATGTGACATCGATAATGGGGAGTGGAGCAGGTGGGATGCAGGCTGGAAAAAGGAACAAGATGCCCGAGTACACGCTGAAGAGTGGCGTGAAGCGCTGAGGAGGGGTAGAAAAGCACCCTGAAGAGCCCTGGAAGGCGGGGTCGCACCGCCGCTTCTGGGTGTAACTGTGTCACGTGACTACAAGACTGGCAGCTCTTTCGCTTCCAAAGCATTTCTTCCAGGGATCGCCTCCACCAGCGCTTCATTCCAAGCCCATCGCACCACCGTCTGGGAATTCCCCACGCCTCTCTTTAGCCAGGATTCAACCGGATCCTGCGAGCACGTACACCGCACACACGCCGCGTCGCCGTTGCCAGATCTCAGGAGATTGATATTGTTTTGTGAGACCTCATCTGGTTGAAGAGTAAGCTGCTTGTTCTGCCGTCTGCCACGCCGCCGTGCATCAACAGGACTGAGCTGCAGCAGACGCGGCGCATGAAGATTTATCATCTGTGCCTCATGCTCGCATAATCGCATCCAAGCAGGCGCGATCAAGCTAAAGGAGTAGCTTACAGCTTTCTAGCACGGACCGATCCAAGAAACTCCTTCCCGCACACAACGACGATCCTCCTGCAGACACCTCCAACTTCAGACCTCACGAGCTTGGAGACCGTGAGACCTAGCCGTCAGGCACAGCCTCGATCAGCAGATTCTCCTTACCCGGACACATCAACGTGCGCTCTCCGCTATGGCGACGGTACTTTCTCAAGGCCCTGGGCCAAAAGACCTGGCGCGTCAAATCCTTGAGCACCAAGCTCCCGAATACACGTTCGCGTTCACACCCTTCCTCTTCCAAACATACAGGCACGGCCTCTCACCAAACAGACCAACATGCAAAGCCTACCTTCAAGGCCACTGCCCTCTGGGGTCCGCCTGCCCCGACAAGCACACTGCGCCCAGCAGTAATTCAAACTTCAATAATCTGGTATGCAAGCATTGGCTAAGAGGCTTATGCAAGAAGGGGGAGAGCTGCGAGTTCTTGCACGAGTTCAATTTGAGGAAGATGCCGGAGTGTAATTTCTTTGTACGCAATGGCTATTGCTCAAATGGAGGTGAGCTTACACCCTTATTCCATCCTTGAACTTAATAGCAGAGGCTGATCATTTACCATAGATGAATGCTTGTATCTACATATCGATCCTTCTTCGAAGCTTCCCCCTTGTCCACACTACGAAAAAGGCTTTTGTCCTCTTGGGCCGAATTGCTCAAAGAAGCATGTTCGAAAGACACTTTGTGAATTTTACCTTGCGGGCTTCTGTCCAGACGGCAAGACTTGCAAGAAGGCTCACCCTCGTTGGCCGACGGATCTTGCGAAACCGACGATCAAAATAGAACGAGATCCGGAGGAAATCGCCGAAGAACAGAGAATCTTGCGAGAAAATGCGGAACGAGAAGAAGAACGAGAAAGGGAGAAATTTGGGGGTGGCGAAGAGGGGGGTGGAGGCCGTGGTCGTGGAAGAGGTAGATGGCATGGAGGTGGATACGGTGGGGGTCGGGGTCGTGGAGAACAACGACGACAAAGAGGACGAGGCCACTATTGATCGCCCAGCGAGAATTGCAAGACCAAAACGTGAAAATGCAAGAAGTCTAACGGGGACGAAATACAGAGTGGTACCGAGAAGGACATGAAACGATGTGAGACATTTTCGATCAAGCCTCACTCAGAACAAACTTTCTCTTGTCGATCCTCCTCCGATTCCGGGATGAACACGAGGAGGCTTGGAATCGGATTCCAGGTCGTCGGAAAGAGCCATAAGCTTTGGGGCTTATTGCATACCATCTCATCTCGTCAGCCAGAACCGGTTATTGATGATTCCGCAGCAAGCAGCAAGCCAAGCGTCACAGGTCAATAGCTAGCTTTGCTCTGTACTAGAATTCTCAGTTATGGCCAAAACTAGAGCGGAGAAGCTGGCCGTGCTCAATAGAAGAAAGATATTGCGAGATTCGGCTTATGCTGCTGAATCTGGTAGAGGCAAACAGACTGCTATATCACCGCTCAACTATACCGACCAAGAGCAAGCCCTATTACACCACATATGAACAACATCTGATCACGATGTAAGGATGGCGATAATGAAGATCGTTACTCAATCAGAGAGGGAGATAGCGCAACAATCAAATTACCCGAACTGCAATATGTGAACGCTCGGCTCTGGCTGCATATTTCGCGATTTCATCCTATCTATTGATTTAGTACTTTGTCGATATATTAATTGTGCGTGAAGTTAAATATTGGCACACTTGCCTACACCCCATCCCATTTGACTACATGCATGGGGCACTACATATGACCAGTCAACGTTTCTGCAGGCAACATCCCTCTCCCCAATGATAATTTGTCAAGCCAAGCATCCTCCTTGTGAACCTCACTTGTGGTTTTTCATCTGATTATAACTGGATTGACATATAGCGTTCCGAATATGGCCGGTGGTGGCGCATTAAGGTTCACAAGGACGTTGGCATGTGGCATGAAGGGGCAGGCTGGCTGTGCCACCTCTTCCCGCTTTGACTGAATCCACCCAATTAAAACATCTTTCCATGGCTTCAACTCATCCTTCACCATATTTTCAATAACCAATATTTGCCACCTCTGTGGCTATTGATAAGCCATCTCAGGAATAAGCGTGTTTAAAAAAAAGTTGTCCTGGTACGTTAGTGTAGTGTTCTAGATTTGAATTCGGGACAGGCATGGTGTATAATGTGGTCATGAAGCTATGTGATTCGTATTGTTGAGGTGGTGATTTCTATATTATGCTTATTTATCTAGTCGTGAAGGGAGATGTTCTCCTATTGCCCACCCCATCCTATGCACATCCTGCCAAATGTATCGACCTCTCAAAATACCCAACTCCTATATCTCCATTTCCTAATTTCATGTACATTTCCTCCCAACGTTCTGCGCTCTCATACACCTACAACTGCTCATTCCAAGCATTATGTCCCTCCTCCTCACTTCCCACACCATTATGTCTATCCCTCTGATAAAGATACCCATACTCACTCTCATCCATAACCCCAATGCCAGGACTCGTACTCCTACTCCTCTGTTCTACCAATCCCTTCCCTTGTACGCCTCCAAACTCACCCCTCCTACTCGCCTCAACACCACGCATCCCCATCATCCATCCTACTAACCCACCCGGAATCCACCGCCCTACAAATCCATACACGCCGCTTCCCATCCCCACACGAACAACTCCTCCGCGTCGGCTGAAGATAGCATCGAAGACGGCGTCGTTTAATTCTCGCAGGCTTGAACCTCTGCCGGTTGCCAAAGATTTCGTGTTATTCAACGAGACGAAATTCCGTCCATAACTCGAGCGCGTTTGGTCATCCCATTTCAGCGTTTCGGCACGGGCGGCAGAGATAGTGGTGAGTTGTTTATTGTGAGGTGAAAATGAACTTGTGTCGAAGGTTCCGAGTTGGAGATGTGTGACCGGTATATCGAGGGGTTTTAACTCGGCGGTAAGGACGGCAGTGAACGAGTTGAGGGCGGAGATAATGCTTGATTCGGGGAGGTGGAAGGCGGGGGAGAGGTTGGCGATTATGCTGGGTGTTAGAACGAGGACGGATGGCTTGATTGGTGGTTGTGTGGGAGTGGTGTTTGAGTGTGGATGTGATAGAGGTAGGATCTGGAGGAGTGGAAGGAAGGTTTGTAGAGTGAGGATTGGTGTTAGAAGGCGGGTGTTTAGGAGGTCGGAGAGGGTGGAGGGTGAGAGGGTGGCGATGGGCTGGGAGGGGTAGGTTGTTGTTGGGAGGAGGATGAGAGAGCGGAAGATTAGGTGGTGGGGTTTTACGCCTTGAGCTGGGGTGTGTGGTGTTTGGAGGTGGATTATGAAGCGATCGATGGAGGCGCGGGCACTGGATGGCTGGGTTGGTGTTAGTTATGCTGTTATGGGTGTGGGTGGCGACAAGGACTTACATCTGTGATGTCTATCATCAAAGGCTTGATATCTGGTCGAGCCTCATTCTGCACTGCTATTTCCTCCTCGATGGTATTGCACACAACATATACGATGAAGCCTCTGCGTTCAAGGTCTAGAGAGATTGCCCTTGTCATTGGCTCCGATGGCGAACCAGCAATAACCACAACCTCGAGCCTTGCTCCATTCTGAGCTTTCTTCGCCCTTCTCTTTTTCCGTTTGTTGGTGGTTTTCTTGATATAGTGGTATGTAATACCTCCGACAGTCAAGACGATGACCGTAGTCAATATCTTATTGTTCTTTGCCCAACTGGTGATCCGTGTATAGTAAGAGGATTGCGCAGAGACTGCTGAGATGAAAGTTCTCGGAGGTGGTGGCGGAGGCTTGGGTCGGACGGGTTCTGGTATCCATGGTGATGATGAGAGAGCTTCTCTTAGGACGTTTGATACTTTCTCGAGATGTTTGTCGACGTAATCGGCGACATCATTGGAGTACCTCCGGATATCGTTCGGGACTGACGACAGCTATACGGATGGGCGCATTAGCATTTTGATGGTTGCGAAACTCTAGGTAGCATACTCACAGCATCTAAGAAAGCTTGGTCATCTGCGGACATGATGGCAGAGGTTGAGATGGAGCTTGGGTGGGTTGAGGTTGTGGTGTTGTTGATGCAGCTCTTTCGAGGTTGTCGAAGCGGGGAAGCTTCCGCTTCTGCCGAGAACTTTCTTTCATCCCCGGATTTTCTTCTTTCTGTTCCTGAATCATCAACATCCCCTTCCAACATTCTTCACGAGTCAGTCTTGTGTTCATCCAAGACGACCAACATCTTGTTTTCTTTCACTCTTTGGGTTATCTTGGGACTTTTTGGCCCATGGGACAGTTTTTACATTTATCGTCGACGCGTCTATATTTCATCCCATAAAACATATATTTTATCTATCATGATCCCCCAATTCCTGTCAATTTCCGTTCAATTTTCGGGTCGCCTCTACCACGGACTTTAATCTCGACCGAGGCCATTTCGATGCAGCCTTGCGAGAGTTGGGAATTGCGTATGGCTTCACGAACTTCCCCTTGATATTCATATGGACGACAAGACACCGCTTCACCACAACATATTACACCTAAGTGTTCGAAGAGATTCTTACCCTAGTAAATGGGCAAGATCCCTCCTCGGGTGGGCCTGTAACAGCCTGCCTCAACAACCCTGATCGAGATCAAGCATTTCGCGAGGAGTCTGCCAATGCCTAGCCTCACTGCAGTCGTTTCCAGAAGCAGAAGCGGCATCGCCGTCAATCGAAGGACTCGATTTTTGAGCTTGTTTGGAAAGCCAATCGTGTCGAGAACTGTATGGAAGTGCTGTTATTGAGGGGATTGCGTCTTCGCAAATGTGTTCAAGGTCATGAACAATCTTGGGTGGCTGTTTTGCCGAGTATTCTAGTGTCTTGTTGACTTCCATGAGCGATATAAAGCATCAGGGAGAAGCACCATGAATGGTCTTCCAAATTTGTCCTGCAGCTGTCGAAACTGCCATCTCAAGTCATTCATTCTCGACCGAGTTCTCCATCAACCAAGTCTGGAGACGAATTTCAAGTCTGCCACACTTTGGATGTCGACATCCAAAGTTTCGTAAGCAAACAGTAAGCTCCGATGGATGAATGTCAATTTCAGGAGCTTTGCTCCCTGAAGACACCGAGATAGGATAGATGGATATTCAAATTGGAAAGAGGCCCGAGCCATTCCTTCCGAGACTTGATCTCGGGCCGGTCTACCAATTCGTCACCGGTCTTTGTTCTTCTCAAAATCAGCACTTCTTCATGTATCAAAGAACTAGTGATCGGAGGATGTGGCATCGATAAGGAATCGCTATTTGATCATTGCCATTTCAAGCAGTTTGTTCCGCCTGGGTCGCTCGGCACATGTTCTGTCATTTATCGCATGTAGCATCACGGCACATTCGTCACATCTTATCGAACAACGCCTCTTCTATATTCGACCCCAGTTTCGTCACATTTGACTGCGGTGCAGCAACCCAATACCGTGGTAGCAAGGTAACCTCAGCGTAACGGTTGCAACATTACGGCTCGTCTAATGGCACATCTATCACATATCAACAAGTATGCATAGTTCTCGGCTTGGATTTCTTCATTGTTCTCACAATCATGATCTCTGCCGTTTGCTTACAGTACTATACGCTAACCAAGTACAGGTATAATATCAAAGCTCGACGACCAGCATCTTTCATTGGTAAATGCGCTCAGTCCTCAGAATAGTTTTATTATGCCTCAATATCATCAGCTGACAATATTGAGATGTACTCCGCTCCTGCAACTTGGAGGAACCGATGACTATGAACGTACTGGAGCACGTTTGTACGAAAATCCCGGGTTCATGTTCGGCTTCCATGCAGCCTTCTTCACAGGCTCAACGCTGGCCATGGTATGCTGCAGGTCTTCGTCAAATGATCATAAGCATTTGAACCTTGCTCGCAAAGAAGAATTAATATAATGCCATGGCATCTCCTAGTAAACATCCTCGTACCCCAACCAACAGAGACGCAGCTTTTCCAACCTCGAGCTACACCAACTCAGCGCGCTTATCAACGGTAGCATAAAGCTGCCAGTAATTTACCACTGCGTGTCAGTGCATGGCTCGGTGATGGTTTACGGTTAAATGCCGGTGTGGTGGCAGATATGCCGATCCGACTTTGGGACTCGACCCGAGCATCTCTTCATTATTGACCTTCATGTACAAAGATACTTTTTGTCACAATAGCGCTTACACATGCTCTCATATCGTTCGACAATGTCGACGCGAAAGACACAGGGTATTTTAAGCATCATGGTTGATCAATATGAGTACTGTATGGTTAAGCTTGGCGAGAAATTCTGCTCGTCGGTGGCACAGAGGTTCTGGGTGTGATTGGGATCTTCGCTAAAGAAACCCCAAGAGTTGGTTGAGAGAAGCATGGCGGGTAAGTATATTTCGTGCTATTATTGCATGTTTTGGGAGGCCTCTTGCAAAAGCTTCGCCATTAACCACGTCATCAACAGCAGCTCTTTGGAATCGCCAACAAGGAGCGTGTTCGCAACGCCTTCCTTAGTATAGCGTTGTAGAATTTCCTCTCTGTTTTCCGGGTTCAATCATGATGCCTACACTTCGGTGAGGGAGGCCTCCCTATTTGCTCTGGGGTAGCAATCATATCCCGCCTTGAGCTCTGATGCTTGGTTCTAGTGTTTCATTTCCGTATCTGCCAATAGCCGTGAGGGTATCGAGTTTATTGACTTTAGGGCATTCTACAGTAGGGTTTAGGACGACCCGTCAGGATGCTCTCTTTACGACGAATTTCCGTTCCCACACGCCATGAATTGCAAATACCGATTCCGTTTCGCGTTCCATTTCATCACATCATTCACAATCTCTTGGTTCACTTATTCAATTTCATGTTTTCAAAGACCGTGTCAATATTATCCGTTCAATCAACCTCTATTTCATTCTCCTATTTTTCGTAGGCAATTGCCCGTAAAACACTTTCTTCTCTCTTTCCCTTGACCTACTGTTCTTTCGCAGCCGCTCTCTCCGACGCAATCGCCTTCTTACTCTCATCCTTATGTCCATGCGTCATCCAGCAGCACCACGCCAGTAGAATAATTACAACCACCGATATAATGACTGCCGCGAGGGTTGGATTTTGGTGCTTCGCCCAGTAACTTGCGTTCGCAGGGATACTTCCTGTGGTGTCTTGATTGGGGATTGTGAGATGGTTGCCGTATTCTTCATGGTCGTGGAGAGGGGCGTTGAGTTCAGTCATTGTGATCAATGTGTTGTTGAGGTGGGAGGTGGAATCGAATAGGGATGGTAGCGGTGCAGTCCCCATAAATGCTACCAGAGTAATGAAGAGAATCAGGTTACTATAGCTATCCATTTTCGGAGTGGCTCTGCGGGTGGTAATTTATATTAAAAATGGCATTAGCACGTTGATCTTCAGAAATGCCTTCGTGATTCTTGTAAGTTCTTCACGAGTCATGGTGTAAGGAGGGAGGCCAGGTGTAAAATACACCAAGTGCGTTCATAAATGGTGTTATAAAACTCCACTTGCGATCTAAACTCCCACGCTTTAGGTGTACAGTGGGAATTTTAGGCATGTGACGTTGCTCTTCCTAGTGCTTTTCGTAAAGTCACACGTCGCATCACGATAAGAAATTGGTTCTTAACCACGATTTCTTTGTCTTTACACTTTAAATGCAATGTTCAGGTGTGATGGTCATCGAATTCAGTGGTCTTAGTTGATTGGGCTCTTACCACGTGCACTTCTAATAGGTCAGGAAAATTCCTTAGTCCATCTCAAGTATTTACACTGATGCAAGATCTATTACAAAATGTGAAACTGATGAACACGAATATCAAGCTTCAAGTCGCATGCTGCCTCCAGGCTTGCAGAACCGATAAACTGGTGTTCTTCTCTCGGGCCACTCGAAGCAAAGCCTCAACCTCATCAAAACCACTTCCCAAAACATGATGGATCCTCCTTATTGGAAGAGGCATAAACTCAAATATCTCACTCACTACACTCATTGGTACTCTAAGATACAATCTCGGCAGAAAAAGAGCCGTGTCCGGCGATTTCGAGGCCATCGGCGTCCATTCTCCCCACTGTCGCCATTCCCACGGATTTTTCAATGCATGAGTCAAGAAGTATTACTAGCCTCCCAAGTCTCCTTAAGCATATCAGGATAAACGAAGGTGGACTTATCCCAGTTGTAGATTAATATCTGCCGCACTCGATAATATTCATCCACGTCAACAAATGCACGGGACGAAAACGACAGCTCGAGAAAGCCATCTACGATACGCGGCCGGAATTCTTGGCCAATACAGGATAAGTATGATATATCAAAATTGGTGTTCGATCCATTCTGTTCAACGAAGAAACACCGGTATGCGGGCATGAAATCCTGGAACCGCTTCATGCCGGAGAAGAACCCTTCCACATGGCTTAACATATGACGCCTGAACACCTTGTGGGTTTTATGTATAATGCCACGGAGCCAAGTGCGGATTCTCTGAATGTCGTTGTATAAGCTATCTACTTTCAAGACTGTATGGCTCGACTCCGCCAGAAAAAGGTCTGGGCAAGCAATCAACTTGTAATTTCTGATTCCGTCTAACTCGCGTAAGATGAGATATGTTTCAGGAGAGCCTTTAGAGACAAGCATAAAGAGGTGATCAACACCTGGACCGTGTCGGGCTCCGGGATTTTGAAGATACGCTGCCAGGATTCTGGTGCTACCCAGTCTGGCATCCAAGAAGGCGAGAACACTGGTGCTGAGAGTCCTGCGGCATAACGAAAGATATGAACCATCTTAAGGTTAATGATGAAACAGGCCACGAGTCCAATGAACACATGCTGTGCAGACAATGAATAGTCGGGCTTCCATATTTGGCTTTGCACGCCGTCATGCTGGATAAGACTGAGAACACCAAACAATCTGTCTCTCGGATCTGAAGCGCGTGACTGGGAAGTTAGACGCAACACTTCGTATATATTGCCATTTGGAAAAGCCTTTTTGCCATGTATTGAAACCATGGCGCCTCTGTTAAATCCCACTTCCAGTCTGTCGACTCGGTAGGTATAAGATGAGCGGAACCTGTCGAGCCTGTGCTGAAATCGACGTCGCCAACTCGAATAATAGCTCGCTGAGAGAAAATTAACTCTTGTATAACCCAGATCCTGTTAAAATAGTTTCGTTTTAGAATTCCTCGGAGGTTGATCCGAGAGTTCTTCAGCTCACAGCCATCAGGTAGCTGAGGATGGATTGAGCCACTTTCGATCTCATGTAGTAGATGGTGAGACGGGAAACGATCCTGGGTTGAAAGAACAAGATCTGCTCCCAAGTAAACGATGACTCTCGAGCGTTGCTCGTAGATCTGCCCCATCGTCACAACTTGTGCTCCACGTTCCTCGACATTGCCCTGGTTGATGCAAAGACCATCCACCCACACCATTCGAATACCTCGCCATGGTCTTACAAATTGGAGCATCTCCCAGCAGTTTTGGGATTGGAAAACTACGTCCTAGTATGGGCCGATGAAAATTGGCCGGCAGAGAGCATAATCGCTATTTTCACCGCCCCAAGTGTATGGCACAGTATCGTATTCAGGACAATTGGTCTAACTGTATATCTCTAGGGACACATGGATGACATTATCCTCATTATTCGCTACTGCAGGGATACAGACTAGACGGAACTCATCTGCAGCCAACGTTGGTCCGTAAATTGGCAGGTGAACTAGATCCACAGGCTCCGGTTTTTTTGACGGACGACTCAGATCATCTTTCAAAACCTGTGCATTGTTATCTGAACGATTAGTGGGCAAATTTAAAGTTAGATCCGTCTGGATTAGTGATTTTGTGGAGTGTCCTTTGATCTTAGAAATGCTGTACGGGACAGACCGAGGCCACCAGAGGTTCATCTCTCCACAAG
This sequence comes from Halenospora varia, assembly GCA_020726485.1. NCBI lineage: Eukaryota > Fungi > Ascomycota > Leotiomycetes > Helotiales > Solenopeziaceae > Halenospora > Halenospora varia. Next base: position 85,941 of record JAHEWH010000019.1, read on the forward strand.
GCTCGTTTGGAGGGAATGATAGAGGTGGATTATCCTTTTGCGCAGAGATAAGTTTTTCCAAGGGACAGCGACTATCGCAGGTCATACATTGAGGGGTTTTCCCTGAGACAGATACATCTGGATCGTTGCAGTGCGGTTTATCCTAACGACTCATCTCGATCGTGTAGCAAAACTAGAATCGGTGATAAGAATGAGTTTTAATAATATAGGAATAATATAGTTGCTAGAGACGTGAAGTTGAGATAGGTTTTCAGACTGTGGGATTGAGGATATTAGTCGATTCGGCGTCAACGGCTTGGGCATCAGCTGAGAAACTTCAGCTACGGCAAATCAGCCACAACGTCGCAATATAACAGACGCGCGCATGAACATGGCTTCCATTTAAAATATTGTCAATCGGTAATTCGATATTATTTCATTAGTACTTTTATTTTCTCTCTCTTAATCTATCTCCGTTCCACGAGATTCTTACCCTTGAAGCACTCGCTTAGTTTCTTTTGCCTTCTCTACACACAGCCTCACTTGCCGCCAAACAGTTAGGAAAATTCCAGGTTCTTCTATTGCGTTCGTGCAGAAACATGATTTAATCGATGCAAAGGAGGAGCAAGTAACCGACGTCCCTGTGAAGCGAAAATCCCATAGTACAGCTCGGTACTTCGACCAAACCGCAAAATCTCAACAATAAATGGGAAAACCCGATTCTGAAGATCTCGTATAATTATTTATAGTTAATATTTTCTGTATACGAATTTCCTTATAAAGAGCTTCCATTATGCTCAATTTAAATGTTATAAAACTTTATTACTTTTACCTAACTTTATACACGCGATGCGTTTGTCACACTATAAGAAGGCCATCTAGTTCAAATCTCGAGCAGGTATAAGAAAAAGTCATGTAATTTCTCTAGAAGCGTTTTTGAAACGGTTCATATTAAAATACGGTAACAATTTGAATAAAAGTTCTACGAAAAAGAACTTGCTCGGCTACTTTTGCCAATTTGTCCGCGTTCTCAGCCACACTTCTAATGACTATCCTTATGGCCTCAGGCATGACAAATGCGGTAAGTTAGCCTTTGCGCCTGAGGATAAGCTGGACACGTGCACACCAAGTGCTAGAGCTTGCCGACAGCTCTTAATGAAAAGGGTCACGTGGTAAAAATTGGAAGAGGCAGACGCGAGATCAGGGCGTTAGGAAGGGAGAATTTTAAACTAGATATATAGTATGGTTAACTTGAAGTATTTATGTTGGCAGATCGTGCATCTCCTTCGCGAAATAATCCTTTATGATTAGTTATGGGCGTACAGTAGCATTTAATGTTTAATAGAGTTAAACATTGCTTAGTCAGCGAATCTAAACTCAGATTGCCAAAGCGTGCTCTCCCTCGGCCACTGCGACTCAGTACAACCCTTTATCCACTATAAATTGCTTGTTATTCTCATAATAATATGTCTGCGCTTTAATAATCTCTGACTGAATCTCGACGTCTAAATTGTGGCCAGAGATTGGTCAAGCCACAATCCGAAGCAGGCTCCGAAGCTGCGCCACGAAAGGAATAACATGCTGCACGCGTCCCCGCACCTGCGAGGGCGACCTTCTGTTGAGCACTCTTATCTCACACTCCACTCTGCTCTACTCTGGACTAGAATCGGGGGAATTTCATCTTATCTTGACTTCTTTAGACACGCCGTAGACACATGAGATCCCAAGCCGTCTGAAACCATGCGTCTTTTAGAGGTAAAAAGCTCTAGCGAATTCAGCCTAATTCAGGTTGCTACCCATAATACCCTTCCTTACGCAATACTTTCGCACACTTGGACAGATCAAGAGGTCACATATCAAGATCTAATCAGTAGTGCTGGGAAAAGCAAGTCCGGCTATGAAAAGATCAAGTTCTGTGGAGAGCAAGCGACTAGAGATGGCCTGCAATATTTCTGGGTGGACACTTGTTGTATTGATAAGTCCAACTCTACTGAGCTTTCAACGGCTATTAATTCTATATTCCGCTGGTATCAAAATGCAAAGAAATGTTATGTGTACCTCACAGATGTATCAGCGCCCAGTCATGACGGAGACGTTCAGCCAAGCCAGAGCACATGGGAAGCGGCTTTCCGGGATAGCAAGTGGTTTACTCGAGGCTGGACGCTTCAAGAACTTATCGCTCCGGCAATAGTCGAATTCTTCTCTAAAGAGCACACGCGTTTAGGTGATAAAAAGTCACTCGAAAAGGCAATTCAAGAGATTACCCAAATTCCAATTCAGGCTCTGCAAGGGAATCCTTTCTCTGATTTCAGCATAGCTGAGCGGAAAAAATGGGCAGCACAACGTCAGACAACCGAAGAAGAAGACCTTGTGTACTGTTTATTAGGTCTCTGCGAGGTGTCTATGCCGCCTATCTATGGCGAGGGGAGGGAGAAGGCACTTTTTCGACTCACAGACGAGGTTGACAAGCGTTCAAGGAGTAAGTAGTTCCACTCGAAGATTATATATACTAATAGTTCTATAGTGCCTATCTTACAGAAGAAACCCTTCTCCACGGTGCCGTTTGACAAGGACCCGGACTTTGTTGGAAGGCAAGATATTCTCGAAGCATTAGAACTACAGTTCTCTCGACGAGAGTCTCACCAGCGCGTTGTCCTCGTAGGGTTAGGTGGAGTGGGGTATATGCTCTCCCATTTTTCGTTTCTGTACCTAAAAGTTGCTTAGTAAATCGCAAATTGCCATCGAATTCTCACATCGGCTTATGTCTCAGGATCCCCAGACCTGGGTCTTCTGGGTGCACGCTAGTACTGCTGAGAGATTTGAGCAAGGGTATAAAGCTATTGCTACAGTATTAGAGCTGCCGGGATGGAATGACCCAAAGACTGATATACTGAGTCTTGTGTGGAGATGGCTAAGTGACATTAGAAGTGGCCACTGGTTTTTGATACTTGATAACGCTGACGATACTAATGTATTTTCTTCGATGCCAGATAAGGAATTAGAGCACCGGTCTCGTCCGCTCTCAGGCTATATTCCCCAGACTATAACGGGATCGGTTCTCCTTACGACGAGAGACCGACGAGCTGCATTATGGCTTAGTACTGGATACGCGAGCGCTATCGCCGTCGACTTAATGACGCGGAAAGACGCCGAGCAACTGCTTTTCACAAAGATCCCCGAAGGAATCTCTTCTGCCACCGAACGAGCAGAGCTAGTTCGCGAACTAGACTACCTCCCACTCGCTATCACTCAAGCTGCCGCGTATATAAGTGCCCGAGTAACACGAATAACAGTGCCCAGATACTTAGCGCTCTATCGTAACGACGAAGTCAGTCAAAGCCGATTGCTGGACGAGGAATCCGGAGACCTGCGGAGGGATCCAGGTGTGTCGAATTCCGTCATCCGGACGTGGCAAATCTCGTTCGACCAGATAAAAGACAAGTGGTCATCGGCTGCGAATCTCCTGTCTCTTATAGCTATGCTTGATCGTCAAGGGATTCCGGACTTCTTACTCCATGCTATCTATCCAAATGATCTTGACCTTGAAGCGGCATTAAACCCTCTCGAGGAGTTTTCCTTGATTTCTGTCGAAAGGGGGAGTACGAGGTTTGAGATACATCGACTTGTGCAGCTCGCCACACGAAAGTGGCTTGAGCGATATCAGGAGCTCGAGCAATGGCAAGGGATGGCAGTGAAGGTAGTCTCGAATGCTTTCCCTAATGGAGATTACAAAAATTGGGAAACATGCGATGCGCTATGGCCTCATGCTCAAGAGGTGCTAAGGTCAAAATTCGTGTCAGATACTTCATCTCTAGCGAAAGCAGCCCTCTTATATCATATGGGATGGTATAGCTGGATGCAAGGCCGCTATATGCTTGCGAGCACACAGAGTCAAGAGTGTCTTAGTATCCGTGAACGAGTACTTCAAGGCAATGACGTTGAAATATTTCATAGCGTTGGGCTACTAGGCTTAGTGCTCCAATACCAGGGCAAATATAACAAGGCCGAGACAATAACCCGACGGGCACTAGCGGGACATAAAATAGCGCTTGGGGCTGAGCATCCTTCTACACTGACCAGCATGGCCAACTTGGCTTCGACATTTTGGAATCAGGGACGCTGGAAGGAGGCCGAAGACTTGGAGGTGCAAGTGATGGAGACAAGAAAGAGGGTGTTAGGGCAGGAGCATCCAGACACACTGACCAGCATGGCCAACTTGGCTTCGACATACCGGAATCAGGGACGCTGGACAGAGGCTAAGGAGCTGCAAGTAACAGAACTAGAGATATGCTCAAGGGTGCTTGGGCAGGAGCATCCAGACACCTTAACTAGCATGGCCAATCTTGCCTTAATATGGAAAGGAAATGGCCAAGATATAGATGCCCTTAAGCTGATGAAGCATTGTGTAAAGGTACAGGCTAGGATCTTAGGGGCTAATCACCCCTATACTTTGTCTTCCTCAACAACATTACTTGGGTGGGAGACAGAGAACTTGGAGGTTAGTACCTCGACTAATAAAGAATAATATAATTAATCAGATACGAATAATAGTATAAAAGCTTTCGCAGATAGTATATAGTGCTGTGTAACGTCAAGATGGAATAATAACTAAGACGCTTAAGCCTAAGGCTGTACTATTTACAAGCCACATCCACCCCCGGGCGGCTGGCCGTAGACTAACAAACATGGCTGCATAAGTCCGTGCGTTCAGGCTGTAAAACCTCATTTTTCTAAGCCTACCTAAATAAATCAAACCTACCTATTATTGCACTCAACTACGTAACCATGCCTCCTCCAGTTACGCCACCTATGTCTCCAAGATTGCCAGGTGAAGAGATCAAGACTAAGCACAAAAAGGCAATACGCCAGCTCTACAAATTCGCTAAAATAGGGCTTCAGCGCATTGAGGGGTACTATTGGCTAGGAGACAGCATAGTACGGATGATTCTCAACTATGATGTGCCCGAGAGAGCGCGTCCTACACGTACTGGCAGACCCCGAGAGTCTCTAAACGCGCAGGAAGTACGCGATGTTATTGCCTATATCTCTACAGACCACGCAACGAGAGAGCTAAATTGGCTACAACTACGCGACGAGCTTAAGCTTTCATGCTCTCCTACGACTCTTAAACGGCGGTGTAATGAAGCAGGCTACTACTCTTATATCGAATGCCAAAAACCCTACCTTAGTCGAGTACAGGCAGATGCGCGGTGGATCTGGGCAATCACATATATGCTTTGGACAATCTGGGAATGGAGTCACATCCTGTGGTCTGATGAGGTTACATTTCAGGTTGGCGCGAAGCACTGCAAGAAGAGATGTATAAGGAATAGAACAGAGAGGTGTCACCCTGATTGCATTCAGTTCCAAATGCATAGAGGGCACACTACCTCTGTCCACTTCTTTGGCGCAATTGGGTATGGCTATAAGAGTACTCTAGTCCATATTCACGGTTCTAGCAAGAATGGCGCGTTTAAGCAGACAGATTACCTTACGCAGGTACTTGAGCCTCACATTCAGAGCTTTCTAGAAGCTTTCAGAGCTATTTGTGGCACGTCGCAATTCATGGAAGATGGCAACTCTGCACATAGCCACAAGTCTTTGAGGAACCCCTGCGCACTCTGGCGTGCCTCTAAAGGCATTATTCTCTTTCCACACCCTGCTATTTCACCTGATATGAATCCAATTGAGAAATGCTGACGTCGTATTAAACAGGCTCTCCACAGGCGCCAAATTCAACCTACAAATGAAGTACAAATGGTGGCGGCGGTAATGGAGGAATGGGAGAAACTACCACAGGAATGGATTAATGGCTTGATTGAGAAGCAAGAACACTGGGTACACGAATTAGTTAAGAGATGTGGCTGGTCTACACCTAATTAATTGACGGTTTTGATGATTTTGATGACCCTGAACGCACGGACTTATGCAGCCATGTTCGTAAGGCATCAAATTTATAAACAGCAAGTATAGCCGAGGCATATTTCGCGGCCACTCGATTCTCCTACACGAAACTTTACTCCTCTTTAAATTAAACAATACTAAAGGCCATAAATTGACTTACCTACTCTTATTTAACATTTTAATAGATTTAAACTTAAAAAAAAATCACTGAGGTAGAGACAAAACACGACGTAAAAAAGCATATTACAAAACAAATAAACACATATAAATACAATTAATAAACATTTACGTAAGTTCTCTAAGAAAAAAATTACACATTAATATATCCTAATTCTAACTATAGGGTTAGAACATTACGAATAAATCTTATTATTTTGTGTTGAGATATTCGTATTTTAGTCGCATGTTCAGTTGTACTCCGGGATTTTTGCCTCACAGGGATGTCGGTTGGTGTCTTTTTAGTCAACCCTATAATTGGTGAACAACTCGGAATAGAGTAAAGGAGAGAGTCTTGGTGCTGTAAGTGGAGAATTATGCAGCATAACTATACCATTGCGAAGCGATCACTTACAGCTCACCACCCCCTAACCCCCGGATTTCTATTCCTTCTTCTCTCCCTCGGCGGCGAGCCGCCCCTCGCAATATTCTCCGCCTCCTTCCTCACATCACGCTTGTCCTTCTAGTGCGTATGGTAGCAGCGCCGCCAATTAAAAAAGCCTCAAAGCAGCCTATCACTATATTTCTAGTACGAATATCTTGCGGTGTGGAGGCAGACGAGTCAGATGAGCCCATTGTGGGCGTACCAGGCTATTCTTCGTAATCGTGAATGGTAGTGTTAAGGCGGGGTGTACTGTTGAGGAGGGGAGTGTGGTGTTCAAGTGAGGCAGCGGAGTTGCAAGGGTACTTCCTACGAGAGCCGCTAGGGTAGCGAAGAGAATGGCGTTGCACTCCATTTTAAAGCTGTATCAAGATCTCCCTATAAGTGCCTCGACGAAAGTTTCAGTAAAATGAGACTTGGAATATTCTACGAGGTACTAGACTTAAGCGAAAAGGAGCCAAGAGCTGTGTGGAGCAGTTGTAGAACGAGAGACAATTTGAACAGCTCTATTTATTAGAAACTGTAAGTGTTCTTTATCGTGAGGCTGTTTTGTGAGCGGGTGTTTCTACATCTTGTGCTGCCGCTATTGCTTGCAAACACTAGTGTGGTACGGGAATTTCGTGTTCTATAGTTGCAACGTAGCAAAAGAACAATTTCTTTGTCTTGCTTCGATTTATTTGTGTTCTAAACAATAAATCTCTTTGTGTCCTTTTGTCTATCTTAATTAAGCGTTGCACAATCTTGCTGAGAACATGTTGACACCTTTGTTGGTCCCCGCCCATGTTAGTCACATAATCTGCTCCCTCCTCAGCATCGAAATGATGTAATTCATGAGTTCCGTCGTCGCCTGTTTTGAGGAAGGAAAGCAGAGGCCCATCTGATTGATTTGGCCATCTCAAATACTCTAATTTCCTCTTATGCCACTTTAATAAACTCCAATGAATCAGATGCTTGTCTCTATATCACATTGAAGTTATCGTCTGCGACGTAAGCAAATCTCCGGTGTAACTTGACTATCATTTAAGCCAATTTCCATCCTTTATAAAGGTTCAGACTAAAACCCCAAACTCAGAGTGAACACGGTAGTTTTATAGAAGTGATTTCTCGATCACGGAGGTAGTCCCATGTGAGTTCCACTCAGGAATTAAAGTGGTACTTCATTGGCGGCATTCTAGGTACTCTGAAGAGTTCATGTGATAGTTGAGGTATTCGATATGATGAACATTCAGAAGATAGACCACTCCATCTCAACGAAGTTTTCCTCCTTCACCAAGGCCAGAGCCTCACCATCCATCAGACCATGCAAGTATGCCTCACCAACAAGTGTCACTCCACCACTCGCTTTCCTCAGTACTATCGGCACAGAGCACCCGTAGAGAATGCAGATCTGATCTCCTTTTCTCATCTTTACAGGTCCCAGTCCGATGTAACCATTGTCAGTAACAAATAGACGACGATTTGTAGACATTTGCGAGGTCCATACTTCATGTGCCCATTCTGTGCTTTCGGAATTATCGATGTCCCAAAATTTGTTGTATTTCGTAGAGGTCACACGCTGGAAATCTGCGTCGAGGTCTGTAAATATTGTTCGAACAAACACTTCGACGATACTAATATTTCCATGATATATTGCATCGCTCTGGGGGTATTTTTCTTCGCGCTGAGCTCTTTGTTCCTTTCGCTTTTGAAATTTTTCTTTTCTCTCTTTCTCAAAATCAATGTCATTGCGAATCAAGTGCCGGTCCAATATGTCAAGGCATTGATCAAGAACGTCCATAATTGTTTTCCCTCTCGCCTCATCCTTGCAAATTCCAAACCTGTCCAGGATTATCTCTTCCCAATTCGAGAAGACCTCGAAGAAGAAAAGATCCCCGTCATCTTCATCATCGCGATAGCAATAACTTCCCACATGAGTTGCGAGTCCCACATAGATACCATTAGCTGTCAATACCGACCGAGACTTCAGGATTGTGGCAACCGGAGCAGTGGAACCATGTGATGACCATGCAGTGAGTTGCAGCTCAGTGCCCTCTGTATTACGTAGAACTTCCGGGTCTCTAAATTCGGAGAAGGCCCGCAGAAGCTCGCCAGAACCATATCTTAAAATCAGTTGAAATGGTGGCAGATCAATATTGGTCACATCCCATGATAACTCCTCCTGATTGTTCGGCCGCGTCCATGACTCGGTCCAGTCTGGAACCCAGGATGGAAGTCCCTGCCCGGAAGTTGTTTTCCGGCACAGAGTAATGATGTCAAGCGACTTTTCTTCAATGAGGCAGTATTCCACTAAACTCAGATAGACATCTTGAGGACTTGCTGTTAAGTAGTCAGGACGAATAGGGATGTTAGGAAACAGACCTAAAAGACCATAAACCATATCTCTTGGATCTGTGGCCTTTGACCGTCTGAGCGACGCTAGTACATCACCAAGAGTCAATTTGGCGCGACGATTTAACAATTCCCTAACAATGCCGATAGTCTCCAAATTAGGGAGTCCCCCAAAGTTTGGATTGTCAACAGCCATAGTAATATTTGAGGCTTGGTCGAGATTCCCTTCGTTCAATATTAGCACAACTCTAAAAACTAAATATCATGACCTAAGAGAGTACTGATAGATGTGCAACGGATCTCTCAAGAAAAGAGCGCCCAGGAGGACTTCTAAACTGTACTCACAAATAGCGTTGCAAAACTCCTGCCAAGCCATCTTGTTTGGCCCACAATAAATCATAACCTCAGGTGAGATTGCGACTTCTTGTACAATCCATATTCTTTCCCAGAAGTCGCGCTGAGCGATATCACCATAGAGACCTCGTTCTACGATCTTTTGGATTCCCTCATTCGCTGCCAGCAGAGTTTGCAGCTTCATTTCTCGCTCCAATGCCAGTTGCCGCTCATCGTCGTCTTTCCAACCCCTTGTAGTATCCACAGAATCCAAGAATTCAAAAAGACGGAGACTCCAAAACGACTCATCGCCTAGCCAAACAACAGTTCGACCTGCACCTCTGTAGATATCCCTCATAAGCTGGACTTGAGAAGACCTTTCCTCGAGATCTTCTTGATTAATACAGATAGCATCAATCCAAAATTTCACCTCTTCTTTTTCTGATCTAAGATAGTAAAGGGCACGCCAAAGATTTGTGGTGACTTCAAAACGGCAGTTGTCAAGCTCTATAATGCAAGGGGCTTCAAAATCGAAAGGTCCCCATACATAGGAGAGTGCTTGGTAGGGCGGAGGATCATTCAGAGGGTAAGTATCAAGTGAGGCTACAATATAGTTAAGGCGCACGCCACGATGGATTGTGACCAGTCGAAACTCAGAAGGGTCTTCTTTCAAATTGCTGTAATCGTGTTTCCATGGAGACATATCAGAATATAGCACAGGTGGCTCAGGTCACATAAATCAAAGAGGTATGTAAAGAAGAGTGAGAAGAGGAGGTGAAGGTATTGGTAATCGAAACATCCCAAATGGACATACACGTGTCGGGCTCTGAGACGATGCATATTGAGAAAATGACTAGACCTAATCTGGGATCATGCATCATTGTGAATGTCTTGTGGGACCATTAAGCGAGACTCTGTAGTTGACGCAAGAAACCCACAGGAGAATTAATTCTATTATATAGTCCTTGAAAATTCCGAACACCGCATAATAAGAACGAGTTTTTCAATTATACATTTTTAGCTAGAATTTCCTATTAAGGAGATATTAAATTAATTATTACACTAAGAATAAACGCCCTTTAACGTGCATGTGCGATAACTTTAAGTAATTATGATTTGCGCTTCTTCTAATCCTACGACCCCAACTCTCGCCCTGGGTGCTGTTTCTCACGGTGGGGTCTTAAGTTTCGATAGCGATTCTGGCCTTCCAACTTCTCTCGGCATATATTGCACAAGAGAGGTAAGAATCTTTTAGTTTGAGAAAGTTCGTTGCTCGGATAAAATGAATTCTCATCTTTTTCTATTTGAATGACCGGCGAGTATCGTGATCTATCCTTAGGAAGCCTTTCTGCACCTACTAGAGATGGTCTTGAGGTCTCAGAAGGTGCGTCGCTAGGATAGTAGGGCTGCTCCTCTTTTTGATCATCAAGGTATTTCGTGACATTTCTGTTAGAATAATTTGCATTTTCTAGGCTAAGTTAGCTATCTAAGGCATATATCTTCTCTCTGAATGTAGGCAATTCTATTATATTTATTTATTAATATTATTACTAATCCAGCCATTTTATTAGTGCATTTGAACAGTTATTTTAGGAAACCATTCACCAACTCCCGGAGACGGCCCATTAGATGAGTCTCACCTCTCTCCTTTTCAATCTCACTAAAAGTTTGGCCAAAAAGCTCCTTTCAATCGTGTCGAATTTTATTTCATCACAAAACTAAATAAATATGTCCCATCCTTCTTCTCAGTATAGCTTGAACGTCCTCATCACCAATTGTATCCTCACAAACGCCCTCAGAAGCCCTTCCAAAGCTTACTCGCAGGCTTTCCATTTTTCTTGAAAAGAATCTCCGAATCATACTGACTCGCACCAAAATTTATCTTCTTCTTGGGTCTCGAACTACTCGATAGAGAGTCGAGCCCGGACAAAGTAGATTTACCCGACGGCCGCTTATTCCTCCTTAGATCACCAAAATCACCCGCATCACCGGAGAAGGTGATATCGGAATCATACATCAAGTTCCCTAAAATCGGAGTCTTCCCAGACAATGCGAGATTGTTCCACCTGCCTGGGTCGCTGGTTGAGCCGACAGAGTAGGTGCTCTTGTGGGAGCTGCCGTTGGCGGGAGTGTAGAGGCTGCCACCGAAGTTGAGAGTACCTTCGAAATCATTCTTGCTGTGGTAGATTGAAGGCGAGGTTTTCTTCTTGGAACCTGAACTGGTGAGGCCGCCACTACTACCTGAGAGGAGTTTGTTGCTGCGGTTGAAGATGGATTTGGCGAGGGGACCCCAGTCGTCGTCCATTCTATTCGCTAGATTGATTTCCTGTTGACTTGATTATTGTATGGCTTTTTCAAGAATCTTGAGATATTTTCACTTGTGAAATCTTGATGATGAGAAATGGAAAAGAACAGGAAAGATCCAGTTTATATATTGCTCTATAGCTTCTTAAGGTGATTGAAGTATAGTTCCTATTGTGATTCGGATTCTCCACTCTGAATAAAGATAGGTAGTCTTAATAAAGAGACAACTCAAATCTATTTATCGGCTGCATCGCTACATCTCCGCAGCTCAAAGGTTACCATTCACCATTCTCGTACAATCACTTGTAGCACAGGGCTGTCTTACTACTAATACAAGCAGAGTGAGAATGATTGTTGCAGCTAGGGTAGTATTAGGAAGATGCCGAATCAACGTGATGAGTCTCATCTTCGATGAAGTGCATGAAAAATGGGACTATACAAGCAGATTTGTCGATTCACCATGACATATTACTTATTCTCCTTGATATTAGATTGGGTACATGCTTCTTATCATAGAAACTACGCAGAGAAATACTTGGGCAGATGAGATTTCTAGATATGCTTCACTATACTTGAAAGTTGAAAGAGAGAGAACTGTTCACAGAAATGCCCGGGAAGGATAATTCGAAGTACAGATTTCGTGCGTGTTGATTACTTCAGTCTCCAGCTTTCTTACGCTCTCCCCTTTCTCCTCACAACATCCCCTTCGCATTTTTCTCACCCCACTATCTCCACTTCCTCACTCCCCTCCTACCTATCACTCTTTACCCCTCATTCACTGCCAAATTTCACTACACCATCACATCACCCTGGTACTCTCTCCAAACCTTCCAATCAGGCTCACTAGGTTGAACTGTTGCCCTTGAAGATTACATCATAGTCTTACGGAAGGGGGATAGCACTTGCTGATGCCAGGACACATCTCTAATTGTTACATGTGAGAGGAGAGAGATATAGTGGTCGTTATTTCAATAGGTGAGAAGATCGCTGAGTTAATTTCATCACAATAAAGGTATATAACTCCTGGATTTTGATATTGTGCGCCTAGTTATCATCAATCATATATGTCCAATCTATACATTTTTCCACATCACCCCACCCGTAATCCCCCATCCTCAAAATTTCCTCTTCTTCTTAACAGGCGCACTCTTCTTAACCTCCAACTCCCTTTTCAACGCCGCCCTCTTCTTCTCCGCCCTCTCAGCACTCGTCTCCCGAGCCTCAGGTGTCTTCTCCCTCTCTTCTTTCACCATTCCCCTTCCCCTTTCTTCCTTCTCGGGAGACGGCTCATCCTTAATCTTCTTCCCACCAATCATGCCAAGTTTCTTCTTTGGGGTAGAAGTATCTACTTGGGAAGCTGGTGGAGGAGTACCTGATGGTTGAGGGACTGTGGGGGCGGCTTGGTTCTTTTTGCCTCCTATTTTACCGAGTTTACCTTTCTTTGGCTTGATTGCGACCGGCTCGGGTTCAGGCTCTGGTCCGACTTCTGGAGGTTCGGGAGTTGGGGCTTTGGGTAGTTCTTTCTTGCCTCCGATTTTACCAAGCATGCCCTTCTTTGTTTTGGAAGGTGCCAGTTCGGTGGCTTTTGGTGGGCTCTTTGTTGGTGGCGAAGCGGCATCGTCTTCTGTGCTTGTTTCGTCGTTGTCGTCATGAGCGTTCGATTTCGATGCAATCTTATCAACTTTTGAGGATTGTTTTGGGGGCGGTGTTGCTTCATCTTCAGTGCTGCCATCTTCAGGAGGAGGTACTACAGGCGATGACTTCTTAACCCGCAGCGGCGAAGTCTCATCCTCAGTGCTTCCTTCTTCTCCAACTGGAGGCTTTGGAGTCGATTTCTTGCCCCCGATTGCCCCAATCTTCCTGGTTGGCTTGCGAAGGGGTGGTGAATCATCTTCTGTGCTGCCATCTTCTTCAACAGGCGGCGGTGGTGATTTCTTCTTTCCGCCAATTTTGCCTGGAGCTTTTGTCTTCGGCGGTGGAGGCGATGGGAAGTCTACAGCTAGAGGTTGCGACACCGAAAAGCTGTCTGGTATTTTGGAACGTTGTGATGGGGCACCAAGGTCATCATCATCCGGATTAGGAGAGTCACGGGACGGGTGTGGCTCTGGTTTTATCGTCTTGGACTTCTTGCCCGGTGGAGTATCTTGCACTTGGAAAGCATCATCGTCATCGGTTTCACTTCCCTGTTGCTGTTTGACTGCTTTGGGAGGTTTTGCTTTCTGCAATGGCTTCTCATTCTTCTTAGGTGGTGCTTTTGAATCTCGTAAATTGGGCTTTGAGAAGCTTGTTGATATCTTCCCCGTCTGGAGATTGACTGTTATGCCCCTTATTTCCTCCCACCATCCAACTTCTTCACTGCCGGAAGCGGCATTCGCAGAACCTCCTTGGGCTTTAATTGCTGGACTTTCAACCCCATTTTTATCGAATACCTCTGATATCAATCGTCCAGCATCATGTGACGCATCGGTATTCAGTCCCCCTCGCCAAGTATGTATGTCGAATTGAGCCAACCCTTTCACTCTCTCTTCGGCCTTCTTCCGGTCCACCTTTCGCCCAGCCTTCCCCGCCGCTTGGGGGAATACCTCCCCCAGCTCTGTCCCTTGTGCCTCCAATTTGTCGAGCAGTTTCTGTATGACATGGTCCTTCTCCTTCAACACCTCGGCGAGACTCATCATCTCCTGCATCCGCGCATGTTGTGCTTCTAGTAACGGCAGGGTCAACTGGCTAGTGAGGAGAAACTGCGGGGAAGCATCAAGTCTGATCGGCCACTGCAGTGCTGCAAGCCCGCCCGGCAGAGCCACCGTGAGGTTGAGTATGAGCCGCGGCCGCTCATCGTCTGTACAGATCGACAATGCAGAAGATGCCGTTGTGTCTTTGTCATCGGTGAGCCCGAGCTCAATCTTCTGCAGGAGTATCTGGAGCTGTTCCGAATCACTGGGGTCAATGCTCGTATTCTCTTCTTGACTCCTGCGGATTATGTCGCGTCGCTGAAGTGATTCGCTCCAGATGTGCGTCAGGTCGGTCAGGTGGATGCTGTATGAGGACGATCCGAAGCTTGCAGATATCAAAAATGCCGGCAGCTGATTACTCGCAGACGCGGAGAGATGAAGGGGCTTCCAAGCCATCGTGTTATCGCGCTCGGCGCCGGCCAGGAGGTGTCTTGAATGTTGTGGTTCCTCGAACGAGATGACAAGGCTGCGGATCAGGATCCTAGATTGTCGGCTGTATGGGGTGCGGGTGGGCACATTTATGATACATAAAAGAAAGGCCCGTTTTTCTCTGGGATAGTGAGGTAACTCAACGTCAGCGATGTATGCGGGAATGCGTCCCGCTGCATATAATGTTGCACGATAACGGTGTTGTGAGGTTGTAAACAGGCAACTGCAGCCAAGATTTCCAGCCTTGTAATCTTAGTCAGCAGAAGATCGCGCTGTCACGTGTAGCACAGAGACAGCAGAAATTGGTAGTAGATCAGGGTCATAGAAGTCGATTCGAGAGCTATAAAGAGCTAGGTAAGGTATAACGAAGCTTGGTAGTTTAGGGGTTTTGGGAACTGTTTGGTAGAGAACCATCGAAGTGAATTCCTCCTGCGAGATTGAAAACCCTCGACGCAAATATAACAGGAATCGATATGAAAGCCGAGAAGACATATCCGGGGCTGTCAAAGTGATAAGAACTACAGGGGCATAAGGCGCTTCCGTCGAAGTATCCTCTTATCTCAAGCTGTATTACAAGACTTTGAGCCATTTCGAAGTCTGGCTGATTTTTGACGAACAAGTACTCATAGAGCACGGATCCGGCATGAAATTATTCTGGTTCCTGCCTAAAAATGAAAAATGAACAAACAAAAAGTATGACAATCTGTTCTCTACATATGAAAGTTGTTTCCTTTTGGAACTTATGAAAGTCTACGAGTTTCATTGTCGGACCCTCTGTACATAAGAACATGTTTGATGTCTTTTCTCTCCTCGAAGTTCTGAGCAATACGAAATAGTCTCGCAGTTCAATCGACATCTTTCCATTCTATTTATCTTAAATTAATTGCGATTGATTCATATCAACAGACTATATGCTCGAGGTTGTGTAACAACGTAGAGCTCTTATCTCCCTTTCAGTTGAAAGGGAGGCATATTCAATACTCTGCAAACTTTGACCAATTTCACACCTGGAGTGCCATATTTCCTCTCTCGTCGCGAAAGCCGCTGGGTCTTAAATGATGACACCACGCGATGCGCACTTTGAATGGTGGTGATATCTGTAGCGTTCTCTGTGTTGTTGGTCGTCCAGGAATAGCGAGCGAGGTCACCAGCGTCGCAGGGCTATTCCACTTTGTAGTCCTTGAGAATGGTTACGCCAGGTTCCTTGCAGCTTCCGCCATCAAAAACGCTACGGCTCAACAAAACTTCCTTCCGGCGTTTAAACCCACGAAGGTCTCTCCGTAGAGTAAAGCCGCTCCGTTGCCATTGGGGAAAGTCATCTCGGTATGAATCAAAATTTGCCCACCCCCCAACGCACTTTATTCTAACACGGTTTACTTGCCGCAAGTCTGCCAATACGTTCGGGTGAAATATGGTCAAAGGATTTTGGCCTCCGTCCATTGGCCACATCGCTAAAAATGACTTATTCAACTTAAATAGCACGACCGAAATACAGCACGTCGATATCTAAGTCTGCGTAGACATTTGGGGTTCCGAAGCACAATCGGTATCTTTTGAGTGCCACAGCTCGTGCCTCTTTACACACCCTGAGCACGGATGGATTGGGTGTATGCTGCCGCTTTGGAAAATAAAGATGTGATGATCGCGGCTCTTTGAATGATGGATTGAATTATGCATCTGTGAGCCATTTGTGTTCTGCAACCTTTTCACCTGTGAGGCGCTCGCTCGGAGAATGCTTCAGCATTTGATAGAGAAGATCAGCGAAACCAACTATCTCTTCTTTTGGGATGGAGTAAGTTTTCTTTCCGTCTCCTTCGTATTGTTAATGTCCGGATAGAAGGAGTAACCCTCTGCAAGTATGTCTTCAAGGGTCGTGACTTGTGAAGTTGCAGTGCCATCGTCGAAATACGCGCTCGGTTTGCCATCTCCATCAAACCAGCAATCCCGCTTTTGCCAGGAGGACCACCATGGCTCGGGAAATTTGCCGAAAAGCTGGACCATTTGCATCAAGATGTCGTCCTCATCACCGAACATCCCCTGGAAGAGCTGCTGACCACTCCGTACCTCGAATAATGTACAAGCGAGAGCCCAAATATCACTCGGCTTCCCAGCTGGATCGTTGAACAAGATCTTGGGAGAACAGTAGCTTGCCGGAATACCTAATTCTTTAGGTGGTGCTAAACTTGGATATGATTCTCCGAAGTCAATGATACATATCTCGTCCATCAGGTAATGATGAGGGAGTTTCGTAATGTGGATAGGTCGGACCAGATAGCTGGGTGCATGGGGCAGTTCGTGGTAGTTGCCGGATAATGTGAGAAGCGGCACCGTTTCTGGCTCACCCAGTTCTTTCAGAAGTTCCTCTTCGCCGAGTTCATCAAGATTCGTGATTTTAAAAAGGATGTTCGCCGGGCAGAGGTTTGTTTGAAAATGAGTTTACACTCACTAAGTGCAGGAGGAGGTTAGATCTTACCGCCGTGGCAAAGATGATGTCTATGAAGAAATTGAAGGCCGCTCGCGATTTGCGGAGCAACAATTCTTGCTATTGCACCAGGATCCTCAGAGCGTTGCCATATGTGCGAAACTAGAGGTCCAAGGACCGGGAGCACCAAGCAAATATGACGACCATTTGGTCCGTTAATGCAAAAATGGTTGACTGTAGAGCAAGCCGATTGCCTCCAGATTCCTTTGTGTCCCAGCCCATCTCAGCTAATTTTAATTCTGCACAGTCATCTGTTGATGCACCAGCGATCAAAATCTTCAACCCGACATATGTCTTTGTTTCGAGATCTCGACAAAGCCATACGGTAGTTAGTCCACCATTGCCAAGCTTGTACAGGACCTGTATCGATTTTCTCCCCGAGATGGTCGTCGAGATGAACTGGATGAAATCCGTCTGAGCAGTATTGTTCGGGATCCCCCAGATCATCGCAGCCCACAGGTTGGAATACTCTCTGCACATACGCGTCATACATGTCCATTGAGCCGGTGGAAGTATGACAATTCTCGTTGGAGACGGGCGACTCAGGTGCAGTAAGGTCAACGTCGGTCATTTTGAGTTTGCGCGCTGCCGCATTTTGTAGTCTGATACATGATTGAAGACCTCGAGTTGTGCTGACGCGGTAATAAGCCTTATAACTCACTGAATCTAGTGGTTGAAATGTAGGTCGAGTCAGTTGCGCCAAACAAAGAGATGCGAGGGAAAGATTAGAAGGGCTCAAGGATTTGTCCGTGTTGTGAAGCCAGTTCTTTGTCTAGAATCCTTTCTGCAAGGACATGTCTACCTCGTTCGTGGAGCAGGAGAAGTTCCAAGATACTTGGGACAAAAAACCAAACCTGGAGATTGCAAGTCCACCAGGAACGCGTGAGCACGTGGGTACCACGTGCGCCTTTCGGAGATTAAACTGCCAAGGTGCATCAAACGCGGTCGAAAAATATTCGACATGCTCGAGAGTCAACACTACCTCTTCCATCCCGCGGCCTGTTCGGGAAACTCCCCACTATCAATCAGTTTTAAGATAAAGTTTACTGCCTGTGTTTCAAAAACTCTTTTTAGTTTATAACTGCAAAAGAATTCTTGCGGCCGGATTTGTCGATATCAAGGTTCGAAGTTCACTGTTCGCCTTGTTGATCGCTCGAATCGGCTCCATACCTCTTCGTTCGTCTCCTTCCGTTGATATACGAGCTTGGCCTACCTCATTCAACGATCTGATTGCTGTAGCTCCTCTGATTATCTGATGGACTGGCCCTGGTCCTTGGGGTCCATGGATGCACGCTGCTGGACTCGTTCCATTCTCCCCCCTCTAGACATTGCGTCTAGACCCTGGTATTTGAGCTGAAGTCTGCTGCTTTTGAGAAAGTATTCTCTTTTCACACTCTTTCCCCTGAGTACTTTAATGCTGTCTTTTGTAAGGGTAGATACGAGGGTCCTTGACTTGAAGGTCGGGAGCGTTTAACCTCTTGCATGCTTGGGTATCGGTCTTGTGTGCTGTAGAAAGTGCAGTCATCAGGGGATGGTTAACAGAAGCCAATATGGAATATTGGGTCCCTTGACATAAATATCCAAGTGTATTATTATGATAAGAGGCTTGATATTTTGTGTCGTAATCGTTATTGACGGCTTTGCAAGTTTGCACCATATATTTCTGTCTCATACCTAGGCATGCCGCATTGCCGAGTCCCACCCCTGGCCCCCAAAGGAAGTTCGTCCCGGTAGATGCGTCTCCGTGGCGCCAACAGTTAGGCCAGCTTCTGTAACCTATACCAAAGGAGTGAATGTGGCGCTCTTGTATCAAGGTATGGCCGCCTCGTACCACTGTTTTCTGTGCCAGACCGGCGAACTGGTAGAATCCTACCCCGATCAAGTGCGATTCAAAAATCAGACATGTCATATAAGCTTCCTCCCCCGCTGTTGGAAACTCTCCAGCATGCCAATCCTTTCCTTATCTGCTCCAAAAAACAAACCTCTTCAACACCTCTCAACGGCCGCAAATTTTATATCACATCTCATTCTAGCCATCATGAAGTTCTCACAATTCACCATCTTCCTTACGATCGGCATGGCTCTTGCGATGCCTACACCTATTGGTATGCCCAGGAAGCGTCTACAAATTACACGCTGATGCTAACATGTTTAACAGAAACACGCGTATTTGAGCCCGAGAGCATTGAAATCAAAAGAGGAACTCAAGGCTGCGACTGCAACAGAAGTTTTCGCTGCTGTTAATGCCAGGTGGGACGATGGAGTGATAGGCTGCGAGTTGACTGCTACTATACATCATGGAACAGAAAAGCGAGAGAATTGGAGACGAATAATCGTTAGACGTCTGGCTGAGTTTGCATTGCGGGGTGTTGGTCATAAAATTTTGGAGTTTGGTAGAGGGCACGATTATACTGGGCGGATGTATCAATTGGCGGGGAACTTGATTTGTGGTAACCTAGACTTTCATACCACTCACAAAGGTTTCTTCATTCGGATCTTTCTGTTCCTTTCCTGCTGCCTTTCCATTTTACCAAAATCAGACACATGAGCTTTGAACTTCTTTTCAGCCTCTGGGCACTCTCAACTCCTCAACAAATTCTTCCTTCCTTCAGGACCAATCGATGACGATGTCATAAGAGGGGTGGCTTTTCCAAATACGGACAATTACCGAGCTGGTCTGAACAATCTCGGTTGTCACTATTGGAAAAGGGGAGAGGCACAGCTGAATGCGGGGCGTACCGAAGTTGTTATTCTTCCGGGAATCGTCGTCAGCACGAGTTGAACCACTCAGCTTCTTGCACTTTCGGAGTTCAGTGCCGGAGAATTTCGTGCTTGAATTGCACGGTCGTTAGATCGATCGCTCCAAACTTCAAAAAGAGGTCTTTGCGAGCTGTGTTCTTTGCCCTCGCTTGGATATAAGAATTTCATCATCAGACCATTTCTTTTCGACCCTCGAATTGCAATTTCTGCGACGATCCCTGCAACGGCTTCCTTTGTGTCGAAACTACGACCATGTGGAGGCATAAAACGCCTTCTACAACTTCAACGTGGTTCGGAGGTATATCATCCTTGCTATACACTAACCACGGTCCACCGTCCCTGCACCGACAATTTCTTCCACCCTTGCCCCTCCCCGATAAGCATAAAACCCAATCTTCTCTCAGCCTTCGAATTTCCATCCTTCCAAAATCCTTCCACGCATGAACCTCCCTTCTATTTCTAGCTCTAAAATCTCTTCGTGTTCGCATCTTGTTGTCATATAATTCTTTCTCTCAAAAAAATTTGAGGTTTTGGGGGAAAGGGAGGGTGAGCATGGGAGATGTCAGCCTGAAATTAATCGAAGTTCAGGTACCGGTTTTTGCACCTGGCGGCCATGCCGCCACCATGCTGTGTAGCAATGGTCCAGCTCGCTTCCGAGCGTTGCATATGCACCTGTGTGATAACCACATGGTAGCAGGCTATACCTGAAGAATCCTTCGGAGACGAGTATCCCGAATCGGCGATTCGGAATTCTTGGTGGCAAGACTTGGCTTTGTTTCTTCTTACGTTTTAAATTCTTGAGTTCTTTTTTTTTTCTTGCTTGGAAGTCTTGGAGTTTTGATATTGTTTTCAAACCATTCCAGGTTGAGTTGCCTCCCGAAGTGTAGGAATTCATGGTAATTTTTCACTCCGACGAATCTATGCCAATTTCTAATTTCGTCAACGCTTTCGGCGACGACGCATTTCAGCTGGAAACTCCGTGTCGCTGCTGTTCATCCAAAGCTTGAAGCAAGGAGTAGTCTTTGCGCACTTTCTATTCTCTTTCACACATCACTGAACTCCTAATTCAAGCGAAGTGAACGGCCTGGACAAGATACGAGGCGGGTTGAGGCATACAAATCAATAGAAGTGTAGCCTCAAAGGATCAGACGAGAGCTTGACAAAGTCTCGCTTCGAAACATTTGTCGCTGTAAGTTATTTCCAACTTGCCTCTGCTTTCGTCAGTTCTTTCATCTAAAGTAAATCTCTTTTCGTTTACAAAAGGCTACTTCTTAATTCACCGAAAGCATCCAGGTCCACGCGCCGAATCGTTAACTCATACTTTTCTTCTGATCAAGGCTCCTACCTTCATGGTTAAATTGTTAATGACCAACAATTTTCTCAGTTCGATCTTTCACTTCAGCTATTTTTAATCATATAACAGTGATAGTGCATTTTCATTATAATCTTTTATTTACAGCATACATGTCGAATACAAGTCCTTACGGGCTTTTGCCACGAGGACACCATTCCAATTGTATGTACTGCTTTATGCACCTTCCTTGAGGTATACATGCTCTTACACGATGCATTCAACGAACGCATACCTTATCACTAATCAAGAACTCCCTTCAACGCCACCACTTCTATCATCAATCTGAAACAACAGATCCAACGTTTGTTGTACAGCATCGCCGTATCACCATCTCCATACAGTTCTCCCTTCCCGCTCAACTGCCGGACAGGGCCATCGGAAAGATGCATTCTCCATATCGGGCAAGAAGGAATGAAGTCCAAGCTTCATTCTCGGGGAGTACAGTACTCCAGGTCACACTCCTTCACTTCGCGGCCACTAGCATGAGCGAGAAACTTTGACCAAGTGAGCCCAAAAATCTGGAGAAGGGCCGTAAAGGCTCTGTGCATGCAGAAGAGAGAGTGCAATATCCGATCCGAGGATGTCAAAGCATATCCACTTGTTCAGCACAGGTTCAATCCCATGACACTGCAAGCCCTCCAGTTCCACCTCGCTGCGCCAGCCAAATCATCGACATTCAGCACACCAACGCCGTTGTCAGTCATCATTCTCCAAACACTGGTCCTCCAGGATACAGGCCATGCAGGAAGATCCCAGTATCTGGAAACCAAACCCCTTCCACTCGCAACCTGTATCTGTTTTTGGATGATCTCTGTTTGCTTTGAGGAGAATTTATTGAACCAAATATAACCGACTGCCTTCTTTAAAGCAACACTAGCATAGTAGGAGTTTTCGGTTGTATATTTGGTTTCGGTGGCAAGGCTTTCAAGCGGTGCATCGAAGAAAATATCTCGGTATGTTGAGTTGGCGATGATTGAGTCGAAAGGCGTGTTTCCACTTCCGACAATCGTGATCGGTCCGGGAATTACGGCGGTGCCGTTGAAGTGTGTCAACCAGCCTTTTTCTCGGAGTGGTTGAAGGTGCTTCTCAACTAGTGGAAACAAGGATGCGCCGTCTGTTTTGAAGTCGAGAAGAAGGACGAGTGTTGTGTTTGGACTTGTGTCGAAGATACCTTGCACTGGAAGGGTGGTGTTGAGGGAGGTAGTGTTGACAGAGGGAGCTGAATTCTGATTTTGGAGAATCGTGAAGAGGGGATCCAAGTATAGACTCTTTAGTGTTCGATGGTTGCGAAGTGATCGTTGAGAGTGTCCGACGTAGAGCTCGCCCGATGAATCCGTGATCCATATATCTGCTTCAACACTTGAACATCCCACGGAAAGTGCATCGAAAAGTGGTACGTTCCTCCAATAGTCATTATGTGAGTGGCATGCGATTGGAACAAGATCCCGTGTGAAGTTCTCTAGCCAGAGAGGTGGAGGTGGTGAAGCTGTTCCAGGCTCTTTCCACTGTTTGACGATTTGTTGTATGCCATTTGAAGGAGGTGGAGGCGGCGATAAGCGAACCACCAGAGCGGCGAGAAGGACATACCAAATACTGGAAAGAAGACCATGTAAGTTTATGCACAGCATAACCGATGCTTTACGGAAGTGACTTACCAGATACTGAGGACAGTTATGATCACAGCCACCAGCAAGCCAATCAGTACCCTCTTCCCGAGAGCTTTACGGTCCTTAAGTCCCCTCGTCAAGGTTCGAAAACGACCAATGAATGAAGTGGTTTTAGGCCATCGTCTCTCTGGTCGTCCTTTCATTGACGAGACATTTGATTCTTCGTCGACATCCATTGGATCGGTTTGACTTATGCTCTCATATGGGTAATTTCCGTACATACTCCTGTGAACAGAAACGTGAAGCGAAATGAAAAGACATGGTGACACGGAAACGGCTCCTTTTGAATCTTTAAACATAAGCTGCTTAACAATAATACGTCAATAAACTCGCCATAAGGATTCCGGATCCTTTTTCTAAGACGCGTGAGAAGTTATTCATGTCTACTCCTTCAATTGGGCGATTGGCTTACTCGCTTACTCCAGGCGCAATACGGCACAGTATTTTGGGGAAGGATTTTCAAAAAATCCTTCCCCAAGACAACTTTCAGACCCAAGGATTGATGAGGATGAGGCTGAAGGCAGACATTGCGAGGCTTATTTTGATGTTCTCATGATGTTGGAGCGCGTACTATGATCGCGAATGTGCATCTAGTCGTGGTAGATGACGAAGTCATTTGTGGAGTTCACGAGAATTTCAAAACTCTAACTCTGTAAGACGGAGGAAATATTTGTATGTCAGAGGTGAATGAGGGATTTCACTGCTGGATTGTGGAATATTTTTCTTGTTTGAAACGGTTAAGAAAATGTACACGAGGGGTGCGCGTACGTATTCGACACGATTGAAGCTAATTCAAAGGCAGCAAGAACCATATTGGGACAAGGTCGAAAAGTATAGGGGCTGCAGCATCTACTTAACAATAGGCACATGCCGATCGTTGAACGATAGAAAAGTGGTGGTGATGTTCTAGATCTTCAAATCTGTCTGCCTTGGAATTGCCGAGTCTCACGGCAGTGCCTCAGCACTGCCTGATTGGGGTCCAAAGGATTTCGTTTCATGTCGAAATAATTATTTTTAACGAACGAATTACAGCGTTTTCAAAAAATTGTGGGCCTCTGATTGGCTTTGTAATCAGTTGCGCAATTAAATTAGCTTCAAATAGATAACACTCCTAAGCCAAGGTTTTAGGATTTGCCTTCTATGATGTCCATCCATCCTGCACATCAACACTTCAGCGTTATTCATCAAGCAAAGGCTCATTCTGTTCTGAAATCAGGTCAACATACAGAGTGAGCATGAAATATAAGTATCTCATTTCTATCTTCTCATACAAATAGCCTCGGATTTCTTACAGATAAATTGTCGAATAAGTCTGAAATATGTCACGTGATTACACCACTGAAGTGCAAGTTGGGCTGCAACGCGACAGGAAATCAAACACGGGAAGATTCAATAATCAGATAAGATAAAGGCACAGAGCAATACACACGACCCGTTTTCACATGCTGATCGAACTTCCCCGCAGCCGCCCAAAATGGTAGCTCCGTGCAATAATGCCAAGTTGTTATAGACTTATCGCGGGACATATAATAGGGGCTAGTCTAAATGCAACCTCGGAGACCGGCAGTCCGCAAATGGCAGGCACGGCAGATCCCGAGAATTGAGCCCTGGATCAATAGTTTTGGTCACGATATGATAAGTATCGCTCATAAATCTTGATAGTGAAATGGGTGAGATCCACGTTTTGTGGAGAGCCCGAAGGGCTAGATGGGTGGGTGAGGGGTTGGCAACTTGGCGGGAGGTATATCTTCACATCTCCCCCCTTCGTCAATTCCTTTGGGTTTCTCTCCTGATTTGGCGTGTATTGTTTACCTTGACTTCTATTCTGCGAAACCAAAATCTTTCGCATCAATTGATCGTTTATTGATCAATCTCTGTACTTCACAATTTCAAGCCTCTTTCGATCAGCCGAGTAGCGACTTCACAAACTCCTTCAAGATGAAGTTCCTCACCCTCGCCGCTTTCTTCACAATCTTCAATCTCGCAAGCACTTTACCTATCGCTCTTTTCTCTTCCATAGGTACGACCTTTCTTTCATCATTCAAAGTCAAAGTATTGGCAATAATTTCACTTCATGTCACCACCTTCCAGTTCTGTCAACACCAAGAGAACAGCATCCTGCCAGTGGCACGGCATTTTGGACCCACTTTCAAGTCCTTTATTTGTTATCTCACTTTGAAATCCCGCGTTCTGGAGAGAGGGAGCTAATAAATTTCGCATAGAATCGGCACAAGTGGAAGTCAGGGAAGGGAAGCACGTACTGCGAGACTGCACAGGACGATTTACCCAAACATGCCAGATGAATGATTGAGGAAAGAGCGGACCAGCTAAAAAAGGAAAGAGGGTATGAACTTGTACGATTGACGAAAATTGGGTGGGGGTTGGATGTATAACGCATAGGAAAATTCGAAGGAATTGGCCGGAAAATCCATGGGAGAATGGACGAAAACAAAAGGTATGCGTGGATTGATGGTGCAATTGGTTATTCTTGAGCACCAGGATATTGCAACACAATATTAAACATCATGTTGATGGAGGCAAAAAATATTACAATTTTTATTTGAGCTTCAACTTATCTCTCATAAGTAAATCGTGCAACGTGTTCGAGGAATACTTTCCCATTTCACATGTTCTTAAATTGGGACTTCATAGCCCATCTGAGAGGGAAAGTCAGCAATATCTAGCCACATAACTCAAAAAGAATTATAACAATTAAAACATTCAAATTCATATATACCACATGGATTTTGCCAAACAACAAAGGAGAACAACGGCTGAAGATCACATGACCTCGCGTCCATGTCGTGTTTAGGCTGCAACCTAAAAATAATCTCCTGCCTGATGAGCTGTCGAGCCAACACAACAACGTCACGAACCTATAAATCATGTAGGATCCCAAGCCATCTGAGCACAAAGGACGTGTTTCCTATTGGCTGCGATCATTAATTGTCCTCTGCCAAAACCCCAAAAGAGTGACATTGTCAATCGCAGGATCGATACCCCGCCAAGTCGATGACAATGCCTCCAAAGCGCAAAACCACTCATGACGCAGAGCCTGTGGCTACAGACTGGAGTGCTTCATCAGTCGCAGAGCTCAAAGCCGAACTCGAACGACGCGGTCTCTCTAGTGATGGCACCAAGAGGGTGTTGGCCGCTCGCCTGAATGGACTGGAAACACAACGAGAAATCACAGAGGACGGCCCGAAGACAAGCAAAGTCAATTGGGAGGCCTATACGATTGCAGAGCTTCAGGTCGAGCTTGCTAAGCGTCACTTGCCCATCACAGGCAGCAAGTCTGAGCTCATCAGCCGCCTAGAAGCACCACGAGAGCCCCGAAAGTTCAAGAAAGCCCGGCGACCCAGAAATGGCAATGGCGGAGAGCGTCGGGGCGGCGAGAAGCGCTTACGGCCATTCGTGAAGGAACCTGATGAGGATTACAAGAAGAAAGTCAAGAAAATTGAAAAGGAGCGTCTGTTCATGCTGGACAGGAGCAAAGGCGTTGATAAGGATGGGTTTGTCTGCGAGAACTTTAGCATCGCTGGCAGCACTGGCAATGTGTATGATACTACGATTGGCAGAAGCCCAAAATGTATTTGCATGGATGCAGTAAGTTTTCAGCACATCAGATGATGGAACAAACTAATAGTTGTAAAGCGCATGCGTGGTCAAAAGTGCAAGCACATTAATTGTAAGTTTTCATCTGACCTCTCTTCTCGTTTAGCCGAGACTAACAATTATTTAGACGCCCTCATCAAGATTCTTCGAGCTCCAGAAAACCTTTGCTACCAGCTAGCCCTCCTTAGCACCGAACTCGAATCCATATTTGCCAACGCGCCCGTCACAAAAGCTCCAACACCTGACAATAAGGATGAGGAGGATGATACCATCTATAACGGAAAGCGCAAACCTATTGAAGGTGAATGTCCAATCTGTGTATTCGACATGGAACCAGACGAAGAGATCGTATGGTGCAAAGCAGCTTGTGGTCAGAACTTCCACAAAGAATGCTTTCAACACTGGAAGAGCAGCAAGAACGGCGGCCAAGTCACTTGTGTCTATTGTCGGACCGAGTGGCAGGAAGATACTCCAAAGCCTGGCGACTTAGCTGGCTTGAAGAATATTGCTCCGAAGATTGGCAGCTACAGGAACGTTGCGCACTTGATTCCTGAATATCAGCAAGGATGAAAAGGTCGCATTTGTACGACTACTATGTATTAATGATCATGAAAAATTTCCTTGCTCTATTGCTTAATTTATCGCTGGCGAGGCGTTGAGGATTTGCCAATTTGCTTTCGTTTCTTCTACTTCGGGAAGACCACTTGTCTGAGATGCTCGCTCTGGCAGATTGTACAAAAAGGGCGGGCTTTAATCCCTGCTGCACTGTCAGCTGCTTTCTTCAAAGCACTTAAAACTGTACAAAACAAATAAAGACATGGCTCTGGCAATTACCACATTTTCATTTCTTTCTGCACACTCGTCTGCATATTATACCCAGACTTTCTCGTCCTCAAGTTCAGGCCCCCAAAAATAACTCAAAACGCCCAGGAGCACAAAAATCGCGAAAAGTCGCGTAAGACAACCCACATCTAGGCATCCATCAAATTTACAAAACACGAAACCAATACCGAAATCGCATTTATACCCACCATTACGACCGTTTCCACACACATGGCGTAAGACTAAATCCTCTCGCTACCAGTGTCAGCCACCACTTGGTCTCCACTCCATCATCACAGGATCGGAAACCTAGAGCCAATACAAGTACTTAAAACCTGTACAGTACAATCTCCCAATCTGCATCGTGCAGGCGTCAATAATCCTCCGACAGTCCACTGTCGATCCGGGCGAGATTCCGAGTGGTCGCGTAATCGGTATTTCTTTTCAGCTTTGGCTATATCATGGTTTGCGATTCGCCGGTTCTCTCGTTTTGGGTTGGATATCAGAGGTAGTATTGTCCAGCGAACCTATTGCCGTATTAGCCTGCAGCAGAGCTACGAATCGTGAATGGCAAACGGCTTGGGAGGCCCGATGCTGGGTAAGTGATGTAGTGTAGGGTAAGCATTGGCATTAAGGTTTCAATTTAGCAGCCGCCTTTTATGCTATTTGGGTACGAGGTTGGTTTTGCGGATTCTGATGATTCGGTTCCGGGAGAGGAAATCTGGGGTAACGTTGTGCAGTGTGTGATATATAGAGGCTTAGTGTTGCTGCCTTCAGTTTCTTGGTTTTTGAAGAGTTTTTGTTTCTTCGCTGTTGGATATTTTCAAATACATCCTCATCACTTAGAAACTTCCGAGAGACACATTTTTCACACATTTTCGAACCGAAACCCAAACACAATGCAAGTTGCCAGTCTCACGATGTTGCTGATCGTCCTTGGACTTGCTGTTGCACTTCCTCTTCCGTCGTTAACATCAAGCGGTAAATTTCCCTGCCTTCCTCTCTTGTCATTGCAAACTTCAACTGGTACCTTTGAATTCAGACATATGCTGACGAACAACATCAATAGAAGCAACGCAAATAGAAGCAAGGGTACCTGGATGCAATGATGGCTTCACCGAAAATTGTCGGAAGCACATCAATTGATAAAGGGAATGCAGGGGAAGATATGCTGGAGCAGCCAAGCTGGACTTGAATGACTGAAGAGGGTTGGTGATATTATGGGATATGGATTTGTGTGGTTGTAGGTATGGAGTTTTGGATCTTGAGCACGCATTTTGATGACAGGAGTACGGATATACAAAATTGTTACAGCAAACGGGCATGGAAATCGCCATGGAATTTTTGGAGAGGGTTTCCTCGAGAGGGACGTGTACTGAACAGTGGAATCGCCTTCAGCATCGGTGTCGTATTATGGCTCTCATAGATATTTCTGGAAAATATCTCAAGTCATTCTCACTCATCCAGTGAGAGCTTATACCCGTACCTTTCTGCCTGGTGCGATGACTGTGCTTATACTGACACAGTCTCGCTCTCGCCGTCTCATTCTCGTCAGTGATGACCTCGCAAAAGGAATATACGGGAATTCGGCAGTTCCACAGTCAGAGTTACACAGATCCACATTTCCACAGTGAAGAAATGTACTTTTGGGGACCAGTAATTGGGGGCGAGGCGGACTCTTATACGTTCCCCTAGCTTCGCCGTGTGCAACAAAGCTTTGCTATTGAAGCTACCGTCATCAGTTTCTTCTTGAGGTCACCTCACCCGGAGAATTGTGGCGGCGTCAACGCGCATCGCGAAATGCAACAAAATATGTTTCTTATGAGATGGCTCTCATGTGCGAACTGCAACAAAGTGTATTTCTTTATGACGTGGGTGTGCTATCACGAAGTGCAACAAAACGAATCACCTCTCCATTAGGTCTATTTTTTCAGACGAAATGATGTCCATTTTAGGTAAACGAAGTTGGATGTGCGTCAAAATTTCAGTGATCTACAAATCGCGATGTGCAACAAAAGTTGGAATTGCCGAGTTCAGCCTTTTCGTCTGATGTTGGAACCAACTGCATTTGCATAACAGGCAATAAGATGTTGGATATGCGGGGAACGCTGGAATATTTTTGGCACGAGCCATGCAACAAATTTTATGCTCGCCGAAGTCAACCATGCTTCCATCGCGACCTCGGGTCGCACAAGGAGCGTGATAATATACCAACTGCATGCACTTTCGCAAACTCGGGATGGACTTCCAAAGTGTGGAAAGAATTACTAAATTTCTATCATCATCCCACCTTCTCGTAACTATTAGTTGAACCCCAAATACGGCCCCCCACACTTAACATCCAACACGCTCTCATCAACATTCAAGCAATACGCACTATCCGTCCCATTCGGACTAAGCACGTCAATGCCACTCGCCACAATATTCTTACACGCACTCGTACTGCTACAAGCAAACGTGCCAATCTCAGGCTGATACTTCTTCGTCGTCTTCCCTTTGAAGTTCTTAAACACAATGTCGGAGATTGTGAGTGGGGAAGGATATTCTAGGCAGAGAGTGAGATTTGACTGCCCGTAGCATTGGTCGACTTCGATGGCGTAGTCGACGGCGTCGATGAGCATGGTGTCATAGGTTATGTTTTGGACCATGCCAGAACCGCCGCCGCCTTGGAGGTCGCCGGAGAGGGCGGAGGCGGTGTTGGGCCAGACTTTAATACGTGCTCCGTCCTGGGAGTTGTTAGCTGTGAGGGTAAGGAGAAATGGGAAAGAGGACTTACGCTTGCATTGTGCATTGAGATGTTGTAGACATAGATGTTCTGCACGATATCATACTCCCCCTTGTATTGTCCCAATGACCCAACACTGATACCGTGCGATCCATTACACCATAGATTCTGCACAAGGATGTTCGTGCTGTTTGGCTTGAAGCTCACACAATCTAAGAACATAAAATCAGTATTCATCTCAGTATAATGCTAGAAGGTACAAACTCACCATCACCATTATTAATCACCGAGTTCTGAATCGTAATATCCGAACTTCTATACGTATCCCACCCATCCGTGTTCTTCGCCAAATTCTTACTCTTACTCCCTCCCGCAATATTAATATTATCAAACACAACATTCGTCGAATTCGCAATGAAATGGTAATATTCCGGGCTATATCTCAGCACTAAATTACTGATCACAGAATTCTTCAAACCATCAAGACCGAATAGAACTGGTCTGAGTGTGTAGATGTTTGAGGCGTAGAGATCGTACCAGACTTGGCCGTTGCCGTCGATGGTGCCGCCGCCGTAGATGTTGACGTCGTTGCCGCCGAGCTTGAAGAAGGAGGTTACGTTTTGGAAGACGAAGCGGAATGAGTTGGCTTGCCAGTAGGTTGTGTCATTAGAGAATTGGATGTATGATTGGATGTCTAGAGATGTATTAGTGGGGTATTTCATGAGTTTCTGAGAGCTCTTACCAATATCGATGTGGTTCAAGAAGGTCAAATCTAGAGCAGTGCCAATCATGTACTTCGTGCCTTCTTTGAATACAACATGTCCTCCATTGTTGCAAGAATGAAGGGCATCCATGATGTATGTCGAGTCGTCCGTGATACTATCATTGTGGCTCTTGACATAGCACACCTTGTTCCGCGATGGCGGAGAGGGAACAGGCTTGTGCGGGGTCTTGGGATGACAAGATACATTCGGTCTTGGAGAAGTATGCTCTGGTGCCGAGTGGCCATTCGAGCCCTTCGCCCAAGACTGTTCTGCTTGCCATGTCGGATTCGCAATCGAAATTGTTGCCGAAGCAATCGCAAGAACAGCTGTCAATTGAAACCGCATCGTGATCGACTCGGCAAGAAGCTCAAATCGGTGTAGATGATGAGGAAGGAGCAAAGCTGCCCTGCAAAATTCTGGGGAGAACCATGACCTTTATTCATTTGAGCTCATCAATTTGAACGGTAGCTTCGGATCTCTGCAGCTGTACAGTGGTGGACGGAAAAGTTAGGATGAAGCTTGACATTTTTCCGGATAGCAAGGCTGACCCCAGTATCGTGACGACGAACGTCCAATTTGGGTAAATTAGTGGTCCACTGGAGCCAATTGCAAGAATGGAAATTGCGGAGAAAGAGGTAATCCCCAGGTTTCTCCATGTCGAATTTCAAGAAGCTTTTCGAGGCTCCATGAAAGCTGGAGCTCCCCGCATTTCATACTCCACTTGGAGCTTGCTTGAAAGCTTGTGATTCGCTAAGAGCTGCTGAAGAAAGGTACCCGAAAACCGATCCTTGGAGTTTGCGGCGAAATTACGGTGATTGGTGGGAAAACCATGTTTCTTGTCCGAGATCCGACCTCCCGGGATTTGTGGACAAACACCAAATATTTTGTGGGTTTTCATTTCCGTTTGTTAAGACAAAACAGACAGTGAGCTCAGTAAGAAATGAGTGATAGCAATTGAAGTTTTTGGGCTCACTTCTCATGTGTCACGCTAGAACTCCGAATCAAGGAACAGAAAGGAAATTTCTGAGGAATTGAAGAGGAGGAGGGTTTATGGATAGCAGGTATGTCAAGTCGGTATCGCGTCTCAGAAGGAAGACTATTCGAACAGCAAACGGGTGGAGACTCATATGCAGCAACTTATGAAGAATGTGTTTCGTGAAGTCTCACTAAAAACTAAAAATACTAGATGCCCTGTAGTTGAAGCCAGATCCGAAGCCTTGCACCTGGAAGGCAAATTCCATGAACTTCGAGAAAAACAAGCCGAATCACATTGCTAAACAACTATCCACTTCGAGAAATTCAGCCAGGTGTTACAACAGAGTAGGTGGCGTTTGTTCACCCAATTGTAGTAAGAGTGGTAGGCGGTAAGGCTGTTAGAATAACTATGATTCTGAGGATAACTTGTTCAATTGCACTAATAAAATGGCTGGGTTTAGGAACAATATTGATGGATAAGGATGATGGAATTCAAGTGTGTACAATGGAGGGTTATATGCCTCAGTAGCTGACTCAGCTAAATAAGCAATTATTCTGACAAAGGCGAAGTATGTTGAATTAAACGCCAGTTTAAACACCTCGCGTTAAGTGGCGTCTTCGTCATATCGGACCCCCACTGTAGACAACACCTCGAGACTATATTCCGTGATAGTCGCCCCTTGTGCTCTATGAGGTGGAAAGAATTTGTGACGTTCATTAATTTTGCCAGAAACCTCAGAAGAATTTCAGGAATAGTTCAAGAAATTGATAGATGTGCAATCACGTTCTTGAGCCAACAGAAGAAGGCCAGTTGCTAAGCTCCCTAGGGAAAGCAGTAGCGTCCTGCAATGAGATGCATGTCAGCTTAATGCCTGTTCGTATTGCATCAGCACATGGCAAGTGTTGCCAATATGCAATCATTCCTCTCTTTGGTCTTCCCCCCACGGGTGCGAATGACAAAGGTGTCTCTTGATTTGTCAGCCTGGTTGTCAGGAGGTCCCTCCCGGCTACTTGGATTCGCAGATTGATGCTTTGCCGGGAAAAGCAATAGGCCCTTGTCAAGCACGGCGGAACGGCCCCACCCATAAGGCACCAAAATCGAAAGAGACTGGTGTGGAATATGTGATCGAACTGAGCAAAGGTCAATCCGATGTAGTCACTACTGCAAGCAGAAGCAGGGGCCTGCTTTCGCATGCACTTCTGAGCCAGACGAGGCTCTTGGAGATGGGCTTGGAAGCCGTGTCAACGAGCACAACTCGTCCGTGAAAATCGCGCCGACTAACGGTAGGGCATTTGGGGAATGGTGGAATATTAGTTGCCAGCGGTGTAAATGAAAAGGGCGATAGCTCAATACAATTCGGCTCATGAGCAAGCCACCACGCCGTGTCAAACGGCAATAGCTCCAGCAACTGTACTAGGACAGTTGCACGTGGAGTGACTTGCGCAAGTGATGAGGACCCTTTGAATCCCGAGTATCTGGTGATGTTACGCAGTCGTATCGAGATCTTTTCGGGAAGATCGTAAAATCTTAAGATCTCCTTCAATACTCCCAGGACAAAACGAACCCCCGGGTCGCTGTAACATCAACTCGAATCCAGCAACCAGGAAATGCAACAACCAAATGTGTTGTCCTCCATTATAGAACTCAACCTGGTCCATAACGAGAGCTCGTATGGCTCCACCTCGACGGAAAGCTTCGGGAAGTGGACTTGCTGCAGATTCACTGCTGCAGATTTGAATTGGAAGTCCACAGCGTTGCATCCAGAATCATGATGCTCTACGAGTCTGGCAAGTTCCCTTTTGGAGTGCGTGTCGAAAACATTTACAGGATGGAGAGATTGTTTTCAAGGATATCCCGGATCGCCTGTGTCCAGATCTTCGCCATTGTCGCTGATGATTCTCGCAGAAAGCTCGTTGGCGGCTGGCGGATTGTGGCTGGCTTAGGAGTCGTTCTCACGTTCCACACTAGCGGGTTGTGATCAGTTGTGTGGCTGAACAACACTGAAGATTCGCTCTTGAAAGCCATTTTGAAACCACAGTCGCACAGGGAAGGGTTGGCCGAACCAATGACCAGAAATGTCAACTTTCTCTTGCAGCGGGCCCTCGAGACGGATGTCTTGATTAAGTTCCGCGCTTGAAAAATGCGTCAAAGCTCGTGCTGCGGCGTCATCCGGTCTTTGACCAAGCCCAGTTCCTATTCCTAGCTCACTCAACGACTTGACTCAGTGAGAAACAATGGCTTGAGCCTCGATTTGCCCAATACATAACCAGCAACACACGTACTATCCATGCTCGAAACGCAAATCCTAGTCGTTGCACATGGCGACGATCGAGATGGGATCTGCCACTCCGCGGCGTCCATCCGGCCCCGGGATCAGACATGAATTTCACCCTGTTATATCAGCCCTCTTGTGCTGAAGTCTACATCAGGCATGTGGAGGCTGCTCCCCCGCTCTATTTCTTCCCTCCTCTCATCCTCACTCAGGAAAAAACGATCAGTCGAAAACATCAGCGGGTGAATCTGCTCGTTGCGATTATCTCTCACATCAACATACGCCTACCAATACTGTTCAAACACGAGTCCTGCAGACCAAGCTCCCCTTCCCAAATTATAGCTCAGAATGCGGAACCAAATCCCTGAACGCGGAAGACAATATCACCACCTTCACAACGGAAATGCAACCAGAAGTCCACACATACTTTCTCATTACGCTGAATAACCGCCACGGCATAATACCTACCGATCCGTACACAGGTGCATATCATGGAGATATGCAAATAAAAAATATGGCTACAATCGTTGCAGCCTGTCAATCATCCAATGTCCCTACCAAGCCACAAGAAGAACCAGCCTTTCCCTAGCACCTGCAAAGTGTAGTGTTTATTGGTATCGCGGAAGCCCATCGTAGAGCGAATCATAGTCGCCATGCGAGAAGAGCGGGGAATCGTTATCGACGCCTTGAACATTTTCGAGCCGGCATACGTCCTCGAAAGGTATCTCGATATGCTTGGTCTTTGGGAAGAAATAAGGGCTGGAGGACGGTATGCCTTCGTGGCTCGGTGGCGTGAGAGGAGAGCTTTGTCGTTGTGTCGGGTGCGATCGTGGTTGTAGGTATTGTGATCTGAGTATGTCATGCCTTTGAATAGGACGCCGTGGATCCGAGCGTTCTTCCCTGGCACGCTGCCTATGCAATTTTGTCTTGCTGGCAGAGATTCCCCCCTTTCGTCCAGAACGTTGTCTTGCCGGAGCAGGGTGTTCGGATCTCGTGAATTTTTTGGCACTGGTACCTTTGCGGTATCTTGTGGTGGATTGAACGCCATCTTTGATAGCGAAGTCTTCAAGAACCCATTCAGTAGATTTCTTTGTGTCATCTCCTGCAATTTTGCGCTCGGTTTTCTTGAAAGCCTATGTTGCATAAGTAAAGGGTCCTCCAATGAAAAGCGAGTAGCTTTCTTACCGCATTCATAGACAAGTTGTGGCGAATGCTGTTCATCCATCCCTTAGTATCTTGGCTTCCCTTGGTCGTGTTCTCCCGGAACCACTGGTAAATCTCTTGAAGAACCATCGAGTGATTTGGTGCGCTTATGAGCGCTCGATAGATGAGTTTTGCATATGGTTCATCTACAGAATGCTCATCCACTTCCATTGCGGTCATTTCCCGAGAACTCTGTCCACCATCATCTGAATCCTCGATAGAAGGGAGTCTGAAAGACGTGCTCTTGCTGAAAGCCAAAAGATTTGAGTTCGAGAGGTCATCTTCCATATTTGGGCTTCGACTAAATCCACGCGAATTGTCCATAGCATCAAATCGAGCGACACTGTGGTCAACCGAAGCATGCAGTTCATTCTGGTTCGGCTCAAGCATGTACGCAGACGGCTCATACCCATCCACACTCATGTTATTGTCGGTCAGCATTCGCGGATCATAAGATGTCCAGGTACGAGGGACTTCAGCGTAGTCGATTCCTCGTGAGAGGGTATTGTCTTGCTCGTTGCTTGTCATACTCGTCGAATAGCCGTAATAATTACCTGGGCTTTGATCATCAACGCTGAGTTGTGTGTGGTTTGAGCTATTCCACAAAGTTGACGATTGTGGCATAGCCGACATCGGGTTTGTAAGACCAAAGTTGTTGTTGCTTGGTATGTTCCCTATTGTGGGAGGAGAAATCATGAATTGTCGATCAACTTGCATTTGATGAAGCGGATGAAAAGAGGGTATTTGGTGTGCGGACTGTATTGACGTTGGGGAGCCCTCGACATATGGGAAAGTCAAAGGCAGGTTGTTCATCTGGTGGCGACGACGGTATTGACCCGAATTCATAGTGAGAATCGTCTGAATGCCAACGCTGTAACCGCACTGCTTATGATGTGGCCAAAAAGGCGAAGCGCACTTTCAAAGATTGCTCTTCTGTACTACGACTCTGACGGATATTCGAATCGGAGATTTCGAAGAATTGGGATTAGCAAAACGGAAATCGGACGTAGATATTCAACTAGAGTATCTCAAGCCGGGGAAGTAAATCGCCAAGTGAGTGATGACAGGCCATGCAGCATGGCGTTGCCAACGCATGGGTACAAGCTTATGAGGTGTGATGCAAAGCTCGTTTGCGTCCGACGGATCATGACAGACAGAGGCTTAAGAGGAAGGGCGGTCATCTATTCTGAGGCCCTGATAGCAATCGCTTGCCCTCTGTCACAGAAGGCCTCACAAATAACCAGGCACTCAAACTAGAGGCGCAACAGGGTGCATAGGTTGTACATCAAGGGCGCTAGGCAGCCTGCATACACTAGGGGGGTCAAGATTGTCAAGAGAGAAGCATCGAGCCTGGAATTGACAACCTTGCGAGTGTTCCACCGCAAGCCTCGAGCAGGCTAAGTTGTGCACGATGTTCCAGACAATGGGCGGGTCACTTCAATCCCGTGAAGATTTCTAGAAGAGCGCTAGAATCAAGGTTGCCCTGACTGCCATCCGTAGCATCTTCCGCAGGGAAGACTGCCCTTTGCCGGCAGCGATTAGTAATGAAGGTTGCGACAAGGAAAAGTCGGTAGCGTGTGGGTCAATTTCCAGCAACGTGAATGACACAATGGGGGCGCAGGTAGCCAGGTCCTGAAGCTACACAGCGAGAAAGAGTGGCGGCTGCCACTGCTGCGCCATTCATTCCTACGATTAGGGGTTGAAGCAAAATGCCAATATGTGAAGAATGATTCTCCTGAAGCCTTTTTGCTTGCTGTTGTTGTCCATGCATGCATCGCAATAATGCTGGTATGCGCCAGCGGATTGAACTCTTACCCTAAATTCGAAGGTGGCACAAGGATGGGAGATTTGTGCAACACATAGCACGTGTGAAGTCTGGAAGAACGGTTTAGTGAATGGTTGAATTTCTGCGCTTTCTAATGGATACCTTAGTTCCCAGGACGACACTTCCATCTGAAATCGAGAGCCCGTATGTTCTGCTAGCAAGCAACTCTCAAACGCTCACTTTCGATAATAAATCTACTACGTGTCAGAAATGATTCATACGCAAAGAGGATGGTTTATCTCACCTTTTTGTATTGGAAATGGAGTTGGAGTATGCCCTACAAGAAAGAATTAGTAAAGGTGGACAAGGGGAATCAGGAGAAGGAAATCCCGATGGAGCAACACCAAGCTCGGGATTGTTCTCAACACATAGATCATGGCAACGTACCTTGTCAAAACTGCTCCGGAAACCACGATCTCTCTTTGCACTATAGTCCCACTCTTTGTCGACAATGCGGAAGGCAATGTCCTCGTAGGGTGGTCCAGCAATGAAACGAATCAAGCAAGTATCTTCTTCCCCGGCGGGTGCGAAGGATTCTCCACGTTTTCGGCCATGCTCTCTAATGATCTTGAATGTAGGCGCCTTGGCTTTATCAATCAGATCTGGGTAGAAGATGTTGAATTTATATCCCTGGACGACCTTGGGAGGGGGATTGTCATGGTCATAATGTGTTTGATTGTACTTGTTCCACTCGTAGCCCATCTGGACACGGTTGAAATAGCGTGGTTTTCTCGGTCTGTATTTGTCTGCCCATTGCGGCTTTGTGGAAGTAGCAACTGATTCCTCGCCAGTAAAGATTTCTTCGTCCTCGTTCACCCCTCGCGCAACCTCTCTCTCATACAATGCTTTGGTTGCTTGGGAGAAATCCTCATTGACGATTGTTGAAAAGCGCTGAGTACCAGGTGGGGCACTATTGCTAGCAATAGCACTCGTGGTCTTGCTGGTGGAACTGGAGGTTGCTTTCTCGGCAGTCGTATGCCGCGATGGAACGTAACCCAGTTTCAAAATTCTGCGACGCTCTGAAACAACCTTTTGGAGAAATATTGACTCATCAATGACTTCACCTGACTTGTCTTCATTGTGTAGCTTGAGAAGAGGCTCGGGATCTTGATTTGGAGAATAAGGAAAGACGGGTTGTCGTCGGGTTGCGTGTGAGACACTCCGCTCTTCAGCCTGGTTCTCGGCATCTTCTTCAACGACCAGAGTGGGCCCACTCAAAAGCTCTTGCATTTTAGCACGGACTCCGATAGCGTCGTCCTGTTGTTGTGCTCGAAGAGTGTCTAGACGGCTGTCGACCACAGATTGGTATACTTTCTTGAGTTTAGCTTTCGCCTTCCAAATGAGGAGGCTTTGCAAGAGCTGCTCCCAATAGTCCACATCGATGGGCTCGTCTGACCGTAATTTTGATCTGATTTGTTTTTCCAAAGCCTCCAACTGCTCATAAGTTTTCGGTCCTAATAGCTTGTCGACATCGGACGCGACAGAGCCTACGGCGCGTCCCTCAGGCCCTAACGGCTTTAGCTTCTGACGTCGATCGTTGCAAATGATATGCATAGTCTTCCAGTAGTCCTGGTTTTTCTTGTTCGTCTCCAATGCCAAGTATGAGTTTATATCCCCTTCCAGCTCTCCCAATTGTGTATCGCTGAGTCCTTCGAAGACCCCTTCCGGGTCAACGACGTCGACCTGAATTTCTTCCTCGTCGGCGTCCAGAAGATCTCGATCGGGATCTATGACTCGTAAAATGACAGCAAGCCAATCAATCGGTTTGGCCCTTCCTTCGCGGACTCGAATGACGGCTTTCTTTTTGGCCTGCTTCAACACAAAACTGTCCTCCTCTGATACCCACTTTCGTGTTAGTTCATCGTCCAACGTTTGTGCATTCTTCGCAGGACGAAAGTCTGGAGTCCTCGCGCCAGATCCGCCTGGACGAGTCGGTTTGGAGATTCGGGAAGCTGGGTCTCGTCGCGGGGCAGTGATATCTTTCGAAGGCGATGCGCGGCCTGCGATCATGGCTTTCCTTCCAGGATCCATGGCGCGTTGTCAACTCGAGGAAGAAATGGCGGAGATTCTTGCTATTGCGTGGTGGGAATGTTCAAGGCTTGAAGTCTCCCGAATCCGTGATATTTTGGGACCATAAGCTAGTCCCAAAGTCGTAAGACCGATTCTGGGTCAGGTTAAATCCGCTTAGTCGTGAGGCAGAAACGTGTGCCTCACAACCACATCATCTCATACTGATAAAAGAAGAGTGCGCTAGCTGAGGTCAGTAAGGAGAATTGTATTCATCTCATTCTCTCGCCATTCTATAAACAGCTACTCCTTGTAAATATGGCTGTTCTCCAAGACGTACCAGGCCTGCGAGTGACCGTCGAGTGCAATGGAAACACTCTCGAGGAATATCACGACGAGGACGAGTTCGTTCATGAAAAGTTCCAGACTACTCGCAATCATGTCTCCACGAAATACATAGAGTGCGTTACGGATACTGAGTTTCAAGTCAAGTTTGACATTGAACCTGCATTCCGACCAGGCATCCATGGCACACACACCACTGTTTGGCTCGATGTCGATGGAAAGACAGTATCGGGCTATGATTGTACAAATACACGATTGGCCTGGTCGAAAACACTCGGAAACGTTGTGGAACTTGTAGGTCCGAATGAGGCTTCCAAGCGTAACTTGAAGTTTTGCGGTATCAAGAAAAGTAGGCTAAACACGCGTGACCTTTGCATCTCCCCCAATTGCTCTTTTTCCAATTTATCGTGTCCCATCTAACACTTCTCAGTCGATGATGCCGACTCAAATCGGGTCAAATCTGATATCAAGCTCGTTCATGGTTTGGGGGAAATTCTGGTGCATATTCACAGCACTGTTGTCGATGAGCGAGGCCGAGGCAACGACTATCAACCTCAGAACAGGTTGGAAGGAATTTCTAATGAAATATCCGAGAAGGCATTGAAGGGTCAAGCTATCTCGCATGGAGTGAGGTTAGTACTTGAATTTTATTTGGGATTGAAAAGAATCTAAACCACTCAGTTTCGGGCCAGAGCAACGGGTATATTACCCACAGGAACCCACGAGGACATACCCGTATGGATACAACAATCCTTTGGCTATTTTCAGGTTCAAGTACAGGTCTCGAGGTCGGTTTTGATGCATGAATCCTGGGCCACCAATTGACAGTGTATTTAGAGGCTCTTCAGCAAGAGCTAATTATTCCTCGATCTCCGTCCCCTGAGATGATTATGCTCGATACCCAGAGTCCTGAGAGACGGATTTCGAATCAGGAACGACTAGCCCAATTAAAGGTGAAATTACCCTATATATCGAGTGGGCTCTACCTCAGACTAATGCTCCGCAGCGAGAAATGGAACAAATCAAATCGGAGGTGAAGAAGGAAGAGGAGCAATCTGAAAGCAGTACTCCGAAAGGTCGAAAGCGTCCCTCAGATGATGTGGAAACCATAACCAGCGGACGAGTCTACAAAACTATTCGGCATACTAGTGGAGCAACAATGGTTGACTTGACTGACGACGACTGAGATCATTTGCGGTCCATGCTTACGTGTGCGGGGCATGAAAGGACGAACTATTCAAGAGCATTGATTTCTGCTCATTTGGTGCGGTCACGAGTGAAGTCAAGTGGCGCAATTCTGGGTTCGCGGCTTCCAATTTCATGTTGGCTTTAACTTAAACCTTTTGAATGCGGCAGGCCATTTGCCGGCTTGAGTTACGGAGGAGTTTGGGAAGGGCTATGGGAGCGATTTTTCATTTTTGATACCCTCCTAAGCAACGATGCATCAGGAGTAGAGCTAGTTTCACATTTGTATTTCATCTTATCTCTCTCCAATAATATTTACAATTTTAGCTATGCTCAAATTTCTGATCTCGCCGATTGATGGATTGTGGGCTTTATGGCTACACATCATCCTCAATTGTGGTAAGTCCACATTTCGCCAACCTTCGTATGATTCACGTACATTACCGACACTCCTCGGGTTCCCGTCGCCACCTTCATTATTCCGGCAGAGGAACATCCAAAATAATATCTCGTAAAAACAGAAGCTACGACCTAAATGTCAATGTTAAAAAGCATTCATTCTTCGATCGAACGAAGTTCTTCACACTAAAATGTCCATTGGTCCATGGAGAGCAGCAGTAGGTCAAAGCGGAGCCCTACTAGTTCGACAAGATCGCAGCCATCAACAACTCCATTAAATTCATTCATGAACCAAACGAGAACAGCTCATTTTTCATTGCGTTCTCCGAACTATGGCTGCTAGGGTATCCTGCCTTTCTTTAGATCAGCACATATGTCGAGAATAACGAACTTGTTCAACACTACAAGCGCAAAATACTTGATAGCAGTGACCACACGGTTGCGCCTGAGGGCCGAAGGGTTGAGGTTTGAGGAAGAGGTTTTGGCTGGCAAAGGAGTGCTGGCTAAGGAGCAGGATCAGGTGATCTACTGTACATCACTGTCAACATGTTATATGGATTGCCATGTGTCATTTTTTTGTTCAACGATTCGTAAAATGATTAGCATATCTTAATTTGAATTGCTTCTATAAGGAAATACATGTAGAAATACCATGATGCTGTCACAACCATGATTTATTCTGCTCCATTTCACATGACGAACCCATTAGTGATACCTAGGTAGACTTACGAGTCGCCAGAAATTGCGAGTTTTGAGCATTCGTCCTGGGTGGAACCACTTAGAAGGAGATCCAAGAACCGATTCTTGAATTATTGGTGGGGAGTTCTCGTGCAAGTCGTGATTATAAAGTCAATGATTGGGTCCCTGGCACGACCCTTTTTCCCTCTCGTTAGCAAGTTGAAGCAAAGAATACCCTCCTCCTCTATTCCCATCATCATCCTTCGATCTCCAACATGTGCAATTCAGTCTAAAGCTCGTCCTATCTGCTAGTACGAATAGCAGCGTTGTGAACGACAGGGTCAGATACCTCAAGCCCTCTCAAAGATCTGCGGCACACCCACTACCAACCCCACAACAGTGATCACAAATCCGACCGGTACGAATGCATTCTGCAGATCCGTAGTATCAATAAAA
This sequence comes from Halenospora varia, assembly GCA_020726485.1. Lineage (NCBI taxonomy): Eukaryota > Fungi > Ascomycota > Leotiomycetes > Helotiales > Solenopeziaceae > Halenospora > Halenospora varia. Next base: position 128,080 of record JAHEWH010000019.1, read on the forward strand.
AGTAGCCAATATGAGACGAAGACCATGTGCAGCAAAAGTAGGACACCCATCCATCGCAAGAACTTGCTAAGTGAAAACCCTTGGACAGCATGTATGCCCCACCCTTCGCAACTCATTTCGTGCGACAGAGGGGAGTCAACCTTCTTGGGTATCAGATTCAGAGTTGATTTTGTTTTCGGAAAGTCCTCAGTGGTGTGCATGAGGGCTAGTATTTGCTTGGCTGTGATGGCCATGTGTATTTCCTCAGGGGTGATGAGAGAGTATTCATATGCGTGGTTTGCGGTCGAGGGTGCTTGTGACGCAGCTGAGCTTACTTTGGGCTTTGGCAGACCCAGACCCAGCCGTGCAACTTCATCTGAGGAGGTAAATACACGAGAGAACTAATTTATATGTAAGAGGAAGATATATGGAATGGTGAGAAATATTGATGTATTAGTGGAAGCTTGAATGTAGGTTAGCTTACTCTGATAAACTCGATATCTACGCATGTCTTCCAGGATAGCCATTTACTCTTGAATCCACGAATAGATTCGTATTGCCGAAGCAGCATCTTGCAGAAAGTTGTGTCATTGAGAATCTCGTCGTTCGCGTTCAAAGAGCAAAGTTGTGTAATTGCCCTCTCTGACCAGCACTTATCAACACACCAGTAGACCCTGCGAAATTGAAGTGGCTGCAAGGAGGTGCCATGTTGCGCTTTTGAGTCATTTGAGCTCCTCGCTTATCCTCTTTTCTTCTGAAGCCGCTGTGAGCGAGGACCTGTCAAGGTTGGTGGATGCCCTTCTTGCGAAGCAGTCTCACGGATGGAAGGTCCCGATTGGTTCCGGGACGACGGAGACTCTTCTTGCTCTTCCAAAGCGGTCGGATTTGATTTATATGCCCATTGGTCTATTCGAAGAGCCATTTCGTACTGCAAGGCAAGTTTTAAAGGGACATCAAATCTTAAACTCTTTTTTAAGCTCGCAAACTTGTGATCTATTAGTGTGTTATAATAGACACAAGAGGCTCACGAGGAATCGTTGGCTTACTTACTTTCCACACAAGACGCATATGCCCTTTTGCACAAGGTCTGCTTGGCTCCGAGAACGGGGACCAATCCATGGCACCTCCCAGTCTCTTCTCTACTGTCAATTTTATTCTATCAATCAATTCCGGATGGTACATTTTCCGCATCTTGAAAAGAAACCATCTCTTGCAGTTCCCTTGAATACAGCACGAGGGTGTTGTCGCTCTTATTGCCAAAATTTGATACCATTTCGCGATCCATTTGGTGAGTTTGCGTTGAACCCGCTGGCGTGTGCTCACCGTTCCTGAAAGATCTGCTAGGGGATTTCTGGAAACCAGTTGAACTGCGCAAATACGATCTGGAGTCTGCCAGTCGAATCGAGTTGAGTGCAGGTTGTTTAGTCATACGCGACGTCCTCTTATGGGTAGAGTATGCCAGTACCACAGCTATTAACGCAATTACAGTTGCCGTCAATCCATATGCCAATGCTATTTTGTCTTCTATTTTAAGTCCGCTTAAATTGTGTCCAAGTGCTTCCGTTACTTTCGCCTCAAAGGGTGCTGTTTTCACATCCGAAGTGATAAAGGGCGTATTGGGAGACATAATCTCCATTTCATATATATAGACGACCTCTTTCCAATTAGCATATGGTTTCTTTCATAGGAGATCTGAACAATGCAAGTTCTCCGGCTTTGGCATTGCACTACGCAGGGGAGAATCTCCAAGACAAAGATACGAGTCTTGCTCCCCTTTTCAAAGAGTATCGTCTTGGTCAATATGCGAGGATTTCGCTAAAGCAAAACTTATTGCAAATTAAAGAGCCTACTTACCAACAGAAGTTGGAATGGCTGTAGCATCGAGACATGACTCCTTGTCATACGAACGCCCATCTTCCTCATAAAGAGAAGAGAGAAAGGAAAAGGGAAGGGGTGTATGGCGCTCTCTCATGACATCCACTCTCCCGTCCATTGTTTAGACCAATTGTGGATGAAGTGATGAAGCTGGGGAGCAAGCAAGTGGGAGGTGAGTTTAACGAGCCTTGAAATGGTGTGCAATAGACAATCGTCTCTGATTTAATGTTTGACGAAAATAAAGCTAGTAAAGTTTCGCCGCAAGTTGCGCAATCAAGGAATCAAGGTAAAATACTCTTAAAGTTTATGCAACGTGCGCTTCGCCAGCCTTATATGATGTATCAAAATAACGCGGTTTTTCTCTCTCGCTCGAGGGGCTGAGCAAGCCACTTGGATCCGATTTGCCGCCAGGCTCTCCAGCCCCAAACCTTTTTGCAAAAGAAATCATTTAATTGAGCTCTGTCGATTCGTTTTCAAGTTCGAATACAGCAAAGTTCCACTTGACCCAGTATTCACTAGCAGTATAGAAAATATGAATATATAATCGACGATAAACATAAGGTTATACAACAGAAATCTAATCCTTGTGATATTTAGACGTTGAATAAGGCAAATTCTCATGTACTATGCCGATAGCCTTTAATAAATTAGCACTTTCCATTAACCGGTGCTCCTCAATAACAAATCTGCTAAAGAATAGTGTACTATTAATTGGCGCAACTCTCATCAAGGCCTAGACTAATTTTGCTAATTCGCTGCTCCAAATCATTCGATCCCTCCTGTGTGAAGTGTATGACTTGATTTGACATATAAAAAGAAGAAAATCACCCAAGCGCGAAAACCCGTAGTACTTGATAAGAGAAGAAATGAGTTTTTTGATTTTGGTAATAATATGGAAAGATTTCAGCGAAGAGATAAATACTGCGAACTGCGAGTTACACACTAAAAGGTCTGACATAGCTCCAGCTTTGCCCAGGCCTATGTTGGAGAAAGCGACCAGCTGGATCCAAGAGGGTTGCTCTGTGGTCAAACACAGGACCTAAATGTGCCAGGACACCATGATATGATGAGCTTAGATGGCTGACTGTGTAAACTCTTCACCGCCTAACTCCTGGGAGTGAGCCATTGACCCCCTTTCAGCTATCGAATCATCGCCCCCGAAATCTTCTCCTCCATTGTTGCCAGAGCTAGAGGCATAGTTCGATTCCATGCCCCAATGCATTAGCCGAACATGGCATTTCATCACGTCAGACCTTAAAAACCCTTTCCCTTTGTTGTTGTCACAGCCAGGTAAAGTACAAGCGAATTTCTGGTCCGAATGGACCGATTGAACGTGGCCTTTCAACACGCCAGAATTTGAAAACCCTTTCCCTTTGTTGTTATCACAGCCAGGAAAGGTACAAGCGAGTTTTTGGCTCGAATGGATCGATTGAACGTGGCCTTTCAACGCACTAGATCTTGAAAACCCTTTCCCTTTGTTGTTGTCGCAGCCAGGGAAAGCGCAATCGGAATTTTGACGCATATGTGTTAATAGAATATGATGTATCAATCTTCCGGGGTTTAAAAACCCTTTTCCTGTACTACTATCACAGCCAGGGAAAGTGCAGTTGGACTTTTGACCCAAGTGAATAGATCGGATATGCTTCTTTATAGAAATCCGATCTGGAAACCCCTTTCCCTGATCGTTGTCACAGCCAGGAAAAACACAGTTACGGCGAGGATCGGTATGGGCTGGTTGTAGATGGTCGACTGAATCCCTAGGTGGCGAGAACTCGTTTCCGTTATTGTCATCGTCATCGATATCCATAGGTGACAAAAGCCTCACCACATTGCTGTTGCCGTTGTTGCTCATGGTATCGCTAGAGCCATGACCAGAATCTCGGTTCTGGTGAAATTCACTTTCCGGTTCGGCAGAATGTTGGTCTACTTGAGCTCGAACGGGATCCACGTTAAATTGAAGAGGATATGGGTGCAGTGTTTGTTGTTCTTCTGGTCTCTCAATCCAATACTCTCCATCTGATTCCGAATAAAAAGACGATTCATCATCTCCAACACAGCATGAGCCACAAAACATTCTAGGATTAAAGGAAATATCAGAATCTGCGGTTTGATTTGTGATAATGCTAGAGAGTATCTGAGCCGTCGGTCGATGTCGCTGATTGATATTCAACATTGACTTGATCCATTTCAAAGGGCAATTATCTTGACTAGATCCAAGAATATAGAGATTTTCGATCCACAAATTCACTGAGCTTATGTTGGTATAGAAACGATAGTTCTCGGGATAGCCCTTGAAGCTCTGGCGCATCTGAGTGATTGTTTTCCCCTTTAAGATTGTAGTCATCTCCAGGAAGACACAACCAAGCGACCAAATGTCAGAGAACGAGTTTCGAGGTTCGAAATTTGCAACTTCTGGAGCGCAATATAGCAGAGACTTAGCAGAATCCGCAGTCGTGGTACTTCTACTCATATCTGCCCAGTCGAGAGAGATGCCAAAGTCCGCCCACAACACATTTGCGCCTTTCACCAAAATGTTTGCGGGTTTTACATCACGGTGGCGGATTTTAGATTGGTGAAGATATTGAAGGCCGTTACAGAGACAACCAAAGAAGGTTCGTAGCAATGATTGCTTATCAACGGAGTTGGCGGCATCTTCCATATAGGATACCAGGTTGCAATCAGCGACGGGACTCATTATGAGAGCAAGGTATTTATGATCGGTGTAGCTTCCAATCTAAGTGTTTTCATGCGTGGTGAGTTCAACTCGACCCCTTGAAAGGTAAGAGAACGTACCATTTTAACACAATGGTTATGTGAAATCCGTTTAAGAACTCGGAGTTCAGCAAGGAAACTCTTGATCCCATGTTCATTTTTTCTGAGATGTCTAGTCCGTCGACTGATCTTTTTCCGAGCGAACTCTTGGTGACTGAGAAGGCTTATAACCTTCTCAACCTCACCATACGCACCAGATCCAAGCTTTCCTATGGCCTCGTATGGCGCGGATTCCCCTTTCCCAAAATGCAAATGTCCCCCTCGCTCACCCTTTTCTAAATCAAGCGCCTTGGTGAGCACGGCAGACTGATAATACCTAAATTGGCACTGTATCTCGATACTAATAGCAGAGGGGAAAGATGCCGCATCGAAAGGGAAGGACAGGTCCGTAATGTCATGATCTAGGAACTCGTCGAGGACCTCAAGCTGATCAATAATACGAAGGATAGTGTACAGGCGGGGTACTCGACTGTAGGAAGGGTGATTGCTGTTTTGTAATAGAAATGAGATCTGCGCGAGGTCTGCGTCTGTGAAAGGACCTGTGCGACCTTCCGCAAAGAATTCTCCAAGCCGCTCATCAATACTGCACGGCTTTCTTGAAGGTGTTAAAGGGTTTTCTGCCCCATCTGGAATGGCAATAAGGCGATCGAAATTATTCATTGATTGAATATTGTTGGAGAATGCCATTTTGATCGGTGTTGCTCAACGTCTGTCGCTCTTAGAGAAGGCTCCGCGCCCGCAAGGCTATCACTATCACAAGCCAAAACTGTCGAAAGTGCTTAGGTTCAAGTTTTCCAGGACTTGTAAGATAAGTTGTTCTCACTCGTGCTAGGCTGTAGCTGCTTCAGGTATTCAGCAGGAGTGAAAGATGTGCTTCCTGCACAAACTTCCTCAGAAATTGCGTGTCAGCCTCACTCAGTTAGGCAGTCGTCCCTAGCGCCGCCCCAGGCTTTCCAAACCCAAAGTTACGTTGGTTGGTTGGTTGTATGTCCATCTTGTCCTCGAAGGTTCATTAGATGTTACGACAGGGCAAATCGGGTCTAGTGACGTGGCAGGTGCTCGAAGGACAGAACACCTAACAACCGTGCGCTGAAGTGACCCTTCCTCTTACGGTTGGCAAAACGTAAGTTGGATGTTAACGTACGGTCTCTTCTGCCGCGCAGAACTCTTGAGCGTGGTAACATTCACGGTTCAGTACAAATCACCTTACCGTGCTCTATAGGGCACCGTATACGTGACCGTGCTGTACAACTTTAGTGTGCCGTAATTGGAGATATCACCAAAGGAGGGAAGCGGGCGCGCTAAACTGAAAGCACCAGCGCACCTAAACACAATTTACATTCCTAACGCATCGTGTATCTCATACATCGCCTTATAATTTCCTAGTTAAGATCTAGCGCCCTATTTTAAAGTACGTATCGGATGGATCACTTGTAGGCGCTAGACAAGGTTACTTGCTCTATCTTGGCTTTCCTTTTTCTAGATGAGGCTTAATACATCTAGGAAAGAGGGACTGATTTAGAGACATGAATCACCTACTCCTCGTTATAGTAAGACGCCTATAGATACGCAAATTTAGCTCGAGTGGACATTTAGTAGGCTAGCGTGTGAATATAACCTTCTTAAAGTGTAGAAAGTGATTCTAGGTTATGATCGAGGCTATATTTACTCAACGCCAGTGGCTGGTGGAGAGGTGATAGTGGTCGTGCGTGATGCGTGATGCGCCCTGACTCTCTGTGAGAGCTTTGCTTTAGACCAAAGAAACAATGTTGAGAAAAAGTCGCAGGGTGTAAGCTCTCAGATCCTCCCATATCTTGAAATAAGGCGAAAACTTACCGATGGTAAGTCTTACTGGCCAGCTTCCATTGACAATCAAAACGTGCATATGGAAATAAGCCGCATGTCTTAGAATTTACCACAACACATTATCAGGATCCCTCAGGCACTCCACAAGGCGTCCCACGAAATACTGCTCCTCCATTGGTTCCAAACCTAAGCATAGTCAAGGTTTCTTCCTAGTATGAATTCATAGTTCGCCCTTCCGCTCCCTCCACTGAACCATCAACCCCACAAACCGTGTCGAGAATGTACACTTCAACTTCGCCTCCAGATCCGGCTTCGGCTCCTCCTCCGAAAACCCCCATTCGAAGTCTCTAAGGAGCATCGGGATGGCTTTCATGTAGACGGCTGCTGCGAGATCTGTAACAATACTCATCAGCCTTGATTGTACCACCAAGCATCGAAGTACAAAATGGGTCAAAATGAGGAGCAGGTTGTACATACGCTTTCCAGGACATGATCGAGCACCGGCGCCGAAGGACATATTGTATGGTTCTGTGAGAGGTCAGTGGATAGCTAGAGAGGGTGAGCGATGAGGAGTAGAAAGTACCAAGGGTTCTGATTTTCTCCTCGCTGTATTCAAGCCATCTCTCTGGTCGCCACTCTTCGGCATCTTCACCATAGAGGGATCTATCGCGGTGGAGAACCCACATGTTGATACCGACCGTCGTCTGTCAAAACACAATCAGCACACGCCAAACACACTACAAGCAACCAAAAGACTCACCCCAGCGGGAATAAAGACACCCTCCAGCTCCCTCCCACCGTCGGGCACCCTCCTGACAAGCGGCATCCCCAAAATCCCATGAACCCTCATACTCTCCCTCAAACACGCCCTCAAATACGGCAACTGCTCCTCCATATCCCTCGTAACCGGCACTTCTCCGCTCCCCACCAACCTTCCTTCCTTAACAGCCTTATCAATCTCAGCATGGATTTTCTCTTGACAGCCAGGATGAGAGATGATATTCGTGATGAGGGCACCGATAACGATAGCGGTAGTTTCAACCCCGGCGCCGAAGTTCGTCATACAGATTTTGGAGATCCAGTGGTCTTTGCCGACTAGTGACTTACTGGATGCTTGCAGGGAGAAGAGCTTAGATAGGATATCTGGCGTGCAGTCATTCTTCAACGTCTTTGATTCTCGTTCCGCGAAGCGTTCTTGGAGAAGTTTAATGGGATACTGGAATTCGTTAGAATGCTAAAGCTTTGACGAGGATGGAATCATAGAACGAACAGCAAAAGGACCAATTTCCCCACGCAATTTTCCTTCTGCCACAGCTTTCCAAGGCATGATGATGCCGAGGGCGCGAGTGAGCATAGCTGTGTACTTCCCGAATGTGTGACCCCACCAGGTGACGAAGCGGTGGATATGGGGGAAGAAGCCAATGACGTGGATGTATTTCCATACTTCGTGGATGACGAGGATGGACTGATTTGGTTTCCCGGCTTCGACTTGATTCATGCATTTTGAGAATGTGGCCGTGGCGAGACAATCTGGTTTCTATTAGTTTGTTAAAGATTTTCAAGAAGGGGAAGGAGATCAACCTGATGTGAGGGTGTTCAGAAACAAATCCAGATCAGTAGTTTGACCGGCTCGGTCATGCATGATCTGGATATCTTTCTTGAGAATTTCATTCAGATTCTCTTCATAATCTTTGACAGCGTCAGCTGTATAGGCTGGTCCAATGGCTCGTCGCTGCATTCTGTATTTCTCCATGTTCGCCTCGTTTAGAAAGTCAAGGTCATCGGGACCACCCCAGCCACAATCACTGGTGCCTATGTACCACTCTGCTTTTGCGAAACTACTTCCTGCTCCTAGTATGAAGTTCAGTATCTCGATCTACAAGCATATATCTGGATGTGGTACCATAGATAGTTTTGAACGACTGGGGACTCGACACTAGCACCTCGCAGGGCCCGGTACGAACAATAGGGCCATATTTTTTGTGCAATTTCATATCAACGAGAGGTCTCTTGTAACTCCTTTGTTTTTCAAATATCCATAGATTGGTGAAATTGGCTAGAAATGGCCCTGGAACCTTTCGTAGTGTCGTTGCTTGACTAGTAATCAAAACGTATATCAGGCCCATAATGCCAGCTAGGGTGGCAGTCTCCAGGCTCGTGGGTTTTGCCCATTCGGGGAAACTTTCTCTGATGTATTCCATCTTCAATTGTGTGTCGATAGCGACGACTCTCGATCAATCTTCGGGTAACAATAATGATTGAGCATTCGAAGCTCCAACAACGTATAGTCCGTCAAAACTTCAATGAGATATAGTGATGATCATGAGCACGATTGCGTAGGCGATAGAAAGTTCTCTGTAGTTATGAGATTTGAGTAGCCGACAAGAATAAACGATGAAATAGGTCGTGCCAACAAAGGTTGCAGGAGATATATTATAAGATAAGACTTCAGGCTGTATAACATGAAATAAAACGTTGGTTGTTCACAAACAGCACCATACAAATCTAGGCGGGGCTTAGCGCTGATATAAGCACCTTCGACTTTGGCGTTCTACCCTATGAGGATGATCTCACAAAACACGGAATAAACATGTTTGATGTACATGAAATAGACCTACAGCGACGAACAATTGGCTGCGACTAGTCAATGAGAATCGATCACGACAATTTGAGCATCAAACGAGACAAATTTGATTGAATGAGCGAGTACTGCACCATTCGCATAGGTCCCTCAATTGGGATTGAGCACTGCTCGAGTAAATATATGTAGGAAAACTTCCCTAATGTTGCAGACACCTGCCGTTTCAGGACTCGGCGACTAGCCCAAGATCCGATAAGCAGTCGCTGACTGCAGACAACAACGTAAAGAGCATACCGAATCTCGTAGAGGTTGCCGTACCTTGTGTGTAAATTATTCAAGTCTCCTGTACAATAAATCCGACTTCAACATCATGACGAATCAAGAGACGAAGGAGCTCCGCACCTCCCTCGAGACGACCCGCCTTTCCCTCACACTTTATAACCCAACAACCAATGACGATGCGCAATGGATGTATCGATTCCTCACCGACCCGCGTGTTGTTGCCATGCTGAACCTCAAATCGGTTATCAATATGGAGACCCTGAAGGCAATCGAAAAAGCATGGGCTCTTGGTCCTGACATCGCCAACGGCTACACCGGTCTTTGCATTTACATGGTCCGACTCAAGGATGCAAAGGATGTCATCGGCATTGTGTCGTACAAGCACAAGGGAGCGGATCCGGATTTCGGCTATGGGATGCTTCCAGAGTTTTGGGGAAGCGGGTATGCCACGGAAGCAAGCGCGGAGGTATTGAGGTACTTGACGGAGGAGGTTGGCCTTTCTTCTCTACTCGCCCATACGGATGCCGGCCATCACAACTCGCAGCGTGTATTGAAAAAGCTGGGATTCGTACGAGACCCGGAGTCAGACTTTGTGGAAGGTTCAGGAGATGATAAGGTTTCTGTGGAGGTGTTCCAGTTTACGCATCGATGATGGTGTTGTATGCTACAAGGTGTGAAAGATGGAGAAAACATACCAGAGAGGAGATTTGGTACTGTACATTAGTCAGCATCATCTTGGCTCCACGCTGCTCTACCGTTGGCTCTTCCAGCTCCAAATGGTCTTGGCATCTACCTATGGATATCCCATTCAGGTCCTGTAGCTCTTTCCAATATTCTCCATCTCTAAAAACACATGTATTCCGCATCGCATATTCTCCGCCAATTTCCTGCAACTACGGACTGTCACTATCGAAATACATGCACTCGTAGCACTGGCGACTTGTTTGTGAATCTCAGCGATGTGCCAATTTCTCGCTCACTGAAGTTCTGTCTTTTGGGGTAGGAGAGTTGCCGCGTCGAGCCACGCGATCCTGCACTCAAGCTGTTCACCATACAATTTCTCCTCCACAAACGTCGCAGCGACGACCGGACTGCTTCACCAGGCGCCGTATTGTGGAAAGCGACAACTCTGTGATGGCGAACGAGCAGCCTCTTCCAGATATCAACTCCCCCAAGGTTCCCATTGCGACCATCGCCTACCATTCTCAAGGTTTGGTCCACGTCCGCGGCTTTCTGAAATACACGTCTATACAACCAGATACTATGTTGTACTCTAAGAGGCACTCGACTTCAAATATGAAGACTTCAAGTTATCCCCTGATGAGCCTCTATGTGTGGAGATTCCTTGGGAGGCCAACGCCACTTCCTTCGTCTAGTTCTTTGCATCGATACACGTGGTCCGCATCCAGGTCCTTTCAACCAAAGGACTCAATAATGGCAACCGGGTGAAAGCAGCACTCGATTACATCGACGTTAGAAACTCTAGGAATGAGCCTTCGCCCTTCCTATTCAAATGTCCGAACTCCAAGTTCCTCTGTCCATTCACCAATCACAATATGTTCACTCTCTAACAACATCACCGTGTATGTAAGGCCACATCCGTTGAGTCAGGCCAAGAACTACTCAACGCGAAAGAACTCAAAGTTTGGGTGTATGATGTTTGCGAGAAAGCGTTCAAGACAAAAAAGAACTTACACTCCATATGAAGACGCACAGCTTCTCCAAGACATCTCATTATCAAGGCTGCGACCACACCATCGTATACACTAAGTTGTCGGAATGGTAAACTCACCTCCGCACTCATACTGATCCACCACCCTGTGTTTGCAGGGTTTCAGGGTGTGAGAACAGCACACCGCTCTCTATGTAGAATCTTTCCCGTCACTTCTCCCGTGCTCACAATCTCACATCAGGGGAACAATGCGCACCCTATTTACTCCACTGGACTCCACGAGCTTGCCCCCATCAATGAAACCAAGAAAAGACCCGCAAATTCGGTGCCCATCAATTCAAAGATCTCGGCAACTTATGGACTCATATGGACAAAGCGCACGATGGAGCATACGACCCTCAAGATATCTATTTCTCTTGGGCACTGCCAGGAAGCCAGGGAAAACAAGATTAGCATCGTTGGAGAAGGCTCTTAGTACTTTAAGCTATCAGTCACAAGTAGCTAGCTAGACAACTTAATTCAAATATGTTCATTCTACTCATACCAACTCGATCAGGATGTTCTGTTTCTTACTTCAAAGAAGATATCTTGCTCAACCGCCATAAATCCGTTCGTAATTCCTCGCCGCAGCGACTCGTCATCCTCTATCACATGAGTTGCTATTTGATTGAACAGAAGAACAGTATATGAAATGAACATCGACTCTTCCCAATCCGTAATCTGTCAAAACTTCCGAGATTTCAATACATCTCAGTGTGACCTAAACAGCGCACATCCAGACATCCAACGTGATCTCTTCCTTAAAATAAAGAAAGTCTGTAATGTTGATGATCTTGAACCGTGGTTCCAGTGGCCCTGCCACTTTCATTCACACCGTGACGAAGATATTGAGGCTTTAGACTGCCCAGCGGGCCTTAGTCAAGACTCTTTCCGCTGGCCAGAGAATGAATCGCGTATTCTTTACTACGTGGAGACTATGACATTGAAGGGAAGTCGGGATTGCTACACTCCTCAGGTGACAGAAGAACTCGTTGACTGGAAAGTGGACAGGGAAAGATGAGACTCCTGCCTCACCGAGAATGACAACATTTTCCTCTTTAGATGATGGAATGAGATCTCTATGAAGGACAGCTACGAACAGACGAAATCTGTCTTCGCAAAGGAACGTATGAATGAGTTCTCGCAGCATCCGTATCTTGGACTTCTCTCTACGGCCCTTGTGCTTAATGTTTTCGCTCTTTTGGGTCAAACTTTGACCCCGTTCATTTCCTCAATCAGAAAAGTTATGATTCAACTGTTCCCTCTCCGCGAAAATTTTATGGACCAGAGGGCCGACAGTGAAAGGATGAGACTTCTCTCCTACGAGCAATGATGCACATCAGTTTCTCGAAGACACTTGTGGGGTTGCAGAAAATTAGAAGAGAAATGGCTACCATTTTGACGTGTCCCTCATTCGCGAGATGATACAAGGGTGCTACTCTCGATCGCAATCGCAAAATCCGATATCAGAATATTGTCTGCGAAATCGGTCGATCCTTCAAAGATGTTGAATGTGTGGAAGCCATGAACACACAGCAGCGTTTCGTGACTTAGAATAGGCCATGATTCGGCTGTGCTGTTTTACCCCTGAGTCGTTCGCCGAACAGCAAGATGCAACAATCAAAGCCCTCGGCATGTCCGCTATCAAGATTGGTACACAATGCAACGTGTGTGTCAGGCCTCGTCTGTGCAACTGCCCCTCTCCCATTTCGCATCTACTTTCCAGCTCACTTCCATGTCTTTTCATCGTTCCTAGGGGCTAGGTACCTCGGTCGTCTGGGACCAGTTGCAGGGCTGAGAGACAGGTGGCTTCTAGAAGGATAATGGAAGAAGCCAATCTCGCGCTTCAATGCAAGCGAGCGCCCGCACCCTGAAGCAACCCTGCCCACCGGTGTTCTGCATGCTGAAGAGAAGCTGAGTAAATGCATAAATGGGGGCAAAATGATGACCTCCGTGCAAAAAACAACTGCGGCTAGGTCTCCGTGCCCTGAGAGCCAGGCTGCGGCTGCGCCGTCGATACCATGGCGAAGAGTCTTCAGCGTATCTTCCCGCATCTCCGTCGTGTAGTTTGTGCTGTCAGGTCGGATCGCGCCCACAAAAAGCAAATCGAATATCGGCAACCAAGCCGGCCATCGTCATCATAGCGCCTTCGGCGGGACGACCTCCACACTTCGTTTCGCCAGCGATCGTCTCGTGCTACTCGCCGACCTGTCGCTGCCCCGTGCATTTCACACGCACTGGAGGAGCAAAGGACGTTGTGTTGAGGAGACTTCAGTTCATGCGGTTCCCAGTTGCACAGAATTACCCCTCGGTCGCGATCCCAAGGAATGTGAGTTGCGCAGCCCCACCGAGCTCAATGCAGAGCTTCAGAGGACTTTCTATAAACTTCAGAGGGCATCAATCTGACATTATAATTCACAGACACGTCGCACGATCCCCGACGCGTTGCAGACCGGACAGACAAAGAAAGCCTTCTGCTGATATCTGCTACCGGCACTTCAGCTCTATACATATGCTTTGGGTACCTATTCTCGAAACCACAAAACGAACACGCTCTCGCCGGTTAATACCCCGACTTTACCACGATACCTGAATATTTCAAGACATCATTTCTGCCAAACTTCCCTCCACGACACTCCTAGACTTGGCCTTGTACTGGCAGGCCAAACGGCACAACGGCCGACCGGCCGTGAGAATTACTTTGCGAATCGCCGCCGAGCTATCCTGAAACATACATATCAACAGCCACAATGAGACGAGGTCGTTCAGGACCTAGCTCTCCCTTCAGAGCTAATGGAGCTCCTATACCAGACTCACTGTCACTCATACGGTCGTTCAATGTCGAAAGTAATCCTTCGCGACCTGTACGGCCGTCTCCATTGACAGCGTCTACGATCCCCGATATGCCCCTCGACCTCGTAGATCGCATTCGATCGTTTCCTCTCTTCCTTTCAGCACCAGACTCGTTTCTGGCCGCTATTGGCAGGCATCTGCGACCTCAAGTACACGCCCCACACGACCATATATTGACGGAAGGAGATGATGCAAAAGCTATGTACTGGCTGGTGAGGGGCGCAGTGGCGGTGACATCGCGAGATGGGGAAGCAACCTATGCGGAGTTGAAACCTGGGGCATTTTTTGGAGAAATTGGCATCCTTATGGATGTGCCTCGAACAGCGACCATAATTGCGCGAACGAAATGTCTCGTAGTGGTATTGAAGAAAGAAGACCTGCGGGCGGAGCTTCCCAACTTCCCCGAGATGGAGCAAGCTATTATGGAGGAGGCGCAAGAGCGATTGACCATCTTGAACAAAAAACGAAAAGAAAGCGGCTGGGGTCCTAAGCTTGTATCAACTTCTTTACCTTCACGAGGTGGAAAGATTGCGCGTGAAGCTATGCCGGGTGAAGTTGCAACCGGGGACGAGGGATCCATAGAACGAGGCATTGTGATAAACAAGAAAAAGCGGAAATCACCCAGTCCACAGGGCATAGAAGACCCAGCAGCGGGGAGTGCGCTCGGAAGCGGATTTGTCAATGTTAGACGGACTTTGAAAGAGCTCCCGCTATTTTCAACGTTACCACCTGAAATACTTCATTTTCTGGGATTGAGCGCTCAGCCGAAAACATATCCGCCATTTACCGACATAATAGTAAAAGGGTCACCTGGTAACGAAATTTATTTCATAGTTCGAGGAGAGGCCGAAGTCATTCATGATCCGGAAGGACAAGCTGTGCAAAAAGGATCATATATACGACCGCGATTAAAGCAAGGGCAATACTTTGGAGAGGTTGCGAGTTTGGCATTGGCGCCAAGACGAACAGCGACTGTGCGGTCTATCACCACCGTCGAATGCTTGATGATAAGTGGGGAAATCCTCGAAGAATTATGGAGGCGCTGTTCCCCCGATATAAGACGACAAGTCGAGGCCACTGCAAAAATGAGAATCGGAAAGTCAGAATCGGAGGACACGGCTATGGTTGATGTGGATGCAGCTTCCATCAATACGCTTGAGATTGGGGATCGAGCTGCCACGCCGGTACGAAGCTTATTACCACAAGTTACATTTACACCTTCGAAACCGGCGAGTCCACATAAGCCTAGTCGAGTTGAGGATAAAGAGGTTATGGAGCCACTAGATCCCGATCCTTTCCTAAGCGTCGACATGGACAATATGAGAACCAGATCAGGAAGACGGGGATCATGGGCTCCACCTAATCCGGAGACACCTCCGGCAGAAGAAGCAAATTCAAATACAGGACCAAGAACACGATCCAGGACTTCAACACCGACGCCGACCAAAGCATCATCTCACGCAATCACACCGCCAGACTCAAACTTCCGTCCGAAAAGACCAAAGATTGTCCAGCGCAAGCCGAGTCAATATAACAGAGGAATATTACCAGACGCCATTTTAACCTCAATTTTCACATATCTTGACATCTATCAATCCATGAGATTACGCGAAGTATCTTTACACTGGTCCAAAATCCTAACCAATTCCCCAAAAATATGTCAATATCTCGATCTTTCACTTTATAATCGCAAAGTCACGAACAAATCACTTATCGATGTAATATGTCCTTTTGTTGGAAAACGAGCCCGAACCATAGATATCAGCAACTGCTTTCATATCACCGATGAAGGATTTCAAGCTTTATCCGCTCAGTGTGCGCCGACCTCGAAGGCATGGAAGATGAAAAGTGTGTGGGATATCTCAGCCAACGCGGTTCTTGAAATGGCCAATACTGCTAAGGAGTTAGAATCAATCGACCTCTCGAACTGCAGAAAGGTCAGCGATAATCTCTTAGCAAGAATCGTTGGCTGGGTTGTCACCGAGCCCAATACACCTCAGTCAGCGAACTCGAGCCGCAGCAAGTCCGGACAGTCTCAAGTCATTCCACCGGTTGGCACCGTTGTTGGTTGTCCAAAGCTCAAACGTCTAACATTAAGTTATTGCAAGCACGTGACCGACCGATCAATGGCTCATTTAGCAGTACATGCTCACTCCAGACTTCAATCCATCGACCTCACTCGCTGCACAACCATCACAGATGGAGGATTCCAGCACTGGAGTATCTACAAGTTTACCAATCTGCAGCGACTAATCCTTGCGGACTGTACCTACCTCACCGACAATGCCATCGTTTACCTCACGAACGCCGCCAAAGGCCTTCGTGAGCTAGACCTCGTATGTTACCACTTCAATGCTCCTCTCAGAATCGCATACTAACATCCCCATCCCCAGTCCTTCTGCTGCGCCCTCTCCGACACTGCAACCGAAGTCCTCTCCCTCGGCTGCCCCCACCTCTCCTCCCTCAAACTCTCCTTCTGCGGCTCCGCCGTCTCCGACTCCTCCCTCCGCTCCATCGGCCTTCACCTTCTCGAGCTCAAAGAACTATCCGTCCGTGGATGTGTCCGCGTCACAGGTGTAGGTGTCGAAGCTGTAGTTGAGGGGTGTACAGTGCTAGAGAAATTTGATGTTAGTCAGTGTAAGAATTTGACTCGGTGGTTGGAGGGGGGTGGGGAGGAGAGGAGTAGGAGGAGGTATGGGAGAAGGGGTTTAGTTTTTGAGGTTAGTAAGAAGGAGGGGACTTTGAGGTAGGGGACTTTGAGGTAGGGGGTTGTTGGGTGGTGTGGTTGTGTGGTTGTGTTGGGTTGGGTTTGGATATTGGTTTAGATGAGGTCAGATGATAGAAGTCGTCAAGCCTCATTCACTTTCATTTCAAGCGGGAGGTTTTGGCTAGCGACGGCATTTACGAGCAAAACGACTCCATGTACGAATGTAACTATGTACGATTTCCATTGCGGTTGGTCTGGTTGATTAGGCATTTGTTGGGGTTGTGGTCGTTTGTGGTCTGGATATTCATGTGGGTTGCTTGACTTGAAGTCTTTTGGCGTTTTCATTGGGATTATCATATCATTAGCAGGCATTATTCTTAAGAATTGATGAGATGATTGAGAATTTGGGCTGTCTAGGGTGAGATTGATGTCTGAATTGTGCTGTGGAGAAAGTGAAAGGTGGGTGTTTGAGTGTGTGAGGCGCGTTCAAGGTGTGGATTGATGGAGATGTAGAAGCTAAGGGATGAAGTTCCAGGTGTCACTATATGCAGGCTAAGTGAGCCGTTCCTTCCACGCCAACAGCCGGTGAGAAGGGTTCGTATACGAGAAAGCTTTAACTTAAATAATTAACGTCTAACAACAAACGATCGTATGGCTTACTTGGTAGGAACCGTAGGACGAGGCAAAGAAGGTCCACGCCGAAATGCCACCGTCACGGCCACGACATCAGATGTCATATGTAGGGTATTGAAACGAATATAAAAGCATCACCAGCCCTTCATCAAAACACTCTTAAACATCATCATCAACAACTTCAAACAAACACATTGAACCTTAACAGCTACACACAAGTCACCACAACACCAAAATCACTTCACTTCTCAGAAACACACACCCAAACCACCAAAATTAAGTTCAACGCTATCCTCATCCTCGCTACCCTAAGCGCGGCCACCCTCGCCGCCCCATCCCCTTCTCCCAACGATGACTGGGCCTCCCAGATCGCCACCTGACGCCAAGGAAGACGTGCGATCGTAAAGCTGATAACAAATGCAATAAAGATTTCTGCTCCCGGGCCGCGTGCTGCGGACTCGAGGCTGGTGCTTACCTTCGAGCGTAAGTTCATTGTTCAATCCTTCGATTTCCGCGGATAGGCGAGAATGATTGCGAAAAGGGGGCTTTTAACAAAATCATAATCTTTTCGATATCTCGGTCTATTTCAAGTCAGGCTTTTATTCTTTTGAGCCAGTTACTAATAGGGTAGCCCACTAAATGTCCGCTCGAACTAAATTTGCGTATCTAGAGGTGTCTTAGCGTAATGGTGAGTAGGTGATTCACGTGTTTGAATCAGTCCCTATTTCCTAGATGTATTAAGCCTCATCTAGAAAAATAGTGGGTCAAGATATAGCAAGCAACTTAGTCTAGCACCCACAAGTGGTCCCTTTGATACATGCTTCAAAATAGGCTCCTGTATCTCACCTGTGGAGTTGTGAGAACCACGAGGAGTTGGAATGTAAAAAGACAGACCTTAAACAAGTAGTGATATTATAGCCGAGGATGGCGGCACGATTCCGTTGATAAAAGCTATCGGTGTAGTACATGAGAATTTGCCTTGTTCATTGACGACTCTGATTATTACTTGAGCTGATCAGACATTTTTGGTGCGTGTATAAGTAATTATATCTAATACCCAGCCGTCAAATGAGATCTATTCAAATTTTTAAATTACCATAATTTACGAAAATATCTTTTCTAAAAGGCGGACGGAAGGGAAGGTGATATATTGAGGACTTAGAAGGCTTTGGACATAGATTTTAGTCCGAAACAATGTCTGTTAGCGCGGTCGTATTATGCAAGCTCTGAAAATCTTCAAGTGATGGATTGTTACGTATACTTCAATTTGGGGCATTAAGCGAAGTTAACATGGATGACAGGCGGAACTTGACACAACTTGGAATTCTAGATCCAAGCTCGCAAGCTTTCTGGGTATATCACAGTGCTCTGTTGATTGGTAAATTCGAGAATAACAGGCGATGCCAATCCTCTCATACGTAATGGCTTTAAGTGTTGAGCTTGAGATCCGGTTACGTGAGGTCGCGGTACATTATCTCGTGGTGGACGATAGGTATTAAGACATGGTAGTGTTTCGAGAAAATAAAGCTGAGTGCAAAATAAGGATAAACCGCTTCTTCATGATTGTAGTTACTGCTGGAAAAGCAGTTCTCACTTCGCTTTTATAATACTAGAAATGCATTCATTCAACCTGAAGCTCAACCTTCCTTCCAGCCCACATTCATTTTCCAAACTCACCAAAGCCAAAAGCAATTCCGCTTCTCCACCCTCATTCTTGCAACCCTCGCTCCAATCGCAACCGCCAGCAACGCCCTAACCCCTCAAGCAGCTCGCGGTTCGTCCCCCCCCCCCCCCCCTCTTTCTCATCTTACCCCTCATTTATTAAGACCCCGCTAACACTTTCCTCTCCACACAGCATAATCCCTCGTTACCGAGCAAGTAATCGCTAACTGTGCCCTAATGCTCGAAGATATCGGAATCTGTGAATTCTGCTACTGGGATGGAACTCCTCCCTTCTGTGCGGGGGGTTGCAACAGTGGATAGAATGAGGTTTCGACGGATCCGTGTGGAGATAGGGCATGTTGCTTTACGGGGAGTAAGGTTAAATGCTGTAAATAAGTGGATTTGAGGGATGGCGGAGGGGATGATGGTGGAAGGGGAGGGAGGGTTCAGTGTTTCGGTTCTTCGATTACATTGATCGATGGATTTCAACAATCCTTTACAAAATAGATTTATCTGGTTGTGGGCGGTGTTTGTGTCTTGGTGGCGCGGTCCGAGTGGATCTCTGTGATACAGGGCGATTGTACAGACAGCCGATCTCAGACTAGAAATAACCAAGGCTCGTAGCACATAAGAACGATGCAACTTCTCACAGACTAGAAACACAGTCTCACCTTGGAGAAATTGTTGTGGAATCAGAGAACTTTCTTGATGTCATCAGAGGACCTCATCAATTCAACGGGAAAAGGTCGTTTATTTCGCCTTTCAAAGACCGGCAAATTCCAATTTTGACGAGTCTCTTATCAAATCACAGTGAAACGCTGAGAAAATGTCGGGTGAACTAAAATGAGATATTTCCTTACTCTCAAGGTGGCCATGACCTCCCCAGTAATGGTTCGGGGCTCATGCGCCACACCTCTCCACGCCACGCCACGCCACGCCACGCCACGCCACAGCACCGTAAGCCTCGCATCACCCCTCCCTCCCATCAAAGCCAATCAACACCGCCACCGCCCATCATTTTCCACATCATCACTTGTCACTTTTCCCATCCCCTCTCACCCCAAAATCAACTCCCAAAATGACTTTTTCAAATCAATTTTCCTCTAGTCCCGAGTTCTCGGGACCCCGAACCCACCAATCAAAATCAACCTCCTAACCGCCGTCCAGCGCGCAACGACTGGTAACTGTCGCTCTGTTTGCGAATTGAGTTTCGAAGTTTTGACACAGGGGAAGACCGGACCGCGCCGTGCCTAGTTTGGCTGGGATTACAACGTATCAGACCGGAATAATGTGGGCGACATAGGGTGCTGCGCGGCCGAAGTGAGAGACCGAAATGCAGGGTGCGTTTCGTGATGCTTGCAGGCAAACAGCCTGGTTATCTTGTGTGACGATGATTCGATTCTTAAACTCGTTCCCCTCATTTTCTCTCAATTGTTGTTTTGATGATATTGCCTTTGAGTTCTTTGCGATGAAGTAACAATTTTACGCTATATATTTAATATCTGAACCGAGATGGCCGAGAATTCGACATTAACAACAGGTTGGAAATCCAGCCCAGATGGCCGCGGAACCCTCGATATCCTCGCCTCCTGCATCCTAACCATCGCCCTCTGCTGCTGGACATCCGTCTGTCCCAATCTTCCCTCGCTCACCGAAGGCTCCTGGGCACAATTCAGGGATAAATTCGACCTGGCATGTATTGGTATGCTTGGGCCGGAATTCTTACTTGGAATTGCAGTTGGGCAAAGGACGAGTGCGAGGAGGAGCGTGAAGAAGTTTAAGGAGGGTGGGTATAAGGGGTGGACTTTGAGTCATGCGTTTTGGGCGGATATGGGGGGTTTGTGATGGAGGTGGAGGGGTTGGAGAGGCCGATGCCGTTGAACGCTGAGCAGTTGTTTTGGTTGGTTGAGAGGGGGTATGTTGAGATGCCGGCGTTGAGTAGAGATGAGATTAGGGATAAGAATAAGAGCGATGGACTCGCAAGGTGAGAACATCTGTTGCATTGAATGAGGTGCAAAATTAATTTGTTACTTGTAGGCTGCTTACAATAGGGCAAACTTTGTGGTTTATAGCAAGCTCGGTCACACGAGTAGGCCAAGGACTCAGCATCACGACTTTGGAACTAACCACAGTCTCATTCATTATCGTGTTGTTTGGAACGTCGTACTGCTGGCTGCACAAACCGTCTGACGTGCTCAGACCGGTCATTATCAAGTGCAACTCAACAATATCGATAATTCGCAACGAAGTGTGTAATCCCGAATTTCCTCAGATACCTTCTGGAGTCCGTACTAATGAAGTATTTACAGGCAGGCTATCACGACCCAGAGGACTACACTACAACGCCTCTCGACTTCATCAATCGCGAAGACTATGTGATGGACATGATATGGAAGTACTACGTGGGAATCTTGTACAAGATGCGCATACCACTTTTCTCGCGACCAATCAAAGCACGACCATATGATCGTAATTGCAACACCGACTTCCTAAAAACGGAGCTCGACTTCGAACTATTCGCAGGAGTTTTCATTTTCGCATTTAGTGCTACGACGATGTGTGCGTGGAACTTCTACTTCCCAACACCAGTGGAACGACTTCTCTGGCGCTGCGCAAGCGCGTTCACACTCATTTTCGGTGTCGTGGGAGGACTGTATATGTGGTTATGGCACCTAGTGCTCTTGGACAAACACAAAGCAAAGCAATTGCCAACATCGGAAGCAAGTTCAATGGTATCTGATCAGCCGAAAGGTGCACATAATGGGGTGAAAAGCTTGTTCATGAAAGTCAGAAACTTATCGACTTACGAAGAACCTACTTCTCGTTTGCCACTTGGTGTACTAGCACCTGTGACAGCATTTTGTGTTCTATATTGCTTGTCGAGGGCGTATATATTGATCGAGGATGTCGTCTCACTGAGAAGCTTGCCTGCAAGTGTATATGCGACTGTGGAATGGTCGCAGTATATCCCGCATTTTTGAGATGAGCACTCAAAGATATCAGGTTGCCTCAATTTTTTACTGAAAACGCTATGATTGTGTGTTAGCTTTACGAGGAAAAATCAATACCGGAAGCCGTCGGGTCGGCTTAGGGGGTAGAATTTTCATGATCACATTCGGAAGGATCGTCATCACTATACCGAGCCGTGCAGGAGACTTTACCGATGAAGGAGCTGAATTACGATCGGGCTGCTGCAAAGTGGCGGGATCGTCAGAAGAGGAAGATACTTGTTTCAACAGGATGTGGGGGGTTGCGATTGACGAGTTGTGATTTGCTAGAAACCTTGAGGAATGAAGCCCGTGGTCACACGACAGATAAATATGTTTTGGAGTGATATAGCTGTTGAAGAGCCTAGGCATCAACTTTTGGGGGCTCATGACTCCAGAAAATAAATAATGATAATTCTATGTTCAAAAAGCGCCCTAACAATGCTCACAGGAAGTTCGAATCTCGAATCCAACTCTGAATGCCCTCAAATTCTCACTCGAGAGGTTTTGCCCTGACAGAGCCCCACTTTCAGCTGTGATAATCGCAAGCCACATGTCAAGTTCTCTGCCACATCTCGCGGAACAATTCATGCTCTCTCTTCCGCAAAGAGATGGCGTACATAACCGCTTAATCTCGAACATCCAACTTGGGTGCCGCCTGCTTCTGCCACCATGCCTCATCAAGGGGGGCGACTAACCCGTATTCTTGCGCTTCAAGCGCAACATGGCTATGAAAAGTTTTCGGATGTTTACTCTTCTGTTTGATACACGAGAAAGAAAGACGTCGAT
The DNA here is from genome assembly GCA_020726485.1 of Halenospora varia. Taxonomy (NCBI): domain Eukaryota; kingdom Fungi; phylum Ascomycota; class Leotiomycetes; order Helotiales; family Solenopeziaceae; genus Halenospora; species Halenospora varia. The sequence continues at coordinate 150,717 of JAHEWH010000019.1, forward strand.
TTAAACTCACCAAATAGCTCCCTATGCCACACAGACCATCTCTTAGGGGGCGCCAATCAACGAGGAGCTTTTCAAAATGGCCCCCAGACCGCCCTGGGATTCTGCCACCGCTCCGATAGCTCATGGAACTGGCGCCGGAGGTGAGGTATTGCGGGAACAGCGAGAGTCTCTCCATGCGCAAATCAAAGATGCCGCCCTGAATGGCAGATCATCTGTCAGGATGAATCGAAATAAGATTGTGAGGAAGCTGCTGGGCCAGCCAGTCCCGGCTGCCACTTCTGGGCGCAACGAAACCGCCGCTATCGATTCTCCCCAACTCCGACCCAGCGCGTCCCAGAACACCACCTACCAGGCGGGTGTCCCGATCATATGCCTCGATAAGTCGCCAGATGGACAGCGCGCCGTCTTTGCGGGTTCAAAAGTGTTCAAGATTGTGAAGGTGGATGGGTCAACAATTTCAGAGGAGCTCGATCTTCGCTCCAACATCGTTTCCCATGCGACATCCCACAACTCATTAACGTCAATCGGAGAGCAACTGAATATCAAGACTGTCAAGTGGTCGCATGGCGCTTTGGACCACAACATACTTGCGGCTTCGGGAAACGGTAGGATTACGCTATATGATATCAATCAGACAGGACAAGGCTTGGAGGTTGCGCGAATCGAAGAAACACGAGAAGTGCATAAACTGGCTATAAATCCATTTAAAAGTGATTGGGTTCTTGCGGCAAGCTCAAATCGCACCGTTCGGAGTTTTGATCTGAGAGTTCGGTCAGGAGGAAACCACGGACCTGCTTTCCATCTATGGAATACATATAACTGCAATGCGGAAACTGTTCGAGATGTCAAATGGTCGCCAACCGATGGAATGATGTTTGCATGCTGCACAGATAATGGCATTGTTCAGAAATGGGATATTCGGAAACCTGGTGCCCCGGTGTTGAGGATTGTCGCACATCAAAAACTGTGCTCTTCAATCGATTGGCATCCGGATGGAGATCATCTTGTGAGCGGCGGCTCGGACGGGCACTGTCATGTATGGGATTTTTCACCCAAAGCGAAAGGGAATCAGAAAGCTGCGTATTCGTTCACGACGGCTGCACCAGTATCGCATGTCTCGTGGCGACCAGCTTGCTGGTCTGCAACTGCGCAAGGCAAGAGAGCGGCTCAAGTCACTGTAGCCTATGAGGATATCTTAAGCAAAGTATCTGTACCGGATGTCCATATATTTGATCTTGCTCGACCATCGTTGCCATTCAAGGAGGTTGGAGGTTGGGAAAAGCCGCCTTCAGGTCTTCTCTGGAGTACGAGAGATCTGCTATGGAGTGTTGACAAAGATGGAAACTTTTCGCAAACTGATGTCGCCTTCACGCCAAAAGGCATCGATCGAAGATCTCTTTCCACCTTCTCGTTCTCACCCAATGGAGATGTCCTCATGATGTTGGAAGAGCGACCAGTTCCTCGGAGACGGTCTCGCCCTAGTATTACATCCACAGAAGTCTCTCCAAGTTTTCAGCACAGCTCCTCTATTCCAATGTTGAGTATCAGTCGGAGTGATTCCGAAGAAGATGTTGTAGGAAGCTTCTTAGGGCCTAGACAAAAGAAGTCTCATCGGCGACGGAGTAGTCAGCGATCCGTATATTTGATGAGCACAACTCCGCCGAACAGTACTGGTATGGCCGACAACAAAGTCATGTCTTTAGATGACGCAGTGAAAGTCACTGGACTATACAAGACCCAACAGATCATGGCTGTGGGGCATGCTCCCTCCACAGCCATACGTAACGAGTATCGACACTTTTCTAATCGATATATGTTGCGTATGAACAAGTATAAGTCTCCTGGTTTTGTCGAGATCTTGCCCGATGCGCGGGTAGTTGCCATCACAGAGCACTTTGCAAAGACAGCCGAAGGTGCCAGCAAATATCGTCTCGCCCAGACATGGCGAGCTCTAGGCTACACTGTAAATATTCTCCTCACGAGACGTGCAGAGCACAATCGCAAAAACCGATTAACTATGCGAGATTCCCCGATGAAGGAAGAGAATGGCACAGAGGCAACTAAAGAGTTGCTTCCACCGCAGGACCTGAGTGAGGAAACGCCAAGGAAGCCTGCCGGTCCAACCCGCAGCCGTACGCCACGTACAAGTCCTTCTCATCGTCTTGCAAAATCCATCATGGCAGAGGAAATGGAGAGCACATCGAATGTAGCTACACCGCTTGTTCGCCCAGTGCCAGATAGCATTGCGGCAAGGACGAGAGAAGCAATGCATACGCCAATTTCAGTAGAAGACGACATCCTAAATCTTCCAGAGGCCTCCCAAACTACAACAAAAATTGATCCAATACCTGTGCCTGGAGCTGTTCAGTCAGATGAGAAAAAATCTGCAAGTATAGAGGGATATGACTTCTACGGGATCGATTCCATCTCTCCTATTGCAGATTTTCATGTCCCACAAAGAAAACAACCTTTGAGGTTTGACTACTCTAGCCATCATAATTCATCTCAGCGGATACAGCCTCAACGTCACGACTCGGGAGAAAGCTTTCAAATGTTTTCAACGTCCGGGGATTCCCACAACGCCAAGTTCTTGAGCTCATCTACAGGAAGTGAAAGTGGCAGATTGCTCCGAGATCGCGTATCTAGTTGGGAGAATAGCCTTGGTTCTTCACATGCCAATAATCACAGACCCAGTATCAGTTCAGAGGCACCTACGCAGTCCTCGGGCTCTTTTGGCAAAAGCTATGGGACAACATCAGCTCATACTACCAGTGGAGCTCAAAATGGAATGCCTTTCGACCCGGCAGTGCCACCAATTTTCCATATACAAGAGCCGTCAATGAAATCTACCGCTGAGATCGTCACCAATCATGCTCCAAGGGAAGAAGAATTACCTTTGAGTCCTCGCTCGGCAGAACGGCCGTCCGAAGATCTGTCACCTGAACTTGTCGAGAGCGACTTTATCCCACGTGACGACGATCCTGACTTCACTCCACTACCAATGAAGGCGGCCAGCCTCATTCAACGTGCGATAGATTTCGAATGTCTAACAGGATCCCTTCACGCCGCAGCTATGGTTCTTCTCTTTCGTCCTCTGCTGCCTTCATGGTCAATCGACGATATCCAATCGAACGCGATCCTGAGGCAATATCAACAACGTCTCATGTCCATGAAACTCTTCACCGAATCCGCCCTTCTCCGCAACCTTTGCATTCCAGATTATCCCAATGTCTTCACATGGGCACAAGAAAAAGTCTCTGTTGCATTCTATTGCACCAACTGCGAGAAGCCACTAGATAATGACCCTTTGCTACCAAATTCTCAATGGTGGTGTCCACGCTGCAGAGGAGAGATTGATGGATGTGCTGTTTGCAGGCATCACGAATTGCCTCTAGATAATCAGTACGAGAAAGAGAATGGAATAGAAAATGAGGAGGACAATGCACTTTGGTGGTACTGTCCCGGATGTGCCCATGGTGGCCATACAGCTTGTATGCAAGCCTGGCATGCTGGATCCGAAAGTCATGAAGGTGATATCCACTCCAGTGGTTCATGCCCTCTTGAAGGATGTGTTCACCCCTGCTTGCCTGGAAAATGGCGAGAGCATCTCAAGGAAGAGGAAGAATTAGCGAAAAGCAGGAAATTAGAATCGCTGGTTAGAGAGAATACGAGAGCTGCCGCGGGTGTGGGGCCTGGTTCTGTGGGCATTGGAAGAGGACAAGGACTTAGAGGGGCAGCGAAGAGTGTGATCAGAGACAACAGGGAGGTCAATCAGAGCAAGGCTGTCGAGGGTGTGAGGGTTGCGCTTGGCGTGGGAGGGCCCTCGCTTGAGAGGAAGAAGAGCGTTAAGCTTGTTGCCCCTGGCGAGGAAGGTAAATAAGTCGTTGTTGTTGCATTACGCGGGTTGCATACTACACTAGCGGACATGGCTTGGCAAGAGCTGGGATGGCGTTTATATAAGTGGGTGATTTGATTGATACCTGGTGGCAGTATTGACTGTGTAATGTATGTATGCATAGCAGGTGGCGTTGGTCGAGAAGGATGAGCTAGTGGAGCTGCTCACGGCATGATCAAGTATACGGTCTTAATATGAATCTTCAAATATCAGATTTTCTCGGCGCCCTTTTGGTTGTAGATTTATTTTGATGTATTCTTGGCAAGTGCCAAGGGACAATACGTTTTCGTTTCTAGTAATACTAGCATGTTTAAAGAGACCAAATGATGTCACCCTCTACCCTATATGTTATACAAAAAGATGCAGGAAGGGGAGTTCTTGATTTCACACTCATATATTCGATGAGTACTCAATGTTCAGTCACGTGTTCTGCGTCTTTAATTTGAACTCTTCTTGTCACTGAAAGTACAAGGACTATTTGAATTAAGACCAAAGAATTCTAGCTAACACCATTCCTCCCCCAAACTCCTTTCCCAAACGACCTCGACAAAACAAACACCACTACCGAACTACATGGTATTCCATTCATGTCCAACCAGTCTGTTAGCCATATTCACAACATAATGCCCAGTAGCCTGGAAGGCATCGTTCAGATCATTCTTGTTGACTGAACCCGAGTTGTATCCACGGAAGGCTTCGTAGTAGTTGCCATACTTCTCCAACTCCTGCTTCAACCCATTTCCACCCCCGGGTTTCCCAATAGTCCCCTGCACCCCATCCCTAACCATCTGCAAAATACTCCCCTTCGGATCATTCGCATTAAAGCTAACCCCATTATGACTCTGCATCAACCCCGGATTCCGATGCGTAACAGCCGTATCGCCAACTCTTGGATCACCGCCAGATTCTTGAACAATCATACAGAGGATGGCGCGAACATCGATATTCGCGTCTCGAGCAACAATCTCAATCGCCTCTTTGATATAGGCTATTTCCTGCTCGGAAGCATGGAATGCGATGAGGCGTTTATTCTGCTTCCATAAGGCGTTATAGCTAGCCCATTGGCTTTGAGGTGGATAAGCTGAGGCGGGGCCGGCGTAGGGAACGAATGCGCCGCCGCCGTTTGTTCCTCCTGTGGAGCCGGGGATACCGGAGGAGGTGGAGGGGCGGTCACCAGCGACGGGGTTGTGGCCTTCTGCGCCAGACTTGCTTGGGATGTTGATGTTTTGCCCGATTTGTAGGCCGTTGGGATTGATTCCTGGGTTACAAGCAAGCAGGTCATTAAGAGGGACGTTCTGGGATTTGGCGACTTCGGCAAGGGTGTCGCCGGCTTTGATTTGGTAACCCATTGTTGCTTTTGGTTTATTTTCTTCTGGTTTTGGCGTTAATTGGGGCGCGGATTCAGACTTGGGGCCTGGCTCGGATGCTGGCTTTGGCTTTGATTCGACTTCTTGCTTTGGCTTGACTTCTTGTTTTGGCTTTGTTTCTGGCTTTGGTCTGACTTTTGTCTCGTGCTTTGGTTTATGTGGTTTGGGTGGATTTCTTGTTGGTAGTTTCCTCGATGGGACGGTTGGAGTTGGAGCAACCGAGATTTTCGTATGTTTATGATGGTTTTTATGTTTTCTGTGCTTAGAAAGAGAACGATGAATGTTTGATGGTGAAGTAGGACGATTGGGTGGAAGACGATCATTTATATAGTCAAGTATTGACTCTTCATCTCCCTCGGAAGTACCAACCACAGCCCCTCTGCTGAAGAAGTTGTGCTGACAATGTTGCGGCCGCCTTGTTCGGTATCGTGAAAGTGCAAGGTAGAGACTGTAGGTACATGTGAGATATTGGCGAAGGTGCCCGTGACCGGGTTGCTTATGTTGGCCATGGCTGAGGTTACCGATTGGATATTCGGGTACGAAATAAGCGGCGGGGGAGGCATTTTGCTCAAGGTAATTAGTGCTTGAGAAATATACAGAAAAACTAAGAATGCGAAATTGAGTTATAGAAATTTCAAAAAGCTTGCGGAAAGAAAAGTCTTATATTCTGGCAAATGAACGCGGATAATGATGGTGCACACGCTAAAAGCTTGCCTATCGCTATTCTGTGTGTTATGACGGCTACCAAAATGAACTGTAACTACTATTCGAATTGAGACTTAGGTTTATGCTAATTGTTGCTAGATACAAAAAGGCGTACATGCCTTTTTGAATTTAGTGTGGGATGGTGTGGAGAACTTCCCGCTGGTTAGTCTCCGGTGGAACAAGGACACTTCAAAGTTCAGACGCATTTGGGCAACTTGATGCTTCCATGTTCAAACCATAAGATCTAAAAAGCTGTGAAATTCAAATTCTGTCTTAATACCTCAAAAATGAATAGATAATGTAAAATTCTCGAAAATCTTCAGGTGTCATGTGACTTGTTCACAGAGTAATACTTGCAAGGCTATATACTACTAGCTTAGAAAGAAGGAGTATATCTTAATTTGATTGACCTATTTCACAATTATAATCAGCATACAGATTAAGTTGGAAACGTACTTGAAACGAGTACGAGCTTAGATTTTGAGCTATAGCTTCAAGGTATGACTGTAGGACGGCGACTAGAATAGCTCCTGCCTAGAGTGACCACTGCGGCTCTTTCCATAACACACCGATCTAGCGCGCGTATATCGAGCCAATCATAGAACACGTATCAAAGCGTTCTCGTTCACCGAAAGGGTCAGTCAGTAAGTTGTAACTCGGCAAAGTGGTCACGAGGTAGCGTGCGCCACATCCTTCCCCTGACACCACACTTCGCGAAGCCGCGAAGCGCCACATTCACAACAAATCGTTAGACTTAGCCACTTTGTTGTCCTTATCGTGTTTGACTAAGCAGGTCTCCATTCAAGCTATGAAATTGAGTCACTGATGTTACCTATTATTGTTGCTTGGGAATATTACGAACAAGTGTTTTCAAGAGAGAGGTGTTCACGGAGGGGCAATTGCGGGGTTGCAATTCGGCCACCAGAAACTTTCAACTTATTACATCGCCATAACATCGGAAATTACGGTGGAGAAGAAATCCGATAGAAAAAGATGATTTAATAGACGCCAAACACCTGGAAAAGAAAGGATTATACCTTTTTTCAGAACAAGAAAAGAAGACTTGCAAAGTCGTCCGAAGGGAGAACGTGTATTTCCTAGGAAGTACAATTGTTCTCACTAAAGTGCAAACCCGAAGGTATCACAAGAATTTCCCCCTGGTTTGCACTTAGATTGCTGCAAAGATATAGATTGTTTGAGCCTTTTTTTTTCAAAAAGAAATTCATAAAAGAACCAAAGCATCATCCCATGTGCAGCTTCCACAAACATCCATTATCACCTGAGACCTGCTAGCACACACTCCTTGAGAAGAATTATATATAGAAGGCATCCCTTATCCCACTCAATTCTCAACCTCTTCACTATTTCCAAAGTTTAGATCGAAAACGTTTCCCGCCCAGAATTCTCGAATTCAAACTTGAAGCTTCTTTGAAGGACAATCCTTTCACTTGCCCGCTGACTTCCGCTAGGTAATCCTCAAGATGCCTCGAAGACCAGGAGGCTACACAGCCTTTTCCACCACCGGCATGGACGACCAAGACCGGCTGGAAAATGCTTACGATGGCGGTCACACTGTTGTAATCTACGATATTGTCTGCGACACCCAAGATGGCAATTTCACTGACTCCAGCGCATTCTGGATAGAGATCTTGCGCACAGAGTACTACACAGACAGAATGTATTATTACTGCCTTATTCACAAGCCTGCAGACGATTATGGCGATAAAGCGCCAATAGAGAAGCTCCGCTGTAAGCGCCTTGCTACTACGCCAACACCTGAATGGGATGAGAGTGACGTATATCGAAGACAACTGGCGCAGAACACTCCTGATGATATTGCCTTCCACGAATTTGAGCATCAGTGGGGTTGGGATGGGGTTTCAGAAAATTATGACTTTGAGATTGAGTTCAAACTTGATCTACTCGACGAGAACAGCAGCCCTTTTGTCTTGGTGAAACCTTACGGTAGTAATGAGAACGTTAGGGGTAATCGAACGAAGCACTTTTGGTGGGCTAAGAGGAGAGAGGACTTTGATCATTTCGTGGGCTTGACGGGTGAGGAGAAGGAGATGCTGAAAGATTATCAACCTCTTCCTCAACACCTTGAGGAAGAAGAAACACAATCGAGGGAAAGTTCTGAGGAGGAAAATGGCAGGGGGCAAGGAGTTCTGACGAATACAGTTCACTAAGAATATGGGTTGTAGACGGCAGGGTCAACTTAGTAGTGATAGATGAATGAGGTATGTCTACATCATTTGAAGATGGAGACTTGGTTTGGATCAAGACCCTTTTTCGGAACACTTTAAATTTTTTATTCGGTGACACTTCACAGTCATCTGAAGGCTTCGCAAATCCGGTTCCCAGTTCTTGTTTTACCCGGTCCCAAATTTCGGTATCCTCTTGAAAAAGATTTCACAAAAATTAAATCCCAAATTATAACTGAAAATTTGAGGGAGACACAATTTACCACTTTACCGAACGTCACAGAATACCACGTCACAAAATAACACAAAATATAACCGTAATTTCCAACTTCACAGCAGACTATACTTACGTGCCACATATGAATTCAAACAGGTATCTTTCATACGTACCTTCGTCTCTATGACCTCTCGCCACTCCTACTCAGTCCTATGCCTACCAACACTCGGACCACTTGTCACTTTCCCTCCCCTGTGCTTTGCCATAGGCAACGTGCGCGCTCCGGCTCGTTGCAGCCTGCACAACATCGACTAAGCTCATTCCTTCCGTGCCTTGCGGCCGACAATTTCCGCTCAGCCCTATGAGGCAAATTGCGGCTTAGTTATCTCTCATTCGGAGGTTATGGTGGGGAATATTGCTGACGTGAGATGGAGGGGCTGGGGTGGGGAGGCAAGAGCCGAGATATCGGATCTTCGGTGACAAATAGGCGGTTGAGGGGTGGTGGTTCGGATAGATTGACGAATTGAAAGGGGGTGGGTAAGAGGAGGGGCGGGGTCGAGTCGGGTGATAGATTTGTGACGTGCAGATGGGAGTCAGGGTTGCGACCTCGTGGCGGTGTGAGACAGTTACTCTGGCGTATTGATTGCGAATATCGGATGAAAAAGCGAATAGAAGATCTAGAAATTGTCGAGAGAATATTAGGTGAGTCGATGTCGAAAGTTCTAGTCGGAGGATAGATTGGTGAAGGGAGTGGCGGTGTGATCTTTTGTAACGCCCCAGCCTCAGAGTCAGAATATGAGGCGATATAGAGGTCACAAGACAATTCATAGTCAGAAATATGGCCTCTATTGATTAGGCAAAATACGAAGTCCATCTTAAAATAGGAGAGAGTAAACAAGTTGCATCTTGACTAGGAAGCGCGTGTCACGTGGTCAGAACGTCACTTGAAAAACAATAATCATCAATTCATGAATGAACGTGGGAGGGGAGATATAAGTGAAACCGAACTGCAATTGAGTATTATCAATGACTTGCTATGCGTTTTGCTATGCACAATATGAAATGCAATGTCTATTTGAATTTTCGCTTAGCGAGAAAGGGTTTTGGTAAACCAGCCAATGATTCTAATGCCACATTGTCGAACAGCTGTGTCTGTGTACGCTTTAATCAGAGAATCAAATATACCATCTATTGGAAAGGCCCAGCATGAGAAGATAAAAGTGGACAAAGCCAAACTATTATTACACTACTTTGAAACAACTAACCCACTACATTAAAAACCATTGCCAGAAACTCGCAACCCAACCACATTCGTAAACACAGCAGTAGATATTCAACCAAAATCTCTTAACAGTGTCTATCAATCACATACCGATGTCTTAGTACATGTCAACAGCAAGACACTTGTTCCCACTCGCCACATCATCCGTTCCACTCCCCCCAACAATATACGCCTTCCTCTGCCCAACTACCTTATTTAAATAATCAATTGCCGCCTGATTCGGCCCACTCATCCAATTACCCACCGTAGTCTGCGTAACTTTCGTTCCATCTGGCTTCTTGGTACAAGCCGCAGCCGGCGCATCCTTAAGAATATCATTCGTGAATCCATTCTTACGGTTTGAGCCGTCGGTCGAAGCGATAGTCGCAGCGCCATCGCAGCCTTGTTGGAGAGAGATATCGCCGTGCGCAGCGCCGTCGTTGGAGGCGGAGATTTGGAATTCTACCCAGGTGCAGGGGAGGGCGGTGCCGCGTTGGAGACGGCCTTTGAAGGATGTAGGGAGGGGAACGTATTGTTTTGCTCTGGGCTGAGCTTGACGTTTTTGAGGGGATGATCGAAATTTGCTCCGGCGGTGCCGTTGCCGTTCCAGTAGTTGTCGTAGAAGAAGTAGGTGCACTCTTTGTTGGATTTGTTGGTGAGGATGATGCCTGGTCCGCTGCTTGGGTCCGCTGCTGCTGTGTTTACGGCCATTGTTGAGAATGTGAGGTCGCCGGCAAAGGCATTATCCGCCTCAGGCTGTGTTTCGGGCGAAGCTTCAGCAATTGATGCAGCACTGGGTTGGGAATCCTCACCTGGGGAGGCATCCCCGTCATTGTAGGTGACTAAGATGTCCTTGTTTCCATGACCAGCTGAGCTTTGGTTGTTGTCGTTCGCATTACCAGGGCTGCCGTTCCAGGCGCCGACTCCGACATATGTTTTGCCATCAGCGAAAGTGCGGACGAGCTTCTCAAGGTCAGGGGAGTCCTTGATGGGGCCGATGCGTTTGACGTTGCCATTGTTGTCGGTGAAGATGAAGTTCTTGAGCTTGTTCTTGGTATCTTGATCTGCTTTGTGCCAAGCGTTGTTCATGGCTTGCATGAACGTTGGATGGCCTTTAAGTGTTGCCTTATCGCCGACTTGCATGACAGTCATGTTGCCCCCAGCTCCAACGATATTGCTCAAATCGAAGAAGTCATTACCTATGACTATTAGCACCAGCTCAAGAGGTCTAGATCTAAGCTCCACTTACCACCAAATCCATTCTTGGTAATTTCGGCCTGCTCGCCCTCATGTCCGTCATGAAGAGCAATGATTGCTCCTGAACTTCCGTCAGGTGCATCAATCTTTGAGGTTTGACCACCCTTGACAGTGATATTCTGGTTTCCGTGCCAGCCATGTACCTCGAAGGTCTGGTCATGGCCGGACTTGTTGTGAATACTGATGGTATGCATTTTGAGAATTTGAAAGTAAGGGCTGAGTGATGCTTGAAAGGCTTTATGTATATTTAAGGAGTTTGTAAATGAGTAGCAAGTGAATTGAGTATGACTGCGAAATAACACAACGAAAACTAACTTGATGAAGGTTTTTATATTTTCTTAACGAGATTCTCGGAAGTCGGACGAATTGAAAGTGTCGCATACTTTGCGATATTTTCGCACATTCAATCCAATGAGGCGCTTGACTTCATCTGAGTGGCTGAGTTTTTCGTCTCTGTAATCAAAGAGGTAGCCACAAAGTTACGAGTGATAGCATAAGCCGGACTGAGCCGCAACAAAAGATTCAAATGACTCCATGGTAGCCTGCGCTTAGTACCACTTCTCGATGTTCTTTTGTAAAATCATCGCAGGTGACCTAATTTCACTTGATTCAGGCCGTCACAGTATACTTTGACACGGCTATGCCTTGTCTCTGAATTCACTCGGCTTAGCAGTGGCAGGCTGAAAGCTGAGGTAAGTCAGCACAAATTGTAAGCGATACGAAGAGATCAACGAAGTAGAGACTGCATAGCGACGTGGACTCAAAAGAATGTCCATGTACATACCTGCAAAAGTATATAATTGCTGAACTCGCTATTCCTCCCCCTCGCTTCTCCATCATCAAAGCTCTTTTATCCTCACCATAACCACAAGAACTTACTTTTCTATTCACACACCTTGAAAGATTTTCCTACCACAAATCTCATTTCCCTTCGAGCCTTTCATAAATATCATTCAAAATGGTCATCAAGAAGCGCTCCCTTCTCTGGGACTGGACCAACACCAAAAACGTGCCCCAACAAATGGACAAAATAAACTTCGACGGCCCAATGCACTCAGTTTCCAACTGGAACACCTGGTACCCAGCCGAGCTTAAGAACCGCGCTCCATTCCGGCCCATGGTTCGTCTCGAAGCGCAACTAGGTGGCGACGACTGGCAAAACATCCTCAAGTCGAACCAAGAAATAGTGCACTATTTCAACGAGCCCGAGCGTGCTGGTATCTCGGCAGAGCACGCGGCCGATAAGTGGAACAAGCAGATGATTCCTCTCCGCAAGGAGCATGGCAAGAAGCTCGTTAGTCCGTCGTGCTCGAATGATGGGACTGGTCAAGCATGGATTGCGGACTTCATGCACCGTGTCGAAGGCAATCCGCCGGATTTCCTCGGGTTGCACTATTATGGCACCAAAGCCTCTGAAGCCATTGCGTTCCTTGATGGGATGCACAAGAAATTTCCAAAGCAGAAAGTCTTCGTGAGCGAGATCGCATCTATCTCTCGGGACTACAACGAAGTCTTGCATTTCACTGTCGATGTGTCGAACTGGATGGACCAGCAGGATTGGATTGCCGAGTATTCATGGTTTGGATGCATGCAACACCCAGCAGATAATTTCGTTAGTCCAGCTGCGCAGTTGATGAATGAAGATGGAAGCTTCAAAGACTTGATGTGGAAGTTGATGTCTGATCAGCCAATGCACTATTAGGAGATCGTAACTGCGATCATTGACTTGGCGATGTACATTTGATCCTAAGGTAGTCTACATTAGATTGAGAGGTGTCTGGTGTTGAATGAAAGAGTGTTAGTAGAGTATTCGTACAATTAATAATCTCTCTTACCTGATAAACCCTGTTTGAACCTCGACATGTTGATTGTTCTTGCAAACCTAAGACTCCCAAGTAGGCGTAGAATCGCGCCTTGAGACTATTTTATTGGATCTGAATGGAGAGATATTTTCCCAAAAAATCACGATCATTCTCAGGGCACCACAAAACCTTACACCCACTCGGGTCAACGAGACAACCATCATCGGATTACCGCACTCATAAAGCTCAGAATCTGCCTCGCGGAGCTCGGAAAAGGCGTTGTTGCTTCTGCTCAAGCCCAGCCAGCTTCGAGGAGATCTTAAGTACTGCATCAATCGTCGAGAATTTCACTTCCCCTCGAACAGTCATTGGCCGCTTGCTGAGGTCTCAACGGAGAGCTTCGCAGATATTGTTGTGTATCTGCAATAAGCGATAGGGTCTTCAAGAATTTAGCGCTCAACAGCAAATGAGGGACAGTTGTTGATGGACATGATGTTGTGAAATGGAGGAGAAATTGTGGTCTGGGAAATGCCAAGTCAAGGTCTTGGTTTCGGGAAACCGCTTGGCACGAGCGGCTAACAGATGCCTACCCGGCTTCGGATAATCGAATCCGGACGGAACCAAGCCAAAGACTTCGAAATGTGGTTTTCCTTTCATAAATATTGAAGTCACTACTTCTATGGATACAACTTGCGAGTACAGCTCTCCCTGTATTGCCCCGAAAGACTCGAAGGAGGGAGTACTTCACGAGTGTTACAAGCTTATCTCCTTAGAATTCCTTGAGCATAATCACTACCTATGAGTACCAAGAGAAGGATAGATTCGGTTTCTTAATATGATGTCTTTCGTGAAGCTTAAGTGTAGATATTCCCTACTTAGATCCTCTTCTCAATCAGCACTCAAGTATCCAATCCATTAACACTCTTCGTCCAACTCGCGACTTGGCACTGAATGGGACCAGAACCTCACGATGTCTATCTTCAGTGCTTTCAATTACAATGGAAGTTTAGGACTTAGTCCTTGAAAGTCACAGTCTTAGTCCTGACCCATTCCTCCAAGCCGCTAGAACCAAATCTGCCGTAACCACTGTTTTTCGTTCCTACAATCACCATTAGTTCATCATTACTATTTCGGCATGTTGGGAAGCGTGAGAATGTGAGTACTCACCACCATGGGGCAAAGCCGTCTCATCATGAACAGTCATCCCATTAATATGCACCGCCCCCGTCTCAATCCCCTTCGCGAGCCTCAATCCCCTCGCAAGATCCTTAGTAAACACGGCCGAGCTCAATCCATACTCAGTATCATTCGCCAGCGCAAGCGCCTCCTCCTCAGTCTTAACAGTCATCACACTGACCGTTGGTCCAAAACTCTCCGTATAGTACAAATCCATATCTTTCGTCGTGCCTCTTACAATAACAGGATGCATTTTCGTCGCTGCCGCTGAGGACGTGTGGTCGCCGTGAATTACCTTCGCGCCTTTTGACACTGCGTCTTTGAGAAGTGCGAGATTCTTGGAAACACCGGCTTTGTTGATGAGAGTAGGTGGATCAGCGTCTGATGGAGAGAAGCCAGCAACGGCTTTCTTGAACGATTCTTCGAATTTGTCGATTATGTTTTCGTGGACGATGACTCGTTCGGTGGACATGCAGATTTGTCCGCCGTGCAGGAAGGAACCGACTGCACATTCCATGGCGGCAGCGTCGAGATCTGCATCTTCCCAGACAATAGCTGGTGCCTTGCCTCCAAGTTCGAGTAAGACGGGCTTGAGGTTCTCACCTGCGAGTTTCGCGATGATACGTCCGACGTTTGTGGAGCCGGTGAAGTTTATTTTCTTGATAGCAGGATTTTCGATCAAATGTTTTGTGACAGCCGCTGCATCTTCGGGCCTGTGAGCAATCAAATTGAGGACTCCGTCCGGTAGGCCAGCATCGTGAAGTGCCTGGACGATTCCAGTCGAGCACATGGGAGAGAACTCGGGTGCTTTAAGAATGACAGTGTTGCCCGCTGCGAGTGGGAATGCGATTGAGCGCACACCAAGAATATACGGTGCATTCCAAGGTGCAATAGCAAGGATAACCCCATACGGCTCTTTATAAACCAGAGCACTGACTCCCTCTCGACCCGTCTGCGGAATGCTCCCAGCAATACTAGATATCCGACCTGCTACATCTCTTAAAATCTCACTAGAAAGACCCAAGTCGAACGAAGCCCACGCGGCACCAGCACCAGTTTCGGTAGAACTATGTTTTCCCAGTTCTTCTTGTCGCTTGTCCATAAGGTCGGCTGCCTTGAGGAAAATATCTCGTTTTTTGTTTGGAGGGAGCGACCCCCATGCTGGGAGAGCTTTGGTAGCTGCATCGATGGCGGAATCGGCGTCGGCGATAGAGGCAGAGGAGAAGTTGTGAAGATGCTCGCCAGTGGCGGGAGAGTAGACGGGGAAGGTGGCGTCCGTTTTGTGAGGCTTGTTGTTGATTATTAGAGGGTGAGTCGTTGCTGCCGCCATTGTGAAGGCTGTCGTTTGCGATTGACCCGTTCGTTGGCAGTGTTGGTAGCTATTCCTGTCGTTGTTGATGTTAGAAAAGTTTCGTAGAGAAAAAGGGGGGTTAGAATGCTTCAAATACCAAAGCTTTCGAAATCCTTTCCGCACCTTGCGGAAGCTGACTATTGTTTCTAACGTTTCTCAGAAGACCCTTCCAAATAATTAAAACGCCAACAACCTTTCAATGCGCGTTGGCGGTGGTCCTCGCAAGTGGCGACGAGTCAAGATTGAGATGTTCCTGCTTGAAATCGCGGGGTAGCTCTTTTCCCCCGCTTTTATCCGACTAGACCTTCCTCTAGGTTTCGTTTAAGAAATCGGCACTGGATGTCGGAGAGATGACGCCGGAATGTGGGCGTGATTTTCGGACTTAAGATTCTTACTTGCTTTGGTGTTGGAGTTGTTGGAGGACTTTAAGGAGATAAAGTTGTTGGTAAATTGTTGGTGATCTTCCCAACTCGTAATTTGGAACTTGTCCGAAACACCGGTCCGACAGAAGAAGTCTGAGCCGAGCCGAGCCGAACTCGGATGAAGTGGGGTAAATATCAATTGATCTCTGTGTGTTGTAACGGAGCCTCGAAGTCATAAACATGGAGATAAGCAGGATTGGAGCCGGTTCTCACCGACCCAAGATGTGGAAAAACGAGATTGAGAGATCACAACAAATGGGCCAATCCTTGAGCCGACGAATTGTGATAGCAGTTGCTCATATCGAATAGCTCTCAATGGATTCGACAAAGTGTTGGCTGAACTTGTATTGGAATTTATTGACGAGCATTGAAAAATGATCGGGCAAGCATCTTGGTGTGTTGCGTACTTTAGAAGGAGGTATAAGAGGTTGGGAAAAAAATATGAAAAGGGGTTGGAGTAAGGGGAAGAAGTAAAGCCACCACTTGCAACCAAAGAATTCTTTCCGGTGCTGCCCTCAGACAGTTGCAAATATCGTTCAAAATCACTCAGTTCTTTTCGCATTTGTGTACTGTATCCATTACAACGAATTGTTTCTCCAAATGCTCTCGAATGTTAGATAATCCACACGCAAAAAACTCCCTGAGCGAATGAAGGGGTATCAGCCATAACCGTCATAAATCGTGATATTGTTTCCAATGCTATTGCTCCCAAGACAATTATGCCATGCTTATTTGCCAAAATCGCGTCCAAACATGTTCCACGCTACTTGTCGCCACAACGCCATTCAAGATCTGAAGTGACGTATCGTACATAGTCTGTACAAGGTGATGCGATCTAGTTTCCTGGAATCATGCATGCTGAGGTTTGGCATTGGCCTGGATGTTTTCGAGAAGTGAGAGGTTGTGGAATGAGGCCGGCGCGGGTGAGGTTCTGGAAGTGCCATTCAGGGGCGCTTTCGGTCTTCCATGCCCAGAAGATCCAGCCAGTGTGTTGTTCATATGCATCGAGTTGTGCTTCAACGTAGTACTCGAGATTGACCTTGTCGACTTGGAGTAAGCCATCAACGGTGCCTTGGTACTTAGTCTGGCAGTCGCCATAGTAGCCTTGTGAGCTGGCGGGAAGAGTGCCGTCGTACCGAGCTCCCTTTCCGAGACCATTCAACCACTTCGCGCAGTCTGTTTGTGCGCCAGTCCATTCGCCAATAATCGTCCATTTATCTGTTCCTGAAACCTTTGGTCCAGCCGCACAAGCGGTTTGAACGTGCGCGCATGGCTTCATGGCAACTTCTCCTTGACTGAAGATCTGGTAAATGTGGGTATCTAGAATCACATGATTGACTCCGGAGGCTTGGTTCATGAATCCATTCCAGTAACTTTGAACATCCAAGAACGCATCGTGGATGACAACTGCAACTTCCGAATTGCTGTCGCGAACATTTCCCCATCCATCATAGTAGAACTGCTTGACTTGCGACATGTCATTACCCCAGTTTGCGGGCTCGTTGAGAAGTTCGATAGAGGTTACAACGTCCATATCGCCCTTATATCTGGCGGCTAGGTTCTGGATGGCAATGAGAGTGTTCTTGACATTGTCACCAGATTGCCAATTGATGGAACCGTATTTGCCGCTGTTATCGAAGCCGTTTTGGGACCCAGGCGCTGCAACCACATGTTAATTGACTCATAGCAAGCGATGTGAGAAGCAGGAAGCGAGAAGTTGGAAGGAAAGAACGAGAGGCGCAGGCGAAAAAAATTGCTCACCTCCATGTAAATCGAGCATAACCTTCAAACCAGCATTGCGGGCCCATTTGATAGCATTGTCGAGAAACGGAAGTTGGCCTTGGACGTAGGGGTCACCAGCAAGAGGATTGAGTGCCCAGTAACCAATTGGAATGCGAACGTGGTTCAAACCAAAAGATGCAATCTCCTTGAAGTCTGCCTCGGTGATCCATGAAGCCCAGTGTTGTGTCAATTGATTTTGAGCAGCTGTCGGTCCAAGTGCAGCCGTGAAGGTGTATTCATCCACGACTCCTCCACCATTGGCCCACGGCTGGAAGAGAGATGGAGTAATCCATGGCTCAAGGACGAACCATCCTCCTAGGTTGACTCCTCGAACCTTTTGGCCATTGTAATCGAAATTGAGAGTATCACGCTGTGTTCTGTAAAATGTTAGCTAGAAAAGGAAGTGGCATCTTGGGCTGTACTGACAATGGCTTGGCCTCCGAAATTGTAAGGTACGCTGCAAGAGCAAAACAAATTGCTTTGAGGGAGACCATGATGTTTGTTGTAAGAGATAATTGCTGAAGTCCAAAAGTACCAAAAGGATTTTATCAAGATCCTTGACTCATGGGGAAAGCTTTTGGGTTTGTCAGGCTGAGCAATTCGTCTGAAGGTCGGAATTTCCTCGTGGCAGAACTATCTTCCACACAGGGCAGGCGCAAGCTTTAAACAAAAGGGAAGCAGCAAATTACTTAATCCCCCGCAACTGCAAAGAGGCACCCACGACAGCGGGAGACCTGTTCCTGGCATCCTGGACGGCTGAAATCTGCTGATCATCACTACAAACGACATGTCTTGCAAGGTGATTTCACGCGTTTGTCCAATCTTGGGTGAGCAAAACGGTGGAGCATAAAGAGCCTCTGCTCGCTCGGGGCAACTTGCCAGGCTCCTTGCACGCTTGGGGCGTCGGGTGATCGCATGGCGGCGATGGAGCTCTGGATCTTGAGCTGTTCATGCCAGCGCCGGGTGCATCTCAGGGTCTAAGTGGCTTTGGGAGATCACGGTGAGGCTTGAAGGCTTCACGCCAAAGCAGATTCCGGGCAGCAAGGACAAGGCCGCCAGATGCTGCTCGACGAGTCGACGCGCTCGAGTTGCGCCAGGTACGGAAGAGTTGCTAGTGCTCTCATTCTCCCGCGGTCGCTACCATTGGTGGTTTCGGTGTTTATTCTCGAGTAATATCTCTGGGTTGGTGGAGAGAGCCAGTGATGTTGTGTTTTGCTGCGGAGGTTGGCCAGGCGGAGGAGATCTCCTGGAGGTGCTGTGTTGTCACCCGAGACATCCTTGTAGTGGATCCCGGTCCAGAACTTCCATAGCGAGTGGCTGTTGAAGATGGCGATCGACACATTGGCGTCAGATGGCACTGCAAGTGAGATGTGTTTTGGGACTTCTTGAAGCCTGAAGATGTTCTTGATTCATGTGACGCCCAAGTGTTCAACTCGGCCCTTCTTAATACTGAAAGATGCCGAGGATAGGTCAGGGGTCGCGATTTTTGAAGAACGACCTCATTGCGTTCGTGATAGCTTCGAAAAAGGACTATTCTTGGCAGATTACTATGCATCGTATCCGCGAATTTTCTGTGAGAAAGGTGATAAATCTTGCATTATCTTGGAGGCTCAAAAGGGATACGAAATTTCGATATTTGAACCCCACTGTTATGCCTATCTCCATATCAGCAAGATACCCGTACGTATCAGCACTCTGAATTTCGGACAACGGGTGACAACACCTCGGCTCGTTTTAATCCCCTCTCGTTCTTGGTGCAAACGGAAGATAATTTTCGGAACTCCTTCCAAAGTCACCTGCAACTCTAATTCATTTAAGCCTCATGGATGGAGACCCTTACTCGTTAGTGAAGTCATTACTTGCTTGTGATATTGCTGTCAAAAAGAAAACAACTCGTCTATCTTTCATTTTTCATCAATTTAATTGCATGATATGAATCAGGTCGTGGGAAATGAATTGATGAGTGAGCGATTGGTATACGAGTTGCAGGCTGCAATTGTGGTTGTCCAAGTAAGACAGATGTGGATACCAAGACAAAAGCACTCTTCCGATATGCCGCTCAGAAAGTCCCCGCCACAAAGAAGCAGAAGAAATTATTTCCGCCAGCCAACACTTGTCCTCGCCCGGCAAATGAAAATCAACATTTCTATGACTTCTCATTTTCACAAAAATTGTTGTTCATGAAGGTCATAAGGATCCCCAGCTTTTCTAGCTACGGGTATTCTCAAGGCGAAACGCGGGGTACATGCCTCCGGATTCGTTGTGGCAGGTCAGATCGACGACCTCTCCTTCTCATGTGATGAGAAGAGTATGTAATTCTGCAGACGCCACGATACCATCCAGCGCTTCATATCCTCCTGAGCTTCGCCTCTGACTTCCCATATGTAACGTCGTGGATGCATTCCGCCTCAATTGGAAGGCCTCATTTGCGGCATATAACTTTGGTCACGTGCTGGAGACTACTCCCGAGGTTATCGATGTTTAGGTCCTCATCAGAGAGGTCCAACTCGCTACCCTTCGGAAGTCATTGTGTTAGGAGCTGGCTGGATGCTTGTGCTTGTGCTTTTTTCTCTTGGTCGATCTTCCATTGTTTTTGTCCTTGAATGCGGAGCTGAAGAATAGAGGGGTCGAGAAAAGGTTGTGGGGTCATTTGAGAAGTGAATTCCTTCACTGTCCTGACTCAGTACCGCACCGCAAATCCAAATCTCGAAACCCACCTGGGATGTCTTTGTCATCACGTTTCCTAATCGAAACCTCATCTTTTGAAGCTCTCTTCTGCGTTTGCGACACGGCATTGGATTGTGGTTTAGGTGGACGAAGTGGACCCTTGATGAGCTTGCGCTTAGGAGCTGCATCCATCGTGCATTATATGTGTTGTTAATTTGTACAGGCTTTGCTGTGAGAAACGAGATTTGAAGCCCACGTGCGATTGACCGTTGTGGCATGCAATTACCCCGAGATGTTTGTACGAGGTTGGCTTGCTGTCAAATTTAATGTTGTTTTGCAACCATGATATCGCATAATCCTGCCTTAGTCAGCGGTGAAAATAGCCAAACTCCAAAAACCAGCTCTAAGCCCCTCCTCCGCATTCGGACATCAAACAACGGAGCCCGACACCGGACACAACCATCTTCAGCAGAACAATTCCCGGACTAATTGACGACTCGGCATCAGAGTAACCGGCACGGCTCTGAGTTGTCCCTCCCATTCTCGCATACCCGCATGGACGCCGGTCAAGGAGCCGTGGGTGGGGGAGCCTCCAGCCCAACGACGAGCATTCGGCCGGGTACAGGAGGGAGCTACAAGAGGAAACGAAGTGGCGCAGAGTTTGAAAGCAGTCCTGGATCTGGAGGTGAGGGCGAGGATGACGAGGGTGAAAGAAGAAGGCAGCCTGGAGTAAAGAGAGCTTGCAATGAGTGTCGGCAGCAAAAAGTGAGTCATGGAGTTTTGATATCACGATGAAGAGCTGTAGCTTTGCGGCCCAACAACGAAAGGAATTGTCCAATCGCAGAACATGACTGATAGAAATCAATAGCTGCGATGCGATGTCGTCCAAGATCCGTTCACAACATGTTCGAGGTGCAATCGATTGAAGCTAGAATGCAAGATTGAATCGAACTTTAAGCGCGTGGGCAAAAGAAGCAAGCATGCTGAAATGGAGAAGCAAATTGAACGCCTCCGTCGTAATCTACAACGAGCTCAAGCACAGGGATACATGGTCGACGATGACGAGGATATCGAATCGCCAATTGCGAACGGGGTATATTCCAGGAATAACCAATCATATATGGGGTCAGACGAGGCTGTGTCATCTTTGTTACATCTTAAACAAGGCGGCCCATATAACCTACCTCGAATTGTTAAGGAGATTGAGAATGTGGGTTTGACGGAAGAAGCAATAAACCATCTCTTCACTGAGTTTTGGCGGTGCTATCATCCTTACCTACCATTCTTGAATCCTCATCAACCTCCGGACCAATACTATCAACAACACCCTCTCCTGTTTTGGGTCATTGTTGCGGTTGCTTCTCGTAGGTATACCGCGGACCCTGGGCTGTTGACATCTCTTTCCGGACCTCTCACGAGGCTATTGTGGACCACAGTTGGAGATGTGCCCAATAATCATTATGTGGTAAAAGCGTTATCCTTACTATGCACATGGCCATTGCCAACAAGTACCACGTCAACTGATCCGACGCACATTCTTGGTGGTGTTATGATGAAGACGGCTACCGGTATCGGCCTCCACAGACCAAATCATACGCAAGATTTCTCAAGAGTATCTGTCGATCTTAACCGAGAACAGTTGCACGATAGAGTTGTCACATGGGCTGTGTGCAATATCGTAGCACAAAGTATAGGAACAGGTTATGGCCAACCAGCCTCAACTCTTTACGATTGGACGCTTGCTGTCAGACCTGGAGAAGATGGACCGTTCACACTCTCTCCAGAACTGGAAGCAAGACTTCAAATCGAGCGTTTCTGTGACAAAGTTTCGAAAGAGATGTACAGCAACGTTAGTGACCCGCGAGGCGTCGCTGGAGACGAGATCAGAGCCATGCTCACCCGTGTATATCGACGAGATTTTGGAGAGCTTCAAGTGTCAATTTTATCACGACAAGATCTCTCGCCTATTATCAACCTCCATTTGAAAGCCGCTGGCTTACATCTCCGGCTGTCCGCCTTCTTTGACTCAAGTACCACACAAGGTTACATGGACGATTTGATGGGTCTTTGGAGGGCAACAGTTGCGTTTCTGGACCTAGTTTTCGAGCTTGAATCTCCAGGAGACGGCATGAACGGTGGTATTCTTCGTTTCGCAACGAATTATATCTTGCAGATGATCTTCGCAGCATGCTTCACCCTCTTGAAACTTCTCTCTTCATTCTTCGCCAGGGACATCGACTTCGACCGTGGAAGGGGACTGTTTCACCGAACAATACAAGCAATACGGGGCATGAGTGTCATCAACAATGACCTTCCATGGAGACTTGCAGAGCTCATGGTCCAGATGTGGAATGGTGCTCGTGTTGAAGCCCGTAGTGCACAGCAACAGAACAATGGCAATGGCAACCACGATATGAGAACTGTCATCGACGACAGCCTGCAACTCAAAGTCCGTTGTCGGATGAGTATGAGTTTGGTATTTGACTCGATCTGGCGATGGCGAGAAGAATTCCAGGCTCAAGGTCGAGGAAGCATTGAAGGTCAGCCAAAGCAACCCTCCCCAGCACTTGAACATTTCTGGCCGCAAATCTTCTTGGATTTCTAACACCGTTTTACATAGCAGCTCTCAAAAATCCAACCAATCCTGACTCAGCCGCCGAATCTTCCGCCTCATCAACCCATCAAATGGACACCACGCTCATGCCTCCTTCCCATCAACTACAAAATCAGCTCTTGGCTGCCGCAACGGGTGCAGTGACGCCTAACAACGGTCTCCCATCTGCTGGTATGATGGGCAGTGTGGGCTACAATGAGAGCAACTATGAGGTATTTGATCCTCTAAACTGGATGCTTGATGGCTTGGTGGACTTCCCATACAGCTATAATGCTATCCAAGGACTTGAGGCGAATGGAATGGGTTGAGCCGCTGGTAGAGATTGATTGAGATAAGCTTCTTCTCCTGGACGGGGGAGGTGGATGAAGTCTGGTGACGCTAAAGTCGATCTACGAGTCACATTTATAGGAGAGCCGCAACGTAGGCAGCCTCCATTTCGATTGAAACATTATTTAAAATCTTACATATAATGTCAGGGGCTAGGGGAACAAGTAATATGGGGAAGTTTGAAAAGTGGAGGTTAGTCTGGAGAAGAAGACAGATTGCTACAGTACGAAGGACGGGAGAATAGTCGACTGATGATGCACGATGCACGATTCATGGGGCATAATCATATATCACAGTTTCCAAAATGCCTAGTTGTATTTACGGGATGGAGTGGGTGTTTGTTTCTGGGATTCAGCGGAACATGGTTGAGCGACAAACGTTTTCAAATTGTTGTTTCATTCTTTATATATCTTTCCTCGGACGGGTGTTGATGAGGATGAGGGCATGCATATAATATCCTTCATTGTAATATCCCTCACTAGGGAGTAAAATAAACCTGTCACATAAAATCTGCACTCACCACAACATAAAGACAACAACCCCTTATGTGGGAGAAGAATAACACGGTCGGGGTAGAATTGCTTGATTGCTCTGTCAGTTGCGGGGAGATGGGAGGAGGCTGTGAAGTATTGGTCAGTGGGAGCCCTCTACAGAGCCTGGAGGGCCTCCCAACTCTGTGGATAAAATTGGGTAGATGGCATAGGAAGAATGAAAACACAAATTTTACCTTGAGGGCGGGGTTTCTGTGCTCTTCCCTTTTGTATATGTAGGTACTGCCTTCCAATCCCTCACTGATCTGTATGTTTTGTCCTCGCGTTTGAGAGAGATCGAGGATCTCGAATGCCAACTTTCAAGAGGGACGTTTATGCTACAGTGTTATCGTCAAGGTGGCCCAGAACGTCTTCGAATTTGTTCTTGACGAGTTCTTGTCGTAATCGGCTCTTGATCGAGGCGGGAATTGCGAAGGTCGATTCTTTGCGCAAGGGGTAAGAGGCGTTGGTCGTTCATGGAACCGATAATCTTCTTCAGCTTGCACGAGATATGGACAAGGAGCAGTCGCGCTCTTGTGTTGAAGTCGCCCTTTCCTCACTTCTTGCCACCATCGTTCAAAAGTTCTTCCTCCTCATGTTGAAATGGCGGGGGTCAACTGTGAAGGGTCTGGTCCCGTTGTTCGAGGGGTTGGTATTCGAGTACCGTGGGCTTCAGCTTGGAACCTGTGGTAAGTTAGATTCATTTCCTTAATGTTGCAGTCCATGTACTGACTTTAAATCCACGTATTTGAGCCAATCGAAAAAGTCATCGACTCTCTAACTTGATTCACGTCCCGCCCTTCCAACACAGTGCGACTACCATTATCAGCTCACCGAATAAAGTTTCAAATACCTGCCTTGAGCTGAAAAGAACAGATGAAAGGAGACGAGCGTCGATCCATCCCCTCCAGTCATTGCAGCCTATATCTTGCTCTTTCAAACCATTTCATTTCGGGCTCACCGGCTACCGCAGCTCTTTTGTGGATTTCAGGGCCGTGAATCGAGAATTTCTTGGTATGTTTCTATTGAATTGAACCGGCCGGTATGTTAAGCTTCTTTTCCCATTCTGTGTGTTGATCCGCTGACGTTTCAATCGCGATGACATAGATCGTGAGGGTTGCGGTCGCGATTATGCGGCCATGTCCTCAGCCCCTCTCGATATTGGACTTATTACTTCGCAGAATTCGACGGACTTGCCGCTCACGGCTAATGTCTCTCCCTCGCCGAGTATACCTGCGAAGAGCAGATGCATCATCGATGCAGTACTCTTTGGTACTGATCGTAGGGCAAGCCGAGTCGAGTCGTGATTGCTGCTTGCCAGCGTCGCGTTGCCGCGTAGTGCGATGCGCAATCGCGAACACTTCAAGATAATTACCCCGTTAGCGAACTCCTTGGTCTATAGCTCATGGGAGCAAATTGGCAGTCCCTATCTCCTGGGACTCAATAAAGGCGCTCTGCTTGACTCGGTCGCGCTCGAGGGGTTGAAGACATCGAGTCAGGTCATCGTGACTGTTGTCCTAATGGCAGTCGGCATCTGCGATTGTTGCAACTAAGCATTTCCTCAGTCATCAGAATCGGTCGCATAAAAATGAAGATGAGAAAAAGTAGATGTTATACCAGTACTTCTGTCGCAGCTTCAAGATGGAAGCCTAGCAGAGTCCCGGTATGGTCTGGTTCCCATGGCCATGCGAGTCGAAAAGTGGAGCCGTCTGAAGCTCTTGATGAATATTTAGGGGTGTCATATTGCTCTTTCTCATAGTTTGTTGAGATGGGAAGCTGTTGTTTGCGACCAGCACTTGAGTGAGAACGGTCGCGATGTCGTATTATCATGAGAACACAATGCGACCGCTGTCTAATACTTCCTTGCCGGAGAGGGCCATGAAAGGTTGCGAGAGTGTTGAAGAAAGTCCTTCGTGTTTGGATGTTTGGTGCATGGTGTCTAAAGATGGAGAGGCGTTCAACAAAATTTGAGTTGATCAGGCTTGCTGTTAGAGAAGGAAGAGGGAGCGAAGCTGCACGACACTTCCACAGCAGTTAGGACCTACAACATGAAGTCGGCGCCATCGGACAACACCAACAACTATTTTCAGCGCAATCGCCAACCGCCATTACCGCACCATGACATGTAAGCCCGGCAACTGTATATTCTACGACATCTCAGACATGATAGACGGCTCGTCCCGCAGAGTTCACGCTTCCAATATCTAAACGGCGGGCATCTCTTCACGCTTCTTTCTTCGTTACGACACATCTCGCAACAACAACCATCAACAGGAGAATGGTTCACCGCATGCACACAGCAGCCTCCATGGAATTCCCCTCAGACGCGCGCTAGCTCGAGGCATTGCACATTACACGTCCAGGTCTACGGCCACGCAGGGCATCGCACCCTACCCACGATGAAGGCGCACTCTCAGCACTTTTGGCGACCATTTACCCGTCATTGAAACTCTGTCTTAGACGACGTGGTGATGTTGTTTGGATATCGTCCTCGAGAAGGATTCACAATCTTGACGTAAATAAAAAGACCGTCATTCTGGCCACTGATCCCGTCGGCAACCAGGAAACGTGGCTTCCATGATGCTGTTCACAATCAGCCCTGCGGAGAGCATATTGTTTGCATCCGCATCCTCTCGCGTGGGCAAAAGAGGCAAGTGGCATTGCTGACTGCCAGAATTGCCATGTGTTGGCTCATATCGGTTCCATTTCGACGGCATCAGGGAAAAAATCATGTTCATTCCCAAAATATGCATCATGCCAACCCTGAACATGTTGGTGTTCTTAGAAAGTACTCATCCTGAGGTCTGTGCTATTACCATTTCGAGGTTCGTTCCCAGTGCTGCGCCCTGACTGTAATTGGAGTTGATATATTTTGATTGTTTGAAATAACTGATTGTGCCGTGTGCACTGCCGACTCTTCCAGAATGTCCAGGCCCAGCGTCTGAAATATGCTTCCGATAGACAGAGGGAAATGGCAAAGCGACCGTGATCTTGAGAAGATGAGAATCCCGACCTTATTCCGCCATAATCCCAACCCACGTGCATCTCAACCACAAAGTCGACCGCCGGGCAGCAGTGTTCGAATCCACCTTGGCTAAGCGCTGTCGTCCCTGCTACTCCACACTCGATGAATCAGCCTCGCTGCTCGCTTGAAACACAAAACTTGACCGTCATCGTCACAGAACGGGTCGCGTTGGCCACTAGCCAGGTCTCAGTTACATGGACGAATTAAGCTCAAAGGTATTTTGTCACAAGAAGTGCGAATATGTTACATTCCTGTAAGGCACTTCGGGCATGTACAGTTCTCACCCGGAATATTTCTGGAAAGATGATTGCAGCCAAAGCACTAAGTATGGTCAAGCATACCCGGTGGCACCATGACCCCATGGACATCAAATGGCACAACCCGCACGAGATGAACGGGCCTGTTGGACTTGATTATCGAATGCAAAGAACGCTTTTCCCTTGCTCATGTACCATTGGTGGTTGGTTCTGACAGCGCGAAACCCAGTCAATCAGAAATAACTTCTCTGGTAATTTATCCAGCCGCATATCTTAATGCTGCCAATTTTTATGGGACGAAGTGTCTGAGGCATGCTAGATGTTCTTATCCGACTCGTCTTTATATATTGCCTGGAATATTTCAAACTTGAAAGCGGAATGGAAAATCCTATCCCTCCAAAGTTCACCGGATCGAACCTGCAGAATTACCGTCCTATGGAAGGATTTCCAGGCATTTTATTTCCAAGTTACACAACTTGATATAAAGATACCAAAGACGGGGAAGATCACTTTGGGAAAGTGTGTTACACTCAGCGTGCTTGACCCCAGCTCAGTGTCGGCTTATAGTACTGACATACCCCACATAATATCGCGCATTTTCCTCTCTGCGAACCACGTCCTGCAACGGCTGATGGCGAAACATTCATTGCTAAATGGCGGCATCGCCGCCTCGACATAGCTCCCGATTTGCTCGCGAAAATTGCGGTCGAGATGATCTGCGTCTTCCTTGTACAGCGATGACCTTTTCAAGCTCTGGATGGACGTCGGTCCGAGTGTTGCTAGGGCATCCCCCTTGGTTCCCAAAAAACCATGCATAGTACAAATTTTGTATCGCACAGGAAGATCAGGGGCGTCTATTATTTTGAAATGACCACTAAAGTCGGGTTCCAAGCAGACCCGAGATCATGTCACTGCATGTAGTGCATAGAACCGACCCCAAAATGTAAGCTTACATTTCGTGTTGTTTTGGTTGAAAAGTGGTGAACCGCGATGGTGGAAGACCGTACGATTGCCGCGGACCGACTGGGGATCGAAACGACCTGCAGGAGCTGCGCTTGCGTTGTCTTTCAAATTTCAGCCGAATAGGATCCTCACAAATAGCTAATGTGAGCAAGAAAGCCAACGTCCCTGCGGAACGTTGTTCATTTAGCCATGCCGAAAACAGACTTCGCACCTTCAAAGAATCGGTGTTGGCAGTGTTGTTTTAAATCGGGGAATCTCCACTCAGCCTCCCTCAACACTCTGCTCTCGCTGGAGGAGCTCTTCCTCAGAGGCCCAGGATCCGTAGCCGAAAGGGAGCACCATACAGGTCCTGGCACACGCCAGCGAGAACATGCGATGCTCGCAAATGGCCAGATCACTCATGCAGAATCCCCTACCCATCGCAGCGCAGGCCTCACAAGCCGGTCTGGCTCCTGAATATAAACATGACCCTCAGGCCTAAGCTCTATGTCTGGAGTCACAGCAGGCGAGTTCTTTTTCGAGGTATTTGGCATTCGGCGTGTGCGGATGCGCATGCGTGAGCGTCTGGAACAGAGTAGTATTGGCGTAGAAGCATGATGCGGCCCGATGTTGTGTGGACGAAGATTGATGGGGGCGGTCCCGAGTATTCGGTCGATGTCAGCATTTAAGGGAATTTCGAGACATTTTGTCGTATTCAGACAAGTCACCACTCGCCCAGCACACCTGCGCATGCCCTGCTGTTGCATCGCTTGCATTCACGCTGCCACAGTGACACCCTTCGCGCTTCTCGAAATACCTCCGCTGAGTCTTTTCCCACTTTCCCAGAGGGCACGCCGACTGCACCTCATGCTCGAACGAGTCTGGTACTCGGTCAGCAGCCCCTGCGCGAGTCTCTGCACGTCGCTCGAAGAAGAACGCTCCCCCTCTGACGCGTTTAAATTCCAACCTGTCAGGAGTTGGCCCTTCTCGCCTAATTCTTTAACGATGCAAGCCGTGCCGCAGACGCACCTGGTCACAACCCATTTCGGCCAAAAGCGCGCGCTTACTGGCCCAGATATGGCTCGATTGTCAGGGCTTGCGCCGAATCCCTGCGCAACCCCTGCTTTGCCACCAAGCGACAGGCCCCTATTGGCTCGCCGGGTCATTGCCCATGTCGATTGTCGTCCCAAGAACCAGACTGTCGGTATCGTGGCTATGAGAAATGCTGTTAACGGTTCAATCACGTTACGGCCTCGCACTCTCCTCTCTCCACAGTTGAAACACACTTGCTGCATGTGCGCAGAGATCTTGCTGGGGAGCAGATGGCTCTTGCCACTCAGCGCCGCGGCTGCTGGCAGGCCTCCCTTCCTCAGCGATTCCACTCCCGTTCTATTCAGGACCCTCCCCGGTCATCGCAGGACCCCACCTTCCCTGTCTGCCTTTGGCCCTCCTCCCGCCCTGTGCGGTCCTCCTGCTCGGCGGTGCCCTACACCGACCGTCGACCGCTTCCAGCGCTGACGAGGCGCTTTTGATCACCAGATGAGATGCGTCGCGGGGCCAGAGATCCAGCTTCGAACGGGATCCTTCAGGTGCGACGTGGCTCCTCAGTGATTGCGCTGTCGACCCTGAGCACTGAGCAGACAAGATCTGCTTGGAATCGCGATTGTGCTGATATCGTCTTCAGGCGAATGAGCGCTGGCGATCTGTGCTCGCGGCAGTCAGCCCGTCGGTCCGCGGTGCCCCTGACCATAGCAATATCCCATCCGCGACTCTCTTCATCCCCGCAGCCACTGTCGGCTTCTCAAGCCTGTAAAGACACCTGTCGAAGCAACCAACAATGGCAACAAAGGCGCGCGTGCAGCGCATATTTTAGGGCTTCGGAGCATGCGAACGATGTGGGGACCGGGACGGCTTGGGGAAGAAGTGCCTGGCATGGTCGGTGGTGATGTTCAAGTGCAGGTCTGGCAGGTGGTATTAGAAACTTTCAACTGAGCTTCCTCGGTACGGGGGGAGCAAGTGCTCCGTCCTCGCCGTCCTATCTCGAGCATGCGCGCACGGCCACTGGGTTCCACAAAGGCGATCTTAATGCCCGGAAGGGGGTGCAAAAGCTGTGAAATCGAGCCAGAAACAAGAACTGCCGTATCAACTCGCTTCCTGCGTCCCGACAATCAGTTCACTGGCGGTTACACACTGCATGGGCTGCCATGGACTTCCCACCCAGCACTCTCCCTTGCTAATTCCACCCCTCAATCCCGCACGATGCCTCCGTCGCTCACTGCCACCTCGCGGCCGTTTACAAGACCCAGGCTCAGTCACTCGCTGTGCCTCTAATCCTGGATAAACTTACTGGATATCGCCGTGTGCAAGCTTTCTTCTGCCCTATATGACGAGGCTGTCTGTGTCGCATAACTTTTAGCTCCATTTCTCGAGGCAGACTCCCCGGATGTTATCCACCATCATTTTATCAATGCTATCCGACTGCTAGGGCCCGGTTCCAGCAAATCCCTTAATATCCCCTTCACGCCTGTGCATTAACTTTATTCTTGAACACACTTTATAGAAGTGCGGATTTCTCCCTTGGACAACGGTTCACATTTCCTCCGCCCCAACGTTTTCCACACACAAGATCCGACTCGAGTCTTGTTGTACGTCAAAATCCTGTCAGGCACCTCCAATGTCTCCTAAGCCAGAGCCGCGTTATAACTCGATTCAGCCGGGACGTACTCTTTATACTCCTCAAACCCCTTATAGTGCTGTACGTTTTCGCGAGTGTAATCTACAAGATTATCTGACACATTATCTCGATCGTATTCTGACTTCCAATCAGGTCTCATCATTTAACTTACCAGCACACTACGATTTGTCGTTGATGACACCAGTCACAATGTCGGAATCGCCAGCAGTCCCCGCCAAAACCTCTCCATCCATGAATACAGAAAAGCAGATCAAGCTTTCTCCGACAAGTCCCACTTCTGACAACTACACCACGTTGTTCGCCGGTGAAGATGACTTTGGAGGCAGATACAGCAACCCCCCGATGAAGCACAAAGACCCTGCTTCCTCATATGGAGCCGGAACTCCTGACAGCGGATTTCCATGCTCACCATTAGAGTGTCCCATTCCCTACTTTGGAGCATTTGCAGTCTCTGGTGGATATACGTCAACTCGCGAACATGGGGCATCTCCAGTTATGCACCAGAGCCCAAATCTCATGTCTGCAGGCGGGATGAGCAACGATAGCAGGAACTCGAGGCAGCCAACACCAGGACAACAGAGCACAACCAGTTACAGAAGTCACAACCAAGCGCCCATCCTTATAGCCCCAAATCCCAGTGCTCTTCGCAAAAGTTCCGAGTCAAGCAGCATTTATCATCGTCAGAACTCCATTCACTCTACCCAAGCATCTACACCACAGTCTCAAGGGCCTCCACAAGGAGCATTCCATGATACAATACACCCATCAACTCTTACGTCCTCTCACTCTCGAGCATATTCTCATTCTTCCGGAAGCAGGAAACGGAAGTCTCCAGAAAGTGGCTTCGAACAACCTCATGAGCTTCTGCATCTTGATAGCGACCTCAACTACGAAGAATCACTGCTCCTTCAGCTTTCAGACAAGCAGGAACTTCCGTGGAAGGAAGTGGTGAAACGATTCAACGAAAAGACAGGGAAGACCATGAAAGTTCCAGCCTTGCAAATGCGAAAGAAGCGTTTGATAGAGCGCCTAAGAGCATACACTGGCCCTGAGGTAGAGCAATTTCCAAACAGTTGTTCTCCCTTCTCCATTTATCCAAACTTGGGGCTAACGAGCTTGGTAGATCACTACAGCATGGGAGGAGGACAGGATCGCGGGGGCAATCCGTCAGCGTGGCTGTACTGAGCGCTTCAGAAGAGAGCGAGAGGAGGCACGAAAATGGAATCAAGTCTATCAGCACTTGTATCCTCAATATATCACACCCTCCGACACACTTTCCATCAGATTACACTATACCTCGGGTTCGTCTTCAACGACTACACCAGAAAGCCTGGCAGCCATCTCACCTACCAGCACTGTGACTATGGACGAAGTCCATAAAATCTCCGTTACTGAATTCCACTCTCTGATTCAAGATCAACGAGAACAGGCACGGACAGACATCGGACAACGATATCGTAATATTTGGGGGAGTTCCAACGGCGTTCAGAAGCCTTAATTTCACACTGGTCTTCTTCTTCACTTCTCTTTGGATCGTTCTATACCACTTTTGTTTTTTGGGCGGTTGGCGGGGTACCAAGAGTCTTTCCTTTGATACCTCTTTCTTTGGCTCTGGGAGGGGATGGCAGGCAAAGGATTGGGAGTGTACGGGTACTGGCACTGGGGCAGGGTCACGCATATTATATGGGAATAACACAGCGCAGCGCAGGATTACAAGCTACAAGCAGATTAGTAGTGAGCAGCGGAGATTTTGTGGATACGAGATAGGAAAATGAAGCTGCGTTGAAGTATAGAACCAAGTGCACAGATGATATCACTTGATGAGCTGGTGGCAGGGCAGATGGAGAGCAGATTTCATGTTTGTTGTCCGGCACTTGTTTACAGCGAGGAATTTTGCGAAGCGTAGCAAGCATGTTGCAAACTATTGTATCTGATGAACAAAACACGATTTCATGAGATACGAACACTCCTTAACTTTAGTCTATTTCTCCAGCATTTGGAATATACTCGTTCCCAAGAATCTCACCAAATCAAAACAAACAAACAACCTCTGCGAGAACTTCTGTACAACATCTGACAACTTAACACAAACAGCAGAACACAAACAAACTACAGTCAAATCCCAAATTTCAAAATCTCACAACACAACAAACTCGAACTTCAGCAGGAACGTCCGTCGTCAACAGACATTGTTAGACCGCGAACTCAATCTGTACAACTCACAAATCCAACATGCCACGCTCGCCAGACTCGCCACCTCATCTCCATTTCTCCATCCCATCATCCCGCACAAACATCTCATCTCATCTCACATCAGCTCAGCCCTACCCCGTCCCTTCCTCCCGCATCAGCCAACAGGACAACCGCGCTCGAAACCACAACACGCCCATATCATCGCTCGCCGCCCGTGTCAGTGCCCGTGACCGTGAACGGCTGCGAGCCATCAACCGGTACTTGGACGGGAGGGAGTCAGGCCGCCGAGTAAGTCCTCAAGACCAGGATTGCGACTTGCAAGCGACGATAGGCACCGTCAGCCTGAGCCTCTCTGGCAGCATAGCATAGCATAGCATGGCTTACAGCGATCGCACGCCTGGGATTAAGGTTACGCTTCACACAGTCCCCCTTTGCTACCTCGCACGGTCTACGCCATACGCCGTTTTTCCCAAGCCTTCGAAGAGGGTAACTCAAATCATGTCTACTCGGTACCTACTAGGCTACTGCGCTTGCGCTTGACACGAGAACGAATGTGAAAATCATGGTCCATGGTTTCGGGTGCATCGTCGCCGTTCTGCTCTGGCAGATCCTAAAACAGACAGGCTCCCCGAGGGACATGGCGCATTTCATCGTGCACTGTGCTCCCACCAATCATATAATTTAAATGGCAAAATCACAAGCAATTCCCAGACTCGGGGAGAAATAAAGGGCAAAAGGAATAGCCTATTCCGGTGCAGGCCGAAAGTGCTTTCGTGCGTATGTGCGAAATAGGGCTGTGCGAACTAGCTATACCGACTGCAATGTTGCAATTGCTTGTCTGTTCGCCATAGTGTTGCGTTATGTTGGTTTGCGTCCCGTTCAGTGATTCATTCAACCCCCTATGATCGGTGTTGGTATTCCTCCAGCCAACATCAACCGCACACTTGATCAAAGGAAGCATCCGAGCAAGCGAAGCGATCATCACCATCGGTTAGAACGGTCATGATATCCCCCCTCCACGTCTTGGAAGGAGGGGATCGAACAAGGCGTTTGGCGTCTGGCGTCGCACAACAACGGGTGAGAAGCGGCGAATCCACGGACGGAGCAGGTCGTGTATGTGCCGTTGAGTGGAGAGAGGTAGGGGTCGGGCGCTTATTTGAGCCCGGGAGTGGATTGGGTGAACGACAATCGATTGGGGCTTGACCGGGGTGAGTTGGAGAGATTCGGTACTAGAATCGAGAGGGATGGGACGGGAACTGGGGAAGGTGACTTGTGTTTTGCGGTACTATCGTTACGTACGTGTACTGCACATCTAATCCTTGTCATGGGATTTGATAAAGTACCTCGTGGGAAAAGCAGTGTGACTTGACTTAGATGTTGGCCTGGAATAGCCTACTTTATTGAAAACAAGGTTACTTAGTAGGAACGATAAATGAACTCGTGGCAGAGCGTCCCAAATGCAAGCAGAAACGTGTGATAAGAAAAGACGCATCGGTACATTCCTTCTATGTACGTATGTAGTACTGTGCTGCAACCTTAAAACTCCTCCAGCCGGAAAATTAGACGACGTTGGGTTTCCAGAATCGGTTGTATTCTGACAGGAAGGAGGCTGTTCATGCAAGTCATTCATCGTGTCGAATCGTCTGTGGAGGCGGCATTTGGTGGACGTGCGTTTACGACAGACGGACCTCTCATATTCACAGCCTTTTGTTTCAGGATCCGCTTCCCAAGGGGCTGAAGTTGAGGCTGTGGGTTTGCGGTTTCGTGTCACTGCATTTACAGTCTGCCAGTCAGTTTCAAGTTATAGAAGAAATACGATAGCTTCTTCCAAAACATATCGAATAGCAATTGATTCCGGTTCAATTCTCGGAACCCTGATGAGAAAATGTGAATACGAGATTCTGTAGGTGAGTATTTTTACTCCAACTTTGGCCATTCCCTGCGGAATTCTTCCACGGGTGGACGCTAATTGGGCAGACTTTTATAGGTGAAGATATAACCGGCAGCTTCGTCTGCCTACTTCAAAAACGCACAATGAGGATCGAAATCCTAGATCCAATAAAAAGTAATGCTTGCAAACGGCCATTTCCTTTTGTTGCTCATATCAGGACTTTGCATGAAGACCTAGTTAGAAAAGTGCTGTGCGACATTCAGAAATGCAGGGGGATCGAAGAGCAAATCGCACTGCAGCGGCACGGGTGTGGTGGCAAGTGATGGCTGCTTCGCGTCGCCTCCTATTCTATGCGAGCGTAGGTCGGGAAGTAAAGAGACCCAGTGACCTGGATACAGTCCGAAAAGTTAACGTGTCCAACTTACCTCAAGTACTTCCCTTTGTAGATGGAATTAGTCAAATGACTGTCTTTCAAAACTTCTGTAAGGGAGGGAGAGAATAATGGAGTGTGTCGAAAGATTTGTCCGGGCTCATCATGTCAAGTGGTGTACCAAAGACATATTTTGAAGGGCTTTCATGAATTTCCCATGGCACCTCGCCACATGGCAGCAGCAGCCCTACCATGGCTTGCCATGGTGAATCTACCACTCGTCGAAAAAGGTCTCAAGTCTCAGCAATTCTCCAGCAATTCAGCCACCAGATCGACCAATCTTTGGTCGTCTTGCCCCTTTTGCTCAACATCACTCCGCTAACAAGGCCTTAGTTCGAGATGAAAGTCGAAAACTGAGCAGCGGATGGAAGCAAATAGGCTTATATCAAATGCCTCACGTTGACGCAGGGTATGCATGTGGTCGTGTTGCTTGTTCTGGAAATATATTCCAAAATCCTTGTGGTCAAGTCTTAGCTTCATTCCGAAATTCAAACTGCCTAATATGCCACGCACTTGAACAAGTTAAGCTTAGGTTAGGTCGTTTTGTTGACTGCATGAGGTTTATTTGTTTTTGAAAAGTCATTGGAGGGCAGGGTTATCACTTGACGTGAGGGTCCAGGAGACTGATAGGATGTTGTCAACGTCTGAGTTTTAACATTTGTTTCTGGATCTGTGAAACAAGGCGAATGATATCAAGCTTCGTGGCAGTAGGTCCATATTTTCTTCAACGTTATACAACCTGCCTAGTTTGACAAGCGAGTGCGATCTTGGAGCTACAGACGAACGTCTTTGATGCTATCTCATGGGTCGGAAGAACTAACGGCGAGTATGCAGCAGATGACCAGATTTTGCTGTATTTCTATGGTCTGAGAACTTAGGCCAGGGAGCGGGGAAGTGGGAAGGAGTCTTGAAGAAGTGGCGAGGAGGCATTGCACAGCAGCGCAGCATATTCAGAACAGGCAGATAAGCGCTTTCGTCCACCACAGACCCACCACACAAGGCAGATTGTCCAGCATTACAAGCAAAAAATGCTATGAGAGAAGGATGGTGATGAAAAATCTTCTTCCGGGAAGCAAAGACTGATCAACTTGCATACACCAAGCTATTCCTATGCCCATGATTGGGCAGTGGTGATCTGAGACGACCAAGTGCATAGTGTGCTAACCTAGAAAAACCGCTGTGCCGCCATGGCGTAGATTGAGAAGGTCGATAGGAGCTCAAGTGTGGATGTGGAGAGCCAGTTGGAGAATTGCGCTGAAGTGCCGAGATGTGAATGACCCCTTTTGCCTGGCATGCATCTATCCGCCACCACAATCGAGATTCGAAGGGAATCCTTAGAGAAGATTCTTCAGACAGAAGTGCGAATAGAGGTATGGCGGGGCGTGGTTATAATGGCGGATTCTGTTCTGGAAAAACAGGAGTCGGGCAGTGAAGGTGGAATGTTGGTTGGCGTGTTGGGGCCAACATTGACACGGCGGTTGTTGGCGAGAAAGGATCAACACTTTTGAACAATCATCCATAGAGACACTGAAAGAATGTTAGGAAGTTGTGATGAAGGTAGCAAGCTTGTCTGGAAAATATCACTTGCATTCTGAGACTAAGTTGACATTGAATTGTTGACATGCTCCTTGAAACTCCGCATTTGCTCAACCCTGAGCGGCCTCGGCTGCAACATGCGTTAAGCATCGCCATTGCCACCACACGGATTACCACAAAACGAAATCGAGAGTCTGCTTGAAACTTCAGACAGACACCTCGAACCCTCATGAGGTGTCGGAGATGCTTTGTGGAAGATATGTGCTGAGAGTTTGGATTTGAGGTACGATTCGAGCGGATGTTTTCGGTGTGGTGAAGAGGCGTGGAATTTGGGGAAGGCCGTCATCTTGAGGGGATGCCACAATCAGAAATAGGTTGGGGGGTTCCTTCCTCTTGATTGTAGTCTTCCCAGCTGAGCTAGAAGATACGCGCTCTACTGACAAGAATAGCCTCAAACTGCAGACAACGTTCTCCATCGATCCTTCCTTATGCGATAAACGTTGCTGAAGACATACAGAATGCCTGATCATTGGAAGCGATGGAATGGCAGGTTCCATCATGGAGACAACCAGCATCAAAGAGAATCATACGGCCGTTTGCGTCAAACACCGGAAGAGCAAAGAGCGACGAAGTGATGTTGCGGACTTCGATTTCGATCGAAAGCTTGGTGCAGGCACTTGTAAAATGTAGCTTCCCACGAAATTGCCTTTTACAGCTTCTGCGCTCTTCTAATTCATGACGGGTATGTGTCCTCCAATGCACTACATTCCAAGATCTCATCTCAACGAATGTCCTCTATGGGTGGGCTATTCTAGCAGAGAACGTGAGATGTTGACGTTCGTCTTTACATGCCCAGAAGTTCCTGCCATTACAGGAGAAGTGGTAGGCGCTCCAAACCTTCCGGTCCTCGTTCCTGCGTTGAAACCATTTCTGGAATCGAGAATCCACACACTTGTCTAACTTTGACACCGACGTTTTAAGAACCCAATCCGAGTGGCTCCGTTTTCTGCCCTTCTCGAAATTACGAAACCACGGCGACTTATGCTACGAATGCACTACAACTGCCAGAAACTGGGAGTCGATGGCTTAGGTGAGCTTGCCGCCATACGTACACGTATATTGCAGAGTTGCGATTCTGTACGTGCACTTCCTAGACAGGCATTGGGATCAGGTGCGGCGAAGACATTCTATCCTCACAACTCTTGCTTCATGTTGGCCGCAGCTCAGAAGTTCCTGCCAAGGGAGTGCAATTTGCGATTCCTCGGGCATTGTAGTCATGCGGTAGTTGATAACTTTCTGTTCAGGAATCCTTCATCGATGATCATTTTCGGGCTAAGAATAGGAGAGGGTTCTGTTTGCTCTGAATTCTATGGAGCAATTCGCGATGTGGTATCTCCAATCCGATCAATTGAAACCAGGCAATCCCAGAGCGATTCCCCGTATGTGACCTCTCCACCAGTCTCGAATTATATGTTTTGCTTGCTTTCAAACCCAGCAGTCTCAGACCGTGACGGCTTTCCCATTCGATATCGTTACCATGTTCGTCTGCGGTAGTCGTGAGTGAATTTATTCACGATTCGATTCCGTCAGATGTCTCGGATGTCTTTGATATGAGGGCTTCCTTATATGGCGACTCTGACCAAAAGTCGGTGGGTCGAGGCTCTCAGTTGCGCACACGATTCGCTCTGTCTTAGGCTCCTCATATACCTCTGTTGTTACGAAAGTATAGACAGTACTGTGTTCTTCATTCGAGCAAACTTCAGTTACCAACAGGACTATTCCTTGCTGATGGTGTATTTGGGCGCAGGAATCCTTCTGGTATGTTCGGATTTACATGATTGCTGGCTCAGTACGTAAGAGTCCCATCATTTTGGAAGCGCGCGGTTGATGAGCGTCAAAGGATCCTGGCATCGGGCTTTTACGTGCAGCCGCTGGCGTGTGTCAAGTGTGCGTGTTGAGGGTTAGGATTTGAAGAACATTTCGTTGTCGTTGTCGTCAGAGCTAGTCCGGGCGCTCTCGTCCAAGCCGGGCCTGCCTCGGATTCCACCATGGGCTTTCTTAACATCAATCAGTCAACTGTCGCTTCAACTATTACAGCATGGTTAATAGGGAAACCGATGTGCGGTGAGAGAGTAACACATACAGATGGTCCATTGTTGTTCCTAGAATTTCGCAATCCAAGTTGGTAAAATACGGGCCGGTGAGTTGCGGGACTTGACTTGAGCGACCAGGCCGAAGTCCTTCCCGATTCCGAAGCTGTAATTCTTTGAGTTCTCAACATTGTATAAACTTTCTTTTCGGAACAATTTATTAAGATATCAAATCGTTAAATAGCAAAAATCCAACACCTTCGTCCTAGACCAAGATGCGCTCAGGGAGAAAAACCAGACGAACTGAGTTTATTCAAATTGGAGCTTTGTTTCCAGAAAACCAGTCGTAACCCGCAATGCAAATGCCCCCGGGTACTCATAGTTGATCAGGCTACAAGTATCCGTCGAGTACTAAAATGCTTACTAAGTTACATACGAGTATATGTCCTTTATATAATTAGCCAAGAATATACCGTAGGCGAATTGAATTGCCCGTATCTTTTCAAAAGCATGCCCAAACCACCTCTCATTTATTGTTGATATTTGATTCTCTCGGATTTGCTTCCCCTTTCATCAGGTCATAAGAGAGATACGGTATACGAAGTTCTCCAACGGGTCTTTATCAGCTGTGCGATTCTCGATTCATGTTAAGGACACGATGGTCTGCAACTCACCTTACGAAATGAACAAAATTATCACATGTTTAGTATGCTATTCCGACATTGTCAGATTCTACAACAAGATATAGATATTATTAACACATAATGACGTTCGAACAGCTTTCGAATTGAGGTTCCTCAGTTGGAGAACCTGGTAAGTGATGAATCCGAGCAATATTACAGCCAAAGAAGACGCCATAAGTCAGATGAGACAACGAACAGGTTGGAGTAAGGAGTGTAATTGATAGGTAGCGACATTGAGGCAAATGGGAAGTTGAACACATGTTATGGCAAAGTGAAGACAGATAGCGAAATCAACGAAGAATTATCTGCAACTGAAATACTCTTAGGTGAGGCGGCATGCAGTGCCAATGCGATGGAATATTCCACGTAAATTCTGGGAACGAACGAGAGAACTCAGATTGGAATCTCAACCGTTATGGGTGTGAATCCCTGAAGGCCGCTGAAAATGTCACCTTGATCAGCGGGAGACTTCACGTTTCGCCAGTCTCAACTTTCATCCGATCTCCCCCCTCCCCTTCCCTCGTCACCCACCACATCGCCTATTTCCCAACCACCTCAAACTCTCAACCTTCCTATATATTTTCAAAAAAGCACTCTTTGCTCAACAAACAGCACAGACATCTCTTCGGTGTGCAATCACCTAAATCTACTTTCCTTATGTTCGTATATACGTTTCGTTGCTTCTTTTCTTTGTTCTACAGTAGATAGAAAAGCATGTAAGTTTGTATTTCTTTTGATTTTTTTGCTCTTAATGCTTTTTTAAGTTGGAATTTGGGAGAAGTGGTTTAGTGGTTGATTTTTGGTAAATTCTGAGGGTATTCGGGGTTGGGTTGCAAGAGAGTGGGAGTAGGTGAAGGTTGAGTGTTTGCCAGCCAATGGCTCTGTAGTTTCCAAGCGGCGAACATATTTTCTTTATTCTTCTCATTTGTGCTGTGCCCTTCGGAAAAAGGAAATTAGCCAGCCCGCTAGACTCTCTGAATATCTTACAGCATGAAGTAGTTTATAGATCGGTATCGTAGCTTATCACAACACAACCTCAAAATATTTAGAAGATAAGGAAAGGAGAGAAAGAGGAGGAGGCTCTCAGAAACTTAAATCACGGGAGTTTTCAAAGAGTCTTTCTCATGTTCTGTGCGCAGATGCTCTTGTCAAGTTGAAGTGAGTGCGTGCTTTGTGATGAGATAGAAAGCGCGAGTAGTGGGATTGGCACAACGAGTCTAGCCCTAGGAAGAAACATCTTAGCCTCGGAAGAGAACTTGTGTGAGGAAAGGTACTTTTGATGCATGTTTCAATATAAATAATCATCGTTCTAGTTTCAACTCTTTCGTGAGAATTGATATGAATTTGCAACAAAAGCGGCAAGAGATATCTTCAAAGCGGCAGCGAGCATGGATACATCCCACCTGCCGAGGTGCATCCTGCTGCACAAAGATCTGATGTTGCATCTCGCGATTACAAATGATCTGGATAATCTCGAATTGGAATTTCTTGATTAGAATTGTCTCCGTCCTTTACAGCGCGTTGTGTGCATGAATCTCGTGGACGAAGGTATTCCGAAGTGACGTCTGAGATACGAGGTGGGGGCACCTTCCCCATCGTCCTCAACTCATCAAAAACTTGGAAGCAACCACGATAACATCTCATAGCGAAACAATTGTACAAAAGCCACGATAATCAAGGCCAGGACATAAATCAAAGTCCAAAACAGAGATGGAGTACCCCAAAATCAATCATGCCCTCACCACCCCCGGACTCGGTGCACCCCTCACACTCACCGAGAAAGAAGTCCCTCCCCTCCCCGCCAACGAGCTCCTCATCAAAGTCCACGCCGCATCAATAAATCCAGTTGATATCCAGCTATGGCGTTCGGGACTGGTGGGCATAGTTGCAGGCGACAAAGGCATGGGTCGTGATTACAGCGGGACCATCGTTGCGGTGGGGAATGATGTGAAGGGGTGGAGTGTGGGTGATGAGGTTTTTGGGTTCTTGTTTAAAGCGGTAAGGCAGATCTATTCTTGTTTGTGGATGGTGAGGAGGTGAGAAAATGAGAAAATAAGACTGATGATGAAATAGTTGGGTCCCGGCACGTTCAGCGAGTACATCAACGTGATACCTAGCTCGGACCCTATTGCGAGGAAGCCGGGTGTTTTGACGCATGAGCAAGCTGCTTCGATACCGCTGGTAGTTTTGACTGCTTATGCGTGTCTGGACTGGCTTCCTCCGCAGACGGAGAGGCAGAGGAGGGTGATTGTGAGGGGAGCTTCTGGTGGGACGGGGATGTGGGTTGTGCAGTGTAAGTATATACCTTTCTATCCTCTTCATCTTCACGCCTCACTTGAAGTCGCGTTCCCCTTCGGTAGCGATGACTGACAAAAACAACAGTAGCAAAAGCAGCCTACAATTGCCACGTAACAGCAATCTGCTCATCCAGAAACGCCCAATTCGTCAAAGACCTCGGCGCCGACGAAGTCATCGACTACACTAGCCAAAACATCGCCACAACTCTCCAAGCTCGCCGCGAATCAAGCACAGAATTCGATCTCCTCGTCGACTGTGTTGGCGGTACAGAACTAATTCCAATATATGTATTCTCCCCTTCTCCCCCATCAACTCAAACGCTGACACAAAACTAGCCACAACTCCTCCACACCCGCGGCGCCTACGTAACAATAGTAGGCGACAAATCCAACGTCAAGACTCTCGGCGGCCCAATAACGTATTTCACGTCTCCAGCGCAATGTCTCCGCTATATCAAAGGGTATATCTGGGGACCACGCTATGCTTGTATCTCATTGGACCAAAAATCCTCATACCTTGAAGAAGTCGCAAGACTTGCAGAGAAAGGAGAGGTAAAGACTGAGGTGCAGGAAATACTTGAGGGTGCATTTGATAAGAGGGAGAGTTGGAGAAAGGCGGTGCAGCTGATGGAGGATGGGAGGGTGAGGGGGAAGATTGTGTTGCGGATTCCGTTAGGCTGGTCGTAATTGCCGGTTCTGAAAATACTCGAGAGTTAGAAATCAAATGTTTGTTGTACTGCTGATGAATAGTGGATCAAAGGGATTACCTATCCGGCGCTATATTCCGACACGGCACTTGATTATTCTTCGGCAACTTCGGGCAAGAATAGATGGATTTCGCTCGCTTGTCGAAACTTTTGGTGACTGTAAAAGCCGCGACAGCAACACTAAAGAATTTGTGGAGTACGATGATTTCATTACTATTTTCGGTATCCTGAGTGGAATCATGTTGTCATCTGTAAAAGTGATCAGGAGTTCCGTGTTGAAAACGAGGAGCGTCGGGGATTACTCATCACTTCAACTAACTCAAGTGTGGTTCCACCAAGACGAGAACACGAGATCGAGACCATTGCCCTAATTGGGAAGTCTTCTCGACATCAATGTTGGATTCCACTCTCCCCTCTCCATGATCCTCACGATTCTTCATCGCATCTCTCTCTTTATCACGATTCCATTCAGCCCTACACACAACCACCCAATCCTCACCAACCCTCACATAACACATCGGCATTCGCCAACACTTTCCCTTCCTTCCCCGGTACTCACCACAATATCTCATCTCTCCTGCATCTCCCTCGTCTCTCCATCAAATGAACAGGTCGACCTCGTACCCCGTACCTTGCAGCTCCCTCTCTCGCAGTGACAATGCAGCGTGGCGTTGCTGACACCCGGGTATCACCTACCTCAGCCCACACCAACTGTGAGAAATGCGCCTCCAGTTGCAAGTTTTGCCCAATTTTCCTGTTTATCAGCTTGGCAGTTGCTGGGAGTTTGTGGTGAGGGGCGTTCTTGATGGGTGCTGGGTACGATGCGGACGGGTATCAAGAAGAGAGTTTGATGCCGAGGACAGGAAAATCGGATTTTGCGGGCTTGTAGACTGGAAGTAGGTTAGGAAGCGGGAATGGGAGAGAGAAAAGTCGGCGAAGTGAGTGTCATGGTTGTGCCAAGGTGGAGGGAGGATGGGCCGATGGGAAGTAGATTGGGTATATAGATGTGTGCAGTCCGTGGAGAAGAACAGAGTCTTGATATTTCAGTGAAGTGAAGCCTCGACTGGCGATGTGATTTATTTCCCTGCGTCGAAGTGGAATGTGCCGCTACAGGGTAAGCAATTTGTTTTGAAGAGACACTCCCGCGATGTGTTTCTCTTCAGCTCATGCAAGTTAACGGACTTGTCGTCAAGTGTCCCAGATGGATTTTGGTATATGAACACGTCGAACTCATCGTCGACAGCGCTGTCTGGGGCATTGAAAAGTGTCTCAGCCGCTGCTGAGTTCTGACTTGGCGGGTCTAAGGCACTCTTCAACTCCATTACATCCTTTCAACTGATTCAGACCGGTATAAGCTCATCTACAAATCATCTTTAGATCTTGATGGACCCGAAAACCGACAAACATCGAACTGAATCCTCCTTGAACTACGAACAAACAATTCTTACCATTCGAACATTTACGAAGCAATTAAAATCGCACTTTGACAACAATGGTACTCGCATTGATCAACTTTAATGGTACTTCGACACAGTTTTCCTTCGAAATTTAGAGAGAGGGGGGAACAACGCCAATTGAAATGGGGAAGGCTCAGAGGGATAAGGTGGTTGGAGAGAGGTTCAGTGAAGCCCGTGAAGAATAGGACTGAGAGGATCCAACACGTAGACAGGACGGGGGAAGTCGATACACATGGCAGGCACAAAGATGGCATTCGATACGAATTTAAGGATATAAAGAGACTCATGGATGCGGATTGAATTACCCGTACCTCGGAGCTCGACAAGTAACTGAGGGCGACATCAACACCCTAGACCTGCTGCATGCAATTACAATACATGCTGCATGCGACTACACAATGCCTCCGATTATGACGTCGCGAATAATACTCAACGATTATGTTAGTCACTGCGGCTGAAGAACGAAAGTTTTCGGTGTTAGAAGTAGGAGGAGAAAGATGCTGGGAGCGACGGCGAGAACCGTTCACGACTGCGAAAGCACAGTTTGCTGGGGCTCATCGATCACCGAAGGACCTCCGGGGAATCACTTTCCACACCTCGAAGCTTCGCCATATGCAGCCCTACGGGTCGCATTTGTGCCGGTCTGCAACATTCGTATCTGTACACTTGAGTGGTGTCTGGGCCTATGAGCTTGCACATTGCACTCGCGAAGGTACACAGAACATTCCAAGGGAGTTGGTACACACGGTAGTGAAGTCACACAAGAGATTGACCGATACGAAAGCGAAGACACGAACTCGTAAATCACTGCAAC
This sequence comes from Halenospora varia, assembly GCA_020726485.1. Classification (NCBI taxonomy): domain Eukaryota; kingdom Fungi; phylum Ascomycota; class Leotiomycetes; order Helotiales; family Solenopeziaceae; genus Halenospora; species Halenospora varia. Next base: position 195,311 of record JAHEWH010000019.1, read on the forward strand.
ATTGGTGGCACGATTCTTGAAAGGAAACCAGCACCCGCTTCGCAGGTGTGCAATTGTTGAGATGTACCAAAACGGAACCAGCTAGCCCAGCTAAGTGAACTCCAAACTCCATCCCAACCTAATCTAAACGCCAGGAGTAGCATTTCCTCTTTACTCAATGTAATCCAAACTCCAAAGGCGCAATCGGATTCAAGCCCACGCACCTAGGTTGACATTCGGCGCAGCCCTCAGCCCCCCAGAAACAGTCTCATCCGCCGTACACAATCCCCAATACGTCCTCCTCCAACTCTCCGCCAACACTGGATCTGCCTCCATCAATGAGTACTCCCTACAATTCATCCTCATATCCACCGCCAAGAAAACCGCTCTATCCAGCACCGCTCTCGCAAACGTAAAATCGTCCTCACACTGCAAGGCGATGGCGGTGAGGAGTAGAGTTTGAACGGTAAAGCCAGTTGGAGGAAGAGAAGGGAGGTCTAGTTGAGCGAGAGCGAGATCGCGGTAGGGTTGAGAACTTGTGGTTGGGGCGTAGAGGGAGCCGATGTATTGCATTATGGTGAGGAGGTGGGTGAGGGATGAGGGGTCGGATTCTAGGCGGGTGAGGAAGTAGTACCGGGGGAGGATGAAGGGGTGGGATTTGTAGAAGTATCTTTTGGGTTGTTAGTATTTGCTTCGTACTTTTGAAGGTAATTTACATACGTATAAAATAAATCAACCAGTTGTCTTGAAGTCGTCGGTATCGAGGGCGATCTTGTCGGACTGCCAGTTGACGAGTTTGAACTGCCAGTATATAGTTCATTCGTTGTGTTTCCGATCATGTGGCCATTCGAGCTGTTGACGTTCATAAAACTGAACTGGTCATTCAAAGCGGTCGGACTGTGACTTCCTGTCCGACTCGTTGAAGTCTTGTTCTTCTTTGGAGCACTTCTGTCCCTCATTCCTCTCCGTGACTTGGCGTAGAAACACGGTTTATCATCTTGTTGACATCGATTGCATGCTGGCATTTCTGCTCCGCATTTGACGTGACGACTCCGACACTATTTCACATCAGTGATTGCCTTTTTGAAATTGTTATCATGACTGTACTTACGGGTATACAAGCTAATGATACCCGGATTCCTCCTCGAGGAGGTCCATCAGTACTTTTCGTGGTTGAGAATTGTGATGCTTTTGACGATTTTGATGAGTGAGAGGGTTCTGATGATTCTGCGGGAGGAGATTCGAAGTCAAAGAACATGTTCATGTTGTCTTCGCCTTCACGTGGCGCAAGCATTCCAGACCCGTTGCCCCTGATAGAACTATTCATCTTGACTTTGGAATATTTCCTCGTTGGAAGTTTGTTCGTGTAAGAGGAAAGAAGAAGTCCAAGCACAAGAAGTTGCCTCAGCAATCGATTGAAGATCGTGTGAATTGAAGATGTTTATAGTGAGGTGAAGAAGATATTAGGAAGACGCGATGAGGGCCCCATATATCGGTTTGGAACGGAAAGCACCCACGTTGCGACCAGACTAGATCCGAAACAGGAAGCGCAATCCTGGAAAGTGTGGACATATCCCTGATCCCCCAAAGTTAACCTTTCCGTCAGCACGAGCATAAAAATTGTCAGCGGAGGCGATCGACTCAGTAGTCGATTTTCCCAGATAAAATCCAGGGCCCCAACCTTAGTGGGCCGGAGGACCCACTTATACCGAGAATAGAGTTATCTTGCCCGATGCATCTTAGAAGAGCTCCAATAGACCCCCCTGCTCTTAGTTCAGCCTTGTAGCCCCAGGACCTGTCATTGTGGTTCAGAAAAGTCTTGTCTCCAGCCACAGCCACTTCGGCGTGGCCCGCAGAGCCGGAATGAAGAGGTACCGGAGGCTATCGTGAGTGAGCCCATGGCAATGCTGATGCATGCTCGTAAATCAACCTTAGAAGATACAAGAAGCAGACTAAAGATTTGGATCAACGACTTCGTATCACGGGATTTGAAATGTGCAAAGGTGGGAGGATTTGCGTTGCACATGAGCACTAGACTCGGAAAATTCATTTGGAAACTTTCATGCTCCAACGGGGAAAGCTGGGGTCGGGTTGGCGGTAATTCTACCCTGCCGACGAAGTTACGAGAGGCGAAATATGTCTCGTTCTGATTGGGTCCCCTTGACTACCATACATTGGATGCACGCTTCCAGAAGGTGTGTAGCTCTGATTCAGAATGACCTGCATGACCTGGCTTAATTTTCCTTGCCGTCCGACTGCTTGAGAAGTGAAGTTTATATGCCTTAGGGCGTGAAGACGTGAGGGTATACATGTACTTAGTTCATGCTTCTCCCATTTCACAAATGAAAATCATAAAAAGCAATAGAAACTCTCCTCCTAACACTTGTTGATCAATCTACGTGTGCTATATCTGGGAGTGGGACAGCCATGTGCTTGTGAGCTCCCAGTGGTGGATAGGCTTTAGGGAATATCAAATTCGATCGCCCACGTCTTTTGCGTATTTGGAGAATGGAACTCCGAAGGGAGATAGCGGTGCATGTCCGCGTTCAATGCATATTCTAACGGACGTAGAGCAGGTAGGTAACCTAGGAAGGTACTGCGATCAATGGACCTTGTCCCAGAAATCTGCGAATACGACGTGGATAATGCCAATCATTGAAAACGGTGAGGTGAAATCGTATGTCATGGCGGAAACGGTCGACGTCGGTGGCAGAAGATGGTGCCTCCAAGCTTCATGCTGTGGCACTTCTTAAAAGAGCGGCAGATGGCAAGCCTCTCAGGAACAAAAATATCAAACGCACCGACGAAGAGCCGATTACAAGACGCCATCCTGAGTGTTTTCTAAATTGACAAATCCTTTTCGGATTTTCCTCTTCGGGAAGCTATCCCTTTTCTGCGGCTGTGATTGGCCAGCATGCAGCTTCCACTCGGATGATGGTTGAACACAATTTAGACATAATCGGTCGGTCGGCCGCCCGTGAACCTCGCACGCGGATCTGAGGTACGGGAGCACCAGCAGTCGAAACAAGATTTCCGCGGCTCATCAGCCTAACAAAACGTCCATGGCCAAATGAGATCGAGCATTCCATCATGGGGCTGAAAATAGACAGTGCTAGTTGGAAGGTTACAGGCTCTAGAGCCCTGACTTTCTAGGCAACAGAACGGCGGTCAAAATGGAGATAAAAACAGGTGCATATGGTGGGAACGGCCAAAACACCAAGACTTCGTGGTAATTTGAGTGCTTCCTGCGGAGAATCACACCGCATCGACACAGCGAGGGTGAAAAGCCGCCAAGACGTAGCTCGAGGGGCCAATTCGTCGTCATTGTCGCATGGCAGCTTGTGGCAATCTGAGGTCTGGCGAACGAGAGGTCTGGAGTGTTGAGGAGGGCTTCTTGAGGTGCGGTCGGGCATCCCGGTCCTGGGTGAGGTTGGAATGCTGGTCGGCCGTTTGCCAAGGGTTGAGAGCCAGAAAGCATTCTGATTGATCGAGGCTGCATGTCAGCATGTAGCATGGTCTTTGACTCAGCTCATGGTGAATTAATCATCACATCTTCAGCATCATTCAGCGTCGCTTGAGTGGACTCTCCCACGTGCGGCCATGCGCTGGCAAGGTTCAGCCGAAGGCGAAGGGGAAGGGCGTGCATGGTGGCATCGTGGCGGCGGTGAGCTCTGTGCTCGAAGGTGTTACCGTTTGGGGAAGACGAGATGAGAGGCGGGTGATGAGGAGGGAGGAGAGCGAGGAGGGATGAGGGATGATTGTTGAAGTTGAGTCAGGAACTTGAGACCTCAGTCAGCCACACAATACTCGCCACAACATAAGCTGCAGGTCACGGGGCAAACTCGCGGGGAAAACTCACGTGATGATACATGACCCTCAACCCTTACCTAGGTAATCGCCAGCCGTTCCTCCATGTGGACTGAACATTTCTTTTAAGCTCCTCCTTTTCTATTCGTCACTATCCCATTAATTCAACCCAAACCTTAAATTTGACGTGGTCGCATCTGTCTACGGAGTACTTGAGCAAGCTTCAGCTCTCTATGCTTATGTAAGGCACATCTTCACATGCCGGCTTTCACCCAAGGCGCTAGCCCCAAAACAGACATCCTCTCCCAAGGCTGAACAGCCGAGGTGAGGTTCTGGCCCGACAGCCAAATTGTCCCGCGACCTTCGTGAACGTGGAGTCGGAATGTGATCCACACATCGTGTGAGATTAACGGTCTGCACATCCTTCTTCACCGTCCCACGAAATATCGGAATCTTCCAAATGCTCCCTCGATGACGTCCAACGACTTTGCTCTTGCGCAGCAGCGGCTGGCAGCCCGACGACAAGCCCGCGAACGTGAAGCCCAAGCCCTGATAGCCGCTCAGCATGACGCCTCGAGAGCCGCTGAACAGCTCAATCGACTTCCTTTTCCTCTTGGGCCTTTGGGCAGAGTGGGCGTTACAACATGGGACAGCATAAGGGGTCGAGAGGGGACACGGCCAGCATTTCGCGTTGGCCAGGTTGATGCAGAACTTTTGGACGAGGAATTGTTGAATCTGCTGAAAGGACAGGTTGGAGATGCACTAAAATACTTTGGATCACATATCCAGGATGATTGGTCGGCGGAGATTATGCTTGCGCTGAGGGCTGTCCTATTCAAGCTCACGATATGGGATCACGACGCGACTTACGGCGCAGCATTACAAAATTTGAAATTTACGGACGCAAGGAATATGGGGCCCGTTCTGGTCTCACCATCAAGATGGCAGAAGGCTATATACGGATTGTTTACTGTAGGGGGAAAGTATGCATGGACAAGATGGGAGAATTGGCTTGTTGACAACGACAATGGATACGATGAGCCGAGTCCTAGGCTCAAGAGCCTTTCACGCCTTTCAGACGCGATTTCAACTGTTCACTCGACAGCAGCTTTCGCTTCCTTCTTGGTATTCTTAGTAAACGGGAGATATCGAACACTTCTGGACAGGGTATTGAGACTAAGATTAGCTCCTCCAACAAGCCAAGTGAGTCGTGAAGTGTCTTTCGAGTACCTGAATCGACAACTTGTGTGGCATGCCTTTACCGAATTCCTTCTATTTGTACTCCCACTTGTTGGAATAAGTCGATGGAGGAGATGGCTTGCCAGAGTGTGGAGGAAAACGAAGTCCATTATGCGAAGTGGCGGTGAAGAGGAGGATGTCAAAGCTGGAGAATTTTCCTTTCTACCAGAAAGAACCTGCGCCATCTGCTACCAAGATCAAAACACAACCGGCGCATCAGAAGCCGAAATCATTGCAGCGTCTGGAGCATCAGGTGTTATCGGATCTGCTCAGACAGACATAACTAACCCATATGAGACTATTCCATGTGGCTGTATATACTGCTTTGTGTGTCTAGCTAGTCGTCTCGAAGCTGAAGAGGGAGAGGGGTGGACATGCTTAAGATGTGGAGAAGAGGTCAAGGAATGCAAACCATGGAGCGGCGATGTTATTGAGGAAGCCAGCAAATCAGCCACGGTCTCCAAAAGTGTCGGATTCAAGGAAGAACCACGAGAAATGGTGGAAGTCGAACCTCGACCTGAAGACGACACTTCGCAAAATGCGGGAAACGATAATAGAAAGGGTAGCTCTTCGTCATCCTCATCGGACTCGGAATTGGGCGATGCGGAAGCTTTCGACGAGGAAGAAGAAGGCGAGATCGAGTTCGAAGACTAGACCGCGTGTCTGATAAGAACTCGATTGCTCTCATCTGATTACTTCACGGAGAATTAGCATAATCAAACTTGGTTCAGGGGCGGCATATCAAAAGGCGTTCGGGTATGTTATGGTAATGAGGAGCGGATGATGTCTCTGAATGATACCGACTTTATACATTTATTCCAACGCTTCAGAACATTTCATCGAACGATTGTGCGGTCCTTACTTTAGCTTAAGATTTCATACCAGCTCAATCAGTCCTGCCTGAGTATTTCCTTGTTGATTTATCGAAAGTGTCGCGAGCTATGACATCACTGAATTCTGGACTAAGAAATCAACCGTCGCCGGACCTAAAAGAGCCTAGTCTAACTTCATCGGTCTTACTATGATGATGATCCTAGCATATTTGTTGTACTCAAGTACATCAACTATTACTACCATCCTCCCAACCGGCTATCCTTCAACGTCCCTTCTCACATATAATTTGAGTGGTACAATTAATTCATATCGAAGGACAATATGGTGTGGGAATAACTTGAGCTCACTGCTCCTCATATCACCTACCTAGCGTTCTCCATTTCCCTCATATCATACGCTTTGTTCTCCCAATTTATCAGAAACAACCTTCACCTCTCCGAACCACCTCTCGGAGTCCTCTTCGGAATAATACTAGGTCCTCATGCTCTGGACTGGGTCACGCCTCGCAAATGAGGAATGGATGATGGAGTCATACGAGAAACCACCAGAGCCATTGTCAGGATACAGTGTTTCGCTGTCGGAATCGAATTGCCTAAAATGACCTTCAAGAGACACTGGCTATCAGTGCTTCACTTCCTTGGTCCTATCATGACCTTTTCCTGGGGTATCACTGCTATTTTCGCTCACTACATCTTCAACATTGGTTGGACTACATCTCTAATCATCGGAGCATGTCACTGTTTTACGGATCTCGTCCTGGCAGCAAGCGTTCTCTCCAAATCCAGATTCAGCTCCCGAGCCCCAAACGAATCAAGCACCTTCTATCAGCTGAATCAGCCTGCAACGACGGTGTCTCCTTCCCATTCCTCTACATCGGAATCATGGCCCTCAAATACAGAACCGCAGGCGAAAGCATAAAAGAATGGTTCCTCATAACCGTTTTCTGGCAATGCTTTCCCTCACTTGTCGCCCACCCTTCCAAGTTATCACAAAACCAAAGTTCGAAAACATACAACAGCGGGGATTCGCCGATGGTCACCCACTCGACTACTAATCCGCCGATCTGAAGCTTGTGTCTGGCAGAGCGGATGGGAAGCCCAATTCTCCGTGTTCCGCCTTTCGCGATTCACGATCTGGGAGCCGAAGACTGAACAACTTTTACCTCGTGTAGCCACGTTGTCCGCAGCTACGCGGAGCCGCGTACCGCCTCATCATTTCCCCTTGAGAAACGGCGTTAATCTTCAGGCAGTCGTTACGGCGCTCTTATTTTAGTGGTGGGATGATTCCTAAAACGCTCACCGGTTGTTGCTAATAAAATTGTTTTCCTGTACACATAGCTTCAAGGTCCATTCTGGAAAGAGCCCTTTAGTGTGACTGTCAGGGTCGCCTTAACCGATTTATACATCAGGTATAATACAAACTTGAACGGATTTGATACTTTCTCCGCTTTCTCCTTTTCATCTCTTGTCGTATGCACTTCGTGAAGATAAGGAAATAGAAACGGAAGCCCAGGATTTCTCGATCATAGCCTTTGGTAGCACGCATACCCCTGACTGGGGTTTATAAGTCCCTAAACTTTGACAGGTTGTCGGGATGAGACCCCGCATTCTTGAAGCCGGAAGTATGGCGGCTGTGGGGTAATAGTTTCGAACGCGTATAAGTCCTGTTGCAACCCAAGCCAACGAAGAACAAACGTATAGAGACATCGGAAAATACCTTTACAAATTTGCTAATTGGTTCAACCAAGGCAGGGTTGGCAACATAATATCCATTAACATCATTGGCGAGGCTTGACCACATGAGGTGAACTCTGCTAATTTTGCTGAATTTAAGGCAAAATTGTTCTTACAAACTCGTCGAAAGAGATCGTGGTCATTGTCTGTTATATGCCTTGCTAGTTCCCTTGGAGGTTGGCAACTTACCGCTTCTAGAAATGAGAAATCCACTAAGAGAAGCCTTTCCAATTCCGATTTCTTGACCTTAGTAATGTACTGCCAAAATCGCGAGGTATAGAGGAATTTCCTTGCTCGGGCGTGTACTTCCTATAGAGCTCCAAGTATCTCCGCTGATGAACCGAAACATCTGAGTAATACTTATCTTAATAGCCGGGAGATAAGGTCACTCGCTATAGACCTATGCTAAGAATACGAAGGGTAACTTCTTCTGTACTTCTGTGCTCTAAACTATAAAAAGGTCTTAAGCCCCTCCTATACGTTAGAGCCTTCGCTTATAGTAGGATCGTAAGTATATACAAGTTCGTCTTAACATCGGCCTTTCGTATCGGGCAGTAGCTTTACGACCCCCTCGTGCCCGTTCCTAGCCGCCTGGATTAGCGGCGTCCAGCCATAGCCATCCTTCGCCTCGACGTCGGCCTTCGCATCGAGCAGCAGCTTCACGACCCCCTCGTGCCCGTTATAAGCCGCCCAGTATAGAGGTGTCCGGCCAGCACTATTCTTTGCCTCGACGTCGGCCTTTATATCGAGCAGCAGCTTCACGACCCCCTCGTGCCCGTTCCTAGCCGCCTGGAGTAGCGGCGTCCAGCCATAGCCATCCTTCGCCTCGACGTCGGCCTTCGCATCGAGCAGCAGCTTCACGACCCCCTCGTGCCCGTTCTCAGCCGCCCAGCATAGAGGTGTCTGACCAGCACTATTCTTTGCCTCGACGTCGGCCTTTGTATCGAGCAGCAGCTTCACGACCCCCTTGTACCCGTTATAAGCCGCCTGGAGTAGCGGCGTCCAGCTATCGCTGTCCTTCGCCTCGACGTCGGCCTTTGCATCGAGCAGCAGCTTCACGACCCCCTCGTGCCCGTTATGAGCCGCCCAGTATAGAGGTGTCCGGCCAGCACTATTCTTTGCCTCGACGTTGGCCTTTATATCGAGCAGCAGCTTCACGACCCCCTCATGCCCGTTCCTAGCCGCCTGGAGTAGCGGCGTCCAGCCATAGCCATCCTTCGCCTCGACGTCGGCCTTTGTATCGAGCAGCAGCTTCACGACTCCCTCGTGCCCGTTATAAGCCGCCTGGAGTAGCGGCGTCCAGCTATCTCTATCCTTCGCCTCGACGTCGGCCTTCGCATCAAGCAGCAGCTTTACGACCCCCTCGTGCCCGTTATGAGCTGCCTGGAGCAGCGGCGTCCGGCCATCGCTATCCTTCGCCTCGACGTCGGCCTTCGCATCGAGCAGCAGCTTCACGACCCCCTCGTGCCCGTTATGAGCCGCCCAGAGTAGCGGCGTCCGGCCATCGCCATCCTTGTCTTTAAACCTTGCCCGCTTTCCTAATAGCAAGGACAGGATTTGATCATGTCCGTTAATGGCAGCAAGCGAGAGTGGTGTACGCTTATGATTTGAAGGTATATCAACTTTTGCCCCTTTCACATTTGAAAGTAGCCTTGCGACTTTCACGTAACCCTTCTCTGCAGAGTGATGCATAGCTGTATAACCCTCTCCATCTGTCTTGTTAACTGCGCAGACCCTTAACAGAAGTTTAACTACATCCTCAAATCCAAGTCTCGACGCTACGTGCAGTGCAGGGAGACTACTACCGATGACTGGTGCATCGAAGAAATTCCTAGCACTATTGCGAGATTCCGAAGCTAGGACAATGTCTAGAAGAGGTCTATGCTGCTCCTTCACGGCCCAACCAAGGAGCCCATGTAGATGCGAGGCTTGCGACTGGCCACTAGATATCCAAGGATGAAAATTCCAAGACTTGTTGGGATTGACGGCAAGCTGCCTGAACAAGTCCCAGACAGCAGACTCTCTAGTTATCATTTTTGTCTGAATAGCCCAGCTTGCTACCGCGTAACGAAGGAATTTATACTGTTCTTGATTTGCAATTGTTGTTGGCTTTCCGGGCAATCTCATAGAAATCGGTTTGTTTTGTTGATTTGGTGTCAGAGCAATGCCTCTGCTGATCTTCGACATGATAGTTCCGAATCCACTGATTTTTTGAGTCGCCATAAAGTCCTGTGGCATAATAGGAAGTCTTATATCGGAGTTTTTTTCTATTTGGAGACCAAAATCGGAAAATGAGAGGTAAGTGACACAAAATTCGCCGCAGCTAAGCACGCCTTGTGCGGAATCGGTCGGATATGAGTCGTTACCCCAATGTCTTTGGAGAAATTGCTTTACTGAGGGGTGTGCGAAACGAACGCATTGATCAATAGCATCTAACACGACGAGATTTGCACAGCAACCAATCAAAGATGCCGGTTTTGGCACCTTGTCGGAATCCCATGCTTTGTCGCCTAAGTCAAAGGCCACTGCTTCCATCAATTCCTCGATGTGGAGCGGCCGTGCAGCGTAGCTAACCCATTTTAACACCTTTGCAGTATATTGCCTTCCATGTCGGATTCTTTCAAGACAACGACGGTAGGTCTCTTCTAGATCCCTTGGAAGATCTCCAATCGCTTTGTGCATGTTACCGGCACTTGAATACGTATCCCATAGCGCTTCCACCTGAAGATAAACCCACAAGAACCTGATAAGTCAACAATCGGTATGACAATATTACTTAAGGCTCTTGAAAAGACGTACATTCCTGATGCCCCTTTTAAAAGATTTTTCTTCATCTCCTCCATTAGTGCAAGGTCACTTTTTAGTTCACAGACACTAAATTTATCTTCCACAACGGTTTCGATGTATAACGGCATGTCTGTTGTAATGTTGTTCAATGTGGAGATATGAACGGTTCCTGGGATGAATAGAGGCACCTTTAGGTGCGGGGCTATCTCTTCTCTGCTGAAGATAGCTATGCGCGAACCGTTCTGCTTTGCTTTACTTCCGAAAAGCTTTTGTGCAAATCGAAGCACTTTCTCTGCCTCCTCCTCGTCCAATTCATCAAGACCGTCAATGATGTAGATTATCTTTATCATATTTTCGGACAGGCTTATGATAATATCATATAAGTCTTGGAGGTCATGCTGTGTGAATTGTCGCCCGAAGAATCTCCAGATCTGTTCCTGGACTTCTGCTGGGCAAGGCCTGTGAGTTGCAGTAAGATGCACAAGTACCTGCTTAATTAAACTTGCAAATAAATCAGTCGCTTTTAGCATATCGCTTTGGTTATATTCGCAATAGAAGTAGACGGTGATGTCTCCGGATCTCGCAGAGTTGCGCTTTGTAGCTTCTACGACTGATGTGCTACACAATCACCAGTTAGAAAGATATAACAAAAATACGCATACTATAACCTACGCAATCACCGTCTTGCCCGAGCCAACTATAGGAGTAATCATATCAGCCTCGATGATCGTCTTCTTGACGTGGACAAATTATACTTATCCCTGAGCACCATAGAGATGAAGATCCCTTTGCATTGAGCCAATCTTGAAATTTCGGATGCTCTAAGAACCACTGCCCGGTACCTTGGAGTTTTTTGTTGCAGAGTCGGCGGTGTACCCTCTCATGGTCATAGGCTGAGATCTTGTCAAATAGTTCTTGCTGGCTTGTGGGGTCCACTGTCTAATATCAATGCCTGCAAGGCAGATAACGCAAGTCAGCGCACTTACAGCATTTCTCGATCAGCAGCGGATTTCTACGAAGAAGCGAGGTATTTAGATCTGGACAGTCAAAAGGTCAGACATATTTGCTAAACTACTAGCAACCAAAGTAGACGAGTTGAGGGTAAAGTGACATACTTGCTTTCTCTGCCGAATGTAAACATTGTTTCAATAATTCATTATCCTTTGGAAACGCAGAATGTGCTAGTCGTAGTCAGGTAGGGATCGAGGAAATGCAAAATGCTGGGGTTTGTATTGCAAATATTGGGCTCATATTTAGCAACTCGATACTCATAAAATAATCAGACATTTGCTCGAATCTGACAAATAAAATTTTGTTTCAAAAGGCGCTACAAGCCAATCGTAAAGTTCCAGTAACAACATCTTGGGAGATGTAAAGGATTAAGATTAGAAAAGACTACTAACCGGTGTGTACTTGTCCCGCTTTGGGTGTGATGGTGTAGAGTATTCCTTTTGCATAGACTGCAGCGACGGCAGCTGCATATGGCTGCCAGTTCTTGTTCTTCTGGCCGTCGCCGTAATCACAAACCCCTCGTATCACACCCGTTGGGAGTGTGTTCATTACCCCCGCTGCCTCCATCTCCAGCCCTATGAGATCGTGTTCGTCTCTGAGCACATCCCTCCGTCGAGGATTCCGCATCATTGAATTTCCAGACCCAATATTGCCGTACCAGACCCGCGTGCGTTCGGACTCGTCGCGGGGTACCCTCTCAATCCGCTCTAACGCTAACGCCATCTCTCCTGGTGTCGTGAACAAAATATCCTCCTCTTGACTCGGGCATAGGAATTTGTTTTCACACACTTTCTCCTGAAACGCAACTAGGTATCTGTCGAAGATATTTTCTGCCTTGAATGGCTTCTTCTTCCTGAGTTTGATGTCTCCGATTGCGGCCCTAACAATTGCAGGAGTCTCTGCCTGGCGGCTGTTGGGTAAGAAGCCATCCTCCGTGTCTTTACCAAGATCGTAGTGTATGATGCCGGTACTTGCCTTTTCCGGTACACAGACAAGAACGTCGCCGAGCCGGATATCGCGACACTCTGTGGGAGATTTCGGATAGATATTTGGGAGGCCAGCAGCCACTCCGACCAACAAAGCAAACCAGATGTTCCGGAACCTCGCTTTTACTTGGTTTACAAGAGCCGCGGCAGCGCCGACACCGTAGTTTTGCCCTGTCGGCCATGTCGCAACCACGACATTGTGCCCGTTGATCTCGCCCCCAATATATATGTAGTCGTCGCCTCGAACTGTTTCAAAATGCCCGTCATGTTCCTTATCCAGTACACCCAAAGCAGCTTCCGCCTCGATAGGGAGCACGGCTATCCATGCGATCGTGTAATCATCATAGCTGAGAGTTCGGCCCATCCTGGAATGAGCAATAAGCCTGGCTCTGCCCTGGCTCAAGTTATCCTCCTTACGGACTTCACTAATGGACGAAGCGGGTGGTATAAATGGGTTGAATCTGTCCCCTCAGCTGCCACAGGTTTGCAGCGCGTCAGGCACCCTTTATGGTGCCTGGCGTCATGCTAAGCGGGCCAACTAAAAGAAGGGCTCGAGAAAGGGAGGGGGCCATTAACCTTAAAATTACGCGCATCTTGCGCACTCCCCCGAAATTAGTTTCCATTTCCGCTTTCTCAAGTTCGCAAAACAAGGGGAGTGGTGTTAGTGGAGGAGTGATGAATTATGGAGTTGGGTGCCGCTCACCCGAGCATCACCCGAGCCGCACTAAAAGCAGCGTGTTGAGGGGAGATGGTTTTACACATTTCTGCTCTAGTCTGGCTGAGCGAAGGGTGTGGCTATGTTAGGTCAACTGCTGAACCAAAACAGAATTGCCAATCGGGCTAACCTTTCCCCGTTCCGTATTCTCGGTATGGAAAAGCGGCGACCCGGCAAAAGGTGTTTCGAGTTTTGAGGAATAATATTCGGGCGAAACACAAGTACCAGTAACGTGAAAATACTAAAGAAAAGTATAATACCAAAAACCGTAAATCATTTTAATATTAAGAAGCTAATGTATGTCTAGAGGAGTAAGATAGCCCAATTCTCCTTATTCCGTAATTCGCGATTTACGATTCAGGATCCGGGATCGGGGATCCAAAGGCGCTTAATACGAAACAGAAATTAAATAGTTTATAGCTGAACGGAAAGTCCGAGATTCTTCTACCTTTACTTAGTATATGAAATCTCTAATTTAATAGTAAGGTATTAATAAAAAAACAAAAACAAAAATTAACTCACTTAAAATTAGTTCCTTTTATTAATATATAAGGGGGTAGTTGGTAGGCAATAGGTCACGTGTAAGAACAAAATGAATTGTGTGTCAGAACTAATATCTATTAAATTATTAGATTATATTACTTTATCACTTTTAATAAAGTTATTTATAACTTAATATAAGCCAGTACAAGCTAGGTTATAAGCTATTATAATAATAATACAATAATATAATAAGTATTATTTATACTTAAAAGAAAAGTAGTTATATTAATGAATTTTAGTTTTAAATAATTAACATGAACTTTATTGAGCATCAGTACAATACTAGCAAAGGCCAACCGCTTCACCTGCCTAATGCGCTTCATCTAATGCAATCACTTGACCCGCAGCCATGCTCTGCTCAACAAAGAGGCTCAAACATACATTGAACAGTAAGCAAGTGCTCTCTGGTGTTATATAAGGGCAAGAAAGGTCGACAATCATAAGGCAGCCAGGCTGGAATACTTAACCAAGTTTCTCAACTTCATCAGGTCACAAACCTTCGAATCCCAATCACTATCATTTGCCATCAAAACGTTTCCATTCTTGATGTATGCCTGTCCTAGATCTACCTGGGCTCTTGGTATGAAGCTTTCTAAGGTGTCAAGGTACTGATGTAGTGGCCCAAGCTAGGCAGGGCTTAAGCCACTATCTATCACTTTATGTTTGAACTTACTATAGCTAAATTTACCTCCTACCTCCTGCTGCTCAATGCACATCTCGCGCAAGATACAGTAGATCATGTGTATATATAGGGGTACGGCCTCACTACTATTTAACACTATTAAATCTATTATCCTTTTTGTGTTTAGATTAGATTTGTTGATCTACAACAGCTTAACCTAAGCATCTAGATGTTAATAGGTATGCTTTATTTTTTAAAGGTTAGAGTCTAATTAACAAGGGCTATAGAAGTACTTGCCTTAATTGTATATATGTTAGTTAGTGAGTACAGCACCCGTACTTAGCGGGTTTAATAACAAGAATATGGCTCTGTAGGGGGAGCCCCTATTATCTGAAATAAAGGTATTTGTCTGATTATAGAATATTGGTGCAATTGAGGCAATTGGAAATTGCAGGAATCACTGAATATATTGGAATAACTAAAGAACTAATTCTAAGAAGTGGTGTTGAGAGATAGCAATCTCAGGAGCTGTTCCATGCTAAACTACAATAGGCAAGGCGTTATACCCTGAAATGACAGTATTATAATAAAAGACGATACCTGTTACGGGCTTCAGAAGCTAGCCTACATTAGAGGGGCTTAAGTAGTTCTCTGAGAGGCAAGATAGTATATAAGTCTTACTAAATCCTTAAGAACTACAGATAAATATACTTGATAGGGCAGTAATGTTAAAGAAAATATAAGGATCTTAGCAATTATATAAGTCGCTTTCTAGGATACTCCTTTCCTTATTTTATAAGATATTAAGTGGACCCCCAAGCAAGTCGTATTAAGGGAAAGCCTTTAGGGCACCATGTAAGAGAAGTTTCTCCAAGTGTTTTAGGACAGGCATAGTAAAAATAGGCGCTGTAGTGACCTCCAAAAGCTCATGCTGACAGGGCCGCTTTCGAAGTAGACGCAAGTGCTGTGCGAGCAAATCCGCTTCTCCGGACACTATAGTCGTCGCGGTAGAGCATGTTGAAGAAGAAGCATGGCTAAGGGAGCTTGCTGATAGTCCCGCCGAGGAACTTGAGCTACTATCCATAGCTGTGAGACCTTTAGGTGAACCTTTGGCCTTCGCGGGGAAGATGTTGTCTTTCACTCTCAATGGAGAGCATCCCACCGTACCCTATTTAAGAAATTCCCCGCAGCTCTAGTGTTGGGCAGCAAGCTAATTGGAATTGGCTCGATCGACGCTGATGTTACACGGGAGTAGCGGTGAAGATGTAAACCCCAATCGTTGGTTCAATTCTATCGATAACTTTGTTCTACCTACCACATTATAATACAAGTGATTGCCGATGTGATCAATCTGCTCTGAACATCGAATTTTGTAATACAATACTCATATCAGGGCGAGCCTTGAATAGTCTAGGCTCTCTTTGCTTCATCAGTAACTGTGTGACTAATGGTCGAGCGAACACGTCTGAGGACTCGTGTAAGGCATGACGCATTTCGCTCGGATGTGATAGAGTGCACATCCCCGAGGCAGGTCGTCTTCTTGGTGATTTGTTAATCTTTGTATTTACATTTTGTTATCACAAAAAATTATCTAAGCAGCTGCATCAATAGGCAGGACCTTGTGTAAAGCTCGTACTATACTAACTACGTTCACTTCTATATAACTAGCCAGGCTCTCTTCTTCTCCCCTAGAATTTAAGTGTTTCCTTAAGCTACTTTACGCTCACCTAAATACTCTTTTATATGATTGTATTCACACTTTATACCATGGTATAATACAGTACATAGCTTTATTTACTAAATTAATATTCTTAATACTAAGGCCTTCTTAATTATAAACCTTAAGTGACGATCACTTGACTATTATACCCTTCTATTGATAATACTAACTAGTGAGACTAGGGGTCCTATTAGTAGTCAGGACTAACCGGACCTGGATCGTTACATAACCGTACTAACAACTAACATTAAGTATATCTCTATAAACCGGGTTCTCCTTTCGCTTATCCTTGACATCCGTCTGAGCCAAAGGTCCCTTATTCTTCAGGTGTTCGTGACACTGGACGTACAGCCCGTCTCGTGGCAGTGGAGTTTGACCTCACAGATCCCTAACCCTTTCTCTGTCCCAAATATCGTTAACCCTCTCCTTTCTCTGGTCTTCACACGTCGGAAGCTCACGGCAACCGAAGGGAGCCTCCTGTCTCCAGCGCGCATACTGGGCTGCCCCCCTCGCACCTACAAAGACAGGATCGGCTAAAACCGCCTCTCTAATCACCGTATCCCCGCTGCTCTTAGAGCCTACCAAGTCGGCAACACTCTCTCGAAGAGCATCTAGAAAGTCCGGGTTTGTAGCATTCTCACCCAGAAGCAGCACCTTGGTTAACCCTCCGTTTGTGGAAGCGAGAGCTTGCTGCGCAACGTCCCTTAAGCGCCCTCTAACATGGACCCAGAACTCAGATGGCATGCCATATCTTGCCATGCTCTCTAGTCCCGCCTTAAAATCTGTAGTATGGACGAGCGGCGGCTGTACCCAGTCGAACGGTGCGCGGACGACACCCGCGGCGACGTACAGAGCGCGCCGTGTGAAGCTGGCAACGAGGACAAGGTTGGACGGCATACGCTCCTCCTCGTCCCAGCACACGAAAAGATTTCTATAGTTGGCACAAAGCCCGTTGCCGTCCGCGACGACCGCCGCGTGAGCCTCGCCAAGCACTTCTGGATACATGCCTGCCTGGATACCTTGACCAGGCTGCGGGGGGTCGAGCCAGGACCGAAGGCCGGCGTACTCGAGAGCATCACTGAGGTCTTCTCTTCGCAGGCCAGAGAGCGGCGGGCCGGTGATGGCGACATAGTCGAGGTGAAACGAGGGGCCCAGGGACGGAGAAAGGGCTGCAACGGTCTCGTCCCGGAGGGACAGAAGCATATCAGCAAGGACGCCGACTTCGGGCGTGGCAGGTCGGCCCAGCTTCTTGTTAAGTGAGCGGCGCCATTTCTCGAGGAATGTCAGTGCGGGCGGCCCAGGGGCATCAACCAGGCGGGACAGAAAAGTAGTGTAGTCTGGAGACGCGACCACTTTAGACAGGTCGAGAACAGAGCTGTTGACCAAATGGGCGGCAGATGTCCTGAAGGTGGCTTGTCAATTGCCTGGATCATGTAACTCCTCTTTGCTGGATAAGACACTCACCCGTATGAATGTGTCAGATCAAAACCGATGCCCGGCGCATCGTAGACTCCGGCAGGGAGACACTCTGAGCAGAAGGGGAACTGGTCGCGCGGGGTATCCACAGCGACAGCCAGCAAGGCAGCGAAGCACCAGGATATGAACATCATTTTCCTTGTGTTGTATTGTCACAATAGAGCTTTGGGGCCTCGAGTATTATTTAAAGGTGTATTTTGAGGGGTCGATGCAGTCTCAAGAGGCGAAGCAAGGACAGCGCTAAAACACACTGATAAACGCTCCCCTGCATATTTAGTGGGCATACAGGCACTCATTGTGCGTCAGGTAGGTTTTTTTAATAACCCTTGAGAAAATCTGGAACAGAAAGTAGGCTTTGAGGTGCACTATAACAATCCTTGTCCAGTCTGTCATGATTACTAACAGGGCTTAGGTGTCATTCAGTTGGTATTGTTAATAGAAGTGTATGATAATTCAGTGATTTGTTCCAGTTGAACCATGAATATATTTCATTCATGAATTAACTAGTTGGTTGGTGAATGGATTATTAAAACTTGACTCACCACAAAACTAGTTAAGCCATGAATCTTGAAATTGAAGCTATTCCTAACTTTAATTTACCTCACCAACAGTGTTTTTTCTTAACCTTTTAGAAGCTCATGGCTTCACTACTTTTACCCTACCTTTCCCCTTCCTTTTTATCTTCCCATTATCTACTACTATATCCTTATCCCCCTTACCCTCATTATCCTCCTTATCCTCCTCATCCTCACCCTCCTTATCTTCAGAAAGGTTCAAACTTGATTGTTGATTATGATGAAGTAGAAGGAAGCAGGAGTAGGAGTGAAGAAAGGAGTTAATTATGATAATATATTCTTTAAATAAACATGTGATTATATACTTACTTGTCAAACTATTTTACTCTTTTATTTATTCGCTTAGCACTAACAGATGAATCCTGCCTGACCCGCACTCTGTTGGCACTGCTCTTGGAAGCACAAAGCAGAGTAGGTGTCGAAGTTGCTATATATCCCGGGTTTGCAGACCTTGGGGCCACGCCCAGAGCAGACGACGGTCTTGTAGCCTAGGGTCCGCGGGCACAATCCGCCGTCACAGCTCCGCTGGCACTGGAGCACGTCGACGTAATTGCCGTTGACGCACCCAATTGACCCCAGGCACGCCGAGCACTGGTACCATGTGCGACCAGCCGAGCCAACGCTGGGGGAGCAGGTGCCGAACTGGCAGAAGATATTGCACTGCATTGACGTGAGGTATTGGG
This sequence comes from Halenospora varia, assembly GCA_020726485.1. Taxonomy (NCBI): domain Eukaryota; kingdom Fungi; phylum Ascomycota; class Leotiomycetes; order Helotiales; family Solenopeziaceae; genus Halenospora; species Halenospora varia. The sequence goes on from JAHEWH010000019.1 coordinate 214,021, forward strand.
AGCCTTGTAGACACTCTATGGATCTGAGCGCGGGGAAGTTCGAGGTTAGCAGGGTCTCAAGAGGAGGGAAGGGGACGAGGGAAGAGAGGGAGCAAAACAGGAGAGCGCAGTACGAGACGCGCCTTACTTGGTTGAATCGTCCTGGGTGTCGCCCAACGTCGACATGACTATGACGTCCAGGTTCGGGTCCCACGTAAACGTCGTCGAGTTGATGTTGACGGGCGACGTCCAGCCTGTCGGGGGTGCCGGCAGTGCATCGTTGGTAGCCGCTGTCAACGTTCCCGGCGGCTGGCCAGGGACGTAGGCGCCGTCATTGGGGGTCGGTGGGGTGGTATGCCCCCATGTGTCCATGATGTACATGGACATGGCGCAGTCGGCAAAGCTCTCGGCGTTCAGCCGAGCCACGTCGCTGCCCTTCCAGTAGGCTAGGTCGGCGACGGCCTGAGGGTGATAGGCGTAGTCCAGGCATCGCCGATTCTACACGGTGCGGGCCCAGTGGTACGTCTCGTACAACATGGTGCGCTTGCCTGGACGTTGTAGAAGTTGGTCAGCGTCAGCTGAAAGTTTATGTTGCCATCAGCCTTCGCGGTTATATTGGCTAGGGAGATGCTGTTGGTGAAGAAAGGGCCGCAAAATACGATATAGTGCGCAGTCCAGAACCATTTCGGCTCGTCCCACGAGTATGCGATAGGAGGGTTGGCCTCCTGGCAGAGCTTTTGACCGTTGGGAAGGGTCACGTGGGTGTCGCCGCAGTAGAGCCAGCCGTAGGTCCAGAAAGGGCTGTTGCCAGTCCTCACAAAGTGTATCAAGTACTCTCCTTCTATATTCGCTATTTCGGTGTCAGTACGCGCATATAGCTGCCCCAGTCAAAGCAAAACAGGCGCAATGGCTAGCGAAGGAGGAGCTTACTCCCAATTGGACCAAAGTCGTAATCGTGACCAACTGGGGAGTCATTCCGCGAACCGTTCCCCATATAAAGGTCCATGACATTCTGCCACTTGCCATTGGGAGACCATTGCATACTTCTAAAAGTCAGCAGTCTTCTTCATGCGTCCCGGGGGGGGGGGGGGGGATCTTACTGTAACTTGGCCATGGTGCCTGCATCTATCCACGACTGGCGCAAGATCTTCGCCTGCAGGCCGGTGCAGTACTGGATGGTCGGGTCAACGGCACCATACCCTTTCAGGCCGGGTTGAGGTGTCGTGCTGTTGGTCGGTGGGTACAACTTCTGCAGATCGACCGCCCAGTCGCTTGTGCCTGCAAAATTGTACGCCAGGTACAGGTTTGTCCGGCTTTGCTAGGTCGCGTCGCTCATGTACCCGAGTAAGCCACCCACTGGTTCGAGTCGTACACGAGTATGTTGGAGTCGCTCGCCGCATCGTAGATCTGCTGGAGGCCGGGGTTATTCACGGTGATAAACGAGTTGATCTCGGCATTGGCGATGTACCCCGGGTGTTCGTGCACGGGGCCGGCTGCGCGCCGGAGGTGGTGCCGGTGTAGGTGCACATAGGGCCGGTGCAGCCCGGGGTGGTCATCTGGAAGGACCGACCGTAGCTGGAGACGCCGACGACAATTTTGTTGGTAGGAACGCCGGCTTTGGTGATCATGGACAGCGAGTTGAGGGTCTCGGTGAGGTTCACGTGGGAGCAGAGACAGTTGCCGCCGGGGCACCCGGGGTCCAAGTTTGCGTTGCCATAGTCCCACTGGCAGTGCAGGTCGTAGGTCATGTAGACGATGTAGTCGACCACTGCGGACATCTGGGCGATGGGGAAGTGTTGCAAATACCAGAAGGAGGCCGGCGCGGCAATGGAGACGGTTTTTCAGGGAGGGAGTTTGCTCCCGAGACTTGTGAGGAAGGCCAAGCAGTTTGGGCCTCTAGGTGGGTGTCGAGTATGGACCGGAAGCGAGAAGGAGCGGAGCGAGTTGGGATGAAATGAATCGTGACGGACATCGTCTTGCTATTCAGCAAGAACGCCTTGCCAATTTCATATAATGAACTAATATACGCTAGCTCGTGTCAAAAATGAAATAAAAAGTTTGTTAACGATAGAGAAGAGCAATTAGATCCTGGGCGAAGATACCTAGAACTTACAAAGGTAGCTTGAACGGTAGACAAGATAATACGGTCGACTTGTTTGTCTTGGTTGCCGTGGCCAAGTCCTAGCTATTGTTTTGTCCAATTCATTTGAATATACTTTTTCTGAGAAAATCCCTCTTGTGATGTTAAATTGTCAGCAATATAAAAAGGTTTCTTCCTGTTCACCTACACCCTCTTTTTAAGCTTCCTATGCCATGTCGCTCTACCTTTGGCTCACCTTGAAGAACAGTTTAGTGGAAGACAAGGGAAATCTAAAATATTAAAAGTCAGGCGCACATTCGCCAGAGTTTTTAACATTACTTCCGTCGAAAAGTCTTCTTCTTTTTGTTTTACAGAAGGCAAGAAAGCACCAGGACGAGAACTGACGTTGGCGTTCACGACCCCTGCAAGCGAATAGAAGCGAATTGTGGGGCTCTCAAGCTTCGTATTGAAACTTGAACTTTTTCAAACCGCGTTGCACTCCGCACAACAACCCGAAACATGGCATTCGCTATCGAGGTGCCCGGCGAGGCCGCCCCTCTCTCCCCAGAGCAAGTCTACCTCGCCTTGCAATCTGCTGGCTCATCGCACCAGTTGCAGATCCAGACCGGTACGCAACAGCTTCAGGCGTGGGAGACACAGCGGGGTTATTACACGTTACTGCAGGTATGTTGCATTTCTTCCCACATTAACCTTCAAGATCACATATTAATTTGTGGGAATCGCGCAGGCAGTTTTTCTCGATAAGTCCCTACCATCGGAAGTTAGATATCTGGCTATTATCCAGCTCAAGAATGGAATCGATAAATATTGGCGGAAGGCTGCTATTAATGCGCTGTCGAAGGAGGAGAAGGCTGAGATTAGGTCGCACTTGATACAAGGAGGTCTGGATGAGCCGAATGCGAGTCTGGCACTGCAAAATGCACTGGTTGTATCGAAGGTCGTGCGTGTCGAATATCCTCTGGATTGGCCTGATGTTCTCCAAAACTTAATTAAGGTCCTGCGGACGGCACACCAGTCAAACCAACTACACCTAAGGAGGGGAATGATGATAATGCTGCAGGTTATAAAGGAGTTATCTACAGCAAGACTGAGGACGTCACAAACCAGCTTACAATCGATAACACCGGAGATCGTATTCTTACTCAACGAGATTTACACGGAGAAGGTGGCATATTGGATGGCGTTCTTGAATGGAAATGGAGAAGATGAGGGAGGGGCTATGGACGCTATGGAGAACAGTCTATATGCTCTCAAAACGCTTCGACGGTTATTAATCGTTGGTTATGAGTATCCCAACCACTCTAGCGACGTACAACAGTTTTGGGAGCTGTCTCAACACCAATTTGGGCAATTTCTAGAGATGGTAACGCACGAACCGCCAGCTCTATTTTCGCCAGCAAAGGAGATAGTGGAGAAACACCTTGCCCAATTCTCGAAGCTGCATGTGCAGATGTCTAGCATACACCCTGCTGCATTTGCACTTCTTCCAAGCTCTCTGGACTTGGTCAGAGCATACTGGGGTCTTGCTGCGAAATTTGGAGACTTCTATGGTTCGGAAACACAAGACTTTAGTGCGAAAACGCTCGAGAATGACGACTCGAAAGACAAGCGTCCTGTGATGGAGAAGCTATGTTTGAAAGGACTTAGCCTCATTCGTGCTTGTATCAAGATGGTATTCCAACCTGCACAATCGTTCAAGTATAAAACAGCAGAAGTCAAAGCTGAGCAAGCAGAAGGTGTGGCTCTGATAAAGTCACAGCTTCTCACGGACGAATTAGTGTCACAGATGGCGAGTGTGATTGTGTCCAAATTCTTCGTCTTCCGGCAAGCTGATCTCGATGCTTGGGAAGAAGATCAAGATGAGTGGGAGATTAAGGAGGAAGGAACAGGCGATGGATGGGAATTCGAAGTACGGCCATGTGCGGAGAAGCTCTTCATGGATCTCGTCCTCAACTTCAAGAAACTTCTGTTCGATTCCCTACTGTCGTTCTTCCAGCAAGCTGCCAAGACGAACGAGACTTCCGTGGTGACCAAGGATGCAGTATATACTGCTATGGGTCTGTCAGCGTCCATGATCTTTCAGAGCTTTGACTTCAATGGTTTCCTAGAATCAACGCTTGTCAACGATGTTCAGCAGACTGGACCTGGCTGCAAGGTTCTGCGTCGAAGACTCGCCATTCTCATTGGTCAATGGGTTCCTATCTCGATCTCGGAGCAGAACAGAGTTCTTGTATACCAGATGTTCCTGCATATGCTCAATCCTGAGGACGAGATCAATGACTATGTGGTTCGAGTGACTGCAGCTCGCCAATTGAAGAATGCGATAGATGACACAATGTTTGGTGTCGAGAATTTCGTACCATATGCCGCGAACACACTTGCCCGCTTGATTGGCCTGGTTCAAGAAGTCGAGAATACAGATACAAAAATGGCAGTCCTTGACACGATTAGAGTCATTGCCGTGCGGATGGAAGAGCATATCGAGCCATTTGCTGACCAAATAGTGTCCGTTCTCCCACACCTCTGGGAGTCTTCTGGAGAAGAACACTTGTTGAAACAGGCAATCCTAACCTTAATCTGCACGCTGGTTTCGTCGATGGGAGAGAAGTCGCAGCGCTACAACTCGCTTGTTCTACCATTCATCCAAGGAGCAGTTGCACCTGGATCCGAAATGCAGATCTATTTGCTCGAGGAAGCGCTCGATCTCTGGTCCACTATCCTCGGCCAGGCTCCACAGCCTGCTAGTACCGAGGTGCTCACTCTCATAGAATCTTTATTTCCGCTACTCGAAATCGGATCCGACAATCTCCGGGTCGTTCTCAGCATCGTCGATTCTTACGTTTCCCTTGCTCCACAAGCTATGTTAGCTGATGCGGTCCGACCTAGACTTATGGGCTCCATGGCGAACCTTTTAGGAACAAAGAGGCGAGAGATGGCAGGCCAGGTAACCACCATAGTAGAAAACATGATCCGTGCCGCGGCGGAGTTCGGCGGAGATAGCGGGGTTGCACTTATATCAAGAGACTTATACGATTGCGGCTACACCGAAAAGATCTTTGCCGGCTTACGGGATGCATGGGAAGCGCACCAGACTACCGGCCCGAGTCGACGGTATCCAAAATTAGACGACGTAGTAGAAACAGACTACTTTACTATCCTCGCCCGCTTCGCTCTCTCCGACCCTAACGTCCTCATATCCATTATGAGCTCCGTCGGCGATGCGGCGGAAATCTGGCGCTGGCTAAGCACAGAGTGGTTCCGCCATTTCGACAGCATGGCCAATATCGACCACCAGAAACTCTCTTGTCTAGCTCTTACCCGACTCCTCGAGCTCCCTCCACCAATGACGCCTATTATCCTCGAACGCTTGCAGGACTACTTCGCAATGTGGACGAGCGTCATTAGCGAAATGATGACTGGTCGTGACGACTTAGGCGATAATCTCGTTTGGCAGGTTGGCGAGCTAGTCGCTACTGAGGGTGAAAGTCCGGAGATCTATCGGAAGAGATTACATGGGTATAAAGATCCCGTGCACTCGGTACATACCTTCGTGTTTGTGAAGGAGATACTGAGTAAGGTTGTTGCTGCGTGTGGGGGTGAAGAGGCTTTCCAGAGGGAGTTTGCGAGCAATGTTGATAAGGATGTTTTGCTTGGTTTCCAGAATTTGGGGACGCAGGTTAATAATGACCCGCAGGCTTTCTGGCAGACGTAGAATAGGAATGGGGCATTTGGAGGACGACGATGAGAATCAAGATAAAGATGATGAATGAGACAGATGAGTTTTGGGGATGCATACAGGAGGTGCTTGATACCCAGATAAAATACTCGGACTTTTACACAATTGATCCCTGGTTCTCTTGAAGCAGATTTTCGTAGAGGCAGCGTGTCGATCTAATAATGCCTAAACTCATGAGGGAAGAGGGATAAGAGCACGGCGGGCGAAAAGACGAGTCTGTAAGGTGAGTGATGAAGTTTTAAATCCCACACCATAATCATCCACACCTATATAATAACTCTGCCACAGGTATATTGTGAAGTCCATAGAAAGGTTATACAGCAATGCTCCACCATTTCTCCATTGGCCATATCGGCGTATTCCTTAAGTTGTTCTCCCATCTTGTAAAACCTACTCCATCGTCGGTTTTATACGCCTTTGCGCTTTTCTTTTCTTCAACTCCTGTATACGGCGTTTATTAATTCTTATCAGACATCTGTTGTACCGGATTTTGCGTCCAATCTCTCGCCGGCGTGCATCGGCTCTCAAAATCGCTCGAAGTAGTTCAATCAGGACCTCGGAGTGCTCCTGAGTCAATGGCTTCCCATCAATCGTGAAGATATGGTATTCGAAGTCCAACACTATCGGCCCGTATCTTATAATTCTGGCTTCACGGCGTCTTCGCAAGAACACATAGCCAACGAGACTCAACAGCACTCCAATGGTACCCAGCCATAGCCGAATGCCGTGATTCATGATATCGTCTTCGGCTGAGAGATACAATCCCGTGCCGATCCCAAACAGAGACCATGCGATGACCTGGCAGTCTTCGTAAGGATAGCGCTGTTCTCGTCGGAGAGTTTTCCGGAAGTGAATACTGTATAGGTTGCAAACCCCGACCAGCATGATGATGGCAGCAATTGGTGTTTTGGCTTGCTCAACTATCCAGTCCGTGGACATGTATTTATTCCATAACTTCTCCCAAAACTGAGTATTGTTAGTGTCTATCACCGAATGGAGGGAATTCATATTTCTCACATGAGTACTGCGTTCATCCGACGTTGAGTTCAAAGCCATCGAGTAGTAGACGTCCAGAGTTTCGTTTATCCGAGAGATCTCTCGTAACAAAACATCCATTCCGTCCATTCCCTGTGCTGTCCGGACGATATTGTTGCTCATTTGAGTAATAGTAGAGCGCTGCATCCACAGAGACTTTTGGTATTGTTGTAGTGTTGGAACCCAAGGAAAGAAGTAGTTCTCGACGTAGAGTCGACCGAGATACATAAAAGCGAGCCGGCTTACGTTGTAGGCTGGCATCATGAGGGTCATGACTGGAGAATAGTAGTAGTACGTTTCGAGGATGCCTTCGAGGCGATCTTTCAAGCTTCGTGAACGAGCGGGAGTATCCTGTGACATTGTGAAGTGATTGATAGGGCAACGTAACCCGGAAACTGGAATCAGGTCTGTGAGGTTGGAGTTGATGTCGGATCTTCTGAAGACAGGCGGCTTTTGATAAAGGAGGAAAAAGACAATGAGGGCATTTGGGAAGATACAAATGAGATGCGACGCGTCGCAAATGGCAAGTGCAAGTGCGCTAGTTGAACGTGAAGGCAGGCGCTTCCATCAGTCATGCAAAAGAGGAAGTTGCGTCCCAGAAGGGGCCAAGTGAAATTGGCAGATACTTCTTCAATAACTGCAATCCTCAAGCCTCAGTCACTTCTCGACCTTGTTTTCTCACACCATTTGCTTCAAACCATGGCACTAGAAATCGCCCTCAAATGGCGAGAAGCGAACAAAATATGTGGCTATGCACAGAGTTGAGCCACACATCGCGAGGAGACTTCATCTCAATCTGACTCTAACACACCCAGAAACATCAGTGGGCTGATCCTTCAAACACAATACACAAATTTTGACAATCGCAGCAAAGTATCACCTGTGATTCCTGCCACTCTTGAAACTCGAAGATCAATTCTTACCTCCTGTCGCCTGGCCCGAAACCCATTTTTGAACCCTCCTTGACAAGATGAACAACGCCTTCTGCACAATCGATGGCCTGCGCCAAGAGATCTGGGAAATCATTGTTACTCTCCTATTAGATTTTATCGGATTCCACAAAGCTTTAGGTCTGCAAAGAACTAGTAGTAAGCTTTTTCCTTTCATCTGAGGACCCACCTCCTCCCTGATGCTGCATATCATCGTGGACTGACCTTCTCACTAGAGCTCTTCGATTACTCCATTTCCCAGGCCATTTGTTGAAACTACTTAAAAGAGCCTTTTGGTGTCGTCGCCCAGGCACTCACTACATGTGGTGTTGATCCGGGATGGGGTGCATGATGCCCTCGGATCGTGGGACGTTTGATTCGCGCGCAGTTGGGCCACGATCCAAACACCTAAGCTCTATCACGTATCAACTTTGTCTTGAAAGCCTTCTCCAAAGACCGTGCTTTATCTGATGAGAGACGTGTCCAACTTGAAAAAATCACCTGCGAGACAATTGCGGAGCGGTTGTCATGGCGGGGTAGTGCCTTCAAACGAGCCAACACTAAAGAAAAAGTCTTGGATCTCACATTCCCAGTCTGGCTCAGCATCGGCGAAGTTTCTCTAGTTCGTGCTGTCCAATATGGATGTCTGTCAATAGTAGAAGCCTTCCTCGGTGCAGGCGTTCCAATCAATTCAGTCGATAATCTAGACTCACTCTCCCATTGCTTTCATCCCATCTCCTCTCCCCTCCCACTTCCGGCTCAACCTCGCCATTCACTTCCCACTCCACCACCTATCTCACTACCTTTTATATTTTCGAATAAGCACTTTTCAATCGCCGACGACGCATTTTGCTCAGAAAGAAGCAAAATCCGTCGTCAGTAACCCAAAAGGCAGTACAGAAAAAACGGTAGAACGTGAGACTTTAGTCGGCTGGGAAAAAAGTAAAAACCATAGCTCTGTAAAAAGGATTATGGTGACTTTCTCTTCCCTCGCAATTGCGGGGTTTCTCTTTCGTGAGTTTTTGAGGTTGATTGTCTGGGAAATGAATTTTGGGGGATAGGGGAGGCAGATGGTGGGTTAAGCGAAGAGGGAAGCAAAAGTTTTTGAAGTGATTGGCTCTGCGATTATGCTTGATACCTGTGTTTAATTACATCCCACCCCATTCCCGTCTTCATATCTAACAGATCTTTACACTCAAGGTTAACTCGAGCCGTGCTCTTCCTTCAACCTCCACTCATCAATACCTATACACATACCTCGTCCCCGGCGGATCCAACAACCTCAACGCAGCCTCCCGCCCCTGCGCCTGAATCTGCGCCTCCACCTGCGCATTATTAATCATCGTCTGCGCCCTTGCCTGACTCTGCGTCGTGATAACCGCAATCCTCGTCATCAAATCAGCAGGCGGGACATCCGGCATCATACTCCTCGGAATATCGCCCCACTCTCTCCAGATATTATAATGCTGCGCGATACGATTTAGTCTTATCCAGCCTGGTGAGGGGTCGGCGAGTGTTTCGATAACGGTGATTTCGATGAAGCCGGGGAGGAGGAGCATGGGCATCAAGCCGTTGGAGAAGGATTTTTGACCCATGGATGAGGACATTAGTTTGGCGAATTTGGCGTCGAAGGGGAGGGACTTGACGAGGTTGTCCATGTAGTCGCTCTTTTTGGGGTTGGGGCGGGTGACTAGTTTGTGTTGGATGGAGAAGTTCTCGTAGGTTGTTTTGAGCTCGAAGTCGGCGATATCGTCTGCTGTATATGGACCATTATCTTTATGGTTCTTCTTCCCTGTTTTATTATTAGCGAGGTCATGGGAAGGTTGAGGATACAACTTACAAACATCTTCCTCGGGACCATACCCTTGGACATCTAAGAAGGCGGAATATTGTTCTGGAGTTAACATGCCATCCTTATCGGTATCTAGACAAGCGAAGACTGCTTCGAGAAATGCCACAAAAGTGGCTGATGGCTTAGAACCGTAGGCTAGTGGTTGCCAGCCGCTCGTCGACGCAGACTGAGCAGGAGCTGCTGGCTGTGTAGTCGTTGGAATAGCTGGCTCCGGTGCAGCAGGTCCTTCTGGGAAAGCATTTGGAGGTGGACCTCCTGGAGGGGGTGGTGGAGGTGTCCATTGTTGGCCAGGTAGAGGGGCCCCCCTGATGGTGCAGGTTGTGATTGCTGCGATGCTAGAGGCGGGGTAGCGTGCTGTTGTATAGGCGGGGTTCCACTTGGCAGGGGAGCTTGGGACTGTTGCATGACAGGTGGAGGTGTTCCACTCGAGGTAGAAGCTGATGGCTTCCGTAGAATAGGCGACGAAGTCATATACGATTGAGTAGAAGGCATTTCGCTGGGTGGTGGAGCTTGAGGTTGTTGTGAGATAGGGGATGGGTTTGTATATTGTTGTGGCGAAGGGACAGCATTAAATGCTTGTGGAGGCATAGAATGTCTATACGATTGGGGCAGTGGGACAGAACCATATTGTGGCTGGGGAGCGGGAGATCCATATTGCTGAGGAGGAGGTGGAGGACTCATATGCTGTTGAGCAGGTGAGGGTGTTCCGTACTGCCCAGGAGGAGGCACGGCAGTGTATTGTTGTGGTACAACGGGTGCTCCATACTGCCCCGGAATTGGCTGAGCAGGATAACTCTGTGGGATAGGTTGAGATGGATAGGATTGAGTTGGTTGCAGAATAGGAGGCGGGGATTGCCCTTGGTATGATTGCGTCTGTCCTGGCACAGGGCGTCGTGGAGGTACTGGCGGGGGTTTTGGCATCCAACCACTATGATCGTTCAAGAGGGTTGTATGTCCTTCTACATGGCGCTTCGTGTAGTTCCCAACAACATAGCAGTTTGCGCAAATGTTGTGATTTCCAACGCAATCCTCGCAATGTATCCTGGCTTTCTTAGGCAGAATCGTCTCATTACATCCATCGCATTTATACATCTGCGACATGATGGCGAAAGTAAGGATCAGTCTTCGTTGAACTGGTATTTAGGATCTCAGACAGTCATATCTTAAAGTATCAAGAAACCTCGAAACGTTGTGGTTCGTTGTCGTCTTAAAATATGTCCCGCCAAGACTATTGATATGCTGTGCGCCTCAGCCGTACCAATTTTGTGGCGTATTTCGCGACATCTCAGAGGCGCGCACTGGGTCTGTGAACCAGATGAGGCTAAAGCTTGATCGTGAACCCATGTGGGATGTCTTGGCAACGCTCGCTGGCGTTTTGTAAAACCCGAAGGCTTTCTTGACGTGGAGGGCGTTCAGAAAAGAGGTTTTTGATAAAAGCGACCAATCAGAGCTACCAAGAAGGATCGCTAAACCGAAGACCAAGATTTCACAGTCTGGCAGGAAAGATGTTTGCTTGCATTAAAGTCGGAAATCCTATAGGAGAATTGCATCGCAACCTGCAGATGATGAGTCTCATGCCCAAACTCCCCCAACCCCAAGGCTATGCAAAAGTATCCAAGTATCCTACAGCCACGGAGCGAGTATTAACAGACCCAAGAAAATATCCTACAACTCTCCAATCTTATCGCCGAGTATATCTGCACCACAAATAGCATTCAGCTGTGGTGCATCAAAGTCACTTCTCGAGAAGTTCCTTCCGCTCAGTGGTCCCCAATTGACCTGTCCCACCACCTTGGCACCCTTGCCCTTCTCCTTTGTCAGAATAGCAAAACGAAGGCCTACTTCCGTGACCGTGACCGCAATACTGACAATAATGAGTACAATGATGATCCAGGTAATCGTACTCATTTTAGTGTCTGCAACACTGTCGCTGAGAATTTCAGCAAGGTCGAGAAAGACGCGGCAGCGCTCGTTAAGCACTTTCGTTCGTGCTGTGATCTCCAGGTACTCGCGAACCGCAGTATATAGTGGGTACAGAGTTGGCTCAGAATCCCAAAAGAAATTAGGATTGTCAAGAATATTTGAGGCTGGATGATATGATTAGCTTAGTAGTTAAGAAAAGAAGGATTTCCTTACAAAGATTTACATCCACTCGACTCTTAAAGAGTCGGCCGAGAATCTTGACGATTTCTCTTCTCGACATACCAAGTTTTCCTGTCAAAGCCAGGTGCTTCGGTACATGCTGAGCGTCAAGCATTGTTTGAGACATCCTTTCTTCAAAGAAACTCAGTTTCGTGCTCTGGGCTATCGCATGGCTCATGGCCAGCTTGATCATGTGGTCTCCGCTTCTCAATGTGATCATATCATTGAAAACTCTGGGGCGCTCAACGAGCGGGCTGTACTCGAAATGTAGTTCTTCTGTCTCAAAATCGTCTTCATCCAAAGGTTGAGAAACGAGTGTGGTACCAGTTTCGTGTTCCGAAAATGTCAAATCTGCCAAGATATCTTTTTCTTGCCGGTCCGTAAAATTCCAAAATACAACCACACCATATGAGAAAACGAACATTTCTGCAAACGTCGAGGCATCTGGCGCAACTCGATTTGGGCTGTCCATTCGGCGACCTTGTGCTAGAACTCTGATCTGCTCTCGGCTGCGACGTCCTTCTTCCTCCCTTCTGTTCCTGTCCTCCTCGTTCTCGTGCTGGGGACTTTCCTCGCCACCTCGTACGCCATATGTATCGGTATCTTCGAAATACCCTTCATGATAATCTCGTCTTTCACTCCTCTCAATCTCTTCGTCCAGAACTGCCTTTCCGCCTGGACTTTTCAATACCGGACTGCTTCTGACCCTGAAACCTTCTGAGCCTGGTAGCAATGGCAAATGGTAGACTGTGTAAAGACAATCATCATATAGCTTCGTTTTCGCGCCGTGTCTGTCCCTCACAAACGCAGCCGTTGCTTTTGTCTTGTAGCCCTGCGCTGTACAATATGCCGTAACTCTAGCCACCCTATCCGCTCGTTTCGCTTTGGGGAGTCGTTCAGCATAACTCTTTCCCCGGATGCCACCCCGCTTCTTCAAGACATCCATTTCATCGTCTTTCAATGGGCCCTCCTCGCCGCTGTCCAATATGGCCGCTCTATCTTCCTCGTCATCTGAATCCTTTTCATTGATAGTGTCTGGAATCAAGACCAATTTCTCCGTGACTTTTGTACTCCGACCAGGCATGTTCTGCTGCGTTATGCGAGCTCCAAGCCCTCCTGCGGTTGGCCGCCGTGGGTTTGCTGGCGGGAGTCTGCGGCCTGGAGGTCCGCGTGCTTGACCTGATGGTATCTGCGACGCATATTGTAAAACATTGTCAACTGATATGAATCGTGTCGGCGCTCGATCACGAGGGGCGCCTGGTGCGTTGAGGTTTGGACGCGTATTCGAGCGACCGACAGGAGGACGTTCACGAGAGTCTGTAACCTAATGAACTGTCAATGTCTGCCAGTAGAAGATGCCTTCAAAAGATGCTTGGAGGTCGAAATATAGCATTATCTGTACAGGAGGAAGAACCACGAGCTACTTACCAGGACTGATGGTCCTCTTTTGCCCGATGCATTGGGAGTAGCCATCGTATGAAGAGCAAATCAACTACGACTCAATTGATTTCTCCAGCAGTCGAGACATCTGCACAACTCTAGTAGAGGTGCAGAGCAGCTGATTGTCAGAGGGCGATAGACATTGGGCGAAGCTTTGTTGATAGTAGCTTGCGGAAAGGCCGCCCAACGTCATTGACCATGCCAAAATTTCCACCAAGCGAGGGAACGCCATCTGATCTTTCCAAACTTCTGGAAACATCATTTTGTCGCATCATGAAGTATCGCAACCAACTGAGAAAAAATTGCCTCTAGTGGGGCAATTATCGCTGGGCTTACAAGTGTAAGGGAAGCTGCAATCACAAGAATGAGGTTTTGAGGAGATCTTCAATTGCAATGTCTCAAATATGTGTTGCACCGAAAGTTCTTGACCAACCCTTCTTTAATCTCGTAGCACATGTATTTCAGCTCAATAATCTATGTTTCTATTATCTCTCGCGATTTTCAAAAGGGTCGGCGCCCATGAGTACAAGATTCCCCTCTTATGCGTGGAGTATTTGCGCATTGAACCTTATTTCGCGGAAGAATTTCTTGAAGAACTTCACAAGGACACCCCGCTCTATCATCATAGTCCCCATTCACGCTCATTCGAGGCCATGAGAAGTTCTTTCGCAATTCCCTTTACACAAATCCACATAAGTTCTCCATTTGACCTGTATCCGGCGATGCGTCGCTCGACTTTCGCGGAGTTACTGAGTTCACAGGGGAAGTTGGCACTGGCATGGACAAGGGACGATGCATGAAGATGCCGACTGCTCTGGGTCTGCTTTTCGGTCATTATTTACGGTCAAGTTCGGGCCGGTCGGTCTCCAAGACAATTGCTCGATTAGAGACGAACTGTTTGGAGCATCAAATGCTTCAATCTGGGGAAGTGAAGTCACCAGATTAATTGGATACGGGCTCAGCAATTGACCTTCCCCTTCCTCTCACCTACCGGCTTTCACAAGGAATTCAACCTCACGACTGAAGCCGAGGTGTGAATTCGAGAGCCAAACATTGCTTGAGTCAGGGTGATATCTTCTGCAGTCTGCAGAAGTCCATCAAATGACCAATTCTATGAATTCAAGAGTGCAGACGCTCGAATCAAGTAGGGCACGTTTCAGGGGTAACCCGACGAGAATCTGATCTCCAGTGCCGGCTCTCGCCCCACTATTCCCATCGGACAATTGGACAAAGCGCAAGCAGATCTGAATTGGGCTTGTAAACCCGCATTCGTAGACCCTGGACAGGGTTTACAGGGCGTTTCTGGCGTTCTCATCCGATAAGGTTGGAGATTAATTATTCAATGAACTACGGTCACGGTGCGGTGACCCTTTCGATCAAGTTCTTAATGCAGATGATATCGCTCCTTTGAGAAATTCTCCGCTGGGACTGATATGTCGTCCAGTGGACGTACTCAAAAGTGGCGTAACGAACGAATAAGATGAAAACCCCTAGCACGAGGGGCTATGCGGTGGGGTTTCTGCGCCTTCATGGGCACCATTGACCTCGGAGCATCGCGAGATCAAAGACATCTGCAGGACTTCATAGAAAGGAAACGAGCGTTCCTGGATCAACTCCGATGTCAACTCCACCATATCCTTACAACTGTAGGAGACGTCTAGTATAAGATATATCCGTTTTCGCAGCATGAATTCTTCTCTGCAGGTTCATCCTCCAGTCACTCTTTCAACCCCCAAATTCATAATACTTAATCCGCCATAATGAAGTCCTCCTTTGGTGTTGCACTCTTTGCGTCCGCTGCCCTCGTCGTGGCCCATGCCGACGATGATTGCGGATGTGAAGGTCCAGCTTTGTTTGGACCAGCTCCAATTCCGGTCGATACTCACAGTGTCGAACGTGTTATGCCAACCATTGAATTGGAATTGCCATATGTCTCAAACACCTCAGATTCGCATATCAATGTTAACCACACGATGAAGTACCCATCCGTACTTCTCGAGGCAATTGCATCAGTCATCAATGTAGACTGCTCTGCTGATTCGGTTGCAATGACATTCAACGACTCCTCAATTTTCGCAGCTACACAGACTAGCTGGAATGCTCAAGGAGATTTCGTTATGGTTACTAACCATCTCGGAGACTGTGATGAGGAACTTGAAAGAGGTTTCTTCCTCGTTGATACCCTTACCTGGGACAACAGCACCTTGACATGCACTGCCCATTCCCACAAGACTAATGTCTCTACTACTGCTGGTATGTCGATTCCCTTCCTCGGCTATATATAAGTGCTAATGTTCCCCAGAAATGACCCAAATCACATTCGGCAAGATCCCAACTAGCGGTGTCGCAGCCCGCGACATCGTCGTCGACCCAACCTACACCCTCAATACCGAGATCTCCCTCCCAGCCTCCACAGTCCTTTACAGCTACTCCCCCTATCTCACCGTAACTGCCGACAGCGCTAAGTTCGAGTCCAACGTCACCTTCTCAGGTTACCTAGCCTACAACTGGCTCACTCTCAAACTCGATGACCTCTACTTCGACATCGACGCCGCATTCGACGCTTCCCTCCAAGTCAGCGCTGATGTCACCTCCGCCTACAACACTTCCTTCACTTATTCCCCATCAACACTATTCTATGGCTTGTCCGTCCCGGGTCTCATCGAGCTCGGACCAGAGTTGAAATTCGCAGTCGAAGCAGACATTTCTGCCTCCGAAGCCGTAAAGCTCACAACAGGCCTTGGCATCGCCCTCGCGGACGGAAACGTCCATCTCGATCTCCTAACTGGTGGCAAGACCACCACATCCGGGTGGGTCCCAACCTATTCCGCATCCGCCGATATTTCTGGCCAGGCGGTTGCTTCCATCGATCCATATGCCTCTCTCACCGTCGAGATCGCAATCAACTTTTTCGGCGGATTGGTTGATCTCTCCAGTGGTATTACCGCTAAGCCAGGATTCCAAAATGATTTCATTCTTAGCGCGGCGGCGGGTGTTGATTTGACTGGTGTTAAGAATGTAACAAGTACAGGGACTTGTGCAGAGGGGTTGTTGTCGTCGAGCAATTTTACGTTTGCGGTTGATGCGTTTGCGACGCAGTGGTATAGTACCGAGTTGTATGCTGTTACTGTGCCAATTGTGGAGGAGTGCTTTAGCTGGGCGTAAAGTGGTGGTTGATAGATGAGGGAAAGGTGGTATAATGAGCACACAGAGACGAAACTTTTCATTTGTTGGGTGGTGGCTCGACTAGCAAGGCCTGAATAACGATGAGTAGATAAATGAATCACAAAGTCACTCTCCATCTTGTTGAAAGTTATTCACATTTTCAGCGTGATGAATGCGAGATGCAACATAAAAAGAGTAGGAACTTCTCAAACTTTCCTCCACAGCCTTCCTTACAAAATCAATACAACTTCTTCAAGCAAAACACATACAACTCAATCTTCAACCATGCCAGCAGACGGTACTTCGACAGCAACAACCATGGTCTGAGCACAACTCGACGACCCCGCTGACAGAGTCCGACCTTGGTTCAAATTACAACTAGTTTACAAATACAAAATGTATTTGTATATAATAGGGATTCTTACTCTCTGGAAATCAAAGAACTCGAATTTGTAAAAGGTAAGTCGAATGTAACAGAATCTAGGACAACAGTACAATGACTGATAAAAACCATTCAGACGAACCGTCAGGCATCTATTCGCGCATCCCTTCGCGAACTGCATCATATTATTATGTTTTCGTTAGTCTTTACATCATAACAGTGCCAAAATCAGCCTCGGAGGAGAGATACAGGGTGTCGGTGCATGGGAGACCTCCATGGGGTTGTGTGCCATATTGCACGGTAAGCTTGAAAAGGCTGAGTTTGAGAGGAAGGCTTATGGTGATGACTGGGAAGGTGGAATGGATTTATATTTTGCCGAAGTCACCGAAGTGCGATGTGCAACGGAACGGAACGGGCTGAGGTTTGGGTGGTGTGTAGTGTGTAGTGTGTTGTTGTATTATAGATACTTAGTTATTTCTCTTACCTCTTAGATTTAGAATTATAGCCTTTAGGAAATCTGAAATTTAGAAACCTGAAACTCGAAAGGATAAGGTCAGAATAGTTGAAGTGTAAAAAGCTGGAGCTTAAAGAATTAAAACTTGAAAAAATTGATATTTTAAAGTTTCGAGATTTTCAGAAATCAGACAGTATAAGACTTGAATTATTCATACGGAGGTAAATATCGAACATAGTAAAATATAAAGATTAGACGAAAAAAGACAAATCATTTATAGGGAGAGAAATATTTAAGGATTTTATTTCGTCTTTTATAACAAAAATAAATAAGAGATAGTATTATATTAAGGATAAGAAGGAAACGAGAATAGAAATCAATTTATGAGTATCAAAAGTGTGAAGTTTAAGAGTAATTAAAGTTTTTAAGACAAATAAGTACACGGGTAAAAAGTGTTTGATAACACTTTGGAATTTTTCAACCTTCAGTCTATCTGACAGCTCCGAAAGCAGAAATATGTAATGCAAAAACGCCTTAAATCAATATATACCTCATTGATTGTCCTATTGGTATGCTATCACATAATGAATGTTTAATTCCCCAACCTATGAACTCCTTCCACACCTCGCTTAACCTCGCCATTGTATCCCAGGATCCAAAATGCAATTTCCCTAATTAAACCCCGAGTCAGATATATACACAAAAGCCAACTTAGAATACACTACTGAGTTTATATGCTCGCAAGATGAAAATAAAATCGTACAAGTATTTATACACAGAGTACCGTGGTTATTTCCTACAAAAGGCCTCCAGGTTTATGAGGATGTCGAAGCAGTCCATCAGCCTGCACAAACTTGTCCAAATCATCTATGCCAAGATTTCTATAGTTGTGATGCTTCGTTATGATGTGGTCTTTCAGAGACAACTTGGTGGGTAGATATTCATCCGCCGGGCAGAATGGACACCGAAGAACGGTACAATATGTATGTCTTGTCCATTTGCCATTTCCCGGTTTGTGAGCGATCCTCGCTCGGCGACGATTGACCAGTTCCTGGGCACATCTTTGAATCTCTGCCGCTGCTTCCTTTTCCTTCATAAGCTCTTTTATACTCGTCTCGATGAACTCTTTGGTGATTGGGTGATTCCTCTTGGGCCTTATTCTCCACTCATCCAGCTCTAATCCTCCGACTTTTTCGCCGCCGTCCCATCGATAATATTGAGTAAATTTCACGGGCTTACAACTGCGCTTCACTTTAAGGTGGAACTCCTCGGTCTGTGTGCTAGTGTCCACAAGCCTTCGTATCAATTTAGATACTTGCTGGATAATTCTCCTATTCGAAATTATTGGAAGCCTCTGCTTGGCCTTTGCCCTAAAGGTAGGCTTCTGCCCAGCACCAATGCTGACAAGGACAGAGACCGCATCCGCAAAAGAGTCCGTTCCTCTCATGGAATTGACTACCATGAGTGTCATTTCTACGGGGTTGTTATTGCCAACCCCTCCGTCTGAGTACTCGCGACCTTTATTAAATCCTCAAACACATTTTCAGCCCACCAAAAGCTTGTTTGCAAAATGCACAATATCGACGAGGCTTTGGCTAAAGACTTGCAGGCATTAAAGCACGATGACCTGCCTGACATTGCCAAGACTTTCAAGAAATTTTTACAAGAATGCCTCGAAGAGAACAAAAAGTTGGACACCAACCTAAGAGCTCTTCGAATCGAGCACAAACAACTGAATCAGCGAGTTTCGTCTTTCCCATCGTCGACTTCATCTGGAGAAGCGCAACGTTCCTGGACCCGCGCCCAAGTCGATTGTCCCACCGAGACTTCCTGGTCTTGCTTTCGTCAACGAAGCAAGTATCGAACGGTAATTGTATACGATCCACAAAAAAGATCCGTGAGAGCAAGAAATCGAGAGTCCGAACAACTAAAAGGTATGCCTCATACTGCTGCGTCTTGTGGGAAAAGACTGTCGCTAAGAAGAATTACTATAAGGCGAAACAGCAGGAATATATTCCCGAATTCCTTCTCGGACCGCAAGCACATTCTACATATTCATTGAATGTTCTGTCATCGCACCAAGTCGTAAAGGCTCGCA
This sequence comes from Halenospora varia, assembly GCA_020726485.1. NCBI lineage: Eukaryota > Fungi > Ascomycota > Leotiomycetes > Helotiales > Solenopeziaceae > Halenospora > Halenospora varia. Next base: position 233,334 of record JAHEWH010000019.1, read on the forward strand.
GGAGAAGTTCTTCGTATCAACGAAGGAGAAATCACCCCCTGGGTTTTTGCCCTATTGCACAATACACCTCAAACATTTAGGTGTAAAGACACGGTGCATGATATGGACGGGAAAGATTAAGTGGTTGTATATCCTAGGTCGGTATGATTGGAATCAGGAAAAGACGGGCTGCACCAGTGTTGTTGACACCTCGTTGTTGTAATGAGTTTTGGATGCTTTCTTTCGGGAGATATTGTTGTGATGAGCTCTGGAAGCTCCCTTGCCAGAAACGTCTTTGTGATATGGTCTGGAAGATCTATTGCTGTGAACGTTCTTACGATAAGCTTTGGGAACTCTGTTACTGTATATCTCTTCTCGACTTTGAGAACTCTTTTACTGTATACGCCTTTATGATCAGATTTGGGAATTCTTACCGGAAACCTCTTACTCCTTTGTTGTAATCAGTCGTTGAAGCTCTCTTTCGGCAAACTTTGTTGTGATTGGGCTGGGAGCTCTCTTGCCAGAAACCTCTTTGTGACACTGTCCGGAAACCCTCTTGTTGTTAATGTCCTTATGATAAGCTTTGGAAACTCTTTTATGGAAACCTCTTCATCTTTAATCTTTGTTTATATATCTTCCGTTCGGATGGGATCAGGACCTCGGAATTTTGTCCGTACTACCAATGATAAATACATTCCATCTGCTTCGTACAGGCACACTTTGACGAAGTTGGCATATAAACGGTCGCTTACACAAGTTACCCATACAGACGGGTTACGGACACAGACGCACCTTTTACGCCCTCTCAAACTCTTTGCACCAGGCTTATGAACATAAAGATATTTAATTTTCTCTAACAGGTTATTTACTGACGAGACACTAAGTCTCTCAATCATACCCGACTGCATACATCGCTAAAGCGCAAGAACAAAGTAAAACCCAAAACCTTCATACACCAAGAAACGAAAACTATACATGCTCCAAGTTATTCAGCGGCACATAACCAGCCTCCTCGGTACGTTTCCGTCCACGGCCGGTAACTGATTGAGCAAAATCTGTAACTTTTCCTACCAGTCCGCCCATTCCCCAGCCTTTTCCTTTTCTGCGTAGTTGCCCTTTTTCCTCGGCTAGTGCGTCGTCCATCCATCGTGGTCTTTTCCAGGATTTGAGAAGGAGAGAACTGCCGACGACGCTGACGCTAGAGGCGGCCATGGCGGCTCCTGCTGCCATGGGATGTAAGTGCCATCCGAATGGGAGGAAGACGCCCATTGCGAACGGAAGGCCAATCAGATTGTAGCCGCAAGCCCAACTGAGGTTGAGCTTGATGCGGTTGAAAATTGACCGTGCCAGTTGTATCGAGGCGGGAATATCCATCAAGTCGTTGGGTCGCATGAGGACGATGTCCGCTGCTTCCATAGCGACATCTGTACCAGATGACATAGCAATACCCACATCGGCTGTAGCAAGGGCAGGCGAGTCGTTGATACCGTCACCAACCATTGCTACGCACTCACCCTGGCTCTGGAGTTTACGAATGATTTCTTGCTTTTGATCTGGAGTCACGCCAGCATGGACGTGCTCAGCTGGAATACCCACAATGCGCGCGACAGCCATTGCTGTTGAACGTTGGTCACCAGTGACAATGGCAGTCTTGACGTCCATCCGGTGCAGAGCTGCAATAGCAGCACGAGCACTATCCTTTACAGTGTCGGAGAGGCAGAGATGACCGGCGTAAGAACCATCAATGGCAATGAAGATGTTCGTAGTTCCGGCAGATGCGCTCTTGCTTTGTCCAGCGGCTCTGTTGTTCACTTCCTCAGAAGCATCGATAGCCTCCTGTGGGACAATGATGTTGCTGTCACGTAGACATCGGACACTGCCGATCAGGACCTTATAACGAGCACGCTCGGCGCTGGTGGCAGGCTCGACGAGAGCACTGATACCCTTGCCGATGCTAGCTTCGAAGTCTCCAATGCTTCCGTCGATCGTCCCTTCAATGCCAAGACCGAGTTCTTCCTTCGCACCTGCTAAGATTGCTTTGCCAATTGGATGTTCACTTCCCATTTCGGCAAGACCAACGATCGACCACCACAACTTCTTTCTCCAATCGTTGCTTTGCCATGTTGGTACAATTTTCGCTTGAGCGACGCTCATTTTCCCAAGAGTCAAAGTACCAGTTTTGTCAAGCACGACTTGGGTGATTTTAGTTGCAGTCTCAAGAGCAGCACCACCTTTCACCAAAATTCCGTTTTCTGCGCCCACGCCAGTGCCGACCATGACAGCAGTGGGCGTTGCAAGACCGAGCGCGCAAGGACAGGCAAATACAATGACTGAGATACACAACTCGACACAAACCATGAACTTTCCACCACTGGCTGCATCCATGAAGATCTTTGGTGGATTCGTCAGTACGTGACTGAGGATCATCCAGGTTGAGAATGTTAAGAATCCAAGCGCGAGAATGGCAGGAACGAAGTATCCAGCGATCATATCAGCCAACCTCTGGATAGGTGCTCTGGTAGTTTGAGCTTCTTGGACGAGCTTGACAATTTGGCTCAGTTGAGTATCTCTGCCAGCTCTCGTAACACGGAAGTCAACTCTTCCAGTTCCATTGACAGTTCCTCCAATGAGGAGACTGCCCTTTCGTTTCTGAACCGGCATTGCCTCTCCGGTGACCATGCTCTCGTCGACGAAGGTTTCCCCTCTGGTCATTGTGCCGTCGGCTGGAATCTTGTCGCCTGGTCGCAATATGACAATGTCGCCAACTTGAATAAGCTCGGTAGGGATGATTTTCTCTTCCGCAGCGTTCCCTTCTTGTGCCGACTCCTTCTGCTCCTCGCCTGCACCAATTGCAACTTCCCAGCCCTCGGCTGCCTTCTCAGCAGCAATTGGGTCGGCATAGATAGTGGCCGTGGAAGGAGCAAGAGACATAAGTCTCGAGAGTGCTTTTGAGGTTTGTCCCTTGGCGCGGTTCTCCAAGAATCGCCCAAGAGTGATAAATGTGATCAGCATACTGCTGGTATCGAAGATGGTGCTTGGTCGAGTATGTGGCTCCAAAAGGACCGAGACAATCATCGCAGCACAACTGAAGAAGAAAGCAGCGGACGTGCCAAGAACAACCAAAACGTCCATGGTAGGTGAGCCGTGCTTCAAAGATTTATAAGCAGAGATATAGAAACGCTTTCCAATGCCGAATTGGACGGGTATTGTTAATATTAAACAGATGATGTCGCCGAGATATAAACCAGGAAAGAAAACAATCAAGCTTCCAAAGTCGAGCGCCGGAAGCATCATAGGTAAACACATGCTGATGAGGAAGACCGGAATTGCAAAGCATAACGATGTCTTGAAGGCATTTCGCCATTCGGTGATTTCCTTCGTTTTAGCGAGCGATTCGAGTTGTGCATTATTGTCATCGTTGTCTGCAACTAATGCATTGTACCCTTGGGCTTCAATGAGCTCAACAAGCATGCGAAGCCCGGCAATATTTGGCTGATGCTTTATGGTCAACCTAGATGTGGACAAGCTGATATTTGCGGAAGTGACGCCTGGTAAAGATTGTAACTTTTCTTCAAGAGCTGTCGCAGATGAAGCATCGCGAACCCCAAAGACCTTGAATTGTGCAGTTCCTTCGCTTGAGGATTGACTGGCACTTCCTAATTGTGTCGACAAGACCTTGCAATCAAATCCAGAGTCGTCTATTATCTCAGCAATCCTTTCTGGTGTGAGCTTCGCTGGGTCGTGGACAATTATCGCTCTCTCAGCTAGGAGGGAGATGTTAAATTGGACCAGTCCTTCCACGTTCTTGAAGCCTCCCTCAACTGCAGATGTGCAGGCTCCACAAGTCATTCCCGAAATCGCTACCGTGGTCGTTGCAACCTTTTCTCTAGCATTGGTGCTTCCTCTCCGGTTCTTCGAACCGTGTGCTGGAGCTGAAGCCTGGGATTCCAAAATAGTCGCACCAAAACCTCTATCTTCAATAATCTCTGCGATCTTCTCTGCGCTGAGAAGAGTGGCATCATGCTCAACCACGGCTCTTTCTGACAGCAACGATATACTGAAGTGTTTGACACCCGCAATTCCTGTGAAACCGCCTTCTATCGCCGAACTACAAGCCCCACATGTCATTCCTTCCACAGCCAGTGTTGTCGTAGTCACCGTCGGTGAGTCGTCGTCTTCGCCATCCTCGTTCTCGTCGTAGAGATAGCCCCGATTGTCGAACATTGGCGATGGTAGATCCGTAGCCAAAACCTCTGCATCGAATCCTGTATCCTCGACTCTGTCCTTTATCTTCTCCGCCGATATCTTTTCCGGGTCGTGCATTATGACTGCCCTCTCCATAACCAGGCTCACAGAAACATTTCCAATCCCATCTACGCCTTTAAATCCTTTCTCTACCGCAGACGTGCATGCACCGCATGTCATACCCCCAACCTTCAACGTCGTTGTCGCCATGTGTGCTGTTGGGGTTTGGAGCAATGGTCGCGAATTCGATGGTTCCGTCGACACCTTCAGAAACTTGGGCGCCATGGCTAATAATGCGCCACTGACTGTGAATGCTCACAGCAGCGAAGCTGAATAATGGCAGTGGTGGAGGATTTACGAAGTGTCTCGATTACTGCTTCGGGGTTCGGGTGCTGACTGTGTGGCGGTAGCGACAAATCAGCTCAAATCCTTACACGAGCAATAATCGCACCACAACTGCATAAACTTCATGGGAAACATACATATGTACAGAGGCTTTGAGTGCAGAAGACCGGCTTCTGCATATATCGAGGGTGTCCCTCCTATTAAATGTCTGCCGTTGACGTTCCTCTGCAATGCGATGGCGTTCGCGGCTAAAGTCTCAGATGCGCAAAAGTAATCAACGGGATGAGCGAACGTGACCCTATTCGGAGAAGGGGATCGGCAGTGGGATAGACAATATAATACAAGAAAAGGAGAAGTCGCAGAGAAAGAGGTGAAGAATGCAAGCCGGAGGTCACGGACAAAGGTTAGGAAAGAGAAGCAGAGAGTTCCCCACTGTCGTTTATGTACGAGGGCTTTCGTCACGGTTCACGGGGTCAATACCAATCGATACAAGTGTCCGTCGTTGGAGTTGATGACCAGGGGGACTTGACGTCTCAAATATTTAAATCGGCTGCCACCAACGAGTCAATGCGTTCACTTTGAATTTTGAGTTGATCCACAATGCTTCGTCCGCCGCGATGCTTCGGGGATAGGATCCCGAAGTTTTCTTTCAGGATACGGAACAGCTGCGTACCCCTCTGCATTGGCGAAGTCAATAGTCTTGGAATCGTGACATCCAAATGCGCTCAATGGCCACAGAAAACGTAGATCATGCGAGTGGATTTCGGAAAGCCAAGGTGTGATATCAGGAACTTTTGCTCGGGGGCGCTGGGAGCGGCGGCAGCGGGTAGACTCGATTCGCTTACTTGGTTGGCTAGACCTTTCAAACCGTTTCTGTTACAGGTGCTTGGAGATCCTGTGCCTTTCACAACCACAAGCTCGTTTGAGGGTTGTTTCGACAAGCAAGAGGACAAGCCTTTTTCTTGCAGATCACAGTTCAGCCTGTTGCGCCAATCGTCCTTGCTATCGGCTTCACTTTCCGCACGGAATCGAGGCTTTTTGTGGTTGTAGAGCCGCAGTCAGGAACTGGACTAACCTGAGCTCTGGTAGGCAGCCAGGAAGTGAACACCAAAAGTTATCTACCCCACATTTCGCGATTGCAACTCCAACAACAACAACCACAAGATGGAGCAAACTAAAGCTCTCAACGCTTTGGAGGTAAGGCATCCTCTCTGACAATAACATTCAGTTACAGATCTTTAACAAAATCAATAGCCATTCCTAGCACTCACAAAATCTGCCTCCTCTCCTCGCGCCGCCGCAGACCTAATATCGCGTGCCACCTCCGCACCGAACACCTTCATATTCAGCGAGCTGCTATCGGCACCGCAAATTCAAGCTCTCAGCTCCTCCTCCGACTATGTCTCCCACCTCACCCTCCTCAAGATCTTTAGCTTTGGAACCTACGAAACATACACAACGACACCAGGCTTCCCCGTCCTAAACGATACACAACTCCTCAAGCTGCGCCAACTATCTTTCCTCACACTAGCAAAGAACCCCTCAGACCTAAGCTATTCCAACCTCATGACCGCTCTAGGCCTGAGCACACCCCGAGAATTAGAAGATCTAGTAATCTCAGCAATCTACGCCGGCCTAGTCACCGCAACCCTGGACCCCTACCACCAACTCGTGGCCGTCTCCTCCGTCTCCCCCCTCCGCGACCTCCAACCCAACAGCATCCCCGCCATGATCTCCACGCTCGATGAATGGTCCTCCCGCTGCAGCAGCACGCTCCTCGATCTCGAAAAGCAAATCGCTACCATTAAAGCTAGTGCGCTGCGCCGGCAACGCGAGGAAGATGAGTGGAATAAGGAGGTGGAGAAGTTGCTGGAGGAGAAGCTGGAGAAGGAGGGTGGACATCATAGTAGTTTGCAGGGTGGAGGAAAGGGAGGTGTGAATATTGGGGGTATATTTAGTAGTATGGGACGTAGACTTGGAGGCGGGGCGGCGAGTAAGCGGGGCATGGGCGCGATGGGTGTGGATGATGGGGAGGAGGGTGATAGCATGGAGGTAGATGATGAGGATGAGGATATGATCGGGGGACGGAGTACGAGATCTGCGAAGAAGAGAGGATTTGGACTTATGGGTGGAAAGTAAATGCATATAAACCCCTAACATATCATGATGAATGATTATGAATGAGCCTCCATGAGGTGATATAGGCGTTTGGGCATCGACAAGAGCATGCATGAGAGCATGTCACTGCAAAAGGAACACATTTTCTTTGATATTCCATCGGTCTGACAATCTACCATGGTTTGCATACGTCGAAAGACACGGTTCTTGGAGCTGTCTGCTTTTGTGGATGTTTGATGTCATGTTATGCCCAGCGATGGAAAATCCAGTCTGGGGAATTCGGTCACTTCAAAACTGTGATATCATCGTCTGGAACCGAAAAAAATATTCTGATTTGAGAATATTACGTCACAATTTCGTCCGCTAACTCTTTCCGAATTAAATGCTCATAAGCTTGGTGCAATGTTTGGGACAATTACCTATTGAGTCGCTTTTTAAAATATTAGCTCGAAGCCAAAAGGCTTGAGCCATTGACCCAATCACGACTATCGCAGGAAGACGTCTTGAACGCATAAAGGGTATTGCATTAAGATAATCAACTGTTACACAGAAAGTCATGAACCATTCTGGTTTACCATATTCCTGAGAATCAGCATATCAATCCTTTCCCCAACGCCTGCCTAATATGACATCTTTGCCTTCAAGGCTACCATAAACTCCTTACCATTCCCAAATTTCAAAAACCCTACCAGTGGCCGTTACGTGCTTCGCTTAATTCCTTGATGTTACAATCTCTTTCCTGGCACGAATACGAAGAGTACGACTAATGCTGCGTCGATCAATATCGTCACACCTAGGACCATGAGTGCGCGCTTGTTGAGCAGTTTGCGGACGTAGGGCTCGCGTATGCGGGAGAAGCTCATGAAAGTGTATTCGCTGAAGCCAACGAGGGCCAGGATTGGGTCGAGGGCGTATTGGTGGGAGCAGAGAGCGTAGACGCCGACAGTGAAAGGAAGAATAAGCTTCATATTGTTAGTTAAAGGGTTCTACTATTAATTTGGGAGGAAGTAAAGTACCCAGACTCTGATGTGACGTGGGTAATCCAGGAAGATCAGAATGAAAGCAACCCAGAATGCACCAAACATGGCAAGCAACCCAATTATCAATCGCATCATCAGAGATGGGGGGACTAAATTTCCAAGAGCTTTCATTCTAAGGAAACCTGGGAAGGCATCACGTTCCATTGCTTGGAAGACATAGTCTTTTGCGGCATCAAATACTTCTGGATCGTCTCGGCCTCGTTCCTCGATTGAGAGTGTGATATCTTGGGTGATTGCGCCTGGAAGGATAATTTCTCGTTCGGCACCTGGTAAAAGGAAAGTGTAAAGGATCTTTTCAGCGGAAGCTCGAATATCTGCTCGGGCGACTGTGTGGGCTGGAGAGTTTGAATCGGATGTGAGTTCCATAGGACTGCTCATAAAGCTTGGGCGAGGTCTATCATTTGAGGTTGTCTGCCTCGGATTTGCAGATCCAAGACTGTTCGATGGAGAATGGCCATTGTTGAGTCCGTTGTTGGCTCCATTGGCAGCTTCTTCTCGAAGAAAGGCTGACATTTGTGCATCTTGGTTCTTCTCCTTCTCCGACATCAACATCGATGGTCCCGCCGCAGGATGGTTCATCTCCCCCAAATTCTCCAGTATTTGCGATGATCGCTTTGATCCGGATTTTTCACCATCGGGAGTTCCAATCATCACGGATCGACGTAGTTCTCGGACATAGTGTCGGCATAGGGACATATGTTGTGCGACATCGAGCCTATCTTACATCAGTTTCTGCCATCGCCAAGCCAGACAATTGAATCATACCAGAAGTCCAAATAATCCACCGATCTCTGCTGATCTCGCATATATATGTAGAAGGAAAATAGATCCACAGGAGGTAATGTCCTCCTGCTCAAGACCTCAAAGAGCGTGGGGAGCCGATTCCGATCCATATCGGGCTGTGGTGAAGGTGTTGTGAAGTCCGCCATCTTGAAGATTATCAAGAAACTTCTTCTAAACAGGAGGTGGGGACCGATTAGCCGACTTGGATAAGTGAATTCGAATCAACGGTTAAGGTGAGGCTGGTTTGTTGTTGATTGCGGGAATGTCGCATGAGACGGCGTACAATGAGATTGAAAAGAGTGTATAGCGGCACGTAGCCTCGAGAGTCCAGCGAATGCGACGCGAGCTTAAACGTCGATGTAGGTCGTTCGTGACGCGCCTGGCGCAGATGGTGACCTCGAAATATCCAGTAATGTCGTGAGGTTGGTGTTGAAGTCCTCGGTGTAATTTCATGGAGGCGTAAGGCACCCAGGCACGAATCCAGGCACAACAAGAAACCCCTGTATCAGAAGTTATTTACAAATGCTCCAGAGATGGATGTATAAAAGCAGTTGAATAAGAGGTGCAACTTTTGGATTTTATGCTGCATCTGTAATCGAACGATCTTCAAGATTGTTAGAAGTCTCATAGCACTTCAATCTATTTCCTTTATTGACTGTGTACTTTTTGCTCTTGGGGAAGTTCATGGAGAACGACAGCTGGAGAGGAGTCAAAGAATTGAACTCAAAAGAACATACAATCCACTAATCCTAAGTTTGTTTTCATCCTGTGGGGTTTAAAAGTTCTTTGCCATCTGACGTTGTCAGGGTGAGTCGAAGCTGTCCCACCTTCTAGACCCACTTTTTCGCAAGACTCGCTAAGCAGCGCACTAGCGCGGCCACACTCACGAACAATTTTGGAATTTCAATTGAACTGACGGCAATACCACGAACTTTCACGACAAGTCTCGACACACCACCCAGTACGTCCAAATATCGCCGAGCGGTATAGAATCTTTCGAACATCGCCTTTCTGACTTTCTGTGTAGACCATGTCGACGAAAACCAAGAAGCCTGCGGGCAAGCAAAGATCCGCCATCGCCGATGTCGTTGCGCGCGAATATACAATCCACTTGCACAAGAGAGTACGTTGGAAATGGGACAATCGAGTACAGGCATAAGAGAGGTGCTGACAAAATTTGCAGCTTCACGGTGTTACCTTCAAGAAGCGGGCACCAAGAGCCATCAAGGAGATCAAGGCATTCGCAACAAAGTCAATGGTATGAGACCGCATTTATCTTCGCACGAGGCTCGACGCTTGAACGAGGCAGAGTCTACTTGTAGGAATCGGGAGGCTGATTAATTATACAGGGCACATCCGACGTCCGTCTCGATCCCCAATTGAACAAGAAGGTCTGGGAGGCTGGTATCAAGGGCGTTCCTTACAGACTTCGTGTCAGAATCTCGAGAAAGCGAAACGACGAGGAGGGTGCTAAGGAGAAGTTGTACAGCTACGTTCAAGCTGTCAATGTCAAGAACGCGAAGGGTCTGCAAACTGCGGTGGTTGAGGAATAAAATACCTGACACGATTGGCATGGCTTGGGATGGGCGGAGTTGATTGCATTCTGCTGGCTAGCTCTTGAATGAAAAGGTCACCTTCAAACGCCCTCACTCTTTCTGGAAACGTAATTTTTCAGCCTCGCGATTATGGGGGGTACATATGTGTTGATAGATTGGTGTTCGCGGCTTTCCGGTTTCTCCCCATTTGCGCCAAGTGGCTGCACCACAATACAAACTTTGGCAGACGAGGCTATGCATAGGAAAAGGTTGCTTGGGGTCTTAGAAGCACGGCAAACCCAATAGTCATTCAGTGCGCGTCATCTGCCATTTCTGCATCGGGTCACAAGTTATGCCTCATACATTCCCTAATCCCGCCACCTGACCTCGTATCTGACAAGGAAGTGTCTCTTTACAGCAAAGGCAGTCAGCTCACCTCACTTCGCATCTCACTTTCTGCACTTGAAATAACCCTTTCTCATAGCCTGCGACTTGATGACTGGGAATAATCTCTCGCTTTGAATGAAGTTACCTGAAACATATTTTTTTGCAGTGTTGCGAAACTCAAACAAAGTGCACAATACAGGCGAGTTTGAGTTAGAAGAAAATTCTTTTCGTGTAACAAAGAATTCGTTACAACAATAGTATCGAGAATATCCTCGAAGAGCCGCAAATCCTCTATATTCAGCCAAATGTCCTTTGTCCAGCAAATACATATTCTTGCTCGTCCTCGGAACCACAACTTCATATCTTTTGAGACTTCTACTACCCTGAAGCACTATTGCGACAGCACATTTAAGTCACGAATTCCAGTACTTTCTTAGCAACGGGGAGGAAGGATTAGACAGGCGGGCAAATCGGAATTCCAGGCTGCTCTTTTACCAACTTATTATTCAGCTCGCCACCTTTTGAAGCGACATACTTTACAAAGCGACACGAAGTATCTTCGCCAACTACGGCAATAGCCAGGACATGGGCTACATCTACTACATCACCTACAAAGCGCACAAATGGGTCTGTTGCTGCTGTGGTGCAGATAATACCGGCAAAGTGGTCAGATGCAAACGTTGCGATCACTATACGATAAACTGCGTTGAGTGTTTCTCGTACTAATTTGAGATATGGGTGGCGTTGTGAAAGTTTGAATTTTCAATAGGGCGCTTTGGGATGTAGATTATGGCGTGGTAATTCTATTTCGTTCTGATGCCAGCGAGCCGTTGGGTTCTTTGCTTTATGTACTATAGATGGTTGCGGTTGAGGAGATCTGGCGTTAGTCACATTTCGTGTACGCTCCTTTAGGTTGAGTTGGTTTTTTTATGGTGTAAGGACAATAGCATATATAGACGCACGGGTGGTGTTAGTATTTTGGTGTAACAGCTTCTGGAGCGTTGGCAGCTTTGTATTGGAGGCGTTTGTGTATCACCATTGCTGGTGCTGGTGCTCGAGCTGGACTTGGCCATGGTGTATAATAACTGGAGTTTATCACTGGAGGGGCACTGATTGAGAAGCAGTGCATTCTGCTTAGGTATTAATACTATAGGGATCAAACAATCCATAATATATCATTGGACAATAATCCGTGTTATCGAATGAGAATAGTGACGTTCGTTCAGCGGTATAAGAGGTAAGCTCACATCAGGGACTCTTGTGACACAAAGTCATGCTTAACATGGTGATTGAAGAAGGTTAGGGAAAAGCGAGAGAGCAACTCAGGACGACAATGGGAAATATTAACAGTCTCAAATTCGCAAGAATTTTGGAAAGATTAATGTTGTCTGATGAATACCTGAATTCATAATCCAAGTAAATCATCACAAACCCTCCTATGCAAAGGACAGACAATACAAGTCGTATTGTTCAACGTCCAGAATCCATGTACTCCTCCCGCTGCCAAGGCCAATGCTGCGTGAAAAGACCATCCGTTCTGAGACAATGAAGCAGGATTCCCATTATGCAGACTCTCCAAGCTACCCAGACCCAGACGCCAGAGAACCCCTATAAACTCGCGATCACAAAGGTGTGCATCTATTCGTCATCGACGTCTCGGTGTCGGCCGAGCACTTTCTTCTTGAATTCTTCCGGATCTTTGTCCCATAGCTCTGCGGCCTCGCCGTTTAGTGGTGATGCGCTGGATTATGTTAGTTTTGTTTGCTAGTCACAATTCGGGATGGAGGAACATACTTGTTGGGCTCGCCGAGGAGACTTTGTAGGCTTAGGAGGACGGTTTGGATATTGTATGCTGCGGTCCACTTGTCCTTCAGGATATCCAAGCAGATTCTCCCTGAGAAATCGACATTAGGGTGGTAGATGGGTGTCTTGAAGAGCACTGTTGGCGCATTGTATGGGTAGGTTGATGGGAAGGCGAAGGAGAGCTTGAAGGTAAGGCCAGCATATGGGGTATCATCGGGACCTTCTATCGTTGCAGTCCAGGAGAGGAGATTGCCATCGGCGGAGGGGAATGCGGAAATGCCAGGGGCAGGTGAGGTCATGAGTTGCATAAGCTCGGTTTGTAAACTGGTTGCGATCAGTATCGTGAAGCTGAATATTGGAACAGCTGTAAATACCGCTTGGTAGTACTTTGTGCATCGTGTCCCTTCTTCCCCGGTGCGAGCTTATTTGCTTGGTTCGCAGGAAGGCTACCAGGCGCAGAGTTCTGAGTATCCTCCATATCGTAGTTCATGATGCGAGGGAGGCGGCGATGAGCAACGAAGCGAAATGTCTAGCAAGGGCGTATAGACGATAAAGTCGATATGGCTGGAATGGAGATATTGAATTGAAAGCGATTGTAGTTTGCAGACAAAGAGCAAGTTGGTTGAGTTTTGTAGGTCAAGGAACGGCGAATGTTTACTCGGTCCTGGTTGCGGTCGCTTTGACAACCGCGTAGATTGGCGCAAGGCTGGCCAATTGCCTTCTCTCGGACCAATCAGGGACGCGTCGGAGCCTCGACTCGAAACTTGCACGCGATCAAAACAAAACTTATTGGTTATAAGAGGTTTTGACTTCCAGAAAAGTGACTGCGAGTCTCTTGGATATGGTGAGTGGACATCTAATAAATACGTGTGTGGTGTTCATAGAAAATGGCATTGAATTAGGATCACCCAGACTGACCAAAATGCTTTTCCAGAGTCAACTCGACCCTCTACCCCGCGACTTACCCTTTCGTATTATATCCAAAACTATCGGCAGAGGAGCCTATGCATCGTACGTTTCAAGATTCTGCCGCAAATCTAATGCTAACAAGTTCTTCAGAATAAAAAAAGCTATTCCTCCTACCGAAACGAACCCGGTCTTTGCGGTAAAGTTCATACACAAAGCATACGCAGTCAAACATGGCCGAATATCAGCAAAGCAGATTGCGATGGAAGTATCCCTTCACTCGCACATCGGGCAGCATCCCAGCATTATAGAATGGTTCGCGACAGGGGAAGATGCAATTTGGAAATGGATTGCCATGGAATATGCGGAAGGTGGCGACCTATTCGACAAAATTGAAGCAGATGTTGGAGTCAGTGAGGATATTGCACACTTCTATTTCACCCAACTGGTTAGTGGTGTGAACTACATGCACTCGAAAGGCGTGGGACATCGAGATATCAAACCCGAGAACATATTACTTTCGGACACTGGAAATCTCAAGATTGCGGACTTCGGACTGGCAACACTTTTTGAATACAATGGTGCCACCAAAATGAGCACAACAATGTGTGGAAGTCCTCCATATATTGCGCCGGAAGTTATTACATGCTCCAAAAGCACACAATCGAGAGGCGCCCCAAAAGCAGCAGGATACTCGGCGAACTTGGTAGACATTTGGTCTTGCGGGGTTGTACTCTTCGTCCTTCTAGTTGGCAATACGCCATGGGACGAGCCGACATCACAGAGCTGGGAATTCGAGGAATATATGGGAAAGCGCGGCCACAGCTCAGACGACCTTTGGCAAAAACTACCAAGCTCCGTTCTCTCACTTCTCAGGGGAATGATGAATGTGGACACCCAAAGGCGCTTCAATTTCGAGAAGATCAAGACTCATCCATGGTATACACGACGTAATCCCCTCCTGACCAAAGATGGAAAGATGACAGATCCACTTGCTCTCGCCACAAAAATGCTCGAAAATCTACATATCGACTTCAGTCAGAAACCTGCCGCATCCCAACGGCCACGGCAAAGCCAAGATGCAATGGATATCGACGATGAACAGCCACGTTTCTCCTTCACACAGCCAGAAACTCCCATCAACGATGTTATGTTCGACTGGGAGCGCCCACCTCGTGCCAATGCTATAACTTTCAGCGCCAGTCAGCCAACAGCTAATCATGCTCAAGGTGGTATGACGACCGCTGCAGACAATGCGAGCTTCGATGGTCTCGCTGATGAACCAAGCATGTCGCAATTCACAGCTAATCCTTCCGTCCCACTTTCTCTCACCCAACACGCACGCAGGTTCCGAGATATTGTGCCTGCTTATTCTCTTACTCGCTTCTTCTCGCACCTTTCCTCGCCACTACTTCTCCAGCTTCTCTCGTCCGCTCTTCATACGCTTAATATTCCCATCCCACCAGTATCACAGATGCAAGGCCGAGATCACGCTGGCTGGATTAAGGTTAAGACGTTGGATGGGAGACAGTGTAGTTTGAGTGGTGATATTGTAGTGGATACGTATATTACTGGCGAAGTCGAAATGCTTGAAGTTCGCTTCGTCAAGGTGAAGGGAGATCCACTAGAGTGGAGACGATTCTTCAAGAATGTAGTCGTGCTTTGTAAGGAGGGTGTTTATGTTCCAGAGTCTTAGAAGCGAGGCGCAGTGGGATTGTTGTGAGATGAGATTTGGAATCAAATTGAGGTCTGATCGGATAACTCGGATGAGTGAGCATGGCGATGGCGTCTTCGTTTGGATGTAATGGGATTGGCATATGGGCGTCGGATTTGTAGGCTTCTAAATCGCTGCTCCCTTTTGAGGACTGGATAGATCAGCATGAGTGGGTATTGTGGTTGGCGGCCATATTAATTGATAAAGTATTCATGAGACTCTTTTGCAGCTTCTTGTGTAACTGAGACTCCAGTAGATATGGTCTAATGCATTAACAAATTCGCTTCTCTTATCCCTCGTCTCCTCTCCCGCTTCGCTTTTTACAATTTCTCCTTCACACCTTTCTCCTCGCGCTGAATTGTAAGGCTCCAAGGAGAAATTGTACTCTATGGGCAAAAGCGCTTTACCACTCTCCACATCATCTCACATAAATAAATAAGAAGCTACACGCTCTCACATATCACCAGACACGATATATAAAGTGATCCAAAAATCTCTATTACACAATCTTCCCTTGCTCTCGCAAGAGGAAGCGCGCACTATGAACATATAAGAAAGGCATAAAGTCATCGAAGGCATTATATGTATCCCGAACCGAAGCCCAAGCCTACCCAAAGCGCCGTGTGGCCTAACTTGTATGTCAAAATTTCCACCGGAACGCCGGTGTACAAAGAACTCAGCGTAACCACCCATATGTAATCCCACTTCCCCGGAGAAAATTAATACATGAATGAAGAGGAAGGTAGAATTAACGTAAGCGTCCATCTCCTAGTGTAAGGGGGATTTAGACAAGGAACACGGTGCTCAAGACGAACGCAACCATCACCCAGTAGCCGCTGAAATTCGCGAATGAACGGGCAGCGGCGGAAAATGCGTCTTCGGTTCCGCCGGAGGAGGTGGTGCCGTTAGGGAGGGTGCCGTTGATAAGGATGGTGGAGGTGCCGTTTACGTCTGCGACTGTGACCAAAGAATGGTTCAAGGCGGAGTAGGTGCCGTCGCCAATGATGCTATCCAAAAAGGTGCTATTGTTGTTGTCGTCACAACCGCAGACTGCATATGCTGCGCAGAGACAGGTAACTGGCTTGGTCTCGTTCACGCCAGTGTCTGTTGTCTGTCGGATGTAGAGATCAAAAGATCGAGCAGCTATGGTGGCTGTTGGGGTTGCTGTTGCGCTTGTGGATGTTGCGGTGGCGTTGCGTCGTCCAGTACGGTTGTGGAAGGTGTATGGATGACCGTATGGATATGAATATGCGCCGTAGAGCCAGAGACCTGGGTAGATTGACAGAAGACCGACACCTAGGAATACAGGTGCAATACCGAGTGGTGATCGAGCTCCCGCCGAGTATGGTGTTGTTGCTCCGCCGCCATAATATCTTCCTCCGCCGTAGTTGGGTGTTACGCCTGAGCCGGTCTTTGTTGAACCTCCGGTGTTTGAGGATGATGATCCACGAGATGAGGAACTAGAGCTGTGGGGTATGTTAGAATTTGGTACGGAACCTATGCCACTGCCACTGTTGGGATCTGAACTGCCACTGCCGCTGCCACTCTTTGGACTTGAGGGGGAACTGCCACTGCCGCCCTTCCCATTAGAAGAGCCAGTGCTCGAAGAGGACGAACTGCCTCCTCTTCTCGCTCCAGAAGAACTTGAAGAAGAGCTTGAACTAGAGGAGGAAGAGCCCGATGAAGAGGAACCTCCAAAGCAACCTCCAACTCGACCACCAAATACGCTCAACCTCTTCCACATATCCGAGAAAGCACTCTCTCGCGACGACGAAGTACTACTTCCGACTCCACCCGCCAACTTGGTATTCTCTCCATACCGCTCTCCACGACTCGCACCACTCCCCGTAGAATGGGAAGGCGATACATACCTAGATGAAGATGAAGATCCACCCTTGCCACCAGAACTTGAAGAACTTCCTCCACCACCCTTCCCACCACCTCCT
This sequence comes from Halenospora varia, assembly GCA_020726485.1. Taxonomy (NCBI): domain Eukaryota; kingdom Fungi; phylum Ascomycota; class Leotiomycetes; order Helotiales; family Solenopeziaceae; genus Halenospora; species Halenospora varia. Next base: position 250,135 of record JAHEWH010000019.1, read on the forward strand.
CCACCTCCTTTCCGTTTCCACAAATCGCTCGCATCAGGAAAGTCGCGAGCATCGAGTGCCGCAGCTTCTTCCCGTGATAATAATTGGACGTCGCCGTCGTTGAGCGGGGAAGGATGCGACAAGACGAGCGCGACTAAGATAAACAGCAGCGCTGCTAACGTATTCGATGTAGTAAACCTCATGTTGAAGGCGAATATATGTGCAACAAAACGTATGTACGAATGACGAAGAAGCAGTCGTTAATACGAAGGAGATAAAGAAATCAGATTGTGAATGTCTCGGAATTTCTATTGCGTTTCAGTCGGATATGCAAGGGTGCGCCAGGGCGTCCAGCTTAATATACAAAATGTGAACCTTAAATCAGATAGCGTTTTGCCTTGTTGAAAGCCCAAGACCCGAGAAATAATCACGCCGTCATGTCTTCTTAACAAAAGCGTAGTGGGTCGTGTCAGCAATGGATCAATGGTCACACAGCCAGCATGTTTTTGTCAATTGCTACAGTATTAGCCCGGTTTGCAATGAATGTCAAATCACATCCGTTTGACCAATTACCGGGAGGGAGATTGCTGCGCCTTGTTGTTCCTTGGCGACGTCATGGGTCGACCACAACACCTCAATTGATGTACGGGCGGAGTGGCGAGAGCCCCGAAAACCGCCAAGAGGGGTATCGACTCACATAATTTGATATTCACCATTACAGAGGCTATTGGTGGAAATGCGATCTGTGATTGAAGATGTGAAGTTGCCTTAAACATAGCCTCCACCGACAACAAGAACTCCCCACAACGCCTTACGACCATGATGCATGGCCGCCACGTGATGCGGGGAAATAGACTTCGGTACTTCTTTATCTGATGGGGCGAACTGTTCTAGAAGACTTCTACAAGGATGTTAGGAGGATGTGAGGTAAGTGCGATTGCTATATTTCCAAGAACAGGTTAGAAGCTTATGACTTCACCTCAAATATCTCTTTCTCCTCAGATCATTGGGTCTATTGTTATTGAAGCTTGTGTGCCCTGGTTGAAGTGAAGATAGTGGAGAATGGAAGTGACGAAGAATATTTAAATTGTTCTAAATTATTTCTAAGAACGATGTCAGAATCTTGTGATCTCAATCCGATCTTTTCGTTGTTAGATACTTGACTACTAGCATCTAAAAGAGCTTGTGAAGCTTGAGTTAACCTCGACTTTAGCGTAAAGAAGGTGGAGATTCGAAGTGACGAAGAACAAACTAAACGTTCTAGAGCGTTTCTTGAAAGATGTCAGCAGCTTGAGTTCAGTCCAGTGACAACTCTAAACATGTTCCCGGAGTAATCCGTTGGTGGTATCTTGGTTCTCAAAAAAGGAATTCGGCAGAGCTTGAAGTCACGAAGAACATCGGGAGCTGTTCTAGAGGATATCGGGATGAAGTTAGTATTAAATCCCAAAAGAGACAGACGTCAAGTTCTGCCGTTATATCCTCGTGAAATCGTCACATGAACATCTTGGTGTTGACGGGCCGAGATAGAGCAATGTCTAAACCAACGCTTTATTCCATTTTAGTCGTCTAGTTCATCAATAACATAATCCTGTAATGCGATATTGTCTAAGCAAGTTCCTTTTCCAGAACAGCAGGAGCAGTAATGGTTTGGCCCTTCAACTTCTCGAGACCTTCTCCACCCTGTGATAATTGTTAGTGACTGTAATGAAAACTTCAAAATTGAGAAAATAAAACTTACGTAGCTGATCAAGGGCGAGACTTCGATGCCATCTTCATCGCCCCTGCTCTCAGCGACAGCACCAGCAGCCTGAACCCATCGTCTTCCTTGATCCATAATATCCTTCTTACTCGTGTCCTGGTCGTCCTCACCAGTTCCCTTGGCATTCTTCAAAGGAGAAAATTCGTCCTCACGCTTCACTTCCATACAGGCGAACTGCTTGAGCTCCAACAATGGGAAGCAATCGAAGACAAATTGCTCGAGCTTGATGCCATTGGGCTTCTCAGGCTTGATAGTTGTTCCCTTCTCAGTATCGACATATGGAATCTTCTTGCGAGCAACGTGGTGTGGTAATTTGTGTGCCCAGTCTGGAATGGATTCCAAAAATCTGAAGGAGTAGTAGTGGTTGACGATATTGCCAGCTCGGAACTTCAGAATCTCTGGCTGTTTAGGGTCCTTGGCCTCAGCAGTCTCCTTGTCAATTTCAGAGTATTCGACAACATCTGGTCTTCCATTCTTAAGCAGGATCAGACCAACAGATTCCGTGGCATTTCGCTTTCTGACGACCTTTGTTGCAATGTCAACGTCCTTGGAAGCAGCGAAACCAACGAATACTGGATCCGCAACCTTGACCAAACAGTTATCGACACAGTAGGCGTGGATGTGCTCAATACCTCGTTTTTTCATATCACCCATAACATTTGATGTGACCAAAGCTTGATAGATACCGCCATTTCCATCTGGGGCAACGGCAACCTTGCCCTTAGACTCCAACAGAATCTTGCCATCGTTCGAGATACAAGGCAGAACGCCCTGCTCAAAGATCATGACATTCTCTTTATGTAGACCAAAATAATTGTTCTCCTGGAAGTATTTCTCTGTTGGTCCTCTGGTAGGTCCACTGGTCATGACATACCAGGGAACCACAACCTTCCTGTCCGCTGCGTGTCCAGCCTTCTTGTGTGCCAAAGCTTGTACTTTACGTATTCTCTCGGCTTGAATCTGAAATAGAGATTTCTCGGAAGGTAGGCCGATGTTGAAACATCCCTTTGGTGCAGAGCTTCCAAGTCGTGTTCCTTGTCCGCCAGCCATCAACACCACACCGACCTTGTTCTCGGCTGTCAAGTCCAGTCCCTTCTGGTACCATGACTCGATATCTTCGGCCTTCGAATCGAGGATGCTCGCCGTGGCAGAGTCGGGAAGTGGTTCGAGGGGCTTTTCTTTATCTGCATCTTGTGTTTTAGGAGGATTCAGAGCTTTGTCTGTGATTTCGTTGATGTATTCGGGATCGATGGATGAGAGTTGTTCGTAGAGTGTAGCTTTCTCTGCAGTGCTCAATTCGTCGTAAAAAGCGAAGACCTGCTCCTGTTTTGCTTTTGTGTATTTGTCCTTCAACTCCTGGAGCTCGTTTGCAGAGGGTTCCTTTGGTGGGGCACCAGCCTCATTTTCCCCGCCAATGTCAATGTGCACCTTGTGCAAAACGTTCTTGACGGTTTCCATGATGGGTATTTCGAATTTAAAGGTTCTGCGAAGCTGTGCTATTGAAAAAGAATCTTATGCGAGGCTCAATGTTTTTCAATGGTTTTTGTACGTTGCTGATTGAGCTTAATATAGCTCAGCCCCGCCAAAAGTAAATGTCAACACGGAGCCGGCCTGAAGATCGCTAGGTAGACAAAGCCACCTCCCTAACCACCCGTGAGGCGTTTATTGGCTAGCCAACACGAGAGCGAGCTGAAGTGCCGTATGATACTCATTTTTCTCCTGTGAAATTATACTTCCAAATGTTTCCATCCTATCCTGACTCAACATTCAGGCACCTGGCGAGTAATAAATATCAAGCGCCGCCTGAATTGGAGAATTCGCGGTGACCCCACTTCAACCACGACGGAGCTTTCATAAGGCTGACAATTCACATCCACCACCATGGATAATATCGAGGTTAAGCAGGGAGACGTGGAGGAAGACAACGTTACTTCTACTTCAATGGGCCCAGCAAGCTTTGCGGGCAAGCTGGATCTATCAAATTTTGCATTTGCACCAAAGGACGATGCATCACCCCGGCGTAGTCCTCGGAATATCTCGAGCTACCAACCACCTCCGATTTCGAAAAGTCCATCAAAATCGGTCGTCGTGGACAATTCCCTGAAACGAAGCAACAGCAGTAGCCTCCTCGGTCCGAAATCTTCTTCCCCTTCACCAAGGAAAAAGTCACGTTCTCCTTCCGGCTATGCTCCGCCCTCGAAATATGCACATCTCCCTCCTCTCGGCGATGTCTTCGATGAGAATCTCATCCTAATATTCATCGGCCTCAATCCCGGGATCACGACTTCTACCAGCGGTCACGCCTATGCTCACCCCTCAAACCTATTCTATAAACTCTTACACTCGTCTGGTATCACAGCTAGACGCCTAAGGCCAGAAGAAGATGGAACGCTCCCAGCCGATTGGCAATGCGGATTCACGAATATCGTTCCAAGGCCAACAAAAAATGGTTCTGAATTAAGCAAAGTCGAAATGGATGCCAACGTTACAGTTTTAGACGAGAAGATGAGGAAATGGAAACCAGAAGCGGTTTGCATCGTGGGGAAATCTATTTGGGAAAGTATCTACCGAGTCCGGAAGGGACGAGGGATGAAGAAAGGAGAATTTGAGTATGGTTGGCAAGAGGGGGAAAGAATGGGTGCACCAGCTGATGGTGATGAGGATGAAAATTGGGAAGGAGCGAGGATATTTGTTGCGAGCAGCACGAGTGGACTTGCTGCGACTTTATCCCCGGCTGAGAAGGAGAGGATATGGAATGAGTTGGGTGGATGGGTGAAAGAGAGAAGAGAGGAAAGAACCTAGCTCTTGCATTTGCGACAGCTAAAAGAGATTCTACCTATTCTAGGAATAGGATGATTCATGGGATGTGTCCCGCGAGGAAGGCGGGTTGGCCTTACTCGTAACAAATTCAGGACAAATTGAAGTGGGGATCTTGAATAAAGCGGTTTGAAAGGAAGTAATAGCAAGATGCAGTTTCCACAAGCGGAGACACTAGGCGATTCCATTTCATTCCAGACCCCTCTTCAACAAGCCAATCCCCAAGTCATATTTTCATATCACTCCATACTGACTGCCGAGAATGGAGAGAAAGATGGCTTGCAAATACGTCAGCGAATGACCCCAGAATGTCGGACCAGGTACGCTACATACAGCTAAGATATTAGCATGCTCTTCTCCATGATTATTTCAAAGGGTATCATGCGACGATTCTGCCGCCTTTCTATCAGTAGTGCGCAAGTGTGAGCTTAAGATGATATGGTACGTACTTAATCTCCAGAATGCAGTCTACGTATTTACAAGCATATTTTGTCTTGCGTCTATTACCTTTTCTCCGTCGCTCTTGTCGGTGCCAGAACCTTGAGGGTGTCGTCCAATTTTCAGCGAAACTTCATATTCGAGATCTTCAATGTCGAAGTCAGAAGACGGCCTATTTGGAGTCAGAGAGCGCAATGAGTCTTTGTTTCAAGTTAGCTGGATTTTCTAAGGATGCGAGGAGCTACTGGAGACGTCCATATCGTTTAGTGGGCTCAGGAGTGGTATAGAGATCAAGCCTTACCTTCGTCTAAATGCCCCTGGTGCCTTTGCGCATGTGCATGTCTCAAAGAAGCCCAGGTTAGGAAACAATTCATTGCTCCAAGAATAGTTGTGAGGATCCCGATAGTCAAGTTGACTTTGGTATCGAGTGAGAAGGTGTTGCCTGCCAGATCAGAGACCAAATTGGGAGGGGGCGGAGGACGAAGATTCATTCCTTCCAGATGCGAGTCTGAGGGTTGATGCTCCAGTGGGACATGGACTCATTATTTCCGGCACTCCTCGCAATGGTGGTCTTGGAGCCGATGAATCTTCTGGATGGAAAGGCTTCAAAGGAACTAGATCTGGGTCAAGAATGAAGACTTCGAAATGGATCTGAAAGTGTGTGGATTATGCCTCCTTAAGAGCAGCGCCTCCCCCTCTCGAGGGCATTCAACCATCAGTCAACATTTTGATCCAGAAAGGAGTAAAGTGAAGTAATATGGGGTTCGAGGCTTCCACAACCTAAGGGGTCCGAAAATGCATGCCAGTTACCAAACTTCGGTAACTATGCCGAGCCATATATCCTAAGAAATGGGGTTTTCCCACCTTTTGCACTCCTGTCAGCACAAACCGTTGGATTCTGCCATTACCCCGAGACACGCGCTCCTCACATCATCCCCTGTATGCAGTCCGCCATCCAACCTTTGCAGTAGTGCTTAGCATTTTCTCAAAAGACCAGCCTCAGCCTGGCTGCGCCATCCAGTTCGCAAGTGAGCTGCTGACAGTTGTTCCCCTACACCATGTTCCTGGAAGATGGAAGCAGGGACATAATACCCGTGAAGAAAGCTCATTGGCAATTTCTCAATTCCATCGTCACCCCGGGATCGTTTGTGTCATTCTACGGTTGCGGGCCGGCTCGGCCTATCCTCGACACAACCATGCCACGCGTTCTATCTCTAGTGGGACAGCCCCAGAAACATTGTTTAGCTTGTTCGCAATATCTAGCAAGGGGTTAGATAAAAGATTGTAGCTTATATATACACTAAATCCACGACGTGCTAAAGAGGGGATTAGTATATCTTCATACAAACGCTTTTTCGATTGTTCAGGTAAGGCCATCGGAATCATCACAAGCTCTTCTTCGAGAATCCAGTCTCCTGACATAGTTATTTGTATATCAAGAGGCAGGCTAACTTGGGGCATAATTCCGTCAAGAGATCCATACTTAGTATCCCGTCTGTCAAGACTTTTTTAAAACGTATTTGGTTACAAAGTCCCTGAAAGTCCTCCAAATTTCTTCGAGCCTCTTTTGCCTTTGTGCCAGATGTTTGTGTATTTCCCATTGCAGTTCATAATACTCTTGCAAGTATAACAGTATATCACCTTAAAACAATTGTAGTGTGACAAAGATGATCTTACTATGCGCATTTTGTCGACTCTATCATAGCCAATGCTAAAATCATCCAATTCGGTATGCTTTGAAGCATGCTCAGCTCTTGGGAATTAAGCAATTTTCATTGTCAGGCACTACGATAAAAAAAACTTTCAGTACGACAAGCTGAAATTCGTACGTACTAAAGGTAGCACCATTTCATGATCTTACAAATGTGGTTCTTCCTAGAAGGCGGAGTTTCAACCAAGTACCTTTGCACACTCGGCTCTGTGCAGTATCGTTCCACCACAACTCCCCATTATCTCATCCGTGGATGACAAGATCCCGGAGACGAATCCGGTCTCTGGACTCAGTTAGTCCATCCATGATAGTGCCTCATCGGAAAATTGTATGGCTGTGGGGTTCTCCATGTCTCGGCTACCATTCGTGCCCGCATAGCATGATGTATTGTGACGACCCCTCCCCCCACGATAGGTTGTTTCACGGAAACGTTTTCTTGTGCTACTTCTGGTTGGCAATTGTCAACCGACAAAAAGCCTGCATTTCCAGTCTTGCAATCTCTAGCTAGGTCACCCAAAATATGCCTAGTATGAAGCGGAAACGGGGTGTAAGACATTTGAACACAAAAAGGGGGCCGTTTATAGATAGGCAGACAACGCCTCATTCTGTTTTCTGGTGCGAACCATACTTCCACTGCCCGCCAAAATATCAGATGCGTTGTCAACTTAGTCTGCCTCAAATGTTCGCTACCAATCAAGAGTAGAATCTCAATCAAGTCTTCGATTAGCTCCGAACACAAAATATAGAGTGATTTTATATAGCTTGGCGCAATGCCCCATCCCACTATTTATCAAGACCACCAGATTATAACAATCGTCCCTTCTATTACGGTGTTGGTGAAACGCTCAGCCACCTTCCTCGTCACAAATCTGCTTTGTCATAAGGACTTAAGAAGAGCCCGAACTTCGGATATGAGGCAAGTGAGAACTCCCACCCTTCACAGAGCCTCACTTCACAATCACAGATATGTAAGCACTCTAAACTCATAATCCCGAAGTTAAAATGCAGAAGCCGAATTTGAACAGAAAACAGTCATCTCTAAAGTGATGTGTGACCATCACGGTAGCAAATGCACAAGGAATCTCAAAAATCACTCTGTACCTTTACCATAATCTCAAGGGCATCAACAACATCCAAATTATGGGTAAGTGGCCACCCTGTAGGTCCCTGCAGTATATTTCCAAGTGCTCCATGTGCGGGCCTGCATCATGCACGCAAAGTGATGCGGAGTCAAGCGAGACAAGTGCAACTGGTGGATCGCGCCTTCCACTTATAACTTCAATACTGGAAAGTCGGAATTTGGCTCGTGGAGGTTACAGCACAACTTTCTCCAGACGAACAGAAACTTTTCTTGAACTTGAAAAGCTTAAAAATTCACTACTGGTTTATTTTCCACAGATTAATGAGTTTCCCCTATTTTCTCGGCTATTTCTATTTATTGAGCCAAACACAAATCACTTTAGACTTACCACTTCATTACACCTCAGGTCCCACAACCATAATGATCCTCTTGGTTGGGTAGTTTCAAATCAAAAGGAAAGCTATCCCATCATTTCCCAGCTCCTCTATGATGGTCTTAACCACGAGCTGTAAGATTAATAAAATATCCATTAGAGACCATTAATCACCCCAACCGAATTTCCCGATGTGTGTCTCACTGTATATTTATACTGGATCTTCCACCTATCTAAGGTACAGTTTAGATTGAGGCTGACAGATGCGATTTATCAAGCCATGGCTGCAGCCAAAGAATACATACCGAAAATGTCTCACTCTTCACCGGACCGAGCGGCAACTGCCGACTTTTAAATATTCCAGGGAATAGAAGCTCTGATTATTTATCGAACACTCACTTCGAAAGGTGGTCATCAGGATTCTCCAGTAAGACAGCAAAGTACTTAAAACCTTGGCATCTTCGTCTGTCTTGACCATTGCTCCACATCAGCCTGCCTTAAATCCTGCCAGAGGTGTTCAACATATCATCTGTACCACATCCGTTCCGTCTCGATGGGTCATACATGATCGAGAATTCTCTGCTCCCGCACACACCTGTGGAAACGGCCATCACTGGGCAAAGTAGGATTTTTGGTCTGCGAAAACGAGCATTCCTCATGAGCTTGGCTGTAACTACTTTGGTCTTGACACCCACGGTCGGTGGAACAGTTGCTGGGGTGTCGATTGCAAGTCAAAAGAAGATGAAAGTTCCTTCAAGGTGCGCCTGGAAATGCGGGATTCTTTGTTAGAGTGGGCTGCAACTAATACAGGAATCCGCAAAAAGTGCTCCAACCGGCACTACTTCAATTACTCCACTCAAGCCTGGTGACGAAACTTCGATATTAGGCTATTCTGTAATTCCTACAACAATAATTACTACATTTGAAACTACGGCATCGGTTCTCATTTCCTCACCAGTCGATGTCTCGACTTTGATACCTTCAACCCTCACCGCTGGGGTTGACAACAACGAGTTGCGAGCCCGTAGCTCGTCTTACTCCACTGGAACCAAGCACCGTCGCAGTGTCAACAAGCAATGTTGTAATTGTTCCCACGGGGCCACCTTCAAACTCGAATTCTGCGTCTGTATCCGTCTCCGTTTCACTGAAAGCCACAACTATAACCCAAGCGTCACGGACTGCAAAAATTCCGTCAACGAGCATTTATTCTACTCCAATCTCCTTTGAGAAGGGGCCCGGTGGTGTAGTAATAGGGTGTCCAATCTCCAACAATACGGTATACAGATCACCCTTCTCAAGTCCTGAGGACCCAGGATTCGTTGGGAAATGCAATAAGTGGTATGGAGTGTCAAATGGCTTCACCGATCTTGATCGAACTACAGCGTCTAGTATGGAGGAGTGTATAGGCAAGTGCGCGCGGTTCAATAATCAGCATGTGCCCGTTAGCTGCAGGGGCGTGAACTGGGCCTACACCGGAGTTCAAGGCACTAATAACAATTCTTACCTGCTAAGGGCCTCGTTAGGTGTCGTAATCAAGGGGCCAATAATGGAAAGTGCTGTTTGGCTGGCAACTGAGAAGGCGATCACTTAATACTGCAAAGCAAGCATCCGAATAAAGAGTAATGGCTGCCCCTGTCTTGCTTACAGGGTTGTTCTTGCTATCTCACAGAGGATATCCTCGCTATTTCATCGAAAAGTTGCATCGCAAGCTCTGAACTATCAAGAGACAAGTTGACAAAGAGGGGAAAATGCCATGTGGAAGAGAATCTGTGGAGGGTGCGTAGTAATCAATATTGCATATCATTACCCCGTCCATATCAAAACGATGTATTCGTCACCAACCCTTCTATCAGATCATTTCATCCCATCTCTTTCATCTCACCCTCTCCTTGCTACCTCCTCGATTCCGGCTTGAACTCAGGCCCCATCACCCTAAATCTATACCTTTTAAATATTTAAATAAGTACTTTTATTTCAACGACAGTACGATTGGCTCAACGGTTGCTAGCAAGCTAGTTGTACGGTCGACAGCGGGGAAGCCCGCAGGGATGTAATCCCCCTAAAGGCGAGGAAACCCTCCTTCAAATCAGAAAACCCAAGCGCAAGCTAAGTTTGTAATTGCACACCTTCGGTCGAGCCCGCTCGACAGAAGTTGTGGGACGATTTTTTGATTTGTGTGCTACATGTGTGGGTATTTGTATTTTTAGTAACGTGTCGTAAGGGTTTTGTTGATTTTTTGCAAAATCGATGTGGAAATCGTGGTTCAGCGAGGGTTTCGGAGTCAGTAGGCAGGAGTACATTTTTTGTTATTATACACGTTTGATTTGTTTAGTTGTTTACCTCTCATAATTGCTCCGCTACACGGTCGTGGTAATAGTGTTTACACCAAAATGACAAAGTAATCATTAATCACCACTTCTAGTAGGATACATCATAACGCTTAGCCGAACGTTAACGGCCTTTAGGAGAGCCAGTCTATCGAAGTGAAGTCTGTTTTCTCCCCTTCATTTCGGCTCTCGGCTAAATCTTTAAGCTAGTGTGTTAAGGATTCCAAGTGTCGTATCCATGTGCTTTGGTTCCTTTCCTATATTTGGCCTAGCGCCTGCCTCCTGTAGATATATATCACTCTGTACAAGAACTGTTTGTTCTTCCTCAGACAATACAATCACTATATTTCTGCTTCTTGATCTTTGCACCACTATTACCCTTTTTCCTTACTGTATAGACAGTGTTGATATAGTGTTTATGTAATTTTAAGTAATTCTATTTCACAAATCAATCAAGTTAGTCTACTTAAAACCATTAAAAAGAAAGAAAGAAAGAAAGAAAGAAAGAGAGGACTAAGATTCTAGTAGAAAGGGTATAGGATCACTAAAATCCAAAACAAGGGGTTGTTAAATCAAGTAACGCCCTAGTAGACCAACAATCCAATTTTTTTCTTTTGTCTTTTTTGCTACTATATCAAAGCTCCCTTTTGTAAACTGGCTAGCCTCACTATCTGTATATCTCCAGACTATGTAAGATCTGTCTATTAAGAAGCTATGTAATAAGAGACATAAGACTGTGATTTCATTAACACATTATATATTAATTCATCGAAGGTATAGCATTTGTATCAATCAAAGTCCCGTTTCGTGATATTCTCCTCCTCAGTATAGAATGTACATTTTTGAAGAATTTATTTCTAAATACAAGGTGCAAGAGAGGTCACTAAATATCTGGATTATAACAATACACCGCACAACACCTAAACATTAGTCCGCTCCGTTCGCTCCGTTTTGTTGCATGTCGCACTTGTCCGACTTTAGAACAGTCCAAGGGATGAAGAGATTCGTCTATTGAGCACAAAACTGGATGAAACAGAGGTCAAATGATCCACAGTGAGTCAAACATTTAAGACCTCCCACCTATATTGACTACTGAAGTCTCTCTTTTGGTGAACATTTCTACCCAAACTACGAAGTAATCATCGTTCACTAGAAATCATTTGTGTAAGAACCATTGAAAATTCACATGATGACAGACCAAAATACAAGCACTCATCCATTTGACTTCTCATTATTCTTCTATTCATCGACACTATATGTCTCAGCGTACCGTTGCCTTGCTATTCGAAGTACAGCGAAAACAAAACGACTTCTTACAATCAAAGCCGTTCTCTCCACATTTTCGCATTGTCCCCCCGGGAGTCTTTACAACAATTGCCGGTCCACCCTTCCCTAAGTTTCTTGTCTTCCGTGTCGGTGTCAGAAGTCCAGCTAAAGGCGAGCTCGCATCCATGTTCTGGGACAACTTTGAAGGAGGGGTCGGTTGAGATGATCTTTCCGCGCCCGATTCGGCTATCTCGCATGCCGGATCATTCTTTCGACTTGGAGTAAGATTAAGCAAAGGGGTGCCGGTACGAACGAATTGCATGTTACTCTTCCGAGAAGTAGATTGCGTGCCCACTGACTTTGAAGATCCGACATCATTGGCATGGGATCTTGCTTGGCTGTATGTCTTCTTCGCTTTCGGCTTCCTATATCTTGGGAACCGCGGCTGGCTCAAAGGTGCCGAAGCGGTGAGGACTTCGGCATCTTCTGTCTTGATTTTTGGCTGGGGAACTGTTGCTGGACCCGATCGCGGTACAGAAATAGTAAATTCGTCAGCCATCAGCTCGTCGATATCGTCATCTGCTTGGAAGTCGTGTAGTTTTCGTTTTCGTGACATTGCAGCAGATGCAATTGTGGTTACATCAGCAGTTTCTTCGCGCTTGATGCGCGCTGGCAGATCAAATGGAGTCCGAGCAGTGCGTCGAGAGGACGTTATAATGAATCCATCTTGTATCAGGCTCAGCTCATCAATTTCTTCAGCATGGAGGTTGTCTGATGGAGGCGCCTTGCAGGATTTTGGCTTATTCTGTGGAGTGATATTCTGCGTGACGTCTCGAGGAGCGGTTTTTCGTGGAGGCAACATGGCAGTCGGCTCTGTCACAGCCATCGAGCTCGAATCGTTTGGCTCAGGCCGGAGATTGTTGGAGGATCCTTGCGTTTGCTGAATTGAATGCTGGCTTGAATGAGGTGGGCTTGACCCCTTTTCGCCAATGGAATTTTGCGAGTCGGGGATGCTTGCTGGAAGGGAGTTCCGTGAAGGGGATGCACCCTGAGTGACTGGTGGACTTGCTGGCCCATTGAGCACTCTTCGGGAACTTCTTGTAAAATGTTTCGTGCCAGGTCTTTGCTGATTATTAGGACTAGTCGAAATCCAGTGATTAGCATCACTCTTTTCTCCAACGGAGGCTCCCAGGTCAGGTGAGGGTCCAAGAATAGGTATCGTCCGTCGGCCTGGGGAGCTATCATCTCCAAATGTAGAAGGAATAACTCGACTGTTCGAAGCCTTTTCATTCGGTAGATGTGGCCTATGACTCTGCGAACCATCTCCAGATGTCTGTTGAAATATCCCTTCTTCCGCACCCTCAGTAGCTTTGGAGAACGAACGATTTACTATTAAAGATGAGACACTTGTCATTGGTGTATATGTAGACATCCCAGCTATACCTCTTGGGGTCAGAGTATGGTCTTGATCAGAGCTCGAGGAGAATGGTCGGCTGCTTGAAGTAACGGGCCTGCCAGCAGCTCTCCGTGGCGACATGAAGTCAGAATCTTGGTGTTGACTAGCTGAAGTCTCATTTTGGGACGTGTGCAGTCCAGGTATCTGTCCGATCTCTTCCCTGCTGTCAATCAAGTCGTCGTCTACACGACCACGAAGACGATGTAAAGCCCCGACTCCAGGATGGGCTGTTTTGACATGCCTAACGAGGTCTCTTTGCATAAAGAATCCATTGTCGCCTTTATGAGCACATTGCAACTCACCACAAGGGAACGGCGTTGTATGATGCACGTGAAGGAGGTGAACAGACATTTGCGATTGTTCCTCGTCTGCAAGTCTCTGAAGTCGATAAAATTTTGTGGTATAGTATCTGCAATCCGCATGCGGGCAAGGAGCTCTTGTAGTAAGTGCTTCCTCACGGGCTTGAGCTGCTTTCTTGTTGACATTGAGCAGGTGGGCGCTTTGGCGCCGGGAACCGTGAGCGAGATCGCTGAGTCGACGTCTTGAGGCGTCACCTGGGTTTGCATGCATCCCTCTTCTCGAGTCGAGCACATGATTCGAAACTCGACGGTTCTGGCCGGGCTGCTCGGCAAAAGAATGGGGTCGGTTGAAGGCCCATGAGCCTTCATCAATCTTCTTTCTGCGTATATCTTCTATGATACCGGCGTGCAAATCCGGATCTAGGGATTTGATGGTATTCGCCGCATCAGACCAACTGATAATTCTCGAATCGCGCTTGGTAGGTTTTCTGATTCGACTAGGTCGTTGATGGTTCGTCGATTTCTCTGATATGTAGCCATTATTGTCGTCTAAGATGGGTCTGGGTCTCTCCAACTTTGATAATCGACTAACATTAGCAGACTCTTCTGAAGCTGACATGTCCGAGTCTTCCGTTCTACTAGGCTCCACCCGATTAGACTGACTGTTATATCGGAAACACCAGCTTCCCCAAGGATGATTTGGGTACTAAGGATATGTATTAGTTCTTCCTATACTAATTTCGAAAGATTGAGAGACTTCGTACCTTAGCCTCGACGCCCTTCCAGAATTTCTGAGAAAGTGGGAGACCTTGTTGTCGTGCTTCTTCAACACAATTTAAGAGAATCTCATCGTCCTCAGCTGTAAAGTTTGTACGTTTTCTCTTTGTGGCTGTTTTGCGAGCTTTGCCTCTTCCAGGTCCTACAGGTGCCCATAGGGAGGTACCCATATCCGGTGAAGGCGATCTGACAACTTGTATGATAGCAGGATTAAAAAGCGGCCTTTTCTTCGGTTGTGCTGAGGGAATATCCGGAACTCGCCAAGCAGGTTCAACAGTATCATCTTCCTGAATATTTTGTTGCGCGACGTATTTAATGATTTGAGGACCCAATTGAGATCCGAACTGGGCTATTATATCGGACTCAGAAGGAAGGACTGTCTTCTGAGAACGTCGAGGAACTTTCGGGGGTCCAGGGAACTCTTCTCGAGGCCATCGAGGAGGATCAATTAAAGCAGGAGTTTCTTGTTGTAAGAACTGGCTTGCCTGTGCAAAGCCCCGCAAAATAAGGTCGTCTTCCAACATGTCCCCTTCACTAAGCGCTTCATCGTTATCTTCGTTCTCGTCTTCATCCTCATCCTCGAAATCTCCTTCATCCATAATTTCATCTTCGCCGCTTAACCCCTCCTCGGTATCGAATTCTTCTTCCAACTTATGCAGATTCGAACCAACATTCCCTATATCTCGCTCGTCCTGCATCTCAATCAAATGGCCATTGTTGACTAGAATATTCCCTGTCCTAAGGTCGATCTCATCGCCAATGCCATCAAAATCCTTCCCATATTTCTCAAAGATTGATTCGAAGGTCGATTTCAACTTGTAGTCCAATAGCGCCCTTCTTTGCACAAATTCTTCATCAGGATCAGGGATTTCATCCCCGTCATCCTCTTCTTCCTCCTCCTCTTGATCTTCTTCATCTTCTTCATCCTCATAACCTCCTAATTCGCTGTCTGGTATGTCGTAGTATTCGTGATGGTTGTAACTTTGGGGGAATGCGCGCCGCACTGGGGAGTATAACCGTTGTCGTTTCGCGTATGGTTCCATGGTAATCGTTACTGGTAATACTGTGATAGGGATTGTGAAAAGCTGTTTATATCATGGTGTTGAATAAATGCTTTGCGACAATGGGTGTCTTTGGTGACTTCATGTTACATCCGGCGCGTCCATGTCGCGTCCTGAGGTTCAAGTGGTGGGGCTCCACAATAGCTTAAATTGTGGGGGATCAGCCTTGGGCACCTGCATCACCGATTCACCGACATCAACAACCCCATGGCTGCCTCAACCTTGGCCGACCTTTTCGATAGCGGCGACTTTAACAGCTCTACCTCGGGGAGGGGGACATTCACCAGATTCACTGCCTATTCTTTGTTGATGTAGGAACTGATGTCAAGATGTATTGTCAAAAGTGTCGGGCTCCATTGAAGCTGGATAGCTCTCTTGAAGATCTAAACCCAGCCGCATTCGATCTACTGGTTGGTATGTTTGCTTAACAGTCCCCTTTGATGATCGCACTACTTATACCTGCAGGTGCCGCCTCACAACAACAGCTCAAGAGTACTCCTTCATCACGATCTGCCTATCCTCAAGAACGAAAGCAATTCTACGACCGCGTTTCCAAAAATGCAGGGTCACCCACATTTAAACGGCATATTTCATCGCCACGGCGGAGTGATTCAGTATCGACAGAGTCAACAAGGGGCGGATTAGGGAACCCCGCTATGTCCTTTGTGATGCTCACAGAGTCACAAGTCGTACCCCCAGCCGTCATCAAGTCTCCAGAAGATACAAACCCCAAAAAGCAGCGAAAGGAAGAGATACCCAATATGGATAGCACAGATGATGAAGGAAAGGCTATGTCGCAGGAGATGGAAAGGGTCTCGCGACTTTTCGAAATACTATCAGCTCGATCGGATATCGACCACCCTGTTTGTGTCGAATGTACAGAACTTCTCGTTGATGGACTACAAAAGAGACTGGAAGCCGCCTCCAGAGAGCGGGATGCATACAGCGGATTCCTGAAACAAGTGAACGCAAATATACCAACAGAAGAAGAAGTCAAAGAATCCCAAGAAAGACTCGCCAAAGCGCAAGCAGACGAAGCCGCCACTATCGAAGAATTAAAGAAGCTTGAGCAGGAGAAAGCAGCAGTTGATGGAGAAATCGCAGAGCTAGAGGAGGAAGCACGAGCCTTAGATTTGGAAGAAGAGAAATTCTGGCGAGAACGGAATGCATTTGCCATGAAGCTGGCAGAATTCCAGAACGTCCGCGATAGTGTGAACCAGAAGTACGACCATGATGCACAATTACTAGAGAAACTCCAGCGAACAAATGTATACAACGATACATTCTGCATTAGTCACGATGGGCGATTTGGAACGATCAACGGACTTCGCCTAGGACGACTATCAAACGTGCCAGTCGACTGGCCAGAAATAAACGCAGCATGGGGACACACGCTTCTACTACTTGCCACAGTTGCAGAAAAACTTGGCTTCAAATTCGATGGATACGAATTACAGCCAATGGGTTCAACATCTCGAATAATCCGCTACGAATACCCCTCCCCATCGGCAAGCAAGATTGGCAGCACCCGAGCACCAAAGAAATCAGTACTAGAACTCTACTCCTCAGGAGACATGCCTCTCGGCTTAACATTCATGCATCGGCGATTCGATACTGCAATGGTAGCATTCCTAGCATGTATGAAGCAACTAGGCAGCTTCGTCGCTGCCGAGTCATCCAGAATGTCGGAAACAGGCAGAGGCTTGAGCTTGCCTTATAAGATTGAGGGAGATAAGATTGGAGATGTGAGCATAAAGCTTGGTATCGCGCAAGATGATGCTTGGAGTCGAGCTTGCAAATTTACGCTTACTTGCTGCAAGTTTCTGTTGGCACACGCGTCGAACATAAATGCACCGAATGGTAGGCGTTCATTGTAAATGTACTCATTCTCCCGGTGTAGGAGCGGACCGTGGTCAGGCGTTGGGGCAATCTGGGAGCATTTACCTGGCGTCATTCATGACTTGAATCTACATATAAGGCGTGTAGGTGTTCAGGACGGATATTTGACTTCTAGTCACCGCTATAGATACCACAATGCATAATGAATTAGCACCGAGAACTCAGACAATCACGCTAGTATGAAATTCCATTGAATCTACATGATTAATCGACCCTTTTCTCTACCAAATGCAGAAATGGAGAAGGGGGTATGCAAAGCCGAACGACTAATCAAATCATAACGCCCCCATTTCCACCCATTTAGACCACCATCCCTCGTAAACCTTCATCGCTCGTTCATGCTGTAACCGACGGAAATGAAGAAACGCGCCCAGGCGGAATTATGTTCACCTATGGTGCATGCGACTAGGCGTAAACTGGATGTCCAGTGCCGGACACGACGATAGGTCTCTTCGCGGTGGATTTGGCTATCTAATCTCGTCTCTTGAGGCTCTTCATCCCATCGCAGATGATGTGCCAGCGGTGATGCGACCTTGTTGTTCATTGGCTCGAACAGGTGCAAAGTATTGATGGGCCATCGCCTCCTTCGCGGTCAAACGCTCCTGCGAGATATTAGATAAGATCAAGGGAAAGAGTCATATTTGGACGCACCTGATGGTCATATCGGAGGAGCTTATCCAGGAAGTCGATCGCCTCATTGCTCACAAATCTCTGGTTTTCCGAGTTGACAAAGCTGTGCCAGCTCTTCTTCTGAAATCTTCCTAGGATATCATCATATTGGGCATCAAGCTCGATTTCGTACTTGTCTAGATAGTCAAATAAGTCTTCTGTTCCTAAGACCTTGGCAATCTTGACGAGTTGATCCGAGTTGCTATTGCCATGGAAGAAAGGTTCTTTTCGGAAGATCATGGAAGCAAACATGGCGCCCAGAGACCACATGTCGAGCGAGTAGTCGTACTCCTGGAAATCAACAAGAAGTTCGGGACCCTTGAAATATCGAGAAGCAACTCGAACATTGTACTCGGTTCCTTGGTGATAGAATTCTGCCAGACCCCAATCGATGAGCCGTAACTATAGACGGTCAGCTAATACCGCAATAATCCAAACAAGACCTTTACCTTTCTGTTCTCATGATCAATCATAACATTGTGAGGCTTGACGTCTCTGTGCATGATTCCCTTGCTGTGGCAGTAATCCAGTGCCTACACAAAATTGATTAGATGTGTTCCAATTTATGGTGTATAAAATGTACTACCTTTAGGAGTTCATAGATATAGTATCGAACATCGTAATCGACAAATTTTGGGTAAAGGCTTCGGAAGTCGGTGTTGTTAACGTATTCGAAGATTAGGGAAGGTGTTTTGCTCTGCATGAGATATGAGTCGTTTGTTTCTTGATCTGAAGGAACGAAACCATCGCGCCCTGATTTTCCTCGCCCAGCCTTGGGAGCGGTCTTGCGATCATACGAAGGAGATGATTGATTTACTTGATTGTCCCTGACCACGTCAAGAAGTGCGACGATGTTTGGCCCTCCTGACAGATTTTGTAGGATCTTGATTTCTCTCTTGATCTTCTTCTTCTTCACTGGCTTCAACACCTTGATGACGCATTTTTGATAGTTGACAACGTTGATGCCTTCGAAGACTTCCGAGTACTTTCCTCGTCCTAAATCGCAAAATCAGATCGCACTAAACATGTGAAAGACAGTGGGAAACCTTGACGTACCAATCTTGCGCACTACCTCATAGTTCTCCAAGATTCCCCAGGTGATGTTGACACTGTCGTAGTCCCAGTACGATCGGGGCATCTGCTGGTTGACATCTGCGTAAACGCGCGCCATGTTGCAAACAGCCTACGCAAGGCAAGGCGAGGTGCCGGACAGGACGGATTTGCGAGAGGAGGGGGACGAGTGGGGTTCGTGGATCGTTGTGCGAAGCCGCGATGGTGGGCTAGTAATGCTAGAAAGCCGGCGACCAGATATTCCCAGTCAGAAAACCTCAAGGGGGGGTGCCGACAAGGTGATCTGATGAGGCTGTTGATCGCAGAGGGGTGGAAGGAGCGAACTGCGGTTCACAATCGAGGTTTGGTGCGCTAAAGCATAGCGAGGGGTAGGCGCTGGCGCGTTCGGCGCGTGGTAGTAAGCACGGACCTCTAGACAGCCCAGTTCCTTTTCGAGTGTTCCGATCGGAGTTTTCTCTTCTGTTACTTCTCTGTTACTCTTTCAACAGGCCAGCAAACTAACACTGATGCTCTTGCGGGCTTACCTCTTTAATACTAGACTCCCATTAAGATGGCGGCATTCTTATATCATTTACTCTTTTTGGTCATTCTCAAGCATCTTCTGTTAGCATCCAGAACAATTACGTCAATGATCTGCTCAGGCGTTCTATTAATGCAAGTTAGAGTTTCATTTTACGAAGTACATATATTTTGTAAAAGCACATAATGGGAATTTTTGCAGTTCCTTGATCTTCTCCTGGTTCTAAGAGATGGGTAAGAACTGTAGTGGTGTCGTGGGAAATTCAGCTCATGAACCAGATATTCAAATCTGCCTTGGGGTACCTGTCACTTTTCAAATATTTTGCAACATGCTTTTCTATCTAGATCCTTCCCAAATCTAAGACTGGTTCTTCCTAGGCCAAAAACGCTGTTTCATACAAGGGGAACTATATTTACCACCAGTTTGCTTCTTTCTCTAGCTTTAATGCCAACCGAGAAAGAATGATTTAGAGCCGACACACTTGGATGCTTTTGATTTTTCCTTTGTTTTCGGACTCTCCAAAATTCTAGATTCTGGATGTATTCCAGTAGAGTCAGCAGGGGAAAATCAGTGTCTTTTCCCTAAGGCATGTTTTTCTTCCAACTGATCATTCAAAGATGTGCGTGCATTAGCTCGTTTGCGCGTTCCCTCCTATGGTAGCTAGAAGAATCTTGCGATAGCTTTTCCCCCCTCCTCACTTCTTCCACCGGGGAGAATCTCTTGTGTATTTCCTCTCACATTGATCAATGAACATTCTACTAGTTGACTGGAAGATCACCGCCCCCCTGTCCCAAAAACTGCCACTCGATTCTGGTTGGTTACCGGAGGCCATTCATCGAGCGCTCAACAAATTTGCTTTATATGTGCAGTCGTTGACCAAGATCGACTGAAGGTTGCTCTCTTCTGTTTCTTTCCCTGGGGTTACATTCCCCGCCAATGTATCTGCTCTTCTGGACTGCAATGCGTCCTTTTCTATTTGTTCTAGGCCGTCCTGACGTGAAGAACTGGACGAATTCAGCTTCGAATGTCAGTCCTGAGATGATTCAATATCTTAAGCGTATATAATCAAAATAATAGAAGGGGCACAGACAATAGTGTGCTCATGACAGTGTAGATTGATCATCTCGGAGATACTCCCGGTTGCTAACGGAGAAGTGACAGCTCTAGGAATATCTTTGGACTTTGAGCGGATATTCCCCTAATCCGCAAGTCTAGAACAAAATTTTAGTCTTGTAGGATCCTATGATAGATGGGTAGCCATACGTACGACGCCGAGAAGGTTGGGGAGTTGACTCAGTTGCTGAATAAGCTTTGAAAGTGGGACGAAATTCAGCACTGCTTAAACCCCTAACTCGGACTTAACATTGCAACTTCACGAAGCTGCCAACAATCACCTGGTAGCGCATATGCTGAAGCCTTCGTGAACCTTCCAGGTCATCCCATTCTGCAATACTCAAGGGAACACAAAATTTCAAATATTTTCCACATTTGCTCTCGACCGCGGATCGAGGCGGACCGGACGGACTTAAGGATCCACATCACGTCAGATCTACCTATAGGGCTTAACGAAAACCCCTCCTCTCGCCCACGGGTCTCGCAGAGATGGTCAAGATAAGACCTTGCACAAACGACTAGCAACCTTGAAACGACCTTTTGGGAGTCGCTGAAGTCATTTCAGGATGCATGCATTCGGCAGCTCTGCAGCAGGTTGAATGCGAGTCGATTTTTGGACCAGTCTCCATGGAGTTTATAACGCGTTTAGTTGATGGGATCCGTCAACTCCACTGTCGACTAATTTAGGGGTATAGATGTCGGTGGCGGAACTAGTAGGTGGAGGACGAGGATATATATGACTCTTTCGTCCTCGAAACTATTTTCTCATCGTCAGTCATCCTTCATCTCTTAAGTATTCAATCACTCCTGCGTTGTCGCACAAATTTTTCACATCAGATCTTCTTCATCACTTTGACACATCACCATAACAAAACAGCACACTCTCCAAACCTCGATCATCGCCCAAAATGTCTACTCTTCCCCTCTCCGGAAAAGTCGCCATTGTCACTGGCGGCTCGAAAGGCATAGGACGAGCCACCTCCCTCCGTCTCGCACGTGATGGCGCAACCGTCATCGTAAACTACGCATCCTCCTCCTCCTCGGCGGACGAAGTAGTTTCTCAAATCAACTCTTCCGGCGTCGGGAAAGCCGTAGCCATCAAAGCCGACGTTGGGAATGTCGCCGAAATCACCATGTTAGTCGATGAAACAGTGAAGCAATTTGGCAAGATCGATATCTTGATCGCTTGTGCTGGAACGATGAGATTGCAGAATCTGGATCAGATCACGGAAGCGGATTATGATGTTACTTTTAACTTGAACGTTAAGGGACCGCTGTTTTTGACTCAGGTAACTTTCCCCCTCCTAACCACCCCTACAAAAGAACAAACCCTAACACTCCCCTCAGAAATCAGCCCCCCACATGTCCCGCGGCTCCCGCGTCGTCCTCTTCTCAACAACCCAAGCACACGCTAGCACTGTCACCCCCAACTACACAACATACATCGCCTCCAAAGGCGCAATCGAGCAAATGAACCGGGGCCTCTCAAAAGCCTTGGCACCTCAAGGAATCATGGTGAATTGCGTAGCACCTGGTCCGACGGCTACAGATCTGTTTTTGAATGGGAAGAGTGATCAGTTATTGAAGACGATTGCGGGGTTTAATCCGCAGAATAGGATTGGGACGCCGGAAGAGATTGCGGAGGTTGTGGCTTTCTTGAGCAGTCCGGCTAGTAGTTGGGTCTGTGGTCAGACTCTTTTGGCGAATGGTGGGCAGGCTTAGGGGAGGTGAAGGTGAAGTAGGAGGAGATGAGGTTGATAGCTGCATGTTCTCCAGAAGTGATAAAGCAA
Organism: Halenospora varia; assembly: GCA_020726485.1. Taxonomy (NCBI): domain Eukaryota; kingdom Fungi; phylum Ascomycota; class Leotiomycetes; order Helotiales; family Solenopeziaceae; genus Halenospora; species Halenospora varia. Next base: position 272,541 of record JAHEWH010000019.1, read on the forward strand.
TGAAGGAGTTCCAATATTTTTGCTATTGTGATAGTCTCACTTACACCTGAAGTCGATTGAAGTGGAAAATCCAAGAGCGTGCGTAAATTCATGAAATCTTGATATTCTTGGGATTGTGAGAATCAAGTGCAAGAGAGCAGTGAGCAAAAAGAAAATAGTTTCGTCAACTGAATAACCTTTTATTATTCTCAGATCTTGTTTTATGATGAAGACCTCTATCCCTATAGGAACTCTTCATGAAGTTATTTTCGAGATTTTTGGAAGTGCCTAAGCCTATTTAGTGTGGCGCAACCTTCAAATACTTGTAAACCTTTTCTTAAAATCTTGCAAACAATCCACCTTGGAAGTGAAGAAATCTCACCGAGAAACACCTTCACTCAATAAGCCAACTCCCGATTTTCCCAACCATGGATATGTTTTCTTCCTTAATGTTGAGTCCTCACTCATCCCCTCAGATCGCTCTCCGAATCCCTCTCCGAATCCGTAACAACCTCACCGCCCCTCACGCCAAGCACCCTAATAGTCCCACTTCCACTTCCACCCCCACTCGCACTCGCACACGCACTCTCCTCCCTCCCCTTCTCCTTCCCCTTCCCCAACATCGCCCTCCTCATCGCCTCATCCTCCCTACTCCCACCACTCCCCGTACTCGTATCATCATCCATCTCCGGCTCCTCCTCATTTCTCTCTACACCCTCAGGAATAGGAACCATAGCACGCTTGCACCAGATATGACGGGCGGTTTTCCAGTCGAGACCTTCGATGCAGCCGCCTTTAACAGAGAGGACATTTTTACCAGGCGTGGTGTGAATAAGGCGCGTTCCGCAGGCTTTGCAGAAGTAGCAATTTAGGGTGTGACCTGATGCAGTTGGTCGACTTTGTTCTTGTTAGCATCTCATCCTTTAATCGCCTTGACAGCATTATGAAACCACAAAGTGCAAGTGTTAAAAAGAGAATCAAAAATGATTCCCAAGTCTCGTGACCACGCGTTACGTGTCAAAAAAACCCCGCCCAGCAGCCAGCAAACCCCGGTATCAACCCGCAAGAAAATAGCAAAACAACTTACGAATAACAACTCAACAACTCCTTCTTCGGCAGTCTAAATGTCGGGAAGATAGCCGAACACCCAAAAGCTGAAGAGGATTGGCGTCGGCATTCATCGCAATGGCAAATGTAGACCGCGAGGGGCTTGGGGAGCGGCGTTTTGAAGGTGACGGCGCCGCATTGGCAGGATACGTCCATTTTGGAGATTGCCTTGGTGTCCAATTGGCTGGAAGGTGAAGAGTTGGAATTGTGATGGTGGAATTTGGATTTTTGCCGCGAGGCTGAGATTGGGGAAGAGTTGGGAGTTTTTGTGAGTTGCTGTGGAAGTGACCAATTGAGTGAATGAGGTTCACGTCACCTAGATGTGAAGTGATCGGCGCGTGCCGATACCAACAAGAAAGGCAGGGACGACACTGCCTGTCTACCTGCGAATTTGGAAGGAGCCAGAAATATCTGGTAGGAAAGATTTTTTGTCAAACTTTGGATTTCGGAAAAGTTATTGCGAAGTACCCAGGTTTGGTCGAATTTATTCCGGATGAAAGTTGAGTCATCGTCACATGACAATGATAATTCTACCTTCTCATCTCCGCTGAATTAATCTCGGAACTTGGCGAGGCTGGATGGATTATAGTTCATTAAAAGTTATGTCTAAATGCTAATCAACTATACATAATATGATACAAGTGTCGTTATATATCACAGTCTTCCCCACATGTTCCTTCTAGTTACCCTAAACCAATCGATCTCCGCTTTGTCTGTTATCATGCGATGGATTCCTGCTACTGTGTCCCTCTTCTTCTCCTCTTTGGCCTTTTCCTCCATCAGAGTGCTTGGAGGGATCGAAGACGTAGATGGGGAATTCTAGGAAGATTGTCCGTTTTAGGATAGTGGGCATCCTCTCGTAAATTTGTGGTGGGAATGGGATCAGAATACTCGTTCGGTTCAAGTACCTCGAGTATTCTTCCCAGTGGTTGTTCTTCTCGAAGCGCTTCTTTGCTCCAGGTCTTTCTTGTAGAGTCAATCCAGACACAAACAGGAGAAGGGTTGTTAGGAAAAAAGGACCAAGGATAGTTGCATAGAGAGCCTTGTAAGCTTGCCCTTGAACGTATCCATTGGCGGCTGGTGAGACGCAAATCATGTAGATACCTAAGCTTGTCAGAAGTGGAGAGACTTTCGAGGGCGTAGGAATTTCTTACCGAACTGGATGATTATTTCTCCAAAATAATTTGGGTGTCTAGTCCAATTGAAGAAACCCTTGTCGCAGATCGCAGATTTGTCACTCTGCTTGCTTTTGAATCTATACCTCTGGATATCGCTAACGCTTTCCATGATCAACCCAATTGCATATAGCACCACGCCGCCAATGTCTCGGCCCGTCCCGAATGCTGGCTGGAGATATTGTGTGACATTCGGCGAGTTTAGAACTGTGACTGGCAGCGACACGGTCCAGACCCAGATCATCTGAAAGACCCAGAATCCAAGAAATGGGAAAAACTTGTCGCGCTTGTCATCGAAGCGGTCGTCTTTACCCGTCTTGAGGATTCGGAAGAGTAGAAAGCCAGAGAGCCGCAGGCCCCAGACCATTATAAATAGTGATGCGACGATCTGGCGAGCATTGTGATGTCCGCTGAAGGCGAGTGTGATGATTGCCAGTACCACGAAATTCGTTCCGCCGGCGAAATCTGAATCAAACGTCAGAGGCAACTTTATAGAAGACGTCCGCGAGTTTCATACCTGTAAGCTTGTCGAACTTCAATGAAAATGCAATCGCAAAGAAGAACAGTTGATAACCAACTGTTATTAATAGAGTGATGGCAAGGTAGTAGTTGTCAAGAACGTAGACCGCCATCGTGATTGATGAGGCTGGAAGTAATCACTGGAGGTTGAGATAGCTGTGAAGAAGAATCCGTCGAAGCGTTTCAGATAGCAGCATGTCACAAAGTTATACGTTAGAAAATGGTAGGCACAGCCTGGAGTAAGTTCGTCAGCCCAGCGGCTACCAGGTAGTCACCGTAATCAACAGGGTAGAATGGGTAGGCGAATGCGAAAAGAACATTTTAAAAGCTTCTTTCATCGTGATCGCCCTGCGAAAATCCACGATGGTCGCGGTGAAAGAGTCGTTGCCAGCATCGTGAGCAAGTGCCCGCTGTTAGCGAGAGCTTCTGTCCAATTACAGCGCATAGTGTGGAGGAAAGCCGGCTTGCATATAGAGGACCCTCTCCCGCAAGGGCCGTAAGGTTGCGCAATTGGAAAGTCTAACTCCTTCCATCGTCGAAGCATCTTCAAGAGAGGCATCTAGACCAATTCCGCGAATGAGGTGTTTCTATGGTTGACCTCTTTCGGGTACTGCTCAAATCTTTCATCATTGCATTCAAAATATCGACTAGAAGTCTCCCAGTTACAGATCACGGAAGAAAAAGTTACCTTTCAGGCGCACGTATTGGCGCTCGTCCTTCCGTCGGACTCAATTTCTTCCACCTTCATCTGAGGTTCAATTGCTTAGCACAGCACAAATGAGCAACATCAGTCAAATATTACTCCCATCAACAAACGGACAAATGGCCACGCATCCTCGCATTGCTTTCACTCGATAAATCAGCTGAGAGTGGACTGGCCGAAACAACCAGCTCGAGAAACAACCAGACGGTGTTTGGCGTCACATCGATGGAGCCGTGGGACCCGTGGGACCCGTGGAGCCGCTTGACTATTCTATGTTTCGAAGAGCCGTTTTCCGAAGAAAGTCCTCGTCAAACCCCCCCTCCTTGAACCGGGCGCTTTGCCATCATTTAGGTGTTCTTCTTGTCGGTTCTTGAGCGCCCTTGGTGTTCCTGCCAATCTCATGGCAGCTTGGCGGGGCATTTCTCGCTTCGCTTGAAGCTTACTGAAACCACACATGTCTGGGGAGGCCTCTACCATGTCTCGAATCCGCTCAAACCCCAGTTTGCCGTGTCGGAACTCCCTGACCCTCAGACTTCCGTGAGACTGTTTGGGCAGAACGCCGGCAAACTTACGTCTCTGAATCGTCAATTCGTAGGAGCCCTATGCCACCGGCTCTCAGGTATTTCCGTCGTTTCTTTCAATTTTAACTGGCTTCAGTGTCACGAAACGCCAGCGGGATTCGAATCGCAGAACTCTCCTGCGATGGGTCCTTCATCTCATCCCATCTTTTTCTTCATGCTCTGCTATTTGGTGATTCTGTGAGGCGTCATTGATTCCGAGTGGTCTGCTACATTGTCCGATCAGAGCGCCAATGCCCTCACGCACGGTGTAGGATCGACTGTAGTTTGTTTCCACTTCAATCTGGGACTCCCACCACACTCACTTGTTCGTCCTTCCATCTATCGAAATTCTCCTCTGCAGCTGCCGGTCACGCTCTTTCAAATTTCAAGACATTCATTCAACATACCACGGCTGGTCTGTTGGCACTTTTTTTTACGTTTGGCTTTGGAGAAGCCTTTACATTGGGAAGCTTGGACTCGAACTTTAATATATACCTCGCACGATGAAGAACGTTCTAAGAATATCGGTGCTGGCGGCTGTTGGTTTGGCAAGCGTTGTCCAGGTAGGAAAAAGTGAGGAGGAATATAGGGAGTATTGACTGATCATCAATAGGGTCAAGGACATGTCCACGCCGAGTCGCATGAGAGAAGAGGGTTGACGGAGTTGTTGGGCGCACTTGGAGCATTAGGTGGCGCTAGAGGAAACTCAGCGAAGGGAGAGGGAGTAGCGCAGGCTGAAGGAGGAATGGGAAGTGGTGCTAAGGGAGCAAAAGAGCCACAGGGTTCAGTAGCACAAGGATCAGTCGCCGCGATAACGAAGACAGTCACAGCTGGTAGTGGAAAGGCGACTGGAGGAGCAGAAGCAGCCGGTGCGAAAAACGCGACTTGCGCAGCAGCTCAGGGGGAGAAGACCGTGACAGTAACAGAAACATTGAAGGAAACGGCGAAAGCAGCTGGAGGGGCCGCTGGCGAAGCAAAAGGGACAGGAAATGCTGGAGCGTAAGTATACCTCTCTTGCCATCTAGTATCCACTGACGTCAATAGCAATGGAAACGGCCTCGTACAATTGTCCGTCGTGACAATGACCATGTTCGAAGGTGGTCCAGCTCCAACAGTCACAGTCACCCCGGTACCAGATACCATCACTCAACTCATGACCATCACAGTCAACAACCAAGCCGCAGCTCAACCAGCAGCGAGTGCAGCACCAGGAGTTAACCCACCTCAAGGCGCAGTTGGAACGGCCGGAGGGGCATCAGAACTATTACTTACTACTGGCGCTGCACCAAGTGTAGCCGTTGGAGGATCGCCAGCTGCTCAATCACCAGCTGCCGGTGCCGCTGGAGCGAGTGCCGGAGGATCAAGTAGAGCTCTCACAACGGCTGTAATTGTTAGCACTGGTCCACCAGCCCAAGCATCAGCAGGTGGCGCCGCTCCTGCTGCTCCAGCTCCAGCTCCTCCCGCTTCTGGTAAGTTCTCATAAAGATCGATTACTCAAGGACTTCATTCTAACTGTCCTACAGCGGCCGCTGGCTCTCCCGCTGCTGCAGCAACTCCAACTGTTGGAGCCCCAGGAGCCTTGGCAGGTGGGGTTGGAACGACAAATGCTCAGGGAGCATGCGATTGTGTATGTCTTTGCGGAGTAGGATCATTCGCCAACGCTGATGCCGCTGGAATCGCTATGGGCTCAATGAACGCTGCCCCAGGCGCTCCATCAACCCTCGCAACCGTGGCATCAGGATCAAAGGCACTGACAACCGCCGTCATCATTTCAACTGGGCCTCCAGCTCAGGCCGGAGCAGGTGGCGCCGCAACCCAAGCACCAGCTCCTGCCCCAGCTCCAGAAAGCGCAGTAACACCAGCTGCCCCAGCCGCTCCAATCAACTCAGCAACTCTCACAACCGATGTCCTCATCAGCACCGGCCCAGCTGGTAATGCAGCAGGAGCTCCCGCGCCCGCGCCAGCTTCATCCGCGCCAGCAGTTCAAGCTCCTCCTCCCGCCGCTCAAAGCCAGGTCGCTGCTCCATCCGGACCTCTCACAACAGCAGCCATCCAAGGCGTATCACAACCTGCATCCTCTATTGCTCTTCCCGCACCAACAGCAGCAGGACAAGCTGCTGCGGCCGCAGGCCCATTGATCTCGGATCCCATCAATATCAGCACTTTCTCTCTCACGAGCAGTCTACAATTAGGAAACTTAGCAACAGCGACAATAAGAGTCTGATCTGTTCTTGGGCTCTTTGTATGCACTGTATGAGATTTGATGATTTTGTGTTGCTTTCCGTTCAAACATAGTGTTTTGATATTAATAGATTTGGGTGTGGGGACGGATCGTGGATGGGGTAGTATAAGGGATTGGGTGAGGATCTGGGAACATGTGATGTGAAGGCAGAATAATACCAAGCACGAAAGTGATTTATGTTAGAAAAGGGGTCCCGGTGACGCTCACCTTATTGGATTGTAGATATCATTCACTTCATACATACGAAAAGGCTTCAAGAGATGTCATCCATTCGCTTTCGTTTTTATTGTGCTTGCTATAGGTGTTTCTAGATCTGATGGTGTCGAAGTTGATTTTGAGGATGTTTCTGTTTCAGCGGTGGATGGTGGTGACGAGTCTTTGGAGGCTTTTAATGCTTCGAGTCTCAGTTTTTTCGCTTTTCGCTTGCTGAGTGGAGTTGTGTTTGTGCCTTCTGTTGGCACTTCCTCTGCTGGTCGCTTTCCCTTTCCTTTCTTGCCAATTCCGTTCTCTTTTTTCTTGTCCTCTTTTCCCTTCGTGCTATCCTTCTTAGCCGGCGCCTCTCCTCCATAAATAACATCCACAACTCCCCTAAACCCACTCCTCTTAATCCCCTCATTGACCACCACTCCTCTCGCATTAACATCCATCGCCTCAAGTCCCCTCTCCCTCCCCAACCCCCAAACACCTAGTAAATTCAACACATCAGCCGGTCCCCTACACGCAACCGCACCACTCGCCTCACTACTAACAACCAGCCCTCTTCCCCTCGTCGCCCGTATTATCCCCATAATATTACTTATGACATTCCTCCTCGCAACCGAGTCTCCCATCGTAGCTTGCGCATAGCAAATTTCAAATCTAACCCCTCTATTCACAGCTGTCATGAGAGTCTTCGGCTTAAAGTGGAATTGAAACCTTGTCGTGAGATCAAGACTGATAATCGAATGCTCAGTAAGCGTCAGACATGCAGCTTTGAACGCATCTTCGTTTAAAGGGCGCAAAGCGAAGATATCGTATGCGGCGGCGAGATGTGACATGCGATAGTTTTGAGAGGGGTCGGAGAGAGTGAGGGTGCAGCGGCGGAGGAGGGTTGTTTTTTCGGGGACTTTGAGGGAGGATTGCTCTGGTATTGGATTTGTGATTTGGGAGGGGATTTGCGTATAGGAGAGGGTGTGGTTCAGCGCGATTGTGTTGTAGCCTAGGGTGGAGAGGAAGGTGATTGTTCGTTCGAGGTTGGCGGGGGAGGTGGTGGGTGTCCAGGGGACGTTGAGGTCGTAGAGCATGGTTGCGGTTGCTATCGAAGGTTCGTAGAGGTATCGTTCATGGTAGTGCAGCTTCTGGTGCGAGAAGAAGCTGGATTGATGTTTGTTGTGGGCGTGGGCGCGTTGTAAAGAAAGTTATGAGTCGCGATTTCTGGAGCTTCAAAAATTATGGCAAGGCTGTCAGGGACGACCACGTGACTTATAACGGTCAAACCTGGGCGATAAGATGGTTGGTATTTCTCATTATTTTCGTTCTTTTATCAGGCTTGGAGTAGATGGCAACTTTCAGGCTAAATACCGTTTGAACCCACCAAAGTACTTTCTTACAACCTTTCTCGGTACGCTACATGTTGGTATCATACCCAGTTTTCCCGGCCACATCAGCATTTTCGGCCAGATGTTTTGAAGGGAGAGTGAATAGCTTTCCGGAGGTCGACAGATCTTTAAACGTCAGAGGCTCACCCGGAATGATCTTCTAGCATGTGATAAGATGGACTTGCTATGCAAGGCTACTCAAAAATGAGAAGGAGGCTGCTACAAGAGACTTTCAATCAGAGGTGTATAACCGCGAGGTACTATAGATGATTCTTTCGCTATAGAGCATTTCCCGTCAACAGCTATCAGAAGAGCAAAGTACGTCTATCTTTAACTATCTGGTCTCAAGCAGCGATGTCTCTACTATCCCTTCTATAGTTCTAGCAATCTATACTATATTATCAGGGTTCTTTCTAGACTATATAAAGTGGAGAAAGGGGTCGATTTAGTAAAGAAGTTTTAGTCTTAGGGTTTAAGTTAAGCTAATAGGTTAAAGACAGGCTTCTATATTTAGCGGGTGGGCTGATTACTGTATGAATAAGTAAATATATAAAGGTAGTAGACGATATAATATCACCTTAAATACCGGGAACTACTAACCCATATGGCAGAGGCTCCGGACGACGTTGTATGTTGTAAGTCTGACATACAGGCTCGGCAGGGCAAATATCATTTATCCACACAACTAACCAGGTAAGCACTTGAGTTGTTATAAGGCCAACGCATCGTGATTGGGCCGCTAGGGACAGCATGTATCTGAGTATTCACCAACTCGCTTTCGAGGCGGTGTTCTCTAACACCAAGACCTAACATCAATCGTGCCATTCCTGCTACAACCTCAAATACACTCTGGCATGAGCTCCAAGTCTGATCATAGGTGGGACTAAGCCTCACACAGTACTTCAACTTTCTTCGTTTGTTAGTCTCCAGTCCCTTTCCTCAGAGAGAAATTCGGACTCTCTCTTATTGTTAACCGACGACGGAAACCCACCCTTACCAACATGGCCAAGCTAAAGCTAAAATACTTCCGCGACGACCTAGCAATTTCAACATGGCTTCTTCTCGGCGCTTGTCTCCAAACTCTTCTATTGGCTATTCTTCCCGCTTTCTTAGCCACTACTCCTGCTCTTCTCCTATTATTGTCGCGTGTGCTAGTGGGCATCTCGACCTGTTGGGGCCTACTACCTGATTCTAGCATGAAAGGCGTTCGTTTGGGGCGATTTTCCAACCAAATTCCACAACTTAATGGCTCTTTATCCCCGACACCTTCTGATCAAGAGGTGGTGGTTTTGATATTGGGTGCTCGATCAAACCAGTAAGTTTTCCGTGGGGGGAACAAGTCGGTTCACCAACTTACTTCTTGATTTAGTGTAAATGGACGTTACGCTCCGGGGATGGCAGAAGTAGGAGAAACATACTCGGCGATGTGGAAGGACGCAGAGGAAAACCGTGAGAAGTGGGGCTGTGAGTCAACACCATAGTTGCCTTGATATTTCAGCATACAAGTGTAGTAACATTCTGTTTAGTTCTCGGAAAGACAACTGGGCTTAAAACCAGCAACCTCGAATCCAACAACGCCACGATATGGATTTCCTACTGGAAAAATCTAGAGAGTGTTGAAAGATTCGCACAAGGACCGGCACACAAAAAGGGTTGGGATCTTTTCCGGCAGACTTCGAAGAAATATCCACATATCGGGATTCTGCATGAGACGTATGCCGTGCCTAAGGGCCACTGGGAGACGATATATGTGAATTTCCTGCCTTTTGGGATGGGTAATTGGTTTCCTTTTCTTATTCTTTTTAGATATAGAGTGTTAGCTAACTTGATAGCAGGGCAAACACAACACTTTACGGAGAAGAGCAAAGAAACAGGCCAGAGCGTAAGCTCGCTCATGCAAACGAATGGCGCAACGTGGAGAAACATGCGAAGCAGAATGGGCCAGGCATAACACTTCAACGCCTTCATAAATGTCGAGTTTTTCGTGCTCTTTTCATTCGTCGCAGGTTTTCTCGGCTCTGCGGTACAAGCTAGCTACGCCGCTGGGAATACCTATATGGACTCACTCGCTCGCTATCGTGTGGCGCAAGGAGAGAAAGCCATTGCTTTGGATCTTGGTGTTATGCTTGAGAACGGCTTTCTAGCTTAGAATGGCGACCTGAATGGTTCGGCCAAATCTCGACAACAGTTCCTGGCGGCGGAGACGCTTGCTGAAGCTGGGGCCGTTATCTCCGAGGCATTCCTGGAACGCTTATTGAGCAGCATGCCTGGATCCGGAGAAAGGGTGGGGGCGGCGCCGACGCTCTGCGTAAACTAGTTTGTTTTTATGGTGTTGATTCTCTGCTCGCCATTGAACTCCGGGGCTGTTTTGCTCAGGAATTTGCTGCTGATATTCCAATCTTTGAGATTTTAGGGGAGGATACGTTACTTAGCGTTGGTCTTTCTGCGGCATCGAAAAGCTCTCTTCGTTTACCTACTGACTCTTCAGTCGAGTGATTGAACTAACTGTAGGCTAAGTGGATTAGGGGGGACAATTTGCTTATATTTCTGTTTATGTTTCCGATTAATAGCTACGAAAATATCGGCACTCAGACTTGGATAGGAAATATAGACGGTCTGTTGGATTTCTACAGCTCCAAGGCTCCGTAGAAAAGGGCTGCCGCCTTCAATAGCACTCGCAAAGACAAATCAAACTCGGTCTCAATGGAAGCTCTATGGTGCGTGTGACAAAAACTACTTCAAGTATTAGAGCATTTCCACACCATACAGATTCTGCCGGACTGTTCACTTGCAATTCTTGTTGTCGCTGAAATTTTCCTAGAGGTCGAATGTTTTCGGACGACGAGTTATTTTTCGATTTCCTGAGGATTGTAATACGTTAAAAGCTTTCAGGCTAGATACCGTCTAAAAGCAGTTCACCCAAGTACTTTCTTACGGATCTCTACCTCTTTGCCGCATTTAAGTACGATACATGAATTCCTAATCACACAAAGCTGTTAGACCAGAGTAGTTGAAGGAATAGTGAACAGCTTTCCGGAGGTCGATAGATCTTTGAGCATCAGAGGCTCACAAAGTTCTTCCAGCATGTGATAAGCTGGACTTGACATGCAAGGCTGACTGGAAAATAAAGTTTAGAGAGTGCCCTGCTTAAGTCTTCATAAAGAGCCAAAAAAAATGCATGCTAGCTTCCTAGAGTAAGGTTCATGGTACGATATCATTTAAAGAGCCTTGTTGACTATCAAAATGTGTATCAGCGGCTATGTGGTTGTACGGAAGAAGTTACGGTTTGAAAATCTGGGGAACACGTTCCAACCCCTGTTCGGACTTGGCGCCACCCTCTCACGCGAGCCAGCGACAAGGCTGGAGCAACGTCAACCTCAACTTTCTCAAGCCTGATCGCATTCAACTTAAGTCCCTCACTTTCGAGTCTTTCACCTGCTGCTGCATCTCTCGCTATCCGTACTAACTCCGCGCTTCTCGATCGACCCCGCGACTAGGCATAGTCCGTCGCAATTCATAAGGCTCCTGTAAACAACTTCCTCGCAAGCTTCGTCATAAATCTCGAGAACTTCGCATCACTACAACGTCGCAAAGATGGATCAGAGAGAGTTGGACTCTCGCCTGAAGGCGCTCCACAAGGCTGTTGCTGAGAAGGATTCCGCATCAAATGTCATTTCGATCCTCGAGACGTTGAAGAAGGAGGTGGTGCCTACTGAAGAACTTCTTCGGGTACGTTCTTTGATCGTTGATAGCATTCCTCGTCGGCGCATGTGGATTTGTCGCAGACTTTGAAATACTGAACAATGGCTGACATGCTATTAGGCCACCAAAGCCGGCATGATCGTATCCAAGCAGAAATCAAACCCAAACAAGGAGATTGCTAGACTTGCTGCGGAGATTATCGCGAAGTGGAAGAAGATCGTACAAGCGGAGCAGGCGCAATCGAAGAAGAAGATGCCAGGATCTTCCCCTCCAAAATCCTCGCCAGCTCCATCGAATTCGAATGAGCCGAAAGCCTTCACGGGAGATGCAAGCAAGCGTCGATGGGAAACGGATAAGGTCGATGTGAAGCGAACTGGAATCCCATCTCGAGATGCATGCATTGGTCTGATGTATAATGGTCTTGCATTCATGTCGACCGATTCATCTACTCATATTATCATCAAAGCTATGGAGGTCGAGCAGGCAGCGTTTGACAGCCTCAAGGGTGACACCCCGGAATATCGCGCAAAGCTTCGGTCTCTCTTCCAAAATCTTAAGGCTACAACAAACAGAGAGCTTGGCCCAAGAGTCATGTCTGGAGAAATTCCAGCTAACAAGTTCGTAAACATGAGCCATGATGAGCTCAAGTCCCAACAGCGACGCAAGGAGGACGAGGCTTTGAATAAGGAGAATATGAAGAAGGCGCAAGTTCCGATGGCAGAAAAGAGTATTAGTGACGCTTTAAGATGTGGTAGATGTGGACAGAAGAAAGTCAGCTACAGTCAAGCTCAGACTCGAAGTGCTGATGAACCGATGACTACTTTCTGCGAGTGTACAGTCTGCGGTAATCGCTGGAAGGTATACAATATGCTTCGATTGTTTCCAAGTTTATTACTGACTATTTGCAGTTCTCTTGAGCCCTTTAACTACCAGTAGAGTTGCGCAACACTTTTCACTTCTCAAGCACTTTTACGGATGGATTTGGGGTTTGGGCCTGGCATGAAATTGCTCCAGGGTTGTATTTTGGCATGATATAAAGAACTATCGAGGTCTTTAGCCTGTTTCCTGGACACAATCCTTTATCGCATTGCTTACCAGACATGGACTCTTGGTAAAACCGCCTTTTGCAATTCACGACGGAAGCAAGGAGCTTGGCGTGTGCCGTATTACAGGGACCTGGGATTCGGCGAATCACTTTCTCCCGTCATGTTATCTAGAGGATAGTTTTAGATTCCCAAAAGGTATCTTACAAAACGATTTCGTCATCATACTTGATTCTTGAGCCCAAGCAGGTCGATTAGGTCTCCTTGTTCATGATCTTCCAAACCTGCCTCCCCAACCTTCTTCCAGAATTTGCTGAGATGTCTAGTCCCGCTGTCACATAGTATGGTTACAATTCGGCTTCCCTTTGGCATCTGAAGAGCGGCAGCTACAGCTGCAACACAGTTCACAGCACTACTACTTCCAACAAAGATTCCGTCCTTCTCTACAAGCCATCTTGCCATCTTCATAGCTTGAAGATCAGTGACCTTAACAGCGTCATCGATCAATTCCCTTCCGGCCTCGAAGTTCTCAGTAAGTCTATTAATCCCAATGCCCTCGACAATGGTATCAACCTGTTGCCGACGTCTAGTTCCCTCTTTCTCTGTATTGGAAAACATGACTCCGTGCTTGACTTTGTTGTACAATCCACTGCCTTCCGGATCTGCTAGCACAACTTTGAGCTCCTTGATCAATCCCATTTGTTGCTTCAGGAACAAGGCAACACCTGATATCGTGCCACCAGTGCCAGCGCCAGCAACAAAAGCATCGATCTAAACACAAAGTCAATAACGGAACCGACTTGATGGAATTCTCAACTTACATGGCCACCAGTCTGCTCAAATATTTCAGGGCCAGTAGCTTCAAAATGTGCTCGATAATTGGCCATAGACTCAAATTGGTCCGCAAAGAATCCTCTACTCTTATCCTCAGAAGAAGCAGTATGCTCCTTCGCTCTCGTCCTTGCGAGATTAACAAAGTGCTCAGTGGAAGTAATAGGAGCAGGAGTTACTCTCTCGACAGTGGCGCCCAGATGATGCAGCAAATCAGACTTTTCAGTGCTCTGATCATTGGGCATACAAATGTAAGCTTTGTAGCCCTTTGCTCTCGCCAACGTAGCCAAAGAAATTCCAGTCGATCCCACAGTGCCCTCATAAATCGTATCTCCTTGCCCAGGAGTCAACAGACCTTCCTCTTCAGCCATTCTAATCATATTCAAGGCAACCCTGTCCTTTGGGCTTCCACCAGCGCCGTTTAAAAACTCCGCTTTGGCAAGAATGACACAGCCAGTTGCTTCAGATAAACTCCGGATTTTGAAAAGAGGCGTGTTGCCTATACATCCTTCGATTCCTTCTGGGATTGGTGGGGCAGCTATTGAAACGGCTGATTGTCTTGCGCTTCTTGTGTGGTCTTCAAGTTTGACGGGCGGAACTGGTAGGTATGTACTTCCGGGACGAGAATCAGCGCGGTTGAAAGGTTGGCCTTTCCGTCGCTGATACCTCCGTTCCAGATCTGGGTAGAAGTCTTTGAAGCCCAAAGTCAGGAGGATGCCAGCCACGAACGCAACCGAGATGGCCGCGGCGCCATAGGCTTTGGGATGATTGCTCATAGACATCTTATCATCGTAAATTTTTCATCGTGTTGTGAGATATATTTGAGGAATTAAGGTGTTTCGCAAAAAAGTTGGAGCTTGATATTCTGATCAACCCCTGTCGTTTCTATGGAGCTTTGACCTCTACATACATGCGATTCTGATTTTGGACCACCACGAAAGGTCAACAACGGCGTATGTATGGACTCCCCAATTGTTTCGCGGTTGTTTAGACAGCTGTTTGCACATCGGCCTTGCCAGTCGTTACGAACACAAACTTCAGCGCCGCTACGGATACGCCATGCGCGCCGGAACCAGATAAGGAGTTTGTCGAGTGGAAGAGGGTATGATGATGATGATGGCAGCGCCAACGAGAGTAATTGGCAGCAGAGGACGACTATCCTGCCACCGGATATGTCGGAGGAGTACAATAAATATCCGATGGTTACGGCGGATCAGTTGAAGAGTAGGAGGCAACGGCCGAGGAGAGTCAAGATGCTTACGAGGGACTTCATTGAAGGCATATAACCCAGCACTCTTTTACCACTCGCTCTAATATCTCCGCAGACTCATTATATAATCCTTCGTACGGATACTTCTCGAAGCAGGTAGTAATCTTCACGCCGGGGGAACCTTTTAGCTTCAATGGCCTGCAAGACGAATCCGAATTCCATAAACTGCTAGGCCAGCGGTATACCGAATTCGAAGATAAATTAGATGCGAAAGAATACAATGAATCGCGGCAGCTCTGGCATACACCTACAGAACTATTCCGGCCCTACTATGGAGAGGCAATTGCTCGATACCTCGTTGCAAATTACAAGCTTTCCCAATACCCCTACCACGACCTCATAATCTACGAAATGGGTGCCGGAAATGGAACACTCATGTTGAATATACTCGACTATATCCGAGATACAGAACCAGATGTTTACGATAGGACGAAATTCAAGATTATTGAGATTTCGTCCAATTTGGCAAAGCTACAGGCGCAACAATTAATGCGAAGTGCTCACACAAAAGGGCACGCCTCGAAAGTGGAAATCATAAACAAATCCATATTCGAATGGGACCAGGTCGTCCCCTCACCATGTTTCTTCCTAGCCATGGAAGTCTTCGACAACTTCGCCCACGATGCCATCCGCTACGATCCCATCACCGAAGAGCCCATGCAAGGCACAGTCCTAATCGACACCAAAGGCGACTTCTACGAATTCTACGTCCCGCAAATCGATCCCGTCGCCTCGCGCTTCCTCCGAGTGCGACATGCGGCAACAGGAGGACAATATCCGCATCCTTTGAACCAGAGTAGGATATTAAGGACTTTGAAGAGGAGTTTGCCTTTTGCGCCGAATTTGAGCGAGCCGGAATATATTCCTACGAGACTGATGCAGTTCTTTGATGTACTGGGGAAGTACTTTCCTGCGCATCGGCTGTTGACAAGTGATTTCCATGAGTTGCCGGATACGATTAGGGGGGTTAATGCGCCGGTTGTACAGACGAGGTATCAAAGGCGGACGGTGCCGGTTACTACGCCTTATGTTCGTTTCCCTCTTCTCTCCTACAGTTTACGATGTTTTACGACGTTTTGCTATATTTTACTACCCTGCTAATCAACATCCCAGGTCCATCAAGGCTACTTCGATATCCTCTTTCCCACCGACTTCAACGTCATGGAACTCATGTACAGAGCCATAACCGGCAAGCTCACACGAGTCCTCACCCATGAGGAGTATCTCAGGAGATGGGCCTATGTTGAGGAGACGGAAACGAAGAATGGGGATAATCCTCTGTTGACGTGGTACAAAAACGCTAGTGTTCTGACGACTGTATAAAATAGGGATAGGAAATGTGAATAAATGATACCAGGGGGGCAGACCTCGTGACATTGCTCATACGCTTTCGTTGGATCTCGGATCCTTTCTAGGTGTCGCGGACTTTGAATGAATCGAAGACTACGATATTTGTCACTGTCGATCATTCAACTGCTTCTTTCATCTGATTTTCATGCTTCTGTCTCTTGCGTTGCTGGAATGTTTGATGAATAGCTCAAGGATCTCACTCTAATCATATCACAATTGAATCAGATCTTTCTAATAGTGTATTAGTGTGACCTGTTTGATCTATAGCATCTTTTGGTTTTGAGGTTCGCTTTTTCTTACTTTTCGAAAATACCCACTTTAAGGGAAGTCACTCGGTACAAGTACCTCTACCACGATATTTAATAGTTTATTTGCTCAATTCATTCCTTTTCCAGGATTGGTGCAGGCATGGCTTTGAGTGCTGTTTCGGCCGCTCCTCTCTTGATCCCTGGTTTTATACTACCCTCACGTCCTCAGTCGACCCGCTCTAGCGCCAATCTACCACATCTTCCTCAAGGGAAACCACACCTGAAGTCACTACCAAGCTACAATGGTTTTTAAAGGATCATCAAGCACAAGCATTCATTTCAACGTCAAACCTGACACATAAAGTCGCCTTAATCCATCGCAAAACCCATTACTAGGGACAAATCTAATCAGCTACTGGCGTTGTATATCTTACAGTACATTGCCAAGGACAGAAAAAGAGAAACCTCACTTCGTTCAGAAGGGAAATGTATATACTAAGGCCAGAACCTCATCATCATCACTCATCACTCTTTTCTTTCTGGACTAGGTAGAAAACACCATTGTAGTGTCTTTGTTTTTCCGTAAGAAAAAAGCTGATTTCAACCCTCAGCACTCCCTCAACCATTCACCTTTCCCTGACAACCCGTTTCTTCGTCCAAAAGCCCATTGTCATCTCTACCTCCACCCGTCCTATATAAACGTCCGGAACCGCCCCGCTACAGAGGAAGTACACGCTAGAGTCGATTAAGAATGTAGAAATTCATGATGAGGTAGGAGCACCAGGGTTTTAAGCATAGATGTTGGGTATTTGTCGCTGTTGCATAATGTGATTGATGTTTGGGTTGTGGGTAGGGACTAGGCAGGAGGAGGGTGGTCAGGCAGTGAAGGAGTGGAAGGAGTTGTTGCCAATTTAGAGGTAGTGTTGATAAAGGGCGTGCGGTCAAGTAAAACACCAGTCAATACAGCTTTAAGATAGCATCGATTAACCTGGTAACACTTTGCGCAAGCTCTTGCCCAGTGCCCTTCAGGGGATGCCTTGATTGATGAGGAAAAGTTTTCAATAGCATGTGCACACATCCAAATCCCATTGAACATTTTCATGAAGACCCTTGGGCAGAGATGGACAATGATTTCAAAAATGGCTAAGCCAATGTATTAACTATTCTACTTTGCACCCGGCATCTATAAGCTCAAATCCTTAGTTTGCTTTGCAAAACTAGGCCCACCACCTACCATTCACTTCCACAGACAAAAGAGAATAGACCCGCTCTCAACTCAGGTCTGACCTTGCAATCCCCACAAGTATAATATTTTTTGTAGCCCACCACGGACTGGTCGAGCTTTACTCAATTCTCAATATCTCAACGCCAATGGAAAAACTCCCCCCAATGCTAATGCCAATGCATGATTTGGATTTCTTCTTTATCTAATTATTTACTTGTTAACCACAACTACCTCCGCACCTCATTCGCACGCTGAACAGCAGCAGGCGACATAGCTAACCCTGCTACTAAGCCGGCACGCTCTTGCATGGAAGAGACTGCAGCGGTGACGGGTGTCTGGGAGCCGCTTGGGGCGGGAGTATTGGCTCGGGTTGCTGGGGCACTTCGGTTGTGTGCCATGTGGCTGCGGACGAGATGGCCTGCTGCGAGAGCAGAGCAGAGGGAGAGTTCGCCGGCAAGGACACCTGCTGCTACGATACGCGCGAGTTTGCGGGCGTTGTCACCGGGGTTTGTGGGGTGGGAACCTCGGACACCGAGCATGTCGAGCATAGCGCTTTGAGGTTCGAGGATGGTTCCACCGCCAAGGGTACCGACTTCGATGGAAGGCATGGAGACGCTGATTTGAAGATTCCCACGGAGACTATGAACTGTTAGCATTAATATTGACATGGGATTCTAGAGCGCCTTACTTCTTCATCAGGGTGATACAATTACTGCTTTCCACGTTCTGTGCAGGATCTTGACCAGTAGCCAAGAAGATAGCAGTGACGATGTTAGCAGCGTGGGCGTTGAATCCTCCAATACTTCCAGCCATAGCACTACCAACGAGATTCTTGGCGACATTCAGTTCGACTAAGGTATCGACATCGGTCTTGAGGACCTTTCGTACAACATCTCCAGGGATGATAGCCTCGGCAACAACACTCTTACCACGGCCATCAATCCAGTTAACAGCGGCTGGCTTCTTGTCCGTACAGAAATTGCCGGAAACAGAAACAATGTCCATATCATCGAAGCCACTTTCGGCCATGACATTAAGCGCATGCTCAACACCCTTCGAAATCATATTCATTCCCATAGCATCGCCAGTGGTGGTCTTGAAACGGGGATACAGGTTGGTTCCGGCCATAGCAGTCTTGATTGATTGAAGTCGTGCAAATCTGCTGGTAGAGTTGAAAGCCTTGGTCATGGTAGATTGGCCGACCTCCGAATCCAACCAGTTCTTAGCTGCACCAGCTCTTGAGAGGGTCTCGAAAGCAATACAAGGACCACGGGTCATACCGTCACCAATAACAACAGTTGTAGCGCCACCACCAGAGTTAATAGCCTTGGCACCACGGCTTGTACTGGCAACAAGGACACCTTCAGTAGTAGCCATAGGTAGGAAGAAGCTTTGGCCATCAATGATGATGGGACCCGCAACACCGAGAGGTAGAGGAAGATAACCGATGACATTTTCGCAACAAGCACCAAGAACACGGTCATAATCATAATGTTCGTATGGCAGTTTGGAGTGTGCCAAGAGGCTAGTTGTTTCCATAGTGGCTGGCGTTCGCGAAATGATAGCTCTTCGAATTTTGACGGCTCTGGTGGTATTCTTCAAGGTTCGCTCCAAAGCATAACCAGGAATTTTTCCTTGCATAGAGAGTTCTATAAGTTCTCGATCTGTGAGTTCCGGTGCACGTTTTTCCTGGAGCATTTGCTCCATTTGAGCCTGAGTTCTGCGCATGGTCAATTCAGAATCTGATTTGTCGTCTTCATCATCTGTCGGGGCAGGAGTTGGAGGTGCGATTGGTTCTCTGGCGTCTGGGTCCACGGCAGCAAGAACTGGGACAGGACCGGGCCCGGCATTGTTGAAGTCCTCTGCCTGGTGAACTTCCCGGGCATCGATAGGATGGTGAGGTGGCATCTGAAGAGGTTCCTTGAGGCTCCACCTGGCAGCGTTGAACAAGTAACCATTGAGGATGACACTCAAAACAAGTGCCATGACGATCCATTTAGAAAGAACCGGATCTTCCAAGCTTTTCAAAATACCTTCAACTACGCGTCCACCTATTCCGTAATCGGTAAACTCATCATCATCGTGGTTGAGAGGTGCTTTGCGGCCCTTCATAGGCTTGGCATAGTGAACGGATGGATATTCAAGCTCGTACTTGATAGGCGACAATACGGTAACAATGGTAGACCTGTCATGAGATTTCGCTGACTCAAATATGGCATCGAGGCCGTTTGAGGCGACCTTGAATGGATCCATTGGAGGAGTAAATTTGACAGTTGGAATTCCATTGCCAGCAAGCCCTGAAACAGTTGGCTGTGCGGTATTGTTCTTTCCGGTGCGGAAAGGAATTGTTGCAAGGTTCAAAATGTTAATGAGAACAAATCCACCAACCATGAGGACCTTGAACTTTGGGATACTGCTGTCTCGAACTTTTCGGCCAAAGATGGTCGTCTCGTCCTTTCCAGCAACATCAGCTCTTGGCCATTCATCACTCTGAGCGACATTTTCAGCAACTCTTCGGTTGACTCCGTCATCCTCTAAGGCTTGGCGGAGCGCAACGTGACGCTTGATTCTGTTGATTTCAAGCTTGATGTTCAAAACCGCGGTGTAGAAAGTGAAGAGGAGAACGCAGTCGAAGAATAGGATCCAGGCAGCCAAGAAGCAGAATTGTTGAAGACCTCCTTGAACACCAGATGCAGCTCCTGCAACTAAGATAGAAATCTCGATGGCATAGTCCCGGACAATCTCGTAACCCTTCTCTCCAATTGCGACCTGAACGGCGTAACCGATTGAGGTTGGCGAAACACCCTGTTTCTTCTCAGAATGCTTTGGCTTATCCTGAGGTCTACGGGTATCAAGCGCAGCGGATAAAACTGCCTTTGTCAGGACGATTGACTTCTCGAATCCGATCGTGACAACCAAGAAAGGAAGACCTTCGGAAAGGAGGATCATATTCATTGGAACACCCATTTTGGTGGTAACAATCAGACCAAAGAGGAAAGCAAAGACCGAGGAAAAGATGGTTGTCGCAAAGAGCCAGAAATTCGATCCCATACGGCGCATGGAAACAAATAATGAGACGAAAGTCAAATGCATCGAAATGTATCCCAGAACCATGATAATGATATCCAAGGTCTCAGCATTTTTGATAAGATCAACGAAACCACTCCATGCTGTCTTAATCCAATTTCTGACACCTGATTGCACTTCCGGGACTCGGGCTGCCTTCATAATCCATAGTTTCTGCTCTTTCGAGGAATCGTGCTCGGAAGTCGTACGACCGGATGAAGAAATGGCATTGGGGAGTTCCTGGGCCCGAATAAGAAATTCTGCTGCATTCTTGTATGGCACTGCATATGCTAGCGCGCTATCTTGGGAAATTGGAGCCAAAGGGTTCGATGTCGAAGGGAGAGCGGTGACAGACAAGTTTTGTGGCAATGGAATCGCATCTGGTAAAGGAGCGGTCTGGGGAGAATTGGCGGCCAAGGAGTCCGGGAAGACGAATGTCAGGAGAGCCAAATGATCTGTGCCCTTCACATTTTCTGCATCTGTTGTCTGCCATTTCCACCCTGTCTCAGCACCGACTCGCAAATTCCGGCTCCCCTCCAACAAAGTTGGCCAATCTGCCTTTCCGGCAGCCCCTGCCGATTTCACTACATCAAAGAGACTGCTCTCGAGAAGGCCGATATAAGTCGTGCTCGCCAAAAATGCCACGATGACAATTGTGTGTATCGGGTGGAGGCATGCTCTGTAGGAGAGGGCTTTCAGGAGAGGGGTGATCTTTTTGTTGAGCCACAACGGACCAGCAGCATGTTCCCCAGTGCCGCCTGGCTTTGTGCGAAATAGGGCTGATCCAAGCATGTTTACGGTTTGAAAGAGGTTTCGTAGAGTACTATAAAGCCATCGAGGGGTGGTCTCAGGAAGTAGGATTTTTTCTCGTGGAACCTGCCTGTGGTGTTGTTAGCTTGAATACATTTTAAAATCGTAGAAATGATTCAATTGAAACAGTTCTAGCAGTAATAAAGCTAAAAAATCAAAAGATCCTCAAAGCGTCGCAGTGAACCGCGAGTCTGGCCGACAGTGAGGCAAGAATTGTATCATTCGCATGCTCCCTCATGAAGTCACCCAACACGACTCACATCGCAGCTCAGAGTACCCAGCTGCCTCGAAAGCAGCTCGCAGACGTAGCATAGACTTTTGGATGCGGGGAAATGCAATTGCGAACCCAAAAACTCGGGTTGTCCACATACCTGATGCTGGGAGGCCGGGGTTTGTTTTTGTTGGTGTTGGTTGTTGAACGGTGTCCGACGAAGACTCGGTATGCGAAGCAGGACTTAGCTACCCGTGTGGTGTTGAATCCAGGGAGCAGGGTCGGACGCGTTCGAGGGGGAGGATTGGGAGCGGATCAATTAAATCGGAGAAAGGAGCAAACTCGGCGAGGAGAGAAATGCTGCGGTTCACGATCTGGCGGTGGCCTGGTAGTCTTCATTAAGTTTAATTCGATTGTCCTCGCCTAATAACCTGCCACGGCCCATGGGGTGGCTCGCTCCTTGGCCAACCTGCAGATAAAGGGGAAATTTCTTCCCCACCAGTTGGGACCGTGAAAGGGGCGCAGAATATTCCAAAATACGCCTGCTATTGTTCTTGATATTCTTTCACAATATATACATCTTCGTCGTAAGTGGACGGTTTTATCCTGATGCCTGTTGTTTGGCCTCATAGCTACGGCTCTCAACATAAATAAAAAAAACTGCGAGATGCGGTGGCGCCGTTGTCGGGAGTTGCAGTTCCTGCCCCTGCTTATCGCCACCGCGCTAGTATCTCCAGCTGTACAGCAACTGCGATTGGATCTTATCGCTACAATGCTTTGGAGAAACGACGATGACAGCAGCTGCATGCTGCGCGGGAGAGGCTCAAACCGTTTGTGGTGTTGCGTGTTTCTGTGCGGTAATACCTGAATTCGGGCATTTTCTCGGCATGAACTGCTTCGAGATGTTACCGATATCCGATCAAGGATCTTTGCCGCAGGTTTGCTTTTACGAGCTAGGAGACAACCAGTACTTCGCCTTTCCTTGTTATCATATTCCTATCTAAGGTGCTGAGGTCGCAGGAGATTACATCTTTCCTGTGGATATCTTACCTACCCCAGATTTTTCCTGGACGTTTTCAACCAGTCGTAAGAAAGAATTGAGTTCATGTCACACTGCTAAGCTAACTTGGACCCTGCAGCTAACTTGAATATGACGTTGGTCTATCGTTGTCGTTGAGCAAGCCCCCAACATGGTAAAGTGTATTTCCAAGTCAGTTATGTACATGAGCTGGAGGAGGAATACATCTCCATTTACACGGCATGTTTATTTCTGGCTCCTCCGAGCATGGACTATGTAATCCAACACAGAAGGAAGAGGCGCATCCCACGCGGTAGCTTCGCCTTATCACATTTAACGCACATGTGCATATCAATATAAGCCGTGTAACCCAACTTACAACAATTGACCATTCGGCCTTGTGGAAGTCCATGTTAGACTTAGTTACAGAGTTACAAGCTGAGTGGCTTCCTCGCAGGTGCAACTCAGCCCCTAAATATTATGTCTTAGTATTTCTGCTTCAAGGCAAGTACACACCACTGCAGAAATTTCCTTCGCAATCCTCACAATACATTGTACTATATTTTCGGCCCCTAGTGCGATCTCCCTGCACTGAGGCTACACATCACAAATCACAATTCTTTGTAGCAAATACTTCTCGTACCGCATTGCTCAGCCACGCAAGCCTACGTCTTCATAGCGAATGATACCTTAGCGCAAGTCAACAATGTTGTAAGAAGGGGACAACATGGGATCAAGATTGATCCGGGATCCGCTCGGATCTGTCGGATAACAAAACATTTCAGCTATTCAAGGGACATTTTCAAAATGTGACCCCGCATTTAATCAAACCAGAATGAGATTGTGAACGACTTGCATTCAGATGAGTTTCACCTTTCAACATTCGTCCGCATTACTGGACATTTCAGGTTTTCAAGGCACACTTTCAAAATCCAACCTTACATTTATTTGATCCGTGGTGACAAGGTGGGCAGCTTGCATCTGCATGAGTTTCATGTTTTACTTCTTATCTGTATTCGTCTTCGTTTTCGTCCCAAACCCATTCTTACCTTCCTAATAGTCGACCGGCACTGGGCATGGTTTCCAATGTAAAGATAGACATCTCAAAAAATATTTCCAACCGCAAACATCTTCCACATCATTGAACGGATGCCAAAATTGAGTTGGTGTTCGGTCAGTCCTGAGTTCTATCCTCTCCAATTCTAAACCAGTCATTGTCTGTTAATCTTTCTGCACTTAAAACTCTTCGTCACTTTTATTAGACTATTACTTCTATCGTACCTCCCTCCCCTCTTCCACAAGCTAGACAGATACAAGAGCTACCAGCGTTTAGGCAATTTGTCTGCTGCTAGTCACTTGGTTCTGGATATATATGCTACTTTTAAAAGTTCCATCTTCCTTCCACACAAACACCCAAACATCTGATCCCTTCATCTTCCCTCCCCTCCCCTCCCAACTCCAGTCATTCCCCTCTCCAGATCACCCCTCTCCACTCACAGCTTCTTCCACAAAATCCAATCCCTCTGCACACAGCTCCCCGCCACAAAATCCCTCATCCCAATCTTCTCAAAGCCCAACTTCGCATAAACTGCCTTCGACTTATGGTTTTCCTCCCAGACACTAAGCCATATCGTCCTATTTTCAATTAGCATCTCACTACAGAGCTCTACTCCTTCATTCCGAGACAGAAAGGCAGTAGGAACGGGGACTAAGGGGATGAAAGTATGCACGTACTTCTTGCCCATTCCCTTCGCAACCACCTCAATTTCATCCATCAACTTCCTCCCAACGCCCTTCCCATGCCACGCCGTGTCCACGTAAAACCTCTGCAGTAAAATCGGCTCTTCCAACCCCTTAACACATTCGTCCTCTTCTCCTTCCATCAACTGGATAAAACCCACAATCTCCTCCCCATTGGTAGCAACCAACGTCGTCAATTCCGGGTTCTTCAACTCAGATACGATGGTCGATGGCGAGTAGGCCGTAGAGAGATAGGTAGCGAGGTCGTCTGGGGATAGGCCATGGCCAAAAGTAGCCGTAAAGACCTCTCTTCCTAGCACAGCTATGGACCGTGCGTCTTCCTCTGCTGCGCTTCTGATCGTGATTTCTAGCCCGTTCTGAGCAGTTGGAGGAAGTACTGAACCCATTTTCGTTGCGACCCGTCTTGTCCTCTTAATACGTAAACCTTCGAGCTTCAAGTATCTTTTGACTATCGAGAGTTGAAGAAAACGAAGGACGGGAAATCTAGTAGGAGAAAATCGATAGAAATCAAAATTTCGTGGTGATAGGGGGACGTCAATGTATAGCTCTCTCTATTACCTATCTATCTATGCACATCTATGCAATTCTGGCTGGAGTGAGAACCTTGTATATCCCCTTGACAACAAGCTTACCTTCCCATCTTAGCAACCAATAACGGTGTTCGATTCGGGTCTTGAAACGGTGCTTGATTCCCTAAATTGAACTTTTAAAAGTCGGTCTGTACATTATGAGAGGATTTGGTTGTAGATGACAAGGCGTGAGAAAGTAGTTCGGGTCCACATTCGAAATTCTAATCCTCACCGGAGTTGTTTTCCGTCTAAGCGAGAGCCGATTCCGTCGGAAAGACTCAGATTCGGAGACGACTTTGATAGTCGCGAAGTGAGAATCAACAGCGCCTGATTACGACAGAACGACAGGAAGACAAATAGACGAACAAATTTCACAATCAATAGCGTCACCAAGTCGCAACATTAATTCGAAGCACGGAGAATTCATCTTAAATTCTCTCTCACGGATCTCAGCATCAACACCACCTACGTAAAGCCCCCAGAAGACCTCGCACCTTCCAGCATACATAAACCTAATTACACATACCGTCAAAAATACCCATTCCACACCACTAGTCATCAGCGCCAAAGGTATCTCCTCCCACGAAAGTTGCACTCAGTAGTAGCAGAAAGATGCAAATCCACCCACGTATCCACGTGTCATACGCCATAAGACACTCATTGCTCCATGCATGCCCATTGCATTGTTTGTTTCAAAAGAAAAACCGTCGAGTCGTACTCATGCCTATTCTCATCCGTTGCTTGCTCATATCATAATTTCCAGGGAAATGATGGTGTTGCATTAGTGGCATGAGATATGTTGGCGTACTGTTGTTATTGTATGATATCCCCAATGCGTAAAAAATCAGGCGCTATGCAAAATAAAACGAATATGCCTCTTCTTATTCCCACCAGAGGAGCTCATTGATAGTCTGCCTTCGTTATGAAAAATCGTCATCGCCTCCACGTGTTTGATCTCCATCGATAATGTCAACTCGCAACACCAATTCTTTCGTTTCTCGCGCGATCTCGAAAGCGATTGGTGGGAGCGATTTGTTCCATTGACTCCATGCTCGTTCGCCTTCGTCGTCGTCTCTGCCCTCGGCGGCGATAGCTCGGCCTTCTTCTCCAGCTTCGAGTAATCGTTGTCTGCAATTCGACAACTTCTTTAGGATTGGTTCGCCTTGCACTCTCAGCGCGCTGTTTCCTGTTGAAGACATTGCGGTCTCGGTGGATGAAACCACAGTTCCAACATTATCGGCGATAGCAGTAATTTGAGAAGAGATAGCATTGATACCTGCCTCAGAACGAATAGACGAGACAAGAGATTGAATATTTTGAACCAACATAGCGGTTTGATCTTCAAGATAAATCTGATTTTTGTTAGCTTTGGTTTCAACAACGTTGAGAATTAGTTTACCTTTAGATCTTCGACATCACTATCTTGGGTTCTGATGCCGAAACCGACTCCCATAGGCGCAGGAGGGAGATTCTTGTTGCCATTCATGAACCCATTGCCAAGAGGAGTGCTTCTTGAACTTCGCGGTCGAACGCTAGCTGATTCTCGAGGGGAGTTGATTGGGCTGTACATAGACGAATCCGCGCTTATGCGTCCATTTCGGAGACCTTGAAAGGGTGGAGGATTATTTTCTCGTAGACCTTGGAATTCTGGAGGATTGATATTTGGTTGTGGATCCCGAACGGGAAAGAACCCTGTCGTGTCAACGGGTTCTAATTCTCCATCGTCATCATCCTCGAGCTCTCCAGCGGGAGTGGGACGGATCTTGACTGTTCTAACAAGTTCAACAACAGAGGCAGTCAGATGCGAAGCTGCTGCATCTAGTAATGACACCGGAGAGATCCCGTTTGCGGAAGCGAAGTTCCTTGATGCTGTAATGAGGTTGTTTGCCGTTCCAGATACTCGCGATTTCAGCTTAGCTTGGAGCTGAGCTAAGTCACCACTGCTTGGTGGCGCCTCGTCGATGTCCTGGGTGATGTTCCGTACGTTGACAACCACTGTCTTCATGAAATCGATGACCCGTGCTGGATCTTCTGTTCGTGCTATTTGAAGGAGCTCATCAATTGCAATTTGGAATTTGGTTACGTGGACGTCCTTCACCAGTCCGCTGGCTTCTGTAAATCCGCTGTCCTTGGTGTATTTTGCAACGTCTTGTTGGATAGTGAGGCCAATCGAAGAGGCCCGCAAGCTTCGAAGCTGCGTTTTCGTTCTTGCGTACCGATTTCTCCAGTCCTTAACCTCTTCTTCAAGTCTCTCCACTGTATTGTTGAGCTGTTCTTCTCGCTCATACGAGGCACCTGTTCGTTCGGATAGAGTTCGCATTTCTCTCAAGAATTCTTGAGCTTCTCTGCGAACTTCATCCGTCACTCGTTGCTGATCGGAGATTTCCTGTCTGAGGTCCTCGTTCTCTCGTTCAAGATCTTGGTTTCCACCGAACCCTCGAGTTCCTGCAGATGCGCGGAGTTCTTCTAACTCAGCACGTAGTTCTCTTTCGGTGTTCGCTTGATCGGCCCGCACACGTTCTAATTCGGACTGAAGGGAATCATTGAGGTTTTGGGCGTCCGCGAGTTTATTCTCAAGACTCAGTCTAAGATCCGCCCATTCTTTCTTCTCCATATTGGCCGCCGTGGCTCGCGACCTTTCACCATCCAAGGCACTTTGTAATTCGTCATCTTTCTGTTTCAGATTGTCCTCCATAGCATCAAGTTTTTCTCTTAACTCTGCGACTTGTGACTGGTAGTCGTCTATAAGTTTTTTGTCCGTCTAAAGAATGTAATTAGTGACCGGTCAAAGAAAAATACGTGTATACATACTTCCGAACCCCCAGAGCTCTTCTCGCTACCTCTCTTCCTTGCTGCAGCTTCCAATCCAAAAGCATCGGCGTCGTCATCGTCATTATCTTCTCCGCCGGTTTCATCATCTTCAACCATCGTGCTCTTATTTGGTACTAGTGTATTACTTTGGAAAGTTTTTGGTGTAGGTCGGCCATAATCATTAGGCGGTATTCCAGGTGACGGTGGTATACCAAGTCCTCCATTCATTCCCCCATTCATTGGTCGTGGTCCATTTCGCGATTCACTTCTCATCGAGTACGCAGCTACAGAGCTAGCATCCGAGGGTCTGCGCATCCGAGGGCCGCCCATGCCGTTCACTGGAGTGCCATTTCTACTTGGTGGACCTCTCTGCGATGCCGGACTGCCCATTCGACTTATGTCACCCGCGGCGAATCTGGGAAATCTCCTCTCTAGTTCATAGAATACATCGGTTGCCAGATCACGGAACCTCGGTGGAGGGAGTGTGGAAAGCTTTTGTCGGGCTTGATTTCGTTTCGGGTGAAAAGAGTCTTTTGGCAGCAGGTATGCCGGTGGTCCTCCTTCAGGGGGCGGTCCATTTGGATTTCTCCTCGAGCTTTGTTGTCTTCGCAAAAGTTCATCAAACACATCCGTACTCAGTTCTTGAAACTGCACAGCAGATAATCGTAGTAGCTTGTCCCGCGCCCTATTCGGCCTAGGGTTGCCCTTCTCATCTCGCAATGATGCCGCCAAATATCTCTTCAATGCTACATAGTGTTCGGAAAGTACGTTCTCGAATTGTGCGTCCTTAGCACTCCTACCGCTGTCGCTTCCCGCATACAATCCTGTTCCAACGCTCGATCGCGCTATCGAGCTTGGTGGTGATGGACCTCCTGGATTGCCTCCAGATCCCCTAGGAGGGAAGCCGCCATTCATTGTGCTACCGTTGGAACCACTCGAGATCGGCGGTGAGGCAAGCTGTCCGCGATTGTTCACAGCGGGAGAATACGGCGAGTCGCTGTTATATTTGGAAATGCCTGACCATTCGCTGCCTCCTACAGAGACAGGTGATAAAGGGCCATTGCGACCATTCATTGTATATGCCTTTGTGAATTGTGGCTGACCCTGGCGACTGAAGGGAGTTTTCCTGCGCAATCCTCGATGTATTGATTGCGACCGCACCCTCAACACATCTGCCAGCACTCCGAAGAAAAGAATCGAACGTCCTCCGTCAGCGGCATGCAAAGGCTCTCGAGGTGCAACGAAGTGAAGTCCCTGAAACGTCGAGAGCGAGCAGGGTTGTCAAAGCGAGAGCGACAGTGGTTCGCCTCGATGTGTCGTCTGAGATCGTGGACTTGAGGAGCCGGAAGCTGGTAAGGACCGTGAGACTGTGGTGCTGCACAGCCAACAGTGGAGGGAATGAATATTAAGTGTCGAGCGACCGGATGCAATTGATTAAGTTGGTAAAAGGAGGAGACGAGGTCTGGTGCCGGCGAACTCCAGATGTGAATTTTCCAGCGCCCCCTTTGCGTGACAGGCTTTTTGGGAACAGCGCGTAAATTGCTTTCCCCCGTTGGAAGCCGGATATCGATAAGGTCCTGATTAGAGTTTCGACTTCTCGGACTCGGGGAAGCGCGAGAGAGTGAGACCCAGAGACTCACAGACTCAGAGTCTCGCTGGAGGAAGAGCGCCGTGGGAGGATGCGAATGCAGAAAGATGAGGAATTGTATTACGATTAATTATGAAGCAGTTGCACATCGGGGATTCACACGCAGATAATCTTTACCGTCCGTCCATAAATATTATCCAATTTCTACGATTCCTCGAAGCTTCAGGGGGCAACGTCTGCTTCAGGGGCGGCAGCCCACAACGAGGGCTAGACGATGGGTTAATCAGGGGTATCAATTGGCTGTGTCTCGACAAGCATCACTGTCATCTCGACTCTTTTCCAAGTCTAAACTTCAGTCACAGACAATGACAATGACGAGCTGGGCCGAGACGCGTCCACGACCACACATGCAAAATAGATTTTCGTTCCGGCGATCGCTGCGTTGGCAGGTCCAACAAGCTTGTACGACAGATGTGTTTGGAAAAGTTGTTGCTTGCTCAGCACCTTCTGGAATATCCAGCAACTGCTTGGGTCACCCTGGGTCCAATTTCCCGGGATTTCACTTCATCCGCGTGGCAGGATTTCAAGGACAGGAGCGAGGGGAGCCAATCTTCCCAGCCCTATGTCACAAATTGTCTCCACACTGTATGAGACTCTTTCAACCTCAGTCGGCTGTAAATTCATGAAGCCATCTTGGTCCTTCAGCAATGCAATGTCCATTGTCCACTTCATTAGCCTCATAACTACCAAATCGTAGGAAACATATGGAGACCACGTCCAGGTCCATGCTCTGACAGGACGGATTTATCCCAGACCGAAAACGCCAAATGGGTATCCCAGACCAAACGCCCCTTCGTAACATAGCCAGACATGCGATTCTCAAAACCAGGCCAATGTCCATACTGCTGGTAGATTTGGCCATCTCTCTTGCCATTCCCCGATAATCTCCGGAACGCGTTCATCAAAACCCGATCGTGAAGCAGCATTCCCGCTATCAAATCCAGTGGGGTTGAGTTCTCTCTCTTCTGCTGCGGCCTTGTTCAGAGAATCTGCAAGGTCTAATATACCTCTTCCACCAACAAGTGCCTCTTCGTGATTATCCTTGATATCAACATTGATTACGTGAACGGGACGATTCAACGGAGACCCTCTACTGAGAAGGTCATCTATGACCGCATCCCAGCATCTCTCTTCACAAGTAATAACGACGTCAACAGCTCCTCCCTCAACTCCTTCACTACCTCGGTCGGTGGTGTGCTCAAGCCGAGGAACACCAACCCGCCAATCTTGCCATCTTTCTGGGCCCCATTTGACATCTCGGTTCCTTCCAAGCATGTTCAATATACCATTTGCCCTATATAGACGTGGGTCTTTGGCTTCCAGCTCTTTGTACATACTGTCGTAGGATGTCTTGTTGAATTGGTAGACATTGGGCTGTGTGATGGAGGGTCCAGGAAGACGCACAAGAGAACCAGTGCCAAAAGAGATGACAGGATAATGAGCGGCAGCAAGTCTGAGATGCGACTCCATAGATCTGGATAACATTAGTCGACGCGTCTAAATTGTGGGGGCAATACACCAACCTGTTGTTGTTGCTCGCACAAACTGTGCAAAATTTCAACTTGAACCCGCCGGGATCTGCTCGCTCTGCATTTAAAGCCCCATTCACGGGCTCAGTTTGTACTTGCGCCATGTTGACTTATTGCGGTTTTCTGCAGATTGTTGATGGAGGGAGAGTGGTAGATTTGGTTATGAGAGGTTCCGCTCTCTTGAGATCAGCGCGTACACATTGATGAATTGAACCCGTTCGTTCCAGACGTTCCTGCTTATGAAGGTTAGCCCAAGCCATGCGACAGATTGCTATGGTGCGGTGAATGTGTTTGACAGGATCAGAAAAGTAAGTTGCGTAATAAAGATTGTGTCATCATTTGGAATAAGACAGCTCCAATAAAAAGTGTTCATCATTTGAGGGTCAAAAGAGGTCTAGAAGGAATATTTCAGTACATACATGTAATCAAATCATGGTTCCTTTGTTGTCGTAGAGTTGCGCCTTTGGAGGTTGATTGTGGTGGTTTGGAAAATCCCTTCCAAGCTCAAGCTCCGGAAGCGGTCAATATTTTGGGCATGGCGCTAACGGTACGGTGGCCAGCAGGCCCCAAAGTACTCCCGCATTGGTCTTCGGCTCCCTTGAATGGCTCACTTCAACACAGATATTGAAGGACAATTAGCGCCCTCCATTCCTCATATATTGTCTATGGCGTCTCTTATTCTTTTGGAAGTGCAAAGAGGGAACAGTATCATTATTATTTTACCAGGTATTGACATCTTTGGTCAATCACGAACCATACGTTGCGAGATATATGTACTCGGCTACTCACATATTACTTATTCGTTCCAGGAACGAGAGACAGTCCTTGGATTGAGCGTCAAGCCATGGAAAAATCACTTCTCCATGTTCTCGAAGCAGGGGTGGAAGTCCCCCTTTTACTTAAGCCTTGAATCATTTCCACATGAATGGTCCCAAAATCCAAGGGGTTGAGAAGGCCATTACTGACATGCCAGGAAGTCCCTTCCAGAGAGTACATCCAAAGTCTATCGGAGTTACTGTTCTCGGGAGATCGCTCAATTAGTGTTTTGTCGGCCTCCTTAAAAGGAACTCACGATCTTCCCAAGAGCGCGTCACCACAATCTCAAGCCAGCTTCCGATATTTGAGACCCCCACATCATCAATCTATTAGCCACATGAAGACGGTGGACGGAACCACCGGAAATACTATATGCCATCTCAGGTGACGCTTTTTGACACAATTTGATACCTCGAGCTGCCGCTGGAAAATGCTATTGTACTGAGATGTATTGTATGCTTGGCGGTGTCATAAGGGTTCGGATGGCCAGAAGAAACGAGAGCCATATCAACATGGGACGAGACACAAGCTCAAATCTAGAAGGTCCGGAATGATCTGGCCGGAACCCCTCTACAACGCACATTCAGGTTGTCTTCCAACACGCTGGATGTCGTGGTATTTGTATATTTTACCCGCTGGATGAAGACGCTTCTTCTCGTTAGCCGTAGCCAGAGCGCTGGGACAAACAAAGAATAGCGCAAGCCACGGCGAGCGTTGATTGGCCAGGTTCTGACCTGAAACGAACTAAGCCAGGAAATAACACAATTTGGCAGGGGCCGCTGTTCCTTAAAATAGATCTCTGAGCCCTTGCTCGCTCGCCATGCGCCCTCTCAGGCCTTCCCCAAGGCTTTCCAGAATACTTCGTAATATCAACGCCAACACCTTGCCCGATATCGTTCTCTCCAGAGGATCACAGCCTCTTCTCCCTCGCCGTCAGCTATTCTCAGCGTCACGTGTGGCTCAATATCAACACCACGTCCACCTGAGACTTCACCGTCCGGCGCTCGTTCGCACACGCCTGCGGGGTCGCCCTGGTCCATATCCAAAGACTTTGAGGCGTTTGGAGTCTCGGCGCTTCTCCAGTCCCACGCCAGCGAGTGAGCGACTGAACGGAATCTCCTCGACGAGTGGGCGTCTGCGATCTGAGCGCGAATCCATCTCAGCGCGCGGAACTCTTTGGCTGGCAGATCACTGCTCAATCATCATCTGTGGGAGGGCGTCGGCGAGTATCATTGGGCCAACAGCAGACGGTGGGGTTGGCGCTATTTGGTGAAGATTTGACAGATCTGATCTTTCGGAGCCTTTCCTCGAAAGCCAAAAGCATCCACTCTGCGAAAGGATCGCCTGCCGCATCACTCCTCGCTCCCCAATCTACCTCGAATTCGTCTCGACTGCGCGTCTGTCGCGCCAAATCGTCCTGCTTCGATTCAACCTCCGTCAAAACATTCCCTATCCAAACCAACAACTAGGTACACTTGCTGTGCTTGGCCTCGCCGACTCGCAACTGTCGCTTCGGAGCGCATAATACTTTGCCGCCTGAGTAGATATTGACATCCAATATTTGCTCTTGCGCCATTGATAAAGATTCATACCTGGTGAACTCGAGGCTTGCTGGCCAAGCTGTCACCAGCTTTGGCATCACCTTAGCCAAATAAAAGGAGGGTTCGGCGGAAAGGCTGTTCAAGTCAGACTTCAACATGGCAGCCGTTATGTCTCCATCGCTGGATACAACAATATCGCCAGCTACATCTCCCCCTCCGATTTCATCGCCTTCGAATCCGAATCATCCGCCTTTACCGCCATTAATAACTTCACCAACTACGCGCCGCTCCACTCTACAGCGACCTATTTCCCATGCTTCGAAGAATAGACTATCCCAATACTCGACCTACTCGGGGCCTTCTCGATCAAGACCACCGTCTCATATATTTCCCATTTTCCATTCAAGCCTACCATATACACTGGTCCGAGATTTTGCATATCCTTCTGTCCATCCTATGCATTATGGCCCTCCACCTGAGTCTTCTCGACCTCAGTCTGGTCTTTCCACTCCCGCAAGTGAATCGCAAAAACGCTTGTCGGATCCTCCAACCTCATGGGATAGCAGAGGTGGGTGGGGTCCATGGGGTGATACTGGGCTCATGAAAGGGGACCAGCTTGCTCCAATACATTTTGGCGATGGCCCGCCTTGGAGCGAGGATGAAGATCTGCAAAGCCCTGTGGTCGTCAGTTCTCGACATAGAAAGCACAAATCATCGGCTGGAAATTTTGGGCGCGGCAGAGGTCGTAGTCGGGATCGAGGAGAACGCACTGCCAGTATGCTTAGCCAGGAACATTATGATCAGGACCGAGGTTATTTTGTTGGAACTGTTGGTGATGGGAGTGAGCGATATTATGTGAACCAAGGCGACGAGGCCGATGGTCCAGGTGGTGAAATTGTCACGTATCCCCCCGAACAAGCTCGACATTCCACATTGGCACCATATAATGTTCCAGGCCAAAGAGATTCTCATTTTGCCGGTACGCTACCGAGCAGATCGTACACGAATGAGGCCGGCCAAGACTACTTATCAGAGTCAGATGCTTCAAGCTCAGCATCCTCTCCAGGTATGACAAGACACGACGAATCTCGCTACTCCCGAGATTATCAATTCACAATAGCATCTCCAGACGAGGAAATGCATGGAAAAGCAGTGGCACTGTTCGACTTCCAACGGGAGAATGAGAACGAATTACCATTAGTTGAAGGACAGGTAATTTGGGTATCTTATCGGCATGGACAAGGGTGGCTCGTGGCAATGGATCCGAAGACCCAAGAAAGCGGTTTGGTCCCCGAAGAGTATGTTCGCTTATTGCGAGATATTCAAGGAGGGTTAAATAGCTTGACTGGGCAAGTGAACGAGCAGATGAGTCCAGTGGCAACAGATTCGGGAACTCCTACACAAGCAGAGCACAATCAAGCCTTTGGCCATGCTCCAAGCAGTAGCAACGGCAACAACGGTTATCAGCAACCAATCGTCTCAACCTTCTCCACGTCGTCTAGAGATCTTCATCCATATCCTCAGCATCTTCTCGGCACACAAACAGGTCAAGCCCCGCCACAAGTAATACATTATCATGGTCAACGAGGCGGAAGTCAAGCAAACACTCCCACACTGTCCAGTTCGTTGGAAGGGTCCAGAGATCGAACCAGCAGCCAAGATTCTAAGGCCAGAAAGAATGATGATGCTACAAATACAACGCCGATTGCCACTCTGCCTGACACCAGGTTAGAATCGTCGTTACCCGTTCAGCAACCTGTTAGTCCTGACAGCGACACAACAGACGACTCACTTGATGCAGAAAAGGATACTCGGAGCCCTTGATCTAGGGAGTCTGCGAAGTCTATGCACTGGTAGCATTTCGGATGGGACATGTTAGCGGTCGCGTTAGTGCTTGGAATATTTTATCGTCATTTAGGTGTTGCGTCAGTTCTTGCATTTTTCAATACCCATTCATCGGCTGCATATTATTCAGGTAGACCGACGGACACGTTCGCTTTATTATTCAATTCTGCCCTCTGATGTATTAATCAATCTTTGGGGAGGTCCGGGGTCTTTCATGAGCGATTTTAGGTGCTGCATACATGGTTATGAGTTTATGACGAGATTTTGAGTTTTGTGTCTTGTGTCTTGGGTGGATCTGTTGTGCATAGGGAGCATGGTTCATTGTATGAGAATGAAAGATGTCCGGACGGATGGAAATGAGGATAGTATGAACGTATTGAGGAGGATGGTAAGGAGATGAAAAGAAGAGAGAATTGAAGAAAATTTTACAGTCCACGGCATTCAGACTCTGTGATAAATCCAGATTCCTGCTCTACACATCGGATGAATCACTATCCCCCCAATCTTGAAGAGTATCAGAATCCGTATGTTGAAGTTGTGATGTTCTAGACATATACCCCTCCATCACGTGGGGGTGGTATGTGGGGATCTAGCGGGGTAACAACGACAATCCAGGAACAGTTTCAAGCTCGAGCTTTCTTCTTTCCTTTTACTGTCTACGCAGCAGCTAATTTTCGGCCGTGCCTTAATTGAACCCCCTCCTATACACCAAGGCAGTCGCATCAAACATCATCTTGCGAGACCTTCGACTCCTCTACCCCATCTACGATAAGAGACATCGACTTCCAGATCCGCAAACCTATCACCAATCATAACCACACCCTCCAACCCCTCGCACCCCAGACCCTTCGCCATAAAATGACAGAACAACCTTTCAAGCCCGCGCTCATCATAGTCGACCTCCAAGAAGACTTCTGTCCACCCGTTTGTGCTCTCTCCCCCATCCCAAATGTACCCCTCCAAGAATCCACCACTAACCAGACCCCCAACCACAGAACGGCTCCCTAGCAGTACCAAACGGCCGCTCGATAATTCCTACTGTCAACACTCTTTTGGATTTGCCATTCGTAATCAAAATAGCAACAAAAGACTGGCACCCCACCAACCACATCTCCTTCGCCTCGCAGCATCCAGGCGCACAACCCTACACCAGCACCACAACGATAATCAACCCATCGAACCCGGAAGAAAAGTACGAGACAAGATTATGGCCCGATCACTGTATCCAGCACACTCCCGGCGCAGAGCTCGTTCCCGAACTCGACATAAAAAAAGTTGATCAGGTCGTTGAGAAAGGAATGGATAGTAGGGTGGAGATGTACAGCGCGTTTTTTGACCCACTAGAGAAGCCTAGGTGCTGTGATAGTGGATTAGCACAGGTGTTGAGGGAGAGAAGTGTGAGTGATGTTTTTGTGGTGGGTTTGGCGTTTGATTATTGTGTTAGGGCTACGGCGGTTGATAGTGCGAGGGAGGGGTTTAGAACTGTGGTGGTGAAGGAGGGGACGAAAGCTGTTGATGAGGG
Source organism: Halenospora varia (assembly GCA_020726485.1). NCBI lineage: Eukaryota > Fungi > Ascomycota > Leotiomycetes > Helotiales > Solenopeziaceae > Halenospora > Halenospora varia. The sequence continues at coordinate 309,219 of JAHEWH010000019.1, forward strand.
GGATTGGGAGAAGGTGGTGGGGGAGCTGAAAGAAAAGGGAGTGGAAGTTGTTGGTATTGAGGGAGAGGAGGTTGGCAGGGTGAAAGCGTTGATTAAGTAGGGTTCGGGGTTGGTTATACATTCTGCAGGGTGAAGATGAATCTGGAGTTATGGTCTGGGTGCTTACAGCGCTGGAGTTAATGGGGAAAGGATGGCAGGCGCTGTGAGACTTGGGATTGACCACGTCTTGGTCTTTAGTCTAATTACTATGGAAAGTCTCTGAAGAAGTTCATGCATATCAAAGAGTCAATTAGCAGAGAGCATCCAAAACTTTTAGTCACTGATCTCGCTTCTATTCCGGTAAGCCCTCTCGCAGCTAGGAACCGTAGCATGAAGTCCAAGGATTTTATGATCCCATTACGAAATCCAAAGACCAGTCTTTCGAATTTCTTGTACCCGACATTGCCTACATACACCCCGTTCAATGGCTTTCTCTCAAACGTCAAGCATTCTGCCTTGTTCTTGACACGCAACTCCGTGCTCGTTGCTTCCAACCGCTTCTTGGTAATCCTCAACCAAATCTCAGGCCCAATTCACTGATCCACTCGTGAGTTCATCACCATTCCATAAAACTCAATAAAAAACATCAGCAAATCAAGTCAAAAAATAAATAAAAATAAACCGGTAAACATACCTACAGGTTTTTTACCCTGCACCTTAGCGAAATACCAGACAAACTAGTCTTTCATATTTAGGAATTGAAGCTAGGTTATCACTCTAATCATTTCTGTTAGGTACCTAATGAATTACTGCTTATTTGGTTTTATATATCGAATTTGGGGTTGTGCCGAAGTGGGGCGGGGAGGAGGGTGAGTGAGGTCGCTGGATGACCGCTGCATGTGTTGAACGATTTCTCTTTCACTCAACTCTCGGAGCTATCTTTTTAGTTGTAAAGCAAGAAGTTTCTGGTAAAAATTCAGATTAGGTACCTTTATTTGCTCTATCACTAAATAGATTCTATTCCCCCTTAGCTCCAAACTCCTCTATCCTTTGTATTAAACTCCATGTTCCATATCATCCCTCTAACCATTCTCCATCTCTACTCCGAAAACACTTTCTTCGAACCCCATCCCAATACTCCTCTCATATCCGTTTCCCCATACACTTCTGCTAATTTCATAAATTTTTCCACAAAATCCAATCCGTTTGCACACATTCCCCCATCACAAAATCATGTGTCCCTATTTTCTTGAAACCGAGTTTCTCGTAGACTTTCTGCGCAGAGAAATTCTCTTCCCAGACACCTAGCCACATCGTCCTAACTCGCATCAGCATTCATTCCGCTCATCCTTCCTATCATCTTTGACTTTTTGTCACGACGTGAAAGAACTGGGATGAGGAGACGGACTTAGCTTTCTTCTCCTCCCTCGCAATCTTCTCAATCGCCTCCGTCAACATCCTCCCAATCCCCCTCCCCTTCTGCTCAAGCCCAACATACAACCTCTGCAACTCAACGGGCCTCTCCATCCCCTCGATGCATGGCTCGCTCGTTCCTTCTGTTAGCTGAACAAACCCGAGAATCTCTTCTGGGTTTTCAGGTGAGTTTGCCACCAAAACTGTGTTATTGGGGTCTTGAATATCTCGAAGAATTGCGGAAGTAGCGTAAGAGGTGGTGAGGTATGCTTCTAGATCGGCTTTAGGCATTGACCAGCCGAATGTCGCGGAGAAGACTGTGCCGCCGAGATTGGCGATTGCTGCGGCGTCGCTGGGGAGTGCGGGACGGATGGTTATGGAGGTGTGAGGGGGTAAGGTCGAACCCATTATGGGATTTAACGAAGGTGTATGCTTGAAGTGAGGGCTTGATATCGAAGAGATAACTCTCGAGAATCCGAAGAAGTTGCAGGTGAGAAGTCGCCAAATGGTGAAGTGTCGGTCAGGAAGTCGTTGTGTTGAAGCAAGGAAGTGGAATCACGATTTTCACGGGTTTACGATTTTAAAATATATCCTCACTCGATTCTTCTTCAGATTTCCAATTCTTTCCATCCTTTGTCTAAGTTTTCTGTCATACATGACTCGTTTCCTTTCCCAACCATAGCGTAACACTGTCTCAAAAAGGTTTTTGTCACAGATCGAAGGCAAGTCACCATTGTAACCGACAGGGCGTGACAAGCTCCACCCGGCCAGCCCACCCAATCATTTTTCTCGGAAATGACCGGCATAGGATTACCACCAACCCCGACCTTCGGAGTTCGAACAACCAGCCAGTTGTGAAGCTAGAATTTTAACCTTTGGGCGCCGGAAAGGGAAAGTACATCCTAGAGTGAAGCCGACAGGTATTTCATTACTCATGCTTGAAGTTGACGATAAAACGACTTCCCTCGACATTTGAAACTTGGTATTCTGCACACTTTTATCGGAATTAACAATCTGCTGAAAGGTCATAATTCCCCGAGAGAGCCGGAGATATCCAATTCATGATTTTTCGACTTTCTCCAAAATCATTTAGACCCCATTTTCGCCACATCAATTCCAAGCAATTCGGGAACTTATCACACAACAACACCAACCTACAATTTCAAACCAGAACGATGTATCTCCGCGCCGCGCATGTAGAAAACGACCAGAGCACCCTGTTCGACTTCATCCACACCAATCCTCTCGGCGTCCTCACTACAGCCATAAAATCAGAAACGTACCCATTTTTACAAAGCAGTCATATACCCTGGGTCCTGGATTTACAATCCTCCTCTGCATCACTGAATACGAATGCTCAGGATGTTGATCCGTCGGATGCGGTAGTGGAAGGTGATGCTGTATTGGGGATGTTGAGAGGTCATGTGGCGAGGGCAAACCCGCAGGCTAAGGCGTTGATTGAGTATGCGAAGGGGAAAGAGAATGGGGAAGGAGAAGCAGTGAAATTGGAGGAGGAGGTTCTGATTCTTTTCACGAGTCCGGTGAACCATTATGTCACCCCGAAATTTTATACCACTACCAAACCCTCTACCGGAAAAGTAGTACCAACATGGAATTACGCAGCAGTGCAAGTATACGGCACACTCACCGTATACCACGATTCCAAATCCGAAATCACGGAAAAGTTCCTGAGGACGCAATTGGATGATTTAGCGAAGTTGACGGAGGAAGAGGTGATGGGATTTGATGGGAAAGAGGGTAGGCAGAAGGGATGGACGGTTGGTGAGGCGCCGGAGAGTTATGTGAAGTTGTTGAGTAAGGCGATTATTGGGGTTGAGGTGGAGATTAAGAGGATAGAGGGAAAGTGGAAGATGAGTCAGGAGTTGGGGGAGGGGGATAGAGAGGGGACTGTGAAGGGGTTTAAGGCCTTGGGGACGGAGATGGGGGAGCAGATTGCGAGCACGATTGAGGAGAGAGCGAGGAGGAAGGATGCGAAATAGATAGAAGCATAAGGAATAATGTTTGAACTCAAGATCAGCGAGGCATACAAATAGGAGAATAGGTATGACACTCGAGAGGCAGAGCACTTCTGTTGACTAAAATTGAGTTCTGTTAGTGAGATTAAGTAAGCAGATTTCGCCGTTAATCTGTTCGTCCACCAAGAGTTATCCTAGCAATTTGAATGCTAGTTGACTTGATTTACAGAACAACAGGGGCCGGTTGAGGTATTTGACACAAATTGAAGCAACTCAAACTCGTGTTGCAAGATGCTTGCCAAAAATAAAGTATGCATTCTGGCAGAATGCATATGTATGACACGAATACAAGAAACGTGAAATGGCATCATCCGGCCAGGAGTACAAAAACGCTTTCCCTAGGACTTGAAAACGATAGATACCAAAAGGGGAAAACACGACATAGGAGCGATGGAGTTGAGGGAGACATTGCGATACAGCAGCTGAGATACAAAATGCATGCGAATGCAAGTCGCCTCAACTTATGTGTAAGACACTGGTCCCATCTTCAACCGGTTCGAAAAACTTCAGACTATGCCACAACGTTTCCATGCGGTACTCACGAGATGGTCACATTGGGGTTCCTGACAGGTACATGTGTCATGTCTCATCTGTCACGGGAAGTTGCAGCTGTTACACCGTCTCCGTGAGCGGGGTAATGGAAGCTTGGTCGATCGTGGAAGGATGGTAATCACAATAAGATACGACTGAGCAGAGAATGCTGTACAAATATTAAAGAGAGCCGACGCCAAGTAGAACCCGACATATGGATTTGCGGGATTGACGAGTTCTAGAATGCGCAATTCTTCGATCGAGGTTGTTCCAAAAGTCGATTAGAGATCACGATCACTTCGAGAGCTATGATAGATATTACCAAGCAACAATTCTACAGTACATCATCAGAATCTAGCTCGATCAGATCAGCAAAAGTAGTCTAAACTTTCTTCATCTTCGAGACCTGATTGCGTTTCCATTCAGCTTGATTGTTCCTACCGGAGATTAAAACGTGTGCGACTCGATTTCGAGGGACGAAATGTTTCGAAAGAGCTGTCATATCATGATAGGTGCATATAAAAGCAACCTAGATTAGCATGAAGGGCGATGGGAACCAAGATACTTCTCCACTCATGTCCAATTCCATTTTTACCTGCTTTCAAGGTCCCGTGTTCGCAGGGAAGCGTCCGTCTGAAGTGCTGATGTAGGGCATCGCCGAGGTGCAGGTTCCCGGTGGAATTTCTGGCGGAAATGTGGCTGGCGCACTGGCTGCCGCTTGGTGTACTTGCCTTTTGAAGAGGGTGATGTCGCGATGTAATTGGTGAAGTGAAGGAAAGCGAATCGAATGCCGGGAGGTGGATAAGAGGAGAAAAGCTCAGGGGCAAATGAGGAGGAGTTTGACAAGCGAGAGATCTGCTGCAAGCAAGAAGCCGCAAGCCGCTTGCCTCTCTTCGGAAAAGCGCAGTTTCTGAAGCAGGCAGTGTTGCTATCTTGACGCCGTCATTGGCTGTTGTTATCGTCGACGTTATCGGCCACATGCTTGTTTTTTGCAATGACTAAAGTGACTTCAGTGCGTTGACGACAAGAGTATCGTATTTTCAATAATCCACACTGATAAATCCTGTGGCATAATTTGACACTCCGTCACCGCCGTGTCTAGAGACACTCAACAGCATCCTTCTTGAATTTCGCACGACGTGACCATCATTAATCAGATGTCATGGACAAATCTGTACACCTTCCATCGTACAACAGAAGTACTTTAGACCTCAGCCACAGCTCGAGCTCTCAAGATCTGGGGATTCAAGCTTCTTTTGGGGAGTTGACAACTAGCCTATGCGCATGTGTCCCGTGTGATGCTGCATCACCCCACGCAGAGGATGAATTCAGCAAATGAGGTTACAAGAACTGTTAAACTTGCCGTCATGGCAGCCTATAGAAACACTTCCTGGTGGGGTTCGTTTGATGGGCCTTGTAGCCGGGTCTCAGAAGCAGCACGTCGCCGGATACCGCATTGCATCGAGATCCAGGCCAGTGAGGATATACGCCGGATGCCCAAGAACAAGAATGATACCTTTGGAGGCCCTGCAGAACGAGCCCAGATGACAGAGGTTCTTGTGAAACCAAGGCGTAGCGATTGGGTATCCTAGCCATATAGATTTCGCCCTGTTCCAAGAAGCACGTCGTCTAACTTGTCAGGAGCAAAGGATGTACAAACGAAGGGTGATGTCTCACAGCTTCAATTCCAGCATACTGGCTACTCAACACCCACAACAGCGGCTTGTACCTCAGAATCCTTCCTCCATGGTACTGCAAACAATAATCCCGACAGTCACGCCGCGGCGAGCAATCGAGATGTTACCCATAATTCTGACATCTTCTAGTGTTCCTTGGCCCTTCTAGCTTGTCCATAGAGGGTCCGGCCCCAGCCAAACGAAACCAAAAATCTCCTAGACCACGAAAGATCGTTGGTCCTTATCAATGACTAAAACATAGGCTTCAAGTCCTTAACACACCTGATTAGCACACCTCAATTTGTCGTGAGGAAAAGTCGCGGTTCACTCCACCATCGGCGTTGTCCGCAGGCTGGCCCTGTCGCATACCTCCCCTTCTTCAAGCTACCCTGGTCATTAATCCATGTTTTATTTAGGTGGATTGCCACTTTGGAGCTATCGTGGGCTCATATAATAATCTCAAAATCCTCTCTGGATTTTGTGCAGAGCAGCTCGACTTCACTCGACAAAGCCGGAAGCGAAGAGTTCCTGGTACATTCGACCTTTTAGTTGGATTCGCAGCTCCAACCAGATTTCATCGACTCAATTTCTTCAACATGGGTCTTTTCGAGAAAAAGAAGCCCGCCGACGATGTCGAGGCAGTTCAACCAGAGAAGTACACCAATGAAGCCGACAGCGGTGACTTCGTTCCTGATGAAGGTGCTGTCCAAGCAGAGACTTTTGTAGTAGGCGACGGGTGGGTTGCAAAGGCCCAAAGACTTGCTGGAAAATTTGGCGTTGAGCAGAGAGGTATTGAGCGTGTACCAAGTGACGAGCGCACGAATGATGGCATGTCCCAAATTGGTACTTTGGTGCGTTCTTTCGACTTCTCGACTGAGCAATCAGTACTAATTAAGATGATAGTGGCTCAGCGCGAACATGGTCGTCTCATCCTTTGCAATTGGAGCCCTCGCATACCCCATCTTCTACCTTGGATTTATCGATACCATCTTGATCATCTTCTTCGTCAATCTTATTGGAATAACTCCTGTCTGCTTCTTCTCCACCTTTGGCCCTCGCTTTGGTCTGAGACAGATGGTATTGAGTCGATTCTATTTCGGATGGTACGGTGTAAAGATCAGTGAGTACATCCGCATGTGTGATTGAGGGCAAAGTGCTGATTTTCGTGTAGTTGCTGTCTTCAATATTCTGGCTTGTATAGGATGGTCTTCGGTAAATGTCATCGTTGGTGCGCAACTCTTCAACGCTGTGAACCACAACATGCCAGGGTGGGCTGGAATTCTCGTAATTGCTGTTTCCACACTCATCATCACCGCTTTTGGCTACAAGATTGTCCACACCTACGAGAGATGGTCCTGGATTCCCTGCTTCATCATCTTCATGATTATTCTTGGAGAGTTTGCTAAGTCAGGACATTTCCAAAATATCCCAATGGGCGTTGGCAAGTCTGAGGCTGGTGCTGCTCTGTCCTTCGCAGCCTCCGTTTATGGATTCGCAACGGGATGGACCTCGTATGCCGCCGATTATACCGTCTACCAACCGGTTGGTCGTTCTCGCAAGTCGATCTTCCTCTGGACTTTCGCTGGGCTCTCCTTCCCACTTCTTTTCACTCAGATGCTTGGTGCAGCCGTTGCAACAGCGATGAGTATCGACGATGGAAAGAACGCTTATATGGACGGTTATGAGTCTTCTGGTATCGGTGGTCTTCTCGCAGCAGTCATCGTTCCTCCCTTAGGCAAATTCGGCCAATTCTGCCTCGTCATTCTCGCCCTCTCCATCATTGCCAACAACTGCCCAAATATCTACTCCGTATCCCTCACGCTCCAACTCCTCGCCCGCGCAACAGCGAAGGTTCCTCGGTTTTTGTGGACACTCGTCGGAACCGTCATCTATATCGCCATCGCAATCCCAGGGTACAATCACTTCGAGTCCGTACTCGAGAACTTCATGTTGGTCATCGGCTACTGGCTCGCCATCTATGAGGGCATTTCCCTTTCCGAGCACATCTTCTTTAAGCGTGGATTCAGCGGCTATAACCCAGCAGATTACACAACTCCTAGTAAGCTTCCTCCGGGATTCGCTGCGATCTTGGCTTTCTGCATTGGAGCAATGGGTGCGATTCTCGGTATGGCACAGGTGTGGTTTACTGGTCCGATCGGAAAGCTTTGCGGCACGAAGTATGGTGGCGATGTTGGTTTCGAGCTTGCTTTCTCGTTCTCTGCGATCTCGTTCTGTTTCTTGAGATATTTCGAGAAGAAGCACTTTGGTCGTTAGAGCGTGCGGGTTGGGGGTTGTAAAAAGTTTGTTGCTAGCGACCTTCGAGAGGCGCGAAAGATGGTTTTGTGACGACCGCGCTTTGTTTTTCTTTGGAGATATACCCCGATTGTGTGTTGAATAAATACGAAGCTCTCAAAACCTTTTGCTCCTCGAATTGTGGTATCAAGGTTCGTCTCTAGTGTGACGGAAGATAAGACAAGGGGCTGGACTGGATGTTGTTTTGTATCCAGTCCAGCCCTCCTTCCCATTCCCATTTAATTCCTATCCCAACCAATTGCCTCTCTTCACGGCCCGCCTACTGTCAAACGCTCTCCAGCCTTATACTCCTAGATGATAACTTTTCCTTCATCAAATCCGACCTTTGGTAGAATGGTTTGAGAGAGCGTGCACTCTATAAACTAAAATCCAGAACCTCAGATGGCTTTAATTGTGGTTGATTGGTTCGCTCTCCGCCGGCGCAATCCTTTAAAATTTTCGATTACCCTGAATTACCAGATACGACTTGTTGGTTGTGGGGAAGCATGTAGTTGCAGCCTTACTTCTAAACACTTAACTGTGTTTAAAAGTAAGTTTGTAGTGAGGCTTTTATTTGTCGGATTTTGGAACTTTTTGAAGATATCGAGAGATGGGGTGCTAAGCGAGCTTTTGGTGTTGTGCTTGATTCAGAGGGGTAATATGCGTTCGAATTTCATATAAAGGGCTGATAGAAGTTCAGGGAACTAGTCAATTGATCTTGTGATGCTTTCTCTATCAGTGCCTGCACTTTGTGGGGCAGCAGAGCATTTAGACAAATTAGATAGGATGCCCTTCCAAATTTTATCCGAATACTGTTGTTGCTCGCTTTCCTGGGGTGTATGGGGCAAGAGCGGGGCGAAAACATATTCTCTCGAGACGATCACAGTCATTGAGAAGATTCTTGCCTATTCAAGAACCTTTCGAACAAATGAAATGTTCAACGCCACTTTTTTAGGTACTTTTATTGCTTCTAAGTAGCAGGTCAACAAGGGGTATCTTTCTACAAATTCAACCAGATTTCGCAATTAATCATATTTATCCACAATAAAGTAACTCATTATTTCTCTCCATAACGGTCTCTTTCTCGGCAATGGCTCACCATCGAATTCTGGCATAAAATATGCCGCCCTAAAGTCATCAAAATGACGGAACTTCGTCTTATTGATGAGTTTGTAGCCGATGTATAGCGTGAAGAAGATGAATGGCTGGTTATATAAGTTAGTTTAAAGTTAACCGCGATGTTTCGACGGAAGTCTGAAAGTTTCAAGTAGAACATGAACTTACGCCTGAATAGGCACCAACAACATCCGCAATCAAAGAACCATCATTTTTCAGCTCGTTCGCCGTTATGAGAGCTCTTTTCTCACGCAGAAGATATATCGCAGGCCAACCGCTAAAGAGCACCATCATGGCGCAGCCAAAAAGGGCGAAGTACGCACAGAGAGGTTGCCAATGGGCTCTGTAGTGCTTGGCCTGGTAGGCTTCAGAGTCGCGGTCTAGCTGAGCAGGAGGTAGCCTTTTCATTCTGGAATAGGTTAGTGGTAACTTGAGGAGTAGATGAAGAATATGTACCCATTCTTGAATTTTATGAACGCAATGCATTGGCTTGCATAGACGCAGCAGATCCCTCCGACGAAGAAAGATGAAAGAGAGAGAATTGGCTGTTTTTTGGTCAGCGAAACAACTTCTAGGGTTAAAGGGATCTCTGGACTTACCTGATCAAATGTTGGATCAGCAAGGCCAAGAAAAGCTAGGAAGCTAAAGGCGGAGCACGTGAGGATAGCTGCGACAGGTGTATTGCCGTTGTTGGTGGTGGCGAAGGTGTCTTTCACCCACTGATTGCCATACACCTGAGACAGTGAGAAAAGAGTCCTGCTTGAAGTGAATAGGGCAGTGTTTCCGGCCGTGTAAGCAGACAGCATGAAACCTGCGTTCAGCACTTTTGGAAGCACTTTCACTGAAGTGCGAGATAAGATGATTATTATTGGCGAATGGGAGATTTTTGGAGCGTCCGCAGCTGGCTTTTCCCATGGGTGGTAGAGACTGGGGTTCATGAAGTTTATGTTCATACCCACGAGAATAGAGACGAGGAAGTAGAAGCCTAGAGGGGCAAGATACATGAATCTCGTTACTGGGGGAAGATCACGGCGGGGTTTCTTAGCTTCACCAGCAGTGACACTATGTCGTATAGTCAGCAATCCATTCGAAAACGGATTTACGACGTATAGAAAAGGCATTCATGGAAAATCATACATTACGATGTCACCTCCCATGCACGAGAAAAGAGCTAGAGTGGTGGCGGTCCTAATTCCATATTAGCTAACTTGCGTAACGTGAGAGCTCTGGGGGCTGTACCAGATCGCAAGAAACTGTCCCCAGCTTCCTGATATTCCAGTTTTATATCCCCCACCGACGAGATCCCCTGGACCTTTGAAGCCGTCAAACTTGAGAAACGGGACGATGGCGTTGCCGTTACTGTAACCTGATTTACGTGAGGATGTTGAATAATAACCGCGAGAGAAGCAATGAGAGTTCACGCACTGACCATTTTCACTTCGAACTCCCAGCGCATGGATTGTTCCGTTTGATGAAGCCACGTTAGACGAGTCTGCCAAAGACCCAACTACAGCACTGTCAGTTTACTTCGAGCTTCATGAAAGAATGTAAAATATGTAGGATTTCCTTGCCTCCAGCCTTGACCAAAATCATCAAGATACAAACAGTAGTCAGTAACATTATCTTTAGCCAGAAGACTACTCTCTCGATGTTTCCATAAATCTGACTGTCTGTTAGTCTAAGAGCTGTGGATTGCAACCTGCGAAGTTCTCACCTTCACACCACAGAGATTCGAAAGTAGTGTTATGACACAGAATCCAACGATTATGCCTATGATGCCTTTTCGATCAATGCCTTTCCCGTCGGCAAAATTGTCAGAGGTTCTTGCCGCTGATGAAGTCAGGGTGGCCATGCTCATGCAATTCGCAACACAGTAAGTAACGCCGACAGCGAATCCCAACGCTTCGTCAACAAAAGTATGAGGGTAGTCGATAAGTGCTCCTGAAACCGGTCGAACAGAAACAAGCTCAGCTAGTGTGCGCATGACTGGCACAATGATGAATCCAGCACCAATGTAAGCAATAACACAGCCCATTGAGCCAGCAATTCCGACGAGCTCGCCTGAAGTGACGAATATGCCCATACCCACAGTTCCCGAGAACGCAATTGCTATTGTCCAGGGTCAGCTTGTGTATCCTTCTTGCTTGCTCTACTGACCGGCTAGGTGAGGTCGCTCTAAGAGTCTATCCAACTCATATCTATGAAAGTAACTTCTCAATCTCCTGACTAGTTCATCTGCAAGCGTCTGGCGCCCATCTGAGCCTTTGGCGTTGCCCTGCGAAGAACTACTTTGCAACTCAATTTCTTCCAATGATCCGAGGTTCATAGACAGCCTTCCAGCTCCGGTTCCGCTCATTTTGTGAGTATTTAATCAATGAAAAAGAGCTGTGACTATCTTCGAGATACTAGAAAAGTTTCAGAGACGTATTCTAGACACGAAAAAGTGAAGTTTGAGGAAAAAGAAGATCAGGCTGGAGAACAAAGTTGGGGAAGGCACTCACGCTTTTAGTGACTCGGGTGGTACAAGAACTTATGAACCGCAGTCTGCCTACTTTAAGCCACTGTTTCCAGCCTCGCTCGCACACCATGATAGGCTTGCATATAGAATAAAACAGCAACAAATCAAAGATATCAATGATTCGGCAAGCATTCAGGCTTTAGAGTGCCTTGCGCTCAACCTCGCCAGTTTACGCCCGAACCCTGTTAATTTGAGAAGCAATACGTGGAAAGTGAGGCTGTCGAAATGGAAGGTGCTGTGCCTCCCATGGCTGATATCTGGTTGCTGAAACTCTTCTGCCATTTCCCAGCATAACTTCGGCCCAAGGAGCACCTTGCCTCTTCGTAGAAAGCTCACACCATTGCTCCATTCATCGAGTAAGGCCGGCTGTGGCCGCTCGCTGATACTTTCTCCACTTCTCCTGCATCGAAGCTCTACCCGTGATACACTTCTACCGATGAATGTCCGTCATGAGTTCATCTCAAAGTCAAGAGGAGTCCTACACAACATGGATGACGAATGACGGAGAAAATGAAAGTTTAGCTGTGATCAGAAAAAGAGATGAACGAGCCGACGAGCTTCTTGGAAAGATACATGATGGGCGGTTCGATTTCGAGACATTCGAAGAACTAGGTGACATTGTCGACCATGAAAGCTACTTCCTTGAAAATCGACAAGTGGAAACAAATCAAGGACGACGAAGATCTGTCGCCTTAAAAAAGGCGTGGACAGGCAAGCTTGTCATCACGCTTTCGGACTGTCTCTTTACTGGAAGCTATCCTGAGGTGTGTCTTGAGCGTGAACAACAATTTAGAGCTTTGTTTTCGGCGTTGATACTTCAACATGTTCAAGAATCAGATGGATGCCAACCTGCACATTATGACAAAGTGCAACGGCAATTTCAAGGCCTCCACCAGGATTTACATCGGACGAAAGTATCAGGAGACTTCAACAGAGAGAAATGGTCGCGGTATCAGTGCGACTACATGCTGGTCATAATAGCGGAGTACGCCAAGACCTTCACACGCGAGGAACGACTCTCATGGACTGTTTGGAAAACCATCTCTAACACGATATTTCTTGGGGATACCTCGCTCTAGCAGCTACAACTGTACGTATACTTCTAACACATGCTCTATTCACTCCTTACATTCTGGCTAACTATGCGCTGTAGGGTCTCAGCTCCCCGACCCTCCCTGAGTCTATTCGGAGCCTCGACCAAAACCTTAAGCAGCTCTGCCAATCCCCTCAACAACAATCTGGACAACTTCGGGCCTTATTTGCCATCCAGGAAATTACGAGAATAATTGTGGCACACGATCTTCACACGAGGGTCATTCAGGCCGCATCATACCCCGATGTCGAACTACCTAGCGAATGGCCAGCCCAAAGGCTGGCGATATGTGTGCTTGGCAGAATACTCAGGCTGCTGGGAAAATACCACAACGAGAAAGACATTCGACCTCCGGCAGGAGTCTTGCGCGACTTGCTGGCGATGATTCGTCGCGATCCGCCAGGCTTTAGTGATTATCACTACGTCTATGGATTACTCGATTGTGCATCACAAATGGGGCGAATCCTGCGACCCGAACGGATGCCTATAGACTCCCTCGAGCGCTTGGAAGCTTTTGAGAATAGAGTGAGGATTGTGCTTGATGCTGCCGAGGAGCCGAGCCTTCGATGGAAAGCTGTAAGGGCATGCTTGTGAAATACATCGGTCGTTGCTAACGTTATTCGTCTAGATTGAATTTCTTCTCATCACAAAGGCCTGGAAAGATACGGAAGAGCAAAAACACAAGGCAGAAGCTAGAATCATCAATGAGTATCTTGATGAAGAGAACGGGGGCCCTGCGATTTTTTGTCAACGGCCATCAAGCGGCACGACCAGGACGTCCGCGCGTGCGTCTAGAGATAGCTTATCGCTCCGAGGGCAGACCAACTTTTTAAGATGGAAAGAGCTCAGCACGGAATTTCCGGACATACAGCTCAAATTACGGTCAGAGTCTTGTAGACTCCCAGTCAAGGACAAGCAATACAAGTGTGCCGGGATATCTCCCGACTGCAAAAGTGCCTTCTTCATGGGTGTGGGAGCTTTCGTGATCTGCAATCTCGAGAACTTCAGTTCCAAACCAAGAATCGGCAAAGGCGATTTGATCCTTTCTCTTAAATCGTCCTCCAAATTAAAATTCGAGGCGATAAGGGCGGCCATTTCGAACCGATTCTTAATGGTCGCAATGACAGTCGAGGTCAAAATCCAAAAGAGAACTGTAAAAGAAAACCAATTGAAGATATATGACTACAGCCTTTCGTCGCCTGGAGAGGTTTGTGCAGTGAATCTTCCCACGCCGGAGACCCCTAGCTGCATAGCTATACGACAGTCACCCTCCGGACAAGTGTGGCTAGCCGTAGGTATATACGGCGAAATTAAGATCTATCACTACAACAGCCAAAGCGATAGACTTGAAAGGAAGGACGCCGGTTTCAGCCCTGGTTTATCCAACTATCTCCAGACGGACACGCCCAAAACCATTGACTTCAGTGAGGACGGTTGTCAATTGATATGTATAACAGAGAGATCAAATCATGTCCTCGTCTGGCAACTTTCGCGCGAAGGTCTACCTCAGCAGGCGCCTTTTAGCAGGCAAAAAACATATGCTCCTGTTCGTCTCCCTAGCCTGGCCCCCTTGTATACTATTCTAATACTGTCACAGGGAACCAACGCACGTGGTATGGATTCTGCTTCACTCTTCAAGTCACCTCGTGGTTCAACGTATATGTTGTGTACCACCGCGCCTTCTGCAGAGCGTAAAGGTAATGGTGGAGAGTGGCCGTTCATCTGCCCTGTTCCTTCGAGCTCAGTAGAAATTCCGCTAGGATTTGAACATAATTTTGAAACCCTCGAGAGATCAAAGCCGATACTTGCAGCAGCCATCTCAGCTGACGGCAAGATTGTGGCAATGCTGGAAGAGAGTGGGACATTAATGCTTTTCCCACTGACCTCGAAGACGAGTGGGGGAATTAGTCCAAAGGGTAACGCAATCTATATGGATACCACACTGGCGAAGCATACAACTCGCCCCACCTCAAGTGCGACAGTGAGGTTCATCACAGATTCTGATGGGAGCCTTTGCCTCTTTGCCGTGGATAATTGTGGAAAGCTGGTCAAAACATAAGTTCAAAGAACTCCATGAAAGAAGCATCGACTCAAGCCAAACAGTGTAGACGCTGCTCAAATTTGCCCAAGCCACGACTGCGGCGAATTCGCACCAGCGCTAAGGTCCGAGGAAGGAAATTTTTACAAGGAACAAATGTTCGAGCTGTCTATACAATTAGAACATATCCCGGACCTTATGCTCGGTATTCGCCATGTGATGAGCGAGTAGTCCATCTGAAGCCAGAGAAGTCAGTCCAGCCACGACCTGATCTTCTTGAATCGCGGCATTTTACTCATTGCTATGCACTAGCTCGAGATATTAAATCTGATACCACGGAGGCAAGATGGCAGATAATTCTGAAAGAGGCATGACTCGGCTAGATAGGACCACATACTGGACGACTATATGAAAGTCCTAGGGGAGGCTTCTTGTTCAAGACCTACGATATTCCTTTTAGAGAACATATGTCAAGAGTGGTAAAAGGGAAGTTGCCTATTTTTGTACTTTGAGACCACAGATGAACGTAATAAGATCTATCTTCATCTACATACAAGACCATCTTCTACAGGCTTCAACAAATGCTTTCAATCAGACAACTTACTCATTGGACATACTTTATCCCATCAAGACCCATCGTCAACAAAAGTGGATTCTTGACAAATTCCTCCTTCCTGGCCTTCAGCTCATCGACATCCCAATTGACCCACACAAATCGACCACGAAGAAAGGTTGCTTCAGGGGAAGCAAGCCAGACAGAGAAATCTGCCGGAAGAGAAGCTATCAAGCAAAAGTCAGAACGTGTTTTGGCAATGCCGAGAACATACAACTCACCATCATCCATAGGCGGAATATCAACAGCCTCCCTCCCCTTCGCATTCATGTCAGTGTCCACACTTCCAGGCTGAACACTGTATACCTTCACACCCTTGCTGCCCAAATCAAAAGCAATGTACTCAGCCAACTTCGCATTCGCGATCTTGCCTGCCGCATATGCGCTCACGCCGGGCATGGCAGGCATATGTCCTACTCCGGAGGAGACATTCACGAATGTCGAAGAAGGAGAAGCAAGCGGGGCGAATGCCCGAGCGATGTTGAATGTCCCTAGGACATTTGTCTCGATGCTCTTCCACCAGTCTTTCTCGTCACTTTCTAGAATCGTGACTGGTCTGGAAAGGTATCCGGCGTTGGAGACCATGACATCGATTGTGCCAAACGACTCTGAGATCTTCTTAAAGGCTTCGGTGAGTGATGAGGAGTTTGTAATATCTGCTGTTGCGACGAGAACTTTCGTCTTTGGAAATTGAGCGCGGATGGACTCGGCTGTGGTGACGAGGTTGGCTTCTCGACGACCAAGAATGGCGATGTTGGATGCGCCAGCTTGTGCGAAGGAGAGCACAGTTGCCGCACCAATTCCGGATCCGCCGCCGGTAATGACGATCGTTTTTCCTGTTGCTGAGAGGGCTGGGTTGAGCGAGGAAATGGACGGGTAGGTTGTGTTGTGCCAATTCTTGGTGAACATGGGAAAGCCGGTTGGGGTGTTTGTTGGAGACATCGTTGCTAAGTTGAAGAGTTTTCGTCGCTGTGTGGGTTTCTTGATGTTCTGATAATATGATCTTTGAAGTGGTGATGGGAATTTGGGTTGAAATGAAGTCTGTTCATATATATACTCGCCAACAAGTAAATTCTACACGATAGTCATCAAGTTACTAGCCCCCACGTCTCAAGAATGCTGATGAATCCAACATTATCAATCAATCATTGACTCATTCTTGTTTCAATTTTTGTCCTGATTTCGGTCGAAAAGGCAGAAGTTATATACCAGAACGGAACCCCATGTTCCGTAGCTGACAAAGTTTTGAGGACATTCGGAGATTTGAACACCTTAAACATAGCATTTCTTGGCTTTCACCACATCTTGCCTAAAAATACAACAACTAATTGCTTGAATCCGAAGAATCTTTAAAATCACTTCGCAGTATCCTCGGGTCTCGCTTACGGAGTTGAGGTGTTCGAGGTGTGACCTCTGGTCACAGCGAGCAGAAAGAGGTGGATTCAGTGCACATCTTACAGACGTCCTATGGCGTATTTCATGGTAGGTAACAATGGTTCTTTCCTTTATGGTCCGCCGATAAGGATTCTGCTTTAATATCCACTTCTATTTGAAGTCAACAAACACCACGCTTTAAAGCCTCTTTTGAACAATCAGTCCTTCTTTTTACGGCAAATACCTTAGATACCGCTCTATCAATTTTTACTATCGTGTGCACATACTATTTGTTTACTTAAGAATACTTAGCAAATCTTAACATGTACCCCATTAAATCCTTGAGAAAAGCATTGGCTTTCTCGACCGAGTAGCTGCCATCTCCAAAGCAAAGTGAGAATGATGTGGCGCCTTTCCAACTCTCCATTCGTATCAATCTGTGAAAAGTTAGCAACGACTATCACAACGATGCTACCGCAGTAGTTTGGCTGAGTAGATAGAGTCATTGTTATAGTATGGCAGACTTACATTCCCGGCAAATACGAATCCAAGAAAAAGGAGACATTATCGATTTCCATGAGCTTCTCTCCTGTGGCTGCAGCTGTGATGTCCGAGGGTATGAAACGGTCATTTACGCCGTCGCTTATGAAAATCTGGTGTCGGTATCAGCAAAACACCAATCTCAAATCGAGGTTATCAGAGAGACACGCACAGGGACAGTGCTTTCACTCGTCTTAGGTTCACTCTGCGCCTCTTTTGGTCTAACATGACCTCACATTAGCGATACTTCACAAGCATTTCCTTTCGAAGCTTCAAGACTCACCCACTTAGCGAGGCCGCCAAAAAATTATCCTTTGAAATGCCCATCGCCAACAAAAACGGTTTTGCTAACCACCCATCGATATCCTCCTTAGCCCTCCTACATCCCCGTTCTAGCGCCTCAATAACAGAATCCTCATCCCTATCATCAACTACGTACGACGATAAGTTGTCATATTCTACCACGGCAGGTGCTTGACAAGATCCATAACGATTTTCAGCGTACTTTTCTTGTAGGTATCGACGTCCGTTCACTGGGAGTGGGAAGATAGCTTTCTGAGTATCTGGGATGGAGGCAGGAAGTGGATTAATCTTGAGGAGCGCGAGGAAAGTGGCGGCGTGGCCGAGGTGGGAGATTGTGTAGCCTAGGCCAAGACGAGCCTTTATGCCTCGGATTATGGCTGTGCTTTCAAGTGCTGTGAAAGAGGCGAATACGGTGCGGGGTATCCCTGATTCGACTCCTAGTTCCAGTGCCCAGCTAGACTGCAATTTGTAAATATTGAAGATCGCATACGAGAAGAATTGGGTACTTACTGGGAAATCCATCAAGCTCTGTAGAAACTTGTCGCGAGAAGAATTGAAGTCGTCTTCTAATGAATCTACACTAACACTCATAGCGTCCAAGATCGGAACTTCAAGATTGGAGAGTTCCTCTCCCCAAAGATGCTGTTGCATTTTCTGGTCACGTCCAAAGTTTTGACCGAAGTTCCTGAACAGCTCTCCAGCAAACATTCGCGCACTGATTCCATCCCAGTACATATGATTCATATGCATCAGTATCTCTACCGTCGTTCCAGGAGTGCGCTGTGTATTTTCATTCGCGACATTTGCAATGATATATATCGTGAAGGACTTGGATGGCTTTTCGTAAACCTTACTGCTAGGATCTTGTCGCTGCTTGCCAATATCCGTTCGCACCTCAAGAGCACTTTGCGTCGTCGCCAACACCTTGATTGCATCTCTAGCCCATATTCGAGCATCATTTTCATTCGCTGGAGGTGTGTATTGTATGAATGGCCCATCATTCCCCTCCCATACCGCCGTACAAGCAATATCCGGATGCTCAAATAAGATATCTAGCAGCGCTGTTGAGAACCCCTCTTTTATAGTTGAAAGAGAAAGCGTTGTAGCGGTGGAAATATCACAAATGCGAAGGGTGGTGAGTAGGTAGAGGTCGTATTGTCCTTTGCAATTCTCGTCCTTGATGCCTACCCATGCTTCATTGCCGTTACCACGGCGTTGCAGGGTGGGAGGGTTTGTGCTTGATGTTTGCCATCTGAATCTCTCGGGAACCAGTGGTGGCAGCTTGGGGAGTGAGCTTGTCATTATGCCTTAAAAATATTGAAGTGTTAAGGTCCCTATAAGACTGTTCAATTGGCAGCTGAAGGGAATAGAAAATGCCGGAAAATGAAGGAAGGGTGCGTCTCTTTTCACTTAAAGTAGTGGAAGTGAGGCTTATGTAGTACTGGATTAAGGGGGAGAAAAATCGGGCCGCATTTGTAGGAGTAGTAGTTGAAGTCACGAAAGGAAAAGAATAGACTTATGAGTCTTTGTGAGTCGAGCTGTCTCCGCAAGTAAGCGAGGACTTGTAGATTTAGTGCCATTTTATCATTCCTTGGCGAGTTTTCCGGCTAGATGGGCCGGAAACAGCGTTATCAGGTTTAGCCAGCATTTTGAGAACTGGCAGGGGCTAGCGAAATAATTCGCTAAGGAGAACGATGTTGCTAAGACAGCGAATGAATTCGACGTGGTAACATTTATGAATTGCAAATAGAAGACCTTCGACGAGAAGATAAATCGATTTTATGCACCAAAATCTATGAACAACACCCTTACTTCACGTGAGATTTCCACTGAAGCATCCCTTCCTAGTACAGTTTACATATTCTCTTTTTATCCCAATAGATCATCCAGGCCGTTTCCAAGCTTCTGCTGACCCTGCGCTGGATTTTGTGTTTGCATAGTTGTAGATGGGATGCTCGAGCTTGAACTGGCGCCCCAGATACCAGCACTAGCCTTTTCCTTTGCCAATTGACCCAAAGCTGGTCCCGAGGTAGGCGTGCTGGTTTTCTTGATACCTGCACTCGCTGAAGACCATAGAGATCCGAAAGCATCTCCTCCAGAAGACGCTTTTGCGCTCGGAGCCGACTTGATTGAGGAGGTGCTCGAAGCCGGCTTCTGTTGTCCAGCCGGAATCTGAACCGAAGTGAAATAGTTTGGTTGCGAGCCTTGGTATGATGTAGGTTTGGGTGGTTGAGCCGCTACAGCAGGAGGAGAGAAGGCCGAATAATTGATAGGAGTGGCATTATTGCTTTGTGCAGGTGAGATCGAAGAAAATCCAACTAAATCGGAAAGATTTGCTTGTTTTGGGGCGGAAACTGGCTGGGGCGCGGCGTATTGAGTATTAGACGTAGTGGTAGCAGTAGGCTGTGCAATAGGGAAAGAAGGAGCCGAAGCCTGAACTGATGGGGTGGCAGATTGGAAGTCATCGAACTCATCATCGTCTACAGCATTTGCAGCAGCAGAGGGCGCGGCCATTGGTGCTGCGACAGGAGCAGAGATTGGAATGGGGTCGTCGAACGAGAATAGATCAACCTCCGGCTCTTTCTTCTTCGGCGGTTCTGGCTTCCTTGCTGCCGGCTCTACTGCTTTCCTCCTGGCTGAACTTGTTGTGGTATCTGCTTGTCGGCGGCTCGGGGCAGCGACGGCGCCCTCATCGTACTCGTCGTATTCTTCGAAACGATCACGGCGAGGACCCCCTGAGTCTCCCCGGCTACCAGTATCCTGGAAGTCGCTCGACTGGCCTCCGAACCCACCTCCATCGCCGTACACTCCGCCGTTGTAACCTCCATATGTATTGCTTGGTTCTTCACTGCCGAACCCTCCATATCTACTGCTGCTTGACATGCCTCCACCAAGTCCAGCTCCACCCTCTACACCAGTATACTTGTTTCTCGTAGCTCGCGCCTTCTTACGTTCGGCTCGGATTTTGTCGACATCGCTGAGGAGATCCGCAAGTTCCTTGGCTCGGTTTCGAACATTCAGACCTTGATCTTTGCCATTTTGGTCAATATAGTGAAATTGTCGAAGCATTTTCAGAAGCGTGAGATGAGACCGCGCATCATCGATAACTCTTTCCGACCCGTTCTTTATCAAGAATTCTAGCAATTGTAATGCTTTGTATATTTGTCTCCATTCCTCGGCCGCTTTTTCTGTGAAACGCTTGTATATCATTGGCATAATTTCATTTAGTAATTGGCTGGTAGGATATGTCAGAGAAGGTGCAATTGGATTGGGTGTTGTACTGACTAGTTGTAGGTTCCATTCGCGATTTCTTGCATCTACTCGGAATGAGCCAAAGTCACAATGAACCCCAGATCAAGGATGGAATTACCGTCGAAGACGAAGCACCCCAGGGCTCGTTGTTTGTCGCTTCTCTGACTTTTGCCTCCATCTCTGTATAATTCATGACCGCTGGGCACTATTAGCATATGGACAGCTGGCGGAGGAGGAATCCCTACCATTTTGGACCTTTCGCACACCGGCCTTAAGATCGTAGAGGGTTAGGTTGGCCGCAGCCTCTTTCAAGCTCGCGAGATCCATATTGCAAGGTAGAGATGAGGGTGTTGTGGTAGTCGGGAGTTGAGGGGTATTTTATTGTTACACTCGATGCGATTCCTGGAGTCGTGGATGAGACCGCCAAGATTAGAGACGCCAAGGAATTTCAGAAGGATGCCCAATGCATCACGTGACAAGCCACATTTGCATGAAAGAATTAAAAAGAATTATGTGAAGAGGAACGGGGAAGGATCAGAAGCAGCTGTCAATATGAAATCAATTGGCTTGTAACTAAAGCCCAAGACTGTAAATTGGTCGTGTTCGAGTATGTGGGGTAGCTCTCATGTTCAGGGTGTCTCCCTCCCAAGCTAACCCCTGCTGCCGACTCGCCCCTAATCAAAGAAAAATCAGAACATCGACTTGACTCCTTTCTGCTCTCAGCTCATCGAAGCATCACTGACTTTGTACCAACACCAGCACCAGCGTTATCGAATTTCTGTTTGACCACATCTTTCCATTCCTCCTCTGTATTTTACGTGTACTTTACGGCCTCCTGTGCTCTTTCGACCATCTCAACAGACTTCGTAGCTTCCAGCGTGTCTTTATATTCCAGGTATGTCGAAACATGTGCCCATCTGCCCCAAGATGCCGGAGCTGCAGCTTCTGCGTTCACCCGAGTTTGAGCTTCGGCGGTCCGATGCGAGCTGCGGGGTGGATCACAAACGGGGAGAAGGGCATCATCATCACCTTGACAGCCTCGAGCATCCAGTTATGGTGTTTGCCCCAGCCAGTGCTCTGAACTGCTGGGCATGGCGGTTTCATGTTACCAATGCCTCCTATTGCATAGCTCTGAAACCTCACCATTTCCCTTGCAGCGAGACTCCGGGCGGTTGACGCTGAGCTGCTGGGCCATGGCGACATCACCGTCACCCACGCCCTGTCAGCACATCGGCGCCCCCTCTCCTGCTTGAAGCTGCGAGGCCACTCGAGACTGCTGGGGATGCCCGAGTCTTCCATCGAATCCGAAGCAACGGCCTTCTGTCGGATTCTGTCCTGCCCCCTTCTGCCGCTCCGCTCATTGGCCGCTTGCTCTTGCCTGCTGAAGCTGCTCAACTGTTGGATGCTAACTCGCTTACGCCTAGCGCCACCGTCACCATGCAACCCCTCCAAGTCCTGAAAACCTTCAGACAACCCCACCTACTCCCCTCATCCATCATCGCAAAATCCTTCACACAACGAAACACTCGATCTTTCCACGCATCAACCGCCAACATGACCATCAAAACGTGAGTATCAATCTACACTGTATTAATTGTGATGCTGACAGTGATAGCTTTTTCGATGTTACCTGGGAGGGCCCAGTTTTGGATGCTAATGGACGACCAACATCCCAGGTCAAGAGTAAGTTATTCCCTCCATCCATCGTCTCATCACGTTTGCAACTATCAATCAACATTCCATCGATGTCATGATGTCACTGCAGCTTGGAGTTGCTCCATCCATCATTGGAGAGCAAGAACAGCTGCTCACCTTTGTGTTGATGGCTCTTGTTGTTGACGGCGATGTTTTGCGCTTTTATTCCTCACTGTCCGAGCTCAAGCTGACATGGTATCCTCGGCAGATCAATCCGGCCGCATCAACTTCAACCTCTACGACGACGTCGTCCCAAAGACCGCTGAGAACTTCCGTGCTCTTTGCAGCGGCGAGAAGGGCTTCGGCTATGCCAACTCCTCATTCCACCGCATCATCCCCCAATTCATGCTTCAGGGCGGTGACTTCACCCGTGGCAACGTACGTTCGGATAGTCCATCATCACATAACACAAGCTCACGATTCTCTAGGGCACTGGCGGCAAGTCAATCTACGGTGAGAAGTTCGCCGATGAGAACTTCCAAATCAAGCACACCAAGCCTGGACTCCTCTCTATGGCCAACGCCGGTCCAAACACGTAAGTCGCTCATGCTAGGTCATACTGGAGTGTGCTAATATTCACTCATCAGCAACGGCTCTCAATTCTTCATCACCACCGTTGTCACCAGCTGGCTCGATGGCAAGCACGTCGTCTTCGGCGAGGTCGCTGATGCCGAGTCATTGAATGTTGTCAAGGCTCTTGAGGCTACTGGCAGTGGCAGCGGCAAGGTTCAATACACCAACAAGCCCACCATTGTCAAGTCAGGAGAGTTGTAGATGGCTTACTGGAGGAGGCTGCGAGTGAATCTTGGGCTATGTTAAATATGGTCTTTGAGCTTAAGATCGATCTAGCAGGCCGTGGCAAGGGGCCGAAAAGTTCATGATCCATATGAATGCGCTGATTTGACCCTACTTCAATGTGCCAAATGCTTGATATTGTGACTATATAACTAAAAGTGACATGTAAAGTACAAAGCCGTGGTATCATCCTAGAACTCCAATACTTTTCCCGCGCTATGCACCTAAAATCAAATGTGGCACTATGTACTCATTCCTTCAGCCATTGAGTGAGATACTCGCAGTTGCTAGGTCCAACCGGGCCACCTTCTTCGCAAAGATCGAACACTGGACATCGGCCACAAGGAGCCTCGTTGAGTACACTTCCGCCGTCCTCTTCATCTAGCAGCGTCCGCCTGAGTGCCCTATATCCAACACCATCACCCACGCCGAGGACCCTCTCAAGTATATCGTCATAACACATGATGTCCAGCAGTTGTTGGATCTCAGATGCTGTCAAGATCTGATTCGTAAATTCATTTCTGTCGACATACTGCGTAATCTCATCAAGTCCCGGATAGTCGTTGTAGCCAACCGGCATGGGGAAATGCGCCTCGTATCTTCTCGCTTTCTCTGCTCTGACATTGCTTTTCTCTTGTTCTTCCTTGCCCAAAACCTTGTCTCTAGCAGCTTTGGCTTGTTCCGAAGTCATGTGTTTGCCATTGATTGTCCTTTTGGGCTTGCGCATTGCTGATGCGGAAACGTAGAAGCTCTTCTTCTTGACATGCGCGTAGATCACCGACATACACTGGCTGATGAACTCTTCGTCAAGTTCACCATCTGTATACCATGGTCCTCCTGTGGCGCGTTCGCTCGGTCGAAGACTGGCTTTAATCCACATCTTTCGAGTAGGATGTTCGACGGACTTCATTTCGGCGATCATGTTCTTCGATTCGAGGTGCTTGATGGCTTTATTCATGACGGTATCGTGGATCTTGAGTTTGGCTTTAATTGTCTTGGTCCATATTCCTTCGTGCTCTGCTTCATCAATGAGTCCGTACACCATTTCTTGCTCCGCGGTAAGGGATTTGAACCTATAAGACAAGAATAGTTAGCAAGCAATGCCATTTCTAGATGTTTGCTTCAAAGGAAACATACTTCTTTGCCTCATCCTCAGTTCGCAATCTCCAACCAATACCGCCTGTGCCATCATGAACAGCTTTGAGTAATTTGTCGTTGACGAGTGCTTGGATGACTGGAAGGAGGAGATTGATGTCGTTGTTAGGTATGATGCCGAAAGACTTAAGAGTATCCTGATGGAACACAAGCTTGGGGTCATCATCTGCTGTGGAAACACATGCTAGATACAGATTCTCCTTCAAGGCTGTCATATCGTTGGCGGGGCCCGCCGTGCCTGAGCTGGACGCCATGACTGCAGTTTCTGCTTGGCAGATCTCGAGCACACTATGCTACCGGTAGAGAATTGACATTGAGGTAGAGAATTCTTTTGCTCTAGGATTCAGGTTGCTTGGTGGTGGAATCTATTGCGGGTTGTGACTCGGAATTTACAAAATTTGTGCTGCACGAAGACGAGGCTACCAAACACTAAAAGCTCGGCTCCACTCACCACCAATTCACTTCGATTCAGGGATAGTTCGTCCCTCCACCATGTTTCATCATCAGCTTCAACATCGAATGTTGAGAACAATGGGTTCATTGTTACCGCTTCCACATTTCTTTTGTACGCATTGACGAAGTTTGGCACCATCTCAGTCAGCGGATTCCTCTCCAATCGATGCGAACTCGATCGAGAGCTTCGTAAGACAGACATCACCACAGCCCTCATCCTATGCAGCTTGAGATTACGATCGAGGATCTTCAATGCGTATGAGAGCTCGTACAAGCTACCAGAGCTTCTCATAGGATCAGCCACATCTAACTTTACCGCGATGATGGGTTCACTTGTAGCCTCATGTTTCCTGGCCTGCAAACGCGACCGCGCTTGTTTTCACGGGACGCCCCGAACACAAGGCCTGTGTCTTGCAAACTCTCCGAGATGAGAATAGCATCGCGGCAGTAGGCCAATGTCTTGGCCCTTTCTGTGGTCCGCCAGTTTCTTTTAACGCGAGTGAGATCCTGTTCATTGGACTTCAGTGGATTGAAGCTTAAAGCCCATGGCTGGGTCGCTTTTCAAGCGCCCGCCAGGGGAGAGCTCTCAGGTCGTGGGTCGAGTCCTATTGGACAACCCAGCGTCTGTCACAACACTCGGTTGTATCAACAATTATAGAGTCAGTCAACAATTTTCTTGCTCGTAAGTGAGAAATGTTGGATGATCGATGATTCAGAGCAATTCGATGAATACTTAAAGATCTTGAATCCGCAGGTTTGCTTCTCTCCTCATCTCATTCATCTCATCAGTGTTCTCTCAACTACAAAAACATCTCTTTTCAGTTCTGTTTCTTTCCTTGGTTTCAGTCTTCTTCAAAACCGTCTCGTCAGACATTCGGTCAATCTTTGCTGCAAGCTCAGCTTAAACACACTCACTTCGGTGACTTTTTCGAATTATCTTCGCCAATTTGGCATCGACGCCGGCTTCGTTCATTCCGTATAAAGGACCTGTCTTCATCAACGGGGTGCTATACTATCCTTATTCGATCAGTCCAGCAAATCCATTAGCACAACTCCCACAAACACCTCAACCAGCTCCAGCTCCAGCTTCAGAGCCACTACAGTCCATCACTGCAGAAACATCTCCACAACCAGCTGTAGTCTTTCACTCAAGTGCGCGACCTTCTTTAGAACAGCCCGAGTTACAACCACATTCTCTAGCTTCCCAGCCAGTCATTCAGGAACCTCTTCCACCTCTTACTCGACCAACTCCCTACTATCACAGATATCTCCTACCACCACCTCCTATACATCCACATTCTCCACCTTCACTTCGTCCGCCACAACCAGAAGTAGAACTCGAGCCAGCTTCGCCAACCTCAATCTACTCACAACCCTCACCACCTCCATCACCAAAACTCAAACCCAAGCCAACACCTACCTTCCATCACCCACCACCACCAACCGCCAAAATGCAATCCGGACCCTCCTACGGCGCCCTAGGCGCAACATTCACCGTCGTCCGCGCCATGCAAATAATCTCCCTAATATCCATTATCGGCATGACCTCCAACTTCATATCCCTCATGGTCCAATCCTCACAAAAACCCCCCAGCGTCATAATCGGCACCCTCTCCGTAACCTGCATCGCAGTCCTCTACGTCGCCATAACCTACATTCTCTACTTCGATTCCGTTCTCTCATTCCTAGTCCCCGTCGTGGGAGACTCGTTACTGTTGATTGCGGTTATTGTCGTTGCGACGACTGTTGGTAAGCCATTGAGTTATTTGGATTGCGCCGCTTTGCCAAGTGGGAATGGAAACAGCGGGGCGGGAGCATTCATTGAAAGTGTCAAGGAAAACGTTGGAAAAGTAAACTACTGGGTCTGGGCGGGCGCGAGTCGAACTACCTGTTTCGAGATGAAGGCGATTTGGGGACTTTCCATCGCTCTTTGCGTTTTATTCGCGTTCTCGGCTGTTTGCAGTGCGTGCTTGTGGAAGCAGACGAGGGAGGAGAAAGAGCCGGCTAAGGATATTGAGAATGAGGGCTAAGATGTTATTGTGGTAATGTGATGGGAAGAGGAGGGTTTAATCGTGGGCGGTGATGTTGAGAAATGGGGACGGGAAATGGGAAAAGGGGAAAGAAAAGATGAGAATAGTCATTCGTTATGGGATCATTGTTATGGTAATGATTTGTTTTGCAGCTTGCTGCTTTGGGAGGACATTGGGTGTCCGATAATAACATAAAATAGATTGCGTTGCTGCATCGCTCACTGCCTCTGCTACTTTCATTCTGTGATATCTTAGCGTGAAGCGCAACCTTACTAGGTCTTAGGTCGCATGATAGACTTCTCTGTCAAACTAGAATTTCATCACAGCTAGACAGGGTACTTCGCTTCTAGATGTTCTCACAAAACCTACTTCCAAAGATTTGTAAATGTTCTTTCTTTGTGGCATATTTTGCTGCGTTGCCGTCGGATGTCCGTCCTACGGAACATTGTCCGAATAACCACTTACAAGTGTTGTTGCTCATCGCCACGTTTAGGAACAGGCAAGAGCGAGTTCAAGGTAACACGACAAGATAGACCGCCTTCACA
Source organism: Halenospora varia (assembly GCA_020726485.1). Taxonomy (NCBI): domain Eukaryota; kingdom Fungi; phylum Ascomycota; class Leotiomycetes; order Helotiales; family Solenopeziaceae; genus Halenospora; species Halenospora varia. The sequence continues at coordinate 336,666 of JAHEWH010000019.1, forward strand.
GAACAAGAAATGCCCCTTCACGGCTGACATTAAATTACATTGTGTCATACACTCATCAATAATATGCCATATTTGATTAATTCATTTTTGATATGCATTGACGATCGCTAAACTCAGCAGGACCTAAAGTACAATTGATGATTGAAGTTCGCTTTAGCCCACCCTGCTAAGCTTGTTTGCTCATCCGTATATCATCTCTCGTAACAGCATAATCGACGAATCAAAAAATCAAACCCGATTTACTCAGAAAATGATATGATTGTCCCCAGTTTTACACCCCATCTCTTGCTCACACTCATCGGCCAACACGAATGACACCAGCAGCCACAAGCTATAGTAGTAATTAGCAAACAATTCCCCGGACATGAGGTTAACGATCAACATACCTTTTGAATCTTTGCTCGGATGCCTGGGTTCTTCATGTGCTCTTGGAGAGCAGCTGGGTCTCCTTGTGCTTGTTGCAGAATGCTCTGCATGATTGGATCTTGCATGATGCCCAAAATCTAAGAGTATGTTAGCACCGTCCTAGACTTTATTTGATTCAACCTTACCTCAGGATCACGTTGAATTCTCTCCTTGGTCTGCTCCTCAGTCTCATTCTCCCGTGCTGAGTACATAGCTGATAGAGCTTTCTGCTGCTGTTGCTCGATTTCTCTAGCATTGGCTTTGGTAACGTCGACCTCCGAAGCCTCTGTGCAGGCATCCAAACACTTGGAGTAATCGCGCATGCCAAAGTAAGCTTGGGCTTTTCGAATATAAGCTCGGATGAATTTGGGGTCCTTCTTAATTGCCAGGTCGCAGTCTTGAATAGCACTTGGGAATTCGAGAAGCTTGATGAAAGCGGCGGCACGGTTGCTGTAGCCTCTTGGGTCTTCAGGAGCTCGCTTAACCATTTCGCTGTATGCTTCCACAGCAGCTGGCCAATCTGCTTCCTTGAACTTGGCGTTTCCAAGCTCGCGAGCCTCCTCTGCCTTCTCGGGGTCAATATAAGCTTGTCTCGCACTCTCGGTCTTGGCCTTCTCGACAGCTCTTAACTTGTTGACCACATCAGGAGTGCGGTGCTCTGTGAGAGACTTCTTGTAGTTTTCGATGGCCTTGACGTAATCGCCCAACTTCTCGTATGAAGAACCAATACGAGCGTATGACTTTGCGATCATCTTGAAATCGGCGTAGATCTCACGACCTTCCTCAACAGCCTTTTCGCAGGCCTTGATTGCCTCCTCGTATGATCCCTTCTCGAAGTATGCAGCTCCAAGGTTGTTTAGGTAGGTGATGTCCTTGTACAACTCCCATGCCTTGGTGTAATGTGAAATGGCCCCGTCGAAATTCCGCTTCTTGTACTGCTCAGTACCGAGCCTCTTCTCTTCATCAGCTGCTGCCTTCGCCTTGGCTTTCTCCTTGGCTTCCTCGTCTTCCTCAACCACCTTTGGTTCTGGCTCGGGCTCTTTTGGCTTGGATGCTTGCGCAGGTGCAGGTCGAGCATCTGGCATGGGTACGTCTTCTTCGGCCTCTGTAGGTCCACCCTCAGCACCGCCCGCACCACCTGGCATACCACTCATCATGTCCATGTCAATGCCCATCAGAACACCTAGCACTTGTATCATCCGAGGGTCGGAGAACATGGCTTGGCTGTCGTTGGGGTTGTTCTTGATTTGCTGGAGCTTCGCCATAAAGCTTGGGTCTGCGAGGAACTTGCTGGTCTTTGGATTCGCAGCAAGCTTTTGGATGAGCTGAGGGTCATTAAAAGCACCACCCAGTCCTCCCATAGGATCGCCAGTAACTCCATCTACAGTCTTTCATCAGCAAACGATTAAAGGAATTGAACGATCCCACCTACCTGCTTTTGCCTCCGCATCAATTGCTCTCTCCACAGCAGCTTTTCCAGACTTGTTTTGGGCATTGGTTGGATCAAGCTTCAAACCCTCTTCATAAGCATCGAGTGCACCTATCAGATCTCCCAAACCATGTTTGGCAGCACCCTTACGTCCCCATCCTTTTGCCCAGTCTGGCTTGATCTCAGTAACTTTGTCCGCATCTGTGAGTGCACTTTCCCATTCTTTTTTGGAGGCGTAGGCAGCTGAACGATTCGAGTAAAGAATGTGGTTTGTAGGCTCGATTGCAATGGCTTCTGTGAATTTGTCTCTGTAATGTTGTCAGAAAACGTGTAGAATAACGTTGTAAAAAGCTTGACGTTGAGCTCTTCAACCTATCGTCAAGTAAACAAGAGGGGCCTAACTCACATAGCCTCGTCGAACTTGTGCTCTTTGATGGCCTGGTTGCCAGCTGCTTTGAGTGCGTCCGCCATATTTAGTTTCGATTTGTGCAAAAAAGGTATAGAATGCTCAAGTATTATTCGAGTAGGATTTCGAAAACTCTGTGGTTGACGAAAAGAAGTTCACAACATTCGACAGGATTCGGCCCACGCATTTCTAGAGCTTTCCACATCGCGAACTTTTGGAGAGGAAGCTCGGGCCGCTTGGCGGTCTGCGCTCTCCGCCTTTCCTCCAGGGCTGGAACATCTCACATTTCTCTGTTGAATGTCATCACGAACGCTGAAAGTCAGCCCTACGGGGTGCCTATATCTATAAGGGTTTTCAGACCATCTATTGCTTGATTGGAGGGTCATCCACTTAGGCAACAGAGACAATGAGCTGTATGTTTGCACACCAGCCATTCCGTTCATAACTCCTCCAGGTGCTCCGTCACTCAACACTCTCATTTCAAGGCTTCACGAACACTCACCTCGCAGACCGTATCCTTAGCTATCGTTACGGCCTTCAATATTAACGTCTACATATACTTCCCTTTCCATTCGGTATTCTTCCTCGTTTCTTCCGCAATCTGCGCGCTGCACGTGGTTAAGGAGAATCTTGAATGTTTATCCATGGTACTGTGCGACAGAATCAGTATTCTAAAAGGCATTCCCTTTCATCAAATCAAACAGAGAAATAAGTTTTGATTTTGTATCACGAGTATGATTTGGTTCTGCATATCACAATAAGCGACAGGCCTCCAGCACTTCTCAATCCGGTTAGATTGTTTTTCTGGAGACGGCCAGCTGTGGACAAGGCTGGAAAACATCACAGCAATATAACATCAACTGCTTCCTCCATCATGAAGAAGAGTAGTATAGGAATTGCTTAGGCCACTCTGACTTCACTTCAACCAGCACAATGGTCGCTCCCTTATTCCTCCTTATGTGCGTAGCCACGCCACTAGTCTTTGCAGAGTACTTACAATCTGGTGTTGTGGGGTCCTCATCTACAATATCATCTGCTTCCATCATCAGCAAACTCGATCTGACTGGCTCCGTTGACCATGTTCTGGCGACATTCAGCTCTGTTAGCACTGTTTTGACTACAAGCTCGGCTGTTCCTTCACCATTAGCACAGTCCACATCAAGTGTTGTCACTATCGTCACACCAACTCCAAGCGTAACTCCAGCTCCGGTTCGTCCACCAGCACCGAGGAGAACTTCAAATTGGGAATATACCACCATTACTTTGATCCCGGCAGCAACGCCTGCTGCTTCTTCTTCCTCAAGTCCCGTGCTTCCCAGTAGAGAGGTTATTAGAACCCCCCTAGCGAGAGTGATGCGATTGGCACGACTCTCACTAGTGACATACCTTTGCTAGACAGACAAGTCGATAACACTGTATATCATCATCAGAATCCGAGTGGAGCTTATTCTGATGCAACGGCTAATTCGCAGGTCACAATACATCTGTCGTTGAGGAACAGCCAGAGTCTTTTGAACAAAGCAATTTTGTCCGGAGCTCTCGTTTTCTAGACCCCATCACAGTCATTCCTACGACTCACCTTGGAGTAGGGCGGTCGAATGCAACAGAATCCCACAGCACTACAAGTCACAAGCGACCGTGGGACTCAGACGATCGTCCGGACTCATTTGTCGAGCATGTAAAGAAACGATACCGAAAAGACTCAAGCTCGTCCTCCAGCGCTTTTCGTGCAAACAGGCACCGAGTAGAAGATTGGGATTCTGCGGAAGATATTTCCTCAAGTGTTGATGTTGCAAGAGATTGCCCTTCACACCTTCCCTCGCTTCCGATTCCCCTCTCGCTTCGGCTATCATCAGAGCACTTCCCACTTCCTCTTCTGGCCCTTTGCTCATTCCTTCCCTCTTTGAAAAGAATTTCAAAAAGTACAAGGGAATTCTATCACTGATTTCGGGTTCTGCTGCGACTTTTGGCGATCGCATCTCCCGTATTGAATATGAACTATTTAATTTTGAGCACACTCTAATCAGGCGATTCAAGCTCTGTAGATGTATTTACACCAGCATGATGGCTTATATGGTGTACAACCGTTGGCTCAGGTTGCTCTTTCGAGATGGAACAATATTAGGACTTTAAATTATCTGGGGCCTGTAGCTAGATACGTCCTCCAGCAGAGTGACACTATCTAACGATATCATTCCGAAACATTACTCAACACCCAAGAACCCAAGTATAACCCTTTCTGCCCTCCTATATTCAACATCGACATATCCTAGACGTTTGTCCAAAAATACTACAGCCAGCTCACAGACCTCTCCTTCCGAATCGCCGTTTCTAAAGCCAGACATGTACGCTTTCCCAGTAAAAGCGGCAAAGAGAGATTGGAAAAATATCGGTACTAAAAGGCTGACGCCGAGAGCCAGCGAGTATTGAACGATATTGGCGCGGATAGGCAGCTTTTCGCCGTTATTGTCACCGAAGAATTTGGTCATCTTATACATAACCCAGAGGCACACTACGAATTGACCAATCTGGATAAATGGCCACCAAGTCGTTTGCGGGTCGGTGATGAGGCGGTTGAACGACGAGAGAGAAGCGATGTGAGTGAGGCAGGCTTGGGGAAGGTCCTTTCGAAGAGCTGCCGGATCTGCGAGGGCTGAGGGAAGGATCTCGTAGTTATCGATACTCCAGTGAGTTGTCACGCGCATGATAACCATCGCAAAGCTCGCGATAAACATTCCGAAGCCGCTCAGTAACAATGCCACTGCCGCGCAACAACGTACCCAGAAATGGCGAAGGAACACCTTACGGCCGCGTTTCCAAGAGACCGATGGGTCAATACTGAGGATCATATACTGGCAGTACAGGAGTGCTGAAGTGAATGCAACAGGACTGATCCAACTTGCGCCATTTGGATTTTGCACAGCTTGGCCAAATCGAACCCACCAAGCTATTTCGCGTGCGACCTCTATGGGAAGACCAATCCAAAAGAATATTGAGATAGGAATTTCCTTGGGTTCTGTGTGGGATGGTGGATGTAAGCCCTCAATTGTTTCTTTTCGTCCTGTTCCTGTATTCGAGGGGTTCTCCCCCTCAACGACGTCGCGTGGCGGGAGTTTAGATATGGCTCTCCATAGAGAAGCGAACGAAAACATCCAGCCAACAAATTGGAGAACCAGCGAGAACCAACCAGGTGTGAATGCCGATGGATTTGCCCTGGCTGGTAGGATGATTGGGACGTTGCCTGTTAAGGAAGTGCAAAAGTCGTTGGCACGATTGACCTCGTTGTACTGATCAATTGCATAATATTGCGAACGGGATGTGACATTTTCTAATGTTCTGGGGCAATCGTGAAAGTTCGTGTTCTTGAAAAGCTCGTATTGAGTGAAAGTTGTCGCCTTGCATTCGGGAAGGGCCAATACCAGAAGGAGGACTGCTAGTATCGCAGTCGTGCATCTCGGCATGTTGGCGGAAGCAATAGTAAATATTAATGATTTGGTAACCCTGGGAACCACAAGAGCAGCAAAGCAAGAAAGGCAAATTTGTAACTAGAAGGATAAGAAACCGTTTCAAGGAGAAAGATGACGAGGTACAAGAAATTGCTTTTAATAAGAAGAACCCGCAGCTGAGCCTCCCTTCGATAGTCATTTGGGCTGGCATCAATGTTTTGTGTCGCTGTAATCTGCCACAAAATGGTTACTTGGCTAAGACAATACTTCTTTTAGCGATATTGACGGCAGTTGCCAGAAACAAAAAGTGCGAACTGGCATGCTGGTGGCTGAAAATATTGGCTGAAGTTTCCTGAAGGGCAGATTGCGGACTGGGCAATTTAGAGATGTTTCACGCCACCCTAACAAATCAGTCTTAGCACAATCATATTATATGCGCTTCTCGCCTCCATTCTAGAATATGCGTGTTCACGATAACTCCCGCATTGTGTGAAGCATCGAGAAGCTTTCGGCTCGACTTCCATGGATGACTTTACAAGTTGCAACTTCCTTTTAAAAAACTTGGGATATGTTGAGAGAATTCTGAGCTTTGCGTGGCGGATCAATTGTCCATCGTACCTTCCCCCTCGCTTGCGCTTCCCGTTTCTCCTCTGCTATTGTGGGCGGCACCACTTCGCACTTTCTCTCACGACCAAACCGCTCTATCCCACTTTATCAACAGATAGGCCCAACGGTCCTTATTTTAACCCTCAACGCTCCAAAGTCATGCGAGTCGAGCAAAATGTAAAAATATATAACCTCACTCTCATCCTTCAATCAACTCCAGCACTGAACGTCCGATGCGCGAACCTGCGAACCTGCGAACGAGCCGACACTTGATGGGGAAAAATAGATTCAAAGAGGTAGCATCGAAGTAAGCTTTCATGCGCTATGTATCTTGTAAGCAGTGCACGTGAAAGAGAATCTTTGCTGAGATCTTTGCGGACTTGACAATCGAGTTAGTAGGTACAAAAGACAGTTCCTATTATTGCCCCTCGCATCCGACATTCTGCAGCTGTTAAAGCTCGTACACAATAGTAGAACGCAGAGAAGGTAGGGTAGCGAGGGTAATTTTGCAACGCTGAGATTGACGCAGGATGTTATAAGCACGCAGTTTCAACGCCGGCAAGGCAAGAACAATATGAAGCAGAGGACAGAAGTCGAGAGGAGGAATGGATCTTGAATCCTCATATGATTGGTAAATAGATAGTCTCAGGAATACAAATCTCACCCGCATTAAGTAGTGTTTAATTATGAGAGTACACTGCAGCGGGAATAATCCATATTACGTGTCCCGTTTTCACAAAGCAAAATCAATATTTGGAGCTTTAATATAATTTATAAAATGAATTTCTATGCAAAAAGCAACCTCCTCTATAATCGTCACTTCCTCATCACTTACTCCCACCTACCCAGCCATCAAAAACCAACCTGCCACCTAGTGACGACTAGTTCTCTTTCGATACTTAGCCCGAAAAACACACAAACAAATCAAAAACTCCACCCTAACAGTACCGCACAAGCTTACAACGAATACCCAACCCGCTCGACTCCTCCTATCCTATTGCTCTGGGGTAGTGGTTGGGAGTGAGGAGTGCGTCGTGGTTGCTGTGGTTGTTGTTGAGGAGGAGTGTTGAACTGCTCTTACAGCTGGTGCTTTTCCCGACGGTTTGTTGATTGCTACGGTTGAGTAAATCGGGTTGGTATCGACGTGGGTGGTCGTTGGGTTTGGGGGATAAGCTGTGAGAGAGGGAGAGGGGGGTATGGTGATAGTGTGCGTGATAGTGTGGAGCATTGTGTAATGCATGGTGCAATTTCTGCTCTTGCTGCTTAGGGGCGGGCGGTGCACGCCCATTGTGGGAAGATGAGGATGCGTTGTGCTTATACTCACGCCTACACTTGGAGCTGCAAGAGTTGGGATTGAAGGTGCTATCTCACCCGGAAACTCTGGTAGCTCGTATCTCGGGGCTACCGGTGCGCATGCTGCTAGAGCTGCGAAAGTGAAAAGGGTGGGGATACTGAGATGCATGTTGATGATTCTTGGTAGAATTCGAGTGTGTGATTGAAAGCTGGATGGTGACGAATGGAACAGCGGGCATTCGCTTTACTTGTGCTGAGACTGTAGAATGAAGAGCAACGGCGAAGCTGGCGAGGAAGATTATTGGTAAATTCAAGGAGTGTCCATATAGGTGGTTGGCGAAGTCTGTTCTGTGGTAGATGGAACAGCGATGAGAAATGCGAATACAGAACAGATAAGAACAATGTTATTGATTCAAAACAACAAAGAGGTTTCATTTTGACTTGTTCTGCGGTCTCAAGAGATACTTAGAGACTCAAACAGGTAAAACAGGTTGAGAACAATCACCCCTTTCGATTTATACAATCCCCAACCTCAATCATGGAATCAAGGAGAAGACACACAGATTTCTCTTGCGCCTCCCTTCATCAGTGATAAGATCCTAGACATCACTCAAGTAGAAGCAACTATACTTCTTCGCACATCATAGACAACACAGACATCCGTCAAGATGAACAACACAACACCCTACTCAAACCCCGTCGACCCCGCGGCGGCAGCCAAAAGCCGCGCGATCGGATGGGGAGTAGGAATCGGCGTCACCTGCCTCATCGTCGTCCTCATTGCCGCCGTCTTTGTAGCACGAGATTTTGTGAACAGAAAGGCGCGCAAGGAGGAGAGAAGACAGGCTCGCGAAGCTCGACAGATTGCAAACGAAGCAAATGCGAATAGGATAGCTCCGCCGAGGGAAGTGGTGGTGGATAGCAACGTGAGAAGAGAAGGGGAGTACAATCCGTATGGACAGTATCAGGTTGGAGGTTCTTCTCGTGGCTCTGAAAGAAGTTATGAGAGCCGACATTGAGATGATATGGTCTGTAGAGGTTGTGCTTCCAAATCCGCGGGAAGATGGGAAGTCTAGGGAAATGAGAGAATTTCGTCAAAACAGATATATTGAGAAGGAAATACATGTAGAATTCGACTAAAAATAAGTATGAATCGACTAAGGTGACTATAAAGCGAAGAAGTTCCCGTGATCTAAATGAGCGACACACACAATGTAGTATGGCAGAGGAAACATTTTGCACAAACACTGTACTTCCTGTTCTGATCAACACTTGCTGACATCTAGGGGGCCCACGGCGTCAAGTAAATTAAGACTCGATAAAGTACGGAGCGTAATGAAGAGAGATCAACAACAACCATCGCAGAATAACTTCAGATACAATAAACTATTTCCAGCTCATACTTGTGATCGAGACTTCTCGCATAAACGCAGCAACGGACGCAGAGTCTTCGTCGAGAAGGGATCTTATTTTTGACATAAAGTGCAAAACCAACCACCCCAAAACCCGAGCCTCACAAGTGCAGCCTTCAGAGACTATTCGCGAAGCAATCCAGTTCTCTTTATTCCCACGCCACGAGTTTATTCTTGGCCCCCGATGCTTCCATTCCCTGGTCAGCTGCAATCAATATATTTCTTTGATCCATGACCGTGGTCTTCAGATGTTCTTTGCGTGGAAAACAGGTCGTGAGAACAAAGGGACTGCCAATGTAACCCACCCAAGACTATTAAAAGGACTTCTCGAGCCGAAGAGGGGCAGCTTCGGAGTGAGGTACGGGGGTACGTCTCGCTACCGTGATGCCGGTTGTGCCTGCCACGGATGATTCAACAAAGATACCCCGCGCCTATTGGACAAGGCGTGCTTTGATGTGCCTCGATGTGCCTTGATGTGCGGTACTGTGCAGTTCATCGCGGTGCAGATTCTCGAAACTACCAGTCTGGCACACACACCCTCCTGGAGATGTTCTTGGCTCCATCTGCCCCATACTTTTGCCAACCGATGCTGATGAATTCCCGGGATAGGGCTTATGTGTGCGAGAAAATGCAAGTAATTATTCTGGTCGCAATGCTACTGGCAGTTGCGTCCGCACGGGTTTGCGCCTGATTACAGAGGCTTGACGGTGCATCTGAGCAGCACACACCTTGGTGATCGGTGGCCTCGGTGGACAAGCGCTGAGAAGAGATGAAGAGCCTATTCGAGACGATTGATCGTCCGATGAGGGATGTGAAAAACGAGACTTGGTCTCCCAGCGCTCCGCAGGCGCCGAGGACTTTCAAACGGCAATGCAGATGCGCAAAGGCGGAGGTGTCACATCAGCGTCAACCAGCAAAGTTGGCTGATATCCGGAGACATCGGGAGATTTTTGGTGATTCGGCTGCGCTGTTGGTGGGTGGAGGGGGAGTGGACAAAGCCTGAAGCGACCGCCGGGAAGGCAGTGGGAGCCCCGGAGTGGCTGCCCCAATCGCGCTTGCCTGATTTCAGCCTAGCGAAGGGCAGCTGCCACTCGCTCCCACTCGCTCCCACTCGCTCCCACTCGCTCCCACCTCGATTCCCGCCACTGATTGGCTGGGGTATCATCACATCTGCAAGTAAGCGCTTCCATTGTGCTTGCAGGCGCCCAATGGCATCCACGACTCCAGAAGCAAAGAGCGCAAAGATGTGCCTCCTCATAATGGGGGTTGGCCCTCTGCGAAGCCACTCTGACCTGAACCTCAATGTGAAGCTTCCGCACGACGACGTCGACTGCTCGACGACTGCCATTGCGACGAACACCATTCGACTCGAGCCCTTCCCAGCCATCTACACCGCGCCGACGACCCCTCGTTGATCGAGTCCACCGTCAGCATGTTCAGACTCCCACATTTCAGCCGGAGGTGGAAGTGGCCAAAGGTTCTGGTTGCCTTGATGGTGATAGAACTGGCCGGTACGGTGGCAGCACTGGCACTATTTGGTATCGCGGATCCAGATCTCTATCGTACGAAGATGTGGCAGATTGGGTCAGATAATGGCTTCAACTCGAGTCCGAAGCAGATATTATATGCTTATGCGAACCACCGGCCAATACCAACAACTCCCTTTGTCTGGTCACAGACGTATGTTGTGCCTACAGACAAATACCGAGAGATGTGCTAACCTGAAATTTAGATTGACGAGCTTCAACCTTGCGATTTCTGTACTCTGCACATTTATCCTGCTTGTAAAAGCAGTGATGTTCGCTCTTCATATTTGGTGGCCACTACTGGGGACCGTTACAAACCTCATAATTACGGTCCTATGGATTGTAAGCATCTATGGACAAGCCGGACCAGACCACTCAGATTCAAGATACCCTTCAAATACCGCTTGGTATATTACCAAGAGCTGTTCATATGCCAAGCCCAGCGGAAATCAGGGTTACTGTTTGCAGGCGAAGGGAGCATTCGCAGTGACAGTCTTCATGATGTAAGCTTACAATTTCCATATAATTTTCTACGTATTTACTAATATTCGCCTGATAGGGTGACCTTCCTCTTTAATATGATTCTCGGAATCTGGTCCTTGATCCCTACAGCCGCAGAAAGAGCAGCAAACAAGTTAGACATCGACGACATGCAAGGAGAAGCCAAGATGACAGGAGCCAACGACTCAGACTCCAACCTCGAAATGAAGAACGTCCACAAAGCAAACACGATGCCATTTACACCACGGACACTCGCATTCAACACCCTAGACAGACAACTACCACTACGATCCGATCAAGTCAAGAACAAAGCACCCCGCTTCGCGTAACGCATGATGATATGGGCGCTTAGGTTATTGGTCATGGATACGGAGTTGGTTGGAAAGGGGCGTGGCTCGTGCTTGTATGATGTGGGATACCTATACTATATATATTTTTGATTAATCTTTTCCTTGATCTGGGTCATCATTGTCTGGCTGGTCTGATCGGGTCATATCTGTTCTGTCTGTATACTTTCGTCTTATCTCACATGGAACAAAGAAAGCTAGTCGAGTGCTGGAAGATAAAATAAAATCTCTACATTACTCTCGTATGCCTTTTCTTTTTACTTGAATATGAATCGTCAACCTAGCGGGTACAAATAATTTTGTCCTATGCTCTCGATGTCTCGCTCTTGGATATATACTCATCGAAGATCTGAGATCACAGCGGACCAGAAGATATTGTAGACAACTTAGTGTTCATCTAAAACCCCCCACCGGTCACTATTTATATTTCACTCCTCTATATATACCACTCGATTCTTTGACCAAGCAACGCATCTTCTTGCACTTTCGTGGCGTACTTCCTAAGCACGTGTAATGCTTGGTTCCCAGAGCTGGCAGCTCCCCTGCGTCTAGGACAACCCCCCACCCTGGATTTGCTTTGTTGTTCAATTTTTCATCGGAATGTGTAGGACAGGGTCTTTCATGGACTTTATGTTGATAATACGAAAGCGGGTTTCTGCTGTCAGATAGGTTTTCGTCGTTGAATTTCGAGCCGCTCTCGTTGATGAATGTAGAACTGACTCTAAAGCTAATGGTTTGAAGAGAACCGATTCATGCGTCGCCCTCTTTTAATGGTAGGAATCTTGATTCAACAAATGCGCTACCATCGTGGATCCCACACGTTACTTCTGAGTCTTTGCGAAGCATACCGTGTCACCTGCTGAAAATGACGGTGAAAAGATAAAGATAATTAGTGCTTAGTTCCTGCTATTTTATACTTCGTTTTCCATTAGCCAAACAAACGTTCGAGTGGTAACTGAAGTTAGTTTCATCTGCATTGTTGACAGAAATTCTTTGCGAAATCGTCTCATCTTAATTTATTCCTTTCTAAAGTTTACTGTGATTATATAGTTTGTCCAAGTTTTCCAAAGCATGCCACCTGAGCACACACCTATGATTCTCCACTTCTAATGCTAGAACTCGACACATCCAGCTAGCATTCAAATACTGGAGTCATGGAGGTGGGCTGGATCGATCAACGTATATAAAGCGATGCGAGGCATGTAGGAATCCTTCTCCTCATTCGATAGATTTTCGTCGTTCGAGACATTCAGGAGATGCGGTGCTGTTGTGGAGAGTTCTTTTTCTGAGGATAAGTTGGTAGGCAATTGATCCGCGCGTGTCATCGTATTGAAAAGAAGTCGGGGTAGTAGTGGAAGTCGGGGTAGGGGTAGTATAGATTTGATTTGCTCCTGTGAAGAGACTCGCCGCTGCTGTTACAGTGTAATGATGCTGTCAAAGTGTTGTTGCTGTTACGCGTTAAGTGTTGCCCAAAGTACCAATTTCCATTCTTGAGCCTTCAGGAAACAATCTCACGGTTTTCACAACTCAGCTGAATCCCAGAGACGTAGATACGAATGAGTCCGTGTCCCCAACTTTAGCAATGCCTCTACAGAGATACCAGCGTCCGCTTGCAGCCACCATGATACCAATCCGCTCACTCGCCTTCTTGGAGTGGGTTTGATGTCGCAATCCAGTATGGATATTAGATGTTTTATAGTTAGCAATCCTAGAATAAAGAAGAAAAACTTTACGTCGACGAAATATGCAATTATTTTTCTGATACCAAAACTTTTCGCAGTGACAATGAAGCTGGTTGAGGTGGAAGGGACGACAAAGTGTTGGGCAGTCTGAAGCGAGCGAACTCTCTAATTTCGAAAGAAGGAAGCACGATGGCGATTGCCGATTCCACTATTAGAGAACACGGGATTTTCGAGAGTCATGAGGCCAAACCACTGATCATCACATATAACTAAGAAGGAAAGTGCGGAGTTGGAAGCATGTTAGAAACGAGTGGACAGCCTAAGCGAGGACAAGAGGTTTGGCAAAGCGCGAATGCTAAACACGTCTCCCCAGACTATCGAGGATACGAAAGGAACTCTGATTGATCAGACATCCCGCAACCTGAATTAGGTAGACTACCTTCCCTAATATCCCGATCCCTTGATGGAAAATGGACATCGAGGCGAAATATTGGCGAAGAGGAGGGGTCTAGCTTTTTCTGGTTCTTATTCTCAAGCGCGTTTCTATCGCGGCTTGAAATAGAGGAGTGATAGATCATGATTCCATTAGCCATTTCCTCAGTTTCGAACCTAAACAGAAATTTCAATTGATTTAGTGGAGCTTGAGAATTTGCCGTCTACTCGATTATATTAGTAAACGACCAGACGGCAAGTCCGCATTAGGAAAGCGGTCCACATTTTTTATTTGATTACCCTAGAACATGAGATTACTTATATCAATTATAAGTTTATTAGCCTATAAACCCTTCTATAAGTGACTATTCATAAAAGACTTTAAATAGCGCTGCGATTTGAAAATTTCTTGTGAGAGAAATGTTGTAAATATATTCGCTTAGTGCAATGCATTTATAACAAGCCAGATGTGTCAACGCAGAATTTTCCATGAAGCAGTGTAATTTAAATTTTATACAGTGTATTAACCTTAAATCAAAGTTGATGCATATGTGTAAACATACTTTCCAATGAAATATATAGTGGTCGTAGAAAATAAAGTGGTGCGCTTTCCTAATGCGGACTTGCCGTCTGGTCGTTTACTAATATAAGCTACTAAACGGCAAATTAGACACTGTTTTCTAAGGTATCGGACGCTGCTTTTGGCAGCTAACTTGCCTAAAAGCTCGTGCTCCTCTAAAACACTCGTGTACTAGTTCGAGTGGCACGACCCTTGCCGACAGTAGGGATACCAAAAGAGAGCCGGTAGGTCACCATACTATTAGCCTTTCCCTTGTTTACTTTCCTATTCTCAGAAAAATGATACCCTCCTTACTATCGTGACTCTATGTGGTGGCCATTGTACCCTTAAGCCAATCGATCATCCCTCCTCTATCCGCGTCCTCTAAACCTCCTCTGGTCAAACTGTCAGTTCAGGGTATGACGCCTTGCCTATCATGGTTTAGCGTGGAACAGCTCCTGAGATTTCCATCCCTCAACACCACTCCTTAGAATTAGTTCTTCAGTTATTCCAATATATTCAGTGATTCCTGCAACTTCCAATTGCCTCAATTGCACCAATATTCTCTGATCCGACACAAACCGACTATCTCCTTCCCTCGCTCTATTTCACTCTCCCTCTCTTATACAGCTCCTTGGGCAGCAGGCCCTCCTAAAACTTCCTACCTCATTAACGTGCTTTAATCCTTCTGCTCGTTGTCTCTTCCGCTATATCTAGCCCGCATGCCTTGTCCTCGTCAACCATCACCTACCTCTTAAGACAATAGTAATAGGACTATCTCAAGAGCTGCTTCGATACGCATACTCTACTAAATAACACGTCCTCAAATACTAATTGAAAAGCCAGCTTCCCTAAGGCGGTTCTTCAGACCATTCGTCCCCTATCACATTATGATGGCAAGTTTCTGGCAGGTTCTGAGTCGTTTTCGCACAGCCTACACATTCAGTTCATTTTAGAACAAACTGCTGGATATTATTACCAAAATCTGGAACGGCCTCTCCACCCATAATACCATGAACATCTATTGTATCCATAAGCATTAATCTTTCAGACGAAATGAATGATTGAGAAGCTTACAGCTCTCACCAAGAAGATAGTACTGGTCAGTATCAATCTCCTTTCGGAGCACGAATGGTACCTTTCCACCGAGAAGTACACATACTTGATCACCATTTTCCATAGATAAAGGCCCTCGGCCAATGTATCCTCGACTTGTTATAAACAGCGTACTCGGATACCTCAAGCAATGGGCAATGTCATTGAGGCTGCATTTCGATTTCTCAGCCTGATAGCCGTACTTGTACATGATCCGCTCCCTTCCAGATGTATTGAGACTGTCAGGTTGATCTTGCATGAGACTAGCAGTTTCGACGCCTATGAAGTTAGGACCAGCAACTAAATTGAGGTCGTTGGTAGTTTTCCAATCAGCGTATAAACTTCGCTGAAATTGTTTGAAGAGTGGGCTGTGCAAGGATGAATTCCCATCTGTGTCTTCATCCTTACCTAAGACGAGTGTTCCGAAAAAAGCCTTATTTCGCATATCTACATCACCATACGGATTTTTGTCGTCAAAGAAACGGGAATATAACTCCCAAGCTGTTCTGCAGGTCCAGCCATTGAAATCTGCGAGTGCAGCCCTATCCTCAACTCCGAAAGGCTGATTGAAGACGCAATGCACATCATCGAAATAAAACCCTTCGATGCTAAGCTGGTCCTCATCTTCAAGAAATTGGACCTTTGCCTGCGTTTCTCCAGCTGCTTGAAAGTAGGAGAGACCATTTTGACTTGATAGTAGGTAAAGTGATTCTGGTGCGTCATTGAGCCTCAAGGACCAGTCTGGGATCCATGATGGCCACGCCCTCACACATCTCTCAGCTTGTTCCCAAAGCCTTCGATGGTCTCCGAACAATTTTGCTGCATTTTGAAGCAACGTCTGTAGTGTTTGTATCTCAACATCGGAATCGTCCTTGGAGCCCGTCCTCTTAGGACTCGCAACCAATATAGTCTTGATCTGATCTTCACTCTGTATTGGAACTAATCCTTCATGGTGGAGACCAGTGATTCCACTAGATTTCAAGCGTACCAAAATTCCTTCAGGTCGCCGTGACACGTCAGGAGAGCATGCCCTTTCGAAAGACGGTCGAAGGTCGTCAAGGTCGAGGCCTTTGCAGGCAGTGAGTATGTCTAAACTCTGAGTCATACCGATCATGTGTTTGACAACTTCTCGATATATCGTAAAGGTTGACTTAGCGTAATCCAATTTCAGTGGCAAACCTGCAGATTCTACTATACCAAAAATGCCAAGAACATGATCCTGACTTCTGGAGGCGACACGCTGACGGCTCAATAAAAGCCCTTCAAAGAGTGTTAGGGGTCCATCCGAGATCAATTTTCCATGCAAGTGAGCCACCGACCTGACAGCGGATCCATTGAGTAGTGTATGCCTTGCAGCATCAGATCTAAAGATGCCGGGATGCATATCCCATAATATCACAAGATCGTAGACTGATTGCCATGATAGGGATTTTGTACCGCAGAATAACACAGCAACTGTGCTAAGTAAAATCTCCTGAATGATCCAGACTCGAGTCCAGTACGGGCGATGGAAGATATGATGAACTGCCTTCCACTTTCGGTCAAACGAAGGGTCATAGAATAGCTTCAACATCTCTTTACTCTCCTCATTATGTGGGAAATTTCCTTGTTTTGCACGGAACAGGAGGTCTCCAATCGATGCCAGTAGATCCATCCCCAAGCTGCTGTCGTCTGCCTCTTCACCCAACCACATAAGAACATGACATGCTCTGCTGTATATAGCACCCATCAGACGAAGTTGGTGATTCTGCTCCTCTTTGTTTCCTTGGTCAATGCAAAGAGCATCAATCCATAGGACTCTTTCTTGCGTTGGAAGACGGAGCTGCCTTAAGAGAGCAAAAAGATTTTTTGTGACAAGCTTGCTCTTGCCGTTCAAAAAAATCTTTATTGGATAATCCGGCGCACCCCACACATAGGAAACCGCATCAAAGCTCTGCTTCTTTCCATCCCTCAAAGTACCTCTATCCAGATCGACGTGGGTCAGCTCGCAGTTTATACACGAGTCGGGCCTATCGCTGGGGAGGATAAATAATAGTCGGATTTCCGGTACATGTAAGTCGAGTTTCTCGTAAGTCGAGTTTGACATAATATCGAAAAAGCGATTGGCAGGCAAGGTGTGGTGTGGGCACAAAACATTTGGGGTGAGATATTTCGAAAAAGAATCTGATTTAGTGAGGAGGGCCTTTGGTAATAAGCTTGCCAAAGAAGATAGCGCAAGAGACAAGTATATAAGAAATGAATCTAATCAAAGAAAATTTGGTTATGAGTTTGGTGATAGTTGTTAGCAGTTGAGTGTACCCAAAGAGCTGCTAGGTTAGGGCAGTAACTCAATCATTTGTTGCTGCCTAAGTACGGCGCTAAACAGGAGTAGTTTGAAACTAGTGGGGATGTTGCTGCCGAAGGTGGCTCGGCTACGATAAGCGGCCTGCAAACACCCGTAGGTACTGTATTGAAGTTTTAGTGCTTCTATTCATTTTTGAGACTGACGAGAATCTAGAATTTCCCTATATCGAATAATCCTTCAGTAACAGACGAGAATGAGATTCCTGCCAAGGTCAGGGTGATAGGAAAAGGACGCTTTAGCGTTGGCGAAACACACATCACCTTCATTAAAGGCAGCAAGATAGAGTTTGGGTCAGGAGGACCCACAGAATTATTGCTTACAGATAAGGTCCATTTCACGGATGAGACACTATCCTACAACACGAAGATACCCAAGGTGGAGCAAAATAAACAGACTTACGACCACTATGAGTGTTGAATGAGCGATGCGCATGGACCTGCTTTTCTTAGCCTAGCGCTGCCATTGAGCCGCAAACTCTCATTACCTCAGAAACACCCAGTACTTCACTTAGACATCAATAACAACAACCTCAATTCTGACTTCACTTGAGTTCTCTCTATTTTTACCCTTTTCATTGCTTGATTCGACAATGAGGCTCCCCTAGTCCTCCTCGAGGTTCATACTTCACACGAATGAGCAGCGTAGATTGGCCAGACGAATTAGGACAAGACGAGTTTGATCTTGATGAGAGCCCCCAAACATTTGAGGTTCAACAGGAGACGATACCTCCGAACTCAGCCACAAGTAGGCCTCCTGCTACAGTGACCTTTAATGAGCCGGAGAGGCAGGAGTCAAGGGGTTATTTTCAGCAGGGCCGATATGATTGTCAAAGGGCCAAGAGAAACACTAGCCAATATTCAGACGCTGAAGAATTTTCTGGTGCCCCCAGCCTCCATATATAAGCTGGAATGATAGGTCCCCAGGCCATACAGATCTGGTCTACGCCACGCACCTCCTCCTGTAATTGTTATAAATGGGAAGCCACTCCTGTTGCCCTCACCAACACCGCGCAATGATTCTATCTTAGCTTTGAGAGATAAAATCCAGGCAAACCGTGGGGCGTTTGAGAATCACCCTCGCTTGGATCTTCGAGCTCACTCTTGTAGATTGCATTCTATTGAGAATCCAGAGATTGTGACGATATACATTGGGGGTAGTCGCTTTCATCCCGAACCTGGCCCCGAAGAGCGCACTCCAACCTCGAACGAAGAGCCTTTCTTTGCAAAGAAAAGTTTCGGGCCACCAGGAGTATTGAAAAACGGACGGCTCGGCTTGAGAAAGGTGGCATATGATATCAAAGCATTTATGAAAGCCATTGAGAGGGAGTTCGGTGGTTGTCCTTGTCTCTCCTTTCAGGGTTCCTCAGCTCGTCGCCGTGAACCACAAATAAAAGGAGGGGCACCTTGTATCATGTAATTGAATCTTCCCCTTCCTTAACTTTACATGTATTGATACCATCTGTAGTATAATCGAAGGTAGTCCTTGGTGGCTCGTCCTCGTACTCCGAAAATCACTGTCACGATTCCCTCAGCATCTCATACACTCACCACGTCCAACTTTGGAATCGAATATCGTCATGCCCACTTTTCGCATTGATCGAGATTGACCTTTGGAAGAGGTGATTAACGACGGAAAAAAAAAGAAAAGGTATCACCCTATAGATAGGGCACAGCTACTTGTTGCAACACACAACACAAGCTATTTTCATAACTTCTCCTCGTCCTACTAGCAGATTCTGCATCTTGTGCACCCGAAAGACTCTCCAACATGTACTGGCATAGTAAGCAAGCTCGAAAACATTTGGCTCGCCTCGACGCATTGCCTTGGTGGATCTTTCTAGACATCATGTATGCATTCAACGACTGGTTGCTAGTCATCAAATTAATGCAACAAGAGATGGCTGTTCTAGACAAAAGGTTCACGCGAGACCGCCCAAAGGTCGATATTCTAACATTTACACAAGTGAGGCATTCATTCAGAACCACACTTATCGCCCTTCGCGAAACCCATAGCAGCCTCTTCGATAGCTTGCTTGAAGTAGGGCGCCTTTGCGGACCTCTGGCGTCAATCTCCGTTGGTTCCATTAGAGCTGAGGCAGAAGAACTGCAAAGGTCTCTCCCTGAGTATTCGGGGCGCAACCTAAGAGAACCGGAATACAAAGTACCCTTAGTTAATCTTGGAAATTATTCTCGATCGAGAAGGAACTGGTCTCGTCGGATATTTACTGCAGAGTTATATCTATTGCCCGAAACTTCATTGCAACCTTCCCAGTGCTACTGTCTGTCCCAGCTATCGACATGATGGGTGCGCTCAAGATTTGATAGGTCACTTCTAAATCAGAAGCAACAATCCATCTAGCTCTCACACCCCCAAGTTTCACCCATCCCCTCCTCCCCCAAGGTCAAAATTTTCATTCCTGGGAAATGAACTTGTATAAAATAAACAGACTTCAGCTAATATAAGGCGATAATTTTCAATTAGATTCCTTACTTAGAAATACTTGAAATTAGTCACGTGAAAGTTTTCAGTGACACTTCATGATTGTAGATGTTTGAAGAGTAATAAAGAGTGATGTAAACGAAATTTAAATAATCCAAAGGTGAACTCAATTGAGAATATAGTTCCTTCCGTGCCACAGCTAATGGCCATCCAAATATTCTAAAGTGTTGTCGCCAGATCTCGCTTCAAGGATCCTGATCCCACAAGTACTGCATCAGCTTAGAATTATTCTGCCAAGAGTGGTTATTGTCCCTCAATACCTTCAGAGCCTGAAGTTAATCTCTTGGTAAAACCTGTTGTGTAAGGTGACACAAACATTGAAGTGGCTGAATTACCTTATATTGTGTCTCCGTGCCTATTTTCTGGGTAAATCACCCAAACGAACCGGTAAGCAGAGTGTTACTTGATTGATTTATGTCAAAGCGAAAAATATTCATAAAGAATATAAATACTCGACATCAAACTCACTACGACGTAAATTGTAAATTTACCCCCTCTTGTTGTTTTGTGGCTGTGTGATTTCAAAGTCGAATTACGGACAGAACAAGATGAAGTCGCAAATTGGCCTTTCTTTGTTGGCTCTAAACCAACTATTCGCTCTCGCAAAAGCACACGTGAGTAACTCACACACAGACTGCTCTATTTCGAGAACTGCCTGTAAATTATTCTAGTATGGTTTCTCCAAAATCGTCTACCCAGTCGCCCCCGCCACATTAATCAACAACTCCGACTGGCAATACATCCGCTACTGGGACAACGGAAACCGCAACAACCTCACCGACCTAGGCTATTACGACCATGAAGGCATCCACAACCCCATCTATGCCCAAAAGCCAAATTTCAACAGCTCAGATATGCGCTGTAACGTAAATGCTACTTTGGCTGCGCCGGGAGTACTGGATGTGAAAGCTGGGACGGAGTTGGGGTTTGTGGTGGATACGATTCTGGCGGGGGCGGGGATTTACCATCAGGGTCCGTTGTTGGGGTATATGGCGAGGGTGCCAGAGGGGGAGAGTCTGAGGGGGTGGGATGGGAGTGGGAGGGTGGTATGTGCTGATGTGTTTGGTGTGAAGGAAACCGTTGTGAAGAGCTAATGCAGAACTAGTGGTTTAAAGTCTATGAGGACTTCCCATCCTGGGTAGTCAAAACCTATGGCCCAATATCCGAGGGCGGATCCCCAGTCACTTATGGCAAAGTGACCTGGCCAAACGAAGGTACCGCTCCCCCCTTTCACTCCCTTTCACCTCCACCCCGCTGACAACCCCTGTAGAAGTACCTATTCTTAAACTCCCCGTTCCGGCCTCGCTTCCAAACGGCGAGTACCTCTTCCGCCTCGAATCTATGGCCCTGCACTTCGCCAACCCAACTATCGCCAACCGTCTCGGCGTCCAATTCTACATCTCCTGCGCGCAAATACGAGTTTCTGGTGGTGTTGAGTCGGTGCTTGGAGGAGCGATTGAGGGTATGGGAGAGGAGTATTTGACGGAGTTTCCGGGGGCTTATAGCCTGCATGATCCGATTCTGAACGTGTTTTGGAGTAATCAGACTGAGGTGAGTTGTATTACCTTTAGGTGTGAGGTTGGGAATGAAAAGGGAAAGGTAGTGTAGTGGAGTGATATGCGAAGATTGCTGACGAAATTTAGGAGAGTTATAAAAAAGAGCCGTACATGACGAGAACGCCTGGCCCGCGAGTGTGGAAGGGCTAGGAGATCGTGCTCTTCTCGTTTGTCGTCCTTTCCTCCGGCAATACTCTCTCACTCTGCATGCCTTCCCCAACGATTCGCAGTTTTTCCCTCACCTGTGAGTCAGTGCTGAATTCTCCGGACCGAGGTAGTCTCCAAATAGAACAGTTGTTGCGAAGAATACAAATCACTGATGGGCACTTGCCACTGGGTTCGACAAAACCATGCATCACATAAATCATTTTCATTTTCGGTATGAAAGATCTAGAAACTACTCAAAACATTGCCAATATTGCATACAACCAGACAGTACCCGCCCACGCATGACGCCTTTTGCGAGAATATTTCCCCAGCCTTTTGTTGCTTCCCGAAACTCCGACTTGATTGCTCCATTCAAGATAGCCAAGACGGCCGAAGGTATACAAAATTTGAGATGTGTACAGACTCAGTCCTACACATAGGATGATTTAGATTCTTAATCTTCGTCTTCATGATTATCATCACCGCGAATCCCTCTTCCAGCCGCACCGGATGGCTTCTTTGCCTTCCCGCGAATATCTTGCCATGTAGCACCAAAGCGTCTGCCTGTACTCGCAAGCAGCCCTTCCTCTTCGTCCGCTTCAGCATCTTCGTCCAATTGATTTACATCGAGCTTTGGCGTTCGGAACAGCGCGGTCGTGAAGACAATCAGGAATACGGCCAAAAACACAAATTGAGCCCAGAAAGCAACAATGCCGAAGACTGGGAAGTTGAGAGTCACTCTGTTGAGGAACGTTGAAACGACCGTGGGGGTGCAGACATTTTTGGATCCATAGTCTGAAGATAATTCAGAGCATGGCTTAACAAGCTCTTTGTGGTTGCTGCAGTCTGGCTGATCATCTGGGTGTTTTGTAGGGTTGCTACAGAATGTTTGAGCTCCATAAATGGCGTACTGTGGAGCAACAATCATGGCTAGTGAGTAATTAATCGCAAGCATGATCAAAGTCAACATGACAGTGGCCATAAGTAAGGCTTGTGGCGATGTGTGTCCTTTGCGGATTTCGAAGAGTCTGAGCCATAAGAAACGAATACCGATAGCAGCAATTCCGGCGACTGAACTGCTGAAAAAGAAGAGGACGAGGAGGGCCATAAGAACGTAGTCGATCGGGAAGACTTTGGAAGACTGAACGAAGATCCAATTGACAGGTTGGAACACGTTGATACTAAAGCATCTGTTAGCTGCCTGTACCTCTGTAGGCGAAAGAAAACTTGCCTTCCGAGAATATAACCACAATGTTCCTTGCAGACCGAGTTCTTGGCCTTATCGATGCCGGTGATCAACATTGACACCCATATTATGATTGCAAGCACGAGTAGCAAGATTCCTCCGATCAATTTGAGGGGCCGGAATATGGCACAGATTTTGGTCCAAGCTCTGACAATGAAGCTCTTGCCATCACCCCGGGCTTCCGCGGCTAATCGTTCACGGCGGACAAGAGTACGCTCCTCACGTACCAGAGCCTCCAGCTCACGCTGATCCTTCGGGGCTAAGCCTCCATCACGGCCAGCATTGCGTCCTTCAAGCTGTCGTTGCCTTTCCCGATTCTGCTCCAGCGCAGAAGTAGTGGTCTCGGATAATTGAGGAGCGCTGATTGAAGGCGCTGACTTGATGAACGATATTGGCAGCAGAGCAAGTCCAGCAGCAGTATATAGGATGTATAGAAGTGTGCCCAAGCAGATCAGCAGTCCGAGGGCAAAGGTCAGTGCCCTTTCTCCATGATTCTCTGACAAGAGACGCTTGAAGTAGTCGAGGTCCAAATGAGCTCCCTTTCGATCCCTAGCGACAGGCACGAAGAAACCAACAATGAAAAGAATAACGACAAGAGCGACAAATATCAATGTGTACTTTAAAGCTCCGAAGAATTTCTGCCCAAAGGTTTGTGTACCCTCCTCCTCGTCAACCTCGTCCCACTCTTCGTAATAGAAGTAGGTGAATGGCACCACAAGGAGGCATAGCACTGCATCCAGGCTATAAAGCGAGTAGTATACAATTTTGAGGGTCAAGAGGATGTTATGTACCGCTTCCGGTGTTGCCCATTCTTTCTTTGCTCCAAGTTTCGAAGATGTGGTCGAGCTGACAAGCGCAATATCAACTGGCAGAAGGAGAACTGTCGCAAGCAAGGACGTCAAGGTGATAATTGCTACTGTCGAGACAAGGGCTGACCGGTCCCGAGGAGTCTGATATGTGTATGTGAAGATAGCTGCGATGAGGGCGACCAGTCCCACTGCAACTGCATAAGCCACCCAAATGAATGCTGTTTGAATCAGCGCCATTGTTGCGCTCTTCAATGGTCGTTGCGCCGCAGCTGCAAGTCTCGAATACTGTCGCCGGAATGGTTCAAACTGTATGATCTGACAACGCGTAAATTAGCCAAGCTCAACACAACGGGGTCTGCAATGGCGACGGCGCGCAGACGTTGTTCTCAAGAGGTCTTACCTTCTAATGAAGCCGTTCGTTGCACTAATGGATAAATGAGGAGCAAAGAATGCTGCCTGAAGAGGGTTGTCATTGAAAGTCCTCTAACTGACGTAGGAGCTAATAAACAGGGTTCCCGAGCTCCTCACCATCCCTGTCGCGGCAGCGTCGCGCTAGCATGCGCATGCAGTCGTCGATCCTAACAAAGCATCACCACAACACCTTGAGAATTCAAGCTCCATTGAGATGAAGCGCAACACTTCGATATTTCCATAATGCAATGCTACACGGAGCTGACGCCTCCAACAGCTGTCACACATTCTTTAAGTTTACCATTTATTTCTGCCGATTCCAAAAACCTCATTGTCGCAAAAACCTCCTTGCTCCAGATCTTCACATGTAAGGCCATAGCGACAGACCTCGAGAGCACAAAAGACGAGTCACGGTCTAGAAAACAGAATGGCGGATTTGATAGGAGGGCAAACGATGACGAGGGATTGGAAGCGTCATTCCTAGGCACGGATGCTATATTGCGAGCATCGAGAACGAACAGAACGAAGCTCATTCTTGTCGCGGAATACTCTTTATCTGGCACCATCACTTCCTTAGCACGAATAAAGACGAACGATTCGAAATCCGGAGGCGATGCTCTGTTAGTAGGATTCAAAGATGCGAAATTAAGCTTAGTTGAATGGGATCCAGCACGTCCAGGCATATCGACTGTGTCAATTCATTATTACGAACAGGATGATCTTCAGGGAGCCCCATGGACGACAAATATCAGCGAGTGTATCAATTACTTGACCGCTGATCCTGGTAGCAGATGCGCAGCGCTCAAATTTGGGGCTCGAAACTTAGCCATTCTCCCTTTCAAACAAGGAGACGAGGATGTTACTATGGATGATTGGGATGAAGAGCTCGACGGTCCTCGACCAGAGAAACAAAACGCTTCTAAACTCACGAATGGCGATACTGGGAAAGCAGATACCCCGTACGGATCGTCTTTCGTTCTTCGTCTCCCAGCTCTCGACCCAAATTTAATTCATCCAATTCATCTTGCATTCCTTTACGAATACCGCGAACCAACTTTTGGCATACTTTCGTCGACCCAAACACCATCTGCCTCGCTTCTTTATGAAAGAAAGGATCACTTGACTTACATGGTGTTTACTCTTGATCTCCACCAAAAAGCATCGACGACAATCCTCTCGGTTGGGGGCTTACCTTTCGACTTGTTCAGAGTTGTGCCCGTCCCTGCCCCAGTTGGCGGTGCTCTTCTAGTTGGAACGAACGAATTGATACATATCGACCAAGCTGGCAAGTCCAATGGAGTAGCTGTAAACATGTTTGCGAAGCATTCGACTTCGTTTAATCTTGCGGATCAATCTGGACTTGGATTGCGATTAGAAGGATGCACAATTGGTCAGCTGTCAATACAAAACGGTGAGATGCTCATCGTTCTCCATGACGGATCGTTAGCCATCTTGAGTTTTCGTATGGACGGCAGATCTGTGTCTGGGCTGAGCATTCGACAGGTAGCGTCTGAGAGTGGCGGGTCATTGATTTCGACTGGTGCTTCCTCAGTCAGCAGTTTAGGTGGCAATGCACTGTTTATCGGAAATGAAGGTGCCGATTCAGTCGTGCTCGGATGGACTCGAAAGTCCAATCAGCTCTCCCGCCGAAAATCATCACGTCTTGAGATTGATGGGGTAGACGATACTTTTCTTGACGAAGACGACGAAGATGAAGAAGACGCGGACGATGATCTCTATGGTGAAGCCACTGCCACCACAAAAGCAGTTGCGGCGCCATCGACCAGCACGAAGGCAGGTGATTATATCTTCCAAATTCATGACTCTTTACTGAATATCGCGCCCATCGTTGGTACGGTACTTGGTAAGACCGAGCACTATCTTGAGGACGAAGAAAAGGAAAATATGGAAGGTGTCAGAAGCAATCTCGAAATGGTAGGCGCCGTAGGAATTGACAACGCTGGTTCTTTGGCAATCATCAACAAAAATATACAGCCGAAAGTCATAGGGAAGTTTGAATTTCCTGAAGCATCTGGTATCTGGACTATGAGTGCAAAAAGACCTGTGATGAAAGGTCTGCAGGTCACGAAAGAAAAGAGTGAGATGAGTGGTGATTATGGCGACGAAGCACAATACGACCGTCTCATGATTGTTTCCAAGACACTGCCCGATGCTACAGAAATATCAGACGTATATGCATTGACGGCAGCCGGATTTGAAGCTCTCACTGGGACGGAATTTGAGCCTGCTGCTGGCTCCACTGTTGAGGCCGGAACTCTTGGCAATGGGATGCGTGTCATCCAGGTCTTGAAATCTGAAGTTCGAAGTTATGATGGTGGTAAGTCTTCAATATTTCCTTCTCAATTCATGTTAGTTGTGGCGAATGGGTGCTTTGATCGTAGGAAAGAGAGATTGCTATCCATCCAGTGGTATTTTGTCGCGGAGTTTGATTTTGCTTTTCGGGGCGCTATCTGGGAATATGTAATATCCTATAGCATCAATGAAAGCAATTTACCATCAACATGCACCTGTGTCATCATCTGTACAATCCATAGTTGCACGTGTTCGTTCCAGTTAGAGATAGCCAAGTAGTACCTTGCTAACCTGAGGGTATTATAGATCTTGGTCTCGCACAAATCTTGCCCATGTTCGACGATGATACTGGAGCTGAGCCAAAGATTGTCAGCGCGAGCTTCGCAGATCCCTTTCTACTGCTTGTGAGGGATGATTCTAGCATTTACGTCGCTCAGTGCGATGACGATAACGAGCTTGAAGAAATCGAGAGAGAAGATGACAACCTGTTAACGACACAGTGGCTGACAGGATGCCTATATACTGACTCGACGGACACGTTTGCAACTGTACAGTCTGATAAAGGACGAAAGCACGGCGAGAATGTCATGATGTTCTTGCTCAGTGCCGGCGGAGCACTGCACGCGAGTACACCCTTCATTGAATAACAGGACAATTGCTGATGTGAACAGATTTACGCTCTCCCTGATTTGTCAAAGGCAGTTTACGTTGCAGAAGGTCTCTGTTTCGTGCCTCCAGTCTTATCAGCTGACTATGCAGCCCGAAAATCTGCTGCTCGTGAGACTCTGACAGAGATTCTAGTGGCTGATCTTGGAGATGAAGCATATAAATCGCCTTACCTCATTGTAAGTTCGATCGCCCCACCATATTGCTTGAGACTAATTTCTGTACCAGCTACGGCCATCCACTGACGATCTCACGATATATGAACCCTTTCGCACAAAGTCGAAGAATACTCCGAACACATTATCATCATCTCTCCACTTTTTGAAAATACACAATCCTCACTTAGCGAAAAATCCCGATGTATCTGCAGTTGAAACAGCAAAAGATGAGATAGAAGCTCGAGACGAACCAATGAGAGCTATCGCAAATCTACGCGGGTATAGTGCTGTATTTCTACCCGGCGGCTCACCCAGTTTTGTCCTCAAAAGCGCCAAAGCCACTCCTAAAGTTCTCAGTCTACAGGGAGCTGGCGTCAAGGGAATGAGTAGCTTCCATACTGCTGGATGTGATCGAGGTTTCATATATGCAGATAATAACGGCATAGCTCGCGTATCGCAACTCCCTGCGGATACCAACTTCGCAGAGCTAGGTGTCTCGTTAAGAAAAATTCCGCTTGCAAAGACTGTGCACGCTATCGCATATCATCCATCAATGGATTGCTATATCGTTGGCACAAGCACAGATGTGGAGTTTGAATTGCCGAAAGACGATGACCATCGTCGTGATTGGCAGCGCGAGGACATTTCCTTCAAGCCAAGTTGCGAAAAGGGATTCTTGGAGCTTGTCAATCCTTCTAATTGGACCGTTATCGATACTGTCGAGCTGGAACCTTTTGAGATGGTCATGTGCGTGAAGTCGCTCAATCTTGAGATTTCCGAAACCACAAATGAACGGAAGCAGCTAATCACTGTTGGCACCGGCATATCTCGTGGCGAGGACCTTGCAATCAAAGGCCGGATATATGTCTTTGATGTCGTCAACGTGATTCCCCATCCGGATCGTCCTGAAACAAACAAGAAGTTGAAGCTTGTGGCCAAAGAGGACATACCTCGCGGTGCCATTACAGGGGTTTCTGAAATTGGCACCCAAGGTTTTATGCTTGTGGCGCAGGGTCAAAAATGCATGGTACGCGGTCTAAAGGAGGATGGTACACTGCTTCCAGTTGCTTTCTTGGACATGAATTGTTATGTCACGTCCGTGAAAGAGCTTCGCGGAACTGGCCTCTGCGTTCTTTCGGATGCTCTGAAAGGCGTCTGGTTTGTTGGCTACACAGAGGAGCCGTATAAAATGATGCTATTTGGGAAGTCACCTACGAAGATGGAAATTCTTGCAGCAGACTTGCTACCAGATGGCAAAGAACTCTTTATTGTGGCAACGGATGCAAATTGCAATCTGCATATCATGCAATACGATCCTGAACGTAAGAATGCCCTTTCATCAACCCAATGACCCTCACTAACCATTTATAGATCCCAAATCTCTTCACGGCCATCTTCTCTTGCACCGAACAACCTTCTCCTTGGGAGGACATCTCACCACCTCCATGACCCTCCTTCCTCGCACCACAGCAGCAACTATGCTTCCAGCTACTTCAGACGCAATGGAGTCAGCCGCCGAAGCCACCATTCCCGAAAACCAACTCCTCTTCACCTCCAACACTGGCTCGATCTCAGTCCTCTGTCCCCTGTCCGAAGCTCAATACCGCCGCTTGAGTACATTAGCGAGTCATCTCACCAACACATTATTCCATGCTTGCGGGCTGAACCCAAGAGCTTATCGAGTAGATAAGGATGCGCCAGAGGGAATGGTAGGCGGCAGGACAGTAATTGATGGAGGCATATTGATGCGCTGGATGGAGCTAGGGAGCCAAAGGAGGGCGGAAGTGGCGAGTAGAGTTGGAGTGAGTGTGGATGAAATTCGGGAGGATTTGGTAGCGCTTATGGGTGGGCTGGGATATTTGTGAGGTCGTGGGTGTTTGGGAACATAGAAAATCGGGTATTCAGACCAGCTTCTGATACATTATCAATCAGATACGTGCCTATTCTCCTTTCGTATATTCATTTCGAAGTGACTTATATCGAATTTTGAGTACTCGTAGAAAGCTGGGGCCAAAGTCTCACCGAAAGAACAGTGGCTTGAGAGTTGTTGATGGGGGAAGTGGATCACCCACGTGCGCCAAAACGCTAGCGTTCTGGGATCAAATGCGTCGTCTGTCTCTGTGTCGTGGGAGCCAAACCTTCCCCTCAATATCATATTTCTTTCAACTCAATTGAATTTGTTTCTACAACTTTTTGTGCTCTCCAGCGGAACTCTATGTACATATTCCTGCCTCGACCAAACGATATTAGAACCCCCTTTGCTTTTCCCAATCTATTCCCTCTTGTCCTGTTTCTTAGAACACCAGTTCCTCCAATTATGGCTTGAGTGCCGAGAGAATGTCATACGAAGCCTTCTCTGAAAGCACAATTGTTGGGATCACAGGGAATGAACCCGGTACCTTCGGGAAGGCCGATGCATCAACAACCCGAAGTCCTTTAACACCGCGTACGCGGAACTTGGAGTCTAGGACCGCCATCTTATCATTATCGCCGCCAATGGCGCAGGTGCTGGTAGCATGATGTGAGTACACTTGCTTCTTGAGAAAATCCTTGGTTTCCGTGTCTGTACAATTTGGATTGGCGTCTGTACAAGGATGGATCTCCTTGAAAGGACCTAGCCCTGGAGGAGCATCTTGGACAACCTTTCTCGCAAATTTGATGGCTTCCAACATGGCTTGAAGATCTTTGTCAGCGTTCTTCTCCCAGAACTTGAAGTTGATCTCAGGCGTATCTTGCGGATCTGCAGAACGGAGCTTGACCCATCCCTTTTGGCTGCGAGGGTTCATGTGGACGAAGGTACATTCGAACTGCTTTGGCCCAAAGTCATCTGGGAACCCTGGCCAGAAGCCTTCGAAGGAGAATTGGCCACACCACATGTGGACATCTCGATTGCCCATCGATTGCGAGGTCTTCAAGAACACGAAGAAGATGTTGCTGACACCTTGCATATCTCTTGCGGCGAGAGATGCAACGGATCCCTCGTAGTTGTCGTCGAGGTTTCTGCCAACACCTGGAGAGTCTACAACAACTGGGATGTTGAATTTCTTCAGCTCCTCAGCGGGGCCAATTCCACTCAGCATGAGGATTTGTGGGCTGTTGAATGCTCCTCCAGCAATGATCACCTCCTTTGAGGCATACGCCTTGCCCGGAGTGCCTTTCCTCTTCCCATCCGCATTCCGTGGATCGGCGCCATAGAGGTATTCGCCTCGAAGATATTCTACACCAATTGCCCGTGGCTCCGATTTTGGTGCTGTGTTATTCGTGTCGAAGATTACTTTGGTGACAAGGGAGTTCATTTGCAGGGTGAGAGGATACTTGGCTGCATCCTTGACAGTGTCTCTGACATAGTATCCAGGACTTGAGCGAAGACCTGATTTGGTTGCATGGGACCAACTGCCGTATATTCCTGTACTCTGGTCTCGGTTTGCCTCGACCGCGTCGATATCCCTATCCATGAGGGCTTTGAGCTGCGACGGAGAGGCACCGGTGAGATTGGCGGCTTTTGCTGCAAGAGCGACAGCATCGGCGTTGCCATTTACCCAGGATGTGTCTCCCAGAGAGATATCAAGCCATCCGTTAAAGCCGTGAGTTGCGTCCGTCTTGGCAATATCAGCATTACGCTCCATTCTGATATAATGCTGGCGCATGTTCTTTGTGAGCCATCCATCATCACCAGTAGCATTGGCGATGGCATCCCATTCATTGTCCGCAGGCAGAGAAACCACAGCACCGTTATGCATAGCACAACCACCGAGAGTTCCAGTACGAGGATACCAAATACCAAGTTTCGTTGCTCCTACAGGCGGCTTCAATCCGGTGTAGAATGTGCCGTCTGGTTTTCGGTAAACCATATGATTGTACGCTGAATCATCGTCTGTGTGGTTGACGAAGAAGTCCCATCTTGTCTTCTCGTCATTGGCCGCGATGTTGAAGTTCATCAATTGCGAAACGTTGACATTTTGAGTTTGATCATCACCAGCCTCAAGGAGCAAGACAGTATGGCCTGCTCTGGCGAGGTTTGCTGCCACAGGTCCACCACCAGGCCCGGAACCGACAACGATGTATTCGTACTCAGTTACTTCGGCATTGGCAACCACACCCAAGGCCAGACACGCCGCGACGGCTATTTGACGCAACATTGTGAAATCCAAGACCTGTTTAAAAGAGAATGGAAATAGGCCTATTCCATCCCAAGTCCTCCAAGCAAAAGGAAGCCCAGCAGTTTATATCACTTCGTCTTTCCTAGATCTCAGCTAACACACCTCCTTTGGCTAAATCTTTGAAGTACACTATCGCTTTCATTTGCGCAATATGAAAGGAGTATGATACGGATATTCGATGTCAATGTTCCAAATTCTTAAATTTATGGAAACATCAGATGCAGCTTACATGCTCGAGGCTGAATGAAACGTCTGAAGTAGAGGCAGATCATTTTTCTCTACCCGCATCGGAAATACTCATGCAGACCCGAGCAATTGAGGACATAATCCTCCACTCATTAACCACCGCTCCTCAATTTTTATATATGAGCGGTACCCGAAGGAGTTTGCGTCACGATACAGGCTGTCCCATTTACTACCGGTTATCATCAATTTCAGCCTCGTATGGAGGGGTCGGTATAAAGGTGCAGGGTCGATATGCATTGTGGGGTTTCGGTTCCCACATAGAGCGGGTACCTGTTTACCCGGCGCCGAAAGACCTAGCCCGAGAAACTTGGACTTTAGGTCTTGAGAGTTACGAAGTCACAGTTATGATTTGCTACATGAGCTGTCTTTGTGGGTTTATGCAATTGCGATGCACTGTAAGTACATTTCTAAGCTTGCCTCGATTGACGTACAGAAGGGTTTTGACACCTCCCTTGTCAGCGCCCTCCTCAAAAATGTTTATTCATCCTCATCAGCCGGCCACGATTATCCGCACCGTTGGGACATCCATAAAAGTGCAATATAGGCTCGCTCCCAGTGACCAATCAGGTTCATTGCTCGGCTGCGCTTCAGATATAAGTTACCATTGCTACACACGAAGCGACCTTGGCTGTGATGCAGACTCGAGCCTCAAACAATATACACAAGGGAAACACCAAGGCACTGTGGAAGTATCTCAATTTCGAATTGGGACTTAGTTGTGGGATACACCTGCCAGTGCCAATTCCTTAGAGACCATCAATCCATCGTCCTGGTCCCTTGTCTCTCTTGAATTGAACCTTGTTTGTGGGATATTCTTCCCCAACCGCTTCCTTCAGAGAATGTTAATTTATGGTCTGGATCTGTCCTCTCTCTCTGTTGCCGTCACTTCCTCAAATTGCCATTCGAGCCCTGCGTCTATTTCGCTCGCTTCTGCCTTCTCCTTTTCACCTCGTTCAGTTTCTTTCACGCTTGCAGTTGTCGGCTTCACTATTCCACGCTTCGCAGCACACATGCTGATGTCACATGACAGTAAAAGTAAGAACGACCAGAACTTACACTACACGCCTCACTAAGTATCAATGCGTAAGAATTAATCATTTTCTTATTCGGTGGCATTTAGAAAAGGAATCAGTAATTAAAGAGATATAACACCAAAAGAGATGTTTGGATACGCTTGCTTGTTTTGACAGGAATGTTATAGTGCATTGCTAGTCGTGGTATATAGCTGGAAGGGATGAAGTGCTATCTAGTTTCCGTTTGGCTTGGTAAGCGTTTTCTACGGCTGGGCCACTAACTTTCACTGTTCGATACAGAGACATATCTAAATACAACGTAACTGTATGAGGCGAAGTGTGTACTTTCAGGGCAAGCATAATTCGCTCGAAAAAAAGCTTGCAGATGGGTAGTAATTGATGTCACTACGGTCCGAAATTTGGCAGTTACAACCGTATTGTCGAAGCGTGATGGGCGCGGTCTCACGGTGGACAAAAGACTCCGGACTAGACAATCATCTATGGGATGAAGAAAACAACGAACAATATACCACAGTGAGATACGCATCAAGCCATCCCTTTCCTCTTTTGTCGGTCTTTTCATCTCATCCTGTTTAATTGTTACCCGCCTTCGTTTAGTGATTGTCGGGTAGTTTTGGAATGCGCAAGAGATCCGCGTTTTTCTGTCCACTGCGAGCTGGTCATACGTTCTCTATCAGGCACTCAGAGAAGTAATAGGGCACTATATTACCTCTTCAATTTCTCCTCGGAAAGAAAACCCAAACGCCCCCCTACCACTAACGAAGAACCGGATGCACAACCACAAACCACAAACCACAAAAGCTCAACAAAAAGTCCCAAATACACCTAAAACAACACCTTCTGCGCCTTCGCACCGTTACTATACGAATATTAGCATGAATCCCTAAAGTTGAACTAGTCAACACTCACACACTCCAAAAATCCTCACCACACAAACCCCACCATCCCTAGCAGCCCGTTGGAAACCTCTGCTCCTCGTCCACCAATTCCACGCAACCGTGACAATCTCTCTTCTTCTTCCTTTCTTTCACCTCCTTCATGTTTTAGACACTATGATCTCATCAGTAATTGATCAATATTCAGAGGGATATTTGAACTTACAAGCATCTCCTTTCTCCATGTCCACTGAGTGGATGTAGCGTTCGGAGGAGGGGCAGGATTGTTGGGACCCACTGTGTTAGTATTTGAGGTGGAACTTGATTTGGGATGTGTTAATGTGGGATGGTGGTTTTAGCGGTGATGGAACAGATGAGTTCGTGACAAGTGTTGAAGGCGGACTTGGTGTGGTCGACAGTCCGGCCCTTCCCTTCGTGCCTGCTGCTTTCGTTGCTCTTTCCTTCTACTTTCAAGTCTGCAACTTCCACAAAATTTTGATCGCGTCAAACTTCTTCTACAAGTGCAAGCTAAGAAATTTGAATGCCTTAAGCATTATCCTTTCTCCCGCCAAATATTCCTTATAATCCTTTCTTGTCGCTTTTGCGCGCGGCATTTTATCGGCACACGAAGTTCAGTCACTACACGTTTTGTCGGGCATCATTTGATAAAAAATCACGCGTTTCACAGCAACTATGAAATGGTTTTCCCTTTTTGGAATAGTATTTCTCTGCGTATGGAGATTTATGCTCCAACTCTATGAGCAAGTGAAAATTTCCAGCAAGCGAGACAAAAGGCTGTAGCCTTCCCAAATATCATACCGCACCAGGGCTATGTATGCCCAGAAAGAAATATTTCAATTACACGTAATCCCACTTCAGCGTTTCGAAATGCGTCCGCATATTATTCGAGGAAGTCTTGCTTCATTCTCAAAAGAATTTCATGAAGGGCAAGTTCTAGTCACTGCGTGGGAGCCTATAGCAGGACAATGATCAAGGCTTTGAATGATTTTGTCCCAAAAGACAATCGTACCTCCTCTTCAATCAAAATTTGATTAGAGGCAATTATAGCTACTTTGCTGCTCTCAAATGGTTTGTTTTCGATTTATCCCACGTCGCGCAAGGCATGTAAAATTTTATGATAGGCGCGCAAGGGTTTGAGTATTCCTTATGGTCGGCAATCCGAAACTAGGCTGCTTGGGCGACCCCAACAAGAGTGAGGGTGTGGGATGAGGGGTAAAGGGTAGCCTTACCAGGCCGCCCCTCAGGAGAGAAGTCACCAACATCTGCACATCCGATACGTGCCCCGACGGGTTTCAACGAAATATTAACAAATATGTAAGACACAAGCCTGATCCAATTCTTATGCGACCAATCACTACCAAGCTTGGGGCTCTCGTACCCGCTCCAGATTTCGTGTACCCTGCATGAAGAAGCCAATGAACCGCTCTACACTACTTCCTATTTTCTGATGCAGCAACAAAGAGGCAGTGGCTGTATAACCCCACTTTTATTGCTTCTGTCGAGTCAATGTGTCCAGTGGGAATGACTTCACATGATTATAAGAACATGCACAGAGTGCACAGAGTGCACACACTCGCCAACATGCTTCTACCTCCGGCTTGGATCTTTCAGAAAGGTCCAAGGCGAAAGGTCCCCGGATTTCGTATATAAGATATGGCAATGCTATTCCAAAAGGTGAGGGTAACTGTTCCTCTTCATTAGCACCATCACTCCAGGTGGACTATACTCAGTTTTCCAAGCTCGTGCCAGAACCGTTTTAAATTACAGTAACCTTATACCGCGATAGTCGCGATCATGAGTGAGTACCACCTCAGCTCAATCCAGCCTCGCTTACCTAACCATACCTTTTTCCCCAGTCCCAACACTAGTACCTTGCAGCCTCGCACCCGAAACACGGATAAACGTAATTTTCGGCACTCTCACTGTAGTCATTGGGATTCTAGGAGTGATTTTGGCGTGGGCTGTTTGGAGGCTGACACGTCGGCGACACAGAAGACACAAAAATGCAGGTTAGTTAGGTTGCGACTGAGACATCTTCTCGTTCTGACAACTTTATAGGACTGGCAAGCAATATATCTGGTTATGAGCTAGCTTTTAGGATCGGACGAAGGGTTTGAGGAATGATGCTAGTTTGAATTGGATATAGGACACCCATGGCGATTTGAAGAAGAAATGGAGCCTATGGAAGAGGCCTACTAAGTTGAAATGATTGGCAAGCGATATATAAGGTCCGAAAGTGCAAATCAATGCAAATGAAATGACTCAAACTGCGATTTAGCTAGTTGTTGGTGATGCATAATCAACATACATATCATTTTGTTTTGCCTTGCGACGGGCTGGAGCTTGTCACTTGACCGTTTTGATCCTATACTTTGAGCAAACGAAGCAGAATTGCAGCTCACTTGTCCTCAAGAATACCTGCGACCTTTTTGCAAAGTGAGATATTGGAGAGTTAAAAACTACGAGAGCTCTCTTATTCATGAATTAGCACGGATTTGGCTAAGCGAGAAATAAGGGCAATCTTGACATTTGTTATTTTGGGAGAAACTATGAAGGAACATTACTCCTTTCTGGACGAAACCAATGCAACGTGACTTTTATAGTCCAATCTATCATGTAAAAGTAACTCTGATTGTCATATCCTGACATACCATATCAATCTAGAATTATTCTCCCTTCCGCTAATCACTTCAATAAAAACCTAGAAACAGCATGCTCAACACACTTTGAATACTTGAAAATTCGCATTATTATACAAGGAGAGAGCTATGACAGCACTGAGAGGGGAGTGGGGACGATACAACGTACGCTATCACCACGGAAACCGATCAGATTGCTGAATGTCAATAAGACCAGGCAGGCGGGGGAAGTTCCGTTGAACTTGAAGAATTAACACAAATCCTTCTAGCACATACTAAGGAAATCCACCTCGCCACCTGATCCTGTTGATCAACAAAGCGTGTTACTGACAGCTGTAAGAATTCTCCCTTGCTGAAGTTCTTTTTCGCAGGCCGCTTTTGGCGTAGTGTGATCCCAACCACATGTTTGTGTTACAAGAGGAATCAAGCTTATTATTAGGGCTTGGCGAGAGCTTGGTTCAAATCTTCAGCCGCATCTGAGCTCATTCCACGTGATTCCGAAATACTTCAATCATTGGTTGACTTGCAAAAGTGTAGGCTTGAAACGATCTAGCCTTTGTGGAAATTTCTGGCCCTGCTTCCCCAGACTGTTTGTGGCTGGCAGCCACAACACTCGAAGTAGTGCTACCCTCGCACGTGTATCTGTGAAAAGGCAAATATCATACCCACGGACCACCCGGTCGCGCAATTGCCAAGAAATAAGGCTGTGTATGGCGAATGGACACTGGTTCTTTCAACCACCTTTTAATGCGGTGTGTTATTGAGTGTTGGCTCGATCGGTGAGGATCAGCTCTTCTTTTGTGCTATTGTCTGGAACAACGCCAATAAATTATCTTTTTGTCGTTCTTTTTTGACAATTTAATTCCTATCAAAAGTTCTTACTAACCAAATTTGTAGGAAGTATCGACTTCAGGTTATCCCAACATAGGTCCTTGTCGCAGTTGTCTACGATCACGTGACGACACATTCATTGGGCAGAAATACGCCAATTAAATCAGTTAAATCAGTTCCTCATCCGCAGTGTGAACATGATCGGAGCGAAATCCCCCCATACTCAAAAAAGCTCTGTCCTTTCTATATTCTCGTTACCAGAGCCTCGTAATCGAATTCATCAAGACTCCCTTTTATTTTGAAATTTTATGAGTTTCAAGAAGCACCTGGCACATCGTTGCCATGAGTGAGTAGATCTTGCCTGTCTCAATGCCTGATAAGCGAGGCTAACAATTTTCAACAGACTCCACCTCTAAGCTCGAAATCGCGACCCGCAGCCTTAGTGTCGACACGAAAATAAACATAATCTTTGGGACACTCACGGTCGTGATTGGGATCTTGAGTGCGATACTGGCATGGGCCGTATGGCGACTCACTCGTCGCCAGCACAGGATCCGTCGGGCTCGAGGTGCGTCATGTGGACTGGCTCCTAAGCTCCAGGAGCCTTTTCTCGTTCTGACAGCGTGTGCAGCGCCGCTAGCTGCTCGAGGCGGATATGAGCTTGCAGTGAGGTTTGGACGTCATGAATAATAGAAGCGCTATGGTGTTTCATTGAACATGGGTTTGGAATGAATTGTTGCGAGATCTTTTCCGTAGGGAGAGGGATTTCGAAGAATGGACGATTTTGTAAGACGAGATGGTTATGAATTTGTTTACATTCTGCATATCCCAAGCTGGTAAACCATTTCTGCAGTTCAAATCTTGTTTCGTAATTCCCATCTTAATAAATACGGCGTATCCCGCTCAAGTCATGGCCATCACCAGGTGCTGTACGACTATTCAAGAAAATAATTTGTCCGCTTGCACTTTATTACCCTTGCAAAGCCGTAAAGTCTCGTTGTCACTTGCACTCTTTCCACGCAACCTTCTCGATGGGCAATCAATTTTCGTAAAAATAAAAGAAGAAGAGAAAAGGCTACAATTTATTCAGAAAAGCTAGACGACTAACGCCGATAGAATCAAACTTTTGAAACTATGGTTATTGAGAAAGAATGATGCCAAATCAAAGTCTTCCACTGAATAATCCATACTCTCAGGTTGGACAAAAAACACCGATCATATTGCATCTCTCTTCTGAGTACGTTCGTCGCTGTGAGCTATCGTTCGGTACGAAGGCAATCCACGGAAGAAAGTTGGAATTGTGGTCTTCTGTCTACCGGGAGGAATTCCCTCAATCCTGAACCGCAATAAGTATTCGTAAATAAATATTTGATAAGCAAAAGCCGCGAATGTTTGAGGCAAATTGCAATTGAGCGCTTTGAAAACAAGAAAAAGAAATGCCACTTGGTTACAACAGCTGTTCACAATGATTTGTTATTTTTTTACGACAATCGATGGAGCTTGTCATGTATTCATGTTATGTTTATTTCATTACCCATATTATACAGTTACCTTCTATTTCGTAAGTCCCATGTCTATGCTATACATCTCTTGTTGCCGTTAGCAATGCCATTCTCTGCCCTCATCAATGATATGTTCCATCTCGTATCGCCTAATACCGCTTCACAGGTGAGCTATGCTTCAAACCTCAGCAGTCTTTTTGCTTCGTCTCAAGCTTCCAAAACGTTTCTTCAGTCCTTCTCCTACTCGTCTTCCAGTCGTGTTGCTTCTCCGAATATCTCCCTCGGAACCAGGGTATCTCACATCATTTCCTGTTGGTCTGCCGACCGTCAGAAGATCTGCGTGGTTGCCGCTTGCACTTCGTTGGTGGGAGCTTCCAAGTCGGAGGTGGCCTTGAGGTTGCATTTCATATGCTTTGTTACCATCAGACATGACCCGTCTGTGTGAGTTGAGTTTATGCTCCTTCAATGCTTTCTCAATAGAAAATGAAGGCTCGCCCTTGCCCTTGTAATCCTCGGGAAGATATTTAACACCTTCCCAACGTTTGTAGGCACCTCCAGCAGCGTCAGGCTCTCTCATCAGATCTGCACCCTCTTCGTAATTCATTGTTCTCCCATCAACTCCGGACATTCCGGGAGGAATGACAGCGGTGCCTTGCAATGGAACGTGCTTGTCCAGCGCATTGCGAATGTGCTCTCTTGGTGTCGCTTTCAAGGCCTCGGCGTTAGATTCTCTTAGAGCAGCGACGGGTGAATTCTGTAAGCCTGTGGGGAAAAGTTAGTAAAGCTCTTCTATTTTTTGCTATGTGAATGCGGAGTGATGCTTACTTGTGTTTCGAGCCAGTAGTGTAGCGTCGTACGGTCCCTCATGGTGGTATGGCAAGCCGAAGACCGTCCTATCCAACGAATCGATTGTGTCTGGGCCTGGAAGATGTCTCTTCTTCAGATGCGGTGCTCGGTTTGCCGCCTTGTTTTCTCTTCGAAGCTGATCAAGAGGTCGGTGTGACATATCTCCGGCAAATCGTTCTCCGAGAGAACTATTTCGTCTTCGTCCTTGCTTCGAGCTCTCGCTGTTGCTAAGAGAATGTCGATGAGATGAGGATGCAGATGCGGAATATGGATTTGATGGATGGAAAGAGCTTCGCGTGGGACTAGCAGAAGTCGGGGGCGTAGGATATGTATTAATTGCTGGCGATTTCGAATCTCGAGAGGATGATGTGACAGCTGGACCTTTGCTCGTCGAAGGAGCTCTTGTAAAGTGATTTCCTGGGCCGGTCTCTTTGCTAGGTTCTGGGGCAGTAAGAGGATCGAGCAGATATTTGGACGCCTACGATAAGGTTAGTCAGGCATGATTCTGAGTGTCATCAGTTATGCTCGTAGGAATGTCGAGCTTTGTTCCTTGCACTGGCAATGAGATAATTCCCAGCTAGACAGTCCACTTTTCTGATGCCGATCTTGGAAAACTTGGATGTGTTGAGGTGATAACATACCCAATCCTTGTTATCTCGTGGGGAATCCATGTTGGGGCTTTTCGTCTGATATGCGATCGAGAGAAGCCTAACAGTTGTCGTAAGGAAAAGCCAGCGAATGTACAAAGATTTTAAACGAAGTTTGGACAACAGATCAAGAATGATAAAGAAGTCCGAACAACTCCAGTGGGGATCGAGGATGATATATCGAGCTGGAGGTGTGCTGTCGTCGCAATGCTAGGAATCCTAGAGAAGGTCTAATCCGATTGCAGG
The DNA here is from genome assembly GCA_020726485.1 of Halenospora varia. NCBI lineage: Eukaryota > Fungi > Ascomycota > Leotiomycetes > Helotiales > Solenopeziaceae > Halenospora > Halenospora varia. The sequence goes on from JAHEWH010000019.1 coordinate 377,001, forward strand.
GGCATACGTGCGTCATTCGTCCGCAGGGCCCTGCTGGGTTCAGATGAACGGCAGCGACGTTGAATATTCTAAAGCGGCGCAACACATCGACCAGATCGCGACCAGACTCCAGCAAAGAGATAGCATGCTGCTTTAACATGCTTTACGAGACCGGCATCCGCGGAGGAAAAAACACCACAACATCAGTCAGGCACCTACGAATCATAACCTTAGCTTCTCTCTCTCTCACCACCCCACCGCTCCGGTCCCTTTGCATGCTAATTTGCTCACCTTCGCAAGTGCCGCATCGTTGCCAGGATTCAACGACCGGTCCCACAGTTGACGTTGCAGCCCTCTCCGAAAAGCTTCCAGAACTTTAGGTGATGCGGTGCACGGGCGGAGCTCCCACAGCCTCCCTGAAATAGAAACGGGACCGTCGAGATTCGGGAAGTCGCTAAACAAAGACTACACAAAAAGTTTCGATGAATGGCTTAGCAACCTGATCGGAAGTTTGCCATCGCAATATCGGAGTTCCATTGATGGACACTCGGAATCATGGCTCTTGTTGATTATGTCTCCTCCGATGAGGACGAGCAGGAGGACACCTCAAATTCCAATAATTCTATTAGCAACCTAAAACGCAAACGCGACAAAAATGATGAACTCCCTCCCTTACCCTCAAGATTCCACGATATGTACGCTTCCACGACTCGAGTCAGCACACGAGACGATCCAAGTTTACATGGAGGGAGGAAGAGAGTTACACCGCATATCGAAGGCAACTGGCCTACACACCTTTATATTGAGTGTATGTTCCCAGCCACCCTCCAAGATTATACAGGTGTGCTCTGCTGATTTAATTCAGGGTATCCCTCACCTTCAGAAAGTGAAGCCTTATCGAAATTAACATCATTTATGCAACCTGAACTTGCGCCAAGCAACAATGCCACAAAAATCCACTCTTTCTTAACTAGTGATCTTGGGGTCCCTCTTCCCCTCCACATTAGCCTGTCGCGCCCGATTGGCTTTGTAACGGAACAGAAGGACGAGTTTGTCACCTCAATCGTACAAGCGATCAAATCATCTAGAATTCGACCGTAAGCTTTTCCTTCGCACTTCTCGGATTCTACTTGACTGATTCATGTCAGCTTCAAAGTAACCTTCTCTGGCCTAGATTGGGTTGCCAATTTTGAGAACACTCGCTGGTTTCTGGTTCTAAAGCTCGTGACACCTTCTTGTAATGGCCTGAATAAATTACTCCATGTCAGCAATAAATGCGTCCAGAAGTACGGCCAACCGCCGCTCTATGCTGACCCTTCGAGCGTCACAGGAGAAGGCTATGTCGGTGAAGATAAAATTAAGTCCAAGGCAACCACTTTGAAGAATGGGAGCCATACACAAGATGCGCCGAATGCCTTCCATATCAGTGTAGCCTGGATGTTGAACGCGCCCAATCCTGACCTGATCGACATGACGAAAACCATTGTCGCCAAACACTTTCAAGACGTTACCGCCATACGGATCAATGTCAATGAAATCAAGGCCAAAGTCGGCAACCACGTCACAAACGTCGCTTTGCAAGCGATGGTGCTTGAAGGAAAGAGTCTCTTCGGGGTATAAGGTGGCGATCCATATCCTGGTTGAAAGGGCCAGATCATGTAGCCAGAATGCCAGTAAGTAGCATGGCCCCAAAGTCGTCGACTCCCGTCGCCCAAGTGGCTATGTCTTCAACAATTTCGTAGTCCAAACTTCTTGTGTCTTGTTGCCTAGAGGCCCTCAAATCACCGATTGTCGTCATCTGACTCCCTTTTCGATTCTGCAAATATTTCTTGTACTCTGTCTCCCATTCCGTCACCGTCTCGGCTTCCCACATCGATCTCTTGCACGGTAATGGTATTTTGTCCATTGCCTGGCATGACGCGGATTGGAAGTTGCCGATTCTGAGATCTATGACTTTGTCCAATAGATGTAGTGTGATCATTGTCCTATCGAGGAACAGAAATTATCAGCGAGGTTGTTTCACGAATAGCAAGTCAGTCTCCATACCTTCTTCTGCTTTCTGCATATATCCATTCCTCCCAACTTGGAAAGTTCCCATTTTGTTCACAGGCAGAATAATACCCTTTCTCTTGCACTTCAGTTGCGATTTCCTAGACAGGTCAGAATATGTTTAGCCTGATATGAGAATTCTTACTCCCATTAAAATTGCAACCACGAAACCAATAAGCTTGCAACGCTCATCGTCTGCTGCGATTGCGAGGGTGTAGATTGTTAAAATTTGCAAGGATTGCAGGATTAAGTGGTCCGAGGAATCATGATACTAGAGAGTGTGAGTCTAATTCTGGAATAGCCCGGGAGTGTAGCGCTTTTCACGAACCTCTTCGTACAGTCTTTGAACTTCAAGAAGTAATGTTTTCGAGACTAGATTTGTACAGGCTGGTGTCTTACTTTGATACATGGTGACAATGCTAGTACCATTCGCAAAAGGTTCTGAGAGATCGCCAACCTTTATGGATGCATCTACAGTCAAACATTTCCTGTGAATGAAGGGCGGAAAATCTGCTTTCACAAATCGTGCCGGGTACGACTTCATGCAAGCCCACATGTAGTTCCCTGTTGCCAATTCGGACATCTTTTCGCCCGGCTTTCTTTTCAAAAAGTTAGGGAACTTCAATGCCCAGCTTTCTAAGGCTCGCAACCCAGAGATCGTGAATGAGGTGCCTCTAATCATATTTATGGCCATGCTCTTGATCTCCCTCGCGAATTCACCATCTTGAGTAATGGGAATCGGTAGTGTCCTTGTTGCACTCTCAGCTCTGCTGGATGAGCGCTGGAACCAGCATGTATCTTCTGTATTTCCACAGACACTCTCCACTACTCCCGTTGCAACCTCTGATCCTTTTGCCGTACGCGCCTCATGCATATCTGTTTCAACATTCCATTCAATCTCATTCATTCCATAAATCGTGTTCTCGTCTGAGCTGCCTATGCCAGTAGAGAACTCTATGTCGAGAAGTTCCTCGACTGATGTGTTTCCTGGAGTCAAATTATGGGAATTTATCTGATTGACGATATTTTCTGTTGGTGCTGGTGCTCCTGGCGATACTGTCGTTGTTCTCGTTGGTGCTACCCACGTATGATGGGCAGTCCACTCTTTGTCCGGACCGTAAGAGTGATAGCCACTCTCATCATCGTAACTACATTCAGCGAATCTAGTTTCGCAATTCGAGCATCTCGGTCGTGCAAAGTTGCAACGAACTTTTCGTTTCCGGCAATTCCGACAGGATTTCTTCCTAGGATTGAGCATTGTATTCGATCTTAGAAATTGAAACTCAATGGAAAGCAATATAAGTTACACGAAATGCTAAGACGACCGAGACGCGGCGGTGTTGATGAAGTGTTGCTGATGGTCATCAGGTTTCAGCCTTACAAATCCGAGGGCAATGTTCGGCGCCGGACCCACTATCTGCTGATTGTGGCTAGACTCCGGCAGGCGAGGAACGTTATTGGCTATCACCACTTACAAACTTTTGAGACGACATGAAGGCATTTTCAAGCATTTTGACCAAGTCCGAAATTTGTCTCGAAGACGGAGACTAATTTCGGAGTGGTAGTGTATATAAGTTGGTAGTTTCTTCAGTGAGGAGTTCTTCAATCCACCAATTCACCTTTGACTTTTAAACTTTCTTCAAGTTTTCATTTCATAATCAAGGTCACAAACAGTATTCTCCATCGCCAAATCTTTACTTTTGTATTTTCCAAAAGAATTATCCGTTCGACACAGTTTTTGGGTCTAAAGTCTTCCCAAGTCTCAAGGATCTACCAACAGAATGCCATCCCCAATTCGCGTCGGTATTTTAGGTCTCGGCCGTGGTGGAAGTTCAATGAGTCGGAACTCCCCTTCCTGAATTGCTTACCCTCCTATTTTTTCTTACATACTTTCTTTCCGCCTCCACTTCCACACTTTCCCTAAGTATTCAGCACAAAAACTAACCTCCATCGCAGTGGTACCGGGCCTCTGGGCCGTAAAAGCCCACCTCCCCTACCTCCTCGCCTCCCCCCACTTCACCATAACCGCCGTATCCAACTCCTCCACCGCCTCCGCCCAAGCCTCAATCGACTTCCACAACCTCACCGCCCACAACCCTGTCGCAGCTTACGGTAACCCCCAAGACCTCGCCAATGACCCGAACGTCGACCTCATCCTCGTCTCCGTGCGAGTGCAAAAGCACTACGAGCTCACTAAACCCGCTTTACTCGCTGGAAAAGATGTGTTCGTTGAATGGCCACTTGGCGCTACGACCGCTGAAGCGGAGGAATTGACGAAATTAGCGAGGGAGAAGGGCGTCAAGACGATTGTAGGACTGCAAGCACGCGCTTCTCCGCTCGTTCGAAAACTCCGCCAGCTCATCAAAAATGGTGAGATCGGAGATGTCCTTTCCACGACTGTGAATGGGGATTTTGGGGGCTTGCCACATGATATGTGGGTGTCTGGCGCAGAGTACTATCTCGATATCAACAGTGGTGGGAATCCATTGACGATTTTCTTTGGCCATTTCTTAGATAGTTTTACGCATGTTGTTGGTGGCTTTTCTGGTAACGGCAAAGAGGAAGGATTCAGTGCTATGTTGGAGACGAAGTTCAAGACGATGGTGTTGATGGATATGAGTACTGGAGGAGTGTTGGATCCGGAATATCCACGGACTAGTCCGGATCATATTTTTGTGCAGGGGAAGTTGGAGGGTGGTGGGTTGGCTGGTCTTGCTTTTCGGGCTACGCCGGCTGGGGACGTGGGGGATGTGGGCGTCAAATGGACCATTACTGGGACCAAAGGGGAACTAGTTTTAGAGTCGAAGACGGGCCAGTGGCAGTTGTTGCAGGAGAAAGATTGTGTTGTCAAAATTGTTAAGGGGAAGGAAGGGAAGGAGGAGATTGTGAATTTGAGTCTGAGTGAAGAGGGGGAGGTGATGTCGAAGATGGATGGTACGGCGGTGAATACGGCGAGGGAGTGGGAGGCTTGGGTTGGTGGGAAGGGAGTTGATGAGGGGGTTGTTACATTTGAGAATGCGGTTGTTAATCATAAGTTGCTTGATAGGATTCGGGAGGTTGCTGGGAAATAGGTCTGGAAAGAGTAAATTGCTGAAGCTTCAGGAATAGATTCGCACAATCTTTGAGATGATTGGGTTTCGCAGAGAGAACATCTGTTTCACTTAAGTAATTTAAAATTCCAAATGACCTGGGGACTGCTTGAAGAAAAGTTGTAAGAAAGAGTAGCACTCGGTAGCTGAGTGAATACACTCCCCCAACTTCAGATGAAAGGTTTTGTTGCACATCGCGCCTGTAGACGTCGAAGTAAGGTTTTAAACTCAACGCTAGCATAGTACCCTGCATTACTAAAATCCGGGATCTAAGCCACATCCGCTCGCTTATCCACCAAAAGCTCGAATTCACTCGAAAACACTTCAGATAAAAAGGACCGCGAAGCTTTTGTTGCATATCGCACTGATATCAAACGCCATAATAAGGTTTTAAGGTCGAGGCTAGTATAGCTTTCCGCTCTCTTGGGCTATGAGGGTAAAACCACATTCGCTCACTTATCTATCAACAGCTCAAATTCACTCACAGCACTTCAAATTAAAGAGACTCCGAAGTATTTGTTGGACGTTGCTCTGAGACTCTACACTCTACAGTAAAATAAGGGTTTGATCTCAACTCTAGTATAGCGTCCCGCTCTATTGGGATGTGGGGTTGAAACCACAACCCTTCACCTGCAGTAGATGGCTTGGATCCACTCCGCAAACTTCGGGCGAGAACACACATCTAATATTTTGTTGCATGTTTCAATCTTCGTCAGATTTCAGGATTGTTTTCAATATCAAGCTAGTATGGTCTCTCTTGCCCAAGAATTGCGTTGGGGCGGCGCCGCGGCATGCCATTCTACCTGCAGGGGCTAAGAATAACATTAGATGTTCACTGCTTCTTCCTATAAAAGCCGGAACCTCTATGCGCAATCATGCACCGGCACCACCTCCTTGTGAGTTAGTCCTCTCAATACTCAGATTTTTCTCTGAACTTCTACAACTTCTCACATCCACCATGTTAGCTGTCAGGGTAATCTGGACTTGGTGAATAATCTGGAGTACTTATCTTACTCAGTCTATGTAAGTAGCCTATAAAAGAAAATAGTTTACTACTATCTTTAGATTAATTCTTAGTTAATATTATTATTCTATAAATTATATATTATAACTTTATCTTATAGTCTTTAGTACTTCCTTTATTTTTATTTTACTTTTGCCTACTATTTTAGAAAACCTATCATCAGCAAAACTGAAAGAAGGATGGAAGTGGTATGGAAATGTAGTCCAGACCGGACATAAGGTCCCAGAGGTCCCATACTTCCCATACCTTTTCCATCTTAACCCCCCTCCCCTGAGTATTGTCATACTTTGGTGGGGCTCTGCCAGGGTCCTCCAGACCGACGTGCCAGTATTCCATCCCTCTTCCATACCTCTTCCATACCGACGTAGGAGTATGCCAGACTTAACGCACGGTCCTAACCTTAAATTTTGTAGAGCTTCTGATTGGCCGCATCTAGGAACACTAAAAATCCAATTGAATTACGAAAATACTGAAGGACGACTGCGACGCAATAAGCAGTGATGCCTGCGCATAGTAACGCGTGTGTTTGGAGATCAGAGCCAAACCCTAATTTCGACGATTCGATCGATTTTTTATATAGTGAGTCGTGCGCGTTGTGATATATCGAAACAGAGGCCTACCGATGATCGCAAAACACAGGAACACGAAAAAGAAAAAAGGTCGAAAAGCATGTGCCTTCGTGCTCTAGTGCGACTTGCGACGTGTCGCATTACGCGTCGTGACGTCTGGGAGTGCAGGACGTCTGGAGAGGTATTGAAAAGGCCTGGCAGACCTAGATTTCTTTGGTGACCTTCTTTTTGCCCTGGCGCCTACTGGAATCCATGTACTGTCGGAAATCATACGTATTCCAGTACCTTCCGCACGAAGCGAAAACACGTGATTTTCCATCCGTCTTACAGTTTTGCTGATGATATAATTATTTTTACCTTTAAGAACTAGCTAAAAGTATATTTAAGGCTTCACCCTAGATAATTAAGAGTTATTTAGAGGTAAAGGTATAATTAGAGTCCTATCCTAGATAATTTCAACGTGACCACAATGAATGCCATCGATGATACTCTTATCATAATCATAAGAAAGAGTAATGTGAGTAGTTCTATTATTCTCACTGACTCTACCCTCATCCTTGGCCTTTTCATTGCATTTTTTAATGCATCTAAAACCAGCGCGAACTTCGGCCCGTCTTTCAATCAAAAACGACGAGATCCTCAGTGTTACGCAAGCGCACCTCGATCTCTAGAAGGGAAGGGGACACGTGAATTTCACGTAACTTGGCCGGGTTTTGCGCATCTGCCTCGCTTGATTGGCTGGATTAATGACAATGACGTCGACGGCGAGACTCATATCAGCTTCGCTTTTCCAAATATCTCAATTCGCAATTGGCTCCACCAATTACTCTCTGCAGTCTATTTCACCCAGTCCAAACACAGTACATAAGCTAGAACACCCTCCAGAGCTATTGCTTAGCTGTGAAAGATGTTCCAATTAGCATCTTAAAAGAAGATGCAGGAAAGGCAAGGCTCGGTCCATCAGGAACATGTTGAGCACGAAAAATATTCCTCGAATCCATTGTCCCGTCACTCACGAATACCTCGCCAGCTTTCGCTGCCCCGAATTTGACAGGATAATCATCATCTCTTCCATATATCTCTATACACCCCTCTACCGTAACGTCTGTAATGCATACCGCCACTTTGGTATCATTTTCGAGAACTTTGCGGATGTAACGTCCTTGAGCTGACATGGCGGTCCTTGTGATCAATCTCATAAGCCCCTGACCTAGTGGAGACATCTCGCTTTCCAAGAGCGATTTAAACGTCTGGCAGTTACTAAGCCGAGGGAGGTGAAGGCGAACCTGGTCCGCAAGGAATTCGTGAATATCGACTCGAGTTTCTGGGATGCTCCCAACCACATATTGGGCGAGTATTAAAAACTCATTGGTCCCAATTGGGAAATGCTTAATTTTCTGAAAGCATATTTTTACGAAATCCTCCATGCCGTAGCGGTCAGCCAGACAAAGAAGCTGCGCAACCATGACAAATTGTTGATGGGTTTCGGTCGTGGTAAGGTATGTCCCTGATGAAAGTCCGCCCGAGAGAGATGGGTTGTATTCTTCTTCTTCGCTATCCAGCGTTGTTCTTCTGACTACTAGTGGTACCTCCAGGCCAAGAGATTCCTCGGACAGCTTTTGACGCGGGAAGCAATCGCCTTCGTAAATGAACGCTACCACTCGACGGAACAGGATAGGATCTTCCTCTTCGAAATCGATCTTGTTTTGCCGGCCTTCAATGAACGCATCTTCTCGAAGAGCCGCTCGGAAGAATGGTATGTGGATAAGCTTGTCCTTATGAACATAGAATTGGACAGGGTTATCTTCTTTTGGGCCTACAGACAGAGTAATGATTGGAGATTCGTACGGGCTTCCAAAGGTCAGGGGGAATCTAAATATTAGAAGGAAAAGGCTTACGTTGTGCGAGTCTCTTGATCCAGAGGCATTGATAGCCTTTTGTGCTCCATCGCAGATGAGAGGATCAAATAGGTTGAAAATTTACGTTTCTGTACATATTTTATGTATGAAAATCCAACATGTGATTAGAAATGCTCGTGTCGCTTGCTCATTTAAGACTTGGAAACAACGTCACACAAAGAAGTGGGGTAGCAAAATCACATGCCGACTCCAATTCTGAGTTATACGTATTATAGATTCTTATTAGTTGGATAAGCGGAATAAAGGTACATTTCATAACAGTTTTTTATAAATTAATATAGAGTTGGCTTAATTAAGACTACAACCAAAGGTACCTACTAGTATATTAAGCTATTTTAAAGGTAGGTAGTAGTAGTAGGTGACTATTACTTATTCTTTGACGGTAGTGTATTATAGAATACTTGGTTTTGGATAAACAAACGCACCCTTAAGGAGGTGTATTTCTAGCGCTTTCTATTATACTAAACTAGTCCTAAGTAGGTCTTTGATTAGTCTAGAACTTTTGAGTAAGGCTGGTTTTAATAGCCTTAGGGGTGTTTGTTTATCCATAATACCCAGTAGATTTTCATCCTTACCAAAGCGGGATTAGCGATAATATTAAAAGTCCCGTGAACTAGAATTAAAAGCCGTTTACGGTGTCAGTTCAGGGTATGACACCTTGCCTATTGTGGTTTAGCGTGGAACAGCTCCTGAGATTGCCATCTCTCAACACCACTCCTTAGAATTAGTTCTTCAGTTATTCCAATATATTCAGTGATTCCTGCAACTTCCAATTGCCTCAATTGCACCAATATTCTCTGATCAGACATACGGCGAGTCTTGGCGGCACCTTACCCCAGTAAATCGGCCCACCAAGACTGGCCCCGGGGGCCGGAGGGGGGGGGGGGGGTAAGCCCTTCCATTTCGTTTTAGGGATTCAAGTTCTCAGGTTGGCCCGTTCTGTATCTATCGCCCTTATCGCTCAGTTGTTAGTTCCTGATGAGTTGTCCTTTTTCCCTGTGCGACCGTCCTTAGCCACATCCTATGATATCGTGCCTCATTGAGATGGGCTTGAGTTATCACGGTCTATAGGATATGTAAAAGGCTGTCCAACTCCATAGCGGAAGTAAACAGCGCGAGTCTGCTGCAAAATGGCTGTATCTCACTAATTTGATACTCATTTTACATTTAAAAAATCGTAAGTTTGACAGTACATGCGTAGATTCTCGAAGAAGTCTCACCTTCTCCTGTAGCTATTGTACTCAGCCGTCAACCACCACCGGGCACAAGGTGGCGAGATTCGAATTCGGGGGCAGGCCTGACTACCCAACTTAAAAATTCAAACTGGCTGCATCGAGTAATAAAAGTTTGAAACTTGCATCCAGTAATATTGATTGCAAAGTGGTTGCATTTAGTAAATAACCCTACCTTAAATATCACCTTCTCGCTACTAGAGTACATTGCCTTAGTTTATTTTCTAAGCAATTCACTTCGATGAAAACTCACAGTCCCTTTGATGCTTCTATCCAACGTTTACTTATTGTGACATGATTCAACTCTGGGAACCATATCTTACTGTGTTGACTTCCCTACGGATTATTTGGCTGAAAGAAAGGAACAATTCGTGGTTGGAATACATTAATCGATCATACCCCATCTCAATAGACACGGCTGATAGCACAAGAGAATCACCCCTTAGAAGAATTCAAGGGTTTCTAATTGTGCGGTCTTGCGTTCAAAATTTATCTTCTTGGGCACTGAGCCTCGAAATGTGTAGTTGTGTAGCTATGGATAAATATAGCTGATTTCCTCGCAATACCGCTAAAGAAGACCATAAATACTGGCTTTGAACCAAAGTTTTTATTTACGAATTCAACAATCTAGACGTGGCTTATAAAGTGGCACTTGGGTCACCACAGTTCAACAGAGTGGAATATGAGATAAGTATTGTTTTTTTGAACCGAACGTGGGAGTTCTAGTCATGGATTTGCAGTGTCATACTGTTGGATTGCGGGTAATACCACCAGGAGTAGACAGATATATGTCAGATTTTCAATCGAAAGAAGAATAGCGGTAAACCACAGAACATCCTTGACTCCAGTCATACTTCGTTCATCAATATCCGCAGTAACAGGAAGTTTTCTCAAAGCCCAAGAGCCTCAAGAACTCTTTCCAGCCCTCAACGTCAACTCATACCCACGACCAATCTGTGAGCTTGATTGTTGTTGTTGAAAGAGTATGTCAGGTTCGTCGAGAGGTGGCGTTAAGGATTCCGAGTGTCATATACACGTGCTAGCGCCTGCGTCCTGTGTATATATATCGCTCCGTAGGAGCCCTGCTCTCTCTTTCGGAGACAATACGATCACGATATTTCTGCATCCTAATCTTTGCACTTCTATTACCCCTTTTTCTCACTATATCGACAGTGTTGATAGGTGGAGAGTCTGGAGCAAGCCGGTCAGAAAAATATGTCTAAGAGTATATTAAAAAAACCAACCTTCGTACTCCTTCCGTCGTTCGCGACGACCATAAGCAAGTTTCCAAGCTGCCCATGCTAACAGGCAACCCAATGTCCCTGTTGTCGCAAAGATACCGAAGATGAGATTGAGTTTATTATCAATTGATAAATCCGGCATGTCCAGTGGGCCTTGCTTCGATCCGTATAATGCAGGGAAAAGAAGAGTGAGGATTTCTAGTAGGCAGGTTTTAGTAGGTTATCCAGGAATCTCATGAGTATAGGTACTTACTGGCTTCGTGCCAAGAGGATGATGGTACGTATAAAAGGGTAACGCGCACAGAAAGTTTCTTTGATTTATTGATGAGTTGCGCGACAATTCAACAATTAAAAGGAGTTTCACGACCAAATAAGAAGATGAGAAAGAGTAAAGAGGCATTTTAGAGAGGAGGAAAACCAATGTTAAGTATGGGACCTATGCGCCTCGTTTACCAGGCGTTTTTAACCTACAGAGGTGTTCCAGGCTGGCACAGGCCAGAAAGTAAGCAAAACCACCCTGGAACCCCCCTACCTCGCTACATTTAATCGGCTTACAACGTACGTTGTATACGTTACTTGTATAGGAAGTAAATGTACAACGTATCAGCCCGAAATATTGTAGCGAGGCAGGGGGTGGTTTTGTTTGCTTTCTGGCCTACGGAGGTACAGCCCATAAAGTTTGTGACAGCACTAGTAGGGGTCACCCCCTACCACGACTCACTAGCCAAATAGGGCAGTAAGCTTCACAACACCAAAACAAAGACGCGTTTGCATCAGTTCCTTATGATTTTACTATAGTAGTATATGCTCTCTAGTCACTTGAAAATGTCGACATTTCTTGACTTAGTTCTAAACTCTACGGCTATAGTAGCCCCTATAGGGCCTATTCCTCACCCTCCTATACGTTACTCGAAGGCCCCTCCTCTGTCACGCGATCAGAAACGCGACTGCCGCCTCCTACACTCAATCGGTTGGTCCTATAGCCAAATATATAAGAAGACAGGCTTTACTATACGGCAAATCGGCCATGCATGTGGTCCACAAAGTACAGCTACGCCTAAGAAGAGTACTGGGAGGCCTCCTATCCTTACACAAACTCAAGTCAAGGAGCTAGTCGAGTTTGTATGCGCGTCATCTGAGAATAGACAGATGTCCTTTTAAAAGCTTGCAGAAGTCTTAGATTTTGGAGTCAAGAAGCAAGCTATACGTTCTGCGCTTTTACGAGAGGGTTTCCACCGTCGACTGGCTATGCGAAAGCCCCCGATCTCCGAGAAGAACCGACGACTCCGTTTAGACTGGGCTCTTGAACATGTAGAGTGGACGATGGCACAATGGTACAAGATCCTGTGGACGGACAAGACTTGGATTACTGGTGGAAGGCATACGCGAACATGGGTAACTCGTCGTGCGGGTGAGGAGTGGGACCCTACCTGTATCGTTGAGAAACATCAAAGGAAGAAGGGATGGATGTTCTGGGGCTGTTTTCACGGTCACACGAAGGGGCCAGGCATTTTCTGGGAGAAGGATTGGGGGTCTATAAACAAGGACTCCTATCAAGCACATACGGTCCCTATTATACATGGCTATATAGAGCTTTGTAAGAGGGAAGGTATACACTTAAAACTGATGCAAGACGGGGCTCCTGGACATGCGGCAGGTGACACACAAGAAGACCTTAGAGAGAGGGGGGTAATTGTGATCTTCTGGCCTCCCTTCTCTCCTGATTTAAACCCTATAGAGAGGGTATGGCATATTATAAAGAACTACCTTCAGGACAACTACCCTGAAGTAATGTCATATAACCAACTGAGGTCTGCGGTTCAAGACGCGTGGGAGAAGGTGGGCCAGAGTGAGTTTTAGGAGCTAATTAATAGTATGAAGGCTCGCTGTCAGGCTGTGATAGACGCAAATGCCTTTTTACAAAGTATTAGAGAGAAAAGAATGAGTTCTGAAGTTTTATTGCCCTATTTGGCTAGTGAGTCGTGGTAGGGGGTGGCCCCTACTAGTGCTGTCACAAACTTTATGGGCTGTACCTCCGTAGGCCAGAAAGCAAACAAAACCACCCCCTGCCTCGCTACAATATTTCGGGCTGATACGTTGTAAGCCGATTAAATATAGCGAGGTAGGGGGTTCTAGGGTGGTTTTGCTCACTTTCTGGCCTGTGCCAACCCGGAAACACCTGGTTTCGAAAATAATGTAGCGAGACCAGGGGTGTTTTTGTCCGCTTTCTGGTCTATGCCAACCTGGAACACCCCGTCTCGCTACATTATTATGGACTAATACGTTGTAGGTGAAGGCTGAGCATGCTGGTGGTACAGTGGGGTGACAAAAGTCTGAATTCCCCCTGCCGCCACGCCTCACCTTAACCCTATTAGGCCATTGTTATGATGCTGCTTTCCCACGCGTCTCTTCTCCTTTACAACTCACTTTTTCTATCAATAATGATTCGCAAGGAACTATCGCCTTAGCTACGCTCTCGGATCTGCGAATTACGAAGTATTGGCTATAGCTACACTCAAATACGGCGCGTTAACCCTGAAGTCAAACTCTCTACGATTAAAACAACAGTTCGTCGTGAAGCCTTACGACAAGATAATAAAACACGACCACGCTCTAGCGCACCTCGTAAGCTCTCTAATGAGGGACAGGGATCACTTGTATGATATTATAAATCATATAAACCCACATATTGAGAATCAAGACCTCTGTCGTAAAGTCGATAATAAGGTTAAAGAACGGACGATATAAAGGCTTATGCGCGAATTAGGTCAAAAAAAAGTGGCGTACAAAGACAAAGGCCTGAAATCAAACCCGACCACGCTAAAGCACGACCCACTTAGGCACGTACATACGAACACTATACATCACAAGACTAGCAACGCGTTAAGTGGTCTGACGAGTGTAGTGTAGAGAGGGCTGTAGCCATATAGCCTGTGTAGACATTCCTACGGCCTTCCGAACAGCTTATATAAGGGGATGTAAAAAAGAGGAGGGTTGGAAAGGGGGTAAAGAAGATACTTTGGGCAGCATTTAGGCAGGATGTTCGTGCGGGTCTTGTGCCACTTGATGGAGACCTGAATCTCGAAGGGGAGCTATTACAGGAAGGGTGATAGTAGAAGTGTACTAGGCCTACCTACCGATAATCCTTCGACCTGGCGATATCTTTATGCACGACGGGGCTGCTGTTCATATAGCACGGGTCGTTACAACTATCCTTCGAGAAATGGGAGTCACTGTTATGGTATGGCCTCCGTATTCGCCAGATCTGAACCCAATTGAGAACCTGTGGGCTATTATGAAGGTGGAGATTTATAAGTTACACCCTAAGCTTGAGTTTGCGGACGATACGGAAGAGACACTACGTGATTTAGTTGAGGCAGCAAAGGAGGCATGGCATGCAATTGATCAAAATGTACTATATAATTTGTCTGTTATAATGCCCCACCGAGTTAAGGCTATTATAGAGACAAAAGGGCAGTACACAAAATACTAAATAACCTCATAAAATCGTCTTTTGTTTATGTGGAAAAGCAGCATCATAACAATGGCCTAATAGGGTTAAGATGAGGCGTGGCGGCAGGAAGGGGATTCAGACTTTTGTCACCCCACTGTATGATACACGGGTAGTTCTTCTCTAATCTCAGCCACTCAACGTCGAGTGGGCTTACGTTGTATGCATATGTTTTCATCCATTCCCACCACTCATGAGAAGTGAGTGTGGACACTGGAGGAGAGCAGACAGAGCCTCATCCTTCCCCAACTGAACTCCTGTTGTTAGAATAACTTGTTCAATTGCACTGATAAAATGGCTTGGTTTGGGAACGATATTGATGGATAAAGATGATGGAATTCTAAGTGTGCAAGGAGGGGTTATATGCCTCAGTAGCTGACTCAGCTAAATAAGCAATTATTCTGACACCTGTAGTCATTTCCACATAAAAGTACCACATGTCCACAATTCCGTTCTTCATCGCGAACACCAAAAAATCCTTTAGCATTCGCAAATTAGCTTCTCCAATTATTCGTTCTTGTACATTTCTCTAAGATAACGTACTGCGCAAGCAAAAAGAATTTCTTAAATCGTCAACTTCACAGGTTTTTAAGTCGCTCTGGTCCGAACCCAAGGTCTATCAACACTTCAAACTTTTAAATCACTCACAAACTTCCTTCACGCATAAAACCTATAAACCTTTCTATGAACATCTCCACCTTAAATCCAACTCAAATTGTTTCATAGGTCAAGTCCAAAAACAGGCCTATACTCACATGCGAGGAACAACGTATCACGTGATGGAAATCAAACAAACCCTCTCAAATCATTGGTGATCTGCGAACGTGATAAACGTGTATGTTGAGCTGGAGATGGATGTGTGAAACTAGAGGGGCGTTGAATGCAATGGTTTCGCGAGATGTTCATACCTCAGAGCAATACCCATCTGGAAGTATCTTATCTGAAGTGGAATAATGCTGATTTGGATTTAAGCCATTCTGTAAAATTTACTCTGATATCTCTGCTTCTATTCATCTTATAACTCTCAGTTGTTTGATTTGATATATATCCACACTTATAGAATGTTTTAAGGATAATTTCAGTTCGCCATGATATACAGCAACGCGGGAACATGTGCAATACGAGGTCGAAGCTGGTGACGTTCAGAGCGCTTGTCATGTTATGTGGTATAGCTTTGACATGGCTGCAGCAGAACCATTCGAGATAAAGCTTTGCCTCATCCGCACCACGCCCGGCAAAAACGTCTGCTGATTCGCGAATTGGCCGCCGCCGAAATCGAGGGGTTCAGAAAGAGCCAGAATGGCATAAGTAATCTTAGACCTAGCACATTGAAAGTTTCACACTCTATATAACCCAAGAAACACATTGAACATCCAATATCCGTGTAGTCATTAATTCATTAGGTGATTGCCTGTCCTAGGTACCCAACTCATCGTACTTCCTCGCAACATAAATCGCACTTCATTTTCGTGAGCGACAACCAAAACACCCAAAACCCACCACTATCCAACCTTGTGATAGAAGTACTCAATAATTTGGCCGACTAGCAAACCTCATCAATCCAGCCCCGACATCAAAAACCGCCAGCACATTTCTAAAAAACGGGTCCCCCAAAATATACGGTTCCGCCCCACCAGTAATCGTAGACCTACAGACGCCATTGAATTTAAAAATCATATCCTTTGTGTTGAAAAACAAAGTTTGTCCAGATATTTTAACGCCAAAGTATGGCGCTTTTGCATTACAGGGTACAGTATAGAGACCCTCGCTAGGATCATAAACGGCAGGAGGAACGAACTGGGCATTGACTGCGTCGGCGATTTCTTGTGGGAGAAGATTAAGAGATGTCCCGGAATCAACGAGATGAAGGATTTTAGAACTATCAAAGGCAGTCAAATTTGCTGTGGTAGTTGCGGGTTCAGCGACACGGTCTGAGTGATTTCTTCGGCCGAAAACGAAGGCGTCGGGGTAGATGCTGTAGAATTGGTAGGTTGGAGAACTGACATCGCCGGCGAAGGGGAATTGAGTTTTTACGATTGGAGAGCTGATGAAAGGGCTGGAGACCTTCACTGGGGGAATGCCGCCTATGGCGAGGACACCGGCTAATCCGTTGGCGGGACCACGTTCGATCGCGAGGGAGAAGATGGGGAGGACGTTGTTTTGCTTTACCATGGTGGTGAAAATGGGATCGTAGGGGGCGTGAGGGGCGTTGAAGTCGTTGTTTGGGTCGTCGCCTTTGAATGCGGATGTCCTATGATGTGATCAGCATTTCAACTAAGACCACCTTTGAGTACAGTCCAATTGAGTAGCACGCAGACTCCTAGAAGATATCTAGTTCGCACAAATTCTCCCCCAACACCGAAGAGAAATCAAAACACAACTTACAATCCCGGATACCCCAAGCCCAACAACCCACTCGTCTGCCCATCACCCCTCCAATACGCCATAGTCATAACAGCAATCTCCTGTTTCGGCACCTCAATCCCCGCAATCGCCAAATTCTCATACCCCATCAAGCCCGCAATGGCCGAGCCATCACCATACTGAATATTGAAATTCTCATGGGGAATCTGCTGAAACGTAGATTTATCGCCCTTGAAATTGTAGGTCGCGCCGAGTCCGCAATAGTTTTGAGGGACTTCGAAGCCGAAGTCTTGGCAACTGAAGTTATTTCCGGCTATCCAGGTATCGCTTGAGCCGGTATCGAGGATCATTTCAAAGTCCTGGTTTGAGTTACTGATAGTTTTGGTGACAGAGAGAGTTGATTTACTGTGCCGCCGATGGTGAGAGTAGCTGCGAGTTCCAAGCCGTAGTCAAGAGAAAGGACTTTGGCGACTCCATATGCTTTTCGCCATAAACTGACCTCTGAACTCGCTTTCCTTGATATCTGAACAACATGAGGGGTAGTGGCAGTGGGGCTTCGAGCATGAATACCACGTGCATTGTAGGACTGAGGAAGCACCCCCGCTTCAGTCAAAATAGATAGAGTCAGGATAAGAAAAGGAATGTTAAAGAGTGGAGAGAGAGCCATGGCTAGGAATTGGCGATGTCTTTGGACAGGAGTGGAGAAATTGTTGGAGAATATGAGATGTGAAGAGAGTGTGGAGGGGCATTTTGTAACTCGAAGTATGTGTAACGAGATATCATTCCTGTTCCACAAAAACGTTGAACTTTGCTTAAAACTGCAGCTGCGCGTCCAAATTCCCCAATTTGGAAAGCACGCCGACTACACGTTTAGCAGAACTGTCAGCAACCGCGACAGGCGAGAACGACGATACTCGAAACGCAAGTGGCCGGTCCCCGACTTTGATATCCTGCTCATTTGTAGAGCTGTGGTTCCGAATGTCGGAATAAGGTTCGAGCTAAATGCAAAAGATGTGCCTTCTTAAGTATCATCGCATGCCGATGCAACCAACGTAACAGTGAAAGCAACTCCAAAAGGAAGGATCAGCGTAAAGGGAAGTTCGAATAAACGTTACACATATTCTATATTCCGACAAAGTCATGACCCCAGCATAAGGTGAAATCTGTCTTTTGCGCCTCTCATTGAGAGGCGATGCTATGATCAAAAGGCTCTAGGGAGATGGCCCCAAACCCCATGACTAAAGAAATGCCCCTATGCACCATTAAACTAAAGAGAATGCAAGACCAAATGCAAATGCCGTCTAATTTCGGTCCAGTCTCCGCCTCAAATTCCTTGTTCTCCGCATAAGTTTCTTATACTTGTGCTTCTTCATCTTCAACTTCCTTTGTCTCTTCACACTGATAGCAAGCATGCCGTCCAACTGTACTCCTCGTTGTATTCTGTGGAAACGCTCCTGTCGTGCTTGCATACGGTCCAAGAAACGTGTGCTTGGGCGGTCTTCTGCGGATACAAATGGCGTGTGTTCTGCGTGATACAGAATGTCGCCATCCTCATTTGTTGACTCTTGAATGGTAAGTACGGCTGTGTAGGTTCTGTGCTGGACCTCCCGATGCTCTGAAGCAGCCTCAGCTCCTGCCGCAATAGATTCTGGTGTGTCCATCGGTACGGGTGCCGGGGGAGGATTGAAAGGTGTGTAACGGCCTGAGAGGATATGGCGAGGGAAGTTCATAGCAGACTCTTCTGGGGCCGCATCAAGGTGCTGCACCTCTGCTTTTCGATATGACTCTGCCGTTATAGCCGCTCGTAGCTCGTCTGTCGCCTCGTTCCATACCTTTTCTTGAGCTGGCTCAGACTCCTTTGACGCGGCATCCATCCCTTTCACAGCCCCTAATCCTCCAACCTCGAGTTTTTCGATTGTGTTTGACAGAAATGACATTACTTCCGCCGGCTTGGAATTCGACCTCGTCCGAGGGGTAAAGATAGCCGCGAATGAAGCTTCTGTCACATTTTTGGGAAAGCTATTCGTAAGGGATATGGGGCGATGGAGGGAGAAGAAATCGGAGGCAGAAATTTCTAAATCACATTAACACGAATCCAATCATAGCTAGAGTTTCAGACTTACGGTTTGGGGCGATATGCGATGTACTAGGTACACTTGGCAAATTATGTGAGGAATCCTCTTTTCCCTTTGCCGATGCTGTGCTATCTCTTGCCTTCTTCCTACTCGAACGTGTAGCCTTCTTTTCCCCATCGGGCCTCGCCTGGGCGGGCGCTGTAGGCACAGTCTGCCCTTGAGCTACGCCATTCGATCCATCTGCAGGACTGGACGGTTTCGAAGACGAGTATCGTCTCTGGTGACTTCGGTAGGAAAGAGCTTGAGAGGCCGCGGCTCGGGGGGCGGAAGTTATGAACGAGGACGCAATGGGTATCGAAGGGGCAGTAAAAGCTACCCTCCGCACAGATGACGAGAACATGCCTCGCTCAGGTCTGTAAAAGAGCGTATCGTAGGAATTAGGTCTTGAAGATTAGAGGTGGAGTCGTTGGGATGGGCGCGAAAGCGGAACAGGCTTGCAGCGAGAATAGCCGCCTCTTAGTTGGAGGTCACGTGCAGCAAGATCACCTCATCTTGGCCTTCCAAGGTTCTCGTTGTCTTCTCGAACTTTTGCTTCCTCATACCGTATTAAACTGAAGGAACAATTCCACTCGCAAAATAAGTGCATACTTGGTAGTGCACCGAAGTCAAAATTCTCTTTCAGTTGTTTGCCTTGGATTGATGCACCATAGGATATGGAGTGCCTAGGCTATGTTCCCAGCAGCTTCGTAAACTCCGGAGCTTGGATTTTGGATCATAAATGATGGCATTTCAGGTATTTTTACAAATTTTTATTTTTTTTGTTGATTTTACATCCATTTCTCTTCCATCTTTCCATCAGTATCCTTTCAGAAAACACCAATAATCTCAACACTTTTCATAGCACAATCCATCGCCCTCATGTTTAAAAAGCCACTCTAACATAATTTTGCACAGCTCTCCATCCATGTCCAAATCTATAATCTAATTAGATAGTAAAGCCTGGGACATCTATCAAGATGGAACACTTATCCTTAGCGTTTTTTGAAGGTGTAACCCATCAAACGAACCACTCTCATACATCAGGAATCATGGGCTTGCCAACCCATAGCTCATTAACTTCCGATAGGGTGTGCGAAAACGAACCAGTAGACGAGGAAAGCAATGAGTCCTAGGAAAATCACCAAGCACCAAGTGTACACGAGGAGATACGCCACTCTTTTATGACGCTTCTCGAACGACGAACATTGACCATTTGTCGACCAGGTCATGAAACAATCCAGGAAACCAGCCCCGAAAAGTAAAAGCAGAGGTGGAAATATCGCGCACAGTAGAAGCACAATGAGTGATATGTTCTTCTTCTTGCGGATCATGTTAGTTTCTGCCGATGCTTCACGGTGGAAGATAGTAAGTCGCGGGGCCTCGAACAAACGTTTCTGTGCTCCAACATTCTGCTTAGAAGTTGCAGCTCCGCCTGGCATGCTTTTCTGGGAGCTGAAGATACCATCAGCTTTGGCGGCTTCGCGAATTTGCTGCATTTGTGGGCCACTGTAAAGTTGCTGCCAGCTATTTCTCTTTGGTGGTGCCAAGGGGGAGCGATAGATGAAGTCATTTTCTATATTTTCGCCTGTGCTGGTGGTAGACGCGCCAAATTGGGTAGACGACCGGCGACGAGCGAGAAGCGAAAGAGGTCTGAGGGTATTGGTTGGGAAATTTCGAATGCTCCGAATGCTCCCTCGTCGGAACTGACCAGAATGTTCTCCCTGATGACCCCAAGTGGCAGGCTTTGAATCCGGTCTCAACCGTACTCCTTGGTAGAAAGCACCCGGTGGTCCCTTCATGAATAGCTTACGGTCTTGAGACTGCTTGAGAATCTCTTTATGACCATACGAGCTAACCTCTCCTAGCACATCCATTTGGCTTTTACTTTGCCACTCTATGATCGCAGAGTTTCGCTCAGATAATGGGATTGCATCTTGAACGATGTTACCTCTTTGATAGTCTCGACCAACACCATCACAATATGGTTGAAAGGCATGATCAGCAGCCACAGCCGGATTTCTATACTTCCACGGATTGTAGTTCTCTGGGTATAAAGCTGCAATTGCCTGGTCTTTCTGAGGAGTTTTTATGGCTGGGCCAGGATCACCAAAATTATCCATCCAGCTATCGTCTCGATCAGAGCGGTAGAATTGGCGGCTCTGTCTAACTTGGTTTTCTGCGACAGGAGCTCTCTGATCAGTAGCATCGTTCCCATTGCTATTGGTTTCTTCTTTTGCAGGGAGTGGAAAAAGGTTTTCAAGACCACGTCGACGCTGGGGACCTCGTGCAATTGGCATTACTTCTGGAGGCGTGACTTGGAAAGGGTGGGCATGCATTACCCCCAAGGGCTGAGGAGTTGTTTGGAAAGGGTTATGGAGTTGACGAATTCTTGTCGAATCGGCCAGATACCCATTGACCTTATGCTCTCTGAACACGGGAAGAAAGACAGGAATGCGAGTCTTCTTCAAATTTCGTTGTCGGTAGTCTCCACAATATTGAATGTTTCCCGGATGTTGTGCAATTCTCTCAGTTGAGCTGAAAGAATCAATCTCAGGGACGTGAGTACTCATTGTGCCATCCTCTGAATGATCTGCGATACTGCTCCCTGCTTGGCGAACATCACCTCCAAGGAAAACAGTCACAGGGCCTTTCCCAGCCAAGCTATCACCAACGGTTTCCCAATCATTCACATCATCTTCTGTTGCCGAAAGTTGACGCGGTAGTTTAAACGGAGGCGTTACATATCCGCGAGGGGAATCGGGAGGAGAATCCGGGAATGCGCCATTGTGATTGATGGCCACGCGAACTACGTTCTGCTGTTGAGTCGCAACAGAATTCCCCGCAATTGCATGTTGATCGTAAAAGGATCGTGCAGGTGGAGCTACAGCTTGGCTTCCTCCCCTGACGCTCCCCGAATCTGAAGGTGGGGTGATTCCAGCGTTTCGCCGAAGAAGTGATCGGATGGCTTGATAAGTAGACGTCTCGCTTGGCAAATCAGCATATCGATCTGGTGCTGACGTAGTGATGCTGCCATCGCTGTAACCACTGATACCGCTTGCTCGCCTCAAGGCCTTGCTCACTTCCCGTTCAAGTGGCAATCTATCTTGCACATTGACTCTCTGGCTTAGTTGACCACCATACAGAGATGCCGGGGATACAGCAGCCTCTGGGCGTTGCGCGAAGGGATTGCTAGTCTTCAAGTGATGAGAGGATTGCTTTGACCGCGTATTGGAGTCTAACATCTGACCTTGGGTAGGGCTCAGGAATGGGTTCTCGTTTGCCGGTCCTGCTCCTTTTGTGACCTGGAGGAGGTTTCTCGTATCTCCATTGGAGGACGAGTATCCAACACCGTGAGAAGTACTGGAACCAACATCTTCAACGGCGAGATGATCCCTCTCCTTGCCAGACATAGTAGGTTTCATAGGATACTCTGGAAAGCAGGTGCCTTTCTTTCGCGCTGCCACAGCCTTCTCACGAAGTTGGGCAGGAAATGACTTCTTCTGTCTTCTTAATACCGGGCTAGACGGAAAACCATGGCCAGAGGCTCGCTCATTCCAATAATCGCGAGAACCGGGAGGATGATTTGGCAGATCGGGCTCGCTCTCACCAGCGTTCGATTCGCCATCTTCGCTTTGCATGTAATGTCTGTAGATATTGCCCACAGTGCTTCCCTCAGGAATAGATGATGCATCGTATGGCCCATTTTGCGTTTCAGAATGTCTACGAGAACGCGTACCACGTCTGCCACGGAGGCGTCCCTGCCTGAATCTACCATCATCCACGTAGAATGCAGCGTAACCATCCTCATCGCTATCTTCATATTTGCCAAGATCCGAGACCTCATCTCTCATTCTGTGGTGGAACTCGCCATCTTGTGACGATGTTGGTCTAGCGGCAAGGCTGTCGGGATAGATCGATGAGTTGTGCTGTGTGAGAGCTGCCTTCTCCCCAATTTCTTCAGCGGGTGCAAGTGTGTGAAATGAATGGGCACTTTGGATCCGATCACCCCTATTCTCGACACATGAGGGATCGGCCGCCAGATTTAGTCTTGCTAGGCCGGCGCTTTTGAGATGTTGCTGTGGGTTGTAATGTGTTGTTAGCGGAGCATAACATGGTGCGTCAACTTGAGATTGAGCATGCGTGTTTCCAGGTTCGAGGTCTTGCAATGGGATAGAGTTTTCTTCATCAATCGCCTCGTCTGTATGTCTAGAACCAGCTCGATGTCGAGATCGAGCAGACCCCGACGTGATTGAGGAATGTGCAGTTTGCAAGTCATTGAAAACCGCACGGGCTGGTGTGTTCTTGCGCACAAGAACATTGTTCTCTGATTCATTGGAGAGATATTGAGAGCTCAGTCCACTACCGAAACCTGGATATTGTTTCATTTGTCTCCTCAACTCTTCGGAGGCCTCAGCCGCGTCAGAGCCACGCTCCGATTTCGATCTCGCCATCAGAGGATTTTGGCGCACATCGCTGTCGCGCACTGGAACATAAAATTCTGAATTCATGTCGAGATCATTTCAAGAAGAAGTGGATTTGGTGCTACAACTTGTGAAAATAAAGACGCGCTTCTAGTGCAGCTTGGTAGTACTCGACTCCGCAAGATCCAGGTTAGAATTTGATGAAGTAGTTCAAGATCGATGAGCTGGCGCCTGCTCTGAAGAGAAGATGGAATCGCTTGGGCGTCGCAGGCTGATTGGACTGGTTCAAGAGTTAGCAGTCGCAGGACTGAAGTCGCTAGAGTGACTTACAAGTTACTCTGATGCGACACCTAGAGTATACGCGTGCGTGCGCGCGTTCTCTAGATTCGAAATGTCGAGCAGTAACACAAAATATTGGGGAATATCGATGCGGCTGGATTTTCGATTTCGATAGATGTGGTTGTGGGGGAAGGTAGAAGGAACCTCCGATTTGTTTTTGACGCGTCTCCGAAAGTGAGTGTGTAATCGACTGTTTGTTCACGCCAAACGTGAATTTTGAATGAGCTCCCTGATGCAGTGTCCACCAATAGAAGCGAAAGCTAAGGGACTGGAAGAAGCTCTCTAGAGGTCCATGGAACGGTGATGAGAGTCTGCGTCTACTTTGTCACCACCTCTCCCCTCCCTCCCAATGCACTCATCGATCCTCCCTCCTTCATCCGATGAATTCCGGGAGAGACTTCTGTCAATGATACAGTCAAATCAACACACCCGGCTTTGACCAGCAGCCAGAGAGTCTGTGATGCTCACTACCTGCTATCATCCATGGAAGGCACTTCACACAAAGAAATGGAAATGGAGTTGGAGCACTTGCCGCGTGATGGCACAGCCATTCACTATTGAAAGTTAGATTTCCTGTAATGCATGCTCGCTGTGATTGTAAGAGAGGTTGATCAACAAGATTTTGCGGGGTGTGCTGATTTGACTTCAAGTTAAGGAGATATTGTGGTCTAGGCAAGTGAAGCAGTCGCTGCTTCCCAAACAAGTATGTTTAAGGCCACTGACATCATGCAAGCTCAACAACACTACTGACCAGGGCAATTCTCGTCTTCTCTTGCCTTTTCAATTGCTCCTCCATTTCAAGTTCCAAAGTCTGCTCGCAGGTGAAGGGAGACAAGCTCAACCATCTTTGACGAAAGCTGCCGGCAAGGACAAAGTTCTCCACAATTTACAAGACAAGGGCCATTCACCTGGATCGGGACAAATTCATGCGAAATTCCTGGCTTTACAGCGGCAGAGTTCTTGTAGCAGTGTTTAAGGGCACCTGGGGACCTGTTACCAATGCCTACATATATACCACTCCCCCCACCTTCCCGGCTGTATGCTGGCCTCGGGGCGATGTACTCTTACTTAACACAAGGGGGTTTCTGAGTCGATTGAATATCGGGCGTATATTAGTTCCGTAATTGTGACATCTCTATCACAAAATCCATGGCTCACTTGTTATCTTCTGTTGCGGTGAGACTTACTAATAGGCCAGGCACTAGTTGCATTGAATGACGGTACATTATTACACATGCTATCGACTTGGTGTGCAAATCAATTTCCTTTGGCATTTCGTGGGTATAAATGCTGTTGCTGGAGGATCCCTTGCTAGTCGATAATTCATCGTTGCTGCTGTCGTCTCTTCACAGCACAGCGAACCTTGAAGGAGCTCTAGGCGCACGGGCATCTCAGCGATCTATGCATCTCTTCAGGGACCCAACCCTTGTCTCCGACTTATCGATTAGATTCCAGCCCGAGCTCGTACCAACTACAACATCATCACTCTTTCATCAGGTCAGCCATGGAGACTCTCCCTTCAGAAATAGTATTTCAAATTGCTCGCTGTAAGCCTCTAATAGTCTTTTGCAATCAACTCTTGACTGACGCGTTCTTTCTTCAGTTCTAGATCCTCTTGATTTTGTCACTCTACAACTCGTCTGTAAGAGATTCTTAACACTTGGTCGAGATAATTCCTTTTGGCGAGAGCAGTGCTTTGAGCATTCGACCTTCCTCAAGTCTCTCCGAAAACGGCGAGAGCTTCTTGCAGAGCATTCCGAGCAGGAGAATCATCTTCGAGACCTTGCGAGAGCCTTAGCAAGTGGAAATGGAATTGGGGATTCAAGGCTGGCCGGGCCACGAGCCGAGGCGCGCGACCTCAAAGAGTTATCGAATGAAAAGAAACGAATAATGGCAAATTGGGACCCGAGTTATCCCGAAGAGAAAGTGTGCTGGTATGATGAGTATATTTCTCGGAATGCACCTATCAGCACCAGTTGGCTTCAGCAGCCTCGCAACCGAGAAAGTGCCGAGCATGAGCATATGGAAGCGCGTGGGATGGGTCTATACACCGAATCAGGAGATTCCATATCGACCTTGATTGTAGCTCCATTGGATGATGGCAGCGTTTGTGTTTGGGATATTGCAGGCCGAGAAAGCCGGAAGGGGAGTATCATTGCTAGAAGCAAGCCGGGGATTCTGTCTGCAGAGTCTATCCTTCTCAGTCGATCTAAGCATCATCTGAAGATGGTTAACACGGGTGTCACTGAATGCGTTAGTGTGGACGACTCCCGCAAAAGAGCCTACATTGCAGTTCAAAATAGTAGGTTTAATCTGATCTTAAAACGAAGTCTCCGATGTGCTCTCTTGCGCACAATAAAAAGTGTGGATGATTTGTAAGGGGCCATGCTAACAATATGCAGGGCTTGTCGAGATTGACTTGGAAACACTATCCACAATCAGCAGCGAGCAATTCCCGTTCCCGATAACAACACTTTCGGAAGTCAAGCATCCTTTGCCCATAACCGTTGGCACCAACCGGTCAATCTACCTCCATGATACTCGCAATCGAGGCCCAGGCGGACAGTCGTCATGGGATCAATCTGGTTATCTGGATGCCTATAACCTGACTTTTGGCTCAAACTCGCGTGATTTCCGAAGTCTCCTCAACCCTGCTCCAAGCCCTGTTTATTCCCATCTATACCATCCGGGGCCACTAAGTATTCTACATCTGCCAAGCTCCGGCGATGAGTGGGACGGTAACGGGGATATCTATGTTGCAGGGCGGTTCCCGAGCATTTTGAACTATGATCGACGATACTTCCCGAAAGTGCGTGGAACAATACATTCTGGCGCCCGGTTGTGCTCGATGGCATCACTGCCTCATCCTTTCTCGTCAATAGATAAAGACCTCGCAAGGGTGGGGGAACTCTCTATTGAACAAGTATGGGAATCTAAGTCTAGACCCGGAAAGACCCTAATTGCCTGCGGTGAGTATAACAGTAAAGGATCTTTGGAAATGTATGGACTGTCGCCAGACCCTCTTATGTCCAACATTTCTTCGGGCGGATCTGCTGGTAGCCTACAGAATTCGACCTACAAGAACCGACAAACAGCGTCGGGGTCCAAATTGCTTTCTGTGGTGAATCATGGAACACGAATCGTATTTTCGGACGGAAATGGTAATCTCAAATGGGTCGAACGGGATGGGTCCACAGAGACACGGAGATGGAACATCGCCCACGGATCAGTTGAAGCGCCCATGGGAATGTTTGGGACAGAGAGTGGCTCCTACATGGACTCGGGCTCCAGCGACGTCGTCCTTAAATTGGCAAATACTCACAACGGGCGCGGCGAAAAACCCATCACCGAGAATGACCTGGTTTTGTGGACTGGTGAGAAGATAGGGCTGCTCAGCTTTTCTGGCAAATCCGGCTTCACAGCGGAAACGTTTGAGGAGAAAGGACCTCAAACTGCCGAGGAGGCTCACAGGGAGAGAGAAGAGCGCAATTATTCCCAGAACATGCGCAGGGCACTTCAAGCCAATGCGGATGAGGTCAGATTTATGAGCGGCTTAGGTCTTGGATTCGGAGGAAGCAATCTTCCATGAAGTGTGGGACAAGATTCTTTTGCTTTTTCCGAGACACCTCACAGCCGTGTTCGAGAAACAATTCGTGTATAACGTGCACTCACAGTAATATGCCTAGCGTTCAGGCGGTCATTTAGAGCAACAACGAAGGTTCGCGACCTGCTTCAAGGAACTTCATATAGGTATGGCGAAAACTCTACGATTTCCTTCGTCGCCGTGAGGGGCCAGGCGGAGAGTTCGTCGATCCAATCTCATGAGGCGTCCCAACGAACGATTGGGGGAGGATGGTGTTCTTTGTACTAGGAAGACCTCCTCTGGGACACAAGGGGTCTGCTGGGAGCGAGTGGGCGCTGTGGGGTAGTATCCGAGGATTTCTTGACAGTTGGCACTTATCAACAACAACGCCGCGTAGTGGACAAGCATCAATAGCCAGTGCCCTGAGTTGACAGACACAGGCCTTAATAACCAGAACAACTCCGGTGCAGATCAGCAAGACCTTATACTCCACGTTGCAGCCCGCTGAGTCCGAAGCCTCATGGAGAGCCTGCTCCGCTCAGCTTCCGGGATCTCTTTCGGCGGATCACCGCGCACCGAATGCGTCTCAACTGGTCTGAAAAGGTCTGAAAACGAGGCAAACCCTTTGATCGTAGCGAGAACTTTAAATTTGGTGGCAGGTGCAGGGGGCAAGTGGTGCGCACGACAGCCTTGTTTTACGGTCGCTTTTCATTGGATCCAGCATTCCCAAGCACTTGTTCACACCGCTCTTAATCGCCTCCATGCCAACCCCTGTTCTCAACATTCACGTCCACCAGCACAATTCTGCATCTGATACTTCGTACTGACGCTTCGTGCACCAATATTCGGCACCAATTTGGCGGTGTTTGACGCTGCGAGCTCTCGAAAGGACACCGCCAAAGGCTTGTCTCGTATGCCGCTTATAGTGTCAAGTAGACCACGCCGGCCTCAATAATTCGCCCCCGTATCATGCGCTCTCGCCACCACAATGCAGCCCCCCAACTGGTCAGCACCTCACGGATGTGTCCCACAAGACGCTGGTAGGGAGGTACAAGACAAGGTCAGCCTCGTGCCCATCGCCAGTTCCATGCTGGTCCATCCAGGAAATAGAGTGGCAGAGAAATCTCATCTGTTCCCACGTATCTATTAGCAGGCTGCATACAACATCGTTTTCAGCGTTAAATCGGATCCAGGTCTCGGGCCCTGCCTTCGTCAGTCAGCCTCACTTTTTTCATCGCAGCATGCACGGGTCGTCCGTCTGTGACAACCTTCAATCTTTTTAGCGAAGTTTGAAGGCCTGTTTGTCAATTTGTTTGAACTTCGAAGAAGTTGATATTACTACCGTTCCCCATCTCGCTAGTTGCTGGGTTCGCGTATATCGTTTTCAAGTCACTGCATTCATGGCTTCTTTATTCACCAGAGGCTCGAGCCCGGAAAGCACCAAACCATTTGAGAGACGACGTTATGGAGGCCATGGAGGTGTCCCTCGGAGACCGAGGAGTGGTTCTCCCCGATCTTCAACTCCATTGCGCTCTTCCCCACCATATCAACCGCAATGGCCACAACAACTTCCCACGCCTACGATGACGCCAAGCAGCTCGACTGTCTCTCTGAGCCTGCCAATCGAACAGAACCAGGGTATTACGATGGAACGGACACCGTCGGGGAATTCTATTCTGTCAGATACACCATTCGAACACCAATATGACCATACCTTATGTACCGACAAGAAAGCTGCACGTTTAGTAGAGAGCCATTTTCGGCAAGTCCCTCATGGGCGAAAAAGAGAACGCACGAAACATGAACGCATTCTTCGGCGCTTAATTAAATTGGACGATCCACTTGATGATGGCACTATTGATGATGAGGCCCTCTTGGGGATACTCACTACCTGCGATTCTATCTTCTTTGGTGGTGCCCTCGCTGGGCGTGTAAACTGGGAGTGGTCATCACAAGATCGATATCAAAATGAGCTGATTGGAAAAACTGCCTTACGGCAGTGTGCCGACGGAAAAGGCTATGAGACCTTGATTGTGCTATCGGAACCAATTCTCAGATCTTCAAACTACGACCGGCGTCTCCTCCTCAAGACTTTCCTGCACGAATTGGTGCATTGCTACTTATTCATTCAATGTGGATTCGAAGCAAGAGGGAGAAAGGGTGAAGGAGGGCATACCGAGGGCTTCCATACCATCGCCAAAATAATCGATAACTGGGTTGGCGACACCTCGTGCCTGAGTCTTTGCAACATGAAAGCGAACTTGGATAACTTCCGCAAAGATCAACAACAACCAGTCGACCTTCGGTGGCAGATGCCTCGAGACGACCGCAGTCAATACCATTCCGGATGCAATTACAACCAGAGACCGGACCCGCAGTATGCGGACTACGTTGGTACTTCATACGATTACATTTACAATTAAACGTTGCGAGTGTGTTTGCGTTTAGCATGAGGTATCCTTTTCTTGTTCACAATACCCCTTCTCCTGTAGGCGGCTCTTTCATGGTCGGAGAACATGCACAACTAGAAGTCAAGCTTCTGAGATTCAACTGGCATCGATTATCGATTGCTAGGCCTCCGGGCCAATACGTTATTCAACTTCAAAAAAGTTGGACACAAAAGATTGTATATAAATTACGTTTCACGGCCGATCTGGGCAAGCGAGGAGTTTTGGCGCATATCTTCGTATTCACAAAATCATATAATTCCTCTTCATATTTATTAGTCTATCTGTCAATACATACAGTGCACACTTTCGGTTCCTCCTTCAAGTGACGGTGCAAGTGCAATTGCCGAGAACAGTACTCACTTGGCAGAGGATCTGCGTTACTTTGCAATGCTGTTGTTGATCTCATTTTTTACGTTCGTTCAATCCCTGTACTTTCATGCGAACATTCATGCAACGAGCGTCTAGTCGGAGAGGATGAGGCCAAGTGGATTTGACGCTAGGCAATTGAGTACAAACCAAGGGATCTGTTATGGCGATTTCTAAATAGTCTTTTAACTCGCAACTCATCACTTTCGTGTCAGTGGGAAATTTATATGGTGCCTTACATCATGGTGACAACAAAATGAGTAAAGGCTTTTAATTATTTCTATAATGAATTTAGAATGATATCTACACATTAAACAACCTACCTTCTCATCTCATCGTACCAAATTTCACTTAACTCCATTTGACAAGTGTTCGCGATCAGAATTTGCTCATTCCAGAGAAATTGTCGGCGAAAGAGTTCTTCTTATACCAGCCTTTAGCTACTTCAGCAAGTTGTTGTGAATTCAATATCTCAGAAAGCTATATTTCTCATAAATGATGAAGATTTCAGGAATTGGGACGGTCGGATGGTAAAGAATTTTCTTAGTGTGAACTGTTGGTGGCTTGAGCTAACCAGGCCGCAACTCATCCATTTCTGATATATCACCATCAGCAAAGTTAAAGAATGAAAACCATGCTGAAGCATCAAACTCAATTCCGCTTATTCTCAATCTCGCAATCAAACCATCTCAGGCAGCACACCGATCAGCAACACTTAGCGACCAAGCGAGGAAGTAAGGGTACTTGCTGCTTTGTCACCCCGCACTTGTGTACACTTACTCGCACGAACAAGAGACAAGATTCAAAGTGACTCATGCATACGTTTTCGCCTTGCATACTTCAGTTGACGCCTACTCGCGTGTTTCCCCGTTTCTTTTGATTGAGAAGAACCCCGCTACGCGCTCCTAAAGACGCGTCTTTCCTTCGCTTTCACTTTCGCTTCACCACTTCAATACAATCTTCTGTATTCTCAATCTGCGCAAGATCAATTCAATCTCTCACATCCATACTTTAATCAGGCCACTTTCCCAAGTTTTCAAACTCTTTCCATCTCACCTTCTCAGCACCAACATATCCTCAAACCATCTACTCAAATCACTATTACAATGGGAACCCGCGGCCTCCTCAGACTCATCAGCAAAGGCGTCCGTCACGACGCCTACAACCGCTGGGACTCCTGCCCCGTCATTCTCGCCACCCGAATCGTAGAATTCATCCTCTCACTTTCGAGCCATGGGATGAGATGGCCAAGCGTGTTGAAGAAATAACCGTTCGTCTCCCTCTCCTCCCTAATCAAACTCCTATTTCCGTGAAATATGCCAATACTGAACTATTATAGTGGGTCGACGAAAAGTCCCCCCTAGCAAAGAGTTTCAGGATTACTACACCAACCTCGGCCACCTAAACCTAGCCGTCAACGTCGAACGCCCAGACGACTGGTACTACCTCATCCACAAAATCCAAGGTGCGAAAGCTCTATCTGAGATTTCCAAAGGGGACCTCGAACGTCTCGATGATCGAGGTTCGTCCCCCTTTCCATTTCCCTCATCCTCACCCCTTCCTCACATCTTGCATATCCTAATCTCCCAATTTTCACAACCAACGAAACAAGAAAGTTCAGCGGGCGACTAATGACGAACAGTGGAATTCCTTCAGGACGGCCTAATGTGCGCATGTGCGTATTTCATTGACTTTGAGAAACGCGCGCTTGAGACATGGACGTCTAGCGAGAGATTTTCAGGGGAAGGAAGGGGGTATACGAATGTGAAGGTTGATGAGGCGTCGTTTGACAAGTTGGGGCCGGGGTATATGGAGGGGCTTGAGGAGAGGTTGAAGCGGGAGGAGGAGGAGGAGGATGAGGAGGACTGAGATCGATTTGAGAGGGAGTGGGATGTGTTGGGGAGGGTGGAAAAGGTGGATGTGGAAAGTGGGAATGGAGTTGAGAAATAAGATGGAAAAAGGCGGTTGGATAAAAAGAGGCTGTTTTGGATTTCCAATGTCCTTGTGGTTTCTAGGGACGGATGAGAACTATCTTGGGAAGTATGCGGACTGGTAGTGGGCACTTTGATAGCATGTTGATTTTTAATCACACTCGGTGTCTTTTTGGAGATTATGATACTTGGTAGTGTGAGCGAGGACCTTCTCCAACAAGGACATTGGATTATCTTCTCAAGTCACGCATCTTATTTTCATCCCTAAATCTGACTTAACAGTCCCAAAACATTAAACATTCTCCCTTCAAATAAAACGTAAGCTAGCGACTCATCACTTCAACACTGCGCCGCCATCTACACAATTTCCTTTTCAACGTATCCCCCATCACTACACGCACCACTCCACACCATCCGCAAGTTGAAATAACCTGTCAGAATGCCACCTGTCGTATCCACGAAATGGAACAAACTTTAAACATTCCTAAGGCTTAATACAAGTTCCACTAGCAAAAACATCGATTGAGAGATATTCCAATCGTCAAGGTGCATCGGCCTACTCTAGAGTTTCTTGTCGAAGTCATGTTATTTGTTTGCTATTTTTCATAGCGGTGGAGCGTGATAAGATATAAGGTGAGCAATATGGGAGGAGAAGTGATAACCGGAGCACACATCGATAATAAAAGATACGAGTGAACGGAAGAAATTTATGATGGCACAAAATTTACTAAAATGTATTAAATTGAAAGTTGGTAGAAGGATAGAAATGGGCTGTTGATTCGCCTTTCTGGTCACAAATCATCTGAGTATAGGAAAAGCAATCCGCGAAAGATGGCTTTTCCTGGACCCTGGCTAGCAGTGGCATACTAATCGTAAGATGTTTTGAAGCGATTGGTAGAAGAATCTGGAGACATTCTACAGTTTTATACATAGATTGTCACAAGAACTCGGTCATTATTCGAAGCCACGAGAAAGTGAGAAACCGTGGAAGAATTATGGGATTTGTAGTGTACCGGCGGAGGAAAAGCATGTTAGAAAAATGGAGAAGATCGAGAAGATATTTAGATGATGTTGAAAGCCATTCATTCAATGCTAAAAAGCTAAAGCCGAAGTAGAGCGCTTCATAATCGCCATATGTATCCCTACTGACATGGCTGCCTATCTCTCATTTGCAGTCCAGTCAATGCCATCTGCTGCACCATTACACAATGACTCGTTATTGCGTAAAAGCACAAACGTAATACTGTATATCATATCTCGCTTCGCTTTACTCCCATATCATCGATCATCCCTTTACGCTCCTCATCTCAATAAATTCTCAATAGCCCCCTGCACACTTCCACCGCTCCGTCGTAAGGCCTCAACATTCTTGTCGAAATCAAAGAAACCCATATCGTTTAGTTGCCTAAGTTGATCTGCGTATCGCTCCTCGGGTGGTCTCGTGTCTGCTGGTGGTGGAGGACTCGTTGGGTTTCCGGCTCCGAAACCACCACCGAGTCCGAAGAGATCGTTCATGCCTTGACCGCCTGTTCCTTGCATTAATTGATTCAATTGTTGCATCATTTCTGGCGTTGGTGGGGGAAGGCCTCCTGCTCCGAATGGGTTTTGTGCTCCTGCACCACCTTGACCGCCCATACCTCCCAATATTTGGTTCATTTGTTGCAACATCTCTGGTGTTATCTGTGGCATTCCTCCTCCGAATGGGTTTTGTGCTCCAGCACCACCTGCGCCACCAAAGAGTGATGCGAATGGGTTTGCTGCGTTTGCATCTGTGTTTGCGGATGGTGTGCCTTGTCCTGGTGTACCCTGGCCAGCTGATCTTGGAGCGGGGGGTGTTTGTGCTGGAGTTTGTCCTGGCGGGTTGAACATGGCTGCGAATGGGTTTCCACCTTGACCTCCAAGTCCTCCAAGACCACCACCTGGGAACATTGCGAATGGGTTCGGTGGGGCGTTCGTACCAGCTGTGTTGCTACCTGCTGCGCCCGCGGGAGTCGTATCTGTGACGCCTGGGGCTGGGAATCCACCACCGCCAGAACCGCCTTGCATCATCCGTCTAATTTGTGCTGCTTGTCGGAGAGCTTGTGGATTGGTCATCATTCGTCGGAATTCTGGCGAGGAAAGCATTTCTCGTGCGTGAGGATTGTCGCGTAGACCAGGTGTTTGCTGGATCATCATATCGATCATGGCGGGGTTATTGAGAGCTTCGTTAATAGTTTGTTGTACGTTTGGGTCATCCATCATCTGTGCGAAAGCCTCTTCACTAGGAGGAGCACCCATCTGAGTAATATTAGTATATGATCCTTATAGACTAATAGAAGAGACCTACACCACCATCTGCACCGAACATTTCTGCTCCTGGCAGCGCCATATGTCCAGCATATCGAGCACCAGTCAAACCAGCAAGTGGGTTGTTGGCTGTTCCCGCTGCCATATTTTGAGGAACTCCTGCTGCTGCTCTAGGCGCTCCACCTGAAGGAGAAGCTGAGCTTTCTGGATTTTGCTTGATATTGCTCTGTGCGCTCTTGACCATATGTATCGTATTGCCCGCCTTGATATTATATTTGCTGAGAGGATCCTCGTTCTTCATAACACGGCCAGAGTATATTAGACGTTGTCGATCTGCTGGTACTTTCTCGAAATCATCGCCAGCCAACTTCGTCTTTAGATCCAGTACTGTCGCCGCCTGCGACATAGTGACTGAGTGCATGCCATCGCTGGATGTCTTGACCTTGAAGGAGATTTGAGGATCGGTTTCTGGCGCAGCGTCGTCTGCCATGTTCCTGTGTTGCTTGCGCTCTAATATCTACACCGAAAGAGCTTGAGAGGGTGAGGAGGGGATCGATTTGTCGTTTGTGGTTCGTGGAGTTCGAAAGTTGTCGCGATTACCTGATCGTCGAAGTTGAGATAAAGACGAGGCGTCGAGGCGGCTATATGACGTTAAAGACCCCGGTCAACACGAAGCCAAACTCAACGACTAATAGCGCAGAGCTTTAACGATATAGCTTCAGTAGGAAATCGCAAGCTTCTAAAATCAAGCAGTGAATTCAGTGATGTTGTATTTTGATTTCGTGAATTCAAGCTCTGGTTTTTGCTTTTGCTGGGTAGGTAGCCTTCCGCGTCCCGCTTTATTCGTACACCCTGGAGTGGCTTGAGAAGCTCATAGATAGACATGGAATTGTGATCCGATCCTTCGTATTTTTCAAACCACCTGCTCAGTACTTCATATCGGTCTTCACAAACCCCGCACAGCTTTCCTTTTTTTTCTCATATCAAGAGGAATCAGTCTCAAGTTCGGAGGCACCTTCTCGAGTTGATTGGTTCTCAGATTTCAATCCTCGTTCAGTCCATACAAATCCTGGTATGCCAAGATATCCCAACAACGAGAATCGTTCATCTGAAGGTATCGAACCACTTGCCTTTCCTTTCCTCCGTGTAGCTTCCTAACAAGTCAAGATAAGTGTATTTCTGCAGTATTCCCCTGTCACAAGTAATTCTAGAGGATGGGAAATAATTCCAGCTACTTTGAATAGGTAAGTTTCACGTGATCTAGATTATTGATACCCCTGGAAGCCTCGGCTTAGATTGGGGTCCCCGCGATCCTCTCGGATATCAAGATCAACGGGAGCTCACATAACAAAACTCACTTCTTTCTCGTTTCAATTCAACACTTTACATTCACTTTCTCGTATCCGATTGCTATATACAAAGTCAATCATAGCCGTCATTCTTGTCCTTGTCAAAATCAACATCAATTAATCCTCAAGATGCGAGGCATTCAAATCAAGCAATATGTCAAGGTAAGCTCTCTTCAGATTCTCTCAATTGCTACAGAACCTTCAACTAAGCCATCAACTACAGGGCCCAAACGAACTCACCGTCTCCGACCTCCCAGACCCAACACCAGCAAAAGACCAATACCTAATCGGCGTCCACGCCTCCGCAACCAACTTCTTCGACCTCCTTCAAATCGCAGGCAAATACCAGCATCAACCTCCTCTGCCATGGATCTCCGGCTCCGAATTCGCAGGCGTCATCCTCTCCGTCCCTTCCTCCTTACCTAATAATCGAAAACCAAAATTCGCAGTAGGAGATAAAGTATTCGGGGCTTCGCAAGGAGGATATGCCACGAAAGTTGCTGCCAGGGAAGAGATGTTGAAGCCTGTGCCAAAGGGATGGAGTTTCTTCGAAGCAGCTGGACTCTTCGTCACTGCGCCCACAAGCTATGGAGCACTGGTCACAAGAGCGGGCGTTAAGGAGGGAGATTATGTGCTTGTCCACGCAGCAGCAGGAGGTGTTGGTCTCGCAGCTGTTCAAATTGCAAAAGCATTCGGAGCTACCGTCATCGCCACAGCCGGCACACCCCATAAACTCGAAGTAGCGAAATCATTTGGCGCAGACCACGCAATCGACTACACGGATCCCGCCTGGCCAGAACTAGTTAAGAAGTTAACACCAAAGGGAAGAGGTGTAGATATTGTCTATGACCCCGTGGGCATGATCGACAAGAGTACGAAGTGCATAAGGTGGAATGGACGCTTGCTTGTTGTTGGGTTTGCGGCGGGGAGTATTGAGAAGGTGGCGATGAATAAGGTGTTGTTGAAGAATATCAGTATTGTTGGTATACATTGGGGTGCGTATACGCTGAATGAGCCGGAGGCGATTGAGCCTGTGTGGCAGGGGATTTTCAAGTTGATTGAGGAGGGGAAGTTCAGGGGGACGGTTTTTACGGATAAAGAATTTGTGGGTTTGGAAAGTGTTCCAGAGGCATTGAAGGCGTTGGGTAGCCGGGGGACGTGGGGAAAGGTGGTGGTGAAGGTGCCACAGGAAGGGCAGAGCAAATTATAGATGATTTTAGAAAGATATCGAAAATGAAATGTTCTGTATAGGATGGGACGGGGCATAGAAGTTTAGGTATAATCACAATGACGATTAGATATATAGCGAGTAAAGAATCAACGAAGTGATGGTATCTTCTTTTCCAAGCACTCTAGGCATAGGATAGGCATGTCTCAATCACCCAACAATATACAAAGGCAACACCCGCGCCGCGCCAAAATCCATGCAAAACATACATGTCATGTCGTGTCCAGAAACCTGTCCAGAAAGGTAGGATATATACTTAGAAATGCTCTTTCCAGAATGAGAAATTGACTTCGCGAATGGTGGCTGCTTTGCATGCCTTCTTGATCTCCCGAGCTGCTACGTTGGGTCCTATTGATGTGATTAGTATTAAGTTATGATGTGAGAGAGAGGAACATACCACAGAAGTAGACACCGACGTTCGTCCTCATGTCACCTTCCAGACCATTCAAGTATGTCCGGTCTAGGATGCCATCTCTCATACCCGCGAACAATTTGGCGAAGTCGGGACGACCAAAGTTAGTCCTCGACTTCAACTCAGTCAGGGGATCGACATCAGCGCCAACACTGTTCAGCACAATATTCTGTGCAGTGTCGAGATCAAGTTTCTGTGTTAGGTACGTGTGGATACGCAAGAACTCATTACCGCTGTTACCAGGGATGTTGGCAGCTTCTTGAGATTGAGCTTCAAGCGATGAAAGTAAGACTTGGAACCATTCGAAGGAAGTAGTATCTTTGCAGACCCAGATGAATTCAACACGGCGGAGACGGGTTGGTGGGTTTGGTCCGTTGCGCATGTGCCAGATGTTCTTGAGAATAGCAGCCCATGGAGTGACACCGATACCAGTTCCAATGAGAACAGCGATTTCGTTGTTGAAGACATCTTCGGCGGGTGCTCCGTATGGACCGTCGATTCGGAGGAGAGGCATTTCTTGTCCGTTTTGGAGAGCGACTTCGTACATGCCCATGGGGTCAACGCCATCGTAGAGTTTGGACTGTGCACTACCAGCTCCAAGAGCGTCTCCAAGAGCGCGGGTGAAGTCTCCGACTTGTCGAACGTGGACGGAAATATAGGGATCGAATGGGCAGGATGTGATGGTAAATGGATGCCATTG
This sequence comes from Halenospora varia, assembly GCA_020726485.1. Taxonomy (NCBI): domain Eukaryota; kingdom Fungi; phylum Ascomycota; class Leotiomycetes; order Helotiales; family Solenopeziaceae; genus Halenospora; species Halenospora varia. The sequence goes on from JAHEWH010000019.1 coordinate 415,157, forward strand.
TTGTCTTGAAACGGAAGGAACTTGGAGGAAAAGCCATTGTCCCGCCTTGTACTTCATTGAGGGCTTTGTGAACTGGATCTCCATGGCGTCTATCATTTTGTTAGATTTGTTAGGGTAGCAGAGGCTCATGTGACTTACCGTATGGGTGACGGACGACTCGGACGATCTTTGTTTCTCTTCTAGCACGGATTTCACGGTAGACTCGCTCAATGAAGTACAATCCACCCGCCCAGAGCTCCCAACGCCATCCTGCGTATCCGAGGCAATGAGTCCAGTATTGGTCGGAGAATGGCGAAAGTGGCTGAACGGTATCACGGACGAAGCATCCGGTGGCGTGGGTGTAAAGACCAAGCATGAAAGGAATGAAGAGATGGTGAGTGTACCAAAATGTCTCGAAAGATTGTTGGCGAATCTTCGCATGTGCTGTCGTGTACATCAACATCATACAGAGCAACATAATGTGTCCTGTGATTCCACCGGCATCTTCGTAATGTATTTGGAGGGCGATAAGTTTTCGAATCTGAGTCTTCTCGACATTGAAGAAACTGTACTTTATTAGAATTGCAATGTCCTCGAATTGGAATGACTTACTTGACATAATGACCGAGAGTGTGTACAGCGACGTAGAAGAGCATTGAGTATGCAACTTGTCTGTGGAACCATTGTGACTCGTCCAGCGGTAAGAATCTGACCTTTGGTCTGATATATCTCAGGATATTCCGGCACATTGGTAACAGAATCAATGTACCGTCCACCGTCAGGACCAAACCTGCTCCTCTAGAAATCCATACTGAAAATGTGAGTGTGTTCAGACCAGCAAGCTTTGGATCTGAATATTGCTTATACCTAAAAGAATCGAGTTAGCAACCGTTCCTCGTTTCCCGAATAGAATAGCTTACCATCCCAACGCGAAAAGACCCAAATGGAATCCATGGAATATGATGTTGAAAGCGAGCTTCGTCCCCCTCGTCTGCGCCTTGAACTCTGACCAGAAACCCATCTTGTTCTATTCTTCCCCACTCTATTCTCCAATTCGCCTTGTAATTAAATATATATGTCGACCAGCGACGGCACTGACGTCGTTGATACGGGTGTAGGCAGGCGATGAACGAATGACGACTCCCTCTGTTCCTCACGCTGTGTATATTAAAACCCCCTATCGAGCCAAGAGAATGAATGGACGTCCACCAAGAAAGGAAGATCTGAACCAGCAGCAACGGGTAGTATATGAGAAGAAGGTTGAAGGGTGAAAAGCTTGACTGCTAAGTCGCCGCCGAGTAAGCAGAGCGGGACCAAGGGGTTTTGGGGCTTGAAGATATTGTAAAGTCGGTATCCCTGCGAGGAATGCCGGGCGAGGTTGATGCTCGAGCGGCGATGGTTCGCGGGGCAGAGTGCAGAGGATCGGATAGAAGAAGTTCCATGAAACTCAATGGAGGTTCGTGAGAGGTTCGGCGACCAGCTTTCCTGTCGCTTACTTTAAAATCACAGTTACTTTCAATATTACCAGGTCACCATTAACTCTCGAATAGGCTGGAGTGGCTGGCTTCAACAATTTGTGTCGATGATCAGACGTTGCAGATGGTTTCGGGAGCCGGGAGGCCAGTATCAGATCAATCCGATATCTGGACAATCAGACGCACGCGGGCTGTTTCGCAGGGTATTTGGCAGTGTCAAAAAGCTTGGCCGCCGTGGTTGTGGAGTTTTGAGACGTGAGGTGTTGCAGAAATCTGTGCGCATTGACAACCGACTCAAAGACTCGGACCGCGCTGGCAGGTTATCTGATGTTTGGGACGAGAGGCGGCGCAGAAGTTGGGATATCCGCTGAGGGGAATGGGGTGATGTATTATTCGTACGTCTTTGTGATGGCTGCGCGCGCTCTCTCTTTATGAAGGATGACAGACCCCAAGTGAAGGCATTTCCTGTCTCATAAAAGCATGGCACCAAGGCCGTAATAAGGATGCTGCGAGCGAAAGGCTGCGCGCAACGGCCGCCGCCTCGTCAAAGCTCCCGGCGCTTCGTCCCTTCAGGGATTCGTTGATGAATCTGGGGGCACTGTGATGCCGCACCCGATTGATCAGGCCTGCGACCACTGAAGGCGTGTGGCGCCTCCTCATGCATGAGAAGAAAGTGACATTCCGTCCCCAAGACCCTCACCTCAACATCTATCAAACGAGAAGCCGTGAATAGCGTACCAGCGATTGCGATTTCGAGCCGATCACTGCTCAGTCTGAACTCGTGAAACTGACTCGTCCTAACTTGACAGCGCTGAACGTTTTTGAAATAATACCGGGTCTCAGACGCCGAAGTTCGTGAGACTCGAGCTTTCAGGCGCCTTCGCCAGACTCGACCGCACCAGCTCGTGCAAGGAATGCGTTCAGAGCGTTTTGAAATGGCACCTTCGATGTACTGGTCAGGCCAAAATTGACATTCTTGGACCACTCTCGCCATGGAAAGTTCTCTGAACTCATGAGATCTTGTGCCTGGCCAAGCGACCCTTTGGGACCAATGAGCCTAATTCAGGATGCGCTCTCAATGCTCAGGGCGTCAAGAACGCCTATTGGACTACTGTTGGTACCTTTGTGCTTACGCTACTGCGGCTGCCCAGAAGTCACTTTTCTTCGGCCAATCGTCTGGAGTCTGGACAAGGCTGGCGATTGCATCGTGAAGAACACAGAAGCGAAGGAGTTTGGTCGGCGGGTCGCAGATTTCGACCTCGTCGTCTCACTTTGCTCATCAGATTATGGAAGAGGCTGAAGAGGTGCGGAAGTGCGCGGGGCAATCCACTGATAGACATCAGAGCCCCCGGATCCTGGATGTGACCCGAATTTAGTTGCGCCTGTTCTACTCATTCGTCGTGGGAGGCCGACACCATTGTTTTTGAAAGGTTTCAAGTCTTGGCACGATCGCCTTGTGGGACACGGCGATTCTGTTCCGAGTCGCTCACCAATTATCCGAATTGACCAAAAAGACTCGATTTTCGCTAATTTTACATACAAAATTCGTCTGTGCGGGAACTTTTATTTTTACCTTTGCGAAAACCTACTATTTTAGCTTTTACTTAACCTACTTTCTAAATAGAAATTATGAAAAATAAATGGCTTATCTTTCCGTATAGCTCTACTAGTTTTAAGGAGTTCGCACTTACTAGGAAGTGCGACTTCTAGTCCTGCATAAACGGACTTATTACTTAGGAAAGGGTCTCATCTTTTGCGCGATAGTACATAAGAATATGCGCATCGATAGATAGAACGAGCATATAGGCTAGAATTAAAGCTCAAGTTATATTCTATCTTCTAGTAAGGAAACCTTTCTTAAAATTAACTTACAGTTAGAGTTGTGGTGAAGTGTCGATTTAATTGGTGAAACCGGCAATTGGTGAACGACTCGGAACAGATCTGGGAGAAATCAAGGTTTTCCTTGGCAGCACGTGATTCGTGTAACCGTGATCCTCTATTATGAAGTTCTGAGTCGGGAACTTTCTTGATGACATGTGAGGCGTGAAGCAGATGAGTTTTGGGTAGGCCTTTGTGGCCTCGGTAATTTCCGAGAAATAGCTGAGCAGGCTAAGTGTTGACCGCTAGTTGGTTCTAGATCGAATATCAAACTGACTTTCAAGCCGCGAATCGACACAACAGTATTCAGGGAGCCTTTTCTCCAACAGTGTTCGAGCACGTCTCAGTAAGATGCTTTTCGTCAATCCCATTCAATCTAGTCTAGCAGTCGGGAAATTGATAACATGCTCCGACTCATGGCTAAGGAAGTACTCGCTGATTGTTTTGTCCAAGACATCCACGCTCTCAAAATTAAGCTCCCAAACGCATCACTTGTATGCTGTTAAGGCGCAAATAATGAATGTCTATGTTGTTCGTTTACAGCTCTGTGCCGAAGTGAAAGTGTCAAAGTCTCTAAGTCTCCATGTTGGAGAAGTGCTAAAGCAAGTTAAGGAAAACGCTGAAAGAATTCATTGAACCGTTTTCTGGGCATTTCTTGGTCTGCGGGTGCAGACCACGCACAACAGCATGCTCGTCCGTATCTGGACAAGTTTCCCCTTCCTTCTTCGGAATCTCAACATCCCTTTGAAGTATGTTTTTCATTTCCATCTCGCACGTTAGCTGATGTCGACCATTTCTCTGTCGGATGGGTTCCATGACCAGAAACCATCGGTTTCTATCCTGATGACATCCATCTGGAACATTTGGGTTGAACAATGTTTCAGTCGAGCGGCGAGTGGCAAGAAGACTCAGGACTTGTTATATCGCAGTCATCTGATTGACAATCATTAGTAGACTTCTGACTGATGAAAACAAAACATTGCCAATCGGAGGTTATTCTCAGTAGTCCCTAGTCCATGAACTTTACCTTTGCCAAAGGCCATTCGGAATCAACCATCGCATCAATGTTCGTCGACCAAGGCTTTCACTTCAATTACGATTAAAAGTTGTTCTACCTCGTAGTCGAGTCCGCACCTATCTTGTTTTAGCGGAGTATTTTACCAAGATTACAAACTGACCTCAAATACTGACCCAAGGACTCGGGTTTCAATTGGGAAGCATGACCAAGAGGACTCAGCAACTCGATTTTGCCATTTCCTGTGCCAAGTCTTATCGAGCTAGTGGGGTTTGAAGTATAAATAGAGTTTCGAGATGTTTTCTAAATCAGGAACTGTTTTCGGCGTCCTTGCTGTACGGATATTTGATCGCGTTATTCTAGAAATGGCAGGTAATGCTCCAACAATGATCTTGGTAGCAAATTGCATGGCAATGCGGCAGCTTCTGTGTCCATCAACATTAATTGTCAAGCGGGCAGCAAAAATGAGAACAAGATGTATCATTGGGAACTATTGAAGGTTCTATAGGCGCAAATTTTGGTGGGAAGACGTCCAAAGAGCTTGGGCTTGTGTTGTACGGTCATCGAAGTTGAAGAGTACTGACTTTGCGCCACACTATGTGCCTATTAGCCTTGCGTGGCTTTACCCCCCAAATGTATCGAAAGTGTCAGAACCAAGTATTCTAGATGGCGAGGCTTCGGGAGAGAAGTCTCCTCTAGCTTCACCAATTGAGGGTGCGAGAGTCCTGCTACGACCAGCGCAAACCCATGACGTGGAAGCATCATGGTGTCTGGCAGTGATCCTTTCACCACGATTTAGAGGTGCTCAAATACAGAGTTTGACATCATTTTGTTGACCGCAAAACGATGAACATTACTAGCAAAGGTAGCTCAAGTAGAATTTCATTGATCGATCTTTGTGAGAAGGGAAATGCAGAAAATGTACTAGGGTTGGTCTCCTAAATAGAGCAATCAAAGCCAGGGCGTAGTGACCGCTATCCACCCACAGGTTAGACTGATGAACAAAATTCGAAAACATCTGTATCTCAGAAGGGGGGACCAAAATTCAAGCAACGATCAACAATGGCATAAAAAAAAAGAAGGCAACATTGATCGTCTGCACTTGCACTTGACTTTGAGAACGATTTGGGCTCGTTGAGACAACACGCCCTCTCAGTACGACCAGAACAACGCCACTGGATGTTTTGAAAATATGCAGTGCTACTCATCAAACCATCGTGCCCTGAAATGCTCAAAACTGAACCATGAGGAAGGCGATTCCATTCTATGCTGTGAATGCAGCTCGCAATCCGCAAGGAGGCCGCGTGTGTGCTCCTTACGGACGAAAAAGAGTGGCCTCCATAGTGAATGTTCCTGTCGTGGCTCAAGAGCCAAAAGACATAGCCTCCGGTACTATGTTACCAATGGCAAGGCGACAGGATTTATGGCGAATTATTTGAGTGGCGAGCAGTTGCGCGACGACGCAGCGAGGCTGAGTCCGGAAAGAACTTGCGTGGAAGGTTTCTCGAAGTCGCTCTGATTGCATGCTCGGATCGGCACAACTTTTCTGAGCCCCACACCTGGGCAATTGTATGTGAAGCAGCACCCAGGCGCTCTGACGATAGACCAAACCTCTCCCCAAGTCAACAACACAAATTCCCCCAACGCTCGACGCTTTTCTCTTGATGAGATCGGTGTTAAGGCCAGCATAGTTCCGTTTTCTTTTCTGCACGTTCCCAAGGAAAAAGAGACTGCGGGATATCCTACCGGAGCCGGGCGCATCCTGAAGCAGTTGCGAGTGCCCGAGACTGCTATTCACAATGGTAAGGACTTTCCAGGAGAATTACACTCTCTTGAAATATAACTAATGGGGATATTCACATAGGGAATAAGTCGCAGACCGAAGGGAGACAAGGCGGCGAAGGCGCAAGATGGTGCCGCTTCAGGAGGCGGCAAGCCTAATATCAAGAAGGCGGCATTCGATACAACGAAGAAGAAAGAGATAGGAGTTTCTGATCTTACTTTGATTAGCAAGGTCACGCCAGAAGCCATAAATGAGAATTTGAAGAAGCGATTCGAGGCTGGAGAGATCTATGTAAGATGAGATCGCTGAAGTTAGCCCTGTACGGAATCGCGGACTGACTTGTGCAGACATACATCGGCCATGTGTTGGTTTCTGTCAATCCTTTTCGGGATCGTAAGTTAAATTGATAAGGCCTTGACAATCCATGCTGACCCCGCATGCAGTGGGCATATACACCGACCAGGTCCTGGACGGTTACAAAGGGAAGAATCGTTTGGAGGTTGGTCAAGGAAATGGCACAATTGTCTACACCTGCTAACAGTCTTAGATGCCACCTCACGTATTTGCTGTTGCGGAAGCCTCCTATTATAACATGAATGCCTATAAGGAGAACCAATGTGTTATCATTTCCGGAGAGTCGGGTGCAGGAAAGACTGAAGCTGCCAAGCGTTTAATGCAGTACATCGCCAATGTATCTGGAGGCAATAATTCTTCAATTCAAGAAACGAAAGATATGGTTCTGGCTACGAATCCGTTATTGGAATCTTTTGGAAACGCCAAGACCCTACGAAACAACAACTCATCGCGGTTCGGTAAATACTTGCAGTTGCAATTCAATGCTCAAGGAGAGCCGGTCGGTGCAGACATAACGAACTACTTGCTAGAAAAGACGAGAGTGGTTGGCCAAATCACGAATGAACGGAATTTCCACATCTTCTATCAATTTACGAAAGGAGCATCAAGCACATATAGAACGAATTACGGGATACAAAAACCAGATACATACCTATATACAAGCAGATCAAAATGTCTAACTGTGGACGGTATTGATGATGAAGCGGAATTCAAGGATACTCTTAATGCTATGAAGGTCATAGGTTTGGCGCAATCGGAACAAGATGAGATTTTCAGAATGCTAGCTGCTGTTCTGTGGACCGGAAATATCCAATTTACCGAAGACAAAGATGGGTATGCTACAGTAACAGATCAGTCTGTCGTCGACTTCTTAGCGTACCTCCTCGAGGTTGATCCGCAGCAAATCATTTCGGCCATCACCATTCGCATCCTTACTCCTCGAAATGGAGAAGTCATTGAGTCTCCTGCAAATCCTGCACAGGCTATGGCCACACGAGATGCCTTGGCCAAAGCAATATACAACAACCTCTTCGATTGGATCGTGGGCCGTGTCAACGTATCGCTGAAAGCTCGTGGCCAGACAGCTCATTCGATTGGAATTCTCGATATCTACGGTTTCGAGATTTTCGAGAAGAACAGTTTCGAGCAGTTATGTATCAATTATGTTAATGAGAAACTACAACAGATTTTCATTCAACTGACATTGAAGACTGAGCAAGAGGAATACGCCCGGGAACAAATTCAGTGGACACCAATCAAGTACTTTGACAATAAGATCGTCTGCGATTTGATTGAAGCTATAAGACCTCCTGGTGTTTTCTCGGCGATGAAGGATGCCACGAAGACTGCGCATGCCGATCCTGCTGCTTGCGACCGCACATTCATGCAAGCCATTAACGGAATGTCAAATCCACATTTGACACCTCGACAAGGCAACTTTATCATCAAGCATTATGCTGGCGATGTCAGCTATACGGTTGACGGAATCACAGACAAGAATAAAGATCAACTTCTAAAAGGATTGCTGAACCTCTTTGGTCAGAGTGGTAACAAGTTCCTGCACAGCCTTTTCCCTCATGAAGTCGATCAGGATAACAGGAAGCAGCCGCCATCTGCTGGAGACAAAATTAAAGCTTCTGCAAACGATCTAGTGGCGACACTGATGAAGGCGCAGCCTTCATATATCCGTACGATCAAACCTAACGAGAACAAATCATGGTCTGAATACAATGTGCCGAATGTCATGCATCAGATCAAGTATCTTGGTCTGCAAGAGAACGTCCGTATTAGACGTGCTGGATTTGCCTATCGTCAAACATTCGACAAGTTCGTGGAACGATTCTATCTTCTCTCACCTCAAACATCCTACGCCGGAGACTACACCTGGACTGGAGACTCGAAATCTGGTGCAAAGCAGATTTTGAAAGATACTAGCATTCCAAAAGAAGAATTTCAAATGGGTGTTACGAAAGCATTTATAAAAGCGCCAGAAACACTTTTTGCCCTAGAGCATATGCGAGACCGATACTGGCATAATATGGCAATCAGAATTCAACGTGTTTGGAGAGCATTCCTGCGCATACGTATTGAGGCAGCCACTCGCATTCAGAGAGTGTGGAGGAAGAAGCGTGTTGGGGCTGAGTTCCTCGCCCTGCGAGAACGCGGGCATAAAGTGCTCCAGGGTCGCAAAGAGAGAAGAAGATTTAGTTTGCTTGGTTCGAGACGTTTTATGGGTGATTACCTCGGGATGAATGCTTCGAGTGGACCTGGAGCCCGAATTAGGACCGCTGTCAATCTTCCATCGAACGAGCAAGTGATCTTTTCTTGTCGTGGCGAAATTCTGGAGACGAAATTTGGTCGTTCGAGTAAACCAAGTCCTCGAATGTTGGTGCTCACCCGGGCCAAATTCTACATCATCATACAACATCTCGTCAACAAGCAGGTGCAGGTTGCCATCGAGCGAGCTATCCCCTTGGGGGCGATCAAGTTTGTCGGGACGTCAGCGTACCAAGATGACTGGTTTTCATTAGGCGTCGGCTCTCCTCAGGAAGCAGATCCGTTACTGAACTGCATTCTCAAAACCGAACTTTTCACACATATGCAAGCGGCAATGCCAGGTGGTGGTTTCAACCTGAAGATCGCCGATTCTATTGAGTACGCGAGGAAGCCTAACAAGATGCAGGTTGTAAAGGTCATCAAGGATTCGCAACTGCGGGAGGATTACTACAAAAGTGGTGCAATTCATACACAACAGGGAGAGCCACCAAATTCCGTTTCTCGGCCATTACCCAAGGGCAAACCAGTTCCTGCGAAGCCCTTCACAAAGGGTCGACTTATCAAACCTGGTGGTCCTGGAGGCCGTCCGTCAAAGATTTCCAACACAAGAAACACCAAACCAGTATCTCAGCCTGGAGCTCAATCATATGGTGCTCCAGCATCACAAGTTCGAAGCGCACCTCAACCACAGCCTGCGACAGTTTCTATTCCCAACCACACGCGAAACACTCCTTCGTCTTCCTCTGGCCGAGCCGTACCTCCTCCGCCTCCACCAGCGCCGCCTGTCGTATCCAAGGAGCCACAATATCGTGTTCTTTACGATTTCGCTGGTCAAAGTGCTAATGAGATTACCCTCAAGACTGGAGATCTCGTGACTGTTGTACAAAAGGAGAATAACGGTAGGTTTTACTCTTCTGTCCATGAACCTTTATCTAACTTTGTGACAGGCTGGTGGCTAGCGAAAACCACATCAGGTCAGCAAGGATGGGCTCCATCCGCCTACCTCAAGGAAGAAGCTCCTCCGCCACCTCCAGCGCCGGTCGTTAGACCTACTCCCCCCCACCTCCTCCTGTCGCGAAAACAAACGGCACAAATGGCTCAGCAGCCCGCGCTAAGCCAACTCCTCCAGCACCTCCCGCTAAACGTCCCGCTCAAGGACGAAAGCCTGCTCCTCCCCCAGCACCACGCGATTCAGGCATGAGCTTGAACGGCAATGGCACCGACAGCGGGCGAAGTACTCCGACTCCCAGCTTGGCAGGCGGCCTAGCGGAAGCATTGAGAGCTCGACAGAGCGCTATGCAGAAAGGACGTGATGACGATGATGACTGGTAGATGAAAGAGCGCTTCTTTTCTTGACGGTGCCTACTTTGATTGTTTACTTTTGCGTTTTGCGTTGCGTTAATGACGCGTTGGATGCGAAATGGAAATGGAAATGGAACTGAACGTATGAATTGATGTTATAGACAAGCGATGCAATATGGCGAGGTTGATCTTTTTGGAAGCATGCATTTTTGTGCGGAAAATGGGTTTCCCCTTGCGGGCTGTTCGTTGCACTTCTTGGGGTTGGGTAGATTGTGGATGAGATGAGATGACGTGCGTTGAGATTGTTCGTTTGAGCGTGGAAGCTGTATAGGGGAGAGCTTATGGTAGGCAGGAAATCTAGACAATACGATGATCTTAGAAAGTATTTTATATGCTGTTCTGTGATACTTCCCCACGAAAGTTGCAGCACAAGCTCAACCCAAACTTCGATCACCTCTTCCGAACATTTTTCGACAGACGTTCTCTACTACTTCCTAGGCGGAATACAGTTAAAAGTTGCAGCAACAACACATCAGACGAAAGCTTTCCTAGAACGGCAATAATTACTTGAATCTCTCTTCTCGGGTCCTAGACCTCATAGACAGTACCCGTCCGAAGTTGTGATTTCAGTCAAGGCCTAAGTAGTGAAGCATCCACAGCATCGATCATCACTTGACATCTAGGAATGGGCAACATATTGCTCCTACTTTCGAAGCAAGTAGAAATCACATTTTGAAACCCATTCGTAATGTCTAAATATTAGTTTTCTAGATTGTAGTTGCTATTTTATTCTTCTTCATACTCCCTCGCTTTCCGCCGCCGTATCAACTCGCCCAGCGGTATATCATCCTCCGCATCCTCATCCACGCCATAATCCCGTAATCGATCACCATCTGAATTCGTCCAACCCTCTTCTCCGTCGATTCCTTCCTCGTACTCTTCAACTTCGCTTTCATATCCATCTGCACTTTTATCATCGTTGAGATCTCGTCTTTCCATTCGTCGCTGGTAGTCTTCTTCCTGCCGCCTTTTGAAAGCCGCGATTTCATCTTCCACGCTGTCGTACCATTTAATTGGAACATGGTGGGCAGTAGTGATGTGGCGATTATCCGAAGAGAACTTCTCCGGATCAGGCGGAGGCCAGATCTTCCCTTCATCTTCGAAACCATTTTCTTCGAATGTTCCCGCGGTTTTAACATTTGGTCCGCCACCAAAAGGCAATATCCACATGACAATATTCGGTGTACCCATCGCTTGGCATAAATTCTTCCATACTCCTACATCGTAAGGAAATTCCTGCTTCTCAACCCGCATCTTCACCCCGCTATTCGTCTGTATGTACCCTCCATTCTTCCTCGCTCTCTCCACCACAACCTCATGTCTTTCAATCTCCCAGTTTTCGATCATAGTCGTATTGATGCACATACTGTGTATAGCGTGAATCCAAAGGATTGACAAAGCGAAGAGAGTGATGCTGTTGACGAGAAGGAGAACGAGAAGGTGGGCTATAGCCCAGATGGGAGGACCGAGGTAGGAGGGGAGATTGCGGGAGGACCAGAGAGTGGAGGCGCGCGTGTAAAGGTGGTAAGAGAGTATGGACATGCTGAGGACGGCGTAGGTTACGAAGCGGAGGAAGTGGGGGAAGGTGAGGTGGGAGACACAGTTCGAGGTCCAGGGGCAGTGGTGGTCCATTTTGGGGATGCATCTTAGGATATGTTAGGAATTGATAGGAAAACGGTCGGAGGAAATCGCATACCGTTGGCATTTCTTGCAATGGTGAGCTCGTGGTGGCTTTACTGTCTTGCACTTCTTGCACCATCTCACACCCTTCCGCGACTTTTTCTCGTCACTTTCTTCCTCTTCGTCCTTGCTGCCGCCAGCCGTCACAACAGCAAACTTCTCAACCCATCCCTTCGGTCCCGGATCAACCGTGCAAGCTCTATCATAGCATAACCAAATAGCTACAACAAACCCATTAAACCACAACGCTTCCCTCAAACTCAGGGGTCCAGGCTCAAGGTAATAGAAGAGAAATTGCGATGTGTATGAAAGAAAGAATATCAAAATACACACGGCAGGAATTGCGAGATCTTCAATAGCCGTGATGCGAAAGAACGCCATAGGAAAATTCCCACCTGAAGTGGTGCATTGGTGTGTTGTTGTCGTCACTGTGGCTTTCGCATGCGCTTTCGTCGTCGCAGGCAGCCTTGCAGCCTCGTCACAGTCCGAGTCGGATTGAATTCGACCGACTCGAAAAGTGGGGAGCTCGTGCTCCATGGAGGACCAAAGTTTGGCCGACTGACGAAAGTGGTAAGTCCAGGCGGCCTTGTCTCGGATCCGAGAGGCTTGAGCTGCTCAGCCATCAACCACAACAACATTGATTGGCTGTTGGCTCAATCGGTATGATATTTTGACCGGGCGGAGTTTAGGAAAATATTTGTTGAGTGCAGACCTCGTGCTCTGCTTGGATCTTACCCACCAGCAGACGGCAGCAGTGCTTTTAGCTCCCAGTCTATCTAATCAGACACAGATCTCGGATCCACCCTCCGCCATTAACGGGGCATGGACTTTGCTCCAGCAGTTTTGGACCTCACGATGAGTCGGCGCAATTATTGTGCGCTGAGGTTTCTGATTTTCAATCTCTTTCGTCCGCTACTCATCATGGACGTGTCTTTATTTCGTTGTTCATTGAGTTCTCGTTTCTATATAGACTGAAGCCGAGTGCTTGAATCTATTTTATTTTGAAGTTCATCATCGCATATCTTCTCTCTTCAGTTGTTCGCTTCATAGTTCGAGTTTATTCTCAACTACATCAGCCAATCACAACCTTCACCATGTCCACATCACGAGAGACTTCCCTCTCCATCAAGGAGAACAAATCTACAACATCGATAGAAAATGGCAGTACGAAAGAACAACCAAGTGCCGATATACCCCCGCTTGAGGAGGCCAAAGCAGAATTCAAACCTGGTCGTGGATTTATGCTCGCGTTCGTCTCGATATGTATTATCACACTCGCAGCTGCTCTCGATGCCACATCTCTCAGTATTGCCTTGCCTATAATAACGGATAAGCTTCATGGGACTGCTATTGAGGCTTTCTGGGCTGGTACTTCGTTCTTACTTACATCTGCTGTCTTTCAACCAGTTATTGCTGGCTTGAGCCATGTCTTTGGACGAAAAGAGGTAAGTTGTATGCTCTTGTATGGTGATCAGAAACTAATCTTCAACTTTAGCTCGTCCTCATCACTTCGCTTTTCTTCGCCGTCGGATCTATACTCGCAGCCGTCGCTACAAACTTCACCATGATGCTCGTCGGACGCTCAATCCAGGGAATCGGCGGTGGTGGAATCCTCACTCTGGGTGAAATTCTTGTTACAGATTTAGTTCCACTTGCGGCTCGGGGTGCTTGGTTTGGATATCTTGGTTCCATGTGGGCAATTGGTTCAGTTACGGGTCCAATGATGGGAGGAGCTTTCGCTCAAAACGTCAGCTGGAGATGGATCTTCTGGATCAACCTCCCTATCATCGGAGCCGGAAGTGTCGCCATCTTCTTCTTCCTGAAGCTCGATAAACTTCCAGGAGGCGTCGTCGCTAAAATGAAGAAATTCGATTGGGCTGGTTCTGTACTCTTCATTGCCTCAACAGTCTCCTTCCTGATTCCAGTAACATGGGGTAAGCTTTCCGTTCCCTCCTTACAAAGCAGCACTAACAAATTACCACAGGCGGAGTCATGTACGCCTGGGACTCGTGGCGCGTTTTGTTTCCCCTCCTCATTGGTGTAGCAGGAATCGTAGCATTTGGCATTTACGAGACATGGCTTTCTCGCCGAGCATTTGACTCGAATGGTCAGCTACTTCCAGGCGATAACATCGAGCCCATAATCCGCATCTCAATCTTCAACAACGCGTCCATGCTCCTCATCTACGCCCAAACCGTCCTCCACGGCATAATCCTCTGGGCGCTCCTCTATTTCCTCCCCTTGTACTACGAAGCTGTCAAAGGGTACACCCCAATCATTTCAGGCGTTGCAATTCTACCAGAATCTGGATTCGTTGCACCGATGGCTGTAATTGTCGGTATTGCATGCGCCCAAACCGGTCGCTACAGGTGGGCCATCTGGGTCGGGTGGTTCCTTACTACTCTCGGCTCAGGCCTTCTTCTTCTCCTCGGTCCAAAGACCTCAGTCGTGGCGTGGGTTTTCCTTAATGTTCTTGTGTCGATCGGGACAGGGATGTTGTTCCCGGCTATGGGACTCGGTGTTCAAGCTTCGGGCTATACGCAAGATGCTGGTCACGCCGCAGCATTTTACTCGTTCTCCCGCGTCTTTGGTCAAAGTATTGGGGTGGCTATCAGTGGTGTAGCATTCCAAAACTCCCTCAAGCAAAAGCTCATGCATTATCCTGCACTGGCGCCGATGGCGGCGCAGTATAGTAAGGATGCTACGGCGCTGGTTAATGTTATCAAGGGTATGGCGGAGGGAGCAGACAAAACCGATCTCGTCAAAGCGTACAGCGATGCTCTTGGTACGATTTGGATCCTCATGACTGCTCTAGGTGGTGTTGGTCTTATCATGTCCTTGTTCATCAAGGGATATAGTTTGGATCAGGAGCATAGTTCGCTGCAGAAGTTTAATGGGGATGAGAAGGTTGCGGATCCTGAGAGTAAATGAAGGCATTCTGGATGGCAGCAGGAGGAGGTGGTGATAATGGGATTGTAATGAATTTCTTTTGTTGGTGTTTTGATAGCATAGCGAGGAGTTTGGGGTAGAGGTTAGAATAGATTAGATGGGTATGGAAATTAGAAGATAATAGCTGTATAATTAATCACTCCATTCTCAAACCCTCTCACACGAGCTATTGTACGATCATCCTGTACAGATATACCAAGCGTCTTTGCGTTGCATAGTTCGAGGAAAGGTCTGATATAGTTTAGGTGGTGGTAAGTTGAATGAGTGACTACGCATCTCTATGAGCGATGCTAGCATGCTAAAAGATATTTACAGAAATGGTGCGGATACATATGGCACGACTATTGAAGATAGAAATACCTCTCCGCAAGACGGATTTCTTCACGGGTTGATTGGAGTGTATTTAGCACGTCAACTTCTTAGGACCCGGGATTGGGTAAGGCTTGCCACCATTATTTGGAACACCTGGAGTTCCGCTGTAGATGTTCAACATAATTCCGCTAGTGATGGTTAGCTACGTCTGACAGTTTTGGTAGATTTGGGGTAGCTCACGGGTCTGTCGGAGTATATGCGCCTGGGAATTTGACTAAGTCTGTGCCTGTCTTAGTTCCTGATCCAGTGACTTCAATGCCGGCGCACGACATGTAGAACTGAGCAGCGTTCTGGCTGTATGCTGAGTGAAGTGCTAAGTTAAGGTTAATCAAATGTTCTGAAGATTGGTATGAACACTTACCAAGAAGTTCAATACGCAGAAGGTATTGACCAGGTGCAACACAAGATGGCATGGTGAAGTCCCACCAGCCTTGCTTGGAGATCATGGTGTCAACAGCCCATTTGCCGTTATTAAGGCCCTCTTCGGCGATTTTAAACCACTGATAGCTGTTGTAGTCTGTCGCGGTTGCGGCATTGCTGACCTTCAAAGGACTGTCAGTGAATTTAATTTGAAGTCAAGGAGGTTAATCACACATACCTTTGCAAGATAGACAGTGATAGGACCCTTGTGTGACACGGCAATAGGATTATCAGCATCGTTGGCACCTTGAGCACCACCAATTACGTGCTGGAACCAAGAGGAAACAGTAGAGCCAGCAGGTATCTTCACCACAGCGGTTGATACTGGCGATTTCAGCCCAGTGTTGCACGCTATGGAGGATCCAGTGACCATCGTGACAGGATTGTTGACACTTGGAGGTCGAATTGCAACATTCTGGCCTTGATCAGCTCCATCGACCTTCAGCTTTTGCCACATCCCATGTCCAGAGACAGTTGATGCTGCTGCAAGAAGAACAGCTGGGAGAAACTGAGTAGTCTTCATAACTGCTGTAAGTTGAAGTCAAAAGGTTGAATTAAGGTTCTTGAATGAGGTAATTTGGGACCTTTGCTGCCGAGATACTGGTAGTGACCTTGAAGAATGTGGAGAGGTACATGGTGGCTGCGGACTCTTTATGGCAATGGCAACTCCCAATGCCGATTTCCGACGGTCAGAAATCCGGGGTAATTAGATGAACAGTTGGTCATATACTTAATCTGGCATTCCTTGGGTCGCATGGCGCCTTGATTTGATTGAGTAACATAAGTCGCCAAGTGAGCGAGAGATATTATAAGGTCCTTCAATTCCACCTCTGAAAGGCGTCGAGTGAAAAGCCGTGATATCACATGGGCAATACCAGGTTCTTCGTACCCCAGATATCGCTTGATATTAATCAAAACAACATGGCGGGCCGTGAACCGTCATTAACAGAGCGTTTGGGGTAGCTTCGAAACAGGGAAAGAAGGCGTGTTATATTGATTGCACTTTAATGGCTAAATGGGGACAAATGATAAATTCCGCAAGAGCAACAGACGAGCGGGCAAGAAATTAATGATGATCATATTGCCTTGAATAAGATTTAGTGCCAGATGTAAAAAGAGCACTGCCGGTCTGTGAGAGGCCGCTTGGCCAATCTTGGGACTTTCTCTGAGAAAGTGGAAAGGAGAGATGAGGGAGGAAGTGGAAATCGGACTCGGAAGATATTTAATCCTCCAGAGTCACGTGCCTAGTATGTTGAAACTCTCTTGGCACTTTAATCTTAACTTCGTCCCTCCCTCACACAAGCAACCCATACAGAAACCAAAACAAGCTCTTTCATAAGACGCGTGGCTCTCAAATTCAAGTGGTGTAAATGTCTGCAGGAATGCCTCTGACAGCATTTGCCTTTCGTGTGGAAAAGACATTCCGCTTCCCAAATTTCTTCCGTTAGAAGGACCCTGGAGACGAAGATTTGATAGGATCAAGGCTGGAATTGAACCAAATGAGCAAGGAGGATGAATGCAGTCAGAAAGAATGGATCAGGGCTTACGCGATTCACACTTCAAGGGAGTGTGAGTCGGACAGTCCTGTTATGTGAAGGGATGACGACAAGAAAGCTTTTTCATGCCCAAACTGTCAATGGGGAAAATAGAGCTGGATTATCCTTCAGACTGGTTTCGACCGATATCCTCCAGTAGTCTTTGTCGTGGACGAAGGTATGTGGGAGGCTATGTTTGCCCCTTGAACTGAATAAGACGGAAGAGCGGGAAGTTTTACAAGCGCGAAAAGTATATTCGTTGACAAATGCCCAAGATGTCATCCTACACAACTTTGATTCCTTGCATACCAGTTTATATAACATTCTCGGATTTTCTTTAACATGTGCTTATACTCACCTCTACAAAATTTTCGTCGAAAAAAGTCTAGAATCATTTACAGCGACAAAAGCACTCGAGCTCTTCTTTTTGGACGCATGTGGAAACTTGAGAATTCGATTATTCAGATGAGTAGGGAAGAAGTGCCCACTGCCACCTTAGGCTATTATTCATAGAATGTCATACAAGATATTTTGAAATGTTCAAATGACATTCAAAGTAGTAGATGTATAATTCTTGTAGTGCTGCTCTGGGTCTTGGTCAGTCACGTGAGAGTACCCGTTACTCTCTTGGCACATAAATTTGAATCTCCAACCATCTTTTCGACACAACATAACACAACTACGCCACGAACGGTGAAAGTACGCTAAACTCGTTTTCATCAAATGGTTTGGCATACAGTCCTCTCTTACGATGATTTCTCCCCATGAGTCGTCTCTTCGATCCTCGATTTATTTCCTTCCACCTCTACCTTCTCGGAAGCTGGAGATCCATATGGCCTGCGGAGTGGCTATGGCTGGTGTCAGCAATGCCTGGTCACTTTTCGTTGGATGTCGTTTCGCAACAAGAAAATTGTGCCTTGTAAGCAGCCACTATCAGTCAGGCTGGAGATGAGCCACTTGAGCTCGTCTTGTCGCATTTCAAATACATTGGGCATTCCATGTTTCATCCGATATGGTCACATGTATTTTTTGACCACCTGGAAAAGGTTCTTTGATTTCATCATCTCTGGTTCCGACTCATGTCTTTGGATCTCAAGTTGAGTACTGGATGACATTTCGCCCAGCGACGATTCGGATCATATTTCAGAAGCGTTCAGCGCCTAAATATCACTGAAATGGGTTGGCGCATGCTAGCGGTATGTATTTTGCGTACTCCTGGAAGCACACCGAAGAACTCCTGGTGCCGGCTTTCTGCCACTTGGATCTGATGGGCGTCACTGTATCATGCATGCTCGTGAGGCTTTGCGGCCACCACCGCCACCCCCAAACATCTGTGTAACCAAAAGAGCCATCCCCTTCTTGGCTGATATAAATGTATTATATGCTTATTACAGTTGGAGACAAAGACGTTCACTTTTTATTTTTATTTTAGCACGCGCAGTGTATTTCTACCAATTTCAGGTATGGATGGCTTGTCTAGAGTTGCGAGCGGTTTCGCTGTGGTATCACTGGCAGGGCAATTATTGAATGGTTTCATCAGCCTGTATATCTTATTCAATCTACTGAGTTGAAAGCTTATAAAGTCTCGGGCTCGCTGACCGATTAATAGCTATGACTTGATTTCCTCAATCAAAGATGCCCCGAACGAAATTGCGGCTCTAAAAGATGACCTCAAAATTATCTGTGAAGTCCTTCGCGACGTCGAAGCCACTGAAGTAGCAACTGGAATGGACCCAACCACAACTATAGTGATTGAGAGCTGTGGCCAATATCTTCGGTCCCTGGAAGCTATTGCAGACTCTCTGGTTCCCGGCTTCGCATCAAACAAGGTAACCCAAAGGACTTGGACAGCTATCAAAGCCGTTCGACGAAAAGAAAAGATATCTGCTTTTAGGTTGCGTTTGAGTGAGGCTAAAGCGAACCTCCTTCTAGCTCGAACAAGTGCACTGAAGTAAGCGCACTTCCATCACTAATTTTGAGCAAGCGAACTAACTTCCTCGTAGTCGCTCCACGAATCAGCATTTCCAAGAACAAAAGTTATCATTTAATTCACTAGAAACGACGATAAGTAAACTGTGCCAAGAGCTGGCTCCTTCCAAACAAATCGGTCTGCCACAAGGTGCACCCAATAGTGATGCAGTGGAGGTTATGGGAGGGAAGACTAGCGACTCGCCATATTGGCCCATTCAACCATTACAACAGAGGTTGGAGTCGGAGCTGAAGAAAGCCGTTGCAACAGCTTTGATGAATTTGCCAGAGAGTAGCCTCGATCTGCCAGCGATCCTTCGACCAAAGCAGCAGTCTTACCGAAAATCACAGGTTGGCCGTGTGCAGACTATCGGAAGCTTCCTGGGAGAGTTGCAATACTTCATTACTACATATCGGATTGTTCGACAAGAAGATGATCTCCCAGATTCAGGTGTCCGAGATGACACCAAGATCACAGTTCGCTTCCTACCTTCCTGGTTGCTTAGAAAATTATGGATTTCCGTCATCCAGCTTGAAATGATGAGGTCAAGTACCCTCGGTTGGCAGACAAAGATTCGAAGTTACAACGTAGGTAGTATCCTCCCAATGCTCACCCCTTGCATCACGATGTCGTTGACCTGTATGAATCATCGAGGTCTTGGGACTTAAATGCGTCATAGTCGAATGAACATTGGCAACTGTCTCCGTCCGATGTTTAAGGTTATTTGTTGACTTGCTGACATGGCACAGATTGTCCCTTCAACTTCTGGCATATTTCAATTCTGCCGAAAGGGCGACATCCAGGGTGTGAGAACGCTACTCGCGACTCGAGAAACCTCTGTCAATGATGTGTCTGAGTTTGGTGAAACTCCTCTGCACGCAAGTACATGCGTATTGCATCCTAGTTCCAGCATACTAACCTTCGCAGGTCGCTGCCAGTGGAGCTCATTCGGAGGTATGCAGGCTCCTCCTACAAGAAGGAGCTGATTCGACCATTACAGATGACAGCACGTAAGGCATCCACATCTTCGAACCATAAATTTCAACTCATCCCACATAACAGCATGCAAACGCCTTTCCTTCGTGCGTGTTGTCCGAGCGATATAGTAGGTGAAGACCGAGAGATAATTTCTACACGACATGTCCCATTTGAAAATGTCATCGCTACCATGCGAGTCTTCATTGAAGGCGACGAGCATCTCGATGATGCTCACTCAATGGAGATGATATCAAACCTGATGGTGTATGAAAACTGCATGGATACCTGCGGTAAAAGTGCCGGAATAATACATGCTTCGGAGAGCCCTTCAGAGTGGCTCATGAATCGAGTCTTACCTTCCCTAATACCTCTCGTCCTCGATCAAGACTTTTTGAAACAGTGCCTTCATGGATCACTCTACCGCAAACCCGGACGTATATGCGCAAACGATTTCGTTCATCATTTAACACTTCAGTCTGTTCGTGAAGTATTCCTCGAATGGCTCAGCACTGTCTTACCCACGTTTCGCAACACGAACGAGGAGTGTCATGATTTCCAGTTCCTCAGAAGCTACGCAGGCGGACTCAACTTCCTCGCCAAGAATCAGAGCACGAACCAAGAGCATACTCTGCTATCATCTACCCTATACTCATCCTTCCAGTTTTTATTCTTCCGATATATCCTTTGGAGTGTCCGTGTCAACATCGAGGATTTTGTTGAGCAGGAGCTTAAAATATACAGCGATGGTTGGACTAAAGAAACCTTAATGACTTTGTTCAAAGATACTAGATATGTACCGATTGATATTCTCTACTTTTATGACTTCTGCAGAACTTGCAAGACGCATCAAAGGACTGGTCAAGGATCGCGTCACGAAGTGCCTTGGGAGAGAAGAATTCGAAGAATCAAGGCAGGTGAAGACCCCGACGGGTCTCTCAACGAGCAAGAAACGGCCGAACAAGAAGAGTGGGAAGAAGCCTATAACATCTTTCGAGACTCACACCGTTGTTACGAGCCCGCCAGCATAAGTCTGTGTTTTTAGCGTATGCAGCGTGCGCCGCATCAATTCTATGTCTCCCACAAGCATTTAATTAGGAGTTTACCACTCACGACGCTCTATTAAGACATGAACCCAATGGTCCTGCTTTAAAATCAACTTATTAATCTATTCCTGTGGTATTCTATCCCATCCCTCGAGCACTATCCTGCGTATCTTAGCCTCGCTAGTAGGCTACCTCCGGCGTCTATATAATGCCTGTTTGATCCTCCTCTAACGAGAAACGTAACTTCGTCTAACTATAATACCTTTAACTATTCTACCGTCTAAAATATATATACGATAGCCTATAGAAGGCGGTTCGTAACCTGTGTCGGGGTAAGATAGGGGTTTTAGTGTATAATATAGCGGAAGTAACCTCGTTATTAAGCCTTTGTTCTAGGGTCTTAACTAAGTACTATAACTTAAGCTTATAATATAGGCGAGTGAAGTTAAGGGTATAGTATTCGTATAAGTCTAAAGCGAATTCGATAATCTCGTCGACCTAGTAATCTATTAGAAGGGAAGGTCTTCCTGTGTGAGAGACGCGTGCTCGTTCTAGTGTGTCGTATATGAGGATTCGTGTAACCGTGGATTTACTGAGGCGATAGTGCTCTATTAGGGCTAGTATTAGAATCTTTATAAAGCTATATAGTTAGCATATTACTTCCTTATACTTTATAGCCACTTCTTCTCTAGGAAGGTGGCTAAATTCAAGTAGGGGGGTAGAAGGAGGTATTTTACCAATTTTTATATGAGTACGGGGTCCTATAGGGTACCTAAGGCGGGCCCTAAAAACACAGACTTATATTAGTAGGCCCGTTAGTATTTTATCTATATTCTAAGTATATCTTAATATTAAAGGGAGGTGTTATTATTATCGTAATCCCTTTAGGGCTATAATTTATGTATTTATTTTTAGTAGTTCACATATGGGAGCTTTAGTAGGAATTCGCGATAAGTCAGTCATCACCCGTTATCGAAACAAGTACTAGGCTCACGATAAACACTAGACCGCTAAATTGAAAGTCACTTATGGCATGATTAAGGCGACTTAAATGTGCTAGAGTGGCATGATCATCAAGACATCCCTTGCCTCTTTGACTGGTCTTTTCGTCTCATCCTGTCGATTTTCTGCCTACCTTCCGTTTCGTCATGGTAGGACGTTTTCAAGTTCCGCAGCAAGTCCGCCGTTTCTGGTCTCCTAAGAACCAAGTGGCACACGTCTAGAGCAACAGGCAGCATTGGGGGCACCATAGTCAGTTGCTCCTGCCTATTCAGTTGGGCGAGCTTTCAAGTCACACCAACCACAGCACGTTCCATCCCTCGTCAACATCGACGGACACCCGCATATTTCAACAGTTGTGCTCCTCCAGACTCCTGTGAACTTGACAGCATAAGAGCTATCAGCCAGTGTCTGCTGCAGTTGACGAATCACAGCCATCTTGACGACAACGTTTTCTGCCAATCAACTGGTCTTCCCCAAAACGCCGCTTTTTCATCTGGGCTCTCTGCCAGTGAATCGAAGGGCGATTGAGGCAGTGATGTTTGCTAGTGGTCGAGGTGGTGTCGATTCCCATTCTGTGTCCAGAGAGCGTCTGCAGTCTTGACAATGTGTGGGGCTCGTACAACAGTAGTAGGTTTCTCTTCTTTCTGAAGGCGCTCGTCAATGCTTCCTATGGATCCCAGAGCATTCTCTTTACACTTTTGCTTTCGGTTCATTGAGAAATCATCATGGATCCATTATCTATTACCGCCAGTGCTTGTGGGATATTGTCATTGGCAGGGCAACTTTGTCGTGGCTTCGTGGAGCTGTAAGTAACTCTGTCTGAATTTAAAAGGGTAAGCCTTTGCTGATACCCTCTGATGTAGCTGCGATGTTTTAAAAGCCATCAAGGATGCACCAGCAGAGATCGCTGGTTGGAACCGTGACGCAGAAATCTGCTTAGCTCTACTTCACGAGTTCGAAGCTAATGATAACACTCCCCAATTTCCTAGCGTGGCAGTTGATTTGCTCGAGCGTTGCGCGCAGCATTGCGAGGAGCTTAAATGTATTGCAAACTGCCTCTCTGAAGAGCTGTATTCGGATAGTAAGATCAAGAGAAAATTGGCAGTAGCCTCAGCAATAACAAAACAAGAAAAAGTCTCACGAATTCAATCAAAACTGCAGGCTGCTAAGATGGATCTTCTTCTGGTTTAGTACACAATGTCATGGTAAGTTATTCTCGTAATATCATGAATATGCATGCTTCAATTATTGACATGGACATAGTCGAAAAAACAACGCACAATTCGAGATATTCGAGCAAAGACTTACCGCCATGATGCCTATCCTTTTGCAAATTCCCAAGTCTCTACCGTACGAAGACCAGTCGGTTTTATCCGACAATAACTTTGAAAATCTCCTCGAATGGACAACGTTGACAGTGGCACAAGAAGCTCAACATGTGCCTGTCTCATCGCGAGAGACTGGAAGCGCACACGAGAAACCACCTTCTGATTCCAACTGCACCGATCCAACAGCATCCACCAACAGTTTCGATCCTACCGCTATTAATCGTCGACGTCCTAACCGTCGCCTATATTCGATCAAGTTTAAGAGTATTCCCTTCATTGGGGGAAGACTGGATTATTCTAAAAACACCTACCAAATCGCACAAGATGATGGACTTTCTCAAGCGAGCACAAGCAAGCGAATGGACAAAGTGGCCAACATCAAGTTTATGCCATACAAATGGATGACGTATTTAGGGGTTTCTTATATGTTTCAACTCAATTTGACGAAGTCAGCAGCGGCTCAGATGCAGCAAGCCAGGTTACGAGTTTTCAAGGTTTGTAGGAATCTCTAAGAGCTTTTTCTCAGGTCTTACCATGTTATTTCGTTCGGTATATTGTGGTTAGATGGATGACTTATGGGCAATGCTGACGGTTGCTAGATTGTACCAGATGATGCTCCTTTCTTCCGGTATTGTAAGAATGGCGACTACAAAGCAGCGGCATTTCCAATGCTCTGCACTATCGAACAGCATCGGGATTATAAAGTCAAAGAGACTATCTTGACATCGATGTGGCTTGTTCAAGACATTTTGCCTGCATTTAAAGCTGAAAAGCGCGATAGGTCCTGGTGGACACAAGCACTTTATGTAGCTATCAACACACCCAACCCGTCACTGGCAATAATTGCTGAGTGGTGTGAGCGTGACGCAGTGCAATCCGTGCTCTTAGGTTGGATATGGTCGCTTCGTCATCGCGTGCAAATTCTCAATATTTGCCCTTCACGCGAGTATGAAGTTGTTGAACACTTCAAGATGCTCATAGCTAATGCAGGTGGATTGCATTTTGTTGCAAGTCAAACTTATAGCATTCGACAATACTCGCCGATCTCCCTTGCAATACGCCGCTCAACGTCTTGCTCAAACTTTCGAAAATTACTACTGAAATGTGGCATTGATCTATACGAAACGATCCACAAGGAACAAAGATGTAAAGAAGAAGGGTGGACGAATTCAGCTTTGATGACATTATTTGAAGGCGATATATCACATATTGAGTATACAGTCCATTATAAATGCATTTTATGTGCTTGTCATGTCATGGAATTGGGTGCTTTTTGGGACTTTCCATGGGAGCTGAAATTGTGTCATCTCAAGGCGGGGATAGACCTCAAAACGCCCTTAAGCAGAAACGAGCAGCTGAGCCACGAATTTTGGAGTGAGGTTGTCAAGGACTTTGACGAGGGTTTGTGTTGGCATTGCTCAGCAAAAAGGAGAAATGGAAAGAGCCACAAGGGGCAAGAGCTAGTCTTTGATATGTTTGCCCGAGATGACGAGTGGTCACGATGTTACTAAGTTTAAACTCAGGGTTTTAATTCGTTACATAGTATTACAAGATGGGAAGTTCTTCGACAGTCATCTATGTATTTTATAAGCTAATCTCAAGTCACAGGCCAAGCAGCACAAGCTCTTCTCGCCCAGCAAAGGACTGCTGAAGAACCTAGATTTCCGTACTTCCACCTAGACCTCTCATTCGTACTGTATCTTGAAGCTCCTAATAGGCATGTCCCAAATTCTGTACCCCAACATACCCTGTATTGTTCCCGCCCCAAGGAGCCACATATTCTGGTGCAAGCTCCCCCGCGCTCGCCTCATCATTCCCTTTCCCCCTCTGTAACCTCGCAAACTTCTCTCCACTTTCACCCTCAACACCCACTCCTACCATCCACTTCCTCAATCCCTTCTCCTTAATCGGTGCCTTCGCCAAGCCACCATGTCCCGCAATACACCTCTCCCTACTCGCATGCAGCATCCAGCTCAACAGTCCATGAGGAATCGGTCCCACACCTCCCTTCCCCTTCGCCACCCTCCCAGCTTTCGAAAATGACAGTCTGAAAAGAAGCACAATCCAGTTCACAAAGAGCAAAGTAAACATCAACGCCACAACCCCAACTAGCGCGATGACAACAGGCGAGACATACGTCTTGATGATATAGCAACCTTGCTTGTCGTCGTCGCCTGGACTAGGAACAGAAAGGAGTGAGGCGGTACCGCCTTCGACCATCGTCATTGTGTTGAGGAGGACGGAAATGTAAAGTGCTGAGTCCCCAGAGGCAGGTGTTCCTTCGCCTTCGTATATGAGGCTTGGGAGGCCGTGGATCCACTCCCCCATCGTCGAATTGCTTTTCATCTTCGCTAGAATAGTACCGATGAGGTCGGCTTCTGTCTGTGTTGAGGAGGAGACTAGGCAGTGATATGACTTGATCGTCTTTTCGGAGTCAGCGTTATATCCTTGATCAACACTAGCCCTAACCTCAAACGGTTCAGCCTCATTGTCGAGTTTAGATGAGGACCATGTGATGAGTTGTGTGCTTCGTCGACCAGAATCCGAGGATACCATGGTGCGCCATGTGGAGTTATATTGCAACCCTGAATTTTGGAGGGAGGTGACGATGTCGTCTGCTAGGACTGTTGGGGCGAAATTAAGGTCATGGTGGACGTCTGAGCAGTTCCAACTCCCCAACACATCACTCGCATCAGCACTAAAGTTCTGCGCTCCATTGGCTTTTTTATAGATTCCTATATAGCCGCCGTTGAAAGAAGAGATGGTTTGGGAGGAGGCGGCTACAAGTTGTGCGCGGGAGTTGAAGGGGGGAACTTCCCAGTTCATGGAAGAGGCATTCACGACTAAACCGTTTCCGAATGTGCACCGATCGTATGTATACTGCTGATATACGAGGGTGGAGGAGGCAAGGTCGGCGGCTAGGGAGGTGATGGAGGCGAGGAGCATGAGGGGTCCATAGAGGAGGCCGCCTGGTAGGCGGTGGAGCGAGTAGAGGGTTTTGAGGAGGTCGGTGAAGCGGAGCCTGCATGGTGGTGTTAATGATATGTTTGTTTTATCATTCTTAGGAAAGGGTTTGAGGAGTGTGTTTCGTTGCTCTTGAGGCCCTTTAAGATTTAAAAGGGTAGGGACAGTGAAAAACCACATACCAGCCTGTCGTTTTCAGTATAGCAACCGGTCGTCCACGATTAAGAGCGAGTCTGTTCGAGCATTTGAGGCACGCAGCACCAAGAAGACCAATCAAGAGGAAAGTGCCGACGAAGTAGATACGTAGAGCACCACGAAGAAGAGTATTTGAGATAGTGGTGTACATATTGACAAGTCGTCACTCAAAGAGAACCCACAAAAGAACAGATGTTGAAGCGGGTGACGAAACTAAATTGCGAAATATCTGAGGAATTCCAGCCTTGAAATAGAGATGAGCAACACTTCGATTTTTGTCTACTGCTTCCAGCTTTCCATCTCTCAAGCCACTTCCAACTTCACCTTCTAGAAATTCGTCCATTCAGACCACCATTTTCCATCATACGCGGCTGTTAACACAACACCGAACCTCTTTCTCATTTTGCTAGAGATCTAAGCCTCAGCCACGGTCAGGACAATCTCTAAATTCGTCTTGACAACCTCACCGTCACCAGGCAACGTTCCGCTTCTCCGTGTGAGCCACTGAGCCATACTCACTTACAAACCAGCATCAGACAACAAAAGAAGGTTGGAAGTTAGAAAATGAATAAGTTGCCAAGGTCCGATGGACGACAGACCTACCGAATTCGTGATGGAGAGGTTGTCAGGCTGAAGACTAGAGGGGGACGTTATGCAACAGAAGACGCGAAGAACAGTTGGAAGTGTTGGGCGGTGTTGTGATGGCTGGCTGTAAGGCATAGAATAGCATAGGGTTGGAGCGCTCATGTTCCCGGAACACGAATCGCACAACAATCTGAATGAAGTTGTTGTAGTAAGCGAATGTTGGCCAAGAACGGAGCCCATCCAGCTGTGATGCAGAGCGGGAGATCCGGTCGAATGAGAGGGGTATGAGGCTGAAAGAACTGGCTTTTATAGGTTGGAAAGCAAGATTAGAGAGAAATGCGCAGCAGAAAACAGGAAAAAACCAAGCAAACCAAATGGGTTACCGCCGCTCGAGGTGCTTTGTAAGGAAAACTTGTTTTGCTGGAGGGTTTCGGGCTGAGGCTTGGCGAGGAAATGGAGAGGAAACACGAGTGGGCAGGCAGCAGTGCTGAAGATGCTCATGTGTGCATTCTGGTTTTGGTATGAGGAAGACCATGAATGTGCTGAAGATGAAGAACTACTTCTGTTCGTGGATGCGACGATATGTATGGTGAGACTTTAGATAAAAACTGGACTATTCGTGGCCTTCCTCCACGTAAGTAATGAGTACGAAGGGTCTTGAAAATCACCATAAAATCTGTTAGAACATTTATTCGAACGATGAAATGTCTTATCATGACTACTTCTTTTAATCATCTCCTCTCATCTCCTCGTCATCTTCGTCCGCTAGACATCTAGCTATCTGGTTGGTATATGAGACATATAACACCATGGTATATTTTTACTCCAGCCACGATTTGTTTGCGTCCCTAACACCAAGGGATTATATAGTATAAAAATCGCCGAAGACATACACCGTACCCAAATCCAGGACCCAACCCAACCCTGAGTGATGTTTATCGAACTCATACTACCCTTCAAACTCCGATACGGAAACTCCACGCTCAAGTACATGAAATTCAAAAGCAAATAGTTGAAACATTAATAACTTAAATCAACATCGCCTAATTGGGCGATTATCTTGTCTTCTTCCGACATGGATGCTGTGCTCTCCGTCTGGCTTTGACTCGTGCCTGTCCGTTGTCGAGCCAGGTCTTCTGTCAATTGTATGCCACTCGAAGAAGCACCTTCGTCTCGCATCTCTTGGAAGCTCCAACTAGGCTGGAAGGCCTGGCTGTTCCAAGCACGATCCACTCTCTCGTAGAGCTCATCGATTTGTTCAAGACTAATCTTGCTTGTCTCGTAGACCATGGCCCAAACAAAGATAAACGACACAACGCAGAAGAAGCCCCACAGGAAGAATATCTTGGACTCGAGGTTCGCATAACTAGGGCCGTTGTTGACTAGGTAGGGTGTGCCATACGCTATAGCAAAGTTGAGAATCCAGTTGGAAGCGATGGAAATCGACATGGATTTGGCGCGAACCTTCAAGGGGTAAATTTCGGACGTCACGACCCAGACAACTGGACCCCATGATGCGGCGAAGAAAAATATGAAGATGCAGACGAAAACAATGAGGACTATGTTTGCGGCTGCGACCTTTGGTACGACGGTTCCAACAGCTCCAACTATAAGCTGACAGATGGCCATGCCTCCAGCACCGATCATGAGAAGACGGCGACGGCCTATAGATTCGACCAGAATCATTCCGGGTACGGTAGAAACCACGTTTACGATGTTGGTGACAAGAGCGATGACAAAGGGCGACTTAATCCCGACGAAGGAAAAGAAAGTGGTTCCGTAGTAGAAGATAAAATTACACCCAGAAAGTTGCTGGAGCATTTGGAGGCCGCAACCGGTTAGGAGGCGGCGTCCAAGGTGAGGGGATCCAAGGAAGACATCTCGATATGTGGCAGTACCGAGACTCAATTCGTATTCGTGGTTAGCTTCGATCTCAGCAAGTTCTTCGATCAAAGCAGGATGAGTAATATCGAGTCGTCGAAGACGACTGAGAGAAGATGCAGCGGCGGCATGCAGGTTCCTCTTGATGAGATAACGAGGTGTTTCGGGAAGCAGCATGAGACCAAGCAGGAGAACGCCGGCCCATAGAAACTGAAGGGCGAGGGGTATCCTGAAGGCGTTGACACCGTCTATTCTTTCGGTGATAATGTTGATCACGGCGGCGAGGAAGAGACCAACGGTAATGGCGAGTTGATAGGCGCAGACCAAGGTTCCTCGAATCCATTTTGGAGCCATTTCAGACTGGTAAAGAGGAACAAGCACAGATATCACGCCGACACCTACACCAGCAAAGAATCTAACATGCCTTGTTAGAAAGTTCGAGTATCAGAGGGGTTTCGGCAACTCATACCTTCCACTAATGAGCAATGGGATGGCCATCGCAATCGTTTGTAGTAAGACACCGAAAGAGAATATAGCCACTGCGATAATTAGAGACAATCTCCGACCCAGTCTGTCACCTAATGGTGCTGCCATGAGAGCGCCGAAAAACGTCCCCGCGCTCAATATCGCTACGATTTGCGCAGATTGCGCAGGCGAAACGTTTAATTCTTTGTCTTTGGGGTCTAAATAGCCAGTGTTGAATTGTTTTCGAAATGCGGACATGGCTAGTATTCCTGAAATAGTCCTATTATAGCATTAGTCTTCGTCCCTTCATCGTCGCTCCTTCCCATCCCAACTCACCCAGTATCATAGCCGAACAGAAGTCCACCTGTTGCGACGAACAACCCAACCATGATTGCCGGCGCTGACGAGCCAGCAACATTGTCGGGTTTATGCCAGGCCATGGCTATTGCCATGGTGAAAGCTCGATGTGTGTCAGGTTGGAAGAGGTCGATGGAGGATGAGGCGGTCGTCGATGGGAGTGGTTGAGGCTTTGGTCAATGATGATCACCAGATTCGGGAGCCTTCGAACACGCATCCCTATTGGCAACAAGACGTTCTCGCACAGGTGAATCCAGTGACTGAGAGCGACATTCCACACTGGCGATTCAACTCCTTCGCAGCAGGTCGGTCGGGGGTGTCGCACTCTTCACGTGGTGGCTCGAAGGGTATCGGTCGAGGTCGTCAGCGAGGAGGGTGTGTCGGCACAAGAGGACGAGGAAATCTGGGGAGAGTCGTTCGATGCCGGGGCACCAAGAAGGTTTCACTGGTGTGAGCGGCACAAGAGTAGTCGAGGTGGAGAAGTGAGGTGTGAGGTGCAAAGGGTCTTGGACTCGAGGTGTGGGGAAGCGCAGAGAATTGATAGACGGGGAAGTCTGGAGGGCTGCTCTGGCACTGGTGCTGGTGCTGGTGCTGGTGCTGGTGCTGGCGCTGGTGCAGGCGGGATCTCAAGTCAGTCAAGTCAGAGCAGCGACACACTAGCGGGCTGGACTCGAAGCACTGGGGCGTTGAATACAGGCGTGTGAATGGCTGGCCACTGCACTGAGGTTTGGGGGACAGGGGCCAACAGGGAGTGACGACCGGGGGTCCGTGAGGATTCTTGCCCATTTCTTGGGGCGGCCAGCAGCAAGCAGCCCACGAGTTGCGAGCTGAGCATTGCTGTCGTCCTCCAAGACGTCCAAGGCCGCCCAGAGGCTGGCACCGTGGACAAGAATGGCGTGTGCTCCCACGGCGACTCGGCTACAGGCCTGTCACATTCACGATCCCATCCCCATCACCGTCTTCACCGTGAGCCACCAATCTGCGACGAGATGAGCAGTCGAGTGTGGTCTGCAGCAATGCGGCGTCAGAGTTGGGAACAGAAGGTGGTGACCACGAGTCCCGCCAACACCCGTTGATGGTGCTAGCGTTCTTCAATACCGCGCGATGCCACGATATGAGGCCTTTCAACAGTGCTCTGTGTAGGCGACTGAGCGAGAAGTGTGCGCTACAGAAACACCATAGCCGGTGGAAGCTCTGGGCGAGAGCAAAGATGCCGATGCCGCCCTCGAAAATGCGCCAAAAATGCCCCAAAGCCCTCGGGTTGTGAACGGATGGAGACGTTGTTCCGAGCCATATTTTGTGATTTTTGCCTGCGACTGCTGCGCTTTGCTTCAAGCCTTCAGCGCCCAGAAAGCACAAGAGCGGCTTAGTGCTGTCTGCCCTCTCGTTCATTGGCTCAGCAGAGAAATGGCGTTTCTCACGCCAATGGGATAACTTGCACCACTTCTAGCGGCTTCTTGCAGCAGGTGCTAATGACCAGGCTCGCCAGTGCAGTGACTCCTTGACTGCTGCCATTACACAACATGATTTTTGACATGGCTGCGTAATCCTCGATGGAAAGTTCCTGGAATGGGTTGCGTGCACTCACTGCTCTCGCGCTGATTTTGAGTTGTGACCTGCCTTTTCTTCTTGTGTTCATTAATATCGACTTTGCCGTTGCTCCACATGATTGACAGGACGACTGACGAGTCTGAAAACGTCAAAAGCCTCCAAGCAAAGCAAGTGTTGTATGGATGTGGCTTGCTCATTGCTGCACAACGCAGGAGAGGACTTACCAAGAAAGTTGCTCAGCAGTCAGCGAGTCAGAGGCGTAGAAACGCACAACGGGGATGCGCTTCTATCTTACGCATAGACTCGACTGTTCTTAGCACCCATACGCGTCTTGCAATCTCATTATGGCAATGAAACTTGGGGGCTGACTTGACCTTGGTTACACTCAACGAGAGTTTGTTGCAGAGTTACAATATTGATCCTTTCCGAAGTCAAGTTACACACATTTAGCGGTGGGCATA
Organism: Halenospora varia; assembly: GCA_020726485.1. Classification (NCBI taxonomy): domain Eukaryota; kingdom Fungi; phylum Ascomycota; class Leotiomycetes; order Helotiales; family Solenopeziaceae; genus Halenospora; species Halenospora varia. The sequence continues at coordinate 447,015 of JAHEWH010000019.1, forward strand.
AAGCAACTCCATTAGTCCGATATCCTTCGGAAGGACAATCCTGCCAGGAGAATATCAGGAGAGGACGAGTTATTAGTGGCCTGCATATAAATCGGGCTGAATAATGCTTTGATCCTGATCTAGGACCAAAGCGCCACGGCGTTTACGAGGACATTTCTCCGGGCTCTCCCGTCCTGTCCAGATCTGAATCAGGTACATCTTCAAGCATTGAAGTTGTGTCTAAGGATACGACTGGCACGGCATTCGAGTCCCACAACGTCACTCGTTAGATGTGCAACACCTCTGGGTTTGTCGTTGGTTTTGGATGTGGCCATTCATAGCAAAGCTAAGTTTAGCGCTCTATCCCAGACGATTCACTAAAGGGAACCTCAAGTTGTTACAACCTCGCTCTTGCATATCTTTCCGATCGTATGATAGCCCCCTCCAATATCTCTCGTCACCGTTCTCTTTGTTGTCCCAATCATCTTTCGACGAAGCAAAGAGAAGGCTCACACTTCGGACTCACCGCCAACATGATGTGCAACACATTATCTTATGCCGAGTTGGTTCAAATCGCTCAAGAATCGAATTGAGATCCACCCCACGTCTCTGAGGTCAGCCATCGGCACTCGTGCAGATCAAGTGATGCAAGGCATTTGTTTTGAGGTAGTCAATCGGATTGTTCTTTCGTAACGTCCACCCAATGATACACGTTTCCCGAAGTGGGCATGACAGAGAGTTGAGTGGCTCAAAATTTCAGCTTCGACAGCTTCGGTAGTCACTGCCTTGCATTTGATACGAGTTGTACACTTTATTTTCAGCCTCGCTTTGTTGAGAAATAACATCGTGGCTTTTTATTCGCATCTGGATTTTTTGTACAGGCTTTCGGGCGATTGTCTTCCTTGCTTTATATGCTGTGGAACAAAGTAGAGGCAGCCTCTTATCACAACATTTCTGTTAGCTGTCTCGTCTAGATCGTAAACGCCGCGAGAATGGTAGATTCACCACTCAAATCAGGTGCGCTTAGTCCCTTGCAATACCTGCAAACAAGGCAGACAACGAATATGCAGTATTGAATTTTTTACTACACATCAAAAGCTGTTCTCATTCACAAGCGTGGAAACTCTTTCCTTGTGATGGTAAAGCTTTAAGTGATGTGCGCAAGTGAAGCTCAATTTCTCCCGGCATAGAAAGGACAAGCGAAGAAATCATTTCAGGTTCCAAGTGTGCCTAGTGTGTGGTTCGTGTTGTGAACCAAAAAAAAAGACCTTGTCATCCCAAAAGCCAAAATAGCAAAAACACCACCTCGCGCAAGGCGCGAGGATCAATGGTGGAAACCAGACGAACTGAATTTTAGTTGATTTGAATTCTGCGTTTGTCGAAGTCGATTTTTTCAGCCTTAAACTCTTGTTACCCAAGGGCTTGTGTCGACCCCAAAGCGAACCTCTTCTTAACCCAGCCAAACAGTTTGATCCAAACGCCTAGCCAGACGCACGCCTTCTCTTTGCTGACAAGGAGTGCTTAATTGAATTTATACATGTGAATTGTGGGTGAGGGCCATGGGGGATTTGCCGAGGAGGGACCGTGTCTGCTGTTGATTTCTGAGTTTTACTGTCGTGAAAGGAAGTGATGTTCAATTGAAGTACGAACCCTATTCACGACAGCAAAATCTCAGTCCAAAAAATACAATGAACACTGTCAAAACGGACAATGCAGGTAGAGCTCTCTAAGGTGATAGGGACGTCCCGGGCGATAGAGGTGGAGATATTCAAACAAATGCTCAAAGCGTGGAGTGAGCGTCCTCTTCTGGCGCTGCTTCTTGGACCCACTTTCCCTTCTTCACCTCCTTATTTATTAGTCGCAGAAGGGATTTATGTATGAGTAGGGGGGCTATGAGATAATTTTGGGGAAATATTTCGGCCGCATATTCACTTCTCCGGTTCAACCCTCATCACTTACTCATTTTACAAGTGTCATATTCTTGAACTTCATGATCTGAAGTATTCTCTTCACCACCCTCATGCGTGGCATTGGTTCCTGCATGTGTGTTGAGATCAGTCTGAGTTCACCTTTGGTAATCAAAAAATATCTTCTCCACAGCTCACAAAACTTCCAAACAGCGAGCAATGATGACAGCCCTAACCAAGAATAGAAATGAGCGAATTTCACATCCTTGAAAAAACGGTACGTGCCATAACACATGTCGTTAAAAAAGAGTTCTGAGGTTTCTTCCCCGCAAAATCCACCAACTGCAAGGTCCGTAACGGGCCGAAAACAACCTCCACCAACCCCAAAACAATACCAACCTTAAGGAAAATCAAGACCCACTTCCACACCCATATACACATAGATATAGATCGCCAACACACGCCTCAGCAATTTCAATACATGTCGTCAACAATAGGGTCTGTCAACTTCCCCGCAAATTCCATCAAATCCCAATACCGCAACGGGCCGAAAACAACCTCCTCTAACACCAATCCCAAGAAACGCCCTACAAGACCCGCTTCCAAACGCCAACCCAACCACACATCACCAAACCCTGAAATTAAAAATGCTTCAGAAGGCTAACCTTGAAAAGAGTGTGGGGTAGGCTGGATTCGGATCCGGATTCATGGGACACCGCATGAAAATCCGTGAAAAGGGCCGACTCGCCTCCGAGGCCGTGGGAGCTTTGAGGGCGGTATGGAAAAGCGTCATGACGAATGCAACGGAGACACCTGGAAATTGTGAGAGATGAGTTGAAATTGAGGAAGTGGGAAAGCACGTGGGGAAGTGTAGGGGGAAAGGTAAGGGGGCAGGTATGGTATGACCTTCAAGTTTGCAAACGACGACGTCGCAGGACTCGGTATCAAGTGCTAGCACGGCCTTCGAGTTCGCAACAACCGACGTCCGTGGATTTGGAAAAACCGGAGTGCCGACACGGACTCGAAGACTATGGACAGGAATAGCGGTGCGTTCATTGGGTTCGGTAAGTCAAGTGCTAGCACGACCTAAATGTTCACAGATAGCGATATCTCTACATTTGGGTACCAAAATCCTAGCACGAACAGGAATAGGATCAAAGCATTGCCATCTCAAGCACTCTCGTTTCGTTCAAATGGTGGAGGGTGCTAGCAACCTTGACTATAACCAGCTATACCACGAGCTCCAACAAGATTATCAATCACAGGGCAACGACTTCTTGTGATCCAAAACGGTATTCCCCCATCGAATGGGTGGAGACGGGATTCGACACGGAGAGGGGGGTACCGAGAACTTAGATGCGGTGGGCTAGATTTGAAGTGGCCGTGGGGTATACAGTCGCAGATGTGGCAGGCAAAACATGCTCTTTTTGTGAGGCCGGTCACGGTAAATTTCCTTAATGTATTGTCGTTGACGGTTACAATCATGGGTCCTGCATGAACCGTCTAGCCGTAAAACGAGGTGGAAAGTGTAATATCGCTAAGTAGGAGAAGGTAGTAGCGAAGGACGTGTTACCTCCTACTTTCAGTCCTCCTATCATCCCGGAGCGAATGTCGAGAATCGTTTCGGCACAACCGATCCGAGGAATTGTTCTAGTCGGTCGAGGGTTTGAGAATAAGAAGGTAGACCGGGAAGCTCGCGATCTCGTTATGCAAAACAATAGCGCCTCCGCCGTTAAGAGATTGAAAGCTTTGTATGGTCTTACAATAAATTGTCCGGGATTACATTGTTCCTTACTATCAATCAGATCAGAAGAGCCTCTCGTAATAGCGCAAAATTTTACTTCTATATAATGAAAGGATAAATTTTCCGAGTGGCTCGAAACCTAGAAGTCATTTTCGCTAGGCGATATAGTCGTCTTACTATTGTATAGAAGGTTGGCCCTTACTAAAACTTTCGAGAATTTTGTTAGATTCTACTATGATATGTTACACTTGTAGATTATTGTCGTCGTAGAGGAGAACCTTATACTGAGGCAAACCGAGATGTGTTAGTAGATCGACTTAGTTTCTCGATTCTTAGTATTTAAGTTATACGAGGTCCTAGAGGTAGCTAATAGACGTGGCTCCCTATAGGCACGATGTTTTACCGATATACTATTACAGCTAAGTTCTAGGAGAGGTGCGATAACGCGTGATTATGGTTCGGGACGTAATCGACCTCGTTATAAAATCAAGGAATACTTTTACGGCGAGTGCGGGCGACGCTACTACTGTGCAAAGGATAAGAACGACTACTCTTAGATTATTATTTAATATAAACGGCTATACTGTCCTTTAACCCCTACTGCTTAAGACTATTAATGTTTAAGTTACGACAAGTCGCGGTGTTCGTCTCAGATTATAGAAGAGCTCGAATTACATATTATATAAGAGCATCTACAATGGGTTTATGGAAGAAACAGAGTGTCTAGTGTATGGTATAAAGACGGGAAATCTTAACTTTCATATGTAATTTAGATATAACCAGGAATATGCTAAAGAGTATTTTAGTTTAAAATATCCGCAGCTACAGCTTACCGCCTAGTTATTAAATAGTTTCAAATTAAGCTACTTACATCCGTCGGAATACTCTCTTGTCGCTGCTCTTTTTACTGTACTAATCTCAATTTCGACAAGTGGACCCTGTGAAATTGTGGTCTAGGTATGATTTGGACATTCTCTTCGCATAGACGCTTGAAGACGAGACTCTTCAAGAAAATGAGACTGTATCAGCGTCACATATGCTATCCCATATCCACCTTCTTCCTTTTACCACCTTCCTCTCGGTCTCTCTATTTTCACACGTCTATTTTTCTTCTTTTTCTTTCCTTCCTCATATTCTTCCATACACGCCCACCCCCCCACTTCTCTCTCATGAAGTGATGCTCCTAGTTCCGGGGTCCTATTGTTCCTGGTGTCCTTGATTCCTGAAGGGTTCCAATTCCATGTTACGCAGAGCGATCGAATAGCAGCATAGAAGACCAAGTGGTTGCTTAGTTCTAAGTGCTAACAGAAAACGACTTGTGTTTTTTGTCTCGGGACGGCGGGAACGAGCCAAAACCAATCATTCTTAATTTCTGTCATCTTCTTCATCAATATCACATACCGTAGGAACTCTGCTCATTCGGTAGCGAGAGGTTTGCTTGACATGATGAATGGGTGACCAGGAGCCCTCGAGATACCGAGATCATCCAGCCCCACAGTTCTGTGCTCGAGCGAGTGGTCTCTTGTTGTCCGGACGAGCAAAATGCCTTCGAACTGAGTCATGATGGAAAGGGAGACGTGTGGAAAACGAAGCAGAATGAGTTGTAAAGCTGCAATTGGGGATGCGGAAGAACCTATGAGAGGGCGCAAGGGTGGAAGAGAGTGTGGACTGGGTTGAGGAACAAAAAGTAGACCCAAAAAACATTGCTCATCCAATTTAATGCACGCATGCAAGTGCGTATGAGACTATCAATACAATACAAAGTCGCTCTTGCTTTCGACGGTTTCCCGCCTGTTTCCTTCATCCAATCCTGTGCTCCATTTCTTCATGGTATCTATCCCCTTTTCGTGAGGCTGAAACGCCGACTCAACTAACTCGACCCACAACTCAGATCTCCAGCGTGACCTCCTGTCCCTTCACCCGACCAATTACTTGTGCAGGGGCGTATTTAGGAATAACCTCATCATCGTGTAGCATCTCGAACTCCTCTGTTGCGTCTCGTCCCATGAAGTTCATGATTGCTTGTGGCCCGCCTGGATGCTCCTCAAGCCAGTTGCTTAGGTCCATTACTACGCCTTTGACAACGACCCAGAGATCTTCCTTGGTGTTGTGCTTTGCGACTTCTTCCATTGTGTATTCCTTTTCTGGAACCTTGAATGCGGAAGGTTTCTTGGGCTTGCTGACTTTGCTTGGGTCGGAGGAGTCGCCGCTGTTGGTCAAGACTGGACCGGCAGATTGCTGCGAGCCAGTGCCGGATGAGGCACCTTCACTTCCCCATTCGACGGAGATCTTGCCTGGTTGTGATGGGTCGATATGGAGGGAGATTTGTCCGAGACGTTGTGCAGCGCCGCCAGCTGAGCCTTTGAGAGCGTTCTGGAAGAGGTAGTTGCTGGCAGTGTCACCAGCGACACGACCATAGACTACACAGCCGAGAAGTGACGAACCACCAAGACGGTTGGCGCCGTGGACACCACCAGCAAGTTCACCACAGGCGTACAGACCCTCAAATGGCTTGCCTTCTGAGTTGAGAATTTGTGCCTTGTCGTTGATCTCGATACCTCCCATGGTGAAATGGAGCACAGGCTCCATGACAGCAACGTGGAAGTCATCGTCAATATCGAGAGGACCGTTGTGGAAGAACTTCTTGCCGTATGGATCCTTCTTCTTTCCATCGGCAATTTCGTTATATGCCTTGAATGTGCCTTGGAGATGGTCTGGTGTGCAGCCGATTTCCTTCGCCAATTCCTTTCCGGTCATCTTCTTCATCAGACCACGGCCAGAGTAGTGACGGGTGTGGAAGTCAAGAACGTTTGATGCCTTGGAATTGAGAAGAAGTCGGATGGGGAACTTTCCCTTATCCTTCTCCTTCCACATCTCGCCAGAAACGTAATCTCGGTGACCCAGCTCATCGCAGAATCGGTCACCGTCAGCGTTCAAGAGGAGACCGCCTTCTCCTCGAAGCGCCTCAGCAGCCAAGAACTTCCACTTCGACCCAGGATCCTTAGGGTCAACAAGACCTGTAGGATGAACCTGAACCTTGTCCATGTCAATTCCGTTTCCGCCAATGGCCATGACCATCTTTTGTCCATCACCTGTTGCGTGTACACCGTTCGTGGATGAGAGGTGGAAGGTATCTGGTCTGTGCTTCTTGAGAAGAGATGTCTCTGTGAAATCTGCGGCATATCCACCGGTAGCCAGAATAACTGGTCCATAAAGGTCCGATGATTCTCCATCAAACTCGTATTTAACACCAGTGATCTTGTTTCCCTCCTTGTTCAACCCAGTGACACGTGCCTTCTTGATAATTTGTACACGCTCTGGCTCGTTCTCTGCGAGCTCCTCGAGTCTCTGCATGAGAGCATATGTGATTGCCATACCCGGGAACTTGGCATCGTGCCCACGGTGTGTTCTTGGGTGTGAGTGACCTCTGTGAAGAATTTCATCAGTATTGGTTACAAAAATATAGGATAGAACTGCAAACATACCCTAACCGCGAAACGAGGGTCAAATCTAGATTGAACACATCCTGGAGCCATTCGACGGCAGCAGCAGACTTGTATGTCAAGACCTTGATCAAGTCCGGTCTCGCCTTGTCTCTCGCAGACTTAAGGGTATCATCGTAGAATTGCTTCACGCTGTCCTTGATGCCTGCATCAACTTGTGTTCGGGTAAGGGCACCGTTGATTCCGGATGTTGCTTTGGTAGAGTTGCCTCCAAAGAAACCTGTGGAGTGTTATTAGCATATATTTGAGCATGCTGTGGTTTGGGACTTACCTTGCTTATCGAGAACAACGACGTTACCACCAGCTAGATAGATTGTATGCGCAGCACTCAAGCCGGACACTGTTGCCATTGTCAGCAGGCAATTGCGAGGGGCAGACTGGGACAAGGAACTTACATCCGCCGCCGACAACAATAACTCGTGATGTCATCTTGATGGCAATTGATTGATTAGGGAGAGAGGATAGATGACTGAGATGGTTTGGAGAGAAGGGGGAATAGAGAGAGGAAGCAGAACGTTTGAAAGTGGAGGAATGTAAGTCGGTTTTGTGCTGGTCTTCGGATCCACGAGCGCCACTAGAAACTGGGGATGAATGCCGAGGTCCGCTTAGATGCCTGCAGCTCTTGATTCGACGAATGCGACGATGTCGTTAAGTCAGCAAGGCCTCTCGGTGTTTGATCTAGTCCTTTCAAGGTCTAGAATATGCTACGAAGTCTTAAATGTTTTTCGGCTTCTGGGGAAAAGTCGGGGATGCTTCAGAAATGAATCTCTGTGTTGAGGCCAGACTTCTCTCCAAAGTTCAACGACACCGTGAATGTGAGCGATTTCGGGCCATCTTCTCAGCGAGGGCCTGTCTCACGTTCCGCTGTCAACTTTCGAGTCACGAGCGGAAGTCAGCCCACGCAGCCCAGAAATTTCCTTTGCAGCATGTGAAGATCCCCTGAATCCCGCTAAGCCCCACAATCTTTCTCCAGACTTTCGGCGCAGGCGATTCGTGTTTTGTATCAGATGATCATATGCTCTCTTCAATGGTGTTTTTGCATGTGAAAAATCCTGTCAGCCTCAAGCTTTTGACATCACGACATCAAAGTCCATTGTTCAAACCTTTGTTCGATATCTTTTCTGATTTTCTGAGCGTCATAATCTTCATTGCAGCCGTTTTGTTGTCGCATTTTCGGTCGAAGAGATAGCGAGGTCACGACTCACGAGTTTTGGCTCCGCAGTCATCCGTGGATTGCCGTTGCCAGTGTCCACATATACAGAGCACTCATGGTAGTTGAATGCCTTCGTCGAGTTGGTGAATGTCACAATATTCAGTATCTTGTTTCCTTTCGCTATTATGGAACCTCGTTATTGATTGTCATTGTTTGGAACTCTTCTAGAATGCATTGGAGATGTCATATGAAATGGAATACAAGAGATGTATGTCCTTATGTATGTATTGCTTGAGTCTCGTCTGAAAGGTAGGACGTCTTTTTCATAATATCAATATGTTCTATCTGGCAAAGATCCTGGGAAGAACATTTAAGCTCTCCATGGGCCAGCCAAATGCTTTCGGTGTGTGTAACTCTGCACTCAAAACCATCAAAAGGCTGTTATTATGCTAGTTCAGCTGGTTTATGTAAGCCGTATGATACATGGACTTCAAATGTATTTTTTGGCAGGGTGGCCTTAGCCTTGAAGAAGCCCTTTTGCATGTACTGTAGGTACCATCCATTGATATCAATAGCAGAGAGGTCGTGGTGAAACCGTAAACTTCGTAATATTGCATTACCTATCGTAACCCCATTCCGGAATGAGCCTTTCCTACCTTATAACACCTTTATTCCAAGTATGTTCGTCTATGCCAACTGTAGATCATGCGTAGTTTCTGACGCCCTTCAAGATCCAGACCTCACCATTATAGACTCTACTTACTATTGAACTGACCTCGATACCGCCGGGTTGGATCTGCGAATGGTTAGAGTTTGAAAGTGCATTGAATGTTAGAAAGCTCACTAGCTTCTTGCCATCTTTAGTCTCCCACCATATTTCACCTCCAGTAAGTGTCTTCAATCTCTCGCCCTCTTTCCATGGAGACGCCGGAACAACGTGTGCTTCAACGAACCTCCTCAAATTCATATGTGCTCTATCCTCGCCCTCCTCACCTTCGTATGCCTCTGCGCCAAATTCGTCATAGTCCTTCGGGTCTTCCCAAGGCTTCCTCGGTAAACCCATTATTGCGGAGTTAATTGGCGCAAGTATCGTGGTGTTGAGTCGGCTGTCCTCGAAGCGTTGGCTTATCTGCGCAAAGTCTCGAGTGAATCCTGCGAAGATATTGATGCTGCGATCATTGCCTATGACATCGGAGAGTATTATGGTATCCCCATCTGCGGGGTTGGATGAGGATGGGCTTTCTGTTGATGGGGGAGGCACTGCAGGCCCAAGGTTGTTCTCAGCCATCGGATCTTGGCTCTGGCAATAGCTTGTGACTGCGAACGTTGCGGTCACAAAAGATAATAGAGATATGTATCGCATGATTGTGCTTTTGTTGGGAGCTTTCTTGATAGAGTGGCTTGTGTGCTACAATGACGAACGTTATGGAGTTGCCAAGGGTCCCGGAAAAAGTGGGGGACAGCCCGCCTCCTGCTTACAACTTTCCGAAACTTTCTAATGAATCCCGATCCTTTTTGTTCAAACATCGGATCCGACACGGATCATGAGCCCATGAGCATTCTTCCGAACCCAGGTAGGCTATTCGAGTACAGCTGAACCAATCCTGTCTCGGTTCCGCCGAAGGATGCTGTAGGTTTAAAAGAGGACTCCTTCCTATTCCTATCCTTCATATTGTATGCATTCACTCTACCAACCTCCCAACCCCTCGTCTATCAAACCATCTACCTCCTCAGTCGTGAGCTTGCCCAAGAGCAACACTGAATAAAGTCACAGTATCAAGAACATTAGCATCTTCCGTCCGCAATCCTTCCAACATCAAAATGAAGATTATCATATCGGGTGCGACTGGCTTCATTGGCAAGGAAGTTCTTAACTACGCGTTATCCCAAAAATCTATCTCCTCAGTCCTTTGCATCTCAAGACGCGCGCTTCCTGAACCTATATCTTCGAACCCGAAGGTCAAGGTTATCATTCTTGAAGATTTTACCTCATATCCTCCGGAGATTTTGGCCCAGCTAGAAGGAGCAGACGCTTGTATATGGTAAGGTCCCACCTGTTGTTTTGCTTGTTATTACAAGGCTGACCTCGCGTCTCCAGGGCATTAGGAAAACCCGCCTTTAAAAGCTCAGATCTTGAGCTTTGCAGGAAGATCGAGATTGATTTCTGCCATGCAGCCGCGGACGCCTTCTGTTCTTCTCTTGCCCCGGCTCTGAAAAAGAATGGAAAGACGTTCCGATTTGTGTACCTAAGCGGTTGGGGCGCAGAACGAGACGCGACGAAGAAGCTATGGATGATGCGAGATACTAGGACTATCAAGGTATATCAACCCACCCTCTAAAGCTTTAACTATATACTGACGCTTAATGCAGGGCGAAGTTGAGAATGGCCTTCTTGCTCTTCAGCAGCAGGAGGGCAGCAATTTTGAAGTCAGTGTCGCAAGACCTTTTGGAGTGGTGCCAAAAGATACTTCGATGCCAAATATGGTCATCGGATGCTTCGATGTCATCAAAGTAGACACATTAGCTGCGGCAATGGTGAACGAAGTCGTGGAGAATTTGTCAGGAACGAGAACTTATGAAAATAAAGCTCTTCGGAACATAGGCGAAAAGATCCTCAAGGGTGAAGACGCGATCGTCGTTACCAAGTGAGCGTGAGGCAGCAGGAAAGACTGGGGAGCAGGTATGTAGTTAATAGTAATAGAGAAGCCATTCCCATAAATTGTCGCTTAATAGTACTTGGAAATATTCGGAGTAAGGCACTCATACAATCTCTTCATAAGTATATGCATCAAGCTTTCGCCCGAAACTATTTGGAGACGGGAAGCTATTATTCACTTTCCTGATTGAGAACAGAGGGCTCGGCATCACTTGCTAGGTTCTGTACATCGACGATTTAATTATTCTTCTGCGAGTGGACTCATGTTGTATTTACGAAGCTACAAAATTTTGTTCCTCACTTCGTGAGCTGATCTGAGTTCGGATCTGGAGTGAATTTGCATGATCAACCCGACTCTAAGCCGAAGGCGGTCAGCTATTCTGCCACGCTTAGCGTGCTGAGATCGCAAGTCCGCGACGAAGCATCACTGATCCCTTTTCATCCCACAGCTCACTCACGATTTGATTCACCTTCGGACGATATCTACGATTCTGAGACCATGATCGCGAGCTAGGGCCGCGAGCCTGCAATATCTAAGCCCTCGCCCATAAGCGTTCCTCCTCTTCGTTCTCGAAGCTTTTTCTCGAACCACGATCTTTCTCGCAGAAAGCTTTCCCTCAACCTACCAGATTTACGACAACCTTATCAGATCAATTCCTGATCCTCTTCTACCTCTAGACCCATCCTACCGATAGTCTGCCATACCCTATACAATGAATAATCCTCCCCACGGACCCTCAGGGTTCGATCGCGAACGGGAGATGGAAGAACAACGACGAATACATGCGTTACAGCAACAGGAAGAGCTTGTACGACGGGAGAGAGAGCAAAATGAGCGCCAGGAACGAGAAAGACAGTATCGGGAGCATCATCAACAGCCTCCGACCCATCAGAACGACACTGCTTCAATTCCCCTTCACCAACCCGTAGCATCACGTCTGGCAGGAGCTATCCACAGTCCAGGTGGGTTGCTGGCAAATCATGGTGGCCCTCCTCCTCCTGGTCCTCTCGGTGCTCCTAGCGGACCGGGAAATGCTTTCGGCGGCCCTCTACATAATGAAGCAAACAGATCCATTCAGCATGGCCTTCAAAATCAGTCAAATCCAATCCAGCAGCAACAAGGCTTCGGGCCTAACTCTATTCACCACAACGGCGCTCCCCCAAATATACCCATCGGTGGTCCTGGTGCAGGCGGTGTTGCATTTGGGGGCCCGTTGCAGCAACAACAGGCTCAACAACAGCAACAGCAGCAGCAGGAGGTGGCCAGCAGACTCCAACAGCTTCCTTTTGGAGGTCCTATTCCTCAAGCACATCAAATACCTGGTGCACCACTTGGGCAGGGTGGACAGCAGCCTATACTCAATGTAAGTTTGGTCCTATTCGTGTCAACGAAAGCCTCCCAAATGAACCCTTCATCCTGTTTGTTGCATTTTAGCATGTTACGCAAGCAATCGGCTACTAGGCAAACCCTTCTATAAATTTCGTCCGCGTGCTTACGCGCATCGGCATCGTTGTGAGCATATCGAACCTTTGACGATTCCCTATTTGGGATTGGTTCGAACTTTAACGCGCGTGTCGGCCCATTTCAAAATTGAATGATGGGATGGAAAGAAAGTGTTATTCACGAAACGCGCTCGCTTCCGCTGCCCAGTGCCTCTCCGCTTGTTTATATATCTCGCGTGTTGAATTTCCGCAACTGTCCTGCCTCGCAACATCTGATCACTACTCTTGTTTTGCATTGTAGAACATTTCATGCTAACGTGATGGGATAGGACGCGCTGAGCTATCTCGATCAGGTCAAGGTCCAATTCTCAGACCAGCCGGATGTGTACAATAGATTTCTGGATATTATGAAAGACTTCAAGAGTCAAGCGTAAGTCCTCCTATAAGCACCTGGCATCTACCAAACAAGAATCCAAACCAAATCCTAATTTGAAAATAGTATTGATACACCTGGAGTCATCAATCGCGTCTCAGAACTTTTCGCAGGACATCCAAACCTTATTCAGGGATTCAACACGTTTCTCCCTCCTGGTTACCGCATTGAGTGTGGCGCTGGAAACGACCCTAATACAATCCGTGTGACCACTCCCATGGGAACAACTGTACAGTCCATTACAGGCAGCGGACGAGCTTTGCCTGAAGGCAATATGGGACAAAATAATCCAGGGAGCACATATTATGCCGCGCCTCATCGGGGCAATTGGCAACAACAACCACAGAACAGCATTGAAAGCCCAGAGGCGGTGTTCAGTCCACAAAACCAATCCGTAGGACCTGCTTATTCCCAGAGTCAGGCACAGCATTCCACCTACGAAGCACAACAAGCTGCTGCAGCCCACCAACAACAGCAAAGGGGAGTGTCTCAACTTACCAACGCTGTTGCTACTCTCGGACAACCTCCAAGAAACACCCAAACACCTACACCTGGTGGTCAGGGTGGGATGAATGGGGCGAGTCAGGCTGGCCTCGAAAAGAGAGGCCCAGTCGAGTTCAATCATGCAATCAGCTATGTGAACAAGATTAAGGTAGGTCTACAATCTTGGTATTGTGGGGTCAGAATTGAATTTGGCGAATGGAGTCAAATCCGCGCTAACTATTATTCCCACCAACTCAATATCTCCCGCATTGAATTGACCTCTTTGCTAACCTAATTTCTCTCAAAGAACCGTTTCCAGGACCGCCCAGAAATCTACAAGCAATTCTTGGAGATTTTACAAACCTACCAACGCGAATCGAAGCCCATACAGGACGTTTATGCTCAAGTCACGCATCTCTTCAATACCGCACCCGATCTACTAGAGGACTTCAAGCAATTTCTCCCAGAGTCTGCAGCCCAAGCAAAGGCTGCAGCCGCGAAGGCCGCCGCTGAGCAGGAAGCCGCAGCCGCCATGTCTGCAAATCAAACCCCGCAAACTTCTTACGCGCGCGGAGAAGCAAAGATGCCTCCCGTTGGCAATTTCGCAGTTCCTGCGAGCACTAGCAAGGAAAGCAAAAAGCGTTCGCGACCATCAGGAACTCTCAATTCTGGCGCGCAATTGAGTAACATGGGAGAGTCCTCGAGAGGTATGGGTCCAGGAGGCTCTTCAAACAAGGTATGTCCAACAATCATCCATTTCTCAGCTTTGGCACGCGTTATCCTGAAGTCGTTGAACATGCTAATATTTTCTTGCGCATAGAGAACGAAACTCAATCACAACAAGCTGTTGGCGCCAGATGCTCCGGCAGTCTCTCCCACATTGACGCCTGTTCTTCCTGAGCCGCTACCTCCCACCACTTCATCAGCTGCTTCCCAGGAGGAACTGGCCTTCTTCGATCGCGTAAAGAAGTATATTGGCAACAAGTCAACCATGAATGAGTTCCTGAAACTCTGCAATCTCTTTTCACAAGATCTCATAGATCGAAATGTTCTTGTTCACAAAGTCAGCGCATTCATTGGTGGCAACCCCGATCTGATGAGTTGGTTCAAAGCCTTTGTCAACTATGATGGTCGCGATGAAGTCATTGACAACCGACCAAAGCCACCGTCGCAACGAGTTTCATTGAGCAACTGCCGTGGCCTAGGCCCGAGTTATCGTCTTCTACCAAAGCGAGTATGTGCTGGTCTATTTCCCGTGTTGACCTGTTTTCTTGAAGCGCATGCTGACCAATGATAGGAGCGCCTAAAGCCGTGTAGTGGACGAGACGAAATGTGCAATGATGTCCTCAATGATGACTGGGCCTCGCATCCAACATGGGCATCTGAAGACTCCGGGTTTGTCGCGCATCGAAAGAATGTTTTCGAGGAGTCGCTGCACAGAATCGAAGAAGAACGTCATGACTACGATTTCAACATTGAAGCGAACGCCAAGGTCATCCAGCTACTAGAACCTATCGGCCAGACCCTCCTCTCAATGACACCCGACGATCGACAAAGTTTCCGTCTACCTGTGGGACTTGGCGGTCAAAGTCAGGCCATCTACAAGCGTGTTCTGAAGAAGATCTATGGTGATCGAGGACCAGAGGTGGCCGCTGATCTTTTCAAGGATCCCTCTGCAGTCTTACCTATTGTCCTGGCACGTCTGAAGCAAAAAGACGAAGAATGGCGATTCACCCAGGTAAGTTCTGCCCGCCCTTATGCTCCATTGAAAGTTACTAATTTTACCAAGCGCGAATGGGAGAAAGTCTGGCATGCTCAAACACAAGCGATGTATCTTAAGAGTCTAGATCACATGGGCATACAAGTCAAGCAGGCAGACAAGAAGAACTTTAATCAGAAGCATCTCGTTGATGTCCTCAAAACCAAACATGAAGAGGCCCGGCGGCAACGAAGTACCAAGGGAAAGAACTCAAGATATGTTATGTCATATTCCTTCGATGATCAAGGTGTCATCATGGATGTTCTACGATTTATGGTTATGTACGCGACACACAACACTCAGCAAGGTGCACCCGAACGACGTCGTGTCTCTGAATTCTTCGAGAAATTCATCACTGCCTTCTTTGGACTTCCTCGAGAAGCAGTCGAAGAGGCGACTCGAGACATTGATCGTGGCACTCCCGATGATGATTATGAAGACATCGCGCCTCTTGAGCTCACCAACGGTCGTGGCAGACGACCAGCAAATGGCAAGAAGACCGATCTGCGCCGAGGAGTTCTGGATAAAGGCCGCAATGGCACCAGAGGACGTGGACCCAAGGAAGGAAGCGCTACTGGAAGCAAAGAATCGACCCCTGATGTTGAGTCCCTTGGTGAAGATGACGGGGATGCGGCAGATGATCAAGCCATCACTGAGGTCACCAATGAGCGCTGGGCAGCCATTCCTGGCGCTATCGCTACAGAGGGTACTCGGGAGCTTTCTCCTGACGATTACGAACTCAACGCCGATCGACATTTCAAGCGTGAAGATTTCAAGCTGTACTGCAACAACACTATCTTTACTGTTTTCAGCATTTTCCAAACGCTTTACCGTCGCTTCAAGGAAATCAAAGATAGTGAGGACGAAGCCAAGCAGGAGGGCGTCCGCGCCTCGACTGTCAAGCCAGCTCATAATGTGGGCCTGCTGGAGATGAGACCAGATAACTATCCGATTCCGGGCAATGTTAACAGCTACTATGCCAAGACTTTGCTCCTGGTTGAGGATTATATCAATGGCGACGTGGAAGAAGCCAAGTACCAAGATTTTCTTCGCCATCATTACCTTCGAAAAGGCTGGCAGCTTTACACCATCATCGACCTTCTCAAAAGTCTTTGCAGACATGGAGCTCTTTGTGCATCTAACGAAATCAAGGAGAAGACCCCAGACCTTCTCGAGAACTTTTACAGGAACAGAAGGGAGGAGGAGACAACCTTCAACATTGAGATCAACATGCGTAAGCAAGCTGATAAGTATATCAAGGATGGAGATCTTTTCCTGATCCATTGGGTATGCGAGATTTGTATCCCTTCCATGGCGAATTGACTAATAAATTTTTGAAGTTACCCAAATTGACGGAGTCCCGAATCCAGCTAATCCAGCGTGACGAGACGACATTTGATCTGGACGACATGGCGCGTATGGAGAGATGGCAGTATTACACTTCATCCTACATCCGCATTGAGCCCACAGAAGGAGTTTCCCGTAGCCGAATGCGAAGAAGCGTCCTCACTCGTAATCTACCCTCCTCCGATGCCGACCTTGATGAAACTGGAAACCAGCCTAAGCCACTTGTATACAAAGAAGACCTAAGTCTTCGCATTTGTGTAAATTCCTACAAGATGATTTATAAACACCCCGGTTTCGAATATTTCATCTATACGGATAAGCCTATGACAATCGATCCGAAAACCAAGGTTAGCGCCACGCGTGAGCGATTGCAGAAATTCGAAGACGCTCGGACCCAACGGTTTAAGGAGAAATTCGAGATGAACAATGGCTGGATGAAGAATATAGATCACGATCAGGTCTCTAAGATCACCATGGATTTCAAGAAGTGGACTGATGAAGGCGTTCTTCCTGGTTCCGAAATTCCTGCGACGACTAGTGCTGACGATGTCGAAATGGCACAGTAAATCGAAATTCGTTTAGCTCTGTGCGGTCCGGAATCGAAAATAGAGTAGAAATGGTAATCGAAGTTTAGGCCAGACTCAGAATCGAAATCGAATCTGGCTCTCATCTGTCTCTCGCCACATGGACTTTAACATACCTTTCACGAGGTGATCATATGTCTGGAGTTTGGCGCTAGAGGATACCTTGCAATAGCATGGTACATGGCAGTCTAATGGTTGCGACACAATGTTCTAATTTTCCTTGCAATGTCACTTTCATTTGAGCTTTCTTTTTCAGTAAGACATATCAGGCATTGTTTTCTGCTTATGCACCAGACCGCTTGATACAAGATCATTCGTACATATTATGATTAACGGCAGATCGCCCTTCGTCGCTTGCTTACAACAATTTGACTTCTTGTCCTTGTTGTTTGCTTGTGATTCCAGCTTCGGCAGCATGCTAGGGAAGGGTGGTTGTTGTAGAGATACATGGGATGGTATCGCGAGTGGATTTCTGGTGTCTGTATGTACAGTAGATGCATAAATGCAATGCTTTGCTTTTCCTCATCTTATGTGCCTTGGTTTGTGATTGTGACTGTGGTGGTTTGATGCACACAAAAGATCAAGAAGGATTCCTGTGAAGGCTATGACAAGAATTTTATGATGAGACGGTACAAGCATTGCCCTTCCCCTCTCTTAATTGCTTATAACGATTCTGTAGGAGCATCATGTCAAGCTTAGAAGGCCTCATCTCCAACGGATCATTACAGCAGGCTTGTCCATATAATCCAACATTCACGGTTTTCATAAGACTAATTCCCTAACATCACGACATCAAAATAGGGAATACAGTCACTGCATTAGGAGATCCTCATCGTGTATAACGTGAAGGGCCAGGAGGCACGCCAAGTAGATGAGATGATTATCAGACTCGATACTCACGTTTGTGAAGGTGTGCATGCCTTTCCAACGCTGCACATCTCTCAAGGACGCCTTCTAAGTTAGGATATTTTCCTATTTTTTTAGATCTTATTAAACATAAATAGATCGTGTTTGTTCGTTTTAAATAGGTAGGTAGTCGGTGCTGATAGATTGATTATACGCGAGGTCTGATGGTTGTACAACATGTTGGATGAGTAAGTAGGTACGAGGAGGAGCATCGCATACGCGTTTTCAAGCTTTCTGCAAAGAGACTGCGACCCCACGTTTTCTACTTGGCGTAGGAGGTAGTCGTACTTTATCTTCAGTATGTAAAAGGGAGCATGCGTGGGCGGGTGCAGGCAAATCCATCTTCATCTATATACCTGTGTAACGCGAGGCATTTCCCTTCTAGTCTCATCTCAAATTTACAAGAAGCCGATTAAGTAATTGAATTCGACCCCAATCTCTCGTCAGAGTGTTATGACCTCATCTATAACTCAACTATGAGTTAATTGAGTTTGTGCCAAACCGTTAGCATGTCCAGCTGCTCGCGTCCGCGGGATGTCATTATTAATCAAGCAATAGAACTTGCCTGAGAAATAGGAAGCTGTGCCTCAATTCCAATTTCTCCTTCATATAAGGAAGTCTTAGCACTTACTGAGTGTTTAGACGCAGTTCTAATTGCCGTCGCCTAAACTTTCGTGCATAATGAATTTAGCAGAATGTTGGATTTTGGCTGAGTTGAGCGTATCCACCAATCGCGTCGGGTCTGCACAATTACCATTGGCTGTGCCGCACATTCTACGGTCTTGTTCTCTTGGAAACATGAAAAGTTCTGGTACTTGTACAGACGGACGTGCTTCTGCTGATAAATTATCTGCTCCATTAAGGGGATTGAGGCACAGCCTCGTATCTCCTGTGGGGAACACTTCCGTTGACTCTGCGCAACTTGTTGTGCTCTTACTCCAAGGAGAGAAACGTGAAAGTTGGGGTAGAGACATCTGCCGAAAACGTGGCAGGTTGCATGGGATTCGAGGATTTGAGAGGTGTACCGGATGATCGGATCAAATTAAAGTAATATCCAATGGTGTGGTACCAGTATTCGGGAAGACTAGATTCCTTGGAAGTTCGTACATAGTACAAAGCCACAATCGAGCGGTACTAGTATGGGCATCCTCCAGATCACTTCCATACCATTACCACTGGGTTTATAGATCTCCTCAAATCTTTCAAAAATGGAACATCTTCTTGTCGCGTCGAGACCAGTGCTGCTGAAAATCGAGGTGCCATATGTGTGTCAGGAGACCTATCAGCTTGGAAGTTTTCATTTATATCCGCTGCACCGAGGATACAGATTGTCTAGTGCTGGCTATTTAGTAATTCGCAATGACCAACGTCGAGACCTGGGCAGTTTGTTGCAAGAATGGCTATACTTCGGCCTGTTGGAGGAGATATTGAGACGGAATATGACTGTTGGGTTGACCAAGAGTAATACCGGGGAGACCCGGAAAGTCATCGATACATCGGTACTGCCAGACTACCTTCGAGAGTTTCGAAGCTACTTACTAGCACTGACTAAGGATGAGAGGGATATGACCTGCAGGGATATCAATAAACTCCTCACGTTTGCGTCAATACAATGCTGCTCCATTGATCGGGATCATGTGTGGAGCCGTCAAAACTACCTGCCAGAGATCCTTCTGTCAATACGGCTGTTGATCGATACCTTAGTGATGACTATGGCAGAATTCGACGAGGTAATTGATCTGTCAACGAAGCAACACCGGTTTCCTCTTTACCAAGAGACTGGAAATACTCCGCCATCAACATCGATACTTCTGGATCATATGGTGAAAAACGGTTGGTGTATTCACCAGGCTCGATTTTTCTGCCACAGATTCTCCTATAGTGTTATATTGTATCTTTCAAGTATTCCGAGAAAGGCAACCGCTCGAGGGCACCAGGAATGCGAAGACGGTGATCATTGCGTGGCGAACAATACCAATGCAAAGACCTATCAATGTCGGCACGCAGAGAATGGCTGCCGCTGCGAGCTCCTCCCAACATCCTCTGAAGAAGTCAAGTCAATTATCAGAGACGGAGGAATTCCACTTGTGGCCTTTTCCCATGACCATTCTGGAAAGATTCAGCAAAGAATCGTCAAAGCCATGTACTCAACCAAGTACACAGCCATCTCGCACGTTTGGAGTGATGGGTTGGGGAATCCCAATGAGAATGCTCTTCCGAAGTGCCAAATAGAGAAGCTGGTACGACAAGTAAAGAAAGCGGATGCTGAGAAGAGGAAGAGGGAACCAAGAAAACCGCATTTTGGATTTCGGTCGAAGAATTATGAGAACACCCCAGTCCTCATTTGGATGGACACACTGTGTATCCCAGTCAGTGATGCGGCCTTGAAAATGAAAGCAATCAATCGTATGACTCCAATATACAAGAGGGCTGCCAGGGTCCTGGTGCTTGACTCCACCCTTGACTTAGAAATGCCGCCAGGAAATCCTATGGAGATTTGTGCACATCTGTTGATGTCGGCGTGGAATGGAAGGAGCTGGGCACTCCAAGAAGGCGCACTGGCCACAGAATTGCTATTTCCTGTCCATGAGTGTCAAGATCGGACATACAATCCTTTCATCTGGGACTCAGCAATGGCGAAGTACACTTACGCAGAACTTCACAAGGCGCATCAATTGCCATCTGTTGGCCATTGGAGAGGCGACGGAGTCCTAAATGCGAGAGAATCTCAGTTTTTAGGAGTTTGGAACGCCTTATTGGGGAGGACCACAACTATGAATCGAGATGTACACGGCATCCTGGCGAATTTGCTCGACTTCCATGCTGAAGAGATTTTGCTTCTACACGAGAGAAATAGAATGAAAGCTCTCTTGTGTGGTCAAGAAAGACTTCCTATACAAATTTTATACGACAGCAATTCCAGAGAGTTTGCGGATAGCCCGCTGGACAGATGGATTCCAGATTTCCCGAAAGGAAGGCCTATTTCCAAGCAAGATACTTGGATGAATGTCACTAACAGAGGACTCGTCATTGCGGGTACCGACGTGTGTGAAAGATCGATCGTAGTCCGTCACGAAGAAAGATCGCAATGGCTGAATAAATATCGCGTGGTCGTAGATGGTATAGGCAGATTTGGAGTGACGATGCATACAGCCAAAAGTTCTTCACCTGGGAGATCAGAAGGATCAGTGTCACTCTTGCACCTGGAAACAGATGTGGCGTCTATCCTGAATTCCGGAAACAGCGCTGTCGGCGCTGCCTTTACTGTCGTTGAGGATGACAAGTTTGGTCTGAAGGTGGTTTTCGATTGTCCTGTCACCGTCGATGCGTGGACGGAAGTGGAAGAGGATGAAGATTTCGAGAAGTGTCCTGGTATCTGCGGAGTTGTGATCTCGAAACCTCAGGACATAGTCGTGGACATTGGTAAGTTGAGAGCGACAAAACCATAAGAGTTATCTAATACAAAGCATAGATGTCCAAGGCGCTTACAAGCCTCGGTTCCGACGAGAACCGCACCAGGCAATGAGATCAGACAAAATCGCGAAAAGATGGATGGTCATCGTATTCTTTTGTTGGGTCTTTTTCTCCTGTGTACTGTTTGGCGCTATTGGCGCCTATGGCACAATCAAATATCAGGACAACGAGGATGCGGAGACAGCGTACTTTGGTGCGATGTGGGGAGGGTTGACGATAAATCTCATAGGTTGCCTTCTATCGTATGTGGTGTTCGGCCTCGTTCGAGGTATCGTTCGGGAAAGGAGATATCAGGCGTACATGCGAAGCTTCGATGAGCTGAATCCCAGGATAAGAAGGCAATTGAGTTGGGGTTGACAGGGTAAAAGTTGCGGCGGAAGAATGACGAAGAAATTGAGAGCGAAAGCACATTGCAGCAGATAAGAGAGGATGATCAGTCAGAGAGTAGCGGACTTAGGGTTGACTTCTGAAGAGGAAGAGGAAGCATGCAAGAGAGCCGGATGAGGAAGCTGGAGGTGTCTGCCAGGGTGTGGCGGCATCTGATTATGGACATGCTTCGTATTCTCCCAGATGAAGGGGTTCGTCCGGCACTTCAGGAAAAACTGAATGTGTGTGTAGAGACAAGATCCAAGGTTGCGAGAGTAGTTCGTTGGGTAATGGAGAAAGATGTATGTATGTTGTTGATGGAAGTCGCGAGAAAGCAAACAAACGGGAAAGTGACAGGAGCCAAATACGGAGTGAGAATAGAAAGGCTAAACTGAATGGAGGTCAATGCATAAACTACCCCGCCAGCATTACGTAGTCTTGGCGCTACATGTAACAGCTAGGACCCTTAAGATCTTGCTCAAGTTCTCACATATCCAGTTCAACTCAAGAAACATCTCCTCGATTCCGTGATTATTTTACAATACAAGTAAGTTCTGAGTCGTCAACAAAGCTCCGGGAAACTATCACTAAACGACAAACCCTCTCGAACTCTCTACTTATTCCCAAATCTACCCCACTAACACCTTCTTGCAGTCAAGATGTCTGGCAGAGAATATTACGAAGGAGGTGGTCAGGGTGATTACAACACCGGTGGACGCCAAGAAGGTTATGGAAGAGGAGAGGGAGGATACGGAGGCCAACAAGGTGGAGATGGAGGGGGCCGAGGTGAAGGCAGACACGAGTCTCAGCAGGGTGGCCATGGAGGAGGTGGTAACATGCCACAAGGAGGAAACTATGGGGGAGGCGGAGGATATGGCGGAAACGATGATGATGATGACATTCAGGGAGCTGCTCGTCACGCAAATCAACACGCTGGAAGCTCAGGCGATTCATCCCTGTTCTCGAGTATTCTGGGCAGCATCGCTGGAAATAAGCACAATATTTCACAACAACCTATAAACGAGCAAGGTGAGTTCTTCTGTTCGACTTCAAGTACATCTCTAACTCACATGTGTAGACGCTGTTCAATCTCATCAACAATTATATGGAGGCGGCGGATCTGGACAACAAGCAAGTTCTGGCGCCATGGGTTCCGCAGCTGCCATGCAAGCGCTAAAGATGTTCTCTGGAGGTGGAAGCGGCAACACACAATCTGGAAACTCCCAAAATGCATTCGTTGGCATGGCTATGGCTCAGGCAAGTAAGCTATTCGAGCAACAGTCTGCACAGGGAAATGTCCAGTCTGGTGCAAGCAAGGAGTCAGCAATTCAGCAAGCTGGCGAAATGGCCCTCAAGATGTACATGCAGAGCCAAGGAAAGTCTGGTGGTGGAGGAGCCTCTGGTTTGATGGGCCTTGCTTCCAAATTCTTGTAAGTGCTACTAGGCCGACTTTTTGGTAAAGCTGGGAATACTTTCATGACCTAGCCAGCCTCGGGTCTAAAAGCAGACCAGATCTTGGCAGGAAACAAAATATGATGATGAAACACGACACTTACTAGTTTCACTTCCAACACTCTCTTTGAAGCTTCTTCAACTTACTTTTCCTTCTTGTTTTACCCTTCACTTCAAACATCCAAACAAACAAAGCAAGTGCAACTAGATATCCCCCCATAACACTCCCCAAAAACATCGTACGATTATCACGTGTTAGCCCCCAAAACATTCTCCTTTTCTCCCCTGTTCCTTCCCATTCCGCCCCGCTCCACTCGCTTCCCAAACCTCACTCACCGCACCCAAAAGCAAATCCAAACCGTGCACAAAAATAATCCTCACCTACCTCCACGACCCCTCCATCACGCCGTCCCCCTATCCTTCACCACCACCCAAAATGCCACCCAAGAAAGCAACCGAAGACGTAAAGTCCAACGTCGTGGCCTTCGGGCGCGTACGGAAGAACTTGAAGATGGGATGTGTCGGCCTCCCAAATGTGGGCAAGAGCTCGCTGTTTAATCTTTTGACGGAGCAGAGTGCGGCGGCGGAGAACTATCCGTTTTGTACGATTGAGCCGAATGAGGCGAGGTGTGCGGTTCCAGATGAGAGATATGTGAGTTTTGTGATTTATGAAGATGTTCGAGTCTTATATGAATCTTTGGAGGGGATTTATTTTTATCGGAAATGGTGCCATTTTCGGGTACGCATTGAGATGAGGTTGAGAATCGGGAATTGAAGATTGATTTGAAATTCACGGCATTCTTTCAAATGGCTTCATTCCTCGCTGTATCTGGAAATTATGCGCATTTCGGTTCATTCACATCTAAACATTTCTTGCCTTGTTTTCACATATCAGGATCTCACCGTTAACGCTTCCCTTGCAAACTTACATGTATCAGAAAAATCCAACTAACAATCCACCCAGGATTTCCTCTGCGACCTCTGGAAACCACCCTCCATGTACCCCGCCTACCTCCAAGTAACCGACATCGCCGGTCTCATCAAAGGTGCCTCTCAAGGCGAAGGTCTCGGAAACGCCTTCTTATCGCATATCCAAGCCGTAGACGGAATGTACCACATCGTCCGAGCTTTCGACAACGACGAGGTTCTCCACGTTGATGACTCGATTGACCCTGTGCGAGATTTGAGCAAGTGATTTCTTTTGCGATGAGAGGTGAGTGTGTTCTTTTGGAAAGCGAGGTTTAATATTTGTAGATACCATTCAAAGTGAGCTCTGTAAGAAGGACTTAGGTGAGCCCCACTTCTTCGATAGACCAGAGGAACGGAAGTTAATAGGGATAGATATTCTCCAGAAGCAAATCATTGCCGAGGAAGCCACTGTCCGAAAAGCAGGAGGGAAGTTCAAGATGAACCCTCTGTTTCCAAGCACCACCGCGAAAATAAAGGAGGTTTGTCTCCTACCTTCCAAATATCTTTTCCACTCTATCTAATTACTTCCCACTAGATGCTTGAAAAAGACATGCCAGTCCGAGACGGAACCTGGACCTCAGCTGAAATCGAATTAATCAACGAACGAGTTCGCCATCTCATCCCATATTCAAAATCTAAAGGCTAATAATGTTTGAAAAGCTCCAACTAATAACCACCAAACCAGTAATCTACCTCGTCAACCTAACAATGAAAGACTACCTTCGCCAAAAGTCCAAATACCTTCCCCTGATTGCCAAATGGGTGACTGAGCACGGCGGTCTCCCCAGGGACATCATCCCCTTCAGCATCGAATTCGAAGAGAAAATTTACTCATTCAAAGACGACCCCGCCGGTCTCGCAACCTTCATGACAGATATCAAAGTGAAATCTCGTCTCGAAAAAATCGTAACAGAAGGCTTCACCAAGCTCGGTCTTCAATACTATTTCACAGCGGGCGAGAAAGAAATCCGCTGCTGGACAATCCCGAAAGGTTGTCTCGCCCCACAGGCCGCTGGAGCAATCCATGGAGATTTTGAACGCGGATTTATAAAAGCTGAAGTTGTAACGTATCAAGATTTCAAGGATCTGTGTGCTGGAGGGAAGAGCATGGGGCCGATTAAGGCGGCGGGGAAGTATAGACAGGAGGGGAAGACGTATGTCGTGCAGGATGGGGACATTATTCATTTCCAGTTCAGTAAGTCTTGCCCAAATGATAGAAGCGAGGGGAGTGGATGAGTTATAGGAGAGAAGTGAGGGAGATGGGATTTGGAAGTGGAAGTGCTGACTGGTGCTTAGATGTTGCGCCTAAGAAGTAAGGAGATGGATTGCAAGTTGTGTATGGAGATATAGAGGAGAACAAATCCACGATAGCGTGCACGGTATATAACAGAATCTGTCATTGTGTAATCATAACAGATTGAGAAATCCAACGACTTGTTGCGAACGACAAGCTTACTCGCCAGTTGCAGCACTAGATATAGAACATAACCGGAAGATGAAATTTCCCCTCGCTGTCAAGATTTTTCCTCCGCATTTGCCCCTCCACTCCACACACCCCCATCCTCCCACCCCCGCATCCTCACCTCCTAACCAGGGCCTAAACCCTAAACTCCTTACAATTCCCCGGCGTACTAAACCACTCATGCCTCTCAACACTTCACCGCCATCCCCGCCATCCTCCCCCCACAAATCCAAAATACTCTCAAACCACTCCAAATCATACCCATCCACCAGCACCGGATCCCCCTCCTTCCTCTCGCGGACAACAACACAGAACCCATAGAAGAATTTCAGGAGCGCGGCGTACATATCGCGAGAGATAACGCCGTTGTTGTCGGCGTCCCAGAAGCGGGAGTAGAGGGCGTTAGGTCGGTTTGCTGGGTGCGGGTGAGGAGGGTTGCGATTCGGTGGGAGAAGTCGGCGGTGTTTTGGGTTGGGACGGCCATGGTTTGTTGTGGTGGGGTTTGGGCGAGAGATGCGAAGATGAGGTAAGGAGTGGGAGTTGGGTTGGATGGTTTTCTCGTTTGATAGTTGAGGAGGCTTTAGCTGGAATTCGGGTGTGGAGGTGGTTTCGTTGGTTTGGTATGTTAGAAAAGGTTCAAGGAGGTTCGAGAGGGTATGTTGTTTTATAGAAGCTGAAGGTAAGTGTTGTGAATTCTGCTCCTGCAAATGTTACTTTAGTGACAATTGCTCTGGTGAATGTGGTTACGACTCAATTCGTCGAGACGTCTTGGAATCATAGACCTCGAAAGGAAACCAAAAGATCCTCTGAAAATTTCATATTCATGTCATTCCAAATCTCCGCACCCAAAATCGATGGGATATACTGAATAAACCGTTTCTAATACTCTTTCTTGTAACCCAAACGCCCACGCATGTAACGCACAATACGCTCCTCTGTAATCCGGCCACAATCCCTAAGATAATACACAGAAACACCAATCCTTTTCCCCACCACTCCCGTTGAGTCAAGTATACAATCGACTAGAAACGCATTCTAAAGTTACCGCCAACAGCATTTCGCATTATCACTCCGGATAAAACCAGATTAGCCAAAAGTAAATCCCCAAAACCAACCAAGTCACCCTCCACAAACTCGTCCACATCTCCCTCCATACTTTGCCCAGTACTGTTTCTGGTAATTTTCTCCTTTCAGTTTTATTTCCAGTATACGCTTCACCATTCGGTTCCGCACTCCATCCATTCTCCATCTTAGGCGAAGGACTTGGAGCACCGTAATACCCAGCACCGTTTATAAGTGGTGGGGTGGCAAAGCGGACTTGTGAAGCGGGGAGCCCGTAGCCGTTTGCGGGGGAGACAGAGCGGGTGCGGGCGGCGGTACGAGGGGCGAGCTGAGGGTTTGAGTGTGTGGAAGAGGTGGAGGAGTTGGTGGAGCGGGGGTTGTGGGATGGAAGGTCTTCGCGGTCCCCTCTGCGTTTCGAATCTCGGTTTGTGAGAGGGAGGAGGAAGCCATCGTCTGTGGGGGAGGAAACAGTCGGTGGTTCGGAGAATCGTGGGAGGTTAAGGATAGGGACTAGGATGGAACGGATGGTAAGAGCGAGGAGGGAGATAGCTATTAGGATTCCGTAGCGTGTGAAAATGCCTAGTTGGTCGGGGAGAAGACAGAGGTGCGATTCTGTGGTGGTGGGAGTGAAGTCCGAGGATCCATGGCCGGTAGGGTGAGAATTGAGGGGTTTGCCGGAGGCGTCGACGGGGTTCCACATGCTGAGCATGAGGAATCCGGGTTTGCGGACTCCCATGGCCCAGGAGAAGGCTTTGACGGTGATTTCGCGGGCGGAGTTTTTGGTAGGTTCATGAATGATTTCGCAATAGTCGTGGTCGTCGCCCGAGAAGACTTGCTTTACGTTGCCGATTTTGTTCATCACCTCGATAGAGTGTCCTTCGCTGAGCACATTTTGATACTGGTATCCTTTGGAAATGGAGATTGCGTTCCTATGATCGGGGATCACAGGAGTAGTTTGCCCTTTAGGGGGTGTCTCCGGTGGCCAATGTTCTCTTTTTGGACCACATGGTGTCCCTGGCTGTCGGTAGAGGGGAACGTGAGTGAGGAGAATAGTTGGGAATTCAGGTCCATCTGGTCCTGGATCCAGAGTTGGTAGATGTGAGAAGTCGGCGTTTTCCAAGATCTCCACACTATGAGGATACTGCAATACTCGCTCCTTCCCAGCCTGGTGGCTCAACTCTTCTGCAACAGCTTTTCGCTTTTTGACCTGTACATGTTCCAGAAATTCTTTAATCGGTTTCGTTATCTCTGGCTGCTCATGCTCCGACCCGGCAGCGCTCAGCGACACTGCATCTATCGAGACGAATGTATGGTTTCCAATTACATCCACTCTATTTCCCTCTCCAAAATAAACCTCGAATCGATTCCTAGTTACGAGTTTGATATTGTCGCCAAATCCTAAATCGTGATTTCCAGGCAAAGTCGAAATGATCTTCCTCCCTCTTTGACCTGGGCCAGCTTCAGATCCGGCCAAATTCCAGTACTTGAAGAATATCCTCCCAAATCGGTTGTATTCATGGAGCCAGAAATCCTCCCCGTACCTCTTTCCCCATTTCGCGGCATATTTCTCTTCTGAAGATGGCCTCAACCCATTCGCCCACATCGGATCCTTGAAATTTCCATGTGCGGTTTTCCATTCTCTCCCTCCGTCAAATAAATCTCCTAGGAAGAATATCGTGTCCGGGTGCAGTTTTTGCTGTAGGGAAATGTAGCTTCGCTTCATGAAATTATCCGTATGTAGAAATGTGAATTGATCCAGCGGCCACGGTCGCCCTGGATATGAATGAGGGTCGATCAGCTGTGGGTCTGCGAGGAAGACTAGATGATGGGGCGTTGCGTCCTTGGGCTATGGTATATCAAATCAGCTTATTGTCCTTGACTCTGCAACCAATTCCTTCAAGAGTATGTCATACCCATCTCTCCCAATTCCCCCACTTGCACTCTTCAATAGCACCTTGGAAGACCCGTCTCTCGCCCCAAAGCAACAACACAAGCCAAACCGCCACTAGCAAATGCGGGAGATTTAACAGGTTCCTTGGCCGCCAGCTCCAATTCCAATTCAAATGCCGCAGCGACCTCGGCATCCGCGACGGATGTGTCGAAACACCGTTATATGAATAGCGATCGAAAATCCGCTGCATCTGCACGGAGAGACCGGACGGCAGACCCTGGATGATGCGCGAGAGGATGGAAGGGGGTTCGACGAAGTGATCGCGTGTTGAGCGTGATGCGCTATAATATGTCGGTGCCATTGTATCGCTTTACAGATGCCATTCCGAAGTCGAAGTCGAATCTGCTAAGTGTGAAGGAGATTATTTACAGGTGCGAGCGGGTGGTGAGAAAGGGGGAGGGGACTTTGGAAATGAGAGGATATTCATGGAGGTATTGCCAGGGGTTCAGGGATGTTCTACGGTAGGCGGACCCAGATTACGTTGCGTGACGACGTCCAGTTGGGTGGGTTCTAAGGCTTTATGATCTAGACGTGTTGTAATTTAGATTGGATACCAAAATTTGCTCGGTTCTAAATTCTTTGGATCAACGGTAGATTAGGAGTTCCGGAAATCTGCCAAATGCAATTTATTCGGTTGGTTAAGCCGTGGTGAAGGAAGGGTACCCGGGTAGTATGGGGTTTGTCTCAGCGAGATGGTTCTATCACGACCCGATGCGTGATTATCAAATTGTGCGTCTCTAGACGTATTAATTACCATTTGCTTGAGGCTGAAACTAATCAGATCGTTCATTTGTTCATGGTGATGGTATTTTCTAAAAGTGTTGAGAGAATCGAGCGCAGTCTGTAAAATATGAGACCCGTACACCCGAATGATTATCCCCAGTATTTTGCTATATAGCAACGATGTACATAGATCATAAGGAATTTCCGTCTTTCAGTACGAACATAATTTTAGAAGATCCAGGTGAAAGATTCCTTGACCTCGAAGGAGACTTTTGCTCTGTTGGGTGATTAGTGACTTGCCTTGGGAGCGGAAAATGAGTCGTAACATACCTTATATCTGCAGATGAGGAACCAATGATAACATCAAAAACACCTTCTTCAGCGATCCAAGCGCTCACGTCTGTGTCGTAATATCCAACAGAGTATTTGTCCAACACCAATTTGGCATTTTTGGTCTCGCCTGGCTTCAAGAAGACCTTGTCAAAGGCTTGTAATTCCTTTTCGGGTCTTGGCAATCGGGATTTCTCGTCATGAATGTATGCTTGGACGATTTCGGCGCCTTCAACACTTCCGCTGTTGGTCACGGGAATAGTGACAGTAATTTTAGCGCCTTCTAAGAGCAAGGTGTTGTCGATCGTTGGCTCTCCATAAATGAATGTTGTGTAAGAAAGTCCATGTCCGAATGGGAATAGTGGTTCAATGCCCATCCTCTCGTAATGACGATATCCGATATACAGACCCTCACCATAGACCACCTTCATATTCTCACCTGGCCAGTTGTGGTATGAGGGGTTGTCTTGTAGTCTCTTTGGGAAAGTTGTCTAAAAGATTCTAAGTTAGGAGGTTTGATTAGTCGAGTGGGCTATCAACTTACAGGAAGCTTGCCACTTGGTGTTCTGAAGCCAAAGAGGACATCAGCCAAGGCATTTCCAGCCTCTTGGCCCTGGTACCATCCTTGAATGATTGCCGGTACGCGATCTGCCCATGGCATCGTAATAGGCGACCCCGACTGGTTGACCACAATGGTCCTTGGGTTTGCGCTTAGAACAGCTTCTATCAGACGGTCTTGGCTACCATCTTTTGGTAGATCCATTGTTTGACGATCGTAACCTTCAGATTCCCATTCCTCATCCAGGCCAACAATAACAACTGCTACGTCAGCAACCTTTGCAGCATTGACTGCTTGCTGTAATAGATCTTCCGTATCTTGCTCCTTGTAGCCAATTCGGCAGCCGCCATTCTGGTGAGTCAAGTTTACTGTCTTTTGTCTTGCAGCAGGTCGAACTTCGTTGTTTGTTTCCGCAACCAATTCAAGTGGAATACCTGCCTCACCGTCTATTTCGAAAAGCAAGTCTTTAGACCCATCAAACATTGCCTCCCCTTGCTCTGTCCAATCCCAGAGGTCCACCATGACTTTTCCATTCACGAGAAGTCGTCCTGGCCCAACACTTGAAAAGCTGATCGTGTGTCGCCCAGTTGTTCTTGGAGTAATCCTTGTTTTACAGTAGCACGACCAAACATTACCAACCTCTAAGGGCACGGAATCCCAGAGGAAAAGATCCGTATTTGTCCGATGTTGAATGACTTTTGGTTCTCCTTCGAATTTATCACCAACAAAAAATTCCAGGCTTACCCCCTGTTCTCCAGAGGCTGTGGTGCAGTATTCGGCAGCTAAAGGTAGCCACTTGTAAGTATGGCATCCGGGAGAAAAAGTGACTTCCCTTCCAGGAACTGCTTTGATGCTGTCCAACGGAAGAGTATTGTAGTATGGGTTGAGACTAGCACTTCCACCACCTCCAGCAATAGCTCTGTTGGCATTTGGACCAATGACGGCGATCTTCGTTTCCGATGGTTTTATTGGCAGTACCAAGCCCTCGTTTTTCAGCAAAGTCAATCCTTCAACTCCCAAGTCTCTGATCAGTTTTCGGGTTTCCGGTCGGTTGTCTTCTCGTTCGGCCAGCTCTGCCGACATGTCGAATCCTTTCGTTCTTTCAACCAGGTACAAAACGTTAGCGGCAGCTTTTTCAACAGCCTTCGGGCTTAATTTCCCTTCCTTTACAGCCTTGATTGCTTTTTCACCACGCCATTTCTTCGATGTTGGCATCTCAATATCGCATCCAGCCTCGATTGATTGCACGATAGAATTAGTTCCGCCCCAGTCCGACATGACTAGACTATAGATGATAAGCCTCGTATAGCCTAATATATTGAAAGGTGTCTCACCCATCATATCGCCACTCGCCCCGTAATATGTCTTTTAGAGTATGGTCGTTCATGT
Organism: Halenospora varia; assembly: GCA_020726485.1. Lineage (NCBI taxonomy): Eukaryota > Fungi > Ascomycota > Leotiomycetes > Helotiales > Solenopeziaceae > Halenospora > Halenospora varia. Next base: position 478,649 of record JAHEWH010000019.1, read on the forward strand.
CTGCATGAACGCCATTGATAAGGTTATATGAGGACATAACTGCCCACGGGTTCGCGTCTCGAACTGCCATCTCGAAAGGTTTGAGGTATAATTCTCGAAGAGGACGTTCTTGAATCAAAGAGTCTATCTTCATTCTGTGTGTCTCTTGTTCGTTGCCAACGAAGTCTAGATTGTGTCAATATTCATGTTTATGAAATGGGTTTATAAAGACTTACGCTTTATCGTTGCAGCAATTCCCTTCTGCTGAAGGCCATTAATGTATGACACTGCTAGCTTTCCTGTCAAAAACGGATCCTCGGAAAAAGATTCAAAGTTCCTTCCACCCAGTGGTCCCCGATGTAAACAAACAGTAGGTGCAAGTAATACTTGGGCAGATCTTGCCTTGGTCTCATCGGCGAGATGTTGACCCATTTCATAAAGTAGATTGGTATTCCAGGTTGCTGCCAAAGATATTCCGCAAGGAAAAAGAGCAGCCTATGCCATGATTAGCGATGGATCACATAAACATGCAAATATGTCTTATCTACCTTTGTCCCTGCTTTGAAAATTGCCCCGCGAGCACCATTTGGGCCATCACTTGTTTTGAATGCAGGTATTCCCTTCTCAGGCAATGACCTTGACCTCCAAAAGTCGGCAGCGACCAATAGTGATACCTTGAATTGATCAACTTTAACATTCACCGAATTATTGTGTTAACAGTAATGAATCTCACCTGCTCTTCTAACGAAAGTGATGCTGCTAGAGCACGAGAGCCTGCTCGAGGGTCTATCGGTGTAGTCATATCATTCTTCTCTACTGGGGGACTAGTAGGAGGTGAAATCTCTGAATTGGGGGTCAAATTGGTGTGGTCGCTTGAACGTTCTTCCGAGTCTTCGGCATATTTGTCGAAGATGGGATCATTTATCTGACTTTCTGGAGACTCCGACATGATGGAGAACGGGGTATGTGAATAATAAAAGACGTAGATACTCCGAAGCTAGCAAAGAACGAGGCGTATTTCGTGAGGACGTGAAATGCAACCTGCTCTTGATAAGCGGAAATTGCTCGAGACCAGCTGTAGTGATTTTCCGAAACCCCTTCAAGGTGAAAGAGAGTGCAAGACAAACAACATTGGAGAGACAAAAAAGTTTGGGCGAGTAGACTTTAAGGGCTGAAGAGGTTAGAAGAAAAGTGTTGGTGCTGGGGAGATCAGCAGGCTGGCGGTGATATATCTCTGATCCGACGATTACGCGGATAAACCTCCCATTAATCCGACCGAAATCTATGAAAAGGGGTAGTGTGATACGTGGACAGGATTATTTTGTACCATCTGGAAGGTATGGCGGCTGAATCAATGGGAACTCTAAGCGTGGAGGACAGGATCTTTGCTGATGAAATCTAGCTCTCCCGAGCCAAACGAGCGAGTCAAAGGACAACGCCCGATGATGCGCAAGCGTGCAGGCACCCGAGCAGGCCGGCCACTTCCCGCAAGTCAGCGGCGGGAGCTTGAGGGCATGATTCGGCGGTATGGGAGTAGGGGGGTGCAGAGTAGTGGAGAGGACCTTCTGCACTGGAGTTGAGGCGTGATAACGACAACGGTATTGGCGGGCCGGAGCCTCCATAGTGACACTGTGACAGACGAAGACCCAGGCGAAGAACCAGGGCAGAGGGACCTCGAAGTTCCTTGCAGCCGTCCTCAAGTCCTTTGAGTTGGTGGACAGCAGCTTGTGGGGCTCTGGCAAGAGGCAGGAGGCCGGAGGGACAAGCTGGCACTGGACGCTCAACAGCAGTAAATGTAAATCATGGCGCAACTTCAGCGCTCGATGCCGCCGGCTGCATCGTAGGAATTGGGAGGCGAATGCACAGGCCCGCAAGAGTATAGCAGTGTACTTATGCATATGCGGGCCGGTGGTGAGGCGACAAATTCTCTTCGAATGCCTTCATCGACAAGCTGTGCAGGCGCCGTGACGCGACGGTGTTCGGCTTGCGGGCCGAAATCGCCTGCAACGATTCGGCAGAGCTAAGAGGGGCGTCCTCGCAAGTGTCGTGACATCAGGAATTCATGCTGCATGTTGTGTTGAGAGCGAGTGTGCAAAGGGGCAGAGAAATCGGTCCAGGTCAAGACGAGGAGAGGACTAGACGACGTGCCGCAATGTTTTGCGCGCGTCTTTGAGGTGTGGTCCTGGCCACGATCCGAAGCCTGTGCGTTTCCAGAGACCTGCATCCAAGCATTGCTCCCAGCAGCCGGATTCATCAAATTGGAGGAAACGAAATGCACGTCCTGGCATTTGGTCCGTGAGTGTTGGCCACTCGATCGACAAGATCTAATCTAATCTCTGCCAACTTACGACGTCTTTCTCCCCCACCTTCCCCGTTCATTGCCTCACATTCAACCGGAAACGATTCCAACACCATGCATTTTGTCTAAACACCATACCTCAATGAGGCACAATACAGCGGCAGCTTTGCGCGTCGGTCGTATGGTGGCCATGGACGCTTCAATACAGCACCCGCTCCCAGCCAGAATTGGCGGTGATGACGGATCAGAGCTAGAAAACAATATGGAACGTCCGGCTCTCGCGCGGATTTCTACTCATGATGATGAGCTTGAGGCAACCGAATTGAGAAAATTGAGAAAGAATTACAGCCGCCATTCGACCCGACGATCAAGGAGTAAGCCAACTAGCATCCTGGGAAGGCTGAATCACAGTATCAAATCGGCCTGGGGACATCAGATCAGCATCACCGTCGATCATGAAACATGTAGAGATCATCTAGGTACGTGTCCACCTTTCATCTTTACGATCTCTATAACCATCACTATATCTCAACTATTATATCAAAAATCCCGGTCCTCTCAACATTCCTTGCGCTCAGTGAGCTATCTAATAAACATTTCTTTCCTTCCCATAAGACAATCTCAGTCTGGAGTACTGCCAAGCTCCATTAAGCTTCACCAGTGTTTGCGAGGCAAGTGTGCCGATCATCGTATTCCTTGCAATTGCATTCGTCGACTTTATTTTATATTTCATACGACGCAAGTATATGAGTATTCGTTAACCGTAGAGAACAGCATTGGAGCGAACTTTCCTTGGATACCTGAGGACGTCTCTCGCTCTGTCCATGATGGGAATACTTGTGGCGCAATTATTGTAAGTCAAATCTACATTAAATGTCTCTTTGATAACATCGACTGACTACTGATATAGCCGGCTCCAACATTCCCCAACTCCAAATTTCCATTTCGGTTTCTTCGTCCTCGGGAAACCACTCTCTTGCATTTGTCAAGGATTCGCAATTTATACTCTGGCGATCGGAGCATTCAGAACATGGCGGTCACAGGTATGTCATTCAAACCTGCTTAAAAGAAAGTCGATAATTGCTAATGAAAATATTAGAACGCCATTGTGAGGGGCAAAGCTATCTCTGGAGGGTATGAGATTGTTGCATTGGCCCTAGGGATATTCATCGTGAGTGGTCCTTCGATTTCAAATGCTCCATATGGAACCTAACTCTTCAAAGTTCTTGTTGTTGTTCTTTTCGATTCTGGTTGCTGTCGACGTATTGAAGGAGGACGTGACCTAGCACTTTATGAGTGACAATGATAGGCAGCACGAGCCGAAAAAGCCCTCACAACAAAACTCATATTTGCCAAAACCATCGGATGAACAGTCTTGATTGGATGTTCTCCCACCTCCTAACCTCATCCAATCAGGGTAAGAATGGGGATAAGTCGGTTATAGGCCGCCTAACAGCCGGGTATACCACACTCTCAGCTAGTATAGATAGATGAAGCCGATTTACAGGTACTCTCGACGTACTTTTGACGTACCGGAAGCTTTCCTAGGTATTGAGGCATGTCTGCCGTGCTGGCTAACCGGGTCGGTCTGGGAATTTCGGAAGCATATCTCAGAGAACAAGATCTCTTGCAGGACATTTCAAAGTACTGGTTGTTGGACCATGTCCCTTCCGTGTGCAGCTAGCTTTATATCAGATCAGGACGAGATCTAGCATGTGTCACACAATATATTCGCATCATCGGCTGAAGCGATTTCAAAGAAATGATCTGCACAGGCAGCCAAACTTACATAAGTAGATATGCTTAGTAACACTATTGTAAAGATTCAATTTTGATTTGACTCTGCTCCAAACCCCACGTTGAGTTGATGGCCGAATCACGTGTGTCAGGGGTAAATAGTCACGTGGCGTGATCTGATCCCGCGGGCGGCGTTGACTTGCAGGTTCAAGAAGGCTGAAAAAAAGGAAAGCTTAAAAGCCATCCCAGCCTCGGGGATCCGGGATAGAAAAAACACAATCCTTATTGATCTTCATTGTTTGATCCAGTAACAGATTATTCAGCGTTTGTCACAAACAACATTTCTGCTTTGTTTGCGCAATTTCACCGCCAGTTCGTCGGATTAAGGTTTTTTAATCGTTTGTAGTTTATGAACAAGGCGGCATCGGCGCCCCTCCGTGAAGAGCAAGGGGTGGAATTCTTGTATCAAACCGAGGTTGGTTGTAATTGTACATGCTTATCCGAACATCGTTCGCGGAAGTCGACTACATTTGCAGCATCTTTGCAAGCTGACTTTAATTTAAAAAACGAAAACCAAAAGTGCTAAATCTCTGAATTCTCTTTGCTGGTGACACAAAGTCTTGGGGATCTTCATATCGCACGCCGCTTTACCTAGTCATCCCAACTTTCGGCAACCGGTAGGAGCCACTGAACGAAGAGCTTTCCCTAACTACGCAATCAACCACCCAGCTCGCGATGCTCTTCTCCTTACATCTCCCCTCTTATTCTCCTGGTTACTTCTCAGCCTCGTCGACAAGATAAAGGCGCAGGCGCAGGCAGAGAACATCCTTTACTGGTCCCAATTTCCACGACCTCTCCTTACGATCTCAGCCGCGTCCGATAAGGAGTTGCGCCACTTTCCGAATTCCGTCGCGACGTCTCTTGCGTATTTGTTTATCTTCTGACCTTGTAGGACCTGCAGAGCTTCAGGTGGCCAAGGGAGAGGTATATTATTCATAATTTCACGGAGGATTCTACTTTTCTGGACATACTATACAACAATCGCGGCTCATTCAACACATTCCTTCATCATGGGGTGGTCAAAGACAACTCGGATTACGGTTATGATAGCAATTGATACGGCGTTCTTCTTTCTTGAGCTTGGTACTGGTCTTTTCGTGGGCTCTTTAGCATTGTTAGCAGATGCTTTCCATATGGTACGAGTTACACAACACGAGTGCTTCGCAGAATCTAACAACCATCCAGTTAAACGATATCATTTCTCTAGTGGTAGGACTTTGGGCCGTCAAAGCAGCACAGAAGTCTTCGACAGATAAATACTCCTTCGGGGTGAGTCTCTAAATTATAGCAATCCTTGCGCTTTGGAACCTAGACTAACTTTTGTTTAAAGTGGTTAAGAGCAGAAATCCTTGGTGCATTCTTTAATGCTGTATTCCTGATCGCCCTTTGCCTTTCGATCGTTCTCGAAGCTATAACCCGTCTTATCGACCCTCCCGAGATCAGCAATCCGAAATTTATTCTCATTGTCGGTTCGTTAGGTCTTGCATCGAACTTGGCTGGCTTCTTTGTACTGGGGGGTCATGGCCATTCGCATGGTCCTGGAGACGGCCACGATCATGGACATGGAGATGAGCTTGGTGCCGCTGAGGAAGGACATAGCCATAGCCATGGGGAAGAAGCTCATGACCACGCACACGACCATAGACACGCAGATAGTGAGGGATCCGCTGGAGATGTGACAAAAGCCAAATCCCCATCCAACTATATTCGATTTCACTCTGGAGACGAACGCCTCACCAGATCTCCTAGCAAATCCACATCGTCTCCCAGAAAACACAGAAGAAGTACAAGCCAGCGTTTCGCGAACATCGACAACATTAGCATTCACCCCGCGAGCTTCAGACAAGACATTATTGCTGCAAGCAGGCCTCAACTAGATGGCGTTGACAGCGAGAGCTCCGGTTCAGACGAGGAGGCTGTTGTCGATGTGGATGAAGCTAATGAAAACTCGCCTCTTCTTTCTAAGTCTAATGGTAAATCGAATGGAGCCACTGATAGCCATACCCACGACGAACATGGTCATGACCAGCAGGCGCACCCTCGTAGGGCGAGACACGATTCCTGGCACATCTCTCACAACCACAACAAACCCAAGAAGCCTTCGAAGAGTGGTCACGGCCACAGTCATGGAGATATGGGAATGAATGCAATGATCTTGCATGTCATCGGTGATGCTCTTGGTAATGTTGGTGTCATCGTGTCAGCGCTTATCATCTGGCTTACTACTTGGTCTGGTCGCTTCTATGCCGATCCAGCTGTCTCTCTCTTTATCACATTGATCATCCTCAAGTCGACAATACCGTTGACTTCGGCAACCGCCAAAATTCTTCTCCAGGCTACACCAGACCACATCGAAGTCAGCGAGATCAAAGAAGATATTCAGGATATTCCAGGTGTAGTCAGCTGCCACCACGTTCATATCTGGCAGCTCAGCGATACACAACTGGTAGCGTCTATGCACATCCAGGTCGCCTTTCCAATTAGCGAAGCAGCTGGAGAGAAATACATGGAATTAGCCAAAGCAGCGAGAAAATGCCTGCATGCTTATGGCATACACAGTGCAACCATACAACCAGAGTTTTGCCTCGACAAGGACCACGATCATGCTGAAGGAACAATCATGGGTCTTGATGGAATTGTCGGTCAAACCAGATGCGGTCTCGATTCCGACTCTTGCTTACTAGAATGCATCGACGATTGCAAAGGCAAGGGATGTTGCTCTGCACCATCGCAACCATCAGAGACGGAGCATGATCACAGTCACTCCGATCACGAGGGACACAGTCATTAGCTTTTCTTTTGTCAACTTACTTCACGGATGATATCGGCGTATACCTAGGTAGAGCAATAGCACATTGGCGTCTGACGAGGGAGTCTGGGAGCACGTTAAGTATCTTGGGGTTCGCGTTGCGGGACTGAGTCGCCTGCTAGTATATAACGCTGTTTGCATTAATTGTAATTACTTCAAAAATAAGTTTAGAGACAAACCTTGTATGATATGCATCCTGGGCCCAACCTTTGCTTGTGTTAGACTCACTCCCACATCTACGCCTAGCATCTCCGGAATCTAAGACTAGATGCTCAATGATTCTCATTACTATTCTTCCACAGTTCTACAACATATTTCACGAATTGACTCGCACCAGCTTGTGCCCAACAAGCGTTTGGTCTCGAACGCTTCCTAACTCGTAAACCGGTATGGTCTTGATAAAGATCACGATCCTGATTTCCTGTCTCCTAATCGCTTCTTATAATTTTTCACTTTGGTATAGTTTTTAATAAGTCCTGTTTACCCTACTCTACACTTCATGAGTCTCACATACGCCTAGCCATGCCTGTCGTACCCACCTTACTTTCTCGAGTCCTCGGATGCAATCTCCTACACACCACTCAAACCCACCTCCCCTCCTCCTTCCATGTTCCGTGTTCCCTTAGAAGGAAGTCGCACCTCAAACTTACCTAACGGAAGACTTCCAGTTTACTTTACAGAAAGTCAGATACCATTATAACAGCCCAATTCACACCAGGCAGGACAAAGATTCTTATATCAACTTTCATCTCATACATTCAACCGCAAAATTAGGGTATGTACTATATCAATCTAACATATCTACAATATCGCTCTGCTCATTCCAACCAGCCAACTATCTACACTAACCGTCCAACCATCCGTCCAACTCATTTTCCCAACCGCAGACCATGTACCGTCGTTTACAAGCAACCATGCTATGCCAAACACTAATCGCCATTCCATGAGTGTGAGTTCTTTTTTTCCATTCCTGAACGCCGTTTTCGTTTCCGTGTAAATCCAAGCCACCATATATATCATCAATAAGTTTTCTGTCGATTCCACTAGCGAGGTAGAACTATTCAGCCCCAGTAATCGTCCGTTCACTATCCATCCACCTCCTCCTAACCGTCGGCCTCTCAGGACCTGGTCCCTTACTCTTACTCCCCTCCTCTTCACCTAACTCCGCACCCGTACTATCGCCCGCCGGACTCAAATTCCTCTTCTTGAACTCGGTCCTGGTCAACATCCCCGAAGCGTTCGTGCCACGACTAACTTCCCTCTCGAGCTTACCTACATTCTCGATCGTGAGTTTCTGTGCTGACGTGGGTTCTTCTGGTTGTAACGACAGTAATCGTTCACTGGTCGGAACACCAGCAGCTTCAACAAGCTTGTCATCTCGAAGCGCTGTAGCCTTCTCCTCAGCTTCTTCTCGTCTATTCGCTCTTTCGCCTTCGGATTCAGTACCAGGTAGGGTCAAACGATGAGAATTCTGTCGCTTTTTCATAGTGGGCTGCAAGTCTTGCAGTGGAGACGGCTCAGGAACTTCTAAACTCTGACTCTTGCGTTTCTCTTTTGCCTTGCCTTGTCCGAAGATAGGAACGGCAGCAGTACCGCAATTGTGTTCTCCAGGTTCAGAGCAATCACTCCCATCAAATTCATTTTCGCCTGGAGTTCGCGGAACTCTCCTGCTAATGGCCCATCGAACAAGCATTTTCTCGAGAGTTTTACCTTTGACTGGTTTCGCGAGATAGTCATCCATGCCAGCCTTTTTGCATTTCTCGCGATCGCCTTGAATAGCTGATGCAGTCATGGCAACGATGGGGATATTGCTGGCGGATTTGTTATATGGACTGTGGTGCCGGATGAGATGTGTGGCTTTGTACCCGTCGATTATGGGCATTTGAACATCCATTAGTATTATGTCTGGTTTTGGATGAGGAGGCTCTGGTTGATCAGCGGCTAGGAGGTAGTCGAGGGCTTCTTTGCCATTCCAGACTGCATTCACCACGAATCCAAGTTTTCGGATTGTCTTCAGAGCGATTTGCTGGTTGATAGCACTGAGGAGATAATAATGTAAGTATACAAACAACACGAAAGTTCTGAGGGGATCGCTTACTTGTCTTCAACCAACAAAATCTTTATTTCAGCTCTATCCACTTGTGACAACTCCAACTCGGGTGGGATAGGCGGCGTCATGCTGATTGGTACTGGCCTGCGACTATTCCTCTGTCCATCCACCGGACTTTGTGCAGGGGGGGTTCCCAGAACTTGCTCATATTCCGAGCTATTACATGAGACACTCATTTCTGATTGAAGACGATCTGGAAGGCTACCAATATCAATTAGTGTTGCGGGCCCATCATGATATTGAGGTTTGTTGAACGGGATCCAGAAAGTTGCTGTAGTGCCAGTGCCCAGAGTTGACTCGAGTGTGATTCTTCCCTTCATAAGATCAACTAAATTTTTACTGATCGTCAGCCCTAAACCTGTACCACCGAAACGTCGCGCTGTGGAAGAGTCAGCTTGGCTGAAAGGCTTGAAAAGCCGCTTTCGAACTTCCTCCTCAATGCCAATGCCAGTGTCTTCGACGACAAATTTGACTTCGAAGATGTCTGCCGTTTCCCGTTCTTTGAGAACAGAAAATTTGACTTGTCCTTCACTGGTAAACTTGATGCTGTTAGTGAGGAGGTTCGTAATAATCTGGCGGACTCTGCCAGGATCTCCCATCACAATCAAGTCTGTGTCCAAGCCAACTGCTATATTCGATTCGAAGATCAGATTCTTCCGTTCTGCTGCAAAGCCTAGCATTTTGCTGACATCTTTGACAACGACAGACAGTGAGAATTGGACCTCTTCAATGTCTAAACGACCAGACTCGACCTTAGAAAAGTCCAAAATATCGTTGATAACAGTGAGAAGGCCGTTCGCAGATCGCTGTATGTTCTCTGCACACTCCTGTTGCTCTTCGTCAAGATCCATGTCTGCAAGCAGTTCAGCCATACCAATAACACCCGCAATTGGCGTACGAATTTCATGCGACATGTTCGCGAGAAATTGACTCTTAAGTCTACTCGCTTCTTTTGCTGCCGCCTCATTTGCTAGCAGTCTGGTATTTTCTCTCTCTTGATTCTGAATCTCTACTTCTCGATCCTTAATCTCCGTGATGTCCATGCTAACGCCAATAACACCGTCAATGAATGCCTCATTAACGCGACCACCATTCTCTTTCTTTCCCAGAACCGGTACAAATCTTGTCCTATACCATCTATTGTCGATGCAGTGTTCATGAACGTCCTCCATCGATTTACCTGTTAAGATGTCTTCGATCGGCCTCAACGAATCAGGAATACCATCCTTTTTTGTACTTCTCGTTTGGAAGGAGACCTCATAGACATTCCTACCAATATAATCTTCTCCTCTCGTTTTATTGCTGGCGCTATCATCTCCAGAACCGGTATCGCTTTCCAAGTCCCAGATGAACGCTCCTTCGAGAAGGGTCAAGTTGCGATTTCTGTCCACTGAAAATAAGGTCACTTGAGCATGTGCCATAACGGAGAGTAGTTGTTGGCGCTAAACAATTATCAGTATCCTACACGTTTCTTGAAGCATGAGCTACCTTACCATCCTTTTTGCTATGAATCTTGACTCAACGGCCTCATGAATGTCTGTACAAGTACCAAGCCACTTTTCAATAGCACCTGTTTGTTTGTTTCTCATTGGTAAAGCCCGCCCAAGCATCCATCTCCAATCACCATACTTATTTTGGCAACGATATTCGGTAGAGTAGGGATCGCCAGTGGCCAGAGAGTGTGCCCATCGTCTACCAGTTGCAGCCATATCGCCAGGATGGAATGGGAGTTTCCACCCCATTCCAAGAGAGTCCTCTTCCGACAAACCGGTGTAGTCATACCTATACCGCTGTTAGCAAGCCATTCCCAAATCCCTTTTATTGAGTCTTGGGGGTTGAGAGACAAATCGAAGGAAGCCACGAGAGGATTGCTCACCATCTCTGACTGAACCAGTCGTGTAATCCCTCAGGAGTGGTGGTCCAAATCATCTGTGGCATGCTGTCACATATAAGTTGAAATCGTTGCTGATCTTTCTCTTTGATTTCACTGATTTCCCGAGCCATCTTCGTAATATCTCTACAAGTCAAGATACCAGCTAGAAATTCTCCAGTACTCTCGTCTCGTAAAGCCTCGCCTAAGCAGTCGAGCACGATCTTTTCGTTTGTGTCAGGATCATATATACCGATAACGCGACTCGAGAATGGTATCTGTGTTTTGACGAGTTGCGAAATTGGATAGTCGGCGGGGTCTAGACGGTGGGAAAAGGTCTCATCCCAAATGTGCCACCTCGAAACCAGATCAAACCCATCTTTGACAGTAGTGAAATCGGCACTTTGATGGAATAGCCTTCGTGCTGCTTTGTTTGGAATAGTGAGACTCTCATCTTTCCACATCGCAAGAATGGGAACTTCAGTATTATCCAATAGCGCATCCTTCATCATGATGACCTTCTGCAGGCTCGAAGGAGAACTTGCTGTGACATTCTTCGAAGGAGGTCCAAGAGGTGGAAATGGACTTGCGGACATAGGAGCGTATGCTGGATTTGTGATAGCAGAAGAGTTACCGCTACTGCCTTGATTAGAGCTTCTCCCTGAGCTCACAGAGGATGGGTTTGAGTGTGAACCCGACCCGGTCGAGCTTAATGAATAGTGCTTGTGTGCTTTTGTAACCTGTCGAGACTGCCCTCGCGAGCTTGGGAGAGAGGTTTGATTAGAATCGGTATTAGTGAAGGTCAAGGTGAAGAATTTCTCCTCTTCAATCTCCCAAACAGTTATGATCATTTTCGCAAAGGTATGTTTTCCAGGAGGAGCCTTCTCGCCACGACCGATCTTGGCAGCTTCAATGCCTCCTTGAGTAATGACCACCTCTACTACAGCATCATGGACTGTGGAGCCGCTCCCATTGCTTGGGCGACGACTTAAAGGCTCTGAACGCTCTGCAGTTGGGGTTACATCTCCTTCTCCATACTCCGAAGTTCGTTGATGAGGAGTCTCTTCCGCATGTGTTCCCATGTCGTTCGAAAGATTCTCAAGGAAAGCTTCCCATGTAACCCAGACTGGTCTCCCTTCTTCCAACATATCAATACCCAGTTGACTGAGAGTTTGGCCCTTGAGCTTGTCCATCGGTGATATCCCATCATCGCTCAAAGCATCTCCGTTGTCCTCTTCTAAGCCCAGTAACCTTCCCATAGCTTCATTTCCCATAACCGGGGTTTTCAATCTGTTCAAGACCAGTAAAGGATATGGGAGATATTGCATGGCTGCCAGTGCAAAGTCTGGATGAGAGGGATATCTGGGTATCTGGAGGTGGAAAAGACTGCTCGCCGCGGACCCTCTTCTCTGTGGAGACTGTCCTCTATGTCGAAGATGCTCATGAGACTGGAGCGCGTCGAGGCCATTGATTTGGCCTGGCAGCATTTCCAGCGGCGATACTGGACGTTCGAATTCATCTTCTACCTCCCCGTGTGTCATCTTGTGCGAGTGAAAGTCGACATCCAAAGAGGGTTCGTGAAAGCCATTGGGTGGGGAATCTATCGCAGGATCTCTCGTCATCGCATTGGATTGTCGTCGACTATCGCTGGGATTAAGTCGCGGTGTGCAGGGTCCTCACTGCGTCATAGTCGAGCGCCAAGGTGTGCGGATGTTTTGAAGGTTCTGGTATAACGACGGCCAGCCCTCACAGAGTTCTGATTTGTGCATTTGCAGTTGAATAACAATCACCTGAGAGTTCTCAGGAAACTCTTAATAGTATGTTTTTCCGGAGAAAGGTTTGACAATCGCGATGGGATGTTGTGGTCTCTGGTGAGTGGTGCGGACTTCGGGCGTTGAAAGTCCAACTAGAGGTGTTAGAGGTCGGTGGTGAAGGATTCTAGAACGGAGGCTGGATCGAACTACGCCATACCCGGATAAGATGGGATCTCATTAAAGATTTAGAGCTTCAGGCGAGGCAGCTAATTATCAGATTGATGGCTCGGCTGTAGAGAATCCAGATACAGAATTGGAAAGAAAAAAATCGATATAGGAGAACATAGTCCAAAGGAGAGTGAGGTGTGTAGTTGCGTACATTGACTCGTGAGAAACGAGAGAATACAAGAGGAAGCTCGTATTTGCATGTGTAGTTTGGGTTGAGAGAAGGAAAGGCGAAAGACAATACGTCAGAGTGGACTTACCCTGTTTAGTGAGACACAGAGGGGGGAGGAGAAGAAGCCTCCTGAATGCTACTTCGAAGTAGCAACTTGCGCCGAAGAGGCTTCACGACGATAGAGGATCTGAACACCGCCGTGAGGACAGGAGTAAGCTCACAGGCTCACAGCACCCTCGGGCTGCAAAGGAAGAAGATCTACCAAGTTGGTACCTACAGGAAAAGCCTCTGGTGTGCTGCGTCGGATTTTTGGACGCGCGGCTGCGGCTGAATACCTCTTTTTTCCGGGCTTCCAGAACACCATCCAAATGCTCACCACAGTGTCCAGTCCTCCGTGGCCGTGCCCACAGCGTTCGAGGCGGTGATCCTTCGCCGCCAAGAGCAGAAGCCCGGCCTGGCCTTTCGTCTCCGACTTACGGCTCGGCCCAGGGTCGCTTACCATTTTCCCCGTGGGTTTTGGTGCTTCGTAGGATGCGGATTTTCGTTTTCGATACTTCATGGAGAAAGACGAGAAGTTCTGAAGCTCGATAGCCGTTGCGATCTGCAGTCCCTTGCTCATCTCGCCAATCTCATCCCCTGTTTCGCGCAGGGGTCGCCAGGCAAGAGGGGTGGCAAGAACAATCACGACACCATCCACAGATCATCCTCAAATTCGCTGTTCTGGGGGGTTTGCCAATTTGTCGAGAACTTAGCGACACGGATGAGTGTATTCAGGGCGTCAACAGAAGCAGGAAGTTTTCCGTCATGAATTAGACCCCTAACAAACAGCACCAAACCATCCTGAGAACCACAAAATTTGATACGCCCCTTCCTTATCAAACACAAAAAATACACAAGAAAATGCCTTTGTATTTTCCGAAATTGTCTCAATGTCCTTGTCTCTAAGCAGGAGTAGCATTCAAAACAATCAAAGAACACAATGCCTTTGTTAACTATTTGTGCAATGATTTCCAGGTTTACAAATGCCTCGAAGTATCATTACTCTATCACATCTACGGACACAAGCCAAAATGAGTGATTTCACACCAATACCCACGGACACCTCAGAAACCCGAGGTCGCCTAAGTTTTGGTGTAGAATTCGAAATAGCTATAGCAGCCCTCAAGGAAGACACAACAGATCCCACCTCAGATGATCCGCGACCAGCCTATGGTCTTATCCAGGAACAGTTGGATTCTGACTCGGAAGAAGAAGATCGCGCTTCACAATATGGACAGCAACTAGCCGATCCAGACGAATTCATATACGACCATGTGGCCAAAACTCTTTCAGCTGCAGGTCACCAAGCTGACTGGATTCCAGAGAGAGATCTACCCCGGGGCCAACGAAGAAAAGTTATTGATAAAAGATCATGGGAAGTCAAAGAAGATTGTAGTATTTCATCTCCTGTATTTTCTAATACTGATCCAGAATTTGATGAACAAGTTAGGCTAACAACACCATACGTATTCCTTGGTGCAGAGGTCGTCTCACCCCCTTTCTATTATGATACCAAGTCACTAGACGCCATCGAAAGGGTTTGTGAGGTCTTGAGCGACAAGTATCGCATTAGTTGCAACCAAAGTTGTGGGCTACATGTCCATGTCGGGAACGCTATGAAAGGCTTTGATTTAGACATGGTAAGCAAGTTATTCGGGATTGTATTCACATTTGAACTTCAAATTGATTCCATGCACCCTTCACATCGCATCAGGAACAGGCAACATTATCCAGGATTACGATACGAATCAAAACTAATGAAAGGTCTCGTCCAACCCGAACACGGTAAGTCTCTTCTACGATGTGCTCTGGAATGGATCCTTGGAGGCGCCAGGAATATGGACCAGCTTGTCCGAGGAATGCACAAGCCACCTCCAAGGATAGGAGGAGGATTAGAAGGAAGAATGGCCTACAATATGTGGAACCTCCTTGTCGGCATAGGCGACAAGAAGACTATCGAGTTCCGCCAACACGAGTCCACGCTGGACCCCGAGCGGGTAGTCAATTGGATCAGATTTTGCGTCGGGCTCGTCGAGTACGCAGAATCAGTGGACATGAGGGATCTCAAACCTTTCCTCTACGAGCATATTGATCACGAACCAGCAGATTTCGACATCGCGAAGGTGATCGAAGCTCTTGGTATGCCACCTGATCTGGGAGAATTCTACCGTGAAGTCTCGGATGTTATGGCGGATGATCATCAGAGGGCTATGGAGGAAAATAGGATGAATAGAGAAGAGTAGCGGGATAACATTAGGACAACGACCATTCAGCCCCAGAGGTCAATGCGAACAGCTCTTGATGATTTCCATGCTGGGAGGACGCCACTCGTAGAGTACACTGCTCCCGCTTCATAGGGCACAGTACCTAGTCGTGGCCCTCTACCAGACCACTGTCCTCAATCGTGATTGTCATTGACGGATTAGCAGCTTGAAAGATATTTTCAGATTGCAAAGTCAGGTGGGACTTGGCCAGATCCCAAAGAAGCAAGTGCTTCCTTCGAATGTAGATGTAGTTCATTTATTTCTAGTGTCTTCTACTCTTACGAAGTCATGGGCTTCTAGGTTCTGCCGTCATACTAATCTTTAAATCACTTACATATTTAAGCTCATTTCATTGTATTAAATTCCCCTTCAAGTGAACTCAAAGTTTCTAAAATTCTATCATATGCTATTTCTACAAACACCTGAATCTACAAATCGGCCTGTATCTGGTTTTGCATTTATGGTTTCACGAGGACATACAGCACACTTGCAGCGCCTTGCATATTTTGTTGCACATCGCAGTGTTGGATTATCGTCGTGTGACACTCGCTTATTTATTGAGGTTGCGAATTTGGCCGAGCAATTGCATCCAAAGTCCGTACCGCAAGGAGGTAAGATCAACAATGACTCCTTATCAAATACTAAAACTACGGAACCAATCTCGGATATATCTGCGTGGCCAATCCTCTTCGAAGGAGGGGGATTTATGGCAACATTCCTGAACCTTCGGCGAAGACCCATCTGCAGGGTTCCAAAAAACATCCACATCAGACGAAAGGTCACTCAAACTCAAAGTGACCTAAATTCACCTCGCTGTAAGATACTCTGCCATTTTTCTACCCCGGGGATGATTTTCGTCCGTATTCAATTTTATACCAGATAATCTATGTCATTTCCTGCTTTCTACATCATATGTCTTCTAAACTGAATTTCAGTAAAGGGGTGAAATAGTATTATTCCAAAGTCTGACGAAAGTGAGAATGTTTGTTTAAAAAGAATATTCCTTGTCCGAGTCATGCCATGGTGCGATATGCAACAAAACTTTCTAAAATGTTCCCCATTATTGCCTAAAGCAAATTTCATTCGATTTGTCTGTTTCATAATCATATGTTCGCTGTTCCTGTTAGGCGGGCCAATTGTTGATCATGTAACGTCTCGCTTGGTGGAATGTTCGTTTTCGCTGATCCCTCACTACCCCGCGTTCTTCCTCCGTACTTCTTCCGTCTGACAAAACAATACGACCATTTGTACTGCAACTTCACGTACAGAATGGGTTGAAAAGTATATCCGCTTTATTTCCTCATTGATGGGCCTTTATTCGATGATATCCTTGCAGATTGAGATGGCGTAGGATTTCGGCGCCGGGTCTCGGGTATTAGAGAATATCTCTAAAGCTTCTAAAATGATTTTTATTGTCACATATATAATTTATCTCATAGTAGGATCTCTTTGATTTCTAACACAGATTACTTTTAATGCTTCACCTTTCAACATGCAACTCATTTCCTACTCATTAATACGCAAATATATAATATCCCTCTGTATCATAACCTCATTTACAGAAGCTCACAGTCGACCCAGCCACCACCGCCAAACATGCGTGGTGAAACCCTCACGAGATGGCTCCGATGATTCGCCCGCAATCGTCAACGCTTTCGAACGCTGCGGTGAAAATGGACGAGTCATCTTCCTAAACGAGACATACAACGTCCACAAAGTAATGAACACATCCGGCCTCTCAAACGTCGAAGTCGACCTTCACGGAACACTACTCGTAACTCCTCCACCTCCCTTCTCTCTCTCCATCTCCTAACAAGTCCTAAAAATAGTGGGGAACAAACATCTCCTACTTCCTCAACAACTCCCTCCCGATGGGCTACCAAAACCAATCCACCGCCTGGATCTTCGGCGGACGGAACATCCATTTCCGTGGTCATGGATACGGGACCTTTGATGGTAATGGTCAGGTGTGGTATGATTTCATTAATGGGAGGAGTAATTATCCGAGGAGACCACATCAGGTTACGTTTTGGGAGACTCATGATAGTGTATTTGAGGGATTGAGATTTGTGCAGAGTCAGATGTGGTATGTTCGCTTTCCTTTTTTGTGTTTTGGGGAGTATTTTTGGAGGGGGAGAATGGGATGCTGAGAGGAGAATGATAGGACGATGACGTTGATTCATTCTTCTAATACTCTGCTCGAAAATATATATGTCAAGTCGGTTTCGACGAATCCGAAAATTTCGACGGTTAATACAGATGGTGCTGATACCATCTATGCTGATAACATCACTTTTAAGAATGCAAGTAAGACCTTGTTCTCACGGAATCGCTTCTTCGCGTACCAAAAGACTGAATGCTGACCCCAATTCACAGTGGCAAGTAACAAACGGCGACGACGGCATCTCCCCAAAAGCAAACAGTACCAACATATCCGTCTACAACTCAACCTTCATTGGCGGTAGCGGCCTCGCACTTGGTAGTATAGGCCAATACGACGGTGTCTTCGAGACAATTGAGAACTTTACAGCGGTGGATTGCAGTTTTGAAAATACCATTCATGCATTATATGTGAAGACTTGGACTGGTGACAGGGTTGGATATCCGCCGAATGGTGGTGGAGGAGGGATAGGTTGTAAGTGCTCCTCTTCTTGACACCTTAAGCAATATTTGGACTCTCGGGAAAGGAAGTTGTTGACAGACTGCCCAGATATTAAAAACATCCACGTTCTCAACACAACCCTAACCTCCGTCCGCCTCCCCTTCAGCATAACCCAATGCACCTCGTTCTCCGCGCTCGAAGGGAACTGCTCATCCTCCAAATTCCAAGTCAAAGACATCACCATCAGAAACATGTACGGTACTGCAGACGAAGATCCGGTTTCACTCTTGCAATGTAGTGCTGAAGCTCCGTGTCGGAATATTGAGTTGGATGATACAAGTTTTGATATTAGGTTGGCGAATGGGACGATGGAAAAGGGATATAATTGCGGGAATGTGGTGGGGGTGGTGGGATTTAATTGCACGGGGACGACGTGTAATAAGGCGAGTCCGGATGGGACTTGCTGAGATATGAATATGGGGATAGAGGAGAACTAGTTATGAAAAGTCGGATTAGTAAGGAAGTCGTGCTATTTATAGCGGATAAATCTAAGAGGAAGTAAGTAGGGAAGCTTTCAGAACAATATATACGCACGTTTTGACTTTCAAAAAAGATGCAACGACTAAGTCGTTTATATCCACCGTCTGATCCTGGATAGATGAGGAAATGAAGCTGGTTACTCACTAGTTGGTGTCAGAATTTGAATGGGTGAGAGTCATCAAGAGACTTCGCGAAGAGAGATACTCAGGCTCGTGGGGAGTTTTAAAACCAACTTTGGCTTGCCCTTAGTGAACAACACTTACCAATGATCCCTCTCACGATCTATCCAAGCACGTACTCGTAGATGTCTTTAGTCCTAGGCAGATTGTTCTGCCTTCTTGTCTTTCCCTTCCGCTCTCAACTTCTTAGCATAATCGTCATAGTACTCGACCAAATCTAACAACATCCCCAGCGCAGCGATAACCTGCCCAATTCCAAACCTCTCCACCCTATCAACATGTCTTTCTAGAAACGGCATCAACTTCTTGAGCTCAACTGTATCAGCAAACTCACAGACTCCAACACAGAATCTAATCCAATTACTCACTCTCTCAGCATCAAGCGTTGATTCATGCTGCTTGAATTCAATAGTTTTCTTGTTCTTCTTCTCGGGTTCGGTGCCTCGCATACAATTTGTTCCTTGATGAGGTCAGAGTCCTTTCGGAGGGTGATAGCATTCGTCATCTTCTACCTTCCGCCGCCAAGGATGAATTTTACTGAACTGAGGCTCGAAGGTGAAAAGAGTTGCCATCAATTTGCGAGTGCTTTCAAGACTGAAATTCTTCACTCCGTTGCCAACATGGATATGGAACCCACAACTGTCATTACAACTCACCCGATATGTAGCAGGCAGCTATAATCTCACAAACTCTCCCAACTTCGCCAATAGCTGCATAAGTATAATAGTACGGCGGTGAGATGATCTCAATGGCATGCCAATTATACATCTTTAGCATTTCTTTCAGGGGACCAGCAGGAACTGGTTTATGCAGAAATCGAAAGTCTGGGCCTTTTACTGAGACATCACTATCAATCAACTATGCGCGGGGGCGTTTACGTACTGAGATATTGTTATCCTCGTTTGATTGAGCCAGAATTCCTGCCAAGCTTAGTGTTTGTGGTATCCTTCTGCGAGGGAAACCGTGGCCTACATGGAAAACGTTTCGGGGGTCTTCGGGGGAGGGGTCGGTCTCGTGGAGCGGGAGAGTGGTGAGAGAGAACTCGATTTCTATGCCGAATAATAGGGGATCTTTTGGTTGTTGTGTGTTTGGCTGGGACGAAGTCTCCAGAGGGAGGTCTTTGGGGTCGAGGATGAAGCGGCTCATAGTGAGTTTTTGGCTATTGAAAGTGTCGGTGTAAAAGGTTCTCTGGTATATGGTAATCAAGAGATTGTGAAGACTACTCCATAAGATTATATAGGTAGTAAAGAAAGCCATTGTGATCGCGAGATTGTTTGAGTATTGTAGTTGAGTCGCGCAACAAAGAACATTGTTTTCTCTTGTGCGGTGTTATTGTCGTCTTCCCCGCGCTATTTCCATCAGACTAACACGTGGATTTCGATGTACTAATTATTTTTTCCTTTTTGTCTCTGAGGTATGACGCATCAATTGTTAAGTAGAAGCCACAATCTTGAGTGATCGAGCAAAAATGGCTGTTGGGGTGTGTCGCTCTTTCCAAGAAAGCTTTGCTTTGCTTTCTTCCGCACCTCTCTAAGGGCAAGAGCAACCACGAAGTGGAGGTTACCAGAGAAGTACGCTGAACAAGGTTGTGAAAGGGGGAGCATCGCATTTGGGTCGCAATCACGGATCACAAAATAAAAACCCTCATCTCCCCCAAACAGTGAATCACGTTCTCGCTAAACGGTCCTACACTGCCTAACAACAAACTACCTTCATATTCTACAATAAGCGCCTTCTCTGCACCGAGCTACAAAGCCATATGGCTGAGTGGTGAAGACATCCTTGCATCTAGTCGACTAGTTTAGGTTCTTACGACCAATGTAAGACAATTGGTAAAAAGCCTTTTTTATATTGCGAAGAAGCGTTTCGAGTTACCCGCGAATATAACTCAATTTAAAATAACGACTAACCTCTCCAAGTGTCACCTTTCTCTCATTAATAAGAGGGATTGAGTGGCCTTGATGTTTTGTTGATTTTAGTAAATTTTCAAAATTTGACCTGGTCGGCAACGATGAGGAGGCGAAGTGAAGTTGTTGATGAATAGGCATGGATTTTCATTTCACTATCACCTCTACACCATCTTAGACACCAAACTCCCAATGCAGGTATGTACAATTACTCATCTAAGGGTTACCCTATGAACGCCCCTTTTTGGACACCTTTTCCTTTTTCGACTTTTTGTGTGGCTTTTCACCCATCTCTTCGGCATAAATCTCAGCGGCTGTCTCAGCAGCCTTTCGCTTCAGCTTCGTGCTCTTCACACTCACTACCGGATTCTTCTTTCCACTCTTTGTTGCGTTGAGTACTTGCTTTTCTGCATCTACCCAACCAGGCGCACCTTCTTCGATTTCGTATCTAGAGATTATTGTCAGAATAGAGCAGAAAGGAAAAACAGGGCAGTACTTACTGGTCTAAGGGAAGAGCATCAATAAGCTCTCTTTGCTTTTCCTTCAATGCCCTCAAAGCTTCATCGCCACCTTCCTCGAGCTCGTCTTCGAGGTTGGTTTCTAATGGCACGAATCGGGAATCGACGATTTCATCATCATGGGCACCGTCTGCATTTTCCCTGCTAACACCAACATTTTCTCTTTGAGGCATCTCTGCCTCAATCGCGCCTGTGACAATTGCACTGAAATGTGTGCTCAATTTTCGCATGATTTTGATGAACATTGCGAGTAGTGAAGAAGATGCTACAGACAATTCTGTCTCAACGACTGATAGGTCTTTGCATTGAAGACCGACTGCAAGGAGAATAGCTGCTTGGATCCCGGTGAGTTTGATATCGTACTTCAGCCTTCCCGTGAAGTACAAGTTGGCTAATTTTGGAATAAGATCAAGTATAACATGATAGTCGAGCATGTTGTTAGCATACGATTCCAGACGTTTCAAGTCAAAAGGCGACAGGAGTGCGTCGAGTTCGGTCTTCGAGAGAGGTTGGGGCTCGTTTTCAGCATCGAGTCTTGCACCGATGCTGGCAGACTCGTGTATTGTGATCGCAAGGACAGCAGGGAATTCTCGGAACTGGTAGGATAGTAGCGAGAGAAATCGCCGGTGGAAGTCTCGAGAAAACGCCCCAAGCCATGACTTGTCCTCGCTATTCTCGAGTGGTCGAATCATGACGCAGGTGTGCTCGCCGGTCAATTCGTTTGGAGTTTGCCTCAAATACACAGGTGCGAACGATGCTCGCTTCCAGAACCTGTGAAGTGGCTGTGTGAGACCATAACTAACGCCAACATAGTCTAGGTGATCAGGCCGTCGTTCTGAGAGCTTAGAAAACAGAGGAGGCATTTTTCTAATGTCCCGAACTTTAATGTCATCGTCAAGAAGGGAAGCGTTCGCCAATTCTGAATCTGTAACGCGGGTCATGGTTTCCTCCCCTGAGCTAATAGCATCTTCTGACAGATTTGCAAATTTGCCCTCGTAAAAGTCGTTCAGTAACTCTAGTGCTTTACTTCCATAGCCCATGTGTATATAGTCTGGATTCGTTGCGATTCGCACAACACGAGCACCGGAAAGTCCGGCGAAGTCTTCATCCTGGAATTGCTGGCTGACAATCCAAGGAATGAGATCTCCGGCAGCTCTCTTTCCTCTACTTAAACTGTTCAATACGCTCTCTTTGCTTATACGACCCTCGAGTGCAACTTGTATGACACAAAGAGGCTCAGGTAAATGTTTGCTGTCTTCGGCAATTGGTGGTACAAGGACAAAAAGCTGATGCGCCGGAGCATCACTCATTAATTGAAGATCGTCAGGTGAATTCTTGTAGTGACTTGCAACGTATAACGCAATCATTTGCTGCAGGAACTTCTCTGAGACTTCGTGGAAGGAAAATAAGGTATCGCGGTTGACATTAAGTAGTTGACACTGGGAAGGATCAGGGCAACCTTGGAGTGTGTTGAGTTTTGATCGGGGGAGAGTTGCATCTAGGCATAGAACCGTATTCAGCCACTTTTCCACTGCATCGCCTTTGGCATAACGAATAGGCTCAGAAAGTGTTATCTCTCGCAGAGTACGGCCGCTAGAGAAGCTGCTGTCCGACTCCTTTGAGGCTTTTCCGGTAGCTCTATCTGCAAGCTCTTCTCCACCCGTGCCATTGGTTTTAGATGTTCCTCTAGATTGCTCTCGCAATTGCTTGATAAGTTTGAGGGATAGAGATCTACCGGTACCTTCGTAACCATTAATTGTCGATGCCATGAAGACGAGATAAGGACCCATAAGTTTGCGAACAAGTGGAAGAGGTATAGCTGCTGCCTCATCTATCACAAGTAGCTCGGCCTGCCCGAGGACATGCGCATCTTGTGGTCGAATGTACTGAATGGTTTGGCGATGTTGACGATGTATGTTAACTCGCACGATCGCCTTGTTGAAGTCAGGGTTCGTGGATTGTATGATGGAGTAATCGACATGATCCATATAATTTAAAGCATCGAATCCCTTGAAAATGAATTCAAACAGAGTCTTCAAATTTTCTGGGCTCGGAGAGGTAATGAAGATATTGCTATACCCGTGAGCCACAGCTGCCGCAACTGCAACACCTAGAGCAGCAGATTTTCCTCGGCCACGAGCTGCTGTAAGTGTGACAGTACTTTTCAGCGTCTTCTCAGCAATAGCATCCACAAAAGTCAGGAGGGCTTTAGCTTGATCAACGGTCTTCGCCAATGTGACCAAGGAGCCAACCGGTTGTGTATCCTGCAATGCTTCCTTCATATTGTCCAATTCCTTCTGCGACTCGCTCTTCGGCTCATCGACAGGTGGAGCAGGGAGTTGAGTTACACTTTTGCCACCAGAGATTGGTAGGACATTCATTTCATCATCAATTACGAGGCAAGACTCGCACTTTCCAAGCGACAAGATGAATCTCTCGTTGAACCTCGCAGTAACATCGTCGTGAGCCTCGGTCCGATATCTCGAATGAATGTCCATCGACAAAGTATACAGCTGCTTCAAGCTGTTCATTCCCTTTAGAAGCAATACCACAAGACCACCACCTTCAACTGTTTCGATCGTTCTCGCAAGTAAATTTGGTGTAATTGCCTCGAAATCTTGCAATATACACATGCCGTAGGTGTTTCCCAGAATTTTGTCTGTCTCTTTGTAGTATACATATCGAATGTTGTGTAGAGATACGAAAAGTTCGAATGGGTCCTCGGTGTTAGCGTCTCTAATGCCTCGTTTTATCTCCTTTTTTATTTTATTTTCGCGCTTTTTTCGGTGACTAGAAAATCAAGAGGTTAGCAATCTGTTTATCATGTAATTGCAGAATCAACACTCACCTTGTGAATCCCAAGAGCTTGTTTTTATATGCCCATAGAATCGATTTGTTTTGCTTTAAGTCCTTCTGGGCCATAATGTAGTGAAGATAGACGATTACATCCTTCGATCGGTCCCCTACAACGACGATAAAGCTTCTTTTCTTCTCCTGGAGTCCATTGTGGATGAGCGCCGGAATGCGCGAATCACTAAATGCATGTTAGTCTTCGCAACTCAGAGCTTGAAGGATGGAATGCGTACATGGCCTTCTTGTTCATCTTGAAATGCACAGCCCAGATCAGCTTGATGTCTCCATCAATTTGACGCACATATACCCGTTGGAAAGTCGTCAAAAGTGCTGGGCAAGCTTCGGAGATTTTGCTGATGTCTTCGAACTTTTTTTTGTACTCCGCGATTTGATAAAGCTAAAATTTCACTAGCGTCCCGATAAGGACGCAAGGCTGAGAAACAAGGCTGAATCCAAGCCCACCACAGTTACCTAGATTAGCAGAGATTCTCTTGCTGCCAGAATTTACTCTCTTATCTCAATTGAAACCTTTCTTGATGGTAGAATTAACGGTTGCTAATGCAAAATTAAAAAGCTCGAATTTTCTCGCAAAAAGGTTTACCTGAATTCTGTTTGATTCTGCTGTACCCATTAGGGTGGGATCTCAGCCGATCCAATTCAGAAATAATCTTGGATTCAACTCCTCAAAGTTTGATAGATATGGAATTTCAAAGTTCGTAGCCTTTAGTAAGGTTCTAAAATATCTTTGTAATATCATTTGTTCACTACCCGAAGTTTCCTTCTATTAATTCTGCCCCATATCTACTACGGACATACTTTTAGCAGAGCTCTGAAATGCAGATGCTCTGACTTTGTAATGCACATCTAAAACTCTAACCACAAGCAGCAAGTCTATTGTAGAGACTCAATGACCAATGCAGAAGCTCCACCGCCACCATTGCAGATTCCAGCAACACCAATCTTGCCCTTCTTTTCCCGTAGGACATTGATCAATGTAGTAACAATTCTTGCACCAGAGCAACCAAGGGGATGCCCGATGGCAACGGAACCTCCGTGTACATTCACCTTAGCCTCATCAAGACCAAGGATCTTCATGTTGGCCAACGCAACGACTGAGAAAGCTTCGTTGATTTCATAGAAATCAACGGCCGCTGTATCTATCTTCGCATGCTTGATGGCTTTTGGAATCGCCAGAGCTGGAGCAGTGGTGAACTCGCTAGGTGTCTTAGCAGCATCTCCCCAGCCAAGAATCTTTGCGAGAGGCTTGAGACCAAGCTCCTTCAATTTTGCCTCAGAGACGAGTACTAGTGCGGCAGCACCATCATTGATGGGGGCTGCATTTGGTGCAGTGACAGTGCCACCATTAGGTTGGAAGGCTGGTCGCATAGCCTTGAGTTTGTCGATGTTCAGGTTCTTGACCTCGTCATCTCTCTCAACCTTGACATTTGGCTTGCCACGACCTCCACTGACTTCCACTGGGACAATCTCATTCTTGAAGAGTCCAGATTCCGTAGCGGCTTGAGCCTTTTGATACGACTTAATAGCATATTCATCTTGTTGCTCTCTTGTGATGGTGTGGTCCTTGGCACACAATTCCCCTGCCAAACCCATATGCTCCTTCTTGCCATATGCATCGGTCAAGCCGTCCTTCAGCACGCCATCAACCAAGGTCTGGTCACCATATTTTGCGCCAGTTCGCAGAACGGGAAGGTAGTGGGGGACGTTTGACATAGATTCGGTACCACCAGCGACGACAATATCGGCAGTTCCGGTCATGATCGTTTGCGCACCGAGGATGATTGACTTGAGGCCGGAAGCACAGACTTTGTTCACGGTTGAACAGACTGTTGCCTCTGAAAGACCACCAGCAATGGCGCTTTGGCGAGCAGGGTTTTGTCCAAGACTGTCCAAGTCAGAATGGCGAATATCGTGCAAAGAAGCTCCTTACTTGGCAGACAAGACATTTCCAAAGAATACCTCCTCAACATCATCAGGCTTTATTTCTGGAACACGCTCAACCGCAGCTAAGATTTTGGTTAGCTAACGTTCAATGATTTAGCGCTTGGATGGTCGAAGGTTTGACTAACCTTTGATTGCGAGACCTCCTAATTGAGTTGCGCTCAAACTTGAGAGAGAGCTGTTGACTGTAAATATTTCCCCTCCTTTAGTGTGGCAGAAAATCACTTACCCTAGAAAGGACCCAACGGGCGTTCTCACAGCCGATACGATGTAAACAGGTGGGAATGAAGACATTTTGACAAGTGGTAATGTGGAATAGAGTAAGATGAAGAGAGAAAGGAAGGGGAAGTTCCGAAGAAGAGAATAAAGAGTGGGTGATCAGTAATAAATAAACAGCTTTTTTGTTAAAGGAAGCTCAACAACTGCAGGTGTTCACCGCCTCAAAAATTGCACTAAAATCACGCACGAACCGTCAGTATGACTGCGATTCTCTCAATGCTTCTCGATTTCGGAAAACCAGTTTACGACGAACGCATATATTTTGCTCCCAGCTTATCTTCGCCGGTAATTACTTGTCGAGCTGTGGAATTTAAAGTGCTGAAGACTGCTGCGGGGGAAAGTGAAGCATGCACGCGACAAGGCTGCGAGGCTTGGCACGTGACCGTTGAGCTAGCAAGCATCGCGACGTGAACTTTTAGAGCTTTCTATCGCGATTTGTTGTTGGAGAGCGAGGAGAGTCGCATTCGCTGCCAGCCTCCAATACTCGCCTTTCCACGAATTTGCCCAACATGGATGACCTCTACGATGAGTGAGCTATCCCCTCTGCATAAAATTTATTGTATCTAATAAGCTTGCAGATTTGGTAACTTCATTGGCGAAGCTGAAGAATCTGAGGACGACAGTCAACATGGCATTGATGCTGGCGCATACGTCTACGATGACTACCCAGAAGAGGCTCCTGAGCCAACCGGCCAGGAGCTTATGGAAATCGATGGTGAGCTATGAACTCGATAAGAAGTCAAAACTTTGGCTAACTTTTTCGTGTAGACGAAGGCCCATCTAATGCCGTGATTCTCCACGAAGACAAGCAATACTACCCAACGGCACAACAAGTGTATGGCGAAGATGTTGAGACCATGGTTCAAGAGGAGGATGCCCAGCCTTTAACACAACCGATTATTGCACCTGTGGAGCAGAAGAAGTTCACTATCCAAGAGACAGATCTCCCACCAGTATATTTCGAGCGAAGTTTTATGACCGATCTTATGAACTTTCCGGACCAAATACGAAATGTTGCGTTTGCGGGCCATCTTCACCATGGCAAGACAGCGCTGATGGACATGCTGGTTTTAGAAACCCATGATATTGGTGATCGATTAGAGAAAAAGACGGGAAAGAAGAGGGACGAACAACTACGATATACCGACGTGCACATCCTGGAACGAGAGAGGGGAATATCAATAAAATCAGCACCAATGAGCTTGGTATTGCAGAGCACGCAAGGGAAATCGCATTTGCTCAATATATTGGATACACCCGGTCATGTCAATTTTGTTGATGAAGTCGCATCTTCGTTACGCCTAGTCGACGGTGTTGTTCTTGTTGTGGACGTTGTTGAAGGCGTGCAAGTCAACACTGAGCAGATTATCAAACATGCGGTTTTGGAGGGTTTACCTCTGACACTTGTGGTTAATAAAATGGATCGACTCATCCTAGAGCTCAAGCTTCCGCCTTCGGATGCGTACTTCAAGCTCAAGCATGTCATTGAGGAAGTCAATACTGTGATTGAGAAAACCCTTCCTGGCATAGGAGAGAAGAGAAGAATCAGCCCGGAAAAGGGTAATGTCCTTTTCGCATGCAGTAGCATGGGATGGTGCTTTACTTTGCAGTCCTTTGCCAAAATGTATGCAGAAAGTTATCCACCAAAAACCAAAGGCACACCTGGGATTAATGCTCATGAATTTGCTCGCCGGTTATGGGGGGATATATTCTTTAATCCAAGGAAGCGTTCATTTACCCGAAAGGCAGTCGAAGAACGAGCAAAGAGGTCTTTTGTACACTTCGTACTTGAGCCAATTTACAAATTGTACTCTCATACAATCAGTGAAAGTCCAGAAGATCTCAAAGATACTCTTACAACGCTTGGGATAGTCCTCAAACCATCCCAGTACAAGACAGACGCAAAGATACTTCTAAAGCTTGTTTGTGAGCAATTCTTCGGACCCTCGACAGGATTTGTTGATATGGTTGTTGAACATATTCCTTCGCCTGTCGAGTCCGCCGAGAGTAAGCTACAACGCTACTATACAGGCCCTCTAGATACCAGTGTGGCACAAGCCATGAAGGAGTGCGATCAAGATGGACCATTAGTGGTCCAAATTACGAAGCTGTTTAATACCAGTGATGCCACTGGATTCCATTCCTTTGGACGAGTTATGAGTGGCACCGCTCGACCTAACTCCCAAATTAGAGTTCTAGGTGAGGGCTACTCGATCGATGATGAGGAAGACATGAGTCTGGCAACCATATCAGATGTTTGGATTGCAGAAACACGTTACAACATCCCCACAGACGGTGTTCCTGCCGGCAATTGGGTGTTGCTAGGCGGCATCAACAACTCAATCGTCAAATCCGCCACACTGGTGCCTCCTGAATTACCGAACCACGAAGACGCCTACATCTTTAAGCCTATCACCCATTTCACCGAGTCAGTCTTTAAGGTTGCCGTTGAGCCTATCAATCCTTCAGAGCTGCCGAAAATGCTGGACGGTCTTCGTAAGATCAACAAGAGCTATCCTCTCATTACAACCAAGGTCGAAGAATCAGGGGAGCATATTATTCTTGGAACCGGTGAGCTATACATGGACTGCGTTCTGCATGACTTGCGACGGCTGTACGCGGAAATGGAGATCAAAGTCTCCGATCCCGTCACACGTTTCTGTGAGACGGTTGTTGAAACATCAGCAATCAAATGTTATGCGCAGACGCCAAACAAGAAAAATAAGATCACTATGGTCGCCGAACCACTCGATAAGGGGATTGCGGAAGACATCGAGAGTGGCAAGGTCAGCATCAAGAGCCCGAATCGTGTTATCGGCAAGTTCTTCGAAGAGAATTACGGCTGGGATCTGTTAGCTTCCCGAAGCATTTGGGCTTTTGGTCCCGACGACTTGGGACCGAATATTCTCCAGGATGATACTCTTCCATCTGAAGTCAGTGTTTGCATTTGATCACGCATCGTTGCATTTAATGCACGCAAGCCTTTCGGTCCTTTTGAAGCTGACAAGTGTATAGGTGGATAAAAGACTTCTAATGAGTGTCAGGGACACGATCCGTCAAGGTTTTAGCTGGGCGACCAGAGAAGGTCCCTTGTGTGAAGAACGTGAGTGACCCCACAACCCCAGTCTTCTTTTCTTGAATGTTTTGATTTTAAATCGAAAAGCGGTGTGGCTCTTTTTCTGAATTTATGATTGGCCTCAATCGCACCGGTCCGAATACTCACTGACATCCTTGCAGCCATCCGCAACAGCAAGTTTAAGATTATGGACGTTACATTGGCTCCCGAAGCGATCTTTCGCGGGGGTGGTCAGATCATCCCCACATCCCGTCGCGCCTGCTACTCTTCTTTCCTCATGGCATCCCCACGACTTATGGAACCGATTTTCTCCTGCTCGATGACAGGACCTGCAGATTCCGTCACATCACTTTACACGGTATTAGCTCGTCGAAGAGGCCACGTCTTGGAAGACGGCCCTATAGCCGGCACGCCTTTATACCGGGTTAGTGGGCTCATTCCGGTTATCGACTCTTTTGGCTTCGAGACAGATTTGCGAATTCACACACAAGGGCAAGCCACTGTCAGCCTCGTATTTGATCGGTGGAGCATCGTCCCTGGAGATCCTCTTGACAAAGACCAGATCTTGCGACCTTTGGAACCAGCTGGAGCTCAAGCCACGGCAAGAGATTTCGTGCTGAAGACCCGGAGGAGGAAGGGGTTGAGTGAGGATGTTAGCGTTGCCAAGTTCTTGGAGCCGGAACTTTTCGCAAGTCTAAAGGAGAGTGGTTTGTTAGATGGGTAGACAAAAGTTAAGCGAATGTTAGACACATATGGAGTTTGGACGGCATGGTCTTTCTTGGTCTAGAGATATCTCAGGCGTTGTGAACGATGCATAGTTTGTAGAATAGTCATGATAAAAGCGGCAGAGGTGGCACATAATGCAGTCGCCAGCTTATGAATTTGGACGGGAAAACTTCATGTCCACATTCCGAACACCTTTCGCAATTGCCGTACCTGTCAGTCATCTCCAATTGGGGGCGAGTCTAGTTTCGTGCCGTTTTTGAGGCGCTGAAGCTCTACTACCCCGCCACGTCAATGCAGAGTTGGGAGTCCAAGCTTTCGTCCCAAGATGCAGACGTATGCTAGCCTGCAATATCGACTATAGTGTACGCAGTACGTACTTCATGAGCAAATTCCAACCATACAGACATTATCGCGCCCACAAAACAAACTTCATCTCTTCAAACCCTAAATTCCATGCTGTACAAGCATGGCTCCGAGACGAGTCTCATTTGACGTGCGTATGAGAAATTGAGAAGTCGCGAATCCTGAGCTTTATCAACTGTGATATTGGAAATCAATAGTTTCAAAAATCATCGCTTTCGTACCCTCGCATCGTCGTATTGCAGGGCCATGTAATGCGACTCATGAGCAAGTCCTTGAAATGAGAGATTGCAGGTCGCCGTTTGCAGACCTAAGCGCCACCACGTGTGGACGTCGTGGTGCAAGTAAGATCTGAACTCAGGCTGTCAAAGTCATCCAAACTTTATGCTTATCTCAACGGTAACGAAACGGTTTGGGAGCGGGCCATCAGGCGTTGGACAGTTTGCATGTTCCCCTGAATCGAAACCGGAACTTCCCTTCTTCTCGAAGACTTTCTTCCCGCTTTCGGCGGCCTAGACGTAACCTCTATATTGCGTGCTGTATAGATGACAGGGTCTCGACCTGGCGGGGAGCAGGTCGTTCTTTATCGTTTTCTGATCGGGTTCTTGGGTCGGGCAACACGGCACGGGCGAAATATCGCTGAGGACAGGGACGGGGATGTTCGGGGGTAGGGACGACTTAATGTCCGTGAGGGTTCTATTGGTTGACTTGGATCTGGGCAAGGAAAGAATTGAAGATGTTGGTCGTGGGCCAGATAAATGCCCGTGCAGAGCGCGATTCCAACCGGTGGATCGTTTGCCGACCCGTTCAGGGGTGAGGGTCAGATTTGTTATTCTTTTGGGACACCGCACAGGGAGGCACACTTTCGAGTTTGGAGACGACGTGGGGTCGCATGCTTGAAGGGCTGCACGATTGGCCTGGTCTGCACCTTCGCCTAGCATTGCTTGTGGTGACAAGTGCTTAGGGGTTTTCGTGCGGTTGTGGCGATCGACGATGTGACCGAGTTGCCAAGGATGTGTGAACTCGAATGCATAAAACCGAGTACAGAGCAGGGTTTGGAGCACATGGAAACAGGGCTGGGCCGGAACGTTTTCATATCATGGCTTCGCATGGACGTTGCATTCCACGTGGACACGTGATTGATGAAATCCTTCTGTCATTGAGATTTGCGGGGTGCCATCCGCGCGCTTAAAATTATGGATGGTAAGCTATGTACGAGAAAGGAAACTTGCGTGGGAGAATGCAAGGAACAGGTATCGTTCTACCGTCTCTGTCATTCGAGACAGGGTTTCATCATTTTCCTTAAAATGCCCATGAGATTCGCATTCTCCAGTGCAGCTGCAACACGTTCCTTGTCTGCCAATTGCTTGTTCACTTCATCGGCCTGGCTGTGGGTGTCCTTCTTTATTTTTACTTCGACCCGGTAGCTTGGTGGCAGGGCTTGTTCGAGTCGTACTCGTACTCCCAGTCCAATCACGGTCGCTAGAGAACAATGCGTAACGGTCGGTGTAAGCTCGACAAGGACGCGTGAAAGTGCGGAAGGGTTCGTAGGATCAGGTGGGGAAATGAGGTGGACATCTTGAAGCTTGACTACGCCAAGAGACTCCAAAGAGAGGGGGTGTTCTGGATCCGATATTGGGGCAATCAAGTCTGTGAAACGTCAGTCGTCTGATGTCCATCTAGGCTATGAGGGTTTTCAAGAAACGAAATATGATCTTCATAAAAACACGGCTGAAACAGTCATGTAGATAAGAATAGCCACTTCTATTCCTAAAATAGTTTTCAATGGCAAGATCTCAAAAACCACCAAAGAAAACATCCTCAATATTGCCTGGAACGAGCTGCAAGTACATGAAACTTGGAGAAGACTATAGCTAAAGGCAGCGAAGGTATCTCCAGACTCACCGTAGATCTCCTGCTCATCAATTGGCTCCATCGTAGAATCGTCTGAGTCCGTGTCGGAGAAATCAGACATGTAGAACGGGTCGATTGCATAACTGGTCTTGCCCACCAAGAGATCTCGGATACCATGTTTTCCGGAAGATTCATCTTTGAGTTTCCGCTGCTGTCTGTGTGAGGGCAGCTCCGACGCACTCAAGATTGTAGGGTTGGCATTGTCAAGGACTGAGCCCATCTTGACGGTGTGCAGATGGACAAGAAGTCGAGTATGACTCAAGGAGTTCTTTTGTGAGATTCGAAGACTTGGATGTTTCGGAGGATTGTTTGAAGAGGCAGATCGAACTCGGTGGAGTGGTGAAGATTTGGTCCTGAGGCAGCAGATATTCTTAGGCAAGTGAAGGGGTTCTGGGAGGTGCAGCGGCGATATTGGGTTGTATTGTTGGGATACTTTTGTTTGTGGTTGTCAATCCCAAAGAACAAAAACTCGAGAACTATCGCCACTTTCGCTAGCCAGTCACGTGCCGCGGTATCTTATCGGGCTGCATCTGCAGCCCATCCCCAGAAACCTTCAACATCCCACCAACGGAGTAGCGCCCGGAGACATCAGTATCGACATTAACTTTGTTGTTTATTCCTACATTTTTGTGATGCACACGATACCTCGGGAGTCCGAGCAGAAGCTGGATGAGTCCTTATGCGCATGGCTTATGGATCGGTGAGGCTTAGTACGCCGAATTACGTTTTGCACAAATTCCCTCATTCCAAGACCACAGCTCCTTCCAAGGTGGGGTTGAGAGAGTATCTCGAGCTATTCCCAAGAGCTTCAAGAGCAGACGCGACGAGCCGTGGGCTTCGTTGATCATTCCCAAGAAAGAGCATGCGATATACTTGCGACCTTCCTCTCTCTGTTTCCCAGCTTTCCAGCTCTCGATTAGCTTTACAGTATGCCGGTTTATTCGCCAGGCCATGTAAACCCCACAGACCAAGATAACGACCTTCGTTGCTCAAGCTTGTTCTGCACTGCAAATATGTGAACGGATTATGGAAGGAAATGCAACAGTGTTATCAGATCTAGCTTTCAAACCTTGAATTACGGCCATCCTGTCGGGCCATCTTGGTAAGAGTCCGCGGTTAGGAAGTGGGATGAAAGTATTCCCTTCCTTCTGTTGAGTTTTGACAGACCTGGGATCTTTCAATTAAAAATTATATGGTCCCCATCGCCGCTTTTCTGGGATTTTGAGCGGCGAGCGCCGGTCCACACATACCAGCCACGAGATTGTGAAGTTGGCGTTGCTGCAACCGATAAGTTAGGAAAGTCGTTAAAGATGCTTGGCATTTCTCCATACTTCCCATTATCAAAATTCATTTGCAATGGTCCACTAACCATATAAGTCATTCCCAATGAGGATATTGAATTCGCGAGAGACTCTTCTTGGGGAATCGACATATTACAAAGTCAATGATCGCTCTGTACCCATGAGAACGATCTTTGGCGTTCCCCAACCTTTAACCCCTGCTTCCGAAATGGAACATTGGAAGCATGAAATTCATTTCTAGAATCATTCTAGAATACGATAGCTGGGATGATCTTATTGTTTTCAATTTGCAAACCACGAGTTCCATTACGAGATGCTCAATCGGTTTGTGAGGACTGATTGTGGCGCATCTGTCATGCATGTATCCGCCATGAGTTAATCCAGAGTTCTGCATCAACCCGTGGAGGGTCTTGGCGGAGGTCAAGATCATGCACAGAAGAATGGAACGCGTTCTCCCGCTCCTGCAAACCTTGTTCTGGAGGAAATTCTACATGGCCGTTCCCAGTGAAGCAGCCTTGAGGTATGAAGCGCCGGACTATTGTGTTTTGTGTTCTGCCCTGCATTAGGGAAACGAAGTTTATCTTCCGGCGGGGTATGACGCTCGCTGAACGTTATCGCGAAACCCAGCTTCTCTTTCTGGATTTCTTCTAGCGGAACTGCCCTAAATGCCGAAATTTCTTCAACGCATCTGGCGATCTGCTTTCGCCACGACACGACCCAGCAAGCCTCGGTGTCGCCGCTTGCCTTGCATTGATAACAAAGGCAATGATAGTCATGAGATGGGTGCGCGTTCTTCGACACAACACTCGTCATGATGTCAAGGGCTCAAAATTGATGCAGAAATGAGCATGAAAACAGGTCAAATGAGACATATTGCACCCACCAAGCAAGCGCAAGGTGCCCCTGCAATCTTGGAGGGCTAGGAACGGGATCACGCAACGAGATGTTCGTCCCACTCGGGCAAGTCTGGGAGACTGTGAGCCGTGTGGCGGCATTTCCTGCCTTTCTTCTGCGCTGGTTGCGGCATCGTTGGTATCGTTGCTGAGCAAGACGGGAAACAGAAGGACAATCGTGGAGTGCGGCAGGACGCGGAAAGTTGCTGTTAGCTTTTGTATTTTAGCTTCTAGCTATGTCGACGGCTTATGATGTAATGACCGAGGTCCTCCTGCTCATTTCTTTTTCGCCAACGGTGTTCAAGCGGTTGCTCTGGTTGTGATATGCTGTGCAGCTTGACGCAGAGGGCTTCAGTCCACATTTTGCTGACTTCAGGCAGAGTTTAGCCCTGAAGTTGCCATCCGAACTGCTGGAGATCGCCGCGATCTCGTTGGGAAGCGTTCTGCGACTAACCGCAGTGGGCAAGAGGGTGGACCATTTTGACACCATGTACCACCAGCTACTGGGCTCCTTGACCTTCCAGCAGGCGTTGGCAGCAGCAAGGCTGCGAAGTCTCTAGCGGAAAAGTGGTAACGCCTACCGCTCCGCACTGTAGAAGGGTGCTTGCTGGATCTTGGATCTCTTTCTTCCCCTTACCGTTGCCATCCTACCGTACTGTACATGCGCCGCCCGCGAAACAGGCTCTCGCATCACAGTGAAAGACAAGACGACGTTGACGAGCTTGTAGTTGCGTTTCAGCCTCCATTCCACATGGCCTCAGCTATAGCAACTTGATCGCACAATTCTGAGATTCTTCCGGCAATCAGCGTCCGATGATCATCCCTTTCAAACACCTAACAGCACCTCGAAATAGCATCCGATTTCCAGCGTTGCGCACCCCGTCACCATTTGTGGCCCAGCACGACGACTCCCTACGCTGAACAACGTTGCGCTGCCTTCGTCCAGTGTCCAAGTGAGCGGGCTCTCTGCTGCTGCTGCTGCTGCTCCTCGCCGGCCACGCTGTCCCAGGACGCGGGGAATTTCAGCCACCACTGCTCTCCGCAGGCCGCATCCTCGGCATCGAGCATTGCGCAAAAGGAAGACCGCTCTTGCACGTGAAGGGGCACTGAGCGCTTGCAACGTTCCGCAGTCTGCGCTGCACTGCTGCACGCCTTCAACGGGTCTGAACTTTGAGGGCTGCAGTGCTGCTGCTCAGGCTCAGGGGCGACGACAGGGAAGCAGCCGGCGAAACTGCGAACTTCTTCGATTCAAAGAGGGGCAATCTAACCTGACAGCGCCCCTGTTCGCTGCCCTGGTCTGTAGACAACAGGGGACACGATACCGTTGCTGGACTTCCCACTAGTCGTTTCCACTAAGCATTTGACACCCCCCCAGACACCCATTATCCCTCCCCTCCTTACGGCGGCCATCCTGCGCGGCAACTTTGGAACTTCGGTCTGTACCATAACCATACCACGGGGTCTTCAGTCCTCACGTTGCGAAGTGAAGCGCGTTCCTGGCTTCCTATTCCTCTCGCGGCTGCTGCACTCTCCTCCTCTCCCGCCTGCGACGTATGTTTCGAGAGCTTCACACGGGTCAGCCGTCTGTGCATGATTGCCAAAAGCCACGAGGAGAGCAATCGATCTGCCGTTTGCGCGGTTAACTTCGCGGCTTAGACTTCGTCGTTTCTTCACTTCAGTGTACCTATGCGAACTGGACCGAAGTAGCACCTACCACCCGGTCCACAATCTCGAATATAGGTACGCCCTGATCGCCTTATGCATTGTTGAACCCCCAAGCCTTTCTAGATTAGTCTGAGACTCGTGGCCTTGCTGAGATATCCATCCAGGGCTCATATCACAGCGTGGGGCGAAGCCTTCGGAACCTTGCCGGGTCTCTTAAAGTTTAGGTTATCCGTCATCAGCTTCAGTTGGCCACCGTTTGTTCACTTGATCATTGGTTTCTTAAACCTCGATCCTAGGACGTGTCAGAATTCTTCATAGGACCTCCGGTTCTGGACCAAGAGGGACGCGCTTGACTCGGATTGCGAAGAGGCATCTTCAATTTACTCAGTACATGCGATGGCTGGAGATCCGGGAAACCGACGACTCCTTCCTCAAAGCTCCCAGATGCAGAGCTTCTCATTTGCGCCCAACAATTTTGGGCAAAGGGAAAACCAGAAAAGTAAGTTCTAGGCTGAAAATAAACTCTCAATGGCGGCAGCACTAACTTCAACACAGATTATGTTTTTGTAGATGAACACAACCGTCACAAACGCCTCAAGGGTATGTATTTCTCTAGAGTGTAGGTATTATTAGTTTCTGATGCGCCGTAGTGATGAGAGCGTGTGAGGGATGTAGACGGCGCAAGATCAAGTGCGACGCGGCAACTACAAACACTTGGCCTTGCTCGGCGTGTATACGCCTCAAGCTACACTGCGTACCTCCGACAGTCAACTATGATCGAGACTTTCCATCCAATACCCAGTCATTCGAGCCGGAAAGAGTTGGCTATGAAAGTGGTGGAAGTGGTGACGATGAATATCACCAACAGATTTCTATGCAGCAGCACCAGCAACAGCACCAGCAACAGCAATTAGCCGGTCCGCATAAAAGTATTCCTCCGATTTACACGCAACAAGTTCCGTACTCGGAAACCGTTGGAGTATATCAAACCATTCCTTATGGTGGACCTGCCTCGGCGCATAGCCAACCTAGTATGCAATACAACAGCCTGCAAACTCCCGTCAGTATAATCGATCAACACCAACATTACGCTTCCCAGAGTGTTTTTCCAACGCCGCCCCTCCAAGGATCGCATCCAGAATCCCCGGAAACGTACGAGCAAGATCAATATGGGCAACAAGATCTGGCTGATTTGCTAGGAGAGCTTCGAATGAATGAAGCCGGCACTGGTAAGAATGCTTGAGATGCCCAGATACTTGCTTTCTAACTAGAATAGCCCCGTACTTAAACAACAAAAGCAAAACGAAAACATTGGTCGAAGAACCAGTGTTCGAAGATGTTGACGAATACAAGAGCGTTCTTCCGCCTTCGATGCCAGGACCAGACCTCAAAGTTAGAATACCGCCGGAGCTCATGCCGGACGAAGCAACTTGTCTACACTATTTCGACATGTATTTTATGAATGTTCATCCATATGTCCCTGTCCTTAACAAGTCTATTTTCTACCACCAATGGCATACGAATCGAGACGCGATCTCACCTCTCATTCTCGAGGCAATATTCGCAATAGCTGGACGACTTGCGGATGAGCCAG
The DNA here is from genome assembly GCA_020726485.1 of Halenospora varia. Lineage (NCBI taxonomy): Eukaryota > Fungi > Ascomycota > Leotiomycetes > Helotiales > Solenopeziaceae > Halenospora > Halenospora varia. The sequence continues at coordinate 516,333 of JAHEWH010000019.1, forward strand.
CGCAAGGCCACCAATGGCTAGCTCTCGCATCAAGTAAGATAACTTTATCTTATTAAGTTCCGGTGCATAACTAACTCTTTCTAGAACATTCCGATTCGTTCATGGACGTCCCAAGATTGAGTACACTTCAGGCGACACTGATGGTCCTCAAAGCCAGGGAATCGGCACCAAAAAGAGGCTATTACTACCGATCATGGATGACAGTCGTACAGTGCGTGCAAATGGCAAAGGATCTCGGCCTTGATGAGCATTATGAGGAACACAAGGCCGGTAGATCTTGTGGTTCGGACCTTGCCGAGTGTATTACGAAGACTCGAATATGGCAGACAATCTTCGTTTGTGAATTGATGATTGGTTCTCCCCAGGGTACGCTGCTCCCTAATTGGTTGGTGGAAGTTGAGGTTGACATGATACAGGCCGCACTGACTTGAGCGTTGACATGGAATCACTGGATCTAAGTTTTCTACGACCACAGCCTGCCATTGAAGAATCTGAGTTTAACATCTCACGAAATTTCATCTACTTTACTAGGATTGTTCGAAACGTCAGAAGAATGAACAACGTATACTCGCGGATCAAGAAAAAGAAGGAATGGGGTATCGATCCGGATTTTGTACAGCTTAATCCTTCTTTCGATGCCTGGATGAATGACCTTCCTCCGGACCTACAAGTCACATTCCCGCCAGACGGATCTCCCCCATGGCTACCATCTCACTTTATCGGCAACCTTCATTCGTACTATTACCTAAGTATCATAATGTTACATCGACCGCAACTCACGTTTATGGAGCCGACTGGAATAGACGGTGGCTGGAAGCACCATATGATGATCTGCTATTCATCAGCTAAGCTTTTATGCCGACTGCAAGAGGCCGTTTTGCAATCATTTGGAATGACTGGATTACTGTGCATGCAGCGAGGCATCAACTTCACCATCTATTGTGTTTTGACCTGCACTGTCCTTCATCTTGTACGTTCTCTTCTCTGGGGGTTACTAACTAGCAGCGCGCTAATGTCATTTAGGTTGCGCTCACATCACCAGACCCTGATCTCAATACCGATGCTCGGGAGTACTTCACACGTCATATGAGGATCTTGGAGAAATGTACCAGCTCGTGGCCAATGCCAAATATGCAACAACAGATTGACGCCCTTCGCGAGGCTTTCTCCGCCGATACTAGAAAACCGTTCGTCCTTAAGCCGAGTTTCCCTTATGGTAGCCCTGGTGCACCCAGCAGCACAAGTCCACCTCGAGCCAATCCTCAATATCGCAGTATCGGGGCCCACGGACAGCCTATAGAAAACCAAAACGTTGAGCATCAACATGCCCAGCCACATCAACAAGTCAGTTACACAAACCACCCCATCTCACCACCAATCTCTGCTGGGGGTGTTACGGACACGAAAAGTGACTCTCCTGCCGCACAGTCTCTAGTCATGATGGCCGCCCAACGAGGTCCCCAACCGCAACAGCCAATGACAAGTGGTGTCCCTATGGCGGATAGCAATAATTGGAATCCAACCAGACTTTTTGAGTATGTGCTCAATCCAATTCATGCATTTTCCCAAGCTAATTATTTTCTAGCACATGGAACACGACCTTTGGTACGCCTCCTGCGAATGTTTCAGCTCCTCCACAGCAAACCCCTCTAAAACTTGCCGTTTCAGGTGCACAAGAAATTCCAACACTCCCGGAGATGCAAACTCTCCCAAATGTCAGCTTACCTCCAGGTTCTTCTCAACCCATCCCACCGCAACAATACTCAGGTGCCCCGATACCCTCCTTTGTTAGCCCGAGCATGTGGCAGGAATCTGTGGCAAGTGTCTATGAAGGAGGCCTGAAGAGGCATTGGGAGTATGATGATAACAACATGGTCAATATGAAACGGCCGAGATGAGTAAACGAATCAAGGAACGAACGTACACGAATACATTTTTCGACAGAGTTGAACGAAATTGACCTTCAACAACAAGCAATAGTATGTGTCGCTATCAAAATTCCATACAAAATAGTTCAGGGAGTCGTCAGGAGGTACCAACACATTTTCTCGCTAGCACACTCGCTTGTGGGCACGAAATATGATTGGGGAGTTCGATACATATCATGGCCGTTTTAAAGAATGGTTTTAGCCTGATACATTCAGCCGGACAACCGACTTCCCTCGATCACTCCGAGAATTTCCCAAGGACTTGCCCATTTGGGGCGGTCAAGGTTAATCACAACGGCAGACTCATGGCTTACGAATTCTGACACATGAACATTCACCCAGTTGGATTAACGTAAGAGGGGAGCAGCATATGGGAAGGAGTTTAAATGTGAGGGTGAAGCATCCTGGAACCGAGGTACAGGCAAGGGGGCGTTTTGAGGCTTCTGATTGGATATGGGGTTCTGGTTATGTAGGTTTCTCATATCCAGAATATTTTCCGCGCGTGAAAGGCTGTATTATTTGGTGGTTATTTCACAAGGCAACCAAGTTTTGTCTCATAGTGCAGGCTTTTAAGGTCTTTGAGAAGTAAGAATTCATTACTTCGATGACCATGTCAACTTTATTTCCACGTGCTGGAATTGTATTCTATGAACTTTATCCTAAGCATCTTTTTCAATTTTGCCGCCTTCTGGAAGCACTTTACGAGTTACCAATTTCATTTCTTCACATTTTAGAAGTCTATAAATACCTTGCAGGAATATCAACTGACGAGCACTCAACCGCAAAGATCCCAAAAATTTTCAGATCAATTCCTGCACGATCCAAATTGTTTGATTTATCTGGATAAGTATTTCTTTGCTAATCGATCGGTGAGGAAAGTTGCCATTTAGAAAGCGCTTACGCGCCCTAACTTGGCGCAGCGGTTAAGAGGCCATTGTGAGGCTATTGGGATGTGAACAAAGCTGCATCTGTACAACACGCCCCAAAAGGCACACCTATAGCCTTCTCTAAACTTACATGGATAATTAGAGGCAAGGTGCTTGCTAGCGCTATGGGATTTTGTTCAACCACACTCAATGTCACATTCGATTAATTGAGACTCTACTTCTGTTTTGAGTTAAGATATTATTTTAGTACATTATATGTCATTACGTCGTCTCCTGCAGGAACGCATGATCCTTGTATCCCATCCTCTTCACTTGAATCTGCATGCTGTCCAAAATCCTCCGCTTGACTGTGGTATCACTGCCTTTATCCCCATCGTAAACCTCCGTTCCTTTGAATGCCCCATGAGTGGCTGAGAATTCGTAATTCTTCAGAATATTCCACATGCTCGCGACTTCCTCTGCCGCAAGAGGAATCATATTCGGAATGCTCCACATGAACGAATAAGCATTCATTCCCGGTGGTCGTCCGCCTTTCCCACCATCTGCGCCCCTACTCCAATCCCCCATTCCGCTAGGTGTCGTGACCACGGTATCTGCGATGAGCAATCTTCCATACGCTAGACATACCAAACTTCCGGGGAAATGGCCCCCGAGTTTAATGGCCTTTACGCCGGTCTTCTCGCCCCTCACTTCAATATCTTCCTCGACACCTTCAATGAACGTCCTCGCTTTTCCCAAGCGATCAAGTCGATTCAACCACTGCTTATCCTCCCAGCTCAGATAAACCGGACAGTCGAAAGCCTCTGCCCATTCCAAATGCGTGCTGTAATAATGAGGGTGGCTTATTACTATCGCCACCAGTCCGCCTAGGCTATTGACCTTCTCGATGGTCTCTTCGTCTAATAATGTGATGCAGTCCCAAAGTACATTCCCTCTTGGGGTCTTGATTAGGATGGCTCGTTGGCCGATGGCTATTTGTGGTTCTGATCGGATTTGCCAGAGTTTCTCGTCCGGATCAAGAACTTTCCATTCGTTTTTGTGACCAGCTGCTTTCAGGGCAGCAAGTGTAGTAAATGCTTGTCCAGTAGGAGGGACGAATTGTCGCGGATCATCACAGATCCGACATCGTTGCAGTAGAGCCCTATCATCGACATCGAATTGTGTTCCACACGCCGTGCAGATAAGAAGTTCATCCGTTTTCGCAACCATACTGCCAGGTGGAGGACCACTACTGAACTCGTGACCGGGATTCTCAAAAACGTGATCGATATTCCCGTAAGGCGTAGGGGTAGATATCGGGGACAGTGCGTAAGGCGTAGAAGGCGTAGACTGGCCTGTCGTGGTGGACATGGCTTTTTATATTGGCAAAGGAGATCTCCGCGAGTGCGGGGAAGAGGCTGAGGAGTGGCAGTGAGGGTGGGGTAGCTGGCGATGACAGAAGGGAGGAGGCTGGACTATCATTGCCACGATCTTTTTATCAGCATCGCTCAGCAGGCCGTGCCAGTGCTCTGGTAAGCAGACAGTCGAGAGTTCCAGCTTCACGTCACGTTTGTTGGTCGCTCCAAACAAAACCAACGGAATTTAGGCCAAGAAGTCACGTTTTCATCCCACTCTGGGGTAGCTGCATGGGGAAGGTACAGCCGATATCTGAGCTGCGGAACCGAGGCCGCATATCAAAGGCTCAAGGTAGCTTAGCTACTACAAACAGTATGGGAGGGCGTTTGGAGTTCTGACTTTCCAATTTCTTTTCTCCTCAACACATCTCTCTCTCTTTACCAACCGAAAAACTCCAGCATTCAACATGGTGTTTCTCCTCGATTATTTCCAGCACCGACGGGACTGGTAAGTACATTTACCCCACTTCTCTTTGCACCTGGAATGCGGTTTGGCCGAAGTATTAAACGCATTTTCTAACAATTTTCTAGCAATTTTAAACAAGCAGAACGAACCCAACGGATACAGAGTCTGACAAGCTACCATGGCGCGTTTACAACCGCGGAACGACAAACACTTGGAAAGCCAATCGAGGAGCTCGTCCAAGATGTACATAAACAAGTCATCCAACCAATTGATATCCTCCGAGCTTATGGCAAAGCCGCACTCAAGGCCCACGAGAAGACGAACTCTGTGACAGAAGTAATGATCGGTGCTGCAGAAGGTTGGGTAACAGATGGCAGTATAAACATAAAAGGTCCCTTGGCAGGTATACCTGTCAGTCTGAAGGACTCAATTGTAGTTGGAGGATTCGACACAACAGTTGGGTATAGCTGTAACGTTGGAAACAAGGGGGAGAAAGACGGAGCTATGGTGCGAATATTGAAGGATGCTGGTGCCGTCCCATATGTGAAGACCAATCTTCCAGTCACATTACTGAGCTTCGAATCGACAAATGACGTTTGGGGAAGATGTACAAATCCACATAATAATAAGTACTCGCCTGGTGGATCAACTGGTGGAGAAGCTGCCTTGATGGCTGCTGGAGGTGGAAGAATAGGAATCGGATCTGATGTTGCAGGGTATGACTTCCAAATTATGAAAATACACTTCACTAACTGTTACGTTGCAGGAGTGTAAGAGCCCCAGCACACTTTTCGGGAATCTACAGTTTGAGATGTTCAACTGGACGTTGGCCAAAGAATGGTATGTGCACAAGTATGCCAGGTCAAGAAGGTATTCCAAGTGTTTTCAGTCCCATGTCAAGAACACTTGGAGACCTCACATATTTCACCAAGTCTATGATTGGTATGAAGCCATGGAAGTACGATCACTCAGTTCATCCAATTCCATGGAGAGGTGACGTGGTGACAGAATATGAGGAAAAGAAGAAGCTTCGAGTCGGAGTTTTAAGAACTGATCGAGTTGTGGACCCATCTCCAGCTTGTGCCAGAGCTGTTGAGGAGGCTGTTCAAGCCTTGAAGAAGCAAGGACATGAAGTCGTTGATGTTGAGCCACCATCACCTTACGAAGCTCTCTACATCGCATCTCAATTGCTGAATGCTGATGGATGCAAAACATTCAAGTCATTCTTCCGAACAGGAGAATGGGAAGATACTGGAGCGAGACAAATGAGCTGGCTCATGTCGCTACCTAGTCCATTCAAATGGGTTTACTACATGTGGGTGAAATATATTCGCCGAGACGATACCTGGGCTGGCTTGGTTAAAGACTGGAAAGAGAAGTCTGCCTATGAGCAATGGAAATTCGTTGCTAAGAGAGAAGCGTACAAGGCTAAGTTTCATGCTTGGTGGGAAGAAGAAGCCAAGATCGACATCATGATCACACCTCCAAATGCCACACCGGCGGTTCCTCATGATGGAATGCACGATGCTGTCAGCAGTTGCGGGTATACTTTCTTATTCAACCTTGTTAGTATTCCTTCCTTCCTTTCCCTGTGAAAATTTTAATAGGTTCTAGCTTGATTACACATGTGGCATAATGCCAATCACGCACGTTGACAAAGCGCTCGACCAACTTCCTTCCGATTTCAATATTAAGAAGCTGAATGGTGTAGCCCAAGGTGCTTACAAGCTCTATGATGCAACAGATATGCACGGCTTACCAGTAGCTATTCAAGTTGTGGGACAAAGATTAGAAGAAGAGAAGGTACTGGCTATAATGAAGACCATCGAAGATGCTTTGGGAGATGACAAGTATCAACTGATGGAAATCGAATGAAAGGACATATCCGAGATCGGGAAGATATGCATGCTGTCGGAGGGAATTTATCAAACATAATGTAGCCTTTTCAGCATATTGCACATTGCATTCGGATTTATGATGTCGTGGTTGGTGGCTTTAGTATCCGCGTAGCTATTCATCACGAAGTCAACACTTGATCTTGATGAGCGTAATCGGACCTTCCCCGCAATTTATCTCCCATAATGCATGCAATTGAACGGAAAGAATGAGATTGTACACGAATAATCCCACCTTCAATTTGTTATTGCTGACACCTGTGAGTACGGGAGGCTCCGAGATCGGAATGACCCACCATAGCCTTGTACCTGTTTTATCAGTTCTACCTCTTTTGGCCATCGGCCAGCGTTCATACTTTCTCTATATAACGACGATATTTCCTCTGCCAAGAATCAATTACTTCACTCAATTTCACTGACATTTATTTCATTGAAGATTCTCCTCATCTACTATTAGAAAGACTTCTACGTATCCGGACTCACTTAATAAGTACACCCTCAAAATGGCACAGAAAGAACAAGTAGAACACTGGTCTTCTGAAAAGTACCAAAATGCTGCTTCCTTTGTGCCAAAGCTGGCAACGAAAGTGTTAGGATGGTTGGACGTTCAAAAGGATGATGTAATTTTGGATGTTGGATGTGGTGGTGAGTCTAAGTTTATTGCTATTTTCAAATGAGTTCCAATGTCATTTATTTTGAAGATCATCACATCATCTCACGGTCCGCGTAGATACGATTCTGCGTACACGACGTCTTGAAATCAAAATATTGTGATCGCTTTGATTTGCTTCGGATGGCACTTTCTCTTTCCTCTTTCCTCCTCGCTCATCACTTCCTCGCCTCACAATATCAAAGGCATTTATTACTGTAAGGCTTCCGCTAACGTTTGACCTTAACAGACGGTGTACTCAACCTCCAAATTGCCGATGTCCTCTCCCAAGGAAGCGGTAAAATCCACGGCGTCGACAGTTCAGCAGCCATGATAACCGCAGCTCAAAAAGCCGCCTCAGCTCAAACATCTATTTCTAAAATCTGCACTTTCCAAGGTAAAATCTCCCCCTTCCCAATTACCATCTTCAATCTAACAAAACAAAGTCATCGACGCAACCAGCATCTCCCAAAAACCAGAACTTCAAAACGAAACTTTCGACAAGGTATTCTCAAACGCAGCAATGCACTGGATCCTCCGCCCCGAATCCACTCGAGACACCTTCTTCAAAGGCGTTCATGCAGCGCTCAAACCCAACGGCACATTCGTCTTCGAAATGGGCGGCATGGGAAACGTAGCCGAAATGCGCACTTCTCTCCTCCTCACCGTTTCTCGCCGTGTCGGTCTCCCTGCAGCAATAAAAGCGGATCCGTGGTTCTTCCCAGACGAGATATGGATGACTAAGATGCTTGAGGAAACGGTGGGAGGGTTTAAGGTTGAGAGGATTGAGAGGGAGTATAGACCTACGAAAGCTGATGAGGGGGGGATTGAGGGGTGGGTGCGGTTGATGGGGAAGCAGTTTTTTGATGTTGTGCCAGAGGGAGAGAGGGAGGAGTGTATTAGGGAGTGTTTGGGGGTTTTGGAGAGTGTTTGTCATAGCCCGGGTGGTGGGGATTGGTTTGGGTATGTGAGGTTGAGGGCGGTTGTGAGGAAAATTTGAGTATCAGTGGGATGGCCTTAGTAGCTTCGTCTATACCTAAAGTTTTTTCCGGTTGACCAAACCGCCCTTATAGACCGAGTTAAATCAACGAATGGTTCTGGTTGCACTCTCTGGAGCTAAAATTATGCCGAAATTCTTTGAAATGCAGTCGCACGCTTGACAGTCTTCTTGGTTCGTAAATATTGGTAGCCTACCACTTGACAGGCTTACTTGAGCCAAAACACTCCACTTCGAACTATTTTGCTCATAAAAAGTGAGGACTGACGTTTTATGAAGGTTGCAACAAGGTCTCCATCCTGAGATGTTCGGGTGAAGTCAGGTCAACCAATCAACACCCACCATTTCTACTCATGAGTCCTCTTCTCCCAAAATACACTACAGTGACTGACTCAAACCTCCCTCTCATACCCACATTCACAATCTTCATTTGAGCTAGGCACGCCAGCACTTTGAGGGAGCCTTGCTGCCTAAGTCTCCGTTTTGCATCAACTTCATAAATTTGGTTTGAACCTTTCATTTTCAGACATCTCAATTCTACTCGTCAAACATGGCAGAACCCCAACTCCAAGAACCAAAGAAAGAGCCAGAATGGTGGGAAGCGTTCCCCGCTCCCAAGTCAAAAGCAAAGGAGATTACTGCGGATGAGGTGATGAAGATGTTCGATGATATGGATTTGAAGCCTGAACCGAGGGAATTTTTGCTGGTTGATGTGAGGAGAACTGATTGGGAGGTATGTTATTTTAACCACTTGACATTGAATTTGAAATGGAATTCATAAAATACAAAATTGGGGACGTGTTCAGAGTTTGGTGGGAATGAGAGCTAAGTTGATGAACAGGGAGGAACGATCAAGACGTCGCTGAATTTGCCGGCGCAATCTTTTTACCAGGCGAGAAAGACGCTGCTTGATTTGTGTGATAGAGCGGGGATTAAGCAGGTTATTTTCTATTGTGGTATGTGACATTCCACTCATCACCTTCTGCCTTTTCAGTCGGGGGTGTTATAGTTGGCGAAGACTTTATACTCATTCAGACAGGTTCATCCAACGGCCGTGGTCCTCGTTGCGCAAATTGGATGCAAGACTATATCCTTGATATTACCAAATTTGGAAGGAGAACTGCATTGAAGGTTTTTGTGTTGAAGGGTGGCATTAAGGGCTGGGTTAGGGATTTTGAGGGAAGCATGATGGAGGGGTTTGTGGAGGAGTATTGGGAACAATTTAAGTGAGGGATAGGGAAAGGAATTGGGTGGGGGATCCAGGCGTTCGGTTTGAGTGTTCTTGGTGGGATTTTGAGATTCTAAGCACGAGTGGAAGAAAGCATGGCTAGATGGGGACTGCAGATAGTACTCGGACCATTTCCATAAAAAAAAATAAGGAAAGACTTGCTTTTGGAACTCATGTTTCGAGTTGATCGCTCAATTCGCAGAAGGCGGAAGGTAATGCCGAAAGAAACTCGGTAGGCTGGTATTTCCTCGAAGATCCCACTTGCTTTTCCATGTACAATATAGTATGGTATTTTATTGTGACAGCCTCGAGAACGCCAATATCCTTCTGATTCCAAATGCCATTTTTAGTAGCGCCTCCGATATTTCTTTCCTTCCGACGTTTCTGATCGTAAGATGTGTGATAGGTAATCGGTTCGTAAAAGATTCATCCTCTGTCTTCTCTTCCACCGCCTATTCTCTCAAGTGCTTCGAGCATCACAACAGAGTTTCCTCGAATGACCTATCTCCATATATTAGTTTCGCGAAGCTTCAAGTCCCGGACTGAATGCGATAACTAACCACCATGCCCAATCTAACTTTCTCACCGCCATCCTTCTCCTCGACCGCATCGTCCAATACAATATTCAAGAAGACCTATTCCCATCAGCACGAACCCAAGCATCTAATTGTAGTAGGGGAACTAACATCATAACCTCTCAAAACACCAATAACCTTCCTACTTCCATTCAACTGCACAAAGAGCCTTTTGTCGAGGTACTGCAAGCGGGGATCAGTCCATTTGCTCTCTTGCTTGGACTTACCGTCGCGTTTATTCTCGAGCTGTTTCGTGCCTCGGAATCCGCGACTTGGACGTTGGTTGTAAGGGTGGAAAGGAGCTGAACGTACCTTCTTTAGCTCTGGCTGAGCTTGAGGCATCTTGACGGCTTGGAGATATGTCTTGAGTGGTGGGGTTGTGCTGGGAGCTTGGAGGGAAATTTAGATTGCGGCTCGCGCTTGTTGAAGCCTGGTAGCCTAAGGCACACAGTACTTGTGTACACGTTTCATCAGCGGCCCCCATATATGGCCCGAACGCCCCCGTAGTTTATTCTGTACAGTTGACAATCTTACTTGATTTACCCTATTGAGTTCTGTCTGCGATTCCTGTGACTGTAGTGATACTGCATACCCAACTGGCCCAGAGTGTGCCACAGTTCAACAGGTTATGAGCCTGGGCGCTTGATCATTGCCACGAGAATCACAGAACAGACCGTTACTGTCAAGAGAAATGGAGGACGATTCGACTATCAGGAAGGCCGGAATAGCCAAGTTGAATGGCTCAAATTATAGGACATGGGCTGCAATAACCAGGGCTGTGATTGAAGCAAAGGATGCGTGGGATGCCATAGAGCCACCAGCTCCAGAAGCCAAAACGTCTGTCATAAAGGGTATAGACGATGGAACAGCAGAAGGGAAGAAAGCAGCAGAGTCAAGCGGAGCCATAGATACGAAGGTCGACCGAGTGATGGATGCAAAGGCCAGGACAGTTATTATGGGATACTGTGGGCCAGAGGCACTGTCCAGAATACTCCATTTACGGACCGCAAAAGAGCAGTGGGAGACACTTGAGCGTTCCTACCTGCCCACGGGTAGACAACAGCTGTCTACCGCCCTCCAGAGATTTTACGGATTTACCCCAAAGCCAGACGCGTCTGTGAACTCGATCGTCACAAGCCTAAGACAGGCACAAATGGACATTTTTAATATCGACCCCTCACAACAGCCAACAGACGAGGCAGTCACTGTCATCTTGTTTAACTCGCTACGGACAGTCGACCCTGCTTACGGGCCAATCACACTCCAGCTTGAGCTACAGGACATCCGTAAGCTGGATGTGATTGTCAGTCACCTGGAGGAAGCAGAACGGAGGCTGGCGGCTATATCTGTGCGACCAGAGGCGGCCTTGCAAGCCACAGACAGGAGTGACAAGCAAAGGCCAAGGGGGAAGGACGACAGAAAGTGCTGGCACTGTGATAGGAAGGGGCATATAAAGGTCAACTGCTTTGGCTGGCTAAGAGATACGGAAGAAGGCCGTAAATACGCAGCTGAGCACCCCAAAGCAAGGACCGGACCACTGCCGACCCCAGGGGCCAAGGGCAACCTCTCTCCGAAGGAAAAAGCACAGGTTGCGGACGAGTTTACGGGCGAAGCCTGCTGGGAGGCGTCCGAAAGCGTCCGTAACAGAAAAGAGTGGCAAGTTGACTCTGGGGCAACTAGTCATATGACGCCAGACCGTACGGCGTTTATTGAGTATGCTATGTTAAGCACAAGGCAGTCTGTAGTGGCTGCAAACGGATCAACACTGCCTGGAATTGGCCGGGGGCGGGTTAGAATACCTGTGAGTGTTGATGGGCATACAAGAAGTATTGTCCTGACGGACGTATTACACGTTCCGCAAATCAAAGGGAACTTGATCTCTGTGGCAAGGCTACAAGACAAGGGACTAGTGGTAGAGACCACTGCTCCACCCAAGAGGATGGCCCTGGTTATTAAGGATCATGGCCGCAAAGTAGGTGTGGCAAGCAGAGTAGGGAGATCGTACATTTTGGACATGCCAACAGAGAGTGCGATGCCTGCAGGGCTTGCCACGGACCGCCAGGAGGGAGTTACGGACTCTCAGGGAGAGGTTACGGACCACCAGGAGGAGGTTACGGACCGTCAAGCGTCCGTATATGCCCGTTGGCACCAGAGATTTGGACATCTTGGTCCGCAACTCATTGAGAAGGTACACAAGGTCGTCGGCGACATGCCACAGCACGTCAGGCCGACAGAAGGCCAGCCGACCTGTGAGGTCTGTGCCTTGACAAAGAAGGTACGGGTAATCAACAGGGCTAGTCCTGAGCGGAGCATAGAGCCGCTGGCACGGGTCTTCTCAGACTTCTGGGGACCGTATCGGGAGCCGGCACTTACGGGCGACGTCTATATGTTGACGTTTACAGACGACTATACAAGGAAGTCGTGGGTCACTCTGACCAAGTTACGGTCCGTACTGCCGTCCGTATACGCCCGTTGGAAGGCGTTTGTCGAGCTACAGAGTGGTTTTAAGGTCAAGGCTATACGGTGTGACAACGCGACGGAGTATAAGGCCATGCAGGAGCCTGTGCTCTCGCCAGAAGGGATTACGCTAGAGCTAACGACTGTTTATTCGCCATGGCAAAACGGAGTGGCAGAGCGACTAAATAGGACGCTGGTCACAATGGCCAGGTCGATGCTACAGCATGCCAAGTTGCCCTTAAGGTTCTGGGGCTTTGCAGTCATTGCTGCCTGCTACTTGCGGAACAGAATGCCAATTGGGCCAGACGGAAAGTGTCCGGAAGAAGCCTTTACGGGCCGCAAGGCGTCCGTAAGCCATATCCGAACCTTTGGGTGTATCGCGTACGCCCACATACCCAAGGAGACCCGAGGCAAGCTAGAGCTTGTAGCTAGAAAGACAATCTTTGTCGGCTACTTGCCAACGTCAAGACAATACCAGTTGTATGACCCTGAGGCAAAGGAGACAATTGTTGCCTCAGCGCCTACGTTTGACGAGGACAAGTTTTGGGAATGGACAGACGAGCCAGAGGAACCAGGGGTAGACGTCGAGAGTCTTGACCTGATGGAACCAGTCGATTTTGACCCAAACGACCTGCTTAGGGCACCCACGGACCAGGCGGACAGCCCGAGAGCTGGGCCGGAAGAAAACCAGGCCCAAGAACGTCCGCAAGAGACGGAAGAAGACGTCGTACAATCCCAAGGAGAGGCTGACGACGGTTTACGGCCCCAGGGGGCTGTAGAAGACGATGACACAATCGTAGTCGACACAGGCTTGCCTGTTGACGACCGCAACGACCCGCAAGAGGTCGATACCCCACAGGAAGAGGGGGCAGAAGTGTCACAGGTGCCACAGGCACCACAGGCACCAGAGAGACGAAGTGGCCGCGACAGACGTCCAAAACGTTTCTTTGAGCAGGCACTGGCCGTCCAGGATCGACCCGAAATCCCTGCTTCGTACGACGAAGCAGTCACTGATAAGCTGTACGGGCCGTACTGGAAAGACGCAATTGAGGAAGAGCTTCTTAAGCTCCAGGCGCTTGACACCTGGGAGTTTGCGGACCTGCCGGCCGGAAAGAGGCCTGTAGGGTCCAAGTGGGTGTTTACGGTCAAGTATACTCCTACAGGCCTGCTAGACAGATTCAAGGCAAGGCTTGTCGCTCAGGGGTTCTCACAGGTGCCTGGAGACGACTTTACAGAGACGTTCTCACCCACGGTCCGTTTTGAGTCTTTACGGACGCTCCTGGCTATCGGAGCATGCCTTGACTGGGAGATACACCAGACAGACGTCGTCAGTGCGTACCCACGGTCGGTCTTGCATGCCGACGTGTATATGAGACCACCAAAGGGGCTGCAGGCGGGCCCAGGAAAGGTCTTACGGGTAAAGAAATCACTTTACGGACTGAAGCAGTCAGGCCGTGAGTGGTATTTAGAGGCCTGCAAGGGCCTAGAAGAGCTTGGGCTATACCCTATCTTTGCGGACACTTGTATCTTTGTCCGCGAGGATCACAAGCTCATTGTGGGGTTATATGTTGATGATATGGTTATTCTTGGGAATGACCTTAAGACTGTCCAAAGCTTTAAGGCAGGGACAGCCAAGCGCTGGGAGATCAAGGACTTGGGAGAAGTCAGGAAGATTCTCGGGCTTGAAATTACAAGGGATAGGGCCAAGCGGACGATTAAGATTACTCAGACGGCATTTGCGGACGAGTTAATTGCAGAATATGGCCTTACGGATGCCCGTGAAGCCAAGACACCGCCTGCAAGTCCTGAGGTACTTGAGCCTACGTCCGAAACAGACACGCTTGCCAATGTCGACCAATATAGGAGGATCGTGGGCAAGCTGCTATACCTAATGCGTGGTTCACGGCCAGACATCTGTTTTATAGTCACGCGACTAAGCAGGTACGTAGCCAGGCCCGCGGAGAAGCACTTGAGGGGTACAAGACAGACACTCAGGTATGTCAAGGGCACCCGCAAATTTGGGATCTCTTTCTCGGCTCTAGGGAAGGGACAGAAGGTTGAGGGGTATGTCGATTCAGACTATGCCGGAGACTGTACGGACCGCAGATCAACTTACGGGTCCGTATTTATGCTCTTAGGGGGCCCGTTGGCCTGGTACTCTAGGAAGCAACGGTCTGTGTCTACCTCAACCACAGAAGCAGAGTACGTCGCTCTGTGCCAAGGAAGCAAGGAAGCAGTGTGGCTTCGGGACTTGCTCAGGGAGCTTGGGTTTGTACAGTTCTTGGGAGACTTAAGAGAGGTCCAGATGTACAGTGACAACCAGGGCTGTATTGCCCTAGCTGAAAACCCTGAGAACCATGCTCGCTCCAAGCACATCGACGTTCAATACCACTATACTAGGCAACTAGTAGAGTATGGAAAAATCAAGCTGGACTACTGTCCAACAGAGGATATGCTCGCGGACGTTCTGACGAAGCCACTGGGGTTTCGGGCGTTTAGCGGATGTGTTCAGAGGCTTGTTGGTCCGTAAGGGACCGTAAATAGGGTTATAGGAAGCACAGGAGTGATTACGGGTTTAGGGGGCCTACTACTCAACGTGAGGGGGCTGTTGAAGCCTGGTAGCCTAAGGCACACAGTACTTGTGTACACGTTTCATCAGCGGCCCCCATATATGGCCCGAACGCCCCCGTAGTTTATTCTGTACAGTTGACAATCTTACTTGATTTACCCTATTGAGTTCTGTCTGCGATTCCTGTGACTGTAGTGATACTGCATACCCAACTGGCCCAGAGTGTGCCACAGTTCAACAGCGCTAGTAGATTGAATGTGTCACGTGGTGATATCGCGTTCTTCAAGATTTCGAGATCAACAAGGCAACCTTTTTCAATTGACAAGTTTGCACAGAATAGAGTTTTCGGGAATTCGTCTCTCGAAATCCAGGTCTTGATAGACATGATGAAGTCTGCGTTCGGATCAAAGCGTAAAGCTCGAAAGATACAGGTTGACGATGAGGATGAAGGAGGCGCAAAGGAAGAGTCTGAGAATAACTGTAAGTGTTTCCCAACGGCAGCTATGAATCTGGCTGATCTCGAATTGCCAGCTGACGGATGAAATATAGTTCCCGTAGTCAAACCTACCGCGACAAATCGAAAGGGCTTTAAGAAATCACATTTGCGACAAAGTATAGCTTTTGACGACTTACAACAAGATGAGGACGAGTCCGGGGCAAGTTCGAAGGACGGGGGTAATACTTTGAGCACAAACAAACCAACGATTGGACGATCGAATTCGTTGATGAAGAAGAAAAAGCCTGCCTCGTCAAGACTCTCTTTTGGACCTGGAGAGATTATATCTGGCGATGCAGCAGAGGCATTAGAGGACGACGAAGCATTCACGCCAAAGAAGCCAACCTTGGGACGCCGAGTGATAGAGGGAAATACGCTGCGCAAGAGTCTACCATATCAAAGCCTACCAGTACGGAGCGGGGATGATGATGAGGAGCGGCCTACGTATAGCAAGGATTATTTGAACGAGTTGAAGAGCTCCACACCCACCACACCGAAAGATTTACAGGCACTACAAGCAACAGCCGAGGATGAGGAGGGCTTGGATGCTTCCGAATTAGAGGGGGCTATGATTGTAGATATGGACATTGACACAACTGCACCGCCACACATACCCACGGAAGCGGAAATTAGAGAGAAGAAAGAGAGACGAGCACGATTAGCGCAGGAGAAGGATTTTATATCCTTTGATGAGGCCGACAACGACGATCGAAGACAATTGTCACTCCTTCCCCGGAAGAAGAAAGCCGAAAGTAGGCTAGTTCGAGACGATGAGGATATTGCAGAAGGCTTTGAAGAGTTTGTAGACGATGGACGAATCTCACTAGGCAAGAAAGCCGAAAGAGAAGCCAAGCGCAAACACCGAAAGGAAATAGCCGATATGATTTACAAAGCAGAAGGTAGCTCAGATGAAGAGTCAGATGACTCTGAAGCCGAAAGACGTGCAGCATATGAAGCAGCACAAACTAGGGCTGGTATGGATGGCCTACACAAGCCGGAAGACAACGAGGAGCAGACTGCGACTCAAGTTCCATCTAAGATCACTCCTTTGCCTGTTTTGTCAGAATGCTTGGAGAGATTACAGGCCACTCTGAGTTCGATGCAGTATGAATTAGCGAAGAAGCACAAGAAGGTTGCGGATTTAGAAAAAGAGAAGGGAGAAATTCTAGCAAGAGAGAATGAGGTTCAGGAACTGCTTAAGCAGGCTGGCGCGAAATACGCAGCACTGAAAGCAGATACGAACGGAGCTGTTGCTGATCCAAAAGCATTGGTGGATGCAAGTCTAAGTGGCCAAAGTCTACCAATGATCATAGATAGAGGTTTGGAAAGTTTTGGAAATACTCCGACAGTAAGACCAGCTATGGAAGATGTGGGTTAGTGAGCGTGATACCAAATAAGCTTGTTCAATTTCTCTATAATTACAAGATGTACATATGACTCTGTTCAGGAGCCGGTTGAATGTGGTTGAACAGTCTAAAGTATTTATACATTGGCTAAGGCCTCAGTGCTGGCGGTCTCCCTCTTTTATTGACCCTCGTATTCAAATCTAAACTCCTTCTCCTCCTTCCAGGCGTCCTCTTTGCGTGCAGAGACCTCCTTCTCTTCGCGGGTTGTACGCCAGCTACAAGGATTCATTAGCCATCATTCACCAAAATCTTCGCTTCCCTTGGATGATGTGAGAGTTACTTACTAGCACCAACAGGCTTCGGAGTCGTCACCAAAATCAAATACTGTCCATCTAGCTGGGTCATACTGGGAAGCTCGATTTTATCCACAGTCAATTCGTGGACAATCTGGGCATCCGCATTGAGGGGCATGAATTGGCCGCTGGTGGCATTTAGAGGACGTTTGGCGACTGTGAGCATTGTTGATGGGGAGGAGCCCATGGGTCGGAGGGCTGTGAGCATTGCGCGGTTGACTTTAAAATCGTTAGATTGTATTGGTCTAGGAGGAGGGAGGACATTGCAAGCAAGAAAACAGCGACATGGAAGGTAGGAGATGGTGTAGGGAGCGGCCTAAGGTAGCATATGGATGATGAAATTAACAGAAAACTAACAAGTCGTAGAAGCAGAAGCTTGACGAGTTGACGAACAACGTAGCGTCGGAAGAACGAGATATGCTGGGAGGGGGTTTATCCAGAACAGGGCCACTACTCACAAGGAACCATCATCTGCGCATCGACTTTCAAGAATGGCGCAGTGGATCGAACAATCCACGCATACGAATTCAATGACACTGTATTCGCTGGTAATGTCCCAGGGTTGACGCCTTCCTTAAGTTCGACGTTAAAATTTACCGGCTCATTGCACTGAACGGAAAACCGCAAGCCATCTATAAATTCTGCTTGCTGTAGTCCAGGACCGCCAGTAAGATTTACCATTCGGTTTGCTCCGGGTCCGTATTGTATGAACATGTTACTTGAGTCAACAGTCTTCCTTCCAACCAATCTGTACTCTCCATCTATGGTTGTCATCTTCATTACCCGGGTATTATTCTCGCTTCGGTGAACATTTCTTGTCGCATCATCAACAATCCAACTCCGCTTGTCAGGGGCTAGTGTCGCAACATAAGTATTTGCTTCTTCGATTCCCATCTTGGACAGGATTGAAGTGTCGTAGGGAATCTCGACTTTCGCGATTAGGTCGTTTGCTGTTTCATTCATTTGAATTACATATGAGAAGTTCTGAAGTGCCACGAAAGGCTGTCCGGTGGTGCCTGTTATGAATTGTGCGCCGAGAGGATTTGGATTTTGTCCGACGACGAGTGTCCGATTCTTGGGGGACATGAGATCGAGCCTTAAGCCATCCTTGAAGTCTTGGTCTGTTCGTTCCATCTATAGACCTTCAGTAAACACTTGTCCGGTATAACGACAGTAGCGGCGCAGAACCTACTCGTCCCAAGACCTTGACTGTGTCGCCAAATGTAGGTAAAGTATTCGTTCCATTCCGGCTGCTGATCTGGGCCAAAGTCAATCTTGACAAGCATTGAAGTATTAATAATACAGCGAAAGCACCAGGCAATCGAGGAACGAAAGCCATGCCAGCGGCTGCAAAGAAAAACAAAAAACACAAACAACAACAAAGGACGAACAGAAGTCAAGATCAGATTATCTGAATGAGAAGCTACCAAGAACCTCGCCTCGCTTCGAACTATAGATCTTCGTACGGTGTCTTGTAGCAGATTTCCCGAGCTTGTGGGGTTCGTGCTTGTGCCAAACAAACTTCTGATCGGACTCACATCCGAACAAATACCACCAATAAAAAGCAATGCTGAAGCGGGAGATCATCGAAAAGGTTGAGCCAAGATTCAGTTTGTGTACCGTCGGGACCCATATGTCCACCTGAAATACCCTGTTGTGAGAAGAAACATGTTCGAAACGAAGCCAAGAAACATCGTAGGGAGCACGGCCTTTAGTTCTTCGGTTGAAACTCCTTGAATCATGAACTCATGACCGGATTCAGCCTCAACAGAATGGAGAAGAGGAACAAGTCTGTATTGAGAATGAAGGCATTCCTCGGGAATAAACTAGACGATCTTGAGAGTTGAAAGCAGACAAGACAAGTCACAACTTGCGACGACTTCATCAAAAGCTATACCACGGAAATTCAAGAGCCTGATACTCGATAGTGACGATAGATTTACGAAGATTTGTTGCTCCCACGCTGCTGCACAGTCCCTCATGTGGTGTTGATGGCTTGCAGCATCTCAGAAGTTTGTCATTGTGGAAGTTATGGAGTGAAGGGTGGAGCTTGGCGGTGAGAAGACCCTTGGAAAGCGGTGAGTGACTCACGGCAGAATCAAAACTGTCTCCTCTCTGATAAAGACCAAAACTTTGTTTGCATTTTCCATTGAACAATCAATTTTCTCAATTGACCATAATCATGTCAGGAACTACTCTACATCTCCGCTCCGAGTGTAAGTTTTCAATGGCATGATGTTCCGCAGGCTACTAATGCGATCGACAGTGGGCAAGGCTCTTGAACACCGTTCTGCCCTCACTCCAACCACCGTCAGAGCACTCCTCGATGCTGGCTACACAGTTAATGTGGAGCGCAGTCCAGAGCGTATCTTTGACGACAGCGAATTCGAGAAAGTCGGAGCTACTTTAGTACCAGAGGATACATGGCGTGAGGCCCCGGCTGACCACATAATCATTGGTTTGAAGGAATTGCCTGTGGAAGAATGTAAGTTATCATTGCTTAATTCCACTCAACTGACTCTCTCTGACAATCTGCGAGTTCCTCTCAAGCACGTTCACGTTCAATTCTCGCATTGCTATAAGAATCAAGGAGGATGGGAGAAGGTTCTGGCTCGATTCCCAAGAGGTGGTGGAACCCTACTCGATCTCGAATTCTTGACAGATGATAGAGGACGCCGCGTCGCAGCCTTTGGATACCATGCCGGATTTGCTGGTGCAGCTCTCGCGCTGGAGACATGGGCATGGCAACTTACACACCCAGCTTCTGAACCTTTCCCAGGTGTCTCAAGCTATCCAAATGAGGATGCGTTGATCGTCGATGTGAAGAAGGCAATTGCTGCTGGAAAGGAGAAGAGCGGCAGAGATCCTCGAGTCCTTGTCATTGGTGCCCTGGGCCGATGTGGCAGTGGAGCTGTCGACCTTTGCTTAAGAGCTGGAGTCCCAACTGAGAACATCTTGAAGTGGGATATGGCTGAGACTGCCAAGGGTGGACCTTTCCCAGAGATTGTGGAGAGTGACATCTTTGTCAACTGCATCTACTTGATGTCTAAGATCCCGAACTTTGTGGATATGAAGAGTTTAGCTACCCCAAACCGCAAGCTCTCGGTCATCTGCGATGTTAGCGCGGACACAACTAACCCCAACAACCCAATCCCAGTCTATACAGTTGCTACAACATTCACCGAACCCACCGTACCGGTCGAGGTCAAGACAGAGCCAAGATTGAGCGTGATCAGCATTGATCATTTGCCTAGTCTACTCCCAAGAGAATCGAGCGAGGCTTTCAGCAAGGACTTATTACCAAGTCTGCTCCAATTGAAGGATTGGAGAAATGTACCAGTGTGGTCCAAGGCGGAGAAGTTGTTCCAAGAAAAAGTTGCGACTCTGCCAAAGAGCGCTTTAGAATAGACTAGACATTTCTCTGGAAAATAGACAGGGCGCGAGCAAATGAATTAATGACAAAAAGAATTTCATCTTACACCTGAATTCCATCTCTTCTCCCTTTAGTGATACTTGAACAGCGAAATGTTGACTCTAAAATTTTCTTGAGATCGAAGTAAACAAAAAGTGTGCCAAAGCATTTTCCCAACGAAGCAAAAATAAATGGAGCAGGAAAGGTTCGAACTCTCGACTTTTCCCAGACAATCTAAGATTATGCGAAGGGAACACGCTACCACTGCGTCACTACCCCGATGTTTGATGCCCGAATATTCCTATTTAATGTTATATACGGCTCCTGAGAGCCATCCACCAGCCGACCATTGACCGATCAACTCCATAATTGGTAGTCACGTGAGCAGACCAGTTGCTCCTCCCTCTTTTGTAGCGTTATCTGCGAATGGCAGCAGGGTTGGAGAATTAAGCCTCATGACTCTATGTCTCTTTCTTTATTGAGATCACACTCTTATGCGGTCATAAATTTACCCGGCGAGTTATGAAAATGCCAGCTGATACCATCCTCGCTTAAGTTTCATGCAACCTCCAAGCTCTTTGATCTCACAACCTCAACTAGCAAGATTACAACAAATTGATTCAACATGGCAAACTCAAAGTAAGCACTTTCCCTAAACAACCGAAACAAAGCTAACACCTCTACAGATACGAATATGTCAAAGATTTCGAGCAACCTGACATCCTCCTCCCAAACACCTGGATAGTCGTGCGAATCGACGGCCGTGGCTTCCACAAGTACGCACATATGCTAAGCCAATGCTGATAGTATACTAAAAGCTCCTTAGGTTCTCAGCGAAGTATGCATTTGAGAAGCCAAATGATCGTCGTGCCCTAGACCTCATGAATGCAGCTGCTAAGGCTGTTATGACTGAGCTTTCGGATATTTTCATTGCATACGGAATTAGCGACGAGTACAGGTATATGTCTCATCCCCAAATTCATAGAGATTTACCATGAGCTAACATCTTTCGCTTCAACTAGTTTTGTATTCCATAAATCTTGCACATTGTTTGAACGACGGTCAAGGTATGACTCTTCCACTTCGTCCGGTAGCTTAGGAAAGGTATTGATTCTTGGGCAGTAAGCTTGTCACGACTATCGTCTCAACTTTCACGGCACATTTTGTGTATCTATGGAGTTCTTTCTTCCCGGAATTGCCTCTTTCTCTTCCTCTGCCAAGTTTCGATGGCAGGGCAGTGCTGTACCCAACTGTTCAGAACCTGAGAGATTACATGAGTTGGAGACAAGTTGATTGTAAAGCCCTATTAGTTTCTTTTAAAGAACCGCCTTGCTGACAAAAACAGGTCACATCAACAACCTTTACAACACTACATTTTGGGCATTGATTCAAAAAGGTGGTATGGATGCCAAAGATGCCGAGAAAGAGCTTGCTGTTCGTTGTCCGAGAATCCCATCTTACGTATATTCTCACTTACTCTTGTCTAGGGCTCTGTGGCAGCTGGCAAGAATGAGATACTGTTTTCGAGATTTGGTATCAACTACAACAACGAGCCAGAGATCTATAAGAAGGGCAGTGTGGTGTTTCGAGATGTATGTTGATTCCATCCGTCTCATGGCCATATAGCGCTTGGATGTTAGGCTAACCTAGGACAGTATGAGTTAGTTGAACCGGGTTCAGTGACAGAGGTGGTGGACGAGGACTCAGCGAAAGTAGTAGAAGAGCTCCAGTTGTCTAAGACGCAGGAGGAGAAGGATAGAAAGAGACGAGCCAAAGCAAGGATAACCGTTCAGCATGTGGATATCATCAAGGACGAGTTTTGGGAAAGGAGACCATGGATGTTGTCGAACAAGCCTGGAAAGATACCTAAAGAACCATGAATGGATTTGATTCGTACTCATACGACATATATGCTACTTTAATCATCAACGTGATATATGCCTCCAGAACGCCATGCTAAGTGTCACAAAATAGAACCAGCACATTTACACATCCTTGCGGCGCTTCTTCTTCTTTGCTTTTTCCGACGAAGCTTCAACAAACTTCCGCTCTGCCTCTTTGGCAAGCTTTTTCAGTCGCCTTCGTTCTTTACGTTCTTCTTTCGTCTCTGTTCTCTCTTCGTCCTCTTCTTGGGGCCTTTCGGGTCCTTCGATAACTTCTGCTTCTTCTTTCGCTCGTGCAGCTCGTTTGGCCGCCTTCCTCGCCCTTCTTTCCTCTTTTGTCTCCTTTCCTGACTTCTTCTCCTCCTTCCTCCGCTTCTCCTTCTTCGACTTCTTCAGTTCGGCTTCAACAGGCGTGCTTGTACCACTCTCCGCCGGTGTAGTATTCGCTGTACTCTCCGTACTCAAACTCGTCTCCGTTTCCGGCGTAATCGTCCCGCTCAAACACTCTCCCCTCACAAAACTAGCATACAGCCCTCCTCCCGCTGCCGTCCCAGCAAACTTTGACCCTCCCCTCTTAACCATATCCAACCCTCCACTCGTAACGGTCTGTACAACGGTTCCCTGCTTCGAAGTATCCAATCCCTTCAGACTGCTATCGAAAGCATTCATCCACCACATATCGCTCGTTTTGTGCTGTTTCTTGCCTACACCGAGGGTGTTGTCTTTTCTTGAGACGAGGAGGGGTCGTGAGAGGCCGACGCTGTTGCTTGTCGGGTGGAGGGAATTGCCTGTTCCGCGCCATCCTTGGGATGTTAGGAGCGCGTGCGCATCCATCGTGGTGGAGAATACGGCGAACGCCGTAGGTGGGAGGATGTTTTGAGGAGTTGTTCACAGGCTGGATTTGTTGGATCTTCAGTCGTGATTTTTCTTATCGCAGGACCGACAAATTTCATGGTACTGTAACCTTGCAATCTTAGCGTGCTCGTGTAAATTACTATTTATGTACTAGCTTATCCATGCATTTAGACCTCACCCAACTCATGCTTCTCATTTTTCGAGACAATCATCATGGAATGTTGCATTCGACGTTCCAAGATCATTATATCCTATTCTTGATGTGCATATTTGTTGCGGTCTGAGAGCCTAGCTACGAGATTGGCCAAATGATTCAGCTAAGACCCAAGAGCCTCCATGGATTCAGAACCAGCCACCAGAAACATATCAAGACGGCAGCTTACCACCTTGGGCCATTACACCATGGCCCTCTCGTAACGTTCCAATTGCGGTCTATCGCTAGGAGCTCATGGCTCCTCTCGAGTAGTCATCATATCGTCGTTCCTCCCCAAAGCTAGGAATCAATCATACCGGCAAAGGATCTACTCCATCAATCCGGACCTTGGAACCTTCTGCCATGCCAGACCTGCGACGAAGACCTGGAAACACTAAATATCCTCACGTACACAAACTTTCCTCCTCCATTCGATCAATATATAAAATGTTGCATTGATAAAGCTCCGGGGATGGTATATGTAGACTATTGTCGTTGGGATTATCCAGAATCTTCGCTTGTGCAGGACAGGTAGTCCGTGGAAGCACCGATTCAAATCATCGTCTCTCTGTATGGCATTTTTCAAGCTTCGTCAAAGAAGATATTGGGTGAAAGAGCTCATGGGCTTTGTCCAACAACCTTCTCATGAGCCTTTCTTGCCCACGAAGGGTTGGCGCCCTCAGGAATGAGAAGCACGATCCAGAAGAGGATCCAAGACTGCGTACATGCTGCTCCACATCTGTAGCCACCAAGGGTTCCGAATTCCAAATCTCGTTCTTCCTGGGCAACTTGGTCGAGAGGATTTGAGGGTGCGAAGATCAGAGTTCGTGTCAGTCTTTTCTGCCAGTGGATTGAAGAGTCGTCGACGAACGGACTAGTCTGTCAATTACTCTACCTATCTCCAGTATATTGGACCCGGACCTCGTACCAGAGGATACTCCGGGTACTTTCACCGGCAGACCTCGGCATACCCTAGTCACCTTGCAGCAACACCTGAAGCTCTGCTTCTACTGTCCCGCAGAAGGCAGTGGGAGTTGCACTACTAGCTAGAGCAAGTTTTGTGGGCGACTCAGCAGGCCTGTGTGCCTCATAAGATAAACGCTGAAGCAGCCCAGCTTTCTAAGACCCGCCTTAAGGGAGTAAACCGGGCCTGAAGTTCTGTCTCACACAAGCCTGCCTTCAAACCAGCCAATCCTCATGCAGCGGCCTTGCAGTGGGTATTGGCTTTTTGTGCCTTGCAACCCCTTTTGCCATGTCTGACCAACATTGGAGAAGCAAGCTTCATCACCTTACGCACGCTTTTACCAAGTGCTTGGTTATCTACGTAGTAATTCTTCAGGCATCAGCTCGTCATTCCGTCTTCCCCTGGAAAACCCAGAGGCCATAGATACTAGTAGTAGTAGTAGTAGTAGTCAAGGCCAATTGAAAAAGGTCCGTTGGGCTCTGCTTTCCTGGCTCCATAGCCAGTACAGTACCGATGTGTTGATGGTATTGCATAACCACCATGCCGTCCCGCAGCCAATCTCATTGGCATCTTCAGCGTATTAAACACAATAACACAGTAACACTTGGAGTGGAAGTCGCAGTTTTGAACTAATACATGTCCGGGCAGGGTTGTGGTTTTCTTTCCCATGCCGCGCCATAAGCCCTTCCTACCTTCCCTCAAAGAAAATTCTCAGCACAACCTTCTCTCACTCACGACAATTCACACCTCAACTTCATCCTCTCAAACTTGTATTTGTCGCATTTAAGCTCATGGACATGTATCTACTATGTATGCACGCCTCTGACTCGAGCAGTTCCTCGCACTTGTGTCGGACATGTTCTGACCATCGAAATCTCTTGGAATCTCATTCGAAATTGGCTAGACATCTCATCACAACAAAGACGCTGGAGAAAGCAACTTTGAGTCTGACCACGGTCATCCTCATTCTTCCAATTAACTAATGAAAGGTTTTATGGTCAGTATTCACGGAACCATCGAAGTCCCACTCGAAACCTTTCGAAATGGTCATAGGTCATCCTTCATCATCAGGACACGTCAGAACAACATCTTGAAGACTTCAAGCAAGCATCTATATCCCCTTATATGGTTAGTAGCCCTGTATGTCGGTGTACTAATGCGCAAGGTCACCAGCCTGCTGCGCACCATCGAAATTCCACTTGAAAGCTTTCGAAATGAAAATCTGTCACCAACCACCAACCACGACTATAACAGCACCGTGACGACACATCATCCCAAGGTCTTCGCAATCTCAGGGCAGTTTACCACGACCAGTGTACAGACAACCCTCCTCTTCATAATGCCTGCAGATACTCATGACATTGCTCTGTCGCGTGCTCCTACTTGGTATACGTCTGACCGACCTTCGCCGCAGAGCGCTTACCACAACATACCATGGCTTTCAGATGCAAGATGGATCCATTCTTGTGCCATCTATACATTCAGACCCCTTAACTGGTCTCTGTTAAACACAGTATCAGATCTGTCTGCTTGGGCGAGTGCTGCGCTATTGAGCATCGACAACAGGGTTACAAACAGCCAACGCAGGAAAGAAAATTCCCCTTCTAACGCTGTCAAGCCTGATAGAGATCATTGCTACGATTGTGGTGGCCAGGAAACAGAAGCTTCTGTGGCAGAACGCTGGCTTGCTAAGGGAAAGGAGCCTGGTGTTTTCCACATCTATGCAGCCCATCACGCAAGAAGTCATACTTGGAAAGGTCAGTAACCTTTCATCTTAGCATTTGCCTCTCCTAGGGCCATTGGCTGACAACACCCGCCAAAGCAGGAAGCAGGTCGCCCAAGGCATTACATGTTTAAAGCCTTGAGGAGCTCCCACCTCCTACGAAGATCCTTCATCTCAAGCACAAGTTTGGTGATCAATGCTAGGGCGGCCGAAATACGAAGGAACACCGACAACAATACCTGCTCAGCCAACGCCCTGAGGAGTAGCCTATGGTTGAATGAAAATGAAAAGATGCATGGGATATTGTATATAAGGACGATGGCTTCGAGACTCAGCACTCTGCTCGTTGCGTTGTCCTGACATGCAAACAAGGGCACTATCTCTTAGCACTAAGCAGCACGACTGCTATTTCAAGTCACTATTCTACAGCCAGAGCGGTGCATGTAGGACAAGCACAAAGAATGGAGCTTTTGGAGTGCGTCTTGGGCTTGCTAGCCAGTCTTCTGTGGTGAGCTCTTAAACCCTCCTCACACCGTTCTTGCGTGGCAGAAGGTAGGAAGAACATGTTGAGCGAATTTCAATTGCTGACTCCTTCTGCAGGTGTGCACCAGACGACCTGTCAGCACCACAATGATGGTCAAAGCAACCTAATAGTCAAAGAAATACAGTTCATGCATCTACACCCAAGGCAGAAGAAGAAGTTCCTTCTTTTCAATGCCATAAAGAATCCCGCCTTGACAACAGACAAAATCGAACTCGAAATACAAGTGTTGAAGAAGCACACTTGTGCAGAAATGAAAAGCAAGCAGGCCCTACACAACAGGGATCAAGTCTATCGAAGCTGCCCTGGCACTTCATGACTACAGCGCATCTCGAAACTGGGCAGTGGCCTCCAACGTTCTTCGACACAGACTTATCACAATATCATGAAAACAGCGCTTTTGATTGATCCTATTCTAGGCAGGTGTCCTATTCAGTTGACACAGAAGACGCATTTTTCCAGCATTGTCCCACCCCTCCTCTACACGCCAGGTATATCATCCGTGCTCGCGATCAGACGAGCTAGAAGCACAACAGAACCTTTTATCTCACCCCTTTTTTGAAACCCGAAAACGCCATTTTTCATCAATTCTGAAAGCTTATACACATCGACAGCTTCAATCATCCTTATTGACGAAAATTCCAACCGATATCAAATCATGTCTAATACTTGTGTGGAAATCTTTTTCGCGTCAATATCGTCTATGTACCGTATTTTCTCAGCCAGAGTCGCTAGTACAACTTCGAATAGCAAAGGCCTCCGCGAGAGGTCATCGTTGGCACCGTTGGTATGTATTGTTATTTCAAATCGACTTCCGGGACTTCTTCTCCTGTGAAAAGGACCATTCTTCGAAAGCCGTTTGAAGCGCTTGAACGGCATTCCAAGCCTTTCCAATTCTTGGTTTGCCACATTTTTCCGGGTATACGTGTCTCTCTAAATACTCCACGAGATACTGTTATCTGTCAGTAAAGTTTCTGTAGAGCGGATTATGCTGACTTACTCCAAGATAAGTGCAGGCAAGTTGTAAGGCCTGACCTATCTCACTATTTACATCGCCAAATCGATTAGTCCCTCTAACACTACGGCCTAATCTATCAACCTGTCGCCCCATTGTGATGATAGTGTCCATCATCTTCACGAGGTCAGCAAAATGCTCACAAAAACAGAGATCGCTTACTTACTATATCAATGGCACGTTTCACACGATTGATGTCCAACCCTTTGAACGGTGTGTGTTCGCCCGACTTCTCCATCAACAAATCATTGATCAGTTTTTGGACCTCCTTGATGTCGTTAGGCAAGGCTTTCTTCATCGCCTTATAGTTAGGCATCTTCTGTTTAAGAGAATTTGTCTTCATTAATTTGTTTGCTAGTTCGAAAACCACGTTGGCCTTGCACTGAATAACAGATAACTGGGTTAAGAGGGGGCTTGCTACTTCCATGTCCATAGGAGTTGAAGCGCCTCCAAAAGAAAAGGGATGAGTATCTGCATGGACAAGAGTGCTCTCGCTTGCATTCACGTCTAGTTCTCGAGTCAAAAGAGAGACGTGCATAGCTGGCTGGCCAGGAGTGCTGTCTTTTGCACTAGAGTCGAGCTCTGGGGTCGGAGCAGAAGTCTGCATATCCTTTCGAGTAGGGCTGCCACGACGTGTCTTGACTTTGGGTTGTCTGTTTTTTCTGTAGCGCGCCCGAACTCTCTCCAACTTCTCGTCACGGCCATCGTATATAATCTCAAGTGACTTGCTAGCCTCCTTTTGCATCTTGAGTATTCGTTGCGTGGCCTCATCTAGAGTTTCGCTATGAGTGTCCTGGTCTGTATATGGGTTGTCTGGAATGCCAAACCATTGTGCAACGCCTATATCGTTCTTGCCATTCAAGGTAGTCGCAGATTTACCAGCGTTGGATAATTGACTGTAATTGCTTCGCGAGCTTGCCTCAGATTTGCGTGCCGAATATGTATGAGTGTACGCAGGCTTTAATCCAGTTGACTCAAGGTCGAGATTTGGGATCTCGAACGGTCGAGGATTAGTTCCATACACTTCGGGAGACGGCGATAGATCGCCATAATCGTAATCCGCGTATGGAGTCTGTTGATTGGCATATATTGGAGTGTTATAGAAAGACTTTTTGTGTCTGAGCTGCTGCTGATTTTCGTCATTATTCTTGCTTGGGGAATCTTCGCGAGTGACCGTGGCTGGAGCTTGAATCTGAGGATCACTCATGCGCAAGTTGACATCTTGTGCTTGAACCCCCGAGAAGCGAGCGCTTTGAGAAATCGGCTCAGTTTGATTTTGGGCGGGGACAACAGCTTGTGCTTCTAGGCGCCTCACTTTGTCACGAACTGTAGAACTAGCCATCGCTGGAATCTTGTCTCTGACCAGCTTGCCATCGATGACCCTCAGAGGTACACCGATCCCGCCATAGTCGAAACCTGTACGTACAAGGCGCAGATGAGGAGGCGTCTTGATAAGATCTTCTGCTGTGATCTTTTTGCCGATGGTTTTGGACTTTTCTCCGGGGTCAGAGGTTCTAGAGATTCTAGAGCCCTTCGAGCCCTTGGAAATTCTCAACGGCGCAATTCTCGGTAGCTGTACCACAGCGAAGTCGTCGTCCATCCTGTAGATTATTAGTATCCTTATAGTTAGAGAGTTAAGGAAAGCACCTTACTTTGCAACCCAATACTGAGTTAGCGTATCCAGCGGTAGCTTACAAGGCCAAGTAGGGTCTCCAGAAACCTGCGGAAACTAGTGCTTTATTGTTGCAAAGCGCTAGAAGTACTCGTGTTACTTCTTATAATCTTGGCTGGTTGCGAAGGAATTGCGATGTCAAATCTTGCATCGCAAGCGTCACAGCTAATCAGTCGCAGTCGAAAGAAGCTTAGGAGGCGGTGAGCGCGGTGTAGAAAACACTCTGAGGGAACAACAAGATGAAGTATGTGCAAGTTATCAACCTCGGCGACGTTATTGTGAGGATGAGATGGTGGTTGCTGTGGGAGAGGACGCGAGGAGGAGGAGTTGAGGAGGGCGAATCCTCACGCGAAGTTTACCTTCTAAAAATCCCAAGACCCGCCCGCACCGTGAGGGAATGAAAACCCTCCAGCCACCTCAAATTGTATGGTGAATGCAAAAAGAAGATCAGCTACAAGCAGAACCTGGCACATAATAGTCCCATAATCTTTTGCTTCGCAGGTGTGAGATATTGCATATCCTTCGCAGTGACTCAAGTGCAACTTCGCATGCAATCAGTTAGTACCAGGCATTATCCCCTCTCTAAAACTCTAGAATATGTGTGAGCGCATCTCTCTACTTACCTCTGGTTTCGATTGCACAGTACTTATTAGCCCTCTCGTCGTTGGCGAGTTCCATTTTCCCAGTCATCTGCTGAGCATCCAGCCACCCACGAACTACAGCATCGCGAGAAGTATCAATATCCTACCCAAAGCCACCAGAGATCATTTTAAGCTTGAAAAGCATGTTTTCAATGACAAGCAGACGTCGCGCATATGATTGGGAACAACGAGTACGTACCAGAACAGATATGATTGCAGGTCCTTTATTGGGGACAAGCTCACAACAGCAAATTGGTCCTAAATCACGACGGGCGCAAAGACCTCCAATGGAAGTTCGCAGAGTCGCTGGCAGCGACGAGCAAGTTACACTCGCTGACAGTTCGCCTGAATTAGGAGCTGATTATAAGTTTGAGCCCCAGTTGAGCGAAGCAATGATCTACGGGTAACCATCAACACCTCGTTGGTCTTACAAGAAGCTAATTTCTGGCAGTATTTTAGGAGCTTTTCTGGATACATATATGGCTGAGGTGAATGAACATACCATGATATTTCCAAGTGGCTCTTCCGAATTTACAAAGGTCTCTGCTGCTCGTCGAAATGGAGACTGGGGAGTCTCGCGACGTTGTACACCCCATACGAAGTTCTGGCATTGCTTAGAAAGTACCTGGCCATCGAACTACAATAGGAACAAGTCCTTTCCCTTGATACGGCAACATAGCACCGCCTATAAGGGTTGGTTTGTTTCTTAAGGTTCATCCAATATTTGAGCGCCGAGGACAACGTCAAAGACGATATGCTGAAACACCCACTTCATGGTTTGTTAATCTCGATCCGGTGTCTGCCAGATCTATAGAATACGTACCAGGTCAGAGATGGTGTTTTCCTCGAATTCTAATGTGCTAACATGCCATAGAAATGCAGATGGTCGACATTGACGTGGGCAATAAACACATTCCGAAACACAGAACATACCTTACAATGGCCCAACTATCAGCCCTCTAAGCTGAAGTCCACAACTCGAAAATTGGCGAAATTGGTAGTAAAAATGAAGCTGCTTTGCTGCAAATTGGCGGATCGAATACATTGGTATATGGGAGGTCTAGAAGAGCATTTAGGATCAGGTTTGGAAACAAAAGGATGGCTGGAGTCGTACCTGTCTTTGTAGGATGATTTGAAGGAATCTCATGTTGCAAACGCCATTGCCATATTTGAATATACACAAGATACAGATCATACTTAGTGTGTCTCTGTTTCGTAGAATATATTTGGTACCAGCAGGATGCCATTCTATACCTTTTCATAGCTTCCATATCAATCTGAAGGTATGGCTTCAAGTCTCTCGTAGAATACAGAGTGTTTCTGAATGCCGAATAGCTGCAGGAGAGATAAGGGGAAAGGGGAAATGGAAAGAGCTAGCCTTTGCTCTTTCCTTTTGTGTACACCGTGACCGAAACCTGTATACCACAATAGCAACACTTCCTATTGTCCTTCCATATTGTCTAGGGTCTTCCGATAAGCCTGTCGATTACAGAGTGAGCCCAGATAATCGGAGGACCAGCATTGAATCTCCGGAGTTCAGCTCCTAATTCCGATATCCGATAAGACTTGAAGGCCATTGACAGTTGAAGATCCATGGAGAGTGTTGTTGAGGTCCTTTCAAGATTTGAAATGTATAGGAATGTTTGTGTTTAGGAGATGGTTAACTCTTTTCAAGAGTTCTGTCTAGGACGCTTCCCTTTGTCAGGTGGAAATGGGTTGTCCACACACCATAACACAAGGTGTCAGGTATAAAGTCTTGTCAGATTATTCACAGGCAATTGAAGAAATGGAAGACAAGAATAGAAAGTTCTGTTGAAGGCGCCAAAGGCACTACAAAAATGCCCCTTGAGAGCCGCAGGACTTAACAGTGTGTCAGTTGTTCCTACTTCAACATGCCACCTCACAAGAGTCCTCTAAGTCAGCGATCAATCGATTTTTATTATTCATAAGCATAATTTGCACTTACACTGTAACAGAATATTACAATACTATCCTTTCTGATTGCTTCCATTGGATTTGCACATCAAGTTATGGAAATTCGAAATAGTAGTCACATGGTCTGGCAGAAAGGGGTCGCCCTCGCTTAACACTGCCAAGATTCTTCGTTGTTCGGGTTGCACCTTCCAGCTTGTCAACAGGCAGGGCTTTGTCCGCCCATAGATCTCAACATCATTTTGAAAATAAGCTGTGGGTCGCGATTTCCTCCTTTGTGGTTTGAAGGCTTGTGTGCAGCCCGAATATCGATGCCGCGGGTCACGGTAAAGAATTGGGAGTCAGCTAGTTTTTCTACAAGCACCACGAGGTTCCAGAAATCTGCTACGGCTGTTGGGATCAAGAAGGAAAGAATATGCAAGAGCACTCGACACCAAAAGTTGGGTATACCCATCTATTCATGCAAATTATGCTACCAAGTAATTTCCACGGTATCGTACTGATACCACCTAGTAAACGCCATGCCATGCTACGCTATATCGCTTAAAATAAAAGCAAATCCATGAGCCAGATACGCCTTCCTATTTTACCATACCCATATCCCATGCAATTAGTACAAGAAGTGTTCCACCCCTAGTTTGCTAGGAGATAATCAAGATTCTGTCTCTCGATGATACTCTTCTGTTTCTCGTCTCTGCTGACACGGAAGTATGTTTCACAGAAATCCCTAGCCTTCATTTCTGTCAAGAAGCCTTCATCGTGAGTGATGATGATTAGCTGGAAATTTGCTTGGCTTCGGCGAGCCTCGATGATGGCATGTAAAGATTCGGCGAGAGCCTTGATGTTTTCGGTGTCAAGATTCGTCGTTGGCTCGTCGAGGGCGATAATCTAGAACATAAAATTAGTAAGGTTTCTTAAATTGAGATTTGGTCTTGCTTACCCCACAGTTAACACCAAAACATTCCGCCAGTGCAAGTCTGATAATGATACTAGCCAATACCTTTTGGCCAGCACTGCATCGACCTCGCATGTCCAGCTCGGTGTCTTGCTTCACCATGCAGACACGATAATTGTATGCACGCTTTTGACCTTCCGTCTCTGGCTCGGAGCGAATCATGATCGTATCAACATCAGTTCCTTGATACGTACGTTGCCAGAGCTCACCAGCAATTTGGTTAATCTCTTCCATCTTCAAGCTGTGATACTTCATGATCGCCGCATCCAATGCATTGTGGTATTTTGCCAGATCATCAATAGCAGCCTTAGTTGCCTCCACCTTGACGTGGGCTTCGCGGTACTGCTTCGTGGCGTTTTTGTAGTCTATCTCCCACTCGTCGATGTAACGGGCTAGCTCATTGTCTTTGGCTCTCATTTCGCCAAGTACTTCCCTATGTTCTGCGACCAGGAGATTATAGTGTTTCTCAGCACGGATAGCCTCGCGTGAAAGCTGCGCATGGTCGTCTTCGACATTGCGTGAATTGAGCTCCTCAATCTCCAGTTGAACCTCCTTTAGTTCTCTGAGGTACTGTCGATATCGCTGATTTTCCTTAATGCTCTTTCTATTGCCTTCACTGTTCTCGATCTTCTTCTTTAGCTCATTGCCTTTCTCGGTGACTCGAGATATCTCGCCATCTACTCGTTGCTTCTCTTGTTCAAGAGTCTTGATTGCACGGTCACATGCTGCCAGCTTTCCCGGACCACCATCTTCAAGATATGCGTTGATACTCTGTTCAACTACGCCGAATTTGTGGACGGTCTGACCAACGCTATTCTTCTCAGCTTGAATCTCCTTTTCTTTGGATCTTCCACGCTGCTGTACGTCGTCATGCTGAGCTTTGGCTTTGGCAACTTGAGGAATTAGGGATTCGAGGTCAGCATCAGCAGCACGGATAGTATTGCGAAGTTGTGCATTATTTTCCCGAAGCTCTTCAATCGCAACTGAAAAGCCTTGTTTTGTCTCGAGTTGATGTTGTGCAGTGCTCAGCTTTTGTATAATATCCTTCTCTTCTATTTCAGAAGCAGTGATAGTATTCTGAGCTTGCTTTTCGTCAGCAACTAGTTTGCTGATCTTGTTCTCCAAGACGCGGATCTTCTCATCACACGCAGTGCTAAGACGGTCAATTTCATCGACAGAAAGTAAACTACCCGACAAACTCTTCTGCTGTGAGGTTTGTGATTCAATATCTCGTTCAAGTTGTGAGAGCTCATTTCTATATTGCACAATGGTAGCGACGGCTTTGTTGAGGCTATCAGCGTCTTTCTTAGTGACTTCTGCGTCCTGGACTAATTGGTCGTGTGTCTCGAGTCGTGCCACAATTGTCTTCTTCTCAGCCTCAAACCGCAGGACATCCTTCTCGAAAGCAGGAATCTCGGTTGAAGATAGGGTCTGATAGGTGTTGTATTGCGACCGTGCTGAATTTGCAACTTCGAGGTCTTGTTTGAGAAGCTTAAGCTCTTCCTCAATCTGGATCTTGCTCCGCTTCACAATCATTTCCTGGATACGGTCGATTGCTGCCTTTTGTTCCCTCTCGTCTGCAAAGCGTCTTAGGCACAGGTTGCAGTGATTTCGATCCTTGGCAACGGTCTGGGAACGTTTGTAATAGCTGGCAACAATATTCACTGAATCGAGTTCTCCTTGCTTTTCAATTTTCTCCTCTTCGATCGCCTGCAATTCAGTCTCGTACTCACTGACACCGGATAAACGATCGCCCTGCTTGTCAAAAATAGAGTCTAAGACAACTTTCTCACACCTTTCCATTTCTTCCTTCTTCTTCTTCAAGCTGTTGCGAGATGTGTTGAGCTTGAACGTGAGTTCACTATCTTCACGGATAACGCCTTCCCGTTGTTTTTTGGCATCGGCGACTGCTCTCTCACGTTGATCAACAACTTCTTGATAATCTCGTTCCAGAGTATCGAGTTGCCATTCAGGACCCAGAAGAGACGCCAACTGATCGTTATGCGTTGCTTTCATAGTGGATAGGCGCCCTTGACGATCCTTTACGTTTGTCTGAAGGATTCCTAATCTTGCACGAGCATCCGCAAACTTGGAGCTTTGGTAAGCCTCGTTACGCAAACGTGCGGACTCATCTTTGAGCTCACGAAGCTGCTTCCGCTCCGTGTCCAGATTCTTGTCCCATGCTGCAGCTTCAAAGTCGGAGGTGAGTTTTCGAAGGCGTTCTCGTAAGTCGTTGACGGATTTTTCAAGGGCAGCTTTAGTGCCTTCATCCATTGCAATTCCATTCAACTTGCGCTGAATGTCGTTGGATTTCTCGTCGTTTTTGGCAATTGATTGTTTTGCGGCTTTTTTCTCCTGGTCCCTTGACGATCGGCGTCGATCAAGTTCTGTTAGAGCAGCCTGGGTCTGCTCGAGCTCTGCATCTGTCGCTTTTCGAAGGTTTTCAAATTCTCGGTCCTTCTCCCTGGCTCGCTTCTTGATCTTCCCAACAAATTCTTGGATCTGATCATCATCGAGATCTCCATCATAACCTCGCATACCATGAGAACGGGCGGCTTCCTTGACAAGCTGGACTCGTGCTTCAAGATTTCCCTCATAGCTTGATTTCTCGGCTTCTCGTTGTCCTCTCTCAGCCTGCTTTGTCGACATTTGTTCGAATATCTGGCTGGCGTTTTCCTTTAAGTCCGTAAATTGGACACGATAATCCTGCTCTTCCTTTTTGTATTTAATCATGCGCTCATCGTAATTGGCGAGTTCCCGCTCGAGCCATTCGTCCGCCTCTTTGATTTCGTGCATGTATGACTTCAAGTCTTTAATGTTTCCCTTGAGGTTTGCTGCTTGCATCGATTTCCCCTTGAGCTCTTCCACGGCAGTATGAGCTTTCGCCGCTTCGGCCAGTGTCTCGTGCTTCGTTTCTAGAGCTTCAGCTACTTGCTTACCAAGAGTCGTTTCTCGGTCACGAAATTGCTCGATCTCAGCTTGAAGTGCTTCTGACTTTCTCTGCACTCTTTCCGCCTTATCCTTGTTACTCTTGTAATCCTCTTCCCGAACTTTCATCGACTTTAGCTCCTCCGCATGTGTTTTGCGTAAGCTCTTGAGGTTCTCGACAGCCTTTGTATATTTCATAGCTTCGAAAATTTCATCGAACTTCTTTTTCAAAGTCGCAGGTTCGCTCATTGGCCATAAGGACTCATCCTGGTGACAGAAAATAACATAATCTAACACGGCAGGTGATACGCCAAGTAGCTTTGGAATAATCTTATCCATATCCGTGACACGTGCTGAGATCGATGTTCGTTCGCCGTCTTTGTGTATCAAAAGATTTCCTTCGAGGGTCTTCTGACTCCGAGTTCCCTTCTTGACGGTGAGTTGTATACTTCTGGTAACTACATTCTTGGCCCCATTGCCATCCTTGAACTGTAGCTTAACTTGTGCCATCACTTCCTTCTCGCCACAAAGCTACCACGTTATTAGTATGTATATGCTGATATTCTTGGGAGTCGTACCTTGGGGTCGTGGACGAAGGCACCGCCTTTGCTGTTCGGGGGAAGCTGGCCCATGGTGGCATATTTGAGACATTCGATAATGGTCTGTCTAGGAATTAGTTAAGGGTAATTTGTAAGAGTAGAGGGCATTTCGCACAGTCTTGCCAGAGCCATTGTATCCGACGATGAGGGTGAGGGGAGCGTAAAACTGGATAATCTCGCTGCGAGTGTTATCGAAAGATCGAATGCTATTCATGTCATTAGCAATTGGAAGGCAAGAAGAGGAGAGGTTACCATACCCCGTAATCTTTAACTTCTCTATCGAAGCTGTGCAAGAGATGTTAGTACTCGAGGTCTACAAATAAGTTGTTGGATTTACTTACACCTGCAATTCGTTAGTATATTTCAGTGTGCCTAGGAAGTATTGCTGTACTTACATCTTGCTTGACTGGCAAGTCCTTGCGCATGCCTTGTTGTGGTTGTCAAGTGTTGATGTTGATTTAGAATAAGTTGAAGAACTGGAGTTGACGCGATGTCGAGAAGCAAACGCGCTGCTGCACCCGCCATCACGTGCACCGGATTAAATACGGCCGACTAGAAAGGCGGGGTCGGCCAAAAGGGCATTGAATTCACAGGTAACTGGGTGATTCTGCACATAGACTTTGCTTATTGCTCTTGCTTTGTCTAGCTATGCAAATCGGCCCACTAGGGTTTAGGACACCCTTCTGCAGCAACAGACAACCTGATCATCTTCTTTGTTCAACCTCATAAAGCTGTCTCACCTCTTTACCCTGACCCCGCCATCCCATGGGTCTTGTGCCTCGCCGTGATCAATCCGCTACGAGCGAGAGCCGCTCGCAAAGCTTATCCGCAGCCACTGGAACCTCATGGGCAACTCAGACCTCGCCATGCCCTGGTTGACACTAAATATATGCACCATTTCCGTCCCATAGAGCAGAGAAAGGCATCTTGGCCTTTTGCAATGCTCGAATGCGGTCCCGCTGTATAGAAAACCAGCGTCAGTATGTCTCGGGGCCATGTTCCCATGGACAACATGGGCGTGGATCCGAATGTAATGTATTACCCAGGAATGATGGACAACAGCGGCCTCTCAGTGTCACAGGTACGATTTCTCACCACCCACTATCAGAAATCGGAGACTAAATACCATATGCAATATAGGGAAATCCAAATGGCCACGATACTTCTATGACCGGTATGCTGGATGAGCAAATGATGACCGACTTCGACGGAATGCCCATGACCCTCGATATGAACAATCCCGACAATGGAACCCAGAAGTCGTACACTTCGTCACTCAACCCCTCGATATCGCAGAATGATCCAAGTCACCCCGATGACAAAACCAAGCAAGCACGAAGCCCCGTAGATAAGCAGATGTCAGGAGCTGGCGCAGGACCGTTGCCGACCGGGTTTGGAGCACAAGCAACACTTGGTGGCGGCAGCACATTGACAGAATTTACGAAGAGGCGGAATTGGTCACAGCGTGTCGTAGAGGAGTTGAAGGACTTTCTACACATCCTGACTCCAGATGGGCGAATAGTCTACCTCTCACCAAGCGGCAAATATTTGACTGGTTATTCGCAAGAAGAATTGGTGGGCAAATTCATCGTGGACTTTATACATACCGATGACAGTGGGATTTTCGTCCGAGAGTTCAACGAGTCAATAGCCACCGGAAATCCTCTTCGTTTCTTTTATCGCTTTCGAAAGAAGGACGGCACGTTCACCATTTTTGAGTCGCATGGCCATCCACATCTTACTTCGGAGGCGGCGGCATTTGGTCCTAACAATGCCGCCGGGTTCTGTAGAGGATTTTTTATGATGGCACGCCCGTACCCAACCAAGAACGCTGGCCTGCTCGACTCGTTTCTTGAGCACAAAATTGAGAATGAACGCTTAACAAAAAGAATCGAGGACTTGAAAAGGGAAGAGGCAGAAGATGCCGAAGATGCTCAGCGTAATTGGGGCAAGAAGCACGAAGGACGCACGGACAACCCCTCCGAAGAGACTGATGCGATGGGGCCGGCGTCTATCTCAACTTCCGTGCCTCCGCATATGTCCAATCCTGATGTCATGGCTATGCCTCCGCCAGCAAAGCCTTCCGGGTTAAATGTTGCACTAACTCGTCAGAACCTTGAAGATGCGAATGCTAGTACTCGGCCAGACTCCATCAATGACAAGATGGCTCGATATGAAGGTACAACACATATGGAGACCATCGAAATGCTCACAGGTCTGAGATATCAAGACGGAGAGAGAAGCCATGGCATCAGTACTGGAGATCAAAGTCCAGCACTTATCAAGGGCGATGCAGGAATCGCTATTGCAGTTGATAAAGACACCAGAGCAAATGATAAGAGGAAGAAAATCAAATTGCCTGATGAATACGTCTGCACGGATTGTGGTAAATTTTTAATGGTCATGAACGTTTTGCACTGCATCTGCTAACCTCAATCAAGGTACCCTCGATTCCCCTGAATGGCGGAAGGGCCCAAGTGGACCAAAGACCTTATGCAATGCATGTGGTCTTCGATGGGCCAAGAAAGAAAAGAAAAAACCAGGTCCAGCCCAACAACCTCCAGCGTTGCCATTGGGTCAAAGCACTGGAAGCAGCTGAGCATAGCATCTCGGTATGAAGTGTGTTATGAGGCGTCAGGATGTTCTCTTTCTTCAGCATGGCGCTGGTCGGATCATGTAACATTGGGAAGGCGACACTGGAAGGGTCTTGGGTGTTAAGAGGCGTCTATACCCAGCTCTAAAATCAGCGTTGGAACAGTTCCTGGGCTTTAGTGGGGTTTTATCTATTACAAAAGAATATGTTTCCAATCTTGGATCTTCGCTTGAATCGCAGTCTTTTGCTGCTATTTGTGATTTATATTACCAAGTGGGAATTTGAAGTAAATAGATTCTTATCTGATCATCACTTGTCAAGCTTGTAAGAATAGGGAAAGGCACACGCTTGGTGTCCCCCAATTTCACA
Organism: Halenospora varia; assembly: GCA_020726485.1. NCBI lineage: Eukaryota > Fungi > Ascomycota > Leotiomycetes > Helotiales > Solenopeziaceae > Halenospora > Halenospora varia. The sequence goes on from JAHEWH010000019.1 coordinate 555,788, forward strand.
AGACCCGAGAGTAGTCTATATCATATTCGGTTTACAGCATTAATTCTTTAGCGAGGAGGCATTCAAAATATGTAATGGAAGGCTCTACAAGGTAGTTGCAATTAATCCTTACACTCTCCCTACCAACTCTCCCACATACCCCAACGCAGCACTCAAATCAACTCCCGTCATTTCCCTAATCCTTTCCCTCAAAATCCAACACCCAGAACTCGCCACACCTAAAGCCGCCAGTGCGAGCACCTCATTATTCGCCGAGAAATTAAAAACATCCTCTTCATCAAGCGGATACACTCTCTCCTTCTCCCTCACAAACTGAACTAAAGCCTTCCTCTCTATATCTTTCCGCTTATCCATCATCCCATAATAGCACACGATGGCTCCCTTACTGACTTGGAACTCTCTACATCCGTTTTTCATGTTCAAAGGAGTCTTTGGCCATGGGGCAGTACGCTCGCAAACTTCGTCGGCTTTAGAACCGGGCTTGAAGCGTTTGATTGAGGGCCAGGTGGAGATTTTCGCCATGGCGCGGTATTCGCGGTCTGGATCTTTGGGAGCTTCGGCTTTGATCTTCTCGAGACTGTCTTGTACTTTCTTCCATGCTTTACTTTCTTTCTTTCCTTGCTCTTCGAGGTCTTTGAGTTCAGCTTCTTTGGCTTTCTTTGTGTCGTTGTAGGCAGCTACTCTACTCTCGTAGTCCTTGAGTACACTTGCTTTGCTCAGTCTGTATAAGTCAATATCGAGGAACGTATGATCATTGCGATCGTAATACGTTCCTGGCATGACGTCGACCCAGAAGAATATTGTTGGTGACATGCGGACACAGATGGCGAGATAAGCAGCGTTTGAGACAAGATCGTGCAGTGCTTGGTACTGGTCATCTACTCGTGGCACTTCGACGTCTTCGGGAGCAGAGGCGTACAAGTAGTCCGTTAGTGGTTTCAAAAGGAGGAATATTTGTGCAGTGAGAGAAGCGACTTCTCTGTAAAAGAACTGCGTTACAGGCCCGCGACCGATCATGCTTCGGACTGTTTCGGATCGAATTGCTGTTCGTGCAAATCCTTTTACTTGTCAGTATACATTCTATTTTCCAGTGAGCGAGAGAAAGAAGTACCTTCTCTCGCAAAAAACGACCTCTCAATTCCCATCAACAACTTCTCCTGCTCCTCATCCGCCCCCCAAAGCATGACATCAAAAACCTTCGTATGAAAAATCTTCACCAAAATCCCCACAATAAAATACTTCCTCTGCGCCGTATTTCTCAAAATGTCATCCCAACCCCCATTCATCGGATCCTCTTCCGCTACTTCTCTCGCCCAATACAAGAATTCTGGTGAGAGTTTTGAGGACCAGGGTTGGAAGTAGTCCTTTTGTGTGAGATCGTGCACGAGGAAGAATTTCGTGACGAAAGAAAGGGTGTCGTCAAAGAGTTTCTCGAACATGCCGACGTACCAGTTGTCGTTTCGGTCTTCGGGGAGGTGGTGCTCGTATTGGATTTGGATTGGTCTCGGCTTGCGGTAGATTATATCGTTGGCGTTTCGAGTGACAGCAAAGTCTTTTCTGAGCTTTCTCTTTGCGCGCTCATCGTTTTCTTTTGGTTGTGTCTGTATTCCTGTCTGACTTTGTCCACTTGAGCTCTGCTCAAGCAATCTTCTTCTTGCGACTACTTGAGAAACACTCCTGGATCGTGATCTTGCTCCCGGTTGTGATCGTTCTCTTTGGTACATTGAAGGTCCATCTATTGGCAGGGTCTAAACCCAGTAGTTAGCTTCTGTTTCAAATCCTTTCACAAATTTCCGAGTTTGCTCACAGCATCGCTCAAAATCTTAAGATTATCGTCTATGATTTCCTCAATTTTCTTTGGCGTGTCATTTTCCTGCCTCGATTGCAACCTGTCTAACGCCAATTTTGCCTGGTCTCTCCTCATCTCCGATCGTCCTCGCTGGCTCGTAGGTCTGCAATCAATATCATCAAGTGAGTGTTGTCGTTTCAGTCCTCGCCCTCTCATTCTATCTCGGGTATTTGGGGTTGCAGCTATCGCGTCCGCGATTTCCGCGGCAGCGCGCCGAGGTGCACGAGGAGAATATGACATTATAATAAATGATTATGACAATTTTGAGGGCAATTCCCTTGTTGAAAACTTTGCGACAGCAAGTACTTTGCGCTTGCCGCATGCAGAATCGAGAGAAAATAAATGGATGGGGTATTAACAAAGAAGTGTTGTCTGGGCATTCCTTGATTGGAAGTTGGAATGTAGACGATAGAGTCGGCGCCACACTCATTTTCGACCACCACATCCGCTTGCACGCCAATTAATATTCTTCTTTCCGGTCTATATCTATCTCCCTTGAATTGTAAACAGCCTCGACTTTGACTCGCCTGAAGCTTGAAGGCCCAAGGCCTAAAATGAGGCACTTTCGGTAGCAGTTCTTGAAAACCATGAATTATGAGCATTCTAGACTCGGCGGCTGATCAAGACTTTGTTTAAGTAGAACGTTGTTCCTAAAGAGAGCACACTAAGAGTTACATATACCAACGACAGTGGCATAGTCAAATTTCAAAGTGTGATAGCCTTGAACAGCACACTACCAAAATCTGGCAATGTCTCTGCTTTCTGCCGTATACTCATTCCCATTTATACATCCTAGCAGTTGATGATTCTGCCCCTGTTGAACGTGCAGACATGCGCTAGTTGTTCCCTGGATTTAAAGCGATCGACCAAGCAGCAATTCCAATTTTCGTGGAGTCTTTTCCTGGGTTTTGGCCAGAATACTTGTAAGCATAAATATATTTCGCCTCTTTGGATATAGCTGCGTTAACAATCGAGCTGACAGGGTATGAAGGTTTCGAGGTAGGTACACGATCCCTACAAACCTCTATTCGCTTATGCCCCTTTCTCTACTTTTCGGCTATTGAACAAAATTTATACCAAGAAGATTGTCTGATGCTCGCTCTCGGGGACTTGAAAATCCCCGCCATTAATGATATAAGTTCTTAAGAGACTAGCCCGTTCAAATCGGTCGGCTCTTGACATTGCAGGAGCTATAACTAATCCAGGTAATGCCCATTCGATACCGAGCGAGCGTAGTCGACCTCATATTTTGAAATGGGGAGGTAAAAGCAATGCGGCATAGCCAGACACTTTGAAGTCCGTCCCTTGGAAAAGATTCCACGTACGTTATGGTGGAGTTGTAAGAGAGCCAGGGCCACGTAGGAGCACGACCATTGTGCAGTTGCTTTCCAGAGAGCTGAGACCACAGAAGTTGTTGCACCAAAAAAGGCCCCCAGAGTCCCGCAAAATTTGAGAACCCTGCACACTCCATGATGAATTCAATAATATTATTAACCCCCATGGGTCGATCAGTAATTATACTAAGAGTGGAGCTGGCGTAGACACGCACAATGATCGACCAAGCTTTAGCGAGATTCTGGACCGCTTCCAAATCGTCTATACCTCCAGTACTATTTTGTAACTGGTGAATGGTGCACAAGTGCTTTATAGAAAAGCTTCCAGTGCATCTCTTCTGTAAAGGTCTGTTTCTCCTCGATGGAAAGTCACGTCTGAGACAACTCTCTGACCGCATTCCCAAACCAAGATATCTCCGAAGTAGAAAGTCTGTGAAGAAAGCACGCTTTCTTGGAGCACCCATGCTCTCTTGTGCAACGGGGACCTGTGGAAACTACCCCCAATACTTGACATATCTCCCTAGCTTAGTAAAGCATACATCGTTGCCCCTTCTGCTTGGTCGAATAGCATACAAGGCCGATACACAAGAGGATTCCGAAGTGCGAAGCATCCGCCATCATTGTGATCTGGAATGAGAGAAGCGATTGTTAGACACGAGTTCGTGTATACTTGAGACATTTTAGATGCTTCCCGTCTCCAATCTTCTTTGCTATCTTGGATAATGCATATGGAATCGATCTAGAGAAAACTGATGTTGCTTCACCTGGTAAACTAAACCGCGCCGCGGAGGGTTTTAGGTAGAGATGCAACCTGAATTCTAGAAAGGAAGTTTTCGATGTTCTCGCTGGTCAAGATCAAGTTTGGCCGCCTCCCCCAGCAGTAACTCAAAGCGGTGTAATGACCCTGCAAGTTCTCTGCCGAAGTATCTACGAGGTGGATTATCTCGGGGGTTCCGTTTATTCCCACATCAATGACTCTCGTAGGTAGAATGCTTCTACTGCTATGATTCATTGAACATCGGGAATGGCTTTGTAGGCATCTCTGACCAAGGCGATTGATCCTTTCCGTGGCTGTTGAAGATGTAATGGTGATCCGGTCAAGAGGATCATCATGTTTGGGGGGGGGGGGGGTGGATCTTAATGTATGCAAGTCAGCATCACTCGTAGTAATCGACAATGGTATGCTTACTTATAGAAGGGCTAATTTCTAGAAAACCTCTGAGTTCCGAGCTAGAGTAGGTTTATTATAGCTTAGCTTCCTAAAAGTGGAGTCACCAAGTCGACTTCCATTGAAAGCATGGAGTGGAAGAGATTGGACAAAATCTCGAGTTGATTGGTATCGAGAACAGAGAGTATGAGGCGTCGCTTTGATATCAGCTTGTCGAAAGCATGATATTCTCCGAATGGAATAAATGGACCCGGCCAGCACACAGGCAGCTCTATGGCTGGCGATACTCCCGACATCGCAAAATAGTTGAATGTAAAGATGTGGTTGAGTTACCGATGCTTGGTTTAGGAATGATGTTCATGTCTGTAGAGGTGTGGCATGGTTTTAGAAGGTACACACATAGTGGTACAAGGCTCCTTAAATGTCTTCGTGAGTTATCAGATGTTTACATACCTTATATACTTATCACTACTTTCTCCTACACATCCTGGTCTTTGTTTCGACTTGTAAGACTTCGTGCGAGGTAGATGGTTCCAAGCAGGGGAAAAAAACGACGAGAGACTTTGAACCGCCCCTATATCACTGTAAAACGTGTAGATATATGGTCTAGTATTAAACAATCAATAAACTGCTGGCTGTGTTGAACGTGTAGATGTTATTGTTTCTGAATTGTACTAGATTGTATGACTGCCATCATGCCAAATCCGCAAGCATCTCCGAAGTCATCGTCAACTTCTCGTAGACGCAACCAGCCTCACAACTTCGACCTTCCTTCAGTTCCCCTACTCACAAATCAGCTTCTTACTCTAATCACAACAAAAAGACTAGCAAACAACCTTACAAATGTGCCACACACTCAATCTCAACATCCGTCCCAAGCGGCAACTGAAAAACCGCAACACATGTCCTAACCGGCTTCGCGCCCTTCGTAAAATAACTCTCATAAACCGTATTCATCGCAGCAAAGTTCTCCATATTTGTAATGAAAACATTCACTTTGACGACGTTGTCGATGCTGCTTCCGGCGGCTTCGAGAACTGCTGAGAGGTTCTTGAGACATTGGTGCTTGGTATGGGAGTTAGTGGGGCTGTTGAGGAGGAAGGAGGGAATGAGGTACAGTGCGGTCACCAATGGTTCCTTCTACGAGTGCCTTGGTGGTTGGATCCATACCGACTGCGCCGGAGCAGTAGACCATCCCTTGACATTTGATGGCTTGGCTGTAGAAGGGGAGGGGTGCGGGGGCATTCTCTGTGAGGACGACTTCTTTTTGGACCATGATGACGGTTGGATATTGTATTGGGTGGGTATATTGATTGCTGTGACGTGCTTTGAAGTGGTATGTTGAAAGATTTTGTGTTGATCTTGTGTTGCAGTGAGATCACGCGAATTTGATGGTAGAGCTTTGGGCAAGGGTGGGATAAGGTGGGATGAACCCCCTCGGGTTCTCCGAACGTTGTATCAAAATATTTACGTCAGTACTATTGCTACAAATTTCGGATGAACGATTAGGTATTTTTCGATTAGTAAGTAAATTATTTAATAAAAGTTGCTTTATAATGCAAAGTACAATCAGTTCCAGCTCGAGCCTGGTTTTTTTGGTACCCCGCCATTACCCCGCCACTGGGAGATACACTGGAAATCTGTCTGCATACAATCACGGAAAGAAATTGACTATAACTTAATACATAACTTCGAAACTAAAATTGAAAATTGCGTACTTTGATCGCCTTTTAGAGAATGCTTCTCGTAAGGCGCATCACTCTCTTGGATTGAAGTTACAGAACGACAACCATCATCTATTACTTCTATAGTTTTGCTTTCGACTTCACCTCATCAATAGTAATAAGAGCCCTAGTATCAATCGGTTCCCACCAAGGCCAAGCAGCCGGAGCATTCTCTTGCATATTCCCCTTAAACTTCGGTGGTCTCTTCTCCAAAAAACTACTCACCCCCTCTAACTTATCCTTCCCCTCAAAAAGCTCCAACAAAATCTTACTATCTAATAAATGCGTCCCCTCCGCCGTCCCAGGCCCCCTCCACATCAGATCCTTCATCAAATGCGTACTAACACTACTCGTATTCCTCACCACATCATCCGCAATCTCCAACGCCCTCTCCAGTACCTTATCCTCCGGCACAACCTCCGAAAACAGCTGTGACAACAGCGGATCTGTAGACGGATATACTGAACCAGTGGTAACTAAATGCATCGCCCTACTCAACCCAATCAACCTCGGCAAAAAATAACTACTCGCAGCCTCCATCACAATCCCCCTCCTCGCAAACACAAACCCAATTTTCGCCCGTTCACTCACAACCCTAATATTCATCGGCAGCGTCATCGTAATGCCCACACCTACCGCACTGCCATTAATCGCAGCAATAACGGGTTTCGTGCACCGATGGATTGCTAGGGTTACTCGGCCTCCGCTATCACGGTGCGTGAGGGGGGTGTCGTGTTTGTAGGAGAGACCGGCGTCGAGGTCGGCGCCGGCGCAGAACATGCGTTTAGAGCCGGTTACGACAATAGCTTTGCAGCGGGGGTCGAAGGAGAGTAGGGTGAAGGCTGTGACTAGGGAGTCGGCCATGAGCTCTGTGAACGCGTTGTGGTTTTGTGGGCGGTAGAGGGTTATAAGAATGACAGGTGTTGGTGTTGGGGAGGTTGGTGGGACGTGGGAGAGCTGGATGTGTTCGAGCTTGAGGGAGGCGTAGGAGTCTGGGAAGGAGGAAGACATGGCTGTGAATTGTAATTGAGAGCAATTGAGGATATGGTGTTGTCTTTGGATTCGTACTGCTCCCTCGAAGGTAGGACTGTTTCCTGGACAAGAGGGGAAACCAAAAGAGATAGATGAGTAGTTTTGGGCTTGCAAGAAGAGAAAGGAAATAGAGACAGGTTTATATAGAAGCTGCACGCTCAACAACTTTGAGCATATGCCAATTACTTACAGAGTGAAGGGGTTGATTATAAAATCTAGGGAAGAGTGTGGAGAGAGAGATGGTTCGGGTTCGGTACAGGGAACCGAGGTTGAAATGGTGGGGAAACACCGCACTTCACAAGTCGCTACATGATTATAATATCAATATATCTAGAGCAGTAAAACTGACAGAAATAAAAGTTTTGATTGTCATCTATGTGATCGCAAAGTTCGCTCGAAGTACGACAAGATCGCACTCAATGCCATCATATCCAAATAAAGAATCCTGCACCTCTAACTCCATTAACTCTTCAACGCCCCGGGTATGAAAACCAGCTTATCTTGCTATGCCACACTGGCCAAGATGTATAATCAAGCACCGAAGAAAACGTCATCCTTGTCGTTTCAGTATACATGACATGCAATTAGCTTGTCCATTCCATATGCTCCATATCCCTTCGCAAAAAGCTCAATCAATTGTCATTCGGCTCGAAACCGGTCCTTGACCAGGTTTAAGATCTGGTAGTTCGGTCATATGATCCAATTTCTCCTCCTCAGCACCAATCTTTCGCTTCATAACATGCTGCTTCAACCCTTTGTCGAAATTGCTCATGCAAACACAAGCGTTGATTATTGTGGAAATAATTAGGATAATTGTAATAACGGTGAAACTGGTCAACGTTTTTCGTACGGATTCGTAATCCTGTTTCTTGGGTGGCGTGTACATCCGAGTGAGCTTGAAAATGAAGTATGCCAGACCGCAGAAGTACAGGACAATGGAGCAGACCATGCCGAACTTATTTTCGCGCCGAGTGAAGAATGCGGCCAGGAACAGGATGAGCACCGTGATAGGGACCGCGGCAATGGTTAGAGCGAACTCTGCATCGCGTTTTGTTGTAACGATGACGAGAAATTGCACTGTGAAGCCGAGGAAGAAGAAGAAATCGAACTTGAGCAAAGAAATATAAATCTACAACATAATTAGATCATAGCTTTTACGTAAGTGACAAGAAACTCACCTGGAAGGCCAGAAATCGACGCTTCATTCGAAGATCCGCAGAGATATGCTTGTAAATCGTCCAAGCGAATTCGTCATAAAGCTTCCATGCCACAAATCCCATGAAGACTGTAAATGCCGCAATAATAATTGGGACCGCAAGGAGGAAAGGTTGGATCTGGCGCCAGACATCCGATGAAGGTTCGATGTATGGTTGAGGATGGGCGTCGGCGCTGTAAGTCTTCTTCAACCCAGTGATGGCCTGGTGGATTTGATCATATTGGATAGATGAGTAGATGAGCATTCCGACATTGTATAAGCAGAGCCCAATGACTTGAATTGTATTCTTCAATCGCAGGGAGTCGTATACTAGCACTAGTTGGTATACGAAACCGAAAATAAAAAGTGTCAGGTAGGTCGGAATCGTTTTCGATAATGGAATGGCCGGAAGGTGTTCCTTAAGTGCTATCTGAAATCTTGCGAAAACATATCTGGATTATCATTAGCGGAGGTTCCGACGGAATGCGACTGCGACTGCTTCTGCACTCACGCTTCGATTGCTAATACGATGACCGCCTGGATGACGGTCGAGATCATAAACGCCCAGGTCCATGTGGTATTCGGTCTGTACATCTTTCTCCGTCTTGGGCCAGCGGGCTTCGCTGACGGAACGAGTCCTTCTCTGCTGTAGTATCCCCCTAATTGGTATGCATCTGAGTCTGGGAGCAGACTTTTGCGCGACGATTCCTGCCTGTAAGCCACGTTGGCGGTGTCAAGAGCTCCACCTAGGAGCTACCACACTGCTCTTGTGGTTGATGTTGAGTACGCGTTGATGAGCGCGAGATGTAAATGGCCCAGCACGATCGGATGGCGGGCAAAGTCAATTTGGTTGAAGACTAGGAAGGGCGGTCTGAGATTGATGGCCTCGTGGAGATGATGGTTGTCGTTGGGTGTGCAACGAGTGTGAAACAGTCGGCGTCGTGGCAAGTCTTAGGATTCCCACGGGATTACGGTCGGGGGTCGTGGGTGAAAGGTTGGAGGCGATAAAGAAACAGAGTCGAGGAGTCGATGCAGGATCCTAGGATGGCGAAACGAAGGGATGGTCGAGAGGAGTCAGCGACTGGAGTGAATGGGGAAGGAGAATCGAGGGGGAGGAGGTGGTTTTGAGGGAGTTGAAGATCAGAAGATTCGTTCCTCCGCCAGCCTGGGTTGGCGAGAGGGCCTTGGCGCAGGGGTGTTTCGCTCACTCAACGCGAAGTGGATACGGCCCCAGCTTGAGTCTGGATGGGAAATCCGAAGGGCTGACTGAAGAATCACAGCGAGAAATGAGAAGACGCACGAGAAAATTAAATACAACCGGGAAGCACAAAGCTTATGAGGTGAGAGCCTCTCCCCCGTGTTCCAATACTGCCACAATTGAGAGACCTGAGGGTTCATAGCCTCAGGACTTGTTCTTGAGCGTATCCAATCCCTGCGCAATGTCACTTTGGGGTTCTTGGCATCCTGGGGCGCAGGCTTCACCTCAAGGACTCAGGACTTTTCTTCGAGGCTGAGTTCACCCACCGCTGTCACTTTCGACGGTGAAGACTCCAAATGACGTTTGAACTCAGCATGGCATGAACGTGGTCGGACTTGAGGCTCTGTTGAATTGTTTGGTTTTAAGCGTCTCGCGATTCTGAAGTTTCTCTGTGACTTTTCTTTTCCGTGTCGATAGAGTCGGCGTGATGCACACAGTCAGCTGTGGTTTGGTGTCTTGGGTTCGGATCAGCCATTGCCGGCAAAGGCGAATACGTGAAAGATTCCAAAGACGGGAACCAAACTAGGTACAACTCTCTAATGGATACTACAAGTGAAGAACCTCTTATATCAGCTCAGTCTACTCTTTGAAACTGATTGATCTTGATATCATTTTCATCCACAACCGTAGTTTGGAAAAGCCTTTCAAAGCTTCGAGTTCGGGATCTAAAAATAAGATGATGTCCCGGATGGGGATGCATATCGACGATCATCCATTAGATGGCGTTTGCAGATGAGAAAGAAAAGTGGGTCATTTGTACAAAACGAGCAACTTACCTCGTGGATATTGAATTATAAAGTGCCATGTGGAGAGGTCATCTCAAGTTGACGCTGAGAGAAATGTTCGTCAAACCGAAGATTCATTGGGCGAAGAGCATGCTGAATATTGGGATGCTTGTTGCTGGTTTGGGGCATCTCACGGTTTCACACAGGAACGTCTATTTGACATCTGCAAGTGTGCGGAATTTTCTTTTGAAGTCTAAATATCATACTGAACGAGGTAGAAGATCTACACGAGATAGTAGTTTAATGTTGTGACATTGTTGAGTGGTGAAGCCTGAAATTTTGTGCTCTGTCGCAGTCGCAGTTCAGAACTCCCACTTCGCGTTCGGCTCCGACGCGATCCAGATCTCGGCTCAGAATTGACGCGCCTTAAGCACCATTTCCAAAACTTACATTCCTGTCGCAAATAACAATCATGGATCTTGACTCCGATGATGAAGTTCTCCAGTCACTTGCAGCTGGCAAATCAATGGACTAGTGAGATTCTTGATCTGTTGCGCCTAGGATTGCCCCAGCTAACGACTCTGAAGTGAGCAATGGCCAGGTCTTCTTGCGCGCTTGATACCCAGACTAGAGAAGGTATTTACAGTTTCGCATACCATTCCCGAGGCAAAACAAGATCGCTAACAGATTTAAGATTGTACAAGAAGAGTTTCCGCAAGCTTCTCCTCCATCACAACCATCTACCCAACCGATTCCCTCTTCCCCTCCAACACAAACCTCGAACGCCGAACCCTCAAGTCAGGACTCTTCAGAAGCTACAAATAAGGAAAATGCGCCTCCTCCAGCAGTCGCACATCCGGCAGCAACATTGCCTCTACACATACAGTCCCTTCTTACCTCCATAACCTCAACACTCGAATCGCTATTCACAAAACACCCTCCTCACACGATCCAACGACTAGCAGAGCTCATCCTCTCCCCAAAACAACACTACCGAACACTTCCCTCATACCTCCATGCTGTCGATCGAGTCGTACACGTCACTTCCGGCGCACATGCCTTCCCCCTCCCACCTGCGGTTCCAGATCCTTCCAGTGCATCTATCCTCTCAAATGGAATGACCGATCCTCTTTCTATATCCTGGGGCGCGGCAGCTACCGCTACGGCATCAAGCTTAGGTTCAGATGAGAGTCTAGGTGGTGCTCTGCTTACACCTATACCATGGCTAAGCAAGAGCTCGAACGGAAGTGTAGGCGTACACTCGCCACTAGAAGGGGAAGTGAAGACTGAAAGTACGGAAATGATAGAAGGGCCCAATGGACTGGGAGGTATTGAGACTGTCTCCGTGTCTGTTAACGGGATATCTTCTGCGAGAGAACCAGCTGCAACACCTGCAGCGGAAAGTTCTGATGTAGCTGCGACCCTTCGAGCTGAAGGTGGAGTTACGCAAGGGGAATTACTGAGGCAGGAACAACGTGCTGGTGTAGTGCCTGTAGCACAATTAAGGGGTGACTCTGATGGAATGGGCGAAGAGGACGAGGTTCCTCACGCCAGAGGACCAGAGGAAATCGGCTTAGAGGATACCGGTCTTCAATCCTCCCAGGCCACAAGCGAAAAGGGCGGGCCTGGAGCCGGCATGCAAGGTATCGACGTTGAAGCCGCAGTAGGAAGAAAAGCGGAACCAGCTACCGAAGAAGAGGTCAAAATTGAAGACGGAGGAACAGCTACAGCAGCCGAGACACCATTAACGCCCAAACGCGAGGCAGAGGAAGAAATTGGCGGGGACGAGAAGAGAGTCAAAGACGAGATGGACATGGATACAGGTCCGGATGCAGAAACGACAGTTAAACCAGAAGATATCGAGCTTGTCGACGCAGATGGAAAAACTGCAGACGAGCCCAAAGTCGACGAAGAAGGCGAGAATAAGGGATCCGATGCGGTAGATACAACAGCTCTATGAACAATCTTATTGTCAGGAAGTTGGGCTAGGGCACGGAGTTTGGTGTATGTATAAGATCCCAATAATGACCTGCTCGATAGCTGCACATGACACGTCTTAAATGAACGAATGAAGCTTTTCAAATTCTCACCATATCTCTCAGAGTGAGTTTCTTATGTCAGCTTTTGCCAAGCAACGACTGCGAAATGCAACAGAAATGAACAGTGCATAGGCGTGCTCGTACAAATTGGGTCTTTAGTTGGCTAGTCATGTCAGAGTGGGGATTTGATGCGCTTTGTGGACTGTGTCATGACGGTGAGGGATTTTGGGGTTGAGACGGTAGACGGGCCGGGACCGGACACCCATGTCTGGTTGCTTACTTGACATATTCTAGTATCAAATGTTTATATGATCGCTAAGGTATGTTTCGTTTTAGACGGATATGGAAATGGAAGTCTAGTAAGGGGTGATATTCTATTCAATTGTAGGATTTGCGCCGCATCAGCAATCCGTTCCTAGACGCATCCCAAACCCCTATTTCAACCTAAGCTCCAAAAGGCCAGAACGCCAACTATGCAGCAGCTATATCTCATGCTATGTAAACCAGCGACCTAGTGTTCGTCCTCCTGCCGTACTTAAGCGCCCATGCTGTGTGCACAATCTACAAAATAATCTGTACAGCGTCTTTCGGCTGCGACTCGTTAGGGCAATAGGGGCATTTGAACCTGCTTCCTTTGCTTAACCTATGTAAACTCTCTTTTGCAACGACATGCCCGCATGGCATCATCATTGGAGGGTTGGTTTCCGTGGTCTGCTCTTTACTGACAGGACATACGAAAATGGCATGGAAAATCATACTTCGTGGTAAAGCAATCTCCACTGGCAATTCGTCTTGCGTTGTCCATTCGGTGCGTTTCTCCTTGACGATCGAAGCAAGTTTCAGTAGAGTAGGTAATGCAATAGCTCCAGCTGTGGCGGCAACATAGAGAGGTGATTCGGCGGAGAGACCGAGGAGTGAACAGAATTCGCGGGTAAATGAGGATGAAACCTCGTCCCAAGCTGTCTCTGTATCAAAGGTTCGATAGTATGGTGAGTCCCGTAGGTTGCTCCGGTATGCCATAGCAGTAGCTAACTGTTGTATATCCCTCAAAAATCGCCCTTGAAATCGTTGAAAGTGTTGTCTGGCGTATTGCAAAGCCCCAGGAAGCCCATTGTTCATGTCGTCTGGGAGCCCGTTCACTGATGGACCTAAGAACAACCAGACAAATTGTAGCTTGCTAAGTTCGAATTCTAGATTACTCCCCCTTTTCTCCAATTCGAAGCTATTTTCCCGAGCCCACTGAATAGCTAGAAGCAAATTCCGGGCCTTCAATTCGCGTAGTATTTCGTACATATTCGTGAACTTGTCTTGAAGTTCTTTGGACTTGAGTGAGGTGAGGTCTGTCTCGTCCTCTTCCGCTGGATTTGGTGTGCTAGGTGTAGGTTCTGGATGTGGTGGATTGTCTTGTGCCTCCTCGAGAAACGTCCTTGCGACAGAAAATTGTCCTTCTCGGAGTAGATGCATAGCAATCGCTCGATTTATTAAGGTTGGATGTGAAGCTAGAGCATCGTAGTCTGTAGGCAATGCTTTGACGGGGAAGTTCTGACCACAGGATTAGTTTATGCTTGCAGGATGGCCTTCTTCTGCCAACCTTATCCAGAGCTTTCCCATAAGCAGTATGCCCTTTGTAGACCTTTTTCAGGTCTTCGTTGACTTTATCGAAGCCATGCTTGAGTGGGTTTTGAAGTTTCGCCAGCGTAATCGAAGCAGAGTTTGGATCTGGAAGATACTGAAATCAGATAATGCATTAAGACAGTGTTCATGAGCTGTTCGAGTGCTCTGCCCGCCATTGCGTAGTTTGAAGACAATGCCATCACTCACCTTCCACGATAGCCTCTCTTGCCCTTTCCAGCTGCTCGATTATTTTGTCCACATCTTCGATACTCTGATCTAGGGTGGCATCACGCCGCAGCTTAGCCAAGTCGATTTTCAGAGCATCCATAGCTGTCGAAAATGCCCCGCTACGATTCTGGAAGATGTTACGATACGGATTTGAGGTTGGATAGAAAACTGTGCATTATCAGCAAGGAGGTGTTGGCATCCAATATCTGCTGCTATCCATATTGTGAATCGCGGTTTAAACAAACTGAGGGACTTGGTGTTCAGCAGCAAACTCAATAATCGTGAAGGTTCGCGTGCTCTAGCAATGAAGTGACTGAGGTGGATCTTAGGCCCTTGTCTCAGCAAAACCCCGGACTTGTGGCGTATTCACCGCCAACAAAGCCCAATGAGAGGTCCCTGTTTTGACGGCTCATCAAGCTTCTGACTGCTTGCATCCCGCATCACAAGCAAACCAGCGCCAGCTTGGTTTCGGTCGTCCTTTGCGCGATTCTACGAATTGCTCTTCGCCTTCTTGTTCTCCTTTCTGTTTGTTCCATTATATCTAAACCTACCTACTCGAGCCAGTGAGATGTTCACAGAAATATGTCTCATCAAACTCATCTAGCACCGGCACCGGCATCGGCACTACCAGCTACCCTCGTCGACGAGGCTAGAATTACCAAGCCAGTCTATACGCAGGACCATGATTTCTAGGTTTCCTCAAGCCTACGACCCACAAATGTATCAGGAGGAACGTCTTGCGCTGTCGCGGACGGCATCTCTTCAGAGTCATAATGCTTCCAGCAAAGCCAACGGAAAGGCTGCTCCATCCGCAGCAATGACGCCTGAGCAGCCCTCGGCAAATCGTCCATCACACAATTCACGGCGGAAGCACTTTGTGCTCGCAGATCCTGTAGCATTCAGGTCCGTCCCTGAAAACCCTATTATTCCATACACTACAAACCTCTTCTTCTATTCCTAGAACTTTGACTGAAATATTCCTAGATATCTGGAAGAAGATTCGGCCACCACTGTAGTACAGCGTCGAGAGCGATTGAAGGGTTACGAATTATACCTAGTGGAACAATGGGCATGCTCGAGGGTGCATCCAACCTTTGTCATTACCACGTATACCGGGGATCCGAATCATTCAGTTTATGTTGGGGTCCTTGGCGTCCCTGCGGATGAAGAAACATGGTCACCTAGGCTCCGAGTATACTTCAAGGCTATTTCACAATACCACGCGAGGCCAAAGGATACTCCGTTGGGCACTCTTATGGTCACAAATCTAAGCAGTTTTCCGTCGGCCCTCACCGTCATTCCTGTTCCGAACGGCGATATTAGGAAGCACCGGGAGGATTTCATTGTCAATGAGGATCTGAAGCGCTTAGGATGTTCAGGAAGATCTGGAATGAGCCTGGCTCCACCAGGAGGCGCAACGCAAGCCAAATTTCTGCAACTATATAAAACCAGCGAACGTATTTCGTTCTATGGAGCAGTCATCGAACTTGTGAAACTATGCCAGGTAGCGCTGATGTTATTTGGCAAGTTAGAACAAGAGTACGCAGACGGTTGTCTCTGTGATGTTACTGAGAAGGCAGTAAATGATTGGTGGACTGAGATCGGATCCGAATATTACAATGTCGAGCCGACTGATGGCATTTTGGGTCCAACCACTGTGGCAGCGCTACTTGGAATGCTCATGGGTGCTCGAAATCGGCTGAATTATTATGGCGCACCAGTTTCCAAGGACGCCTTTGATGTTTTCAATCTCAAGCGTGGAATTGCGTATTTTCAGAAGTCTCAGAAAATGGTGCGTACCAGAAGACTGGATCGCCAAACTCTGGATCGATTGCATCGAGTGACAGCGAAAGCAGCGGCTGGTGAAGGCTGGGCTGTCCCTAAAGCAGTAAAGTCCACTGTTGCGGAACTTAGTGGTAAGGGCGGTGAGATGGTAATGGGCATGGTCGGCCGTGACAAGGCAGGCATAGGAGATGTTGAGACTCTAGATCTTGATCGGTTTGTCAGTCTGGCGCATGGCGAAAGAGCGAAATGGCTATGGTATGGCAAGCCGAGACGCAATGGTGGTGATTCACAAGGAAAATCTGATCCTGATACCGGCACCCTGAGCTTCACAAAGGATGAGGCGGGAGGTTATATATGGTCCCATAGTCGATCGGATTCATTGCCAGCAGAAGATGACTTCGACCACCGCAGGAAGGATAAAGATAGTTCGCATGCTATCTACTCCCAGCGGCCACCAGGATCATCCACGAGTATGTTGGAAAGTCCAAATGAGCGCGATCCTCAGCTAAGGAAAAACGTATTCAAGAGTGTCACGGATAAGATGAGCGATGCCAGATCCGGGTTTGGTCGAATCAAGGATGCTGTCGGCCGTCGTGGCCATGTAAGTCGGCATTCGAAAGACGAGGTTGATGACAACCGTATGTCTGATTACCTCAGCCCTACGAGCTCGACAACGTTAGCTCCATCTTCTGGGGGCCCGGCCAGTCCACCGATGGTAAGCAAAGCATTTACTTGGAAAAATACGCCAGCCGAATATCAGAATGGAGTGCCTAAAAGCAAGGATGCCGTTTCGGGCTCTTTAAATTCTGCGGGCACTCAGAACTTAGAGCCGCCAGATTCCCAGCATGCTTTGCCCATGGAAGCACTCCGAAGTGCTGAAGAAGAACAGAAAGCAATAGATGCAGATGCCAGGTGGGCCGAGCAGGTTCTAGATATTCGTCGCGACCTCATAACCAACGAACCATCTGTGACTGGCTCGAATTACGGAGACGGAGACCTTGAAGGACCTCTCTTAGAAGCAGAACGCGACCCGCATAACTTCGAAATACTCCTCCACAGGCGTCACAGCATATCTGCAGCCTCACCAACCTCGATCAAACGTCGCAATGAAGAATGGTGGCCTCGCCAAATGTCATTTACAGAGGCTGAAGAGGCTGTCTTGACTTGGGAGCCTATCGGTATTCTTGACGATGTCACGGAAGGTGAGGATTGGGCAGCGTTGCAGAGACAAAAGTACCTTGCTGAAGATTACAAACACTTGTTTGAAAAGGTCTCGAATCTACAGGACGAACTCGCACCATGGGTCGCAAAGAAGCTTGACGGCATTGAAGCCCTCGATGAACAAGCTTCCCAAGATCAGGAATCATTTCAAGCACTTTATTATCAATTGAGCGAATCATATCAAGCAATCAAGCAAAGCTCTCAGAACATCCTAGTGGACGCACGATCTCACGCTATGGAAAATATAAAAGATATAGAAGTGCTTGGGGCGAAACTCGAATATGAGATCAACGCATTGGTGTCAAAGGTACAAGATGTGGAGGATGGTGTTACACAATTTGAGAGGCAGGTTGATGACTTAGAAACCAGAGCTGAGGAATTGGAGTGCCAGCTCAGGACCGAGAGCTGGCCTCACTACATTGTCCGAACTATAACGGGGATTGGAACGGGGCCGAATATTGTAGCACCTCGTCGGTAGTGATGAAGAGAGGCATGTCTGAAAATTGGCGCATGAATCAGCGGGCGTTTGTACAAGATACCCTTCTAGCATTTACACAAGAGCATAGCAGTAGAGCGAGAATTATTTTGAGTGGATTCAACGCCGTTTGTCCTCGTTATGCAGCCGTTTCTATGATACAACCACTCGGCCTTAACCGGTCATGGCTTCCCGCCATTAGTCCCTTTTTCTATATCAGAACAATTATCCTGATGATGGCAAAGTTCTGCCCATCTGAAGTCCCATATAGCTAAAGTTGTATTCGCCCCTTCACCAATAATACAAGATCTGAAGAACCTTTCCGAATATTTTTATATTCCTTACATTCCACCAATGCCGAATCCACCGCCCGTGGCTCCCTTTGCTGCTGCCTCGGCTTGTAATAATTCGGACACCTTCATCTGGACGTCAAAGAATTTCGCTGCGCAGCGGTCGATGCAAACGCCCTCCCCCTTATTGAGCTCGCCTTCGCGGTAGTCCTTTGGCACGCATTTCTTCATGCAAGCTTGTTGAAGTCTAGAAGGAACGTTAGTCAAACGTATCACAGAAGCTCTAGGTCAAACAGGAATACAAATAACTTACTTGTTGAACATATCCGTCACAAGATCCATTTCTTGCTCTGCTGCTGCAATCTTCTCAGCAGATGAGGGCTGAGGTCGCCCGAAACCGAACATTGAGGACATATTTGCGGAAAGGGTGTGATTCGGTATTGACGTAACAGAAGAACCTCTAAAATCTGGTGGTTAAGTCGTTATGTGGATTCAAGTTGATCTCGTGGACTTGAAAGAGCTGGTGATACGGGATGCTATTGAACCTAGAAATTCTTCGAGCTTGCGCGGCCGCTAGCGCAGGTCAGAGCTCAGAACATGGGAAATATTTTCCTCAATTGACACTTTCTTCTCTTGTCAAGAAAACAAAAAACCTCAGATGCGCAATTCGTGCAGTAAGTCAAGCATACTTTCAATTCCAATCCACAGAGGATGTTATGATGATTTCAATATAACATTAGAACCGTTGCGACTGACACCTTCCGGTGGTTGATCTCACATCGATCCGTTGTCTGATACTTTCCTCCAAAATTTCTCTTTCGATATTTAAGAAAAAGGCATTTACACTTCACTAATCTGATGTGTTTTCCAGAATGAACAGTCCCTGTGGTCTCCGCTTCCTGCGGCCGTACCTATGTAGAGATATTCCGATACCGCGAAGAGCGGTGTACCTTCGACTTTTCAGTACCACAAAATGTGTCGCCAGTGAAGAAGCTTCCCCAGATGAGCCCAACGTCAATCTACGTCAACGGCCAATCAATGTTTATTTGAAAGGCACTAAGCGTAAGAAGACGCCAACCAAGGCCCCGATATTCAAGAATGATCAAAGGTTGGAGAAACTGAAGGCTGCCAACGCTCTGGAATGGCCAAGAATCATGCCAGATAAAAGGGCGGTCACCATTGAGGAGTTTCATCGACACTACCGTGGTATACTGCGACAGTCTGGCGCTCAGTCGCCCGACTTGGTGGTCGTTCGTGGTACGTCTGGACATGGTAGTTAGAGATGTGCTTCGCTGATTGAGTTTAGGTAGGATTACCAGCATACGAATCGCAAGTAGCAAGTTAGCATTTATAGATATTATAGAAAATGGCTACACGGTACAGACCATTGTAAATTTCAGTGAGCTTGGAGGTCTTGCCGACATACGTGAGAAGGAATTCAAAACTTGGGTAAACCTGGTTCGCAGAGGAGATTTCATTTGTAAGTATCATGATTGTAGTGGAATCTTTCATAGTCTCATACATCGCAGCGCTATTTGGACACCCCTGCAAGACCACCGGGTACTTAGAAGAACTTTCCATTCGCGCCAAGGAGATGCCAGTAATACTTTCGCCAGCTTTACATGTTCTTCCCCTTGAATTCGAAGATCCAGAGTCCCGAGTTCGGAATCGACATGTAGACATGCTTGTCAACCAACTCACGTCCGATACAATTCGCGCCCGTTCCGAGGTCATCCAGTTCATAAGGAATTTTCTTCTGAACGACCAATTTATTGAGGTCCAAACGCCAATCATAGCTGATGCCGCAGGTGGCGCCATAGCCAAACCATTCACAACGGTAGCTACTGAATTTCCCGAGAAGCAACTTGCACTTCGAATTGCTCCCGAGCTATGGCTAAAGAGAATGATCATGGGGGGTATAGACAGAGTATTTGAGATCGGGCCTGTGTTCCGCAATGAGGGCCTTGACGGCACTCATAATCCAGAGTTCAGCACCTGCGAATTTTACAAGGCTTACGCATCCTTGGACGAGTTGATTACCATGACCGAGGAAATGATATCTGGAATTGCCAGTCACGTCTCGACGCTTCGTGAAACTCGCCTGGATTCTCTCCCTGTGGTAGATGCCGGAGGATTTCAAAGGCCCTTCAGGCGAATAGAGTTCATCCCAGCTATCGAAGAAGGCCTGGGGGAAAAGCTTCCGGATCTGAATAGCAGTTCTGCTACAGAGGAACTTGTGGCAATTTTCGAAAATAATTCGATTACAGTTCCTACATCTCCAACACTTCCACGCTTGCTAGACAGGCTTTGTGGTACTTATATTGAATCGCAGTGCGAAGAACCAACATTCATAATACACCACCCAGCATGTATGGCACCACTATCGAAGTCGTTCTTAGACAAGAAGACTGGGCAAATGGTGTCTGCGCGAGCAGAGCTATTCATTGGCAAAAATGAGATTGCAAACATGTACGAAGAAGAAAATTCGCCATACGAACAACGGAAGAAATTCGAGCAACAAACGAAGTTCAAGGACGATGAGAACAAGGCCGTCATCGAAGAAAGCTATCTTGAGGCTATGGAGTGGGGTCTTCCACCCACGGGAGGGTTTGGATGCGGAATTGATAGGTTGATTATGTTGTTTACTGCTGCTTCGCGGATTTCTGATGTACTACCATTTGGAAGCTTGAAGAATGTGGTCAATCTGGGAAGTCCTGCTCCAAGAGTTGCCTCCTCGAAATCAGCAAAAGCTTTGAAGTCCGACAAAGGGGACACGAAGAAGATTGACGTGTAATATGTTGTAAAATAAGACAGTGTAAAATATTATGTACAATATAATGATTCCCCAGCCTACAAAATGGCCAATGCATTTGGTGGGCTTGCCACTCCGCCATGGACATTAAGTGGTGCGCTGGTGAGGAAGAAACTATACTTGTTTTCCTTTTTGCATTGTTCAGCCAACTCCTCAAGATTCCATAATTCTCCAATCGGCGTTCCCCACATAGCAAGAAAGTGGTCGTGCAGTCCTGTAAAATTGTCAGCACGTGTATTGAAGAATCCCATAATAACACCCTCAACTTACTATAAGGAGCCTTCGGCGGCCACGCCTCAAACGCAATCGCATCCCCAGCAACAGCAGCAAAATGATGATCCCAAAGCCACTCCACCGTCTCCGCATTCCCAGCCAACCCCATATGCTCATGACCATTCGTCGCACCCCTAATCCTCTCCTCGTCATTCACTTCAGTATACCACTTCACCCACCCGCTCCTAATAATTAATATATCCGCCGGCTTAAACTCCACCCCCTGCTCCTTTGCAATAGCCTCCACATCCTTAACACTAATTTCATGTCTCGTCGTCGCCTCATACTTAATACCATGCTTCTCAGCATAACTCGCATAATCAATCAATACTCCTCGTCCAACTATCCCTCCCCGACGTGTCCAGTGATGGATGCCGTTTTTCTCGCTGTGAGCTGGATCAGGGATTTGGTCGTGCTGGAGATTATTGTAGTAGAGTTTTGTGTCTTGGTGGGCCCAGTGGCGGAATCCGTCCCATTGGGAGCCGGATTGCGTGTTTATGTGGATGAGGTCGTCGAAAGCCACGAAGCCCATGGAGCTTAAGTCTTTGAAGTGGTGTTGGGGCTTTTCGCGGCCGAATCCGGGGGAGTGGATGCATTCGTGGTTCCAACTGTTAGTTTTTAGTTGTGAAGTGTGGAGGAGGAGGAGGAGGATAGAAGTGTGTATACTTGAGTGCAATTCCTTTGCCGGAGCGTATCTCTTTCTGTGCTTCTTGAGTATTTTCAGGAGTTAGCAGATTCAAAGAGCCGCAGCTATCTCGTTCTCCGTTCTTATCCCACAATCCCTAGGCTGTTCCATGTGGCATCCCTTGGACCTTGGGCATGTCCTTGAAACTTGGGAGATCTTGAGCTCGCATATTGACTAATTAGCCGTTCAAACCCTCGAGAAAGTATGAAGAGATATGGAATACAATTCAGAAAGAGAGGTTCAAAGTCAACGTTCGTAGCTTAGTGAGCTGAACAGAACTTTGAATAAGCTATTGCTGGGTCGTGTGATGCTATGCAAGAGAACCCGAGGGTATACAAGATCCCCCGCTTTGCGGGGTTCTAGCTAAAGGAAAGCCACCTCCTAGCTTCTTAAAAGACGCTATTATTCCGCGCATAGCCCTGAAGCTTAAACCCAGTTAGAAGCTCGACGGCGTGAAAATCAGGAAGCACGAATATGCGAATAGCTTAGAGGTCGGGGCCTGAAAAGCGTGGTGTTACGGTGACGCTTCCATTATCGATATAGGGGTGACAACTCGAGCTACACCTCCTCGGAAGACGAGGAACTAAAAATTGCTCATCGCCACTTGGGAGAACAATGAAACTTCTTAACTAGGGGGACAACTTTGAAAGAGTGACATTACTTGCACCTTAAACGCTTAGCAATGCCGCAATCATGCCTTTTCAGAAATATCACTTCCTCAGCGTAATCGCTGAGCTTAAAGGCGCCAAAAGAAGATTGATAGACCAGTGCTTCCCTTCCCCCATAAGGGCCCAGTGCATCAAGGCTTCGAGTTTCGGCATGATAGCTTATTCAGATTTTTGAAACATTTCATGTAGGATATATTGGAAATTTCGAAGACGGAGATGACGTTGAAGCTATCTCCATGACGCTGATGTCTCAGGCAACATTCGGCTTTAACTCACAACCTCGTACTTAACCCCGACTACGTCTAAACATCACCACCAATTGCAATGTCATAAACACACGCATTAGACTCTAACCCTGCGGAGATGATGGACCCTGAGAACCCTGGTGCCTCCCACTCCGTCTGTCGCCGCCTGGAGCTTCCCGCATTCTGGATAGAAGCATAAGTTTGGTGGATGTGATTGGCAGCAGTGATTTGAGTTCTGCAACTTGCTGATGGCCGTATCGTTTTACTTGTAGGAACGGGCAATGTGGTTCGAGAAGCCGCGTAGAAAAGATATGGAATTGGTCCAAGAACGGCGGTAGGTCCACTTCAGGCAATGACGTTCGGCGCTTCTTTCTGTTGTGGCTGCAACATATAAGTGCTTGCAATTCCTCCCACTCTTCCAACTATCAATTCTTGTCCTCCAAAAAGTGTGTTTAAATACCCTCATTTTCAGCAATCATGCCTCGTGTATTTCTCATTACCGGAACCTCGACCGGTTTCGGTCACGATCTTGTGGAGGAGGTTCTTGCAAATGGAGATATTGCTATTGCAACAGCTCGTAAGCCGGAGCAATTGAGCTTTAAGGGCACAAATGATAAGGTGAGCACGATCGCGACAGAGTCGTAAATTTCACTAACTAGTTCCAGAATTTCCTTGCCGTCAAGCTTGATGTCACAAAGAAGAAAGATATTGATACCGCTTTCAAGGCTGCTATCAACAAATTCAAGCGCGTCGACGTCGTTGTTAACAATGCCGGATACGGTCTATCGGGCCCATTCGAGGAACTTTCCGAGAAGCAAATCAGAACACAAATGGAGATCAACTTCTTCGGCCTAATCGACGTTACGCGAAAAGCCATGGAGACCATGAGAGAGCAGAAGCCATCAGGAGGTCTGATTCAGCAAGTCACCAGTATTGGTGGTCAGAGGGGTGTACCGACATTCAGTATCTACTGCGCCAGCAAGTGGGCAGTGGAAGGATTCACAGAAGCTATCAACCAAGAGGTCAAGCCGGAATGGGGAATCAAGTTCACATGCATCGAGCCAGGTGGATTCCGAACCGACTGGGCTGGTCGATCAATGGACTTCCCTGAGAAGAAACACTCAGCATATGACCATATAAACGCGAAGGAGGCAATGGGTAAAAGACATGGCACCCAAGCAGGTGATCCAGCAAAGGGAGCCAAGGCTATGTACGAATTGGCCGTCATGCAAGATCCTCCTTTGCGGGTCGTGATTGGTACTGATGCTTATGCGGCTATCAACGATAAGATTAAGAAGTATGGCGAGAACTACAAGAAGTATGAGAAGATTTCGACTAGTACGGATGTTGATGGGTACAAGGCACCTAGCTAAATGCGTTCTATTGATAGTCTCAAGCAAAATTTAGCGTTCCTAGCATAATGAAATAGGTTCATTAGGGCATCAAGACCCTTATCTTCCACCCGGACAATGCAAGATGCATTTAATGTGGGTCATGGGGAGGCGACTCGATTCCCAAGTGGGACTTAGAGTAAAGTTGATATTTGGTGCATGCAGCTGTCAGTAACTTTGAAGGGCTTTAATGTTTGAACTGCATTAGATCATTATAATAGCCTTTCATCTGATTATTGGCTAAAAATTAGCTCAATCTTTACAATAAAACTTATGGCAAGAATTGTTCAGGCATTCAAGTGCCTTCAAGTGAGCCATAATGTGCCACAGAGACATACACATCAGAAATAGCTTTGCCTAGTTGAGCACTGTTTTCGTTTTATTCTCTTCCCTAGTTCCTCCAGCAATTTATATTGAAGGAGGATATTATTGGATGGGGAAGAGGTCTGCGGTCTGCCAGAGGTGGACGAAGTGAATTGAAGTTGAGAATGAACCAAGGCGTTGGCCCAACTTCGGTAAGTTCTGGCTCCCAAACTCCCAGGACCCACTTATTTCAAGTGTTATATATATATATCCAAATAAGCACTTTTTGCTCAATTGATCCGTTTGAGGTGTACACAAGGCAGGGCGTGATCTGTTGATGCGATCGGCCGAGTCCCTACCCAAGAGCTGGTTAGCCACAACCCCCTGCGGCACGTGAACACAAGTCGGAACGTTACGGGTGTCTGCCTACCAGGGGAATAAAGTTGGGAAGAGAATAACCACGGGCTGGGTGATTCCAGTTGGCGCAGTCGGTTGGTCTTTTTTGTAATTTTTATCAAATTTTTGGGGATTATGTTTTTTTGCTCTGAGATAAACAACTAAGCGAGCGCTCGATTCACTCTCTACTAGCATACTTAATTTTTACAGAGGTTCTAAAAACCCTAAAGATTGTTATAACTTCACGTTGTTTTAGCCCCGCCATGCGTGCGAAGGAACACTGCGGAGTACGGACTTTTGCTACTAGCATGAGGTGGTTCCAAAACTCTCATAATAAACCAAACTCAGGTTGTCTATCAAGCTTCTTGAAAGGCGATTCAGAGAAGTCGTGTATTAATATTTGAACTTACGACAGTCTTTGAATCAACATTCCTTGCGAGGAGACCGAACGGTTGAAGTGACGTTTTTTGTCTGTGAAGGAAGGAGTGGGCACTTCCGTTCTAAGAGGTCCCCGGGGGGGGGGGGTGAAGGGAGAAAATACGCGGGGCACCCTTTGCTATCGGTATTCACTATGGAATGCTTACGCCAAACCTCCGCATCAAGGAATAAGCAAGCACTCTTGTACTTGACTTACGGCCAATTCTAATATCTAGATTCGCGTGTCATGTAACATGTCATGTAACATATCATGCGCATTGGAGCATTAGGCAATTAGGTTATAAGTAGTACTTGTGTTATTGTAGTCTTGCTAGAAATCATAATTCTAGAATCCTCTAACTCAATCGAGATCTGCGATGATTGAGCCACCGTGAGTGACCCTGCCTTTGATTCGTCTGATATTTTACCAATGTCAATGTGAGGACTTTGATGTCATTAAGGTGTGCGTGCCTCTCAAGCAGGGAATCATCTGAGTGGTCGAAGCAGAATAATTTAAGAATACCTCGGTCGTTCCTTTAGGAACCATTCCCTGTTGTAGCGCTTTCAGCGCTGTCAATTGGAGCCCATAGGAAGCTGGATGGATGAAGGAAGACTTTCAAAAGTTGTGCGGGTTTAGAAATGACAAGCTATATCCCAGGAATGAAAGGACTTTGGACGGCGTACAATGTGATAGAAGAACAATTCAACATGGTTCTGGGCCTGAATAAGTTCTTGATATGTCTTGGCGCTGAAGTGAAGTTTGGAAGAGTGAGTCCAGGGGCTCGCTTATTAGCGTGATTTTGCTGTTGAGTTGCCACGAGAACCCCGCACATAAATATTGTCCTTGTTCAAAATCCAAATCCTACCAAAACGCGTTCAAATCTCGGCGACTGATTGCGTCCTCAACTGGACTGTTGTCCTAGTTCAGAGGCAGTTCAAGTCAGCGTCATGGAACCCTTTCAACATTCAGGCTTCACACCTGCTATCCGGACTGTCGCCAGTGGCAGTGCCACTTGGCCTAACAACCTCCCTGGCAGTAATATAGGCAATTTAGATATGAGAAATATAGGCGACATGAATTCAAACGAAAGCAATCAGAAAATTCGAAGACCTTCGCTCGAAGTAAGTTCCATCCCGTCACAGTACGACTGGTTGTGAGATGACACACCGCACTTCAGACGAGATGTCCCTCATTTCTTTTCGATGCTTCAGTCATTACAAGGGATTCTACTAATACTCTTCTCCGATCAGGATGCATACGCTCTGGATCTGCGTCGTAAAGCCCAAGAGGCATACGCCAGATGTCGATCCGACGATTTCCTCTCCAAGTTGGAAAAGGTTAGCGAAGCATTCTATCCTTCAGCATCCACTCCACCGGTTCGTCGATAATCGGTGATGTTCTCTTCTACTACTTTTCTTCTAACTTATTGCAGACTTTTGATCGGCCTTTCAAACCCGAAAGGGTTCAATCAACCGACTCTTCTCCTGCCAAGTTTGATTACATCGCCGACGACCATCAAAGTCGCCGTAGGTGGTACCGAGATTCAAAATTGTCCTGCAATTCTTAGTTAAATACTTCGGCGAAGACCGAGAGTACAAGCAAATCAGAGCAGGGAGTGAGTGGTTCTCCGCCAACCAAAACACTCGAGTTTCATACCAAAACTAGAGGTGAACCAGTCGAACAGGTTAAATTGAACTCGATCAATAAAACCTCCCGACAAACTTATGATACTAGGCACACTGGTACTGTGGAGAACAAAAACAGCGGATCTGGCAACAGTGATGTCGGCGAAAAGCCGACCAAGTTGAAATCGCGGAGTGAAATCAGGCGTATGGAAAGAAGAGCAATGGAACGAGGTGATTTGCATACATTTGCTAGGATAAGACGTTTGGAGTAGGAGCGCAAGGAGAGAAGAAGGCTCAAAGGGAAGAAGGCTAGACCCTTGTTTAATAGACACTTCTTTGGAGGAAATCGTGGACGAGGCTCGCCTTCAACGCCAGAAGATGAGTTTGCGTTCGAGGTGTATTAGAATCTGGGAAGGTGCGTCCTAAAGGATCGTCGGGGTTTGTGCTGAGCTTGCAATTTGCTTTTCAACTTTCATCAATCCCTGAAAAGGAAAATGTACAATAACAAAGGAGTTAGATAGAAAGTTGTGCCCGGCAAATAGTTAGCAGAAAAGCACTCGGCGATTTCATAGCAGTAGCCGATAAACTAAATGAGGACCCTTCAAAACAGTCGGCAACTTTGAGCGATAAACCTGCTTTACATCTAAGGTAATGCATGGTCGTGCTGCCTAGCTATATCCAAATACGACAAAAGCAACCCACTTTTCAGCGGATACAGAAGTTCAAATCCCCTTAGGTTTTGTTCCACCAGGACATTTGCACGTCTCCGAATTGCAATCCAAATTTGTAATTCGGGAGAAATGAATGTTCCCCATAGTGTGCAATGTGCTGTATCTATGAAAGCCTTTATCTCTACCTGAAGGTTGACAAGCACAGGTATGTAATTGACCGCAACTCCGCCATCTAGACGTGAAAATGCAAACCTCATATCAACACCATGGCGATCAAATATCCACAGCGCATTAAGGCTTGCACCTTCATTTAGTCTCTTTGGCTTGGAAGTTAAGTCCCCTTGCCATATGAGGGTAGGTGGCTGTAAAATTCCCTCTTATTGGCCGAGAATTGCGCGTCATGGTCTCCTTGAGAATAACCATATTACTTTGCATCTCGTTTGTTCCCGAATGGTAACAGGAGGATCTGGTACAACTCATCCTTCAATTTTCAAGAGGCCCTCAACTCAGCCTCCATTATGAAATAAAAATGCAACTATCTGTGACTCTATTTTAGAACTCTTATTTTGCACTTGACCTCCGATTCAACAAGGATGGTCCAAAAGCTCACCCTCCACCATCTACACTAATTCTACATTTCATGACCGAGACGTCATATGGAGATAGGTCATAATAGCATTCATAGTAACAGCCTACCTCACCCTCACCTACTGCATCATCAAAACCATTCTCGACCATCTCCGCACCCGCACCAAACACAAAGCACAACCATACCAAGACCGTCTCTCCCACGCGTTTGGCAACGCAGTAATCATCCTAAGCGACCAGCAAAGCCTCACCGGCATCTCGATCGTCATCGCCGCTGTCTCGCAGCTACAAAACGGACTAGCCTCTTACCATTGGCAATGCGTTGTAAATCTCATCTAGTTCTCGACAATGACCCACGTTATCACTGTCGTGGTCTTGAAAGATCAGGTTAGGAGTAGTACAGCTATGAAAATATTTCGTATTGTCTTGATGGGCGTCTTGATTGTAATGCTGGCGGTTGTTATGGGGACAGTGGGATATTTGCTATCGCCGAACTCGGTGGTCCCTTCTGCTCTGCCTGCTTGGTGCTTATACCACAGTGATTTTGAATGGCGGACTCTTGATGGCGAACTGGTTCGGCCGGTTTATAATTGGTTGTGGATATCGATTTCTTTAGGCTTTCTGATTTTTGTGTACTTGAGTCGAGTTGCAACTTTCTTTTCACATGAGTCTATCATTCCTTTCGTTCCATCATGGATCAGGAATGGGCCTCCTTGGAGAATGGTTGAGACCCGCTTAAACAGCTCGACAGACACCACTACCGCTGAGAGCGGGTCAGAAGAATTCGTAAAAGTTTCTGGCGACGACTCTTGCGATCGTTATACATGTTCATCAGTGCTGGCTACGAGATGTACAACTCCACAACCTGGGAGGTGAGGCTCTACTCTGCATCCAGTCCATCAGTATATCGCAGCTGACTTCTCAAGTTTACGTGGTATGCAGCAGCGCTGATATGGGGTTCCATCCGCATGATATATGTAACAGAGGCTTATAACGGTACCACCGCTGTGAGAGACGAAATATCAGCGATAGCAACGCAGCAAGACACCTGGGGTTTCGGGCAAGTGATGGCTCTAGGTCTGTTAGTGTTACCACTGGTAAGCTTCTTCGGTACGTCCTATTTTCAACAGCCACTTTGTGACCTGCTCAGAAGATATCCCAGAAGCATACTTTACTCCTATCGACGAGGTACCCCAGCCGAATAACAATATCGTTCTTGAAAACACCGAACAATGCCCTCACAACCTAGGCAGCATAAAACAAGCATTGCAGACAAATCCCTGGTAAAAAACGCTCTAGCCCTAATCTACCTCTCCTCTATCATTATGCTCGTCGATTTCCTCCTCCAGTACCCCGAAAATAGCATCTGGATGCTCGGACCGTTCCCAGGAGTACGATACACCATCTGGTGGTACTTCATGTGGGCTGCATTCGACTTTGCTATTTTATACATCGCCACATTGGCTTTCTCCGACGAGAACTTGCAGCTTCTATGGAGTGCAGTGAGAATTGGGAAGATTCTTTCGAAGTCGCCAGTGGCGTACGTTGCGTGGACCATTATTATTCTCATCTTCGTTGGTCTCACGGGAGGATTTGATATTCTATACTCCATTCAAACCGGAACACTTCTGTCCCAAATAGTTGCAGATGGTTAGTAGAACCTCCCACAGTAAACAAGATGACGTGGAATACAAAACCAAAGGTCAGACGATACCACACAACAACCTCTCTTAACACCAAGGCCATCAGAGACAATTGCTCCTAATCAACTATAATCCTCAACTCCTGCGGTGTCATCACATGTACTACGCGAGATTTCCAAGATGTGTAGGGAGTCCGCAATTTCCGATTTCCATGTATGTCAAGACTCACCTATGTATTTGCATCAACAGCGATATCATTAATCGTATCGTCCGTATCGCACGTGGATTGATCTCCGGGCAAGTGGGCGTTTCAAGACTGCAAGGCCTTGAGCATCAATCCGCTTCTCAGCCAGACTTCTACCGCATTTCGGGGCCATTGTAGGCGTTATGCAATATTCAGACATTGGTTTGGGTATCTGTCAGTATAATGCTAACTCATTTTGGCCGGGGGTGTAGCTAGCTTTCTCAGTGTAATGCACCTATCAAGAAATACCACGACAGACAAGAGAGCTTCCCTTGGGAAAGCCATTTTGGTATTATATATCTACTCTTGCTGACGCACCCGAATTACTTGTAGAGAATATAATTACTCTTAGTACAATGATAAGAGACAGCGACCTTAGGCTAGTCCCAAGGTCTCTGGGTAGGGGATACTCACGGACTTACCTGGGTACTAATCCAGTACAACTGAAGTCCAACATAAAAAAATCACATCACATCGAGATCAAGAGCAGGAACTTGTTCGCAGACAACAAGGAGACTTTTTATTAGGTATTAAGGTGTGTTTGCCCTAATGGCAGATTGCGAAAGACAGTCTGGGTATAAGGGTATCAATGCGCAGCAAATTGCAGCGCGCAGACCAAAGCAGCAAACAAAACAGACGGTACAACATCGTAATGCAAAAAATGAGAGTGGTATCAATCAATCTTGGGGTATTTCAAGGAGATCCGTTTCCCGACGATAATGAACTCGTTTCATCAATAAACAATGACGCGATTCGGACTTGGTGTATCACGCTTATGCGGAAGCAGTGACTTGAGGTGTGGTAGTGGTGACAGCTGGGACTGGTGCGGCGACGACTGGCTCCTCAGCGGCTGGTGCAGCTGGAGCGGCCTCGGCTTCCTCCTCTTTCTTTGCCTCTGGAGCCTTCTCGACCTTCTCAGCCTTTGGGGACGACTTGCCCTTGACGGTGGCACGGAGCTTGGCGAATGGGGACTTTGGCTTCTCCTTCTCACCCTCCTCATCGCTGGTTGGCTTCTCCTTCTTGGTCAACCATGGGAGAGAGCTCTTGCGCTTGTCGCTCTTCACAACTGGGGTCTCAGCAGCCTTGGTCTCGCCGTTGGTGACTGGGGCAGCCTCAGCTGGGGCAGCGGCCTCGACAGAGGTGGCCAATGGCTCAGTGGACTCAACTTGTGGGATGACTGGTGCGGTCTCGCTCACTGGCTCAGTCTCAGTGGCATCCTTTGCTGGGACAGCTGGGGCCTCCTCGACCTTCTTCTCCTTGTGTTGAGAGAATTGAGACTTGAGTGTGCCGAAGATGCTGTTGCGCTTGGTTGGTGTTGGCTTAGCGGCCTCGGTGGTTGGGGAAGTGGGTTCCTCAGCTGCAGGCACAACTGGCTCGACAACAGCCGGTGTCTCAGTAGCGGCGGGAGTGGCCTCGACGGTGGGCTCCTCAGTGGAAGCTACTGGGGCAACGACAGCCTCTTCTTTTGGCTCAGCAACCTTCTCTTCTTTCTTTCCAAAGCCTCCGAAGATGGAGACACGCTTTCGGGATGCGCTTCGGCTCTTGCGGGCCTTCTTCTCCTCTTTCTTCTCTTCCTTCTTCTCCTCCTTGGCCTTTTCTTCCTTCTTCTCTTCTTTCTTCTCCTCCTTTGGCTCCTCAACCTTCTTTGCGGCTGGGACGACGGCGGCAACGGCAGCTGGCTTGGTCAAAGCGCTGTGGCTCTTCTTGTATTCCTCTGACTCCTTGATGGTCTCACCAAGGGTCTTAGCCTCCTCGACCTTGGTCTTGATGACAGCGACCCAGTTATCCCGCTCTGCCAAGTGAGCAGCTTGGAATGTGTGCTTGTGTCCACCAGATGTGAAGTGGAATTCGACAGTACCCTCGTTGGCAATATCGGAGACATCGGACTGGAGAAAGCGATGTTAGTGTGTATCAGCGAGAGGGTTCGGGATAGCAACATACCAAGTTGAAGATACCAGCAGGGCTGGCCTTGTCAGTAGCCTTCTTGCTGAAGAACAAGAGACCGTTTCCGGTGCTGGAAGCCCATGCGGCGTTGTGGTTGGCAGCCTCGGTATCCTTCTCGCCTCTCAGGTAGCTAGCAAGTGCCTTGGTCTCAACAGCATCGGTGCCGAACCAGAAAAACTTCTTTTGGAAGATGAAACTCCTGAGAAAGAAAATTAGTCACTGGTCAAGTTGATATAGCAAGATCTGCGAGAAACCGCCGCCTGAAGTGGATACGTCGTCGTTGGCTGTTGGCTCGCATGTTGCCCACCCTGTTGGCTAGTTGCCATGCTTGGGTGAATTTTTCTCTCCCTTGGCCGACCAAGAAAATTCTCGACAGGCTGTGGAAAGGCAGTTTGAAGCGAACCAGATATTTTGGTGGCGGATCTTGTCATTAAAAAAATCGTGACTTACTTGAGTAAACCAGGTCCCTTGTACCCCAAAACTCCCTCCTCAACTGGCTTGACCTCCTCCTTTGCTGGAGCAGCAACCTCCTCCTCTTTCGCAGCCTCAGTGGTAGCTGGAGCTGGGGTCTCAGTCACTGGCTCGACGGTCTCCGCAGGCTTTGCTGCCTCTGTGGTGGGCTCTACAACGGCAGGAGTCTCAGTCGTTGGAGCAACAACAGGCTCCTCCACGGTCTTTGGTGCCTCAGACATGTTGATGGTGTTTTCGGGAATGTAATGGTATGGGTATATGAAGTAGAGATGATGTTGTTCCAAGAACAAAGGCGTGAGAGTTTGTAGAAGTGAAAGGGTGATGGAAAGGAAAAGAAGAGGCACGGCGTGAGTTTTATTCCTGGGGAGACAGTACGCGAAATTGCGACAGGGGGAAGGCACGCTCGGGCCACAGCTGGGCTCCGCGCGCTGCGATGCCACTGGTTACCGCAACCAGCCAACACCCGCTGTTTTTCACGATCAACGCGAAATGGAAGCTGGACCCGTGCAAAGGAGCGAGTCCACCGTCCTCACCGTCAGGCCTGGGAAGTCTCGTTGAATTCATCTTCTGCAGTGCTGCGCGCAATCCACCGCTGCGAAGCTGCACACCCAACACGCCATCCAGACCTCCAAGATCAGCATAAGTGATCATGCGAGCACCTTGTCAAAGAAATGCAGCGGCTGCCGGACAAGGAAGGCCTTTGCATGCCATTGGGCTGCTTGGATGTCGACGTCGAAGGCCAAGGTCAACGTCGAAGGCCAAGGTCAACGTCGAAGGCCAAGGTCAACGTCGTCCAGTCCCCAGTCCTCCTCAACCTCATCTGCCGCCACAGCTTTCGGGGTCTGCGGGTAACCTGGGCACTTTTGGAGTTGTTCACATGCACTTGGGCCTAAGAAACGCCCTATACAGCGTTCGACCTTGACATCTCGACATCTTTCCACCTTCTTGCCCCATACTCCGTCGCCTTCTTCATGTCCCCGTCTTGTCACAGTCACCGTCAGCAAATTCAGACATCGGACAATAATCCTGCTGACTGGCCAACCAGCCCACAAAATCCAGTGAGTGCCAGGCTCTGCAGCCGCAAATGGGTCGAATGACACCCTGCGACACCCACCCGATCCCCGACTAGAAGATCGGGAAATTTGACGCCTCAAGGTTCACAAATTGCGATAAGAGCCTTTCGAGAGGACTTTTCTCGTGCTGCTTCCTCCGGTCTGCTCGTGCAAAAACTTGTGACTTGTTGGGCAGCCTCAGCCCGGCCTTGCTTGTGAGAGCTGAACGCGCTTTCAGATAATTTCTGCTACACGGCAAGTCTTGAAGCTGGCGACGGTCCAACACAACCGCCTCGTGTGCGCAGGGGGCCCGTAGTTTCAATAGCACCAAACGTTAATTCAGGACCACACGTCTAATAAAGCTAACCGACTGCCGTCTGTACATCTGCACCTCAACTGCATGAATAATGATGAGCCTCCGGAGCTTTGTTTCGTTTCATCGAGGGCAACGTCGTCCTGCCTCTCGCGTGGAATATAGGTCTTGTCCTTGCAGCCGTCTCGTACTGTTTACTTCGTACCTCGGGCTTGTGGGACATCGCATATCAAATCTTAGGGGCGGTCGTCTCACTGTTCGCGCTTCTTCAGACCTCAATTTCCTGCGTCCCTGGCCTGTCAACTCCGGCAGACTCTAGCGTGCAGGTCAATCAATCTCACAGAGCGAGACAGCCTAGGCCCAACTGAGACAGACAGCCTTCTTCCAACCACCGCCAAGACCGCAGAACTTGACAATAAATCGAAGACGCCTGCTCCACTCTAAAATTTCGATCATTCTGCATCGATGCACGATCCAGCAGAGACTTCGACCATCGCATTCATGAAGGGCACCGACGCAGGTGCTGATGCCAGGTACGACCCGACATGGTGTTGCAAGAAAGGGGACAGCAGAAAAGCAGCAAGTCCAAGCCAACGCCGTGTCTCATCGGCTCGTGGCTGTCGCCTTCATCGCGGGGTTTGGTCGAGCCTTCCCAGGCTTTCCCATTGTCGTGCTCCCCAAGGGGCATGTCATGATGCGTCGAAGAGCAAAATCCATCTGCTGTGCGATGGAGCCTGCAGAAGCCATGACCACTCCGCTTTCCAACGGCAATAGGCTGTTCGCCATCCTCGAGATCAGCCACTCAACCACTCATTCAATGAAAAGATGTTGTAAGCAGCGTATCATGAGACGTGGAATTAATAAGTGATCCCCAGGCCACCACACCGCCATGATAAGGCCACCACATCTAATTCGCAGACAATCGAAAGATCCTCACCTGAGGGGAAGAGGAGATGCAGACTGGGAAACAAGATCCACCATTTCTGCTTCTAGTTTCGATTGTCTCTGCTACTTCCTCGGCTGTGGCGGGCAATCTCTTTGTTGCAAACCTCTGACATTTCGCCCCCCTTTTCTTGTTCAGACCTTCTGATCAGATAACTTTCTGAGTCGCGGCTGAAGTCCTGTTATTTCACCTTCTATTGCTGCATATTACCTGTTTTTGATAACTATGTCTTTGATTTTATTTCTACGTCCTTGTGATTGCTTTGTAACTGCGTTTTGAAATTATAGTCACGTGGAATGTCGCTTCTTGTTGCCTCCAATAACTGCAGGTCTTCGGAAAGAGCCAAGGACCTCGCATTCGTGTACCACAGAAAAGAGGATTCTGCCTTGGGCGAGCCGAGCCCTTACCTGCATCTATGTGAAAGGACTCTGCATTGAGGGCCTTCCGTTGATGTGAGTCACCTAAAGGATATTACATACTATTAAAATAGTCAGGCTCACGAAGGACATAAAAATACGGTCCTGAAATTCACCTGTAGGTCGATTTCACTGATGACGAATGTACCACACTGTCATGCACATCAAGATCATCCTTGCCTCTTCAATATCTGTTTTCGTCTCAACTTCTCGCTAGCTTGTCTGCCTTCTATTACGTTAAAGGATGTTTTGGGTGTGCAAGAAGTCCGCGTTTTTGTGTCCACTACGAGTCTAGTTATAGCAGTGTAGTGAAATCGCCTTACTGAAGAACCTCCGGAGGTGCTGAGTTTTGAGACATACCAGCAGGTTCTAGGTAAGGCTCAGGTTAGACAATGTCTTTAAGTGGAAGGCACTGGCCAGTCGAACACTCTAGATGCGTTACCCCTCTTCTGCAGTTGCCCTTATGATTAGAAAATGTCTAAGATAGACTTGTCTGTGTTGAAATCGTTCAATATAGTAAAACTTAACTAAGCTCGCGGTAGACATAACAGCGCGGACACGAGGTTTACTTGTATGTCAACTTAAACAAGGTATAATGTGCCACAGTGGCTTGAATTTCAAGATGAGTTATTCCTTTTCGAGTTTTATTTCCATCTGACTCTTTTCCACCTTTTGGCTTGCGCTTTTGTGCATCAGAGGATGTTTTTGAGACGCGCAAAAGATCCGCGTTTTTGTGTCCATAGCGAGCCAAGTTAGTCTTTTAATGCAAAAACATCGTGTTTTACAGTCACAAAGTCAACGTGTTGTCATTATTCTCTGTATCTGCATATAGAGACACTACTTGCCTAATCTACCAAAAGATTCTGCACTAAATCTGATCTACTAATATCACAGCAGTCCTAAAATATTTGTAACTTTACTTTGTCTCAACCTGTCTTCTCGCCTCTACCTCCTTGACCTTCCCCTGCGTTTCCTTCTGCCCACACTTTCTCATCTTCGCCAGCTGGCGACTGCCGTTCCATTTGCGGCTCATAAAAAGCTGGACAGGCGAAGATTTATGGATCTCTCTCCCACTGTCAGCTGGCTCCTGCTGTGCTTTGGCAATGCCCACATCGTACTTTCTACGAAGCGTAGGGTTCGAGAGGATCCGATAAGCTTTGGCCTTCGCTGCCCACTCGAGCTTCGCTCTTAGGCTGACTTTTTGATCTGTGCAATTGTGTCTCGCTTCTCCTATTCCACTATCGGGACTGTGGAGCTCTGCTAGATAGTTATTAGAAGACTGTACAGGGGACAGAGTACCAAAAGAGAGTAAGCACGAATGGACAACGGAAAATCTGTACTTACCTTGTCCGAGGAAAGCCTCCTTTATTGCTTCGAAGGAGGCATTGGGATGCTACCGGAGGCCATGGTAGTAATCCCAGGTATAGTTGATATTGAGCACCATGAGGGGTGCCGCTCCATGTAGTGGATTGAGTGCTGGTCCGGTTGGGGGAGTTACAGGTGGTGGAGATGGGGGAGAAGTCTGACGCGGAGGAAGAGAAGTAGGCGGTTGGTCAGAAGGAACAGGTTGCTGGTGAGAAGCAGCAGGTGGTTGGTGAGAAGGACCTTTTGAACCCTCGTCACCACCACTTTGCTTGTCCTCCTCATCCCCGTTGTCGCCCTCTCCACTCTTCGTGGCCTGCTCCTCTTTCTCTCGCTTCTTCTTTTCCTTCTTCTTGTGGATCACTCTCTTTCTAACCTTCTTCTTCTTCTTCGGCTTCTCGTTCTGCTCGTCGTCTTCATCGTCCTCCTCCTTATTATTCTTATCCCTCTTGCACTGCTTGTCCTTCTGCTTCAAATCAGGAAGCCTAACCCTATTGCGTTCCATATAGTCATCGAGCCATACAATGAGCTTTAGTACGAGGTTGCCTTCGGTTAGCTCTGGGGAGGAAGAACGCGCTCGCTCTGGGGCGGGGTTTGTGGGGTTAGTGGGGTTAGTGGACATTTTGTTGGTACGGGAATCAAGGCTCGGAGTGTGAAGCTAGCTGGTGGTGGGTGAGGAGGTCGTTGATTTGGAGTTGTGTTTCATGGGTGTAGATGTGCAAGGTTGGGGAATTTATAGAGGAAGTGCGGCGCTCATGTGTTGACAAGACCTCGCTAATCACAGCGATGGCGGTGTGTTATTGAATGTGTTTGGGTACACTCACACGCGAGGCGACATCCAAGATAAATTTGGCTCACAACTCTCCGCCAAACGCTTATGCAAGTGCACCTGATCTCCTTGATGGCAATCCATATCACAATTATTTACATCTGCAGGAATACATTGCAGAGGATGTCATGCTTTCGCTCTCACTTGACAAATGCGGATGCTAGACATACCTCTTGAATGACCACCAATGGAATAACCTTTCTCCTTTGGTACTGTACCTTCATCACTCCGTCACACTCATGCGTTCTTGCCATTCTTTGCCTTTCACTCCCACCTACGCTCTTGCCGCGGCACATTCTTCGCCTGACAACGAGCCCGATTTTCCTCGACACTCATAGCCCCAGCTCGCTTCCTTTGTGTGGAAGACCGCGCACAACTCAGAGGTTGTTCCGCCTTCCCAACATATCTCTCATCATAATGCCGGCGAATGAATGGGTTCGAGAGAATCTTATACGCCTTCTCTATCTCTTGCCAATCTAACATTGCTCTCAGTCTGATCATCTCGTTCTCAGAGTCGAACTTTTCTTTCCCAGCAGGATAATACGGACTCGAAACAATACCTAGACAGAATGTAAGTTGGTCGAAAGAGCGTGAATAAGGGAAGAGCTTACAATTGGCAGTGAATACTCTTGAAATTGAACTTTGAGTTACGTGGCGCTGTACGCGGAGGTCTTGGTAGTAGTTTAGTTTGTAGTTGATTTCGGGGTTCAGTTGAGGATCTGTTGCCGATCGAGTGTCGTTTGCATATGTGCTTGGTTCATTGACTGAATGGACTGCGGGAAGAGTTTGAGGGTAGGATGGGGCGCTGTCAACAACATATGGAGAGCTTGAGAAGTTCGAAACGAATGGTTTCGTTGACTGAGCAGAAGCTGGCCGAAGAGGCAGGGCAGCCGGTAGTTGAGGAGCCAGAAACCCAGGTGGTAGCACAGAATATTCGATGGCAGGAGGAGAATTGACAGTAAAAGCGGATGGAGAAGTCGCAATAAATCGACGAGAAATTGGTTGATGTTGAGCAACGGCAAATGTTTGAGGCTTTAGAAACTAGGGCAGATGCGATTGTTGGCCATGAAGACGAGGAGCGGTTCGTATACGGCAGCGTGCCAAAAGTCGACTCACTGATCTAACGAATTGATCTTGTGCTTTCATCAGAACCTATGAGATGGTACAGTATCAGAGTTCAAACTCAGGACTTGTATTTAGAACAATATTTTGGAAAGACATACCTCAAGAGGAACCTTGATTCTCGGATGCGTGCCAGCAAAAATTCTATCGCGGAATCTGATGACTTTTTCATACTCAGCAATCTCCAAGAGCTCCTTCTCTACCAGCTCTTTCTCCTTCATGTCGCTGGCCATGATAATGGTTGCTTTGTTGTTGTGGTGGGGAAATGACCTTGGACCTTGGTGGTGTGTGAGTTCGAGATCACGAAAAACACTTCGACTCGACGAGAGCAGCTCGGCCATGCAACCGAGTTAAATGGCGCTAGTGTATAAAGCTCATCCGATAGGCTCGCTTATCCTTGCTTTGAACCTATGGCCACATTGAAAAGTGACAAAATTCCCAAAAATATTCGCTAACATTGTTGGCTGACTACATCTGCCAGAATATTCAAAACAGGAAACTTGAGCCCACTCATATAACGGATGTGATTTGGTACTTATAATATCAAAAAGAAAAGGATTATCTATATAACCAAAAAGAAATGCCAAAAAGATGGTCTTCAAGGCGGGTTGATCCGATTTCGACGGCCGGCCGGGATAGATTAAGGTGTTTCCGTGCTGTGTCTACTGGGAAGCCATTCCTCTTTCTGTAATGCTACTGCTAGACCAATTTGTGAAATAGTACTGCTTATTCTACCATATATACTAGCTTGTAAGTTTAGCCGAGTGCCGAAGGGAGTGGTGAGATATAGACTCCACTTTAGAAGAATCGTTGAGTATTAACCTCCATGGATACGCTGGCTGCTGATCAAATCATACTTTGGGCTAAAGAACAGTATCTGTCACTTTATGAGTTATTATACAAGTTATTTCCTCTTTCGTATTTTCTGACGTCTGATGAATTGAGGTTAGTTATGGCCTTCTGTTGCTAGATTAAAGATTGATGTGCTACCCCTGCCCTCGTTCTTTTCCACCAACCGTTCAATCATGTCCATCGCTCCCCTTACACAACAAACACTCACCACGGCCTTCGCCTTAGTTTTTTCCACGATCAACTTAACACGAAGCGCCTCAAACAAAGTCTCCTCTGTACTCACGTAGAGATCTTTACTAACGTATTCGTTGCAATGTTCCTGTAGCACGACTGGAAATTTCCGATGCGTACAAGTATGCTTCCCAACATTCCACGGAGCCGAAACCAGAACTTGCGAGCCTGGTGCTGGCAGCATAGTAGATCTACACGCCCCAAGGATAAACACAACATCTAAGCCATCAAACATCGACTCGTGGATCTTATCCCAACCTTCCACATCCCCTTCCCAAAAGGCAAGATATCTGATCCCCGAGTAGCGACTCCTACACTTCTCACCCTCGACCTGAACCCTCATCTGTTTCCCAATCTCAATTCGGGGCTCGAAAAGTTGAAGTACCACCAAATCAGTACTCGAACAACAAACCCTCTTCCTCGCCTCCCTCATCCTCGGCTCAGAAAGCGAAAGATGCGCCCCGTTCAACTCGTCCTCCCTTTCCTTCAACCGCCCCACCTCTTCATCCTCGATTTCATGAATCCATTCCTTCACGGAATAGTACGTCTTCGCCAGCACTCGCGCCTCCCTGCAGCTCTGGAACGGCTCCCATGAAGGGCGTCGAGAGGCAGAGATCAGTGACCAGGGTTCGGAGACATAGCCTTCTTCCGAAGTTTCGCCGTAGAACTGTGCATCGAAGATAGACAGTGTGTGGACCTGAGACGGGGAAGGGATCAAGTAGGACCAGATCTGGAGGCGGATCTCGGCTGGGAGGTCGGGGAAGAGGTGGAAGGAAGATGGTTGGTTCATTTCTGCCGTGGTCAAAAGTGAGACCTTTCACGTGAAAAGATAATTGTGCGATAAAATGCGGAGGTTTATCTGTGTGGGGGTGGAATGGTCGTGCTGTTATACTTCTTGTT
This sequence comes from Halenospora varia, assembly GCA_020726485.1. Taxonomy (NCBI): domain Eukaryota; kingdom Fungi; phylum Ascomycota; class Leotiomycetes; order Helotiales; family Solenopeziaceae; genus Halenospora; species Halenospora varia. Next base: position 596,122 of record JAHEWH010000019.1, read on the forward strand.
GGTTATCTAGTGTCGTTGGCAAGGTGGCTGACATCTCTCGGTAGTTCTCAGCCACTGCCGTGCGGAGATAAGTTCTGAGAGCACGTATGCAGTGGGCACACGACTGCGACGCAAGATTCGTCACGATGGAGTTTTTTGGAGTTTTTGATTGCACTATAGGCTCTGGATTAGTAAAATGGCATCCCTATGCGAGCGACCAGGCAAGTGCGGGACATTGAATTGACCCATGGCCGAAAATCTAAGCGAAGGGCAAAGGAGGCCCCCCTTTTGATAGAAGCTCATGGGAAATTCCTTTTAGGAACCTGATAGAGCTTAAACTGTTCGGATTACAAGTTTTAGTGGGGTTATAACAGTTAGTTCCTATTTGTTCTTATTCCCGCATTTCGAATTCCTCCTATTTTATCAAGTCTTGGTTCACAAAGATTTGGCAACACTATCGCTCATAATCAACCACATCTCATTGGCACTGGAAGGATGAACATATTGTTGACACTCTGGACTCGGACACGGACGCAAAAGGGGATAATGCCGATGAGCGATTTGAGGTCTCTTTACGTCCGTATATTCTCACGTGACTGACCTCGACATATCATCCAAGATGTCGATCGGGCTAACTACTCTCCATGACCAGCTTGCTTGTAGAACTGTGTTCCTCCGGAGCCGCTTTCACGCACTAAATTGGCAGTCCACGAAGATGTGTGGAGAAACGATTGATGTCTTGCATATCAAGACTGCGTAGCCTGCATATTTGCTGCACGACATCAACAGCTTTGGATAGATCGCGATAGCGAAAGGCCTAATCCCGGAGAGAGCAAAGCTTAGCCTGAGATCAGTCGAGTGATACAAGAGGATGAAAAATCAACTGCTTCAATAGTAAAAAGACGAAATGTGGTAGATAGTGCATCGAGGTAGAGATGATTGTGTGTCCATGGCAGTCGACCACGGTCGTATGTATTCGTGTCTATAGTGCAATGTAAAGAAGCCATGATAAACTTTTATTTACCTCGACTAGAGGCATGGCAAATTGTTCCAAACTCCGAAAGATGCTCATCAAGTAATCGTCTAGTCTTCCTCTTCACTTTCTCCATCCTCTCCTTGGTTCATGACTGCCTTCTCGATCAACGCCAGTGTAGCTCGTAACGGTAATCCCACAACATTGTCCGCACTTCCCTCGATTCTGTCAACAAGCAAACTCCCCATGCCTTGCAGGCCATAGCCGCCAGCCTTATCCACGCCCTCTCTCGTCTTAACATACGCTTCAATCAACTCATCACTGACATCGCCATCGAAATACACCTTTGTTTCTTCCACTGTCGTCTCGAGGTTATACCCGGGACCCCGTGCATCCTCGCGTGGTGCCAAAGCCGCAACAGCAGTATAGCACTTGTGAACTTTCTGATCCCTCAGCATCTTCAATGTCGCCAAATGATCTGCTTCACTCCTTGGCTTCTCCAGTATCTTTCCAGCGTTCGTCACAATCACGGTATCCGCGGAAAGTACTAGCGAGGGATCTGGTATCGATTTCAGGGAATTTGCGAGGGAGACTTCGTAGACATCTAAGCATTTTTGAATAGCCGTTTGTAGGACGTATTCGAGTGGTCCTAGATCTTCTTTCGAAAGATTCTCGGGTTTGGTGGAAGGTGTAATTTCGATGTTTGGGATACCTAACTAAGGATTTTCAGTACATGGCGGATCTGCAGGAATTTTTAGGAATCAAACTTGGCACTTACTGCAGCAATAATCTGCTTTCTCCTCGGGCTCGCAGACGCAAGAATAACTCTTTTCCCTCTTAATTGGTTTAGGACGGGGATATCGAGAGGAAACGGTCCGCGAGGCAGTGGGTTTTTACCAGCCGGAGGACCATTTCTTGCAGGAAGAGCACCATGCTGAATTGCTTGTGCCTCGTAATGTGGAGGGGCAGCAGCTGGCGTTTCTCCCAGTAATGGTTTTTTGTCCGCCATCTTGTTGATAGCGGTTGACAACGTTCTGAACGATATCGATTGTGGCTGAAATCGCATCCGCGCACGGACCAAAATTTGACAAGGCTGGATTTCTCGGACAAGCCTCGTGCCATCCTGAGCATGTGATTGCACGAAAGTGATACCACCAACCTCTTCAACGCCCAACTCCTGCCATGCCGTGAATTGATGGCTGTTCTAGGTCTATTCGGATCACTGAGTCAGAGAGATCATGTCTACATCACCTGCGCGCGAGGGTTCCGCCAATGCCGGCTCTTCGAATGGGAATCTTGAAGAGAAACCGCGACTTTCAGAGCATGAGAAGAAGGCCAACCATATTGCTTCTGGTATGTTTGCCTTTCTTTCTTCTCCCCTCTATGTCATAGGTCATTGTAGTGCGTACAGATCACTGCTAACGCAGGTTTCAGAGCAGAAGCGACGACAAGCCATCCGCGAAGGCTTCGATCGACTCACCGAGTTAGTACCTGGATTGGAAGGTCAGGGAAGGAGCGAGAGCGTGGTATTGAAAAAGACAGTCGACTACATGCGTGCGCAACTGGAAGAGAGAAGGAAACTCGTGGACAGAGTTGAAGGGCTAGGAGGTCAAGTTGATGAAGGAATGCGTCGTTAGTATTAGACCTGGGTCTATACAGAACGACTCTCGACCAGAAAAACGCCGATACCGTGGAAAAACTCAAAGCCACATAACTTAATTAATGGCTGGACTTGAAGCACCTGGAGTCTAGTTTAGCTGGTAAAGAGCAGCCACAATTAGCATCGAAAGGTAACTTTTGATCTAGGAGAAAAACTGCGAGTTGAAAAGCAGGAACAAGGCTTGTAAGTGGATACAACACTCAAGTTTAGTCAGAGCAGATGAGTCGTATTGGGATTGAGAAGTTCCTCTGAACTTCTTCGAGGCTCTCATGGTCTATAGTACAGATAATGTACATATGTTACATGCCAAACATGCTTTTATACATAAGATGTCGTCAAACCGGTGAGAACTCTTCTCAATGTTTTCGGACTGATTGAGAAGTTCCTTATCCTTTCTTGACTTAGTCTGCCATCCGGCTCCTGATCATCTCCTGATCGTATATCGCTGAGCTTCCTGAAAGTTGTCTCAGCCCCTGTGTCAACAAAAAATGCGTCGTGTTTGTTCGCTTCCTTTCGGTCCATCTCGACTCTCCTGATCTTGTCCAAAGTTCTCAACATCCGGCTGTTATTTATGTCATACCGATAATCAGGAATTCCCGTAAAATCGACATTGACACGTTGGCTTTCTACATTCTTCTCTCCGACAACAACGATTACCCCATATCCCTTGCTTTTAGCCATAGCAAGCTTCTTCTTCAACACACGGGGGCTCGTGTCCAGATCAACCGAGAGTTTGTGCCCACGATTCAGTCCTTCTCCCATTGCGCCTAGGGAGAACCTTTCGTTCTTGCGCCCTGCCTCCTCATATCCGTGAAGCGATCTTATGACTTGTTGCGCATAATCGACAACTTTTTGGGTGTCGTTGACGGTCACTACAAGAACTTGATGTGGATTCAGCCAGAACGGCCATTTTCCATTGAAACGTTCTATCAACAAGGCCATGATACGTTCCACAGAGCCAAGCACGGCGCGATGTACGAGGACAGGTGTAACAGGTCCTTGAACGGCCAAAAGCTCGGGGTCATCGGTTGTTAAACCCTTTTGTTCGAACTCGGGAGCCGGGGCTTGGTACTCTAGTCCAAAACGCTTCGGTAACTGAAAATCAAGTTGTATTGTGGCTGTTTGGTGCTCTTTGCCATCCGAATCTTTGAGGACAATGTCGATTTTTGGGCCATAGAAAGCACCATCACCTTCATTGACAGTCCAGGCTTGCCCGCTGGCATCTAAGGAGTCTCTCAATGCTTCTTCGGCATTCTCCCACTCCTCGATAGTCCCAATGAAATGGTCCTTCGGTCGTGTGGATAAGGCTAATCTGTATGGTCCTAACCCAAGCACTTCATATGCGATACGGACAAAGTCTAGCGTCTTCGAGATTTCTTCGCGAATCTGCGAAGGTCTGCAGAATATGTGCCCATCATCCTGGTGGAATCTCCGCACTCGAGTCAAACCACTCAATGCTCCATGTATTTCGTTTCGATGCAAGGGACTGAAATCGGCATAGCGGATAGGCAGGTCTTTGTAACTTCGTAGCTTCGACGCAAATATCAAACAATGACCAGGACAGTTCATTGGCTTCAAGCCGTATTCTTCATCTTCCCCCTCCTGCCTGCCCTCCTTTTCACCCGTAGCACCACGTCCTGTCACCGAATACATGTCTTCGGCATAATTTTCCCAATGTCCTGACTTCTCCCACAAGGACTTCTTGTAAATCGTCGGGGTAATAACTTCCTGGAATCCAAAATGGTCATATTGAAGTCGCAAGAAGTTCGTTAAATTGTTGAATATTTTAGTACCATTGGGTAGGAAGATGGTTGAGCCAGGGCTGTATATCGAGGAGGTGAAGAGTTCTTGGTCGATTCCAAGTTGTCGGTGATCGGGTGGAGGTGGAAGGACTTTCTCTGACTTCTTTGATTTCTTCTCTAATATCTTCTCAGGATCTGAGTAGAAGCGGACCTTCTTGGGTGTCGACGCCTCACAAACTGAACAGTAGCCATTGCGGGCGACGTTGAGGAATGTTGGAGGCCTGGGAGCACGATGTATTCGTGGAGCTAAATGCAGTGTTCTCAGAGCTCCCGGGGAGCGCATCACGTTGGCGGCAGTCACTCGTAGCTGTTGATGTTGATCTTGAGGTTGCAAAACTCGTCCCGCGCCTCGCGTGAACATCCCTGCATTTTGGGCGACGACCTTGGGAGTGGACGTCATGCAACCAAACACCAAGTCACAGGTTAAGGTCATCTCTTCTGTTTCCATTCCATCTTCCGTTCATATGTCTTCTCAATATTTCCTTCTCACAAAATTTAATCATAATTGTTTTTTGCTTTGGCCGTTCCCCGTCTGTTTACCTAACAACTTTCAAATCAACGCGGCTACGCGCCACCGCACTATTTTAACAATTCTGGAAACAAGTTACCATGCCCTCAGGCAAGTCCAGTCTGCAGCTTGGGGAATCATGGGTGGTCGAGGAGGACGACGAGAGTCCAGATTACTCGCCACGTAAAGAAGAGGCAGATCCAATACGACATTCACCAAGACGAAGAACGAGAGGCAGTTACAGAACTAGCAAGTCACCAGAACCTCAGCTTGTGATGCCATCATTGGATTTGAACTCAATCGACGGCTCCTGGACAGAGAATTCAATCAAAAACTCGAGATACCAGACTGGCAGTCGTTACTCAGAGATCCCTGAGACGCGCAGAAGAGCTCAAGGTAACGGCAGCAGTCCTGAGAAACGAAACAAAACAAGAATCTCCAACGGCCAAAAAACGCTTTCTTCAGCACCTACAAGATCACTCGCCCCCGCTTATGACAATACGACGCCTGTCCAAGATCTATTCAGTCTAGCGGCTACTCACATATCGAGCATGTTGTCGTGGCTACTCGACGTTCTTACTAGTTCGCTACGAATCCTCAAAACCCCGATATCTTACCTCCTCGCACTATGGCTACTCTTTGGGGCAGCAGTCATGGTCAGGAACTTGATTACCACATCTGTATACGCTTCTCTATCGCCGCTATGTCGAATTCCAGGAGCGTCTCTGATCGATTTGCCATTCTGCCAGGTGCCTTCTGGGAATGGCAACAGTCCACCGCCTCCGGTTGAATTCGATCAACTAATGACCGTGCAATCAAATTTTGAGCAGGTTTTGGAAGAAAGTGCAGGTGGCGCTTCACTTCCACTAGACATGAAGAGAGGAGAGGCTTCTATTCGTGATCTGCGTCAGCTTGTCCGATATAGTCATTTACAGTCCAGGTAAGCGTTCAAACCCATTAAATACATTTCCTAGTCGATGGGTCCATGATTCACGAAAGGTTCAAGCAGATCCTTCCCACGTTATTGTGCCTAAGTCAGGCACGTGCTTGCCATGTGCCCAGCCGATCTTCATCCTAGTATTGTTACTTGAGAATTTCACTAACGATTTTCAGAGATGAACTTGTCCTCGAGTTCGATGGCTTCATCGAAACCGCACGAATTGCGTCCTATGATCTGCAAAAGTTCAATAGTCATGTTGGTCGAGCCGTCGACAATGTCATTTCTACTACTCGATGGACTAGTCGAGTACTAGATGGGATTCAAGAGCAAGGGGCAAGTCGTGGAGCTATTGCGCACTTCATCCATGAGACCATAATTGCTCCATTTCAGCCAACAAAATTTACGGAAAAGATTCTCCTAGATGTAAGTCAAACCCCTCGCTGACACTTTATGTTCATTGCGGAATCTGCTCGTTGAGTTTAGGATTTCTTCTTGCTCAAATATGTCTATTTTCCCTCTCCAATGATCAAATTGAATGTGAGGATAGAGGATATCATATTGACTTATATTACTTTAGACCTACATTCAGCACACTCGAAATGTTGAAGAACAAATATTTCGACTGATCGATGAGGCCCAATCCCTTCTCATGATTTTAAACAACTTAGAAGACCGACTGGATGTGATCAATGGCGTGGCAACCCGCGAAGATACTCGTGCCCAGGCAGAAAAGGAAGAGATTTTAGCTACGTTGTGGGCTAAACTTGGTGGGCATAAGAGCAAAATCAATAAGACGGATCGACAACTAATGCTTTTAAAACAACTCGGAACCTACCGAAAGAAAGCTTATGCTCACGTTTCTGGGACCGTCATTCGACTCCAAGCTATGGGCGCGGGGCTCGAAGACTTGCGCGAGCGTGTTGGTTCCCCAGAATTACTTCGAGATGTTGCAGATGTTCCCCTCTCCGTGCACATCGAGAACATTCAAAGAGGTGTAGAAAGATTGGAAGAACAGAGACAGAATGTTCGCAAGCTGGAGAACGAGAACATTAGGCAAACTTTGGAGCGTGGTCAACTTGATGGCACATTGATTGATGCTTAAGGTGGTTCGACTTTTTTTCAGATAGGGCATAGGTTTGTGCCTAGTCACCGGCCGGTAAGGTTGGCGCGAAGCTATACTTTGTTTGGTTTTGACAGCTGTCAGGAGTTTTGGCGTTTTTGGCGATGACGCGAAGCGCACCTAACTAAATGATACCCCACATTGTCTTTCAATTTCCCCATGATCTTGGTTGTTTTGAGTTTTGATGCTTTTCCTTGCGGAAATATGTAAAATATTTGTCTTTGTTTTTCACCTGTGCTGTATATGATTCATCTATACCTTTTAATCATACTCTAATAAACATTAGTCCGCTTCGATCTCAACCATCACAGCGAATCACACTACTGGATTCACACGGTTTTGATCTCTAGTCACTGCCAAAGATATTGTGCTACACAAAACATTACGAGGGTCACGGCTTCCACCTCAAACCTACAACATATCACTTGCTACTCTATCAGAAAATATTTAGGCCACCTTGAAACACATATCCAAAATCGTGGACTTCTCGTCTTCTACACCGCATAGCGTCGCTTCTCCATAATCTATGCTTATCAATCACCATGACATCTTATATCATTGGCAATCCTTCAGCGAATCCTGGCAACCTGCAAGAAAATACTCGACTTTGGCCGCCTCGACCCTCAGCAGTGCCGATCGCACACGCCTTGAAGCTGGGCTCAAAGGGTGGAAAATCAAAATGGCGAAATATTGCTGTTCTTCCTGAGCTGAAGGCGTGCATGGAGGATATTATAGTACACTCGAATGGAGATATTGAGTTGCGCGATCTGACCATTCGAGAACGTTTTCTGAAGGAGTGTCTTTGCAGAACACGAAAGCGCGAGAGTTTCAAGAAGTTAATATCTCGCAATAAGAATAACTTGTACCATCCTCCGGCAATGGATGATGGACAAAAGCTGCTCCACAGAAAAGCAAAATTTCGCTGGTCTGAGATTCAAAAGCCTTGTGCTCGACCGTTACTTAATGTTGTAGAGAAATTTGATAACATCAGAAGCGATTATCAAAAGGAGATGTGGCATAGAGATCATAGGGCTACTCTTCATTTCCCAGAAGCAATTGTCGATAGAGACGATATTGCTTGGGGACCGACATTCAGAATCCTTGGACAAACGGCAGACAAGTGGCTCGAACATTCAGAGTTATGGTTACCAAGAAATCACAAAAGTCTAACAAATTACCTTACCTTGACACATCGTTCTGGTGGCAGATTGGTCGTCAAACCAGACCAAACGGTAAATGTCCTGCAAAATCATTTTTGCAGTGGGCGGCGAATATGGATCACTTGCTTCAAGGACGATCTGATGGAAATCGATACATATGCCATGGAAGATCTCGAGAATTTTCGGTCTCTATTTAATAGCACTGGAGATGATATTCTTATCCGCAAAATCTGTGAAGGGAAGGGAATCAGTCGCAACGACAGTATCATGCTTAAGGCTCGTAACATCGGACAAATTATCAAGCCATTGATCAGGGAATCAGTACAAGAGTCTGAGAACGAAGCACTACGAGTGGAAGAAAGTTGGAAAAGACTTATAATGGGCTTACCTGTGGATGTTGCCCCTTCAGGACCTGATGAGAAAGGGGTGGACGAAACTGAGCAGAAACCTGAACATATCCAAGAAATGCTATTAGAGGTGGGCTCATGGCCGAAAGTCCTCCTGAGGAGCTGTTTCAGTGACGGTCCGTCACCACCTCCGCCGACAGACAACACAAATACCCAGAAAAGCAATCTGAAACCCCAGCCGTCATCTGAAGAACCCGAATTCGAGAAGCTACCTCCATATCCTGCTAATCAGGCCAAAGAGACGAGCAATGGAGTCATTAAAGAGGCTGTTGGTATCTGCCCAGAAATGCCATGGCTTCCAGATATCTCACAACACCACCAAATCATGGAGGCTCTCCAGGAAAGATTGTCAGAGCGCGAATCGGCGGTCATCCATGCCGAGTATGTCCCGTTCCTCATGAGTAAAGAACGAACGATTAGAAAGGCAATTCGAAAACATATTCGAAAGGGAAAGAAGCCGATCCCATCAGAATCCGAAGACAAAGGCACTGAGAAGCAAGAGCCCGAAGATTTCCGTCGCAAACCTTTCCATATTATTTGCCGCACTTGCCTCACGCCTAGTTCTACCAGTACACACTCTCCTGAATGTACAAATTCACCTATGGAGGTTGCACATCTTCTCATAATGCCAGCTCCCACTCCTCCACCAGGCCGAACAGCCGTCAGAAGCCCAACTACGACCCGCAAGTATTCTTCTGATCGAACCCCGGCCTCGTCTCAGTTCCAAAACATCCTGGAACAGATTGTCAAAGAGCTTGATGAATACCATGCATTCCAGCTCATGGAAAGAGTTCAGAGACACGTCGGTGTGTTATTTGCTGGAAGCTCTACTCACCAGCGAGCTCCAACCGCTCTTACAACAGTGCATGATACTTGGACTAACCAACTTCAGGAAGTCAGAGATGCCAGAGCTCTGCGGGAACTCAGGCAACACATTGGAGATCATGACGCCAAGAGACTACAAGAATTGACGCCATTTATCAAAAGTCATGGATCACTGATAACGAAATATCCCGATATGCCCTGGCGTGAGGCTTTCGCACTTCATTATTGCGGCGACGAATCCAAACTGGACCATATTTTGCACCACATAGGAGAAACAGAATCCTTGTACCAGGGTGCCCATGGACAGCAAGATGGAGAGCAACCTAAAGCAAACACATTTAACAAGCTTTCTGTGGACGAGCCTGAGTTATTACATACAAAAGAGGATGAGATAATCTGTGAAGCCATGCGGCTTGAAGAGGAGCAAATGGCGGCGTCAGGGTCTCTCGATTCTCGCAAAACTTTATTGTCCCGAGATTCTGGTTATAGATCTTGTAGCCCTCCGACTGACCATAGCAGATTGAGCGAGAAGTCTAGTTAACGGGATTGCAGTTTGAATGAGGCAACAGTGAGGGGATAATATGGAGTAATTTTGGGGATATAGGCGGTTTTGCATACAAACTTGGAGTTGGCTTGAGATAGAGTGATTTAGGTTGGGGTTCTAGATTCGAAATATTGTCACAATGCTGCTGCAGTACAGCCAGTGTTTTCCAATACTCGTTTCTACTCCGTTTTGTTGGGTATATATATTTGGGCGAGTTTATAGGTAATCATTTCTGCTACCACAGTACCCGAATATGACTGATACGTCAAATAAAGCTACGCTTGCAAATCTCAGACTCTAGAAGAGGCATGCTGGAACTTTTACCACGTCATAAATGAAGTCTTAGTACCTATTCCCGGGCCTTATACGAGAGCGGATCGTGAATTCGGCAACAGGATCTTACCTGCAAAGGGCAGGCGTACCCTGAGCCTACAGAACTACATATTAAAATCTTTTTGCTTAGAAAACCAAATCCAGTTTAATCCTTCATAGCTAAGACTAAGAACCTCTATCCACAACTCCTTCTTTCGCCACGCTCTGCATTCTACTCCAGTCACACGCAAGTCCTCCGCTCACAACTTTCGAGGTAGCTGTTACAGCTTCACAATATTTCCATCTACTTATAAACCTCCGCCCAAGTCGAACCCTCTATCCAATTCACAACCGAGAGAAATGGACCCAGTCACATCTCAGTCTCACGGCCAATCTCCACATGCGGCGATACCTCTATCCACCCAGAGTGCCTTTGAAATTAAGCCTCAAAGCACGCTACTCTCTGAGCCACCTCAGTACCAACCGTCAGTCTCTCAACTTGACGTTCTTAGAATTATTCGGACACAATACCGGCAACTTTGGCTGCAAAAATGGAAATTCCACTCCTTTTCTCGACTTCCTCCAGAAATTCGCTTTATGATTTGGGAACAGTGCTGGACCTCCAAATACAAGCAATCACCTCTCAGTTGCCACACCATTTCAAAGTTCGGCAGCAAAACTACATTCGCTATTTCCAAATCTGAAGTCCACTCGACTTTCCAGAATTCAGAGTCTTCAAGGCCTGTTTGGAATCGCGGCATACTTTCCTTCGAATTTACGTCAAGGATTTCCTTGATGAAGTTCAAAGTGTGGCCATCGCCCAAAACTCTCCAGAATTCAGGAATCATAGAATACAGCGACGTGTGTGGCATGCACAACCGCCGAAACTGCAACTCCACAGAAACGGCAAATATGAGCATCATTATTCATTCAGTAGACAACAATTGGCCAAGATTATACCTTGAGGTGGCGAAGAAGCAAAGAATGAAGAGAAGCCACTTTTTCTGGGAGAAAATCATCGTTCCAGAATATCCCACCAATAAGTTGGAAAGATTGCGGCAAAAGTTCCTGGTGTATTGCTATGTGATGGCTATAGTGACAGTCGTGATTGGGACCCTGTTCTTGGTGTTTCATCCAGTTCGCTTGATGCTTATGCCTTAAGGTACTTTTGGCTTTTGGGCTTACATAGTCTATTCTGTTCCGGTCCTTCTTTGCTATTTTTACGCGATCATGGGCGTCCCACTCCGCCTCCTCAGCCTTACTCCTGGCTCTGTCCGAAACGACTACAAGCAGGGTGTGTCATTTATAAAACGAACAATTTCTAAGTGTTCGATGATAGCAACAAGACATAATGATCTCGGAATTTCGGCATTGCTCTTGAGAGTACTCAGTCAACCTTTGAGGACCCAGTTCTACTTTGCCCTGCCATTGACTACTGTCCTACTGGTAGGACTCCTCCTAAAACTGGAGGAACAAAGTTACGGTCTGCCGAGAGATACGACGATGTACTTAATCAAGTGTATCACTTTTCTTCTGGAGATTCATTTGCCTAGTAGTCAGGTATGAGTATTGGCGGATTCTGGGTTATGCAACAGCGACGTTCTTGGTACTGTGGTTTACAATCAGACTTGACTCATCTCCAATTCCGGCTACTCGGGTTATGCACGCTGCAAAATATTGTCTTGACCTAGGATAAAATCTGGTCCTATGCATTCAGTACTTGGGCGCTCTGGGGCACAGCCAGGGACTTCAGCCAACCTTCAGTAGCTTGAATAAGGGAAAAATTCAATAGGAAATTAAGAAATTACTAGTGGTGGGGAGGGGCGGGGATCAATACTATTGTCGTAACCATGGAGGAGCTGGATTCTTGATCGAATATGAGCAATGGGATACGAAGGGGCGGACGAAAACCAAAGTGACGACCCAGATCAGAGCCGAGAAAAGGGAGTCACATTTCAATAGACCACTTGATTGTTTTCGGAAGAAACACCATGCATGCCTCGCCAATATCGATGATTCTCTACTCCATTAACACCTCAACACCAAACGCTGACAATGATATCCAAGTCCTGCGATACTCCATCACGACCTTGAGTGAGCCCATTCAGCCGCAATTACCAAAATTATGTCCCCTGTCCACTTCGCTATCCTTCCTCAATCTACTGCATTGTCGTTGACGTTTCTCATAGGCTGGTCAAGATGTGTATCTTTTTCTCCCCTGAGCTCCCATACTCATTCGTCAATTACCTAAATCCAACCAACAAACTCGCCACAAATCCCCAACAGAATCTGCAGTATCGCCCATGGATTTCGAAAAAATCCCACTAACGTAGGTTTTGACGCAAAAACATAAAATCATAACAGTGCCAGGCAAATAACAGCGAAAAGAATATGACAGGGCATAGCTTCAGGAATACCACCACTCGGCCTCTTGTTGGGATTATTGGCGAGAGAATTTCGCGAATAATCGATTTCAGGTCTTTCTTCTTGGGTTCGTTGTATAGCATGCGGTAAGCAAGATCCCACCAGTTCCGATCTGTTTCCATGACCTTCAGATCCTCATGGTCTGATCTCAGCCAAAGTTCAGGAAGCTTCGCATAGTATATCTCTCGAGGCATATATGCGAAGACGCCCATCCGATTGCATTCGATTTGTCTTCGGCTAACGCCGATCAGATCGTCAATGAAGCCCAGACGAAACATTCTAACAAATTCTCGGCGAGATTCTGCGCAAGTACGAAAAGAACGAAAGAGCTTCTCCTTTAGTGGCTGTCTTGTTTCAAGACAGCTTACACCAATTCTGCCAAGGAGTGAGAATGTCGGGATGCTGGCATGCTGTCCATTGCGATCGTGTTCTGGCCAACAATACTCCCAAATCTGTCTTCGAATCTCGTAAGGGAGGTAAGGGAAGAGTGCAAATCCTGGTCGCTTGTCTAAAATCGATTTTGCTTGCTGAAGGGACATCTGTTCTGCGGCATCGACAGGAACAGGAGTTGGGACTGGACCACAAGTTCTATGCAAAACAACTCGACCATCTCGTACTCGTGCCATTTTGTTCCGGAAAAAGATTTTTCGCACTTCTTGTTCTGAGCTTTTGCGAAGTTAGCGCTGAAGTTTTTCCGATTGAGGATGGGAGATTACCCTGACGTTGAAGATGCCGGTAGCAACGAAAGTGTTCAAGACTTGATGGAGACTTACTCAATTTCTAGGATGGTAGCTATAGCCATGAGGTTTAAGCAATGTCTTTATAATTGCGCCATGCTGGTGGTGCGCGGGGTTGAGCGCAGTCTTATACAGCCATTCGTCGAGTCAATTTTCGAAACCGATTTTTGATAATCCATTTTCGGAATCGGAACAATTCAATAGCGTATCTCCTATCCGTTCCAAAATCTCTTATCGACAGGGTGTTGAGTGAATTTCCATCCGATAGCGAGGAAGTGTTACTCGAGAACGAAGATGAAGTTATCGGACGAGGCGGGTTCACCTTCGGAGTTATTCTGATTGGAATAGAAGATACATTGCTACACTATGCAATGCGTGACTGCTTCTCTAGAAAATGAGATTTTTCATTTGAAGAACCTTAAATGCTGTTCTATCGAGTTTCGGTACCTCAAATTCCCTCGTACCTGTGTGTGATTAGAAGTTTAGATCGTGCGTGGAATCTCATGTACTTTCTAACATAGCTATGCATAGCGAGTTGCCTAATAATCAGATGAGAAGGGAATAGAATCATTCAAAGTGGTGTATGCATTCAACAGTATAGCGTTGAACAATAACCACAAAGTCCACTTTACGGGAGTCAAAGTATATTCAAGCCCAAACCTCGGTCTCCACCACCCCTCCTCCAACTGAGTGACGGGTTCATAATTTATTCAAATGGCACTTCACGTATTCGCCATTCCAAGAACACATGGAAGAGGGTGAGGTTGATTTCTCGCTTAAAAAGGAGATGCCAAGACTCGTGAAGAGCACAGCAGCGAATTCCAGCTGTATCGTATTCAAGGGGAACAGATAGAACAATGAAGTAGGTATGGATGAATAAAATCTAAATGCTTGTTATTTGGTATAGTCTATTTGCAATCTATGTTTAGAAAAGGGAGTTAAGTAACGCTATTGACCTAGAAATGCACCATTCGCTCCTTCACAATCGTTATCAGATACTGTGGAATGTGGCAGATTTCAAGGAACTATCACTGCCAAAACCAAAGGATTAAAGCATGAAATCCGATCAGAGAAGTCCATTCACTGTTGACTAAGCCCATTCCCATCCTCGTGACAGAAACCAGTTGATAAATCGTCTCTTATCACGGTTGCTAAAGCATTCTCCTCGAATTAATTGAGCAGGCAGAAGTTCGGGAAGATCCCAATTGTACGGAGACTGCGGGCTCTCTCGTCTAAAGCCATCTCTCTCCTTTGCCAGTTCCTGCTTTATATGTCGGATTTTCTCAAGCAGGTCGGCATCTGTAATGTTGGAGGTGTCGAGACGAAGTGCCTTTGGCGAACGAACACCTTGACGGACGGGCTTAGGTTCATGATTCCCATAGTCTTCCATGTAATCATCGTCTTCTCCAGAATAACACAAAACCTTCTTGACTCCCTTGAAGTGCATGATATAATGGAGAAACCTGGCATTTTGTACGTCAAAGGTTTGGCTTCCGATGATGGCGTTTGCATTTAGCGCCAGGGTCTGCAACCCATGTCTCAGAACTGGATTGAAGGCGATCTCCATAACATCACTGAAAGAATCCCAGTCAGATGTGATTCCGTGCGAGATCATGTGGGTATTCGTAGTGAAATTCATGTAAGATGCAAACATCGGAATCCAGGCTTCTCGCTTTCTTCGTTGTTGTCGTTACCATCGCCGTCGCTAATCCCATCTTGGTCTTCGTCTTTGTTCTCATCTCCATGATGCTCCGTAAACAAGTCTACAAACTCAAAGTGTTTGAGTCCTTCACGAGACTCGTGGCATGCTTGCATGATAGCTGATTGTAAAGCATCCGTGAAGAGTCTGCCATTCTTGGGATTTCTGTGAAGCTCAATTACTCGTGCACCTGGCATCGCGGCGCGCCAGATCATGAGACGGAGCTCAACTGGTAATTCGGGGAATTTCGGGAATTTGGTGGCTGGAACCACGTTCCTCTTTTGCATCGCGAAACGTTGGCCGGCCTTGCGTCGCCACTCCTTGATTGTTGCTGAGATAGGCATGCTGAAGTCTGGAAAATTTGGTGATAATTGACTGTAGAAGACTCTGAATCTTTCTGTAGTGATTGGTGGGCTTTGTGCACTTTGGGTAGTTGCAGAGATGATGTTGTGGAAAGAAAGTGTAGGAGATAAGACCCAGGCTGGGTATTTATACTGCAGCGCGGGGTTGAATAGCGTGCGAGGTCAGGAAGAGCATGAATCCAGAAAAGGCGCGAGATTGCGGGAAATCTTGAGGATATAGAAAAACACGGGGGAACAGCACAACCTAAGGAGGTTCAACCACACGTGGGAGGAGAACAATTCGAGATAAGGAAACATCGGATGATAATTCTTAACAATGGCAAACCTATTTTGGGTCTTCAAAGAATACTGGCAGGAAGTCGTGCCATGTTGTGATTAGGAAGGAATTTTACAAATCAAAAATTCAGTCTGTGGTCCACAGACATCTCGCTGGGACATCTTCATTTCTCTAACAATCGTATCCTTCCCAAGAGTAGCAAGACCCATCAGATTCTTCAGGCCCATCGGATTCCTCCTGGTCACTGGAAGTACAATCTGACTCCACATAATCAGATTTATCAGCCCTAGTAGCAGTGCAAGCTCCCGTACCAAGCCTACGCCAATCAGTTCGTCTTCCCAATTGTCCAACACTCGCAGGTTTCAAATCATTATACTTCAAGACTGCGACTAACTTCTTGTCCTTCTCCTTGTACATATGATAATGTTGTCGGTGGCGTTGCGCTGCAATATCGAGTTCCTGTTGTAGTTGGAAATTCTTGTCGAAGTGAGGATAACCAGGAAGTTCGGCAATCGACATGCCAGCTTTCACTTCCCCCAGTCCAGGAATTGTGATGAGCGGAGGTTCAACAGGTGCGCCGTGGCGATACATCGGAACTATAGGGACCTTAGGACGTTCCATTGGCTTGAGACCCAACATCTTTCTATGCAACTTCCCCACTCTATCTCCAAAGCGATCGTAATAGCAACAAGGGTCGTCAAACACAAAGTATATCTCGTCGAGGTTTGTCATATTGAAAATGCGGTCCGCGATGTCTTCCTCTATGGCATACTCCCCAGTGAAAGCCAGCCAATGAATCTTCTGGGCCATTGCGCGCTGGGCGTTGAGAGCGTAAAGGAACTCGTTCAATTTCGTTGGCTGTGGTTCCGGCATGTCGTCGTTCTCGAAGTGAAAGGCCCCAAAATACATCATATCTTTATCGCTCTTGAAATAGGTTCGGAAGATTGTGACGATAGGTCTCGAGTGTGGTTTGGAAAGAGCTGGTTCCCCAATTGTTGCGGCCATACTCTTTTCCAAGCTTTCACCAGGAGACACAAGGACTGGGACTAGTAAGAGCTCATAAATCTTCAAGGCTTCGATACGTGAGTCGTGGCAAGTCCGCAGAAGAGGCGGAATTGGCAGGTCAATGAAGTATCGTTGATTTACTCGACTCCATCGTATCTCGATGATGCGTTCGTCTTCACCTTCCGCCGCTATTTTCCAGATTTTTTGCCTCAACTCAAGAGGAAGCCCACAGAACGTTGGAGGGTTGTGGGAGATCAAAGTATCAGAACCCGAATTATTCGCCGCTCCATCTGCGTCCTCGACACTCAGATTCTCTGTCGATGGGGATGGACTCGCCGCTCTAGCACATGGCCCATTCCGAGAGAGGTCTATTCTTGAGGTGTCTTGTTCTTGCGTTGCAAGATTACCGTGATCATCCTCCGTAGCATAACAACGCTTTTTAGGATGCTGTTGCTCGTCTTCTTGTGACTTGTCACTGTCGCAGTGCAGTTCGGCGAACGTGCGTTTTGGCGACCCAGGATATTTAGTTGGATTTGCCGGCATCCTATCTTTAGTTAGTTATACGTCTGAGGATTTTCGGAACGAGTGACTAACAGTACCAAGCTATTGCGTTTGGGTTGTGCCATTTTATTGTTGTTTATAGAATTTGTAAATTTTGCTTTTCGGCTTCATTTTCTAGATGGTACTGTAAACAAAGCGAAAGCGATGTGAACCGAGCTATCACACAGCAATGGTGAATGCCACTAGCAACCACTCAATAGTGCCTTAGAACAAACAATCGATATGATTCAATAGGCTCAGTAGGCTCAATAGCACTTTTGTCTCCCGACTTCTATGTACTTGCGAAATGAAACAACCTCGAATTGAAAGGCACCTCCGTGACGAGAAGCAGGTGGCTATAAATTTTGACGAGATCACCTTTGCCGCCGTGAAGTACATAGAATCTTCTAGATAAACTCACGCACTCATGAATCGGGAATATAAGACTATTGTACGAATATTCCCGACTCTTGCAGCTTCGAACATTTTGCTCTAAAACGGCTTCTAGACTTCTCGAAGTGTGGAAGTATGGTAGGGCATAAATCGAATGCAAAGAGTAGATAATTCAACATCTCCTTCCTATTTCCCGTCAATATGAGATCGCTCGATGTCAAAAAAAAATGTATGGTATATATTAAGAAATGGAACCGAGAACTATATCTTTTCACACTCGACATCTTAAGGGGCCTTTAGACTTGAAGGTCCACTATCTAAAAATCCACCAAGCTCATTGGTCTGTCCAGACCGATATATCTGATTTATCAGAGACCATTCGTGCAGCTGATACTCGTGTGTGAGGTACGAAGGAGTTATATTTTCGTACTCTTGACGGCGTGATATAGATTATGAGTATTCTCTATACCATTTCTAGCAAAGCGTGACTAGATTCAGTCCTTCGAAAAGTGTACAGCACTTTGAGAAGTATTCCCATCAGAGGAAGAAATCTGGATATTATCCGGGAAATCTACATCCTTCTTCTTAGAATCTGATATACTGATACACAATTTAGCCTTCGAATTCTAGAGAACATAAGAAATCCATGGATCACCATCTTCTATGAGACTTATAGGCATGGTCTCAAAATTTCGCATCCTCCTGCTTTAAGGTTTGCTCCTGCTGTTTCACAAGATCTAGGGGTCGAGCTGTTTGTCTATTGCTTGCTCGGGTACAAGCTGTTGTTCTGGTCGAGGACGAATAATGAGAAGGTCATGATGATCCATTGCGCAGGGAGCTTTCGTGAAGTCGGCTGGAGACGACTGTTGTTTATTGTTCATCTTTCCTCCTCATCCAAACCTTAAGATGAAAAGTGGGCGAGGTTGCAAAATTAAAGTTTCACGAATCGGACGCCTCTCCACAAAAAGCTTCACTCCCGTTATCTGATCCCTGCCGATAATTCAGGGACCGAGTGTTCTTCCCGTCCGAGCTCAGATGTCTCTCCTACACGAGATACAAACAAATAATCCCGCATCTGCCTCTTCTTCCTCCCACAACGCCTTGGTGCTTTTCTCTCGATTACTCTCTTTTCATGCAAATTTTACTGTGCTATTGATTATCAAAGGAATACCAATTGATATTTACGCAACGCGACTAGGCCAAGATGCACGCGTCAAGCTTTCACAAGAGCTTGATCGCTGCCGCTGCTTTGTTTCATGGCATCTCGGCGTCTGCGGTTCCTGTCATTGCTCGAGCCGGTGAGTAACTTCAGCGGTCATCTCACTAAGATACGGCGTCTAACTGCTTTTCATAGTGACTGAGTCTGCTCTCGATCCTTGGGTCTCCGTCGATGCTAGCGGAGTTCCAGTAGCCACCATTACTCCTGTTCTTACGACTGTTAATGGCGTAGCGACAACAATCAGCGCTGCTCCTGCAAGTTTGACAGCTACAACCACGAGTCAGACAGACAAAAAATCGACAGCTTCAGCGGGCGCTGAACCTACTGCGACTGGCGGGGGATCATTCCTTGCCTGCCACAATACCGATGGTGCTTTCGCACCGTTCTGCAAACCGGATAATGGATCAGACGTATATGTTGGGGAAACATACTATGGTACGTTGGCAAACGAAATCCGGGCTACAGTACAACAATTGATTGTTTCTAGTTACCTGGGATACCAGTTTCCTAGCCACGACGAACGCTAGCGTAGCTCTCCTCGTAAACTTTGTCAACCAAACAGGAGGTATTCAAGCTTTCCAATCACCAAGCACACCCAATGCATACGGTTTCTTCTCATGGACGATCAATAAGGATTGGCTCAAAGGCCTCTCCTCGAATAACGTTACCCTCATCTTCGCCCCACTGAACCCTCTCGCCAACGAACCCAAAACCTACACAGGTCCAACTCTCCGAGTAACCAACAAACCCAGCGAATACTACCGCCAAGAGCCCACAAAAGCCCCAAGGGACAAGATCTCTACATCGCGCTTCCAACAGTTTTTGGGTTTATCCTTCTCTGTATTGTGGGAGGATTCTTCCTCAACCGCAAGCATAGAAAGATAGGTCTTGGAAATGTTATGGGACGAAGAAAGGGATATGGCGTAGGAAAATCCCGGACACAGAGATTGGGACTAGGAAAAAAGAAGGGAGGAGCGATTAGGCTTCAAGAGCAAGCTCTACCACACCCCGATCAATACCGAGATGCGCCTACGGAGAATGGAGATAGGCAAAGATTCCATGCACGAGCAGATTCGGATGATCTAGGTAGCTTGGCTGGCACGCCTAGGGAGGAGAGGACGAACTACTTCAGAGATGAGCTGAACAGGCAGGACCAAGCTAGACGATGATATTCTTGCCGAAATATTTAGTATCGGATTTTGTAAATCACATTTGGGTTGCATATAGCTGGAGCGTTGCTGCTTGGAGCGTGTATAAACAGTGCTACTGAAATGGCTAGGTAATCTCGTATCACAAGCTCCCGCAAAGGAAACTTCTGGGAAGCGCCTCGACTTTCTCCATCTGATTGAGGTGTTCTTACCAGTACTTTGGTAAGTCCACTTGACATTTGATGTGTGTTTTTTTGGAACCCAATGTGCCAGAGCATGCATCTATGCTAATTATCCCAACCACTCTCCATCCCCGCTCCCCATTCCCCACAACCCCTCAATTCGGCTTCCTCCACTTCGTCCACCGATGCAGTTTCTCCTCCAACCCAGCATCAGGCCCCATATGTCCCTCCCTCCAACAACTAGCACAGTACAAATCGCCCTCACACCCCACACACCTAATCGTCGCATCATCCTGACATATCACACACCAGCTCTCTATCTCCTCATCTGTGATCCCCTTTCTCCATCCTTCCTTCACTGACTTGTCGATAGGCTTCGAGGTTGGAGCTGAGGGAAGACCTAAAGCGTCAACGCCCTTTTTCATAGTAGATTTACCGAGACCAGAGAGAGCGGCCATCCGGGCAGCGATGTCGGATTTGAAATCGAGTGATTTGCGGGTTGGTTCTGGGGGTGGGGAGGGGAGTTGTGTGGGCGCTGAGGGGAGGGAGAATTCGCCATCGTCGTTGGCTTCGTCTTTTGCTGATGTAGGTGGGGCCTTTTCATCCTCTTCCTCTGGATCCGGCTGTGAGGCTCTCAACAGAGCAGCTTCATCCATAAACTTAGCAATGACATCTTGAACCTCATTCGATTCATCTTCCAATCCTTTCTCTTTGCCCGCTGCACCTGGTGTTGATTTTCGTTCTTCGTGCGTGTGACTTATGTCGTCGACAAACACAGACATGTCCAAATCCTTCGTCAAATACCCCTTCCCATCGACCCTCTTCTCTCTTTCATTTTTTCCATCCCCTAAAGCATTTGGATCATCGAGTTTCTCTCCAGGTCTCGAAGCCTCACTCCCCACCAAACCCCTCGCCTCATCCAATAATCCTCTGACATCCTCACCATCCTCGGGTTTCAAATCCCATTCCTCGCCTCCAAGATCAGCAAGTAGCTCATCCAACGTCTTATCATCCAGGTCTTGGATATTTTTTATAGGATCTGGCTCATCTTCATCCAACGCTACGGTTGTGGCCACAGGCGGCCTCGTCTGTTTTGGCGCGGGTGAAGAAGCAGGTGACGGACTTGCGCTTGTTCCATTTCTGAGACTTTTTAATCGTGCAGAGAGATCGATTTCTGGCGTTGATTCTCTGTGTGTAGATTTCGGTATTGATGGTCTGTAAGATTGTGAGTACTGGCACGTGGTGGGGTAAGAATGTGGGGCAAGATTCACGTTTGAGAGTCGAGATTTATGCTTGATTTTTTAAGTGCGTTTAAGCGGTCCAAGAGGGTTTGGTCGAAGGATGATGGTGAAGCCATCTTGAGACCTCGTATGGGTGTGAAAGGGAATGAGACTCAAGCAGGGTGAGTGTTTTGAGATGTTACGGAAGCTATGAGCTCACTAGCGTGGAGTTTATGCGAGGCTGAAATTCCGCCTCGCAATAGTCACCAGACAATTCTTCTATTCACTCTCGTAATTGATCAAAGACGGACAAACGGTCATAGAGGATTTAGGTAGATTCGTAAGCTCGGTGAATCATAAAGTTCCATTTCATCTGGAGGCGGAACAGGAGTTCTTTCTCACCAAGGCAAGCTTGGCATCCAGGTAACCAAAATTGCACTGCTTGTTTTAACCTCGCTATCAACTTTCCATAAGGGAGAGCTGTCAGCACTCTCAGTCTCGACACCTTTTCTTTTGGCGAGCTCTGGCGACTTCCTATAGCTTAGAATATTAGCTTCAGCTCAAATTATTATATCATTAATCTTAAGTAAATGCAGAGTCGTTCAGAGAGAAGATTGTTATTCATCACAACTGAGTGCTGTGTCCGTGGCATCCTCCCGCGGCAAGCCGCGATCCGCCAGAGTAGCACTGCTGCAAAGAAATCTGTGGCACCATTTCGCAGTGGTCAGACCGCGATAGCCAGAGATCTTTTGCCAGTATCAGACTAAGGATGACGATACTATGGTTTTCATCATGTTGACTTGGGGAACGAAAAGAAAAGGAAATCAAACGTACCTGAAAGGTCTTCTCTCGTCGAGAATTCTAGTTCCATAGCATCATCTTCGTAGTATAAGAGGTGTCATTTAGGAATTTCCTCCCTTGAGCTCAGTCTTTATGCTTAAATCTCCAAGTTTCCTTCGAAGCTCAATCATCATCGTACGAGATCTTTCTCCTCTGTGTTGGCCTACTAGATGCCGATGCTCCAGCACTATCCACCTCGTCATAATCCAGATTTCCCAAACCAGTTTCTACGACATCCCAAGTGCGCTTCCTCAAGTCAGGCTTCACGTTCTGCTTGTAAAAGCTTTTCTGTCCACCATTATTCTGGTTCTGGTTCTTCTTCTTCTTGTTTTTCTTTTTCTTCTTCTTCACCTCATTACTCGTATTCGCATTCGAACTCGGCGTATTGATAGAGCTCTCCTCAAGTTGCCCGTCTTCGAATTCGCCTTCATCAACAGTTGGTTCCACATCTAGTTGTGCAGTGGGCGTAGAAGATTCCTTCCCACCATTTTCAGCTATGTGTCGGCGTTCTCGCAGTAAAGCCTCGATCTCGGAATGACGAAAAATTTGGATCTGCCAACACGTTAGCAAGAGGGCTCCTTAAGCTAAACGACCGTAAAAGACATGCCTGCTCATCCGTCAAGGTTCGTTTCACACCATCTTCGTACCACCCCAACCCATCATCTTCCTCATACTCTTCTTCATAATATTCTTCCTCCACGTATTCTTCGTCTACTGGGCCTAGAAAGTGATGCGCAAAGTGATTTGCAGATGTTGTGGAGAAGTGTGCGGCGTGGAAAGAGGAGAGCTCTTCCTATTCGCATGTTAGTATAAGCCGTGAAAAGCTGGGGAGAAGAGCGTACACACTGGTGAGATTTGCACCGCGGCCATGATTTGGTGGTGCGTTGGCAGAAAGGTTGTGGAAGGGAAGCTGGAGGCTTTTGGGAAGGCTTCAAGAGAGCTTGTACGGTGACCGAAATTTCCCAGCAGAACGCGAAGTCACATGCTAGGAACCCTCCTCATCACAAGTTGGTCACCCTGTTCGGAGGATCAACGTGTAGTTTAGACAAACGATTGTGAGTATTTCGGCTTGCGCAATCTGGAAATTGTGCATCTTCCGTAATTTATGCATTAGACCATTATCAGTACAGACGCCTATATACATCGTCTCAAGCCAGCAATGTTTGCTAAATCCAAGACCCTTTTCTGCCTAACACCGCTCCGAACCTTCACAAATGAAACTCATGCCCTATGAATAAAATTGGCTCTTCTGAAAGCTCTCTACACTCATATCCCCTGCTTTTCCTGTTACAGCCGGCGCTTTAGCACTCTGACTTGTCAGGCTGTTTGTCCGACTTCCACTTTGACTTGCGCTCTTGATTTCTGCTAATGGTGCTCCAGGTCTTCTCGCAACCTCGAGATATACGCCTGGTAAGTATCCCACTCGTCCGTCTCGGGCTCGACATCTCCACCATTCACTTGGATTGCCCATTGGATCGCTCTTACTCAGTACTGCCACTAAGTCTCCCTTCTTCACTGCCAAATCAACACCTTGGACTGCTGCTCCGGTCTCCGGGGTAAAATCATATAACACTCGGCAGAACTCAAGTTTCGAAGGATCCATCTGAGGGATTGGTTGACCATCTGGTCCTATCTGACCACCCGCTGCCATTCTTCGCTTCTCTTCTTCTTCTTGTGAAGCTGCCATTGCTTTAATCAGCTTGCCCATAAGGTATGGCAGACCGAAGGCAGCCGCGAGGAAGAAGAGGAATGGCTTCTTGCTCGGTCTTGGTGGTGTAGCTTGTGATCCATCGGGGAGTAATTTTCGTCCTTCAAAGGACGCAAAGGCGCTGGGTGTGAGAGAGGTGGCGTCTGCTGGCGGTGGTCTTCCTGTAATCTTCGCAAAGAGTGTTCGCAGCCATCGCAGGATGGTAAAAATGCCTAATATCGAACCCAGGGTATTTCTTAAGTTTCCGAATTGTTCTGCAACAGAAACCATTGCTATATGATGTCAGTTTCGAGCACTATCTAAGCTTATGGCGTCAACATACCAAAGAAACTAGAATGTGTAGCCATATATGTGCTCTCAAGCATTTGCGCGAATCCCCCAAAAGCTCCCACTATGCTCTCTATGATCTGGAACGTAGCTTGCGTGCTCTGTGTGAATCCATGTGTTAAGCTCTGTGGGTCGTTTGGATTTGGCATTCCGCCATACATCCCGCCCATACCACCACCATACATCGATCCATATCCTCCCATGCCTCCCATCCCACCGTACATCCCACCCATTCCGCCATAACCCATCCCTCCCATTCTGTTATACGGCGAGGAGTACGTTGATCCTATTCCACCGTAAGGGGAACCCATGCCTCCCATGCCTCCCATGCCAGCTGCTCCATAAGGAGAGTATGCGGATGCATTCCTATTAACAGCTGACGCGAGTGTTGAGGGCCTTTCTGGTATCGCTGGGGCGGCGGAAGATGTGGTTGAAGATGCTGTTGTAGTTGAGGCAGGATTCGATACCGCATTCCCTGAAGCAGATGCTGCCGCTGAGGCAAGGGCTATCGAAATCGTCACATCAGCGTGCTCTCCTTTGACAAGTTATTACGAGCTCTGAAAACAACATACCAGCATTTGCGCCCGCCACTCCACCTCTTTCCCATGGCTTTGGGGGCGAAACCGTGGCCATAACTGCAGATCTAGAGCGTCCTCTGCCTCTTGCACCTCAGTCACTTTCCGCAAAGCTTTCCTCTGGTTGTGGCAGATGTGGGCGGAGTTGATGAGGTTGTGATCGCAAATCTGATTATCACGATCGCTAGCTTGTGATGGAGCCGCCCAGAAGCCGAGTGGATACCCGTGAGTTTGCGGGGTTTTGGCTGCTATGAAATCCAGCACATATGTTGCACGAAAAATAAAATTTTCGAACTGAGTAAATCGTTCTTCACTATGACTTCTTTGATACGTACAAGCGATGTTTGTTCTCGTCCGAAGCCAATTTCTCTTGAATTGCTTGTGGAGGTTGGTCACCAAAGGCAAGAAGCGTTGAACCTCGGCTGAGCGCCTTGTCCGAAACAACCTTAACTTCTAGGCCACCATAGCTCTTCACATTTCACAATCACCGAGAACATAGTATTGTTGCCTATGAAATGGCATTATTGATTGATTTGTTACTTTTATTGATGCTCTCTAACGAGATTAACTTTTGAAATTGTATTATCCAGAGGTGAAGTGTAGTAATTGGACTGTGAGTTATGATGATTTCAAGCCCTTCGAGTTCATTCTCAAGACATACACCGGCTTCTGGATGGCACAAGGCTCCCCTAGGCTTGGCTAACAAAAGTACTCGATATATAAAATAACGGAAAGTGATATGGCAAGAAATTATTCATATATTATACAACTTAAGCTGAATTGAAACACTTTCTATTTTTAGGATTTCTGTATTTATTACTTGAGATCAGCAAAAGCCTTTGCATTTGGGCTCTTGATGAACTCAACCCAGGTGGTTGGCTTATCAACAAGAATAGACAGAGACTCCTTCAGATCAGCACCACCATAATATCCAAATTCGTTCAGTAGTCTCATGTTCTGAAGCAGCTCCTCTGCACCCTTCTCAGGCATGCCTGTTCCCATCAAAATATTCTTGAAGACCTCGTGGGGAAGCTCGACAGCCTTGGCAGTCTTTCCCGCCTCCGGGAAGGTCTCCTTGAACTGCTCAACTAATTGCGCTAGGGTGTAGTAGTCTGTGGCACCATAAATTCTCTTTCCGAGGGTCTTCTCGCGGTTGAGGAGAATGCCCTTGACGAACTTGCCAGTATCGTCAACTGTGGCGAGAAGTGGAACTTTAGTTGTAGTTGGGACAGGAAGACCCAAGGTCCAGTCGTTGTTGGGTGGCAGTTGCCTCATCATACCACCTGGCAAGTTGGACATGTAGAATCCAGGAAGGAAGAAAGTAGCTGGGATGCCAGTGGATCTGATGTACTCTTCAATATGAGCCTTGGAATCGAAATGGGCGACCTTAGAAAGCACTCCGTTGGAAACTGAAACACATTAGTTCGTTATTTAAATGCACCTCGATAATTCTCAGCTTACGCTTTGTGACATCCAACAAACTACTCCAGACAAAGTGCTGTACACCAGTTTCCTGCTATTTGTTAGTCAACTGATCTCACAAGTCATTCTCTGTGGCTTACTTTTGCGGCATCAGCCATGGCTTTACCTTGTGCCATTTCTACGTGTTCATCTGCCTTTTCCCAGTAGTTGGTGACCCCAAACACGGCATAGGCGCCCTTGATGGCAGCCTTTACTGATGCGACGTCATTGAGATCGGCCTAAGAGAATATTAGAATCACTTTACTAAGAAACTTCGGAATATCAACTTACAGCAACTGTCTCAGCTCCTTGAGACTCCAAAGCCTTTGCAGAAGGCTTACTGACGTCACGGGTAACGCCTCGAACAGTCCAGCTATCTCTCATTTTCGAATCTCCAAGTATTGCCTTGACAACTGAGCCTCCTTGGGCGCCAGTAGCACCAAATACGACGAGAACTTTCTTGGTTGCCATTTTTATTTGTGAGAGCGGGGAAGTTGATTGGGAGTGAGTCGAGAACGATAGAGATCAGGTGGTTTCTCAAAAGCTCAAACAAAGGATGAGATGAAGGACAAGTTATCAAGAGGATAAGCAGAGGAGATCAGATTGAATGATGATGAGATGAAAACCAAAGGGCGAGCCTCATATACTTATACTTTATTGTTTTATCCCGTAACAGTAGAAGTCATGACGGTGGGTAGTGCACACCTTTGCGGTTAGCGTTTCCTTCTCCGAATAAACGAATCGGTTTGCGAGCTTTCATAATGCAGCACAAGCTGACAAAGGAAGTCTCCGGGAGGCTGTTTGCAATCGGTGACGCAACTGCGAGTGCTTCGGCTACAACGACTGGAGCATTGCTTGGGCATCGCAACATGAGAAATTCAAAGTATTGGAGATCCGTTGAAACACGATGGAGCGTGCAGTGCGCCACAGCGCATTCTCCGCACTTGGTGTGCGTCTATTGGTGCCGAGAACATCGGAGGATGCAATGTTTCGCGAGGCCGAACTGTGGGAGGAGACTTTTATAAGCAGATTTGCTGCAGAACTTTTGTCGCCGAAAAATGTGCGATGACCCTACCTGATTGGCTGCTTCAATGTCCAAATATGCAATGGAGTGCTTACAGTAGTGCTAGATTAAGGTACTTACTTGAGCTGCTCGTAAACATCTCGCTCAGCAAGAAGTCATCCAATCCTGAGGTCCTGAACTTGATGGGATTTGAAGACGCCCGACGAGCCATGCGCGACGCTAGAGGAGTCTGGTCACCCTCAGCTCCATGGAAATAGGCGGCCGACGGCAGCAGCCCTACAACTGTGAGGCTCTTTCGCTCGTTGCTGGATCCTATGAGAGCAGTACCGACCAACTTGCGGATTTATGGCAGCGATGTTGAGGAGGGTTTGTTGTCGAAACCGAAGTGAAAACCAGAACTCCGGACTCGCGCCTTGGAGGAGGATTGCTTTCTCTACATAGCTCTACTTCTAAGAAAGAAGCTATCAAGAACAATCTGCAACGGATGTTAACAAGATAGGCTTCCCGAATTATCTGGTTTTTGACGCATGTGGATGCAAACAGAGAGCCCGTTGGTCTTTGCAGATGTTGGTGATGATCTTGGCAGGCTTCCATACAACCTTTGGACAATTGTAAGCCCATCCGCGTGGATTCTCGAGCAGTTCTCCACGACGATAGCTCTTCTACATTCCACATGTCCGTTCGCCGCAGCATGAACTACTGGAAACAGCAATGAAGATGAAATCGGGTTTACCCGTCGAAATTCTCACCAAGATTTTGGCGCTCGTCGTAGATCAGCATCACGATCCTACCAGGTCCATATCATTCGCGTGTGCCCTCTCGACTCTATGCAGCAGCTTCCATCTCATTCTACAGTCGCTCATCTTCGAAAAAGCCAGCATACCATTCAACCCTCACCCCTCGAAATATTCTCAGTTCATGCGCAGCCTTCAAAACCAACCAAGACTGGCAAGCATGGTTCGCGAGATTGCTCTTGGATGGGAAAGACTCAATGAAGATATACAAAAGAACGTCACTGGTCTCCTCAAAATATTGCCAAACTTAAGACCTCGGTTCGTGCAACTTCGCATAGGAAATGTCTTCGTCCGGGTTTTCTTGATGCCAATCCTATGAATCTTTCGACAACTGTCCACCTGGATGATCAAAGCACTACCATGAAAAACTTACAGCGGTATATGGTGCCCAACCGTATTCAAGACATGAAGATTTCATGCAATTTTCTCGGTCGATTTTCAGATCGTCCGGACACGAAAGACAAAACACTACCATTAATTAGACTGGACCTTGGCGGTCATTCTCACATTCCTTTAGAGTCATTATCCGACGTTCTCAACATTTGTCCTGATCTTGAGGAACATCGTCTTGCCATTCCTGGAAAGGAGATTCTCGTAAGAAAAGGCCGTTCGGATCAATTAAGCACGCCTCGAACACCATTGCTGTTGTCTCAATCGTTAGCCATCGCCTGCAATTCATTGCAGAGGTTTGAGATTGTGGATTGCTCTTGTAGCTCTGGTCATGATGGTTCGAGAATGGACTTAAGCATGATGCGGGCTCTAAAATATGTCGAGTGTCCTGCTCGTTGTTTCTTTACGACTTCTGCAAAATACAGTACTAAGGCTGGGCTGTACAAACTGCTCCCAGCCAATGTGGAGCAACTGACAGTAAGTGGTGTTCTGTGCCACGTGAACTTCTCATCTAATAAAAGTTTAACGTCGAGTTGCATTTTGAGTTCGCCTACGGAATACGATGCTGGTACGGTTATCTAGGTCAATATGTGGAAGAGAATGCATCTCCACTCACTACGGAGTTCCTGTGGCTCAATGGGCTCGCGATGTATAAGAGTACTTATACCCCGCACTTAACCAAACTTCGCGTTGAAGACTGGCACGACGATGGGTCTGATGGTCAAGGAATGGAAGGTATGGAGCCTCGGAATCTTCCATTGATGGTGGCAGAAATGCTGTCAGAGGCTGGTATAGTCATCACTGGGATGATCAACTTGATACCGTACCTCTAAAGTATCTTGCACGGTACACTACTCCCAGAGAAACGTTTGCAATGAGGCATGTTCCTTCTCGACGATGAAACTGAATGTTGCCAATTCGACCACCTGAGCACTGTTGCAGTATTTTTATATCCAACAGTCTATTTTCAAGAATCTAGGCCAATTCTAATTATCTACTTAACAAAATTGAATAAAGTAGTAAACAACACTCTTCAACAATCCATATTCCTCCCTAACGTTTACGCGAAAAATTCCACATATCGTTTCTCATCGCCGCCTTGACCCTCCCCAGTACAATTACTTCTTTCTTCCAGCAGCATTCTTGGTGGCAACCAATTTGCAAGGGTGGTGCGCTATTGGGTTTACATAATGCCAGATTTCTCAACAACCCACTTTTGAAAGGGCCATTTACGAGGTTCAAGCAAAATTTTATGTCCGCCAGTATCGTGGGAAAAGCGTAGCATGCGTAATTATCGACGTTGTTGAAATCTTCTCCACTGGAAGCTCTTGTACCGCTGCCCACCCGTATGCCTGTACTTACTTTACTCGTCCGATCGCCGGTACGAGTCTACGGTCAATCTCTTTTGATTGAATTAGTATGTATCGCCAAAATTATTCATTAAGGCAGTCCTACCTCTCAGTGGATCACAGTGGATCATCTATGAGTTTACGTTAGCAGACATCACTTCTGGTGGTGAAAGCAGCACTCTTACCTCATGAAGTATAGCAAAACTCCGAATTTGTGACAATGTTGTGATATCTCCGGCTATCACCGGATGTTCGCCAGCGGCCACCATCCCTGAAATGGAATCATATCTACGTCTAAACCAGCCTTTACACATCTGGAGAATAGGTAGGACTTAGTAATGTGCAGAATATACGATATACAATTGCTTACAGTGATAGTCCTCCGAGTGGGGTTGTGGCCAGCAAATTCATCTGAAGTTCGCAACTTTTTGGTTGTGTATGCAATTATATCCGCCGTCAAACTCGGATTTAGCTTGTTGCACTTCCTTTTTCTCCCTTTGGCCAGCATACGGTTCTGGGTGTCGTAGAATTTCCTTTTTAGCATCAGGCCTTTGAGAGTTTAGTGTTTCTCTCTCGCGATAGAGATCTTCAGTGGTGAACGCTTCGTCAGGTACTGGTTGCTATCGAGTGTTGAACTCCGGGTTATCAGCGTCACAGTAAAATCGAATGTTGTCATCTTTCTGGACCGTGATTTCCTTGTAGCTAGCGATGTTTGCAAATGTATCTAATAAAAGTAAGATTTTACTCAAGAAGTGGAATTGTTTCGTGTGCCGGATTTACTCACCTCTTACATTCTTTACCGTGTCTGACTTCATAAATTGTGCTTTAAATAGTAGCCTGAAGATAAGATCATCCCACTAGTCTCAATGAACATACAACTCAGCTTACAAAACTTTACAGTCCTTCCATAACACTTGAAGACAACGGCGATGTTACCATTCACCTTGAAACCCAGAGTTTGCGAAGAGTTTGGATAATTTGCTTGCTGTGAGCCAAGGATGTGCTAAAGTAAAGCGCGACGAAGTAGACACATTTTTGCAGTATCTCAATGCTTTGACGGATACTACCCGTCAGTGCGTGTTGACAGCCGGGAAAAGTCTTGCTCAAAACGCCCGACTTGGACCAGCAGCTCCTCTGTTACCGATTCATGGAGAAATGCCTCTTTTAAAGGGTAATGGAATCGCTGGAGTTGTCAAATCAGTCTCTCAATTTATCCAGGTCAATCTAGGACGGCTACATATATCCCCCCCCCCCCCAAAGAACCGAAGACTTTCTGCTTTGATATATCTCCTAGTTCAAATGAAAGCATTTGGGTTTGAGATTCGAGCTGAAATGAGAATGGCCACCAAATTGTTCGACAAGACCCCAGAAGCGGAGAAAAAGTGCTCTCTGAGCACTTTGAAGTGCAGCTCAGCAGCATGCAAGGGCTCTGAAAAATTACGGTGACATCTCAAGCAAGGATCAAAACACCTATTCCGGTAAATTTTGCGCGGATTGGAAAGACCAAACGATGTCAGCTACATCTGGACCCTTGGAGCGTAATTCCACCCTCATCGCCTTCGAAAACAGCCACTCGCCATGGAAACCGTATCACTTCACCATCACCTAGATCACTAGATGCCAGACTTCGGCATCGCAACAGAATGTGAACCTCCCATTTGGAGCCTCGGATGGAGGTGCGAGTTGTGAACTTTTGATGAGAGAGAATTATATGAATTGTAGGTCGTCGCCTCTAGTACGTGTTTGATATATGACACTAATGTGACACTTCGCAGGCAATAATAAAGGGCGTGGAGGCTATCGCGATGCTGGATGCTTGAGATACCTTTTTTCTGCTACTGAGGAAATGGATGCACCTTAAAAGGCCGCCATTGCACTTCTTGGTACGGAAAATGAAGGAATTGAGAAACTGTATCATAGAGACGAGGAAGAAGATGGAGTATGTATGGAGCAATGATCTTCGCAGAAACAACCAATTAAGAACGCCCCACCACGATCTGTTGACTCGCCCGCCGCCTATTTCTGAAAAGGAGAATACATGGCTTCTCGAAACTGCCTGTGTTCATGGCATCCTGAGTGAGCCATTGTTTCTGTTGTCTCACGGATACTCAGAAACTCAAATGGCAGAAGATAAATCTTAGTTGATTTGGTCGAGTTCGTTAGGAAAACCGATGTCGGCATCCGGCCCGAATTTATCAGGAGGCTCGTGCCTACATCGAAAGCATTGCTGATTGAAGATCCCACAGCAAACACAAATATCGTCCAACACAACACTTGAACACACACATGTACTTTTACTATATTTCTTAGGATCGGCGATTGCGAGACGTCCTACCAATTGAGTCATAAATGCACCCAGTAAGTCGGGTCCGGAATTACCGAGCTCATCTATATGCTCAACACGGTCAGACTGTCGCGGAAAGTTGCTGCCACTGCCCACAGAAGCCATCACCATGCAAATCTGCTACTCTTCGTACTAGGAGAGTTTCTGTGCCTACAATTCTACTCATAAATCTACTGCGCGAATTGGAACAAGTTGTCTTTGATATCGAAAAATCCATGCTGCATTTGGGGTCTGCGTTCAACCTGAATCAAATTTAGAACGGGCGCTTACAGGTCACGTAGCAGGCGACTCTGCGTTTCACCAGCACGAGGTCGTTTATCCAGCCAGCAATCTTCAAAGGATCTCCGAAAACCATGCTTTACACATAGGCTAATTGAAACTATCGTCTGTCTTTTGCTTTAGGTTGTTGGTGGCGTTTTTTCTGTACAATCCTACAGGTTGAACCAGTCCTTTGGGAGCGGAGCTTAGTGGCTGTGCCGCCGAGGAATGGGCACAATCGTCTGCCCTGAGGGTCAAAAGGTTTGGAGTCATGGTAGCAATTGGATCATTGTGTCCTTGCTAGGCTTAAACTTTCGAGACTGTCGCTTGAAGGGTCCATCTTGTTGGTTTTCGCCCCATCTGACCAATAAGCCATTCTCCACTTCCAACATGGATATCTTCAGAAGTGCCGAGGAGCATCGTCGTGAAACCTGCCTGCATACAATGGATTGGCGCGTATTTGATTTTGATTTATGCTTTTGTTTAAGAAGTCTCCTTTGCCTGTTGATCAAGCTCTCTCGTCTGTTTGAAGTACCTCCCAAGAAGCTTATTCTCCCCTTTCCATTTTCCGAGCATTTAGTTTCGTGATACTCTATCATAGGGTAAAGTGGATCTATTGCTGTGGCTGGACCGCAGTCATGCCAGCAGTTGCTTTTCAGAACGTACCGCCTGTCCCTCCTAGACCCGACTGGAATTCGAGCAGACCAACTTTGAACAGTTATCCCACAAATAGCTCGGGACCATCAAGGAAAGAGGCACCAGCGATCACATCGAAATGGGGAATAGGATGGAGAACTCCAACGTTGATGATTTTGTGCTATATTCTAGGTGCATTTTTAAGCCTCTCACGAAATTAAACTTACTGACCTCGATTAGCCTTGCTATTTGCCATTGCTCATCTAATGCTCTTTCGAACCATTGATGGCAGGGAGGCAGATGGACCTCAAAGAATAGCGCCCCAGGAATATGTCACTACGGCTTCAAATATCCTCTCTAATGCATTTGGAATCGCTCTTCGAAGTGGTCTAGCAATAGCATTCTGTCAACATCTATGGCACCTGCTCCGTGTCCAGACTATGAAGGTTTCGACCATTGAAGACCTTTTTTCTGTTAGAACGAACCCATTCGTTCTTCTCAAATGGGCGGCAATCCGTGCAACGCCGACACTTTGTATTTGCGCCATGATCAGTTTAGGGTCTCAAGTCGCGACAGGTTTTCCGCCAGGTGCTATCACAGTTATAAGTAGTCAGAAGGATTCTTTTCAATCAGTACAAATTCCATCATTCAACGCCTCATTTGTTGGTTCCACCTTCTAGTATTCGATCTCAGCAAAGGCTGACAAGACAAAACAGATGGGAAATGGCTCAGGAATTGCCGCGCAAGCATTCGCTCTGAATACTCTCCTTCCAGATGTGGTTAACGGTGGCTTCATAACAAAGTGTGTAACGCAATTCTGTTCTGCCAACCAAGCCAGAACCAGAGACTGATTGTACTGCTAGGAATTTTGATGGCTTTAGAGGAAACAATTTGATAACTCGTATTGCTCGACAAGTGCTCATCTCAGGAGAAGATTTACCGTCAACCTCACCTTGTGGAACGAATTGCTCGTATACTATGGATTTCGAAGGTCCATATATGCAGTGTGCCAACTCCTCCTCAACCTTCACTTTCCAAAGTACAGACACCTCTACTGTGCTTCTGACGAACTTCACGATTTATGAGGGGAAATGGTTCTCCCCTACCAACGCCGACTCAGTACGGATCTTCTACAATGGAACTTACACTCTTGCAAACCTTAATGCCTCCTTCCTTACACCTTTGTCAGTAAATTACACTATACCGGAGCTCTTTGACCCATACGACGTAACAGCTTTGATTAGACGCGACAACGTTACCTGCGTCCCAGGCCGAGGAGTGTTCACGGTTAACAACGTATACACGGATAACGTTCTCAACAGAACATACACCGTAAACCCAATCTCCAAGCTAATCAACCTCGCGCTCCTAAACAAAAATGGTGTCATTCAAGTGCCAGGCTTCACCACTATCTCTGGTGCTATCGGCACCCAACCAGCAAACTGGACACAAAAAACACTCGATTACTACCGCGACAACAACTACATGGCAATCACCAGCTCCCTCCTCTCCTGGCTTGATGGCAACTTCCAAGCCTTTCTCCCCGGCTCACAAGATATGCAACGCCGCGGCATAAACGACACAGAAGGGCCAGTCCTCAACTCTCTCGCATGGGAAGACCTCGTCACAACATCAGCAACTGGCGTATCTCACAGCAGCGGCACTGTAAACAATGCCGCGAATCTAATAGACAGCACACGCTTTAACAAAGCATTCAACCAGTACGCCGCATTCAATTCATCCGGACCACAATTCATCATCAACCAAGATTTGATCAACGACTATCTCTTCAAAATGACAACATCCCTCATGTCCGCCTACGGCAACTGGAACACAACCACAAGTGCCACAATAACAACCCCAACAAACATCTACAGCTTCTCCTCGCCACTTACACTCATACTACCATATTTCCTGACGTTAGCACTTTCCTTCCCCTTCATGGTCCTCGGCTCCCTAGCCCTAATCCGCAACGGCGTCTCCGCCACTGACGGCGGCTTCATCCAACTGATCTCAACTAGCACCGGCTCCGCCGCCCTCGACAATGCAGCAGCAGGAGGCTGTCTAGGCGGAAGCGAGAGCTTGCCGAAAGAGCTGGAGGAGTTGGAGATTAGATACGGGGAACTAATTGGACGGGATGATACTGCTGTAAAAAGGGCAGGCTTCGGTGTAGAGAGGGAGATTGTGCCGTTGAGGAGGAGTGAGAGTTATGGGATTGCAAGGTGGATTTGACATTCTGAGTGTAATGTTTAATTTGGGGTGTAATTTATTATGTCAATATCCAAGATGTTGTATTACTTCAAATCGGGAATTTAAATGACCCTACAGATTCCTAGAATTCCACTCAAGTTGATTCGATAGTGAAGCGGGGAGAGGGGATAGTTTGAGGGTTGAGCGGTCTCTCCGCATCTTGAGGTCGTACACATGCGCATCTTGGGTGATGGTGATGTTTGAAAATACGCAAGACCAGCTTGACGTATGCGCGCCTCGTTCACCGATTAGCTGACGCCCTGAAGTCTACTTGGCAGCAATTTTCTTCCACAGTGCACTCTATTCGAGACAGGCACGGTAGGAATGACTGCAGCATTTAATTTAGCCTGTTCTGAATTTAGATTTTCTCCAGGATGTGGCGCAGGGTTGCAGCCGCCCCCATTCACGAGGGGACGACCTCATGAATCTCTACACGGCAGTGATCTTCATCAAGAGAGAATTGGATAGAAAGTGGTCTTCTTTCTTATCTAGTATACACCCAACCCTAGGGGAACTGACCTGCCCCGATGCAAGAATTGGCCGCCTGTTGAACAAGCTGCCGGGTAGCGCAATATGATACAAGAAATTATATGACCAGCTTGCCTTGTTCGATCTCTAGTCTGGACAGTAATGATCCTTGGATCCCAAGAGCAAACGTTAGATAATACCAGGCCTGTTATCCTGAACAAAAGGCGAAGATCGTGCAATATATACTTGTCCGAAAAGGATTATGAAACATTGAAAAGCGATGTGAGCTTCTCGGACGAAGTACTGCACATCCCACTTATGTCCTTCGTGCTGATGCTGGTTGGGAACTCGGCATTGTCTGGGAGAACTTGGACTTGGACTGTTGAAGCATTTGAATCAAAGACAACAGCAAGCTTCATGGTCTTTGACACCGGGCGCTCGATGTAGTCAGAGCTTCCAGCGGGCTTGTTCGTGTGTAGGGTTGACTTCATGAAGGTTGAGCTAGTGTGAAGCGCCTCAACAATGTCAAATTCACCACATCCGGTCGTCCAACACGAGCATTCTGCTGGTCCATACTGTGTCGTTCGGGGAATTTGCGCATTGAGCATCCACTAGAGAAGGTCAGCATTATTACACGTAACCGCATCCGGAACTAGATTGCAATTCTAGACTCATTTATGTAGTCTCAATCTAAGAGTGAGAAGAGGAGGAGGGGCTTACGATTGCAGGCATATCAGTGTTTAGACCACCGCTCTTACCGTCTGAAGGCATAGAGAATTCAAACATGAAGACCTTGTTGGCTCCCTCGAATCCGTCTAAGATCCATTAGCAGAGTCATAATTAGGGCAGACCTTGATAACTCACGGTAAGCAACACTGCCAGGCCGAGAGTAGCCACAACCACCATCTTTGCAGTCTTTGTTGAGCATAACCGTAATCTCCTTGTCTGAAGGAAGTAGTTGATCGGCTAATATTTGTGGAGATGCTGCTCCGGCAGTACCAGCGGAGTTGGAGTAAGCCAGTGATGCACCAAATTTGCTACCCGAGAAGTTAGATGCCCGTCCAAAGAAACAAAGGGGTGCGGGGTACGGACTAGTCGAATACACCAGAGCCTTGACCACCATAATTCCCCAAGAATACTAGGTTGTCCAATGTTTGCGATGCAGCATTGTAGTATCCGATACGGTTGTATGCTCCATTGACTATTGGAGCAGGCGCAGACGAACTTTTGGCGGGGATTGCGGGGGCCGTGGTGGCAGCGGCGGAGGCGGGGGCCGGATCTGAACCGCTGTTAGTACTTCAGGGTTCGCAGAAGGATCTCTAGAAGCGTGTCAAGGGCTCACTCTGCTTAGCGGCAACACTGGTAGCGGGAGCCTGGGTTTGTTGTGCAGCTGGATTTGGCCACGAAACGACCTTTCCGTCAATTGTCGCAGTGATCATAGCAGGCTGCGCAGCTGCGGCGCCCGCGGCATTCTCCTTCCACGAGACTTCTTGTCCATTGATAGTCGCAACAATATCTCGTTCTTCCACTTGGTGCTCAAATCCGTTGCTTCGGGGACGATTGTGGAGATGCCTGTGATGGTTCGCATGGCCTCGTCGTTGGAGAACTGGCTCCTCTCGTTTAGAATTCGAGAGGGTATATACCGCAATCTGTTTCAAGCTAAGAGGTCCACGGAAGTGAAGAGAGACCTATGGATTGGCTTGTTAGATACTAGACTGTAAAGACCACTACTTTTGACAACTCACCTCCTCGTCAAGTGGGGACAACGGTCCGGTGAACTGCTTTGGTGTTGAAGAGCAACGGCCATCTGCGCCCATATTTGTGATTTGATTATAGGTCCCTGGAAAGCCCACATTGCTGTACTTGATTGCCTGTACCGGTTGGCAATACCAGTTCCCTTGAACCTGTTTTGACCCAGCTGCACACTGATCTGCATTGACTCCCGCCAGAGAGAGGAGAATGGCAGTGCCACCCACGATGATATTTCCGTACATTTTCGTTTGCAAATGCGCAAGTCGTCTGGAAAGTGTAATTTAAAATACCGTTTTCTGATCAATCTTTTTGGAGTCCTAGGTAACGTCGGGTTGCTGCAGTTCGCGGGGGTGGAACTGCGGAGTAGTTTTATAATTTATAGGGCATAGGTATGAGTGGAAGGTGACGAGAAGACGAAGATGATTGTAAGGACTGTGGTGAGCAAGCAATGGCCTTGCTCAATAGGAAGTGTGAATGGGCCACAATTGTGTGTGAATCGAAGGAGTGTGCGGTAACAAGAAAAAATGCGAAAAGGGAGCAGAAGGCAGATCAAAGAAATTGCGACAAACAGTCCTTTTGGATAAAAGAGGATTTTGGAAGGATCATGGAACACCAACCAACATTTAAATTGCAAGGGAAGGCGCAGGTGCCCAGATGTTGGTTCTGCGTATACACGGGCGGTTACCAACACAAATTTTAGCTAGCGAGTTGGAAAGAACGAGGCGAAGGCAGCTTCCTGTCACCTTTTAAATTCAGAGCACACCCCAAATGATTTCTTACTCCTTCGCACCACACACCCGCGCCCGATCGTCAACTCCAAGAACACGCCCAAGAAGTTTCCAAGCAACCCCCAAGAGAACCAAGAACATCCGAGCGAACGCAATTTTAATTGACGCGAGCCTCCAAGCCATAAGATCACCATCATGTCCCGACGGACAACACGTCAAAACTTCATCACGAGTGCGAGTCAAGGACTTGAAGAAAGCGCAAGTGCGCAACTCCACGGCACTCAATCACTTGATCATTTTTATCGCGTCGTCTCGCTCAAAAGAAAGAAGAAAAACATTGCAAGGCATTGCTGAAACTTCTAAGTCATTGAAAGCATTGAAAATTACACTATGTACCAAGAAGCCGAGTACCCACACCGAAGATTCTAATTCAATTTGCCATCTGGTGCGTTTATACATTTCCACCCATCACAGTCTTCATGGTGCAAGTGCCAGCGGAGATGTAGCAGCTGCCGTCGCTGGTGCCGACGGGAGTCTTATCATTCAACCAGAAATTCTGGGTCATGTCGCTGGTGCATTGAGGAGCCTCCGTGCTGCTGATGGACATGTTATAGGTATTTCCAGCAGAGTTCATGATGGCCGAGACGTCATAACCACAACCGGTGGAAACGAAGTTAGCCTCACCCCAGGTTGTAGCAAAAGCTCCGCTGGCGGCGATATTGTCACAAGCTTGGGCCCATCCGATCTGAGTGTTCTCAGCGAATGCTACAACTTGGGAGGCTCCAGGAGCAAGAGTGAATGTGAGAGTGGTGTCCTTTGGTGCGAGAGCCTGGCCAGAGTTGGCTAGAAGATCTGAGCCAACCTTGTTCCAGATGTTGACGGTGATTGTGGATGATTGACTGTTCGTGAAGGTGTTTGTGTACTTGTTGGATCCTACAGAATCGACCTTGATGATGTTGGAACCATATGGGCTACCATAGTTACCAACGTAGCTCACTTCACTTCCGACGGATGTTCCAGAGGTTGATCCAAAGGATGTACGATCGTTGGAGACGCCCTTGATTCCCTTCCAGAGACCTGAGTTGCTACCTGAACTGCTAGTGCTGGTTGCCTTCGCTGATGTCGCTGTCGCAGTTGCGGATGACTTCTTCGCCTCCGCGAAAACGGCGCCGGTTGCCTTTGCAGCTGCGCTGGTCGCAACGGCAGGAGCAGCAGTCTTCGTCTTTTGTCCTTCAGCCCAAGCAGACGACCAATCAATTCCAAGGTTGTTCCAATCAATGTCACGTTCTTGAACGCTGATCAGGCCGTTAGCAACTGATTAAAGATTTGGAAGCGTTTTAGGTCGTCTTACTCTTTCTTTTCGTGGACCTTCTGATGAAGATGCATGTGAGTTGGTCCTGCCACGGCATTGCCAATCAAGGCAGCCAGCATCAATCCAGAAGCAGCTGAGGTACGCATTTTGAATATGGTATATGTTTAAATTGTGGTATATTTGGTATAATAATTCGATTGTTCGGAAGCCGGAATGATCGAAAGCAGGAGCGAAATCGTTATGTCGAGGCCGTTGGTTAAAGGAGTGTGACGAGCAGTGTATTGCTCAAGGAGTGATGAACGATAGTTCGAACTGAACGAGTGACTTTTCCTGGGCGACCTGAGCCTTCTTGAATCGCGTTGAAGAAGAGAGGAAACAAAAGGGATGCGAAGGGATGGGGCGCTGAAGTAATCTTTCGGGATCCACACCTCCATCGTGGTGTGGGTGGGTTAATTTGGGGGAATCTGGCTGCCACCACAACGCAAGCCATAGACAGGGGGGAAATTGAGATGAACCAGCTCATTTGGCTTCGGAGGCCAAGGCCCACTAAAAACGCGTTCCTGGCGAAGACCTGCCAGTGGCTTTGGAGTTATGGATGCTGACTGGCCAAGCCATCGGTCTCCTGGCACGCTACGACAGGGGCAAAATAGCCATCACTCCCCACCAAAACACCTCAAAGTTTTAAGCATGCCTGCTATCGCCCCTGGACAACCACCGCCTGCAGGATTTAGGTTGGATTTTGGGTTTGGGTCTACGACTGAGCACGAGAGGATCACAAGCCCATCATAGAATCTGAGTACCGCCCGATATCATGCTTCGTTTCAACTGCTTTGACTCGAGCCACGACAGAAGAGAAATGTTTCTTGGTCTTTTCACTGCGGCCTGTGTGGAATATGTGGATTCTTGGGAGGGTCGAGCGCCAAGTTTGGACGGTGGCAAGGACGGCTTGAGTCGCAGCAGCTTGGAGGGCAATCTGGACGTTTGGGCACTCGGGGCAACTTCATCTGGGAAAATCCACAGGCCTTGACGACAACAACGTCAACCATTTGCTATATTTCAACCACTCAAATTGCTCAATTTTAGGAATTCCTTGAAATTTTGGGATGAGGTTGCTTTCCTATCCAATGCCGGAAGTTCGAAGGAGCGGCATCAAACAGGTGGCACCGGAGATCAAGCTTCGCTCGACCCGCTGTTTCTTGATGGAACTTCCTGATGCGACCACCACTCGGGACGAGGGGATACTTCCGATCACCACTGGACTAAAATTTATTCTGGGGTTTGTCGATGCCCTCAGAGATTCTAGAAGCAAAGGCCGCGTGTGTTTCATCTTTTACACATGATCAGATATGAACGTGCTCCAGTTATGACCTCGCTGACTGGGCTGTGTTGTCATCTCTACATAGATTTATTCTCGTGCGCTATTTTTGCTAGGTGAGAATGAAGGATAAATATGGAGCATCTGCACAATTCAAGTTTTGTGCTGAACTAATGCTTGTGCTGAGAAATAGTGCAATCATTTTATGCAACAGAAAAAATCAGTTCCTTGCTTGAAGTCTGGAGCACCATGATCGATCTTGGCAATTTCATACAAGATAATGCGGATTGGCTGAAGAACTTGATTTTGTGACTCTTTTTTCCATGAATTTGTTACGGTGCTTCTTTCCTGGTTAATATCGGTCTCTTATCGGACGAATGCGATTGTTCCTGACTTTGTGCCAACGGACGGGTGTTTTCAGATGTTGACGTATCCGTACCTGCATCAGTGCCTTCTGGCTGTGCTGTTCCTGCATCCGCATCTTCTTCGCTGAGTCGTGGCATGGTACGAACCTCGGAGCGCTAAATGGGGAACCTTACGAAAATGAGACTTTACGACTCGTGGATGAGAATCCTTCCTCGTCACCGCAATTTTTCAGCTCCGATGTTGAGAATTCTGTCTGCGGTAACAGTTGAATTTTTCACTGGCTTTTGCTTCACATGTCGTTGAATTCCAACATTTCAAGGCGTCAAGCTTTTTCTCGTTTCCGATTATGCACGATGCGTTCCTCGTGGCCGCGACCGATGACCCCCATGGGGGTGTTGGTTGGGGTTTTAAGCATATCCCGATCGCAAATCCTCAGCGCCTCCAACAGTGTTGGTCGCTGTACCGTGGCAGCGGGTTTTGGGGGCCTTCCATTCGTTCTTTCCTTCCTTTCGGCCCTAACACTTAACCGCCATGATTTTCGTCTAATAAACAAATTGTTTGCCAATGTTGGCATTCTTGCTGTTGGTTGAGCCTGATAACAAAGTACGTAGTACGTACCCTGGCGGTAACGGTCGTGGAAATAAGGCCTGGTAGTGCGTGTCTTGCGGTTGTTGGCTCATGGGTTTGGGGTGGAATGGAAACCACTTGTATCAGTACTTCTGTGTATTGGCTGTTAGAGCACTGAATCAATTATGATCGAGTCTCTGAATGCCACGTTTTGGATGACCGACATTAGTTGAGACAGTGGCTTAGGTCGATGTCTATAACACTGATCGATGATAAGATTAGAAGTTGGAATGGCCTTCTTTATGGATGTTTCATTGGTGTGGTTTGTCTTGGAGGTTATTCCGCTTGTCTTCTTCTGTCTTGTTTTGAAGTGCAACAACGTTGTTGATGCATCGAAGAAAAACATATTCATGCGGCTGTCAGCTTGTGTCAAGAACACGCGCGGGTATTGAGCGAGTTTGACGATTCATTCTCCATTCTAGATGCCTAGGTTGTCAATTGTTGAAATTCCCTACGACCTCTTGAAACAAGGGGGCTCTCGAAGGCGTTGAGGTTATCGGTGAGCACTTCTGTTGATGTCGATAGTTCAGCAGCACAGCCGCGCTGAACGCGTTCCTACCTTTGCTGTATGAACAGTCCGTTTAATCTCGTCCCCCTCTCTCGCGGTTGATGTACTGGAGGGACCTCACTTTTGCAAAATCCCTATATAAATTTCAAA
This sequence comes from Halenospora varia, assembly GCA_020726485.1. Classification (NCBI taxonomy): domain Eukaryota; kingdom Fungi; phylum Ascomycota; class Leotiomycetes; order Helotiales; family Solenopeziaceae; genus Halenospora; species Halenospora varia. Next base: position 638,740 of record JAHEWH010000019.1, read on the forward strand.
ATGCAGAAACTTCCTATCCCCCAGCTGATTGCTGCAACCCGTAAGTTTCCCACTTCCTTCACTTCTAATCTCAGCAACTAACATTTCCGCAGCTCCCAAACCCCTTTAAGAAGTCGTCAAATCAGCTCCCCTCCCCCCTCCATCGCCTCCGCCACACGGAATTCAAATCAACAGAACTCGGTTCGTCTAGTTTCCACCTCTGATCCTCGCTAACCGCGAGGTGGTGTTTTTGCCATTTCAATTTTTGACTCCGCTTGCAAAAGTGGTTTCGTGTTAAGTTTTGCTAATTCATTGTTTTTAAAATCTTTTTGCCGCTGTCACCCTCCCTTCTTCTATGTGCCACTCCGTGCTTTGCGTCGTGGACATATATATCTATATTTCCACCATTTCAAGAGGTCATTATGCGTGAGTCTTACCCTACTCAATGCACAGGCATTGTAAATCTTTCAAAAGCAAATACTATCATCATTCAATTGGCGACACGTCAAGTAATGCTTCATGCAAACCCTCCCGTCCCCCAACTTTGTAGAAGAATTGACAGGTTGGTAGAGTGACACTTGTACCAGCACCAGCCCTCCAGGCCAGTGGCTTGAACAGACTCAAACTCTCAAGCCTCGAGTGCGCTGGCAATCTGGTGGGCATATCGCACGAGCTGGGCCTATGACCTAAAGACCTGTTCATAGAGTAAATAGCCACCGCCTATTGCTCATCACGGGATGGGAATTGAGGTCTCTGTGACTAGTAAATCCAGACCCTGCCTCGCAGTGGACATAGGACGAAAGCAGTGCTCGAGGGGTAAAGACAGTCTCGATGTGCATGCTATTGTGGCACATTACTCGTTGTTTAAATCAATCTATGGGTGAACTCCATGTCCGCGTTTCTGTGTCCACCGCGAGCCTGCTCATGAACTGATCGAGAAAATTTCAGCGACTTAAAAGTAAGGCTGAATGAAAATGAAAATGTGAGACTCTTCAGTAGGATTATTGACCCTCAAGGTTAAGTCACTCAAGTTGTCCATTCTAAAACTTACTAATACTAGTAGACCGTTGTGTTGCACTACAGACAGCGGCCAATTGAACACAACTCTTCAGCTTCTGCTAGCGCTACTCGGAAACTTGACTCGACTTCCAGCACAGTGATGGGCTAAAGACCACGCTCCTCCTCGTGGACGCTAGTTTCCATCTACGGGATCTTATATACTCGATGAGTTTATGTCCTTCAGATGCTGAAAGCTGTGAATTAGTCCCACACTATGACGTATCCGCGAAGGAAGTTTATGCGAATTGGGAGGCTGATATATGCGGTATCTAGCACAGAGTCTAGGCTCAACAGAGTTGTTCTAAATAATGTGTGCAGTCTAGGACTCTAAGAGAAGGTTTGTAATAGGTCCTAGATACAAGTGATCTTATAAAATAGGTATATATATATGATGCTACACTTCTAACTCCAGGCGCCGAGCTCCCAAATCTGTCTCAAAATACTTGTACAATATGCAGATGCATTATGCCAATAAAGCCTTTATATACCACAGTTCCAAAGATCTCTCCCATTCCGCTCATGCTTTCATATCCATAAAGGTTGCTCTATCGCGGCTTCAGCTTCGTCCAGCCGCTTGTTCCAGGCTTCCTTTCTCCATCCCCCGTCATCATTTCTACAGCGTCCATGACGGTCCTCATACTCATGAAGCTCTGAGCCACCGTATTGGACGTCTCCTTCCTTGCCCCGATTACAACGCCGTCATCAGCCATATCATCGTTTTCATTCTCCTGCCACGCATCTTCGGTCAAGATTTCCCATTCTTTGTTGTTCATCTCGCTTGTGAGCTTATTCTTAAGCTTGTCGGAGAGTTTTGTAGGGTTAAGTAGCTTCCAGCTGCGGATGTATTCTGTGCCTTCAGCACTTCCCAGAAATGCGTGGGCGGTGCCATGAGAATATTTGCCCATGAGCGGATCGACCTTAGCTTCCTTATCTTTAGCAACGCCATTTTTTGTAGGTGTAGATTGGGCGGATGAGGTTCGGCTTGGAGGTGGCCGTGGCTGAGAACCAATGAGGAGGTTGTAGAGGTTTCGTCCGATATTGCAGATGTCGTCGAAATTGCTTTCCTCGCCCACTGGTATACCTTGACTCCTACACACCCATGCTATGTCATATGCTAAAAGTGTGACTGCTTCGATGAAAAGACCGTATGCCCCCGGATCTTCTGTGGCTAGGATAGGCAATGGCTTGTTGTAGAACAGGGGTCGAGGACGAGGAAGGTTCACCGCCTCGTGTCGTGATGCTGTTGGACTGTTGTTACTCGTCCCGAGGTTGGTGCTTGGGAACGGTACATCTTGATGCATGTGGGATGAGGCAAGGGGAAATATCGTTGGTAGAGGATAGTCACGGTGTGGCAGAGTGATTTCGGCAGGAAGTCGTATTGCTAGATAATGCATGGACAACATTAAAAGATGCGCAATATTCGCGAGGGCTGTCGAGACTTGAGCCGCGCTGGCACCTTCAGGAACATGTTAGCAATTGTAGGCACAAACAGAAGGGCTAGACTTGCTGTTCAGCTCTCTAAGATCAACGATTCCTACACGGCCTATTCGGTATTCTTCACGCTCGCCATTCTTTCTGATTCGCCGCAGTCCATATAACTTGGCAGCCTCGCCACATAGATACGTCCGGGATAAGGCAAGTGAAGTATGTACTTTTTCGTGGGTGTATCTAGCCATACTTGTGTACTTTTCCGTATCTTTGAACTGTTTCTCTCTTCGAGCGACAACTCCGTTTGAGGCAGAAGCCAACTCAGCCTTCCTACGAGCAATATTGGCCCTCTTGTTGGCTATCTCTTGCCGGGCCTGATTCACTTTCGCGCGAAGCTCATCTGCATGGGCAATAATCTGCTGTGTTCTATCGACGGCTTGCTCTGCCTGGGCTCGCAGACTGTCCACGTATACGCGGCTCGAAGAGGCCTCAGATGTATCATTTTGCTTCGGAGTCATCGAGTTGGCGAGCAAGGCGCTTACTTCTTTGTCGAGGGCCTCATTCCCAAGAAGTGTTCGCGCATTCTGTATGCGGGATTCGTAGAGGGCATTTCGTGCATCAGTAGGGCATAATAGTGGTAGCTTATGGCCACCGGTGCGAAAGCATATATCGCACTGGATCTCGGGACTATGACGAGAGGGCATGGCGGTGTCGCAGCAAGGATTCGAGTTGCTTCGACCTGGTCAAGAAGTGTTGTACAGGCGGAAGTGATTGGAAATGATACATGTCGAGATTCGTTTGTATAATAGGCAAACAGTCTAATTCTTATAGGTGGTCCATGTTGTGAATGGTCTGTGGCGGATGATTCTAGGCAAGGCTGGTGCTGGGTCTCGAGGACATCGGTCTTATCAGCTAGCGAGTTCTGTAATCACCACGTGACTATGCAAGGTTAGCAAATTCCACGTGATGACGTGATCTCGTGCTCAGTCGCGCTTTCCATAGGCGACGTATTGGCCGGTCCTCGCGCCCTTTCTGCCTACGATAACTGGAAGCGCGTCTATGCCTGACTCGTTGAACACTCTTAGAAGGAATGTAAACAATACTTGGGAATCTCAGCCTTCTCTCGTTGTTTACACAGAACTCTCAGCTTTCATCTATGACCGTTGCAGTCTTGCGAACCCTACGGCGAAGGAGCGTCACGCATGTGACACATCAGCAACAACATGTCTACAACTCCCAGCACTCCACCAGGAAGTCCCTCTAAGCAGCAAGCCAAGACCGTCAACGGGACTCCAAATCCTTACGAGCAAAATAAGCAGAAGGCAACTCCCGAGATAACTACACAAGAAGACATGGCTGTCATGCAACCTCCTCCTCCAAGCAACCAGCTTGGACCAATGGAGACTTCTCAACCAGAAGAGATTGTCCAAGTTCCGTCGACACCCAAAGTCAAACCTCAGGTACCTGCAACACCAAAAACCAACATCCAAAGCCAAATCCCAACTTTTCCGACCAGCGCCAAGAAGCAAGAAGCCCACACCCAGAATGTATTTACCCACGAAGAAGAAAATGATGCCGATCAGACTGAAGATGAAAATGAGTCCACGGAAGCAGATGAGGAAGAGGAAGACTCTGAAGCTGATTTGCCGCCATTCGAGTACGAGGCCACAATGGCTGAGTTTCTAGACAAGCTACGTGTTGCTGAGAACAAGGAGGCAGAACTTATGCAGCAGTTCGTAGATTATTGCCAGGTGCGTGCCCTTCTTTAATACTTTAAATAACTGTACTAATGCACCCAACAGCTGTTTGATGCCTGGTCTCGAGGTGGAGCAAATAAAGTCAATACTCGTGCTACGAAGCGGTAAGTGGTATGGCTTTATTTGGACGAGTTGATACTAACGAACAGCAGCCTCAAGACCCGTGAACGCTTCATACAACTTTCCGAGGTAGATTTGGAGAAAAAAAAGGAGCATTGTAAGTGGTTCTCAAACCAGACTCTGATGGCAGGCTAACGATAAGTAGATGAGAGTGTGGTCAAAGCCTTCCAAGTAGCACTTGATCTTCTTGGCAAATAAAGTTGCCTTCTGGCTCGATACGGCAAAATGAGATCATGATTATATGAATTGATGCTATCCTAATGATCTTTGCCCAGATACATACTATCACTACTTGTTGTTACTATTTGCACAGGGTCCTCATAAGAGCGCGTGGACCAAAAGTCAGTTATGTACAAAATACCTTGCCATCTACAGGGCAAGAGGGCTGGCAAAAGAGCTGAGCAGAAGGCATACATCTTGCCACAGTGCAATTCATGCCTTGATTCGGGTTTGAGCTTGATCTACTTGTTGAAGATTGTTTCGGCTACATTTGGCTTCATAGACAAAGTTTAGTGGTGAAGGACATGTGGGAAGAATTGGGAAAGAATCAGACTTTCGGCCCCAAGAGCTCAACCGTCAGGTTTTGCTACATAAATAGGCGGAAATTAAAGCCCTCCAGAAGTGGAGATCATCCTTCCATTGCGGAGTCGCAATCATTGTTCCTGGCATCGGCTTTTGTGTAATACAGTTGTCACGTAATAGAGTCGTGAATACTTTCCCCATCGCAACAATTCCCTATTTACTTCTCTTCCAGCATATTAATACTACCTCAAGCTTTCTTCTATTTGTGCATTTTGCCTAATATCAGTATTGTGGAAACACTCATTCTTTACACCATGATGCGAGTGCAAACTTTCTCTTCTACGTTTGCATATTTGATTAGCATCACAAGAGTTCACGTTTACTTAATCTTGGGGGAAATCACGGGGTTCCATTGTGACTAAACTAATTTATGTACATTTTGGGGCCGCGCTGTGCTGTGTGATGTGATATTTGATGCTGGGGAATGGTGTATGAAATCTATGCGTGGTGTATTTTGCGGTGGATGAAAATCATCGCTGTCCAGTGACGGTGTGACGGTGATGTGATGAAGGGAGCACAGTAGTGCCGAGACTTCTTCTGGATGATGTGTGATAGGGCAAGTGGGGTGTTCTCAATGGGAAATATGATGCCTAGACTTCAGCAACTGCGAGGCGTCCTGGGTGACAGGAAAGTGTCTACGCTGTCGTGAAGAACTAGTGATGTAGGCTATGTTTCACGAGCCGCCTGGAGGGTTTCTGAAAGAGAAAAGTGGGAGTGTATCTGTTGGCAAGCAGCCAACCGCGTGAAAGAGTGCTCTGCCATTCGCAAACCCCTTTTCTCCTTCCTCTTGCATTTGCCGTCGTTTACCAAATACCCTCATTTCCGTTGCGACGATCCTTGCGAGAGGTGTACCATTGAACCTCGTCTGCGCTCATGTACTTGGGGTCATTGAGTTTAGCAGAAACAAGTGGTGATCTCTTCTTGTCTCCATGCTTTGCAAGTTCAGCCCGATTGCGAGGCTTTTGACGTTCCTCGGTTTCCTTGTCGTAGCCGTATCTCATGATATGGAACAAGCGTTCGTCATCCAAATCTTGAGCGTCTCGTAGAATATCCTTCTCGTCGAACTCCTCGATTGCTCTGGTCAGATCGTTCTTGTTGTACTCGCCAGTCTCGTCGTCACAGAGCCAGCGGCCGATCATGTTGCGCTTGTCAACCTTGTAATGGTCTTCTTCGTTGTCGAGGTGGTGGGTTAGAAGGCAGCCGAGACAGTAGTAATCTTGTGCTAGGTCGAAGTCTCCGCGCAAACTTTGCTTGTGTAAGAGTTGGGTGGGGTAATGGAAGAAGATGCCGAGCTTTTGATTGTTGCCACCAGGGCATAGTCGGCATGGGAAGTTTTGAACGGACCTATCGAAGTTGCAAAGTCAGCACATCTCCTCGAACTTGTTGGTCATGATGACTTACCACTTCCAGCCATGAGCTCTGTTACCAATGTGTCCTGTGTAGACCTTGACATTGCCGAAGTGATCCTCGTTTGAACAATCCAAGAGCGCAGTAAGTGCTGCCGTGTCGCACTTTCTACCAGCGAGATAAGCACCAAGAGCAGCAAGTGTCTCCTCAACTCTCCAACAAGGAGACTTGTCCAACCATTGTCGGAACATAGTGTGCTTGCCCAGAAAATCAATACCCTGTCTTTGCGCCTTGGGGATAATGTTGCAGACGAGAGCCCAGATAGCAAGACAGGTGTTGAAGTTCCAATTGTCCCAACTAGCACCGAAGCTTCCGTGACACCAAGCACCGTTTCCCTCTTCTTCAACGGGTCCCTGATGGTAGTTGGGGTAGAAGTCCAATTTGACTTGCTCTTCTTTGTCCTTGGGCCGGTCGACCTGGAGGATGTCCAATAGCAAGAGGGTCTCTCCGATGTGGATAAGCGGACATTTGTAAACGCCCAACGAGGTCAGGCCGGTCATCTTGGGGACAAGGAGTTCGAGGACGTTGACGGTGACGAGGGCAGCGCGGTGGAACTGGATGTTCTTGATTTTGTCGTAAAAGTTGTTAACTGCGATACCTGCGTCTTTGTTAGACCCTTCTCATGGCTCAGCTGTTCAACAACTTACACATCGTCTTCAAGTTTGTAGCTTGTTCCACGTAAGACACTGGAAGGGCTTTACTAACGTCTTCACCAACGTCTTCAAGTCGTCCGACGGGAAGTCGTCTAACAGGCGTGACAATGAGGACTGAAGCGACGCTGCCTTGGTGTTTTCCCGAAGCGTTGGGTCCCCACCGGGGCTTGTCGCAGTCACCAAAATATCCGCCGGTCATGTCCCAGAAGTCCTACAATCTTCGTGTCAGTAACAATATCTCCTATTGCTACACGGCGCCACTTACTACACTAGCCTTCATTTCACGCCATACCCACTGACAGGTAACACCGAACTTCCAGGCAGTGTTGTGATGCTCGAAGATAAGGTCGATGATCATGTAAAAGGCGTCCGGGATCTTTCCGTAGAGCAAGGTGAACAACAAAGAGTCGGTTTGATTGACCGCAGGAAGAACAAACTGATACTCGGCGTTTTCTGCCCAGGGAGCCTGTGTCAAAGTCAATATACCTCTTTGAGAAGCTTCCTCTGAGGGGGTACGTACGATTGTGACCAACTTCTGGGACTGATGTGGATCGTTCTTGAAAGGCCAATTCCTCAGAACCTCTGTAACTCGCTCCTTAGTCAGCTCCTCCTCTGTCTTCTGCGGAACCTTTCGAGCTTCCACCCATTCATCCCATGTTGGCTGAGTGGCACCATTGGCAAGCTTCTCGGTGCATTCGTCAGACCAATCCTTGAATCCGTTTGCCTTTCTCTCTGCTTCCTTCCTCAAAAAGTGGGCATGGTCTTTGATATGGAAGTTCTTTTGCTTCTTGGACGTGAGTCTCTGGGAGCCAAACATCTTGCTGGAGGGTGCGAGGGGCCTGGGTGAAGATGTTAGCGTGTGTTGAAAGGTGTTGATATTGTGGAAGAGAAGAAGGTTTGGGGAGGAAGAACATATAAATACTAGCGCCAGAGCGCCAGTGAGGGCAAAGTGAATAGAGAGTGCCAGGGTCAAAGGAAGAAGAGAGGGTTAGAGTGGGGCATGAAACTTGACGGACAGGAGGGAAATTTGAAAGATACAGGGGGTGCAGTGGCTATTGGGTGAGAGTTCGATGATGCTAGAATGGAAGGGGAAGAGAAAGAGGAAGCAGGGGAAAAAGGGGGAGAGTGCGGATACTCCGCCCGATGACATGCCAACGAGTTGATTGCGCCTGATTTGAAGTTTAAGGAGAGGAATTGAGCCCCTTCTACACCTGTGAGATATCTGTTGAGAAGGAAAAAAGGGATACTAACCTGTGTCGCGGAATAGGGCAACCAAGATCGTGCTTGGAAGGCAGGAGGATAGCGAGGGTGGAGATGGAGATTTTCAGTGTTGAAGAAGGAAACGTGTCCTGGTGAACAAAGGAACAAGAACGTGAAAAATTTTTATGATGCAAGCCTTCTTAGTCTATTTCGATGGTATTTCGATTCAATTAGGAAAGTGTTGTGGGTGAATATGCACTGGTCTGTTGGGCAAATTAACCCCTTTGTCGCAGAGCGTTTTCTTGACTATGCAACAGAGCCACCTTGAATGAAAGTGAAGTTCAAGGGTCAAGAGAACATGAAGCTGAGATAGATAGAGAGATGGTAGACGCAAAATGTTGCTTGCAGAGAAGCCGGGGACACCAAGTTATGGCTGAAAGGAGGTGAAAATTCGAATTGGTGTTATACCTACCACAGCCTTGCGATTCTCGGAAGGAGAGTGAGGTCGGAATTTTCGTGAGTTATTTCTAAACTTAATCTAAAGCCTGCTGTGTGAAATATTTGAAGTGGTCTGCTGCAGAGGAAGGAGGGCCGGGAAGACGGATGGAACAATGTTTTGCAACGGTGCAAAGATTTGGAAGTTGGAGAATTAATCTGAGTGCTAAGAAGCACAGCTCGCAACGAAGCGTGCGAAGTTGTGGAGAAGTGCTGTTATTATGGTTAAAAGAGGGTAGGCGAAGCGACGATAGCTTGCCTGATCGTACCCAACTTTGTTAAAAGGTGAGGGCGTCAATGGTGAGATTATATTGTATGCGGAGAAGTGATGGAGCAGTGGAGAGGTGAGAGGCTCAATGAAGGTGCATAATCTGAGGTGTTCACGTTTGGGGGAAGTTGCCAGAAGTAGATACCTGAGAGCAGAGATGCAAGAGTAAACCTGATATTAGAGATGACTTCGTTGAAAGATGATATTTTGAGAGAGCTTAATTATTGAATATTATGATGTAAGGGTTGTTATTGTTGCGATGGAAGGACAATAGTAAGAATAGGAGGCGAGGGATTGGGATTGTTGTGAGTGTGACCAAATACTCGGCGGAGGCACACATAAGAGTTTGAATGTGGCATCATGCAATGAGTAGAGTGAATTGAAGTCTTGAGTCTACAAGTGAAGTTGTGGGACGGACGTAGTTATCATTTCGAGAATGCTGAGATACGAAGGTCCTATTACATGTCACATGTGACGAGCAAACATCGCTAAGCAATGAGTGACAATGACAAGACAATCGCATCAATGCACAATAGCTGGTATTGAGGAAGATTCACCCACGGAGTCTTTGCCAATCCCCAGATTTCTTGAGGAGATCTTCTAAGCGAATGCACAACTAGACCGTATTTCTACAGAAACTTCCCCCAAAAGACGTTTATACCTGGGATAGAATCAGAGTTTACTGCCTCGCAAAAGAACTAGCTATAAGGACAACTTTCATCTTACACTGTGCTGTTGTGAAGAACATTCTTCCCTACACAAGAATGTGGCGGGATGGTAGGGGATATGAATATCATCAAGGCTGGCGCTTTTCAATATTGATATCATGTTGAAGTTACGAACGGACGTAAGCCCAGAAGAGATGAAATCGAGAAAAGCAGATTGAGGAAAGGGACAGCATGCTCTGTAGTCTAGTACAGGTAAAAGATCCTGAGTATTTATAGCGGCTCGGTTGAAGGCTGCTCATACCCGTAGAATGTCAAGGTAGAGAAAACACTGCGTTTTAAAAAGTGAACGTGAATCAGTAATCATCAGAATTCATACGTAGCTTCTCATACATATTTTCAACCTTTGTGTTTTCTGTTTATGGCATTCTCATAGTTTGCTGCCCAAGACTTTTGACTATTCCCCTTCCTTTCAGCTCACTTCGCTTAGCTCAATATCCATTTCGCCCTTTTCCAACCAAAGGCATTTTATTTAGCTCGAGTGCCCTCAGAGCATGTCGTACGTTCCATGTTCGAAGCCCGCCCATATGCGAATAAGCGCACGGCATGTATCTCAGGTGTGGACCATAGAAAGAAAGATGCGTTGTCCTTGTTGCATATTTCAATCCGTGTATGAGACACAACCTCAAGATTTGAATCATATTTCCATTGCCTTGAACTAACGAAAAGATAAAGATATCCCGAAATAGCACATCCCGAAATCTGGGGACCAGTCGATAACGGCGTGGCATAGTTGTCTCGTGCAGTTATGAGTTATCATAACGGCCAAAAGCCAACGGACGATTCTCTAGACTGGAAGTCAGACATCATGTTGATACATGGGTTTAGAAGCGGGTATCGAATAAAGGAAACCAAGCCTGGAGATGAAAGTCCGCCATTTACATGGAGGCTGATACGATCAGATATATTTTGTGGCGTTCCGCCCCTGATGTCATTGTCAAGCCATGTTTTACCTTGAACCTTGAGCCACGAGATTATTGCCTAGGGCTAACAGTTTTGTACTCGCCTGGCTACGATATCCGATGTTCAAGAAGGAGAGCGGCATGGTACTGTAGTTGTAGTATTGATTTAGATACCAAGATAAAATAAACAATTCGCAGGACAATACTCGATTAATCTAGCCTAGAAAGGAAAACGCAAAAGGTGTCTTAGGAGAAGCCGCAACGGCACAATCTGCTTGGGGGCTGACCATTCCCGCATTTCGGGGACATGCCCGTCGGCTGATCTGATCGGGCTGAAGTGGAGGTGGAAGGATGAAGGTTTGACATGACGAACTTCCCGGTATCAACCCACACCCAGATGCAAGTTTCAATGCCGTTGACGTCCCGAGGAAACCAGCCGCCCGACTCATGGAAAGTAGATGTGCGTAGAGACGCACATTTGCCGGCGTCTAGGTAGATAACATATGATTCTGATTCTGATTCTGAGTTAATTCATCCCGGTATTAGGTGTTATAGTCGAGTGAGGCGCGATCGCAATATCTCCATGCCCATGGGAACCTTGCTTCTAGGTCTGCCTTGGCAAGCTAGTTCTCACTCGTCAGGTCGCCTCAACCCCGTCAACTCGCACCTGTCCACCGCAACGTGGAATTGGGAGTATCGAAGCTATTGATTGCCCAATTCGCCCCCCCACGCTTTACAGAATAGATGCTACAGTAGCTTCTTCGCGTGCCAGCGTCACAATTCGATCAGCGACTCTATACTTCGATGTCCAGGGATTCCCCCTCTCGCCCCAGCTCCCAGCTCCCAACTTCCAACTTCTAGCTTCCTGCTTCCCCACTTACCCCCCAAGACCACTTGCTGGCCCCCTGGTCCTACACCGCAGTTTGCACAATGTGCAGTGCTTGTCCATCGCTACACAAATTGCCCATACCCATACCCATACCCACTCCCATTTCTCGATCAGAGAGTTGGATCCAAGATCCCGGAAGAAACTCCCCGCTGCCCCAGATCTTTTCCCATCTGCGGTCCAACTTCCAGATTGCAGGTTTGGGCGACCACAACATTTCGCTCTCTGCGAGAACCACCACGAGTTAGCGCCTATGTTCGGCGTCTTTCAGCCCTCTATGAAGCCAGAGCCAAAGTCCATATTTACTTCGCAAAAGGAATTGGTTATCCAATCAAATCGAGAGCGGACTACGCCTCCGCGAAATCGATCCTTTTCACTTCCAACATCGAAGTCTACCACCTTCCCTACCCTTCCAAGCGTTGCGCCTCCCGCTATTGTCAACAGGACTCTCAAAGACAAGGTGGAATCGAACGCGAAAGACCAAAGCACTACGTCAACAAGTTTTCTGGGACAGGGCAATACAAAGGAGGATCTCACATTACACAGAGCTTTGGGAGGTGGCAAAGGGATTGATTGCGCGGAGGGGAATAGAAGAGCTTCAAATGCATCTCTAAAAGAGCTGGGAACGACGTCCGATAGCGATTCTCTCTCCTTTCGAAAGCCAGATATTCCTGCGAACCTACCTCCCACCTCTACCAAATTGAATACAACACATGCCTCGAAGCACCTAAGGACTGAGGACAACAACACGCGGGCGGCATCCGCCTCAGAACGACCAGTGAAAAGAACCCGTCCCAAAGTACGCCCTCAAAATACTCTGGATCCAGAAACCTTCCAAGCAGCAATAAACAGCCCTAAACGTGGCACTCCCCCTTCACCTCTGTTCTTCTCTCATAATCCCAGACATCGACCATTACTCCCACCAGCTTTTTCCAATTCTAAAGCAGCAGCGACGATGATCAATAAGGCGCGGGATGAGGCGGGTGGTGTAACTGTTTTGAAGCTGGCGAGGGGTAGCCTCAGCAATGCTGCTAGTCCACCTAGGTCCACAAGTACGCTTGGCAGCTGGGCATCATTCGAGAGAAACAGTATACCCCAGAGTCCAGACTCAAGAGGAAAGTCGCCGGGGGTGCAAATATTAGGCAGTGTTGGAATTATCGAGCTGCTGGAGCAGGACGAGCGGCCAACATTCATTATCGATGTCGCTAATCCAGTCAATTTCAATCCAGGGGGTGCGCTCCAAATCATCTTTGCTAATGGATCTCTTCGTGGATATGAGTCGATATTGGAAATGGTCACGGGGAAGGAAGTCTTGGATAGCCCAGGTATCATGAGCGATTTTCCGGAGTTCAAAGCATGGGTATTGAGCTTCGTGAAGAACAACGAATCATTGGATGTCTGCTTGCCTTCTTTTGCATATGGGGGTCTCACTTGGACATGTAGTACCCTGAGGAAACGATTGCGACTTATCAGTGGGAGTGGAAACTCCTTTGCGACTGGCGGGGGATCTTCGAATTCAAACGGAGCAGCAAGCCATTCATCAACTATGGGTGAGAGAATGCATACCGGGCCTTCCTTAGCTGCTATTGCACGTTCTCCATCTGCCCAGTCCTCCGAGCCTACGGATTATTTTGGCGATATTCCTCCTGCCCCAGATTCTTCGACGGATTTGACGCCGCAGTTGTCCAGCCCGATGAATTTAGACAATTTGAGTCCTGCCAAACATGACATACTAGCGGGGCAAAGTCTGCCCCTTACCAGAGAGATGTTAGCCGGCAAGTATGCAGATGGAGTTGAGAACTCGACCTTTGACTGGACTCGGCTCCCTATGTCGGCCGCTTTCCCAAAACACATACAGTTTGCCAGAAGTATTGACTGGGCTGCAACACCGCTTGGACCTATCGAGAACTGGTCGTTCGACTTGAGAGCTATGTGCAACTTAATCATGGGCTCACCTCACCCAGCGGCCATGTATTGGGGTGATGAGTACATAGCCATTTACAACGAAGCATACATCATGTTAGCTGGCCAAAAACATCCCCAATTAATGGTAGGAAGACATCTCATTCCGAAATCATGATTTCAAAGGATATGCAATTATCTTAGATAAAATGCCCTTCTTTCTGCCTTGCATTCGATGGTTTCACAGTTATGTCTCAACGATACATGAATCCGACCTTCTAGCAAAGTCATACCAGCAAAGCGGAGTTTAAATCTAGTAGTTTTCAAAGCTAACACAATTTTAGGGCCAAAGCTACAAAACAGCCTGGGCTGAAATATGGGACGATATTGAAGATGTTTTCACTAATGCCAAACTATCAGGTCAATCAACAATGAAAGACGATGACTGCCTATTCATACGTAGAAACGGCTTTCTCGAGGAGTCATATTTCTCCTGGTCGATAGTTCCATTAATAGGAGAGGATGGTTCAGTCGTCGGACTCTACAACCCAGCCTTTGAGAAGACACGCCGTAAAATTGGCGAGCGAAGGATGCTTACGCTCCGAGAAATAGGAGACAGGACTGCTGCCGCCCGCGAAGTCAAAAGTTTCTGGGGGCAAGTAATTAAGGGGCTAGAATACAATGGTACGATACTCCGTTTTATTGTCTATGTCAAACACATACCCATTCAAAATTATATTGGTTTCGGATTTTTCCATAGATTTCTACTAACCAAGATATAGAATATGATGTTCCATTTGTGTTCCTATACTCCGTAAGCGACGAAGGAGACAGTGACATGTCTTCTATGCATAGTGGATCTCTTGCGCCATCACCTCAGTGCATTTTAGAAGGTACGCTTGGTGTGCCTGATGGCCACAGAGCTTCTATGAGCCCACTGGACCTCAAAACAAGCGACGAGGGCTTTGCGCCACACCTCCGTGAATCGATGAAGGCTGACAAACCTATACTTCTGACTGTGGAAGATGGGACCCTATCGTCTGATCTGATAGAAGGCCTTGAATGGCGTAGCTTTGGAGACCCATGCCAGTCTGCGGTTGTTTGTCCTATCCATCCTACCACTGGCGAGTCAATACTTGGCTTTTTGGTTCTGGGAATCAATCCTCGACGCCCATTTGACGATGACTACAGTCTTTTCATCCAACTCGTGAGCCGCCAACTTGCTACGTCGATGGCTTCAGTTGTGCTTTTCGAAGAAGAGATTAGACGAGGTCAGAGAGCCGCCCGGCTTGCTGCTCTGGATCGTCAGGAGCTTTCGAAGCAACTTGATTTGAGAACGCAAGAAAAAGTTGAGAGCGAGACGAAATTTACACGCATGGCAGAGTTTGCCCCGGTGGGCATGTTCATCGCAAATTCAAACGGTCAGATAACCTACAGTAATGACGCGTGGTGGTGTGTATTCTTAAATATCATGAGGTTGAAACTTTATACTAATTACGATGGGCAGGGAAATCTCCAGGCACCCCAGATCCACAAATAGCGCAGATAGCTGGATGGATAGCATCAAAGACGAAGATCGCGGACAGGTGAAAGAAATCTGGGAGACTCTCATGGACAGGAAAACTGCAGTAACTCATGAGTTCCGATTCAAAGCTCCATGGCAAGATCGAAATGGCAATATGACAGACACCTGGGTCCTTATGAGTGCTTTTCTAGAAAAAGATGAGCATGGCAAACTGAAAAGCGTCTTCGGAAGTATCACGAATATATCCTCACAGAAGTCCGCCGAAGATTTTCAGAAGCGCCGTATGGAGGAAGCGATAGAGCTAAAGCGGCAACAAGGTATATTCCATCCATCAAGATGTTCTATCAAATGCTGATTTAAAAAGAAAACTTCATCGATATGACATCGCACGAGATGCGAAACCCTCTATCAGCAATCCTTCAATGCAGCGACGAAATTTCTTCAACTCTTGGTGAGTTTCGTGCCACCGGTGGGACCTCTAACGAGAGGTTGGCAGAAGTCATTGAAGGTAGCATCGACGCTGCTCAGACGATTGCTCTTTGCGCTCAACACCAGGCAAGTGACCACTTTCCACGAGGACTGTATCACGCTAATAACTCGGCTTAGAAACGTATTGTTGACGACATTCTTACACTATCTAAGCTTGACTCAGCGCTTCTTGTTGTGACGCCTGTGAGAGTCCATCCTGTAAGTGAATTTTCCCCCTAAATAATCTACATTTATTAACATTTAACAGGTCGAAGTTGTTCAGCGAGCCCTCAAAATGTTCGAAGGGGAACTGGATACCAATGATATTAGCATGGAATTCCGAATTGATAATTCATACGCTGATCTTCAGGTTGATCGTGTGAAGCTAGATCCTTCGCGTCTTCTTCAGGTGTTGATTAACCTCACCACGAACGCCATCAAATTCACAAGTGCTCAGGAGAAGCGGACAATTCTTGTCAGTATTGGTGCTAGTGTTGAGCGCCCAAACGGTAGCGAATCTGGCGTTACTTATTTTCCAAGCCGCTCGAAACGAAAGGATCTCACTACGGATGATGCGGAGTGGGGCACTGGCGACAACATCTTCCTTCTGTTCACTGTGCAAGACACTGGCCGCGGGTTGGACGAAAAGGAGAAGACGCTTTTGTTTCAACGGTTCCGTCAAGCAAGTCCAAGAACCCACGTACAATACGGCGGAAGTGGCCTAGGACTCTTTATCTCGAGAGAATTAACGGAGCTACAAGGCGGAGAGATTGGTGTGGCTTCCGAGAGGGGTGCCGGTAGTACCTTTGCCTTTTACATAAAGGCCAGGAAGGTTGAAAGTAAGCTGGAGAATAGTCTAGTGGATGAGAAGGTGAACACTGTGAGAAGAAGAGCATCGAATTCTGTCTTTATACTGGAAAGCAGGAGAAATTCTTCGGGGAAGGCAGTCTACCGATCAAACACGACCGGACAATCGGGGAGACGGAAGTCCACCATAGCAGCATTCGCTTCACCAACGTCACCGCCCAAGTCTTCGCTCGACTTTAGCAAACTTAGGGTTCTTATTGTAGAAGATAATCTCGTCAACCAAAAGGTTCTTCAAAAACAGCTTAAGAACATAGGCTTCATTACAGAGGTTGCTAATCACGGTGGGGAAGCTTTGGAAATTCTCAAGACATCCCGTTTCTGGGCTGGAAATGAGAAAGACGGCGTAGATCTTGCCCTTATTCTGATGGACCTAGAAATGCCGATAATGGACGGTCTAACAGCAGCGCGCAAAATCCGTGACTTTGAGGCTGATTCGACAATCGTCAAACACGTTCCAATCATTGCTGTAACTGCAAACGCGCGGCTGGAGCAAATTGAGACCGCCATGGCTGCTGGAATGGTAGGCATTTTGTTGAACATACAAATTTTCACGTGCTAAGAAAGTATAGGACGATGTTGTATCGAAACCTTTTCGTATTCCGGAGTTGATACCCAAAATAGAAGAACTTCTTACGAAGAGCAATAACAATGCTTTACCAGCATTACCAACTTTCTTAGAAAACGTAGCTGCAGCGTCTGCGTCCTAATTATGCCTCGAATTACAGCTTCGAAACGAAACACGATTACCATGGGAAGTGACAGGAACCGTGGAATTGTATACACAGGACATATCGCGGCGTTTTATGGTTTGTTGCATTTACATCAACGGCTTGGGATATACCACTTTGTTGCATTTGGGTTGCACGCTAGCACGTTTTTTGCAGTATTTCCGGTTGGATGGAGGGAGGGAGCCATATGCATTATGATTTGTAAAATACAAGCGGTAAATATATGGAGGCCTGCATAGATATTATAGAGGATAGTTGCATTAAGGAGGAAATTCACTGAGCCTTTGCTCACCCGTGAACTTTACCTACCTTTTCCCTCGACAAGTCACGCCCTTCTTGTAGACAAAAGACCAAGCCTGGATTTTTTGGTATACCTGCCTCCTGAGAATCGGGGGTAATCCTTTCACATGAGCACATTCTCGCTAAGCGCTTTCCGGCATGAGATGCTAATTTTCTTCCTCCGCAACACTTCGAAATAATCAACCAGCCACAAAGTTAAATTCGTTCTAGACTTTAAACTACGAGACGCTATATATCAAATTTATACCGATTACTTGTTCGCATACCCGGCATTTCTAGTGAGTAACTTTTGCGTCGAATGTACTCTGTGGCGTTTCAAAAGTTTTCGATACCTCACACATGCCATGTCGAAGTCATGTGCCAGGTCGAAAGTAAAATTCTTGCTTGACTTGACTACCATCTAAGTTAACTTTAATAGAGGAGTAGACTAGATAAAAAGTATACTCATTGGAAGCGAGTGTTATGTTGAAGCTCTTGTTATCGAGTATAGAGAGAACATTATCATAATTTGAGAACGCCAATAGAAGGGAATAAATTCCACTCGTAAGTTCAACCGACTTACATTCATGGCGTTAGCGGTATTTTGAGACGTTCAGGGGTGTGTGAGGTATTCGATGTAGCTTTTACAATGGAGTAGACGACCTTATTCAACATCCCGACCACGGCTCTAGCAAGGTGGCTGGATATTTGTACGCTTCTGGGCATGGTATTCTGTAGCGATATAGAATCAAACTTTCCCATCGCACCTTCCACCTAGCTAGCCCCAACACTACTAACATTCCCCGCCAACACCGCCACCTCCCTCAAACTCGCCAAAACCTTCTGATCCCTTACCTCCCCCTTCCACCCGGTCTCAGGCCACCCACTCGGCAGAGACGCACTAGGAGGAAACGGCCATCTCTCACCACACTTCCCCTTCTCTCCACACTCCAAATTACAAAATCCAAAAATATTACAATAACACTCCTTCGCGTTCGGACAATGCACATACTCCTTCCCAAAAATAAAATGCCACGAATATTCTAAAACGCGCCCACTGATATGATCTTCAAGAGGCGTATCCAATAGCCATTGTCTATATCGTTTATAATCTTCTATAGGTCTTTCGCGGATTTTGGAGCGGGTGAGGGAGAATTGCGCACAGCAGGCCACACCGACAACTTTGGGGAGGGTTTCGTTGGGGAAGAGCTCTTTGAAGGCGCTGGGGTAGGCTAGCCAGGTTGTTTTGGATTTGTCGATGTTTGTTTCTTCGAGGTTCATTTCGGAGGGACAGCCTAGTGTCCATACGCAGCGGAGGTTTGCGTAACCTTGGGATCTCAGGTAGGGCAATTGGAGGTTTTTTAGCATTGGGACGCCATCTGATTTCCCGTCAGCCACACAACGATATCTCAAGCAATTGTGCTAATTACCATATAGAGGGTCATCGTTGTGCCATTGATATCTGTTGGCATGCATAAATACCATAAGATCAGGAAGTTTGTCGTAGTAATCGATAATATAGCTGAACAACGTCTTCAGTGGAAGCAATCACACCTCTATCAAATCAAAACTTACGTCAAATACACCATTGACTCCCGACCTTTATTCTTAGGCACAGTAAATTGCGCCGAGGAATTATCAACGACATATCGATTGATCTCCCAGTCCGGAAAATGCTCAGAAACCCAATTCACATCATCCTTTTGAAAACTCGCGACAACAAAAGCCTTCGGAACTTTAGGCGGCCGCGTATTTTCCGTATCTTCAACGAAGGCAACAGTCGTAACGCTCTTGCCTGTCGACCGCCAGAGAAAGCCGACAACCACGAAGCCCACCAGGACGACCAGAACGCTGCGAAGACTTCGTCGCGGTGATGGCGTGAAAGGATTCATATGATCGTGAGTACGGCGACATGATTGCGAGAGGATGAGTCTGTAGGCACCACATTTTGATCCTCTCAGAAGTTGATCTGCGCCGTGCGCCAAGCGCTGGATGTGGATGCTGCTGTCCCCTGTCTTTATTAAAGGTGTTGATTGGGGGTCCGCAATTCTCACGTCATGTTTTCAACTGTTTTTAGAAGTTCGTTTGGACTGATGCTTGTTCTCTTCCCCTTTCTACTTCTTCTCAAGTTGGAGCAGCTCATTATTAGTTCTCATAGCTTGATCAACCCGAAATCCGTGGCTGTAATAGTGGTGTTGGTAAGGCTGTCAAGCATGGGTGATTCCGGATAAGATCACTCTTTGCTTTTTTCTCGGGCCGTGCCGAGATGTTTCTCTTCCTTCCGAATCCCGACAGTCCGAGGACCGTATGTAAACGACTTTTTCATGAGCAATTGGTGCTTGATGATTTGTGTCTTTTCCTTTGATGTAATACCCTATCCGGGAGGATGTTTGACCTCTGATCTTAATTCGTAAGTGAAGGATTTTGCGCACCAGAACTTCACATCCACTTGGGATATCATTGCACCTGTTATATGTTCGTTTGTGCTTTCGCGTTCTTGATTTTCCTCAAGCTTTTTGCGTTGGGCTAAGGTTCAGCACTAGTCAAGTGACTCGCTGAATCAAGCGCTGATGACTCGTTATATGATGCAAATCGAAGAACTCGGGGGGAAGTGGCCGTTGAATCGAAAAAGTCGTCCAGATGATCACGACGATCTAGACCACTACCCTTTGAAGTGAATTCAGATAAGAACAATTGAAAATACTTAGTAGCCTCTAGCCACCTTGTTGCCAGAGTTGGAACCCTATGTTCTGGATAATGATGCGTCAGATAGCAGAAGCCAAAGGAAACTAAAGCTGTTGGTAGTCTTCCACTAGTGCGGTATCGTGCAGTAGTTGATGGAGCGACTCCAAGCTTCGGGAAGGTTCACTTAAACCTAAAATCTGTCTGCGGGAGCGAGTAATTTAATCTGGGCTAGAGATGACTAGCCTGCGAGATTTCTAAATTGTGGACGAAGCTGCAACGGTGGACAACGAAAGTAAAGTATGAATAATGGTAGAAAAGCTGGAGCTCGAATAGAAAATCCGGAACATCCATAATTCAAGATCTACGAACCGTTCGTTGACAAGATTGTGAACAACATCGCGTCGAAAATCTTACCAGTAAGCCTGAACGGTGCTGTACTTCTAAGAGTAGTGTAGTAAAGTGGGCGTATCGGTGGAAAATATACTCGTATGCCTATTTATCGTTTCAAAACATCTCGTAGTGACCCCAAGGAATTTTACATGTCCGTTTCTGCTTCTTGAAGAATTGGTCTCTTGGGCAAGTTCAAAATCCTAGCGGGACCCACAGAAGTCACAGTCTCCCACGACAATCCACATGTCCTATGGGAGCAGTCCGTGGTGATCCCTTGATTCAAACAACGTTCTTCTCCAACCACTCCTCCCATTGATCCTTAGTGAAGCTCGAGCTGATGCCGTTTTCAACAACGCCATTGAAGACAACAGTTGGCGTAACATGTATGCCAACTAGTCTGTTCATCTTGACCAAAACCTTCAGATCATTCGTGACACCATTTCCAGAGTTCAAGCTGCCATCTGCGCCGGGCTTATCGCTGATTCGTAACATATCTAGCATTTGCTTCTCGTCGATACCGACCTTGGCTCCAAGCTTTGCGAGACGGGCGTAGGTGGCATTGCGTGGTTCGTTTACAACGTTGACGTCGTAGTATGATTTTGCATCGTCGAAGAGCTCCTACATGGACCCATCAGCCACCTACTCGGATTATATATGAGGTAATAAAGTCAACCTACTTTGCTGAATTCCCAGAACTTGCTTGGCTGTAACTTGAGGACGGCAACACCGGCTTCGTGTACTAAGGTCGAAGAAGGATGCCACGGCTGTATCTGCTGGCGGAAGAGAATCTGCACCTTGGAGGGGTACTTTTCCCGAATCAGGGGTAGGACAGAGGTGTATACGGTGCCGAACATCTTCGCTGAGAAGGGGCAGACATAATCGAGGTAGAGTCTGGTGAAAGGTAAGTTAGCAGAAGAAAAGCTTGATAGTGAGATCCCCCAAGAAATTGCATAGAGGAAGTCCTTCAAGCCTTTAGATTTAAGATTCGGAGCCTGGTCGTACAGGTATCGCGGGACCTTGCAATACTTACTCCAGGGTATGCAGAGTAGGAGCACTTGTTGCGGCGAACTTTTGGCCAGCGAATTTAGGTGCGAGAGCCATCCTGAAGAATGAAGACTGGAATAGATCGAATGTCTTGAAACTTTATTTGATGTGATATTGTCCCAGGGTTATCCAAGTTTGCTTGAGCGGGTGGGAAGTATTTTTTCATGCAATGTGGTCGGCGGGGTATAAATGGCGGGGTTGCTTGGAGTTATGACGTTCCAGTTTCAAGGATTCGGAAACTCTTGCTGCACCTCAATACAGTAAGCAGGCCAATAATCGTTCTGATAACGATAAAGAAGCTTGAGAGGATTTGAAGGCTTGGTTAGTACTGTAAATAGACACTCGACTCCGGATTGACATTTCCTATTATTTTCTACAGCTGAGTTTTGCATTCCTTAATTGAGCACAAGACTTCTTAACTCTGACAGCTCAGATATATAAAAAACTATAAACATTATATACGTGTGGATGCACGCTTACACATTTCCATTTGGGTCATAACGCCATGGTATGCTTCCGCCAAGAATCCAAACTCCTTACATTCAGGTATCCAATATACAAGTCGTATAGGTCTCTTACGAGAATAAGAACTCTTTTAGAACTGGCGATCCAGAGAATTCAGGATTCAGAAGTATACAACTGTCAAACGTCAGCATTTCGCCAACATACCAAGTGGAGTTTAACAGCGCTTACTTCAGAAAGTATTGTAGACCCGTTCTTCGGTGATCCAGGAATTTCGGTCGGAATTTCGAAATGACACTTTTTGGAGGTAGCGGTGGCATTGCAGCTTCTGAGTAGGGGAACGTTTGCAGAAGCTTGTGTCGTAAGTCATCGAATTCGGAATAACGCTTTCGAATTCGCATCGTGCTTCCCTTGACATTATAAGCTTTTATTCCTACCTCAAGTGTCGACGGCCTACCTGTAGGGTTTCCACATTGATGTTCCATACCACAAAGGCCCCAATACCCGTTCTGCTTCCATTAATGATTACATGGCCCTCAATATATACACTCTTCGCCCAACATGCTTTATTCTTTGAGTCTTCCCCATGCGTATTATCCTGCAAGGTAATACCGCCATTCGGTATCGACTCTACCGAAATGCTTGAGAATGACCTTTGATGGGACTGAACCCAGTACGGTGGCGACGTTACGGGTGAAGAAACTGTGGAGTCGTTGCCATTGATATCGTTCTCGGCGTCAGAGCTTGCGGGGTGACATGCAGTCGCATTGGGGTCGGGCCCAATGCTGCTCGCACTACTGGGTTCGCCTTTGGTGCTAGAGGCACTAAGTCCCTGTGAAACAGCCTCCATCCATCTGCGAGGAGCTGCGTAACGCAGAATTTGCTGCCTTTGCGTTCGAGAGCCTAGAGGCTAAAGCCAGTTTTGACGTTGATATCGATGAGGTTGGGGAAATGCCGGTGCCCGCTCGATCCCTGCGCCAGAGTGTTACAAAAATAACTAGCTTCGCGTGATGAGCCGCTCGACAGATATTTGCTTGTGATCTGAAGGCAAGAAATGAGGCCAATTGCAGCGATGAATTAGAGTTGCCTCCCTGGGGACTGGTGAGACACCTAGAATTTACGCTTCATGCAGATCTCGGTGTCTGTCGAGCATGGAGTGAGCCCCAGCTAAAAGGCTCTGAAGATTTGTCGATTGTGGAGATTTCCTCGCAGCAGCAGCCTCCTTTATTTTGTCCGTGTGGGCTGTCCGACAGGGGTGCTTGCTTTGGAGCTCGCCTGGACACCTTGATATTACGCTCTTTGTTTTTGCCTGACATGGACAAACGTGCTGCACGACCTTCACGAGGAGTTTTGTACTGGGAGATGGCTAAGACGAGTGGCGGGCAAACCTAAGCGCACATTTAGATGCATTCTACACGTTCGGATCCATCAATACGAAGGTGAAGTTGCATGGAAATGCAATCAAGGTGTGGTGGATGGGCTAATCGTGGAAGGTCGCTCCGGGTCTTTCAATTGTTGTGCGAGACCTTTCAACAAGGGTCTCCCTTCGCCGCTTCCCGCCCATTGGCTGTAGCTCCCAAAGCTGATTACGGTCTAACTATTTGGAGCTACCCTGGCTGCAATGATGGCTTGTGCTCCTGCAGCCATATCGATTTGTTGACTTGGGGGTGGTCGGTACAGTACAAGGTCGTAGTCTGGAGATCTGAAAAGGGCGGACACTTCTCTCCCTTCTTCAAGCTTCTCCTCGTCCTCTTGCTCATCAACTCCCCTCGTTACTTCAACAGACATTCGCTTTCTGTTCAATATAAATCATTGTAATCATTGCACTTGGTACCTGAGAGTCTCTCGCTCATTCTCAGCACCCCTTCGAAAGCTCGTGTTTAATCAATTCAACCGGAGGTATGGAAACCCCCATCATCAGACACATTCTCCCCACTCTCCTCTGATGCTCGGTCAACCGAGAGGAATTCACTTCGTCCAACCCGTCACTAACAATTAATCGTCATACAGAACAAACACCACCTAATCAACTTTCATCCCTCCCGCCTTTTCCACAACCACACCTTCGAAATGCCTTCATTCAAGCTCGCTCTCGCCGTTCTGGCCACCGCCCTCTTCTCTATCAGTGCGCGAGCTCAATCTCAATACTATATTGACCCCAATAGTGTTCCATTGAACCAACGCCGTATGTAATGAAAATTTGCTTGGAAACCTTCCGCTGATGTTTTGACAGAATCGTGGTGCCAAACACAACAAGTCTCCTGCCCACTTCTCTGCCTCCAGACCCCAGGAGCCTCATCGACGACGAAAGCAAACACTTGTGATCCTGTATGAGTACTCTGTAACATTTGAAGCAGAATTGAAAAACTAATGAGCAATCAGAAAACCCTAACCTTCTCGTGCATCTGCGGCAACGGATTGTCACCAAACGCGTCCGAATTCTCTCAAACACTTCCATACTTCATCTGCACACAATACGGCACTCAATGTGTAGCCGCTTGCAACGGAAACACTGCTTGCCAATCTGCATGCCGAGATGACCACCCATGCGGAGCCCAGAACCCAACCCGAGTCAACAGCACAAGCTCAAGCTCAGTTATGGCATCTACCACTCTCGCAGCTGGTGCCAGCAGTGGGACAGCCGGCGTCGTTTATACAGGTCTTGGAGGAGCCGCTGCTACCACAACCGCCGCCGCATCTGGGAACAAGAGCGGAGCTCAGGCTGCTTTGGATATGGGACGCAGCTACGGTCTCGCTGTCATTTTCGCCGGTCTCTTTGCTGGATTCGCCCTGATCATGTAGACGGAACTCGAAATTTGTTAATGTTGCGGCTGTCTCGGAGACGGTTACGCCTCGTACGAGAAGAAATTGATTTGCTTTAGCGATGGATTTGAATATGTGTAGTTCGGCATTTCAGCGTTTCTTGCACATACGCCTTTGAAAATTTGCAGGGCCAGCCAAAGGGCTTAGGCGCTGCCCTAAAATCATAATAATTGGTAATGAGGTAGCAGAATGAATATTCGTCTGGGGAATGAGGACGAAAGACATGAAAACATAATCGTATTGCGATCTACCTGTTTGTCTGACAATTGCTTTTCTGATTGATGAACCTAACTTTGTGGACCGTGAGACTGAGTTGCTTGTTGCTCAATCAGGTAAATGGAATTGCGCCGAGGCTGTGACCCCTGAAAGTTGGGTGGCTTGCGTTATCGAAGACATTCTCGTTTGAAGGTATCACAACTCAGACACCTGACTGTAGTTTGATGGGATTCCTCATAAGGTTAAATATACGAGATGTTGAAGAGATGCTGCCGCCCAACTAAAAGCAAAAGAAGAAGAATGAACTTTCGAAGGAGGTTAATTCAAGGTTCGGCGCCAACGCTCTTTCCCATGTGAGTGGGCGATGACGACGCAGAAGTCGACAGGGGCCATAGAAATCTCCAGCAAATTTGACGTTCGTCGAATCTAGTCCACCATTTAACCGGTCCCTCTGCTCTCTTACATTTCAAAACAGCCAGAATCATGTCTCGATGAACTTCTGCTCCTAAACCCCACGAATCAAGCTACTTCGCCGAGGTCGGAGCGATTTCCGACTCTTTCTTTTTCAAGATTCGGCCTCTAAATTTGCTTGCGGTCAAGACTGAACCGCAGGCTCTACTCCCGTCTCCTGTCACCACACCTCAAACCCCAATGGCGCCCAGCAAAAGTATGTATAAGCTTACACACTGGCCCTGATAGTTGGTACACTTGCTGACATGTGGGGTAATAGAGGAAGCTGCGCATGAGTGCGTATCAGAGGACGCTTTAATTCACCTGAAATCCTACAAATACTCCAGTGTCGATAAATCGCTGATATCGAATTACATTCTCAAACACTACGTTCGTTGTCGCACATTCCTCACACTGCGCAAAAGCTCATGACATATAGTGGAATGCATTCGTGGAATTGCTGCCATTATGGCTAGCACCGAATATGGTTACCCTGTTGGGGTTCTTCTTCATCCTGTCGAATGTGATATGTCTTGAGATATGGATGCCGGATTTGGTGGGACCAGTACGTTTCATCTATTTCAGAATATTGCAGCTAAGATGCTGATTGTATATTTCCCAGGGGCCTTCCTGGTTATATTACAGCTTCGCATTTGGACTATGGATGTATTCAACAATGGATAATGTCGATGGCAAACAAG
Source organism: Halenospora varia (assembly GCA_020726485.1). Lineage (NCBI taxonomy): Eukaryota > Fungi > Ascomycota > Leotiomycetes > Helotiales > Solenopeziaceae > Halenospora > Halenospora varia. The sequence goes on from JAHEWH010000019.1 coordinate 664,741, forward strand.
CCCGACGGACAGGTACATCTAGCGGTCTAGGAGAACTCTTCGACCATGGAATCGACTCCTTGAATTGCACACTCGCAAGCTTGTGCGAGACAGCAGCAATGGGATTGGGCACGTCAAAGGCAGGAATATTCACAGCATTGATTCCTTGCCTGCCTATGTTCTTCTCAACATGGGAAACGTACCATACGCATACGTTGTATCTTGGAATTTTCAATGGACCTACAGAAGGTCTAATTCTGGCATGCACCATCATGATTCTTTCGGGCTATTATGGTCCTGAAATCTGGACTCAACGAATTACGGATCTTGTTGGGCATCATTATTTCTTCGGCTATCACGAACTTTTCGGATCATACTCAGTGAGAGACCTCTGGGTACCGATTCTTGTGACATCCTTTTTTGGCGCTCATCTGCCATTCTGCGTCGCAAACGTCGTCAAAGCTCGAAGAAGCCAGAATCTGCCAGTGATGCCAGTATTCTTGGAGTGGACACCAATGGCAGTCTATACATTCTCAATTGGAGCTTGGCTGTATTCACCATATTCCACTTTGATGGCTGAGAATCGACTTGTTCTCTTCTGCTTGACGATGTCATTTGTGTTTGGTCGGATGACAACCAAAATCATCCTAGCTCATTTGACTCGCCAGCCATTCCCGTACTGGACTGTGATGTTGACTCCACTGGTTGGAGGTGCAGTATTGGGCAACCTTCCTCGATTCGGCCTCCCAGCTGTTAGCGCGTTTGTTGAGCTTTGGTATCTTCGAGGATATTTTGTTTTCGCCTTGATTGTCTACTTCCGCTGGGCATTTTTGGTCATTAACAGCATTTGCGCATACCTTGGCATTAATTGCTTGACGATTCCCCACAACAAACTCGTAGAAAACCAAGAGAAATTTAAGGCATCGAATGGTTCTGCTAAGACTGCCAACGGATTTCGTAATGAGAAGAGATCTGATTAGGTCGGCAATGGGATAGAAAAACCACATGGACATAACAGGCTTGAAGAGAGAGAAGATTCCTGTGGAGTGACAAGAAACACGACTTTGGGAGGATACCTTGATTCTTTCCTCCCAAGGTGAGCATTTGCATGGCTGTTGGGCGTGTGGAGCATTGGTCAGGAACATTTATAGATGAGTCCTCACAGCGTAGGACCAAAGGAAAAGCATTCAAGGGCGTTGTCAAGAGCGATCCTGGGCGGCATTTTGAGGTGTTATTGCTTTGAAGCAATTTAGCATTGAGTAGTTGTTGAGACTACAAAGAGCAAGCGTGCTTGATCTAGAAGATATTTCGATTTAGGATACCAAAAGGAGTTGGTGCTTCAACATGCACCGGAAATAGTAACATCTTAATACGTTCAGAAGTCAATGCCGATTTCTAAAATGCAGTGACTAAGAAAGCTGCTCGAGAAAAAATACTCAGTAATCCCATATTATTCCCAGGTAAGGAAAGTCCGCGCCAAGAACATTCGAAAGCATGCTTTTTCTTGGAAAACTCACTTGGTCACGGCAACTCCGACAATTCTACACATTTCACTCTCCCCTCCCATCACACCTCGTCAGAATAGACTACTTTCCACTTTTTTCTCCAAGGTCCCCCTTTCTACAGGACATCTCCACGAACCACTGATCAATCCGTCAAATCCGGGTTCCACTTCATGCCAACTGTCGCATCTAGCATGAGCCCGCTTCGCGGCCGCACCAGCCACAGTGAGCCACATAGGCACAGGAATCCAGGATTCAATATGCAGCCGAGAGCAGCTCGTCCAGCTTGATGTCATACCACTCGCGGACACGCAAGCGGTGCCGACTTACACGCCTTGGAAGCTTGAGTTTCGCTCTGCGCTCGTAAATAGCCCGCATTGGCCGTACGAGACCATCTAAAAAGGTGAAAAGCGCCTGATCCCCTTGTGGGAATTCGGGATGAAACAGTGAGAGATCAATCTGGGTTGTTTGTTGGCTGAAGGGCGCTTGAGTAGCACATGTCAGCTACGGCAAAGCAGCTATCCTTCGAGCCAACAAGTATGCGCCGCGCCTCGAATACGCGAGTCTTTTTCCAAAGTGCAGCAGTACAATACCATTGTACTTACGTTGACTCGTCATAGTCCTTAGCTTTCTTTTCGAATCACACCTTTTCTTCTCTTTATCCAACTTTTGAATCAGCCATTTCTATTTCCGTGATTGTTTCTCTAAGCCTCCACGCTGTAGCTATCTGATTCAAAGTTGTAGAGAGCGCCAATTGGGAACAATTGTTGGAAACTTGGTCTTGGCACAAACCTGTGGTGCAGCATCGCCGCTCTGGCTAAGTTCAAAAGATGTCCCCTCCATCCGCGGACCCCGCGCTTTCGAATTCACCTCACAAATTCACCAACACATATGCGCCAACACCACCACGATCTGCACGGCACTCTAGAGATACATCGCGAGTCTCTATTGCATCGAAGACCTCATCCGTAAGAAGTCACCAGGAATATCTTGACAGCCTGGAAATGCCAACGCAGGAGGAAGTTGAGCGGATATCTGAGGTGCAGGAGCACAAGGAAGCGGAAACAATTAAGCGGAGGTTGAGTGAGGGGCAGCCAGAGCTGAACGATGAGGAAAAGCAGAGGGCAGCGGAGTTGATACAGAGGAATTATAGAGGGCACAGAGAGCGCCGAATGCTGCAGGGCTTCAGCTTGGATCCAAGTACGAGATGGGTTGAAGCTGTGAAAGAAGCCCGGTATCGACACTTGCTCGAACCGATGCCAAGAGAAAGCATAGATGCCCAACGGCTGAGTATGGAAAATGGCGCTGCCGAGAATGGGACAAATGGCAGAAGCAGAGGGTTTAGTGCAGCTCGACAGAATTGGAAGAAGGTTGGCTTGGTGACGAGAAGAGCTGGTGGAGACGAAGACTCCGATTCTGAGGAGAGTGAAGGTGAAGAGGGCCTTTCATTAGAAGAGAAAGAACAACGCCGAAAACGAAAGATCGAGAAGAAAGCGGAACGACAGAAAGCTGCCAAGATAATGGACCTTCAATACTTCCTAGAAATGGTGGATCTCAAACATCGATACGGAAGCAATTTGAGAACGTACCATGAAGAATGGAAGAAGTCCGACACCAAAGAGAACTTCTTTTATTGGCTAGATTATGGGGAGGGACGATATATTGATTGCCAAGGTTGCCCTAGAGAAAGACTTGAAAAAGAGCAAGTTAGGTATCTCTCCAAGGAAGAACGCCTGGATTACTTGGTTAAGATTGACAAAGACGGCAAATTACGCTGGGCGAAGAACGGAGCTCTCATTGACACGACCGAGAAATACAAAGACAGCATACATGGAATAGTGCCTGACAGCGATAACACTACCCCTTCTTACACGCCAGCGGATGGGGAAGCAGCACACCGCAGGAGGCTATCTCGAATGTCAAGTAGCACCAGTACATCAAGCTCGTCTCGCAGCTCAGACAGCAACGAATCTGCAAGAGCAGACAAATATGCGACCCCCCAATTCGATAAAGCCAAGGGTGTAAAAAAGGTCAAGCATGTTTCTGCTGCAACAATTTTCAACAAGCTGCTTCGAGGTTCGGTCAAGAAGAATACTTGGATCTTCGTCGCGGACACAAGTTTCCGTCTTTATGTTGGGATCAAACAGTCAGGAGCTTTCCAACACAGCTCTTTCTTACACGGCTCGAGAATCTCAGCTGCTGGTCTCATCAAAATTAAAAATGGAAGACTTTCCAAATTGAGCCCTCTTAGTGGCCATTACAGACCACCAGGTATGATTATATGAAGCCGGGCTTTCGGTGTGATGAGGCAGAGAAATGTACTAACATCTTTCAGTTTCAAATTTTAAGGCATTCGTCCACTCAATGAAGGAAGAAGGCGTTGATATGAGCCACGTCTCGATTTCGCGCTCTTATGCAGTTCTGGTTGGCCTGGAAGCATACGTGAAAACTCGGCGACGAGGCAAGAAACTTATTGCTAAATTTCTTCATCATCGTGATAAGATCATTGCGCCTGAGGAAGTTGCCAAGAAAGAGGAAGAGCAGCGAGATAAGAGCGAAAGTGCTGCATTAGAGAGAAAATTTCTTGAAGCAAAGCAGCAAGCGGAAGAAGGAGAACGCGAGGAGAATAGAGCAGATATCAAATTGATGCAGAAATTGCATATCAAGCCTACGACACCTCAACATGGAGGGAAGGCAGGTGGCGAGGAAGGAAAGGCTGCTGCTGTGGATCCACCAGAGGAAGGAAAGAAGAACCCTGACATTCAAGCTCCTGGGACAGGACCGGAGAATGCTATTGCACCAGAAGGAACGAGAAATGCTTAATGATTGTTCTTTGGTTATGCGCGAGGGAATAGAGCGAGTGTTGATACCCAATAGACAGTGATTCTTTTATTCAATTTTTAGCATTGCGGCATGAATATAGGGGAGCTTGGACAGGTGAATTGGACACGTGAAGGGGACACGCGAAATATATATTGTGATAGACTTCTTAAGTTTGTCTATAGCCACGTTCCCTTGAACTAAATCATAAATAAACACGTCTGCATGCCATTGGGTTAAAGAGTTGAGAATGTATATAGTGAGCAATCCCTCTTATCTGGGTATGCTTCCCCAAGTATTTTGATCCAGGGTGACCTAGGCGTGAGGAGCAGGCCTTGGCGTATCGAACAACAATTGTATGATCAAGAGCGCGGTGTCTACAAAGCTCATGTATCAATTATGAAATTGAAATACCTTTGTTCAATTAATTCTTATTCTGTGCAACTACTGCTGACAAAACCTCGGCCGGTCTCTCGCATGAAGATCTAGTCATGCTTCATTCCTATTTCAAGATCATGTAATTGGTGCAAGGAAACCAGTCGCCGTCCACATGCATATATGCAGTTTTTCTATAGAAACATTAATTATTTGTCCAGATGCGAAAGCAATAAAGAGGGTTTGCTTGCCATAATTTGTGCTGAATCATATTCACATTGCTGTAGACCCGTGCTTGCCCTGCTTGTTATAGGCATGAAGCTCGTTAGCGACCACCATTGTAGCAAAGCAGAAAACCCATCGCCCAACTCAGGGACCTGTGAAATCATCAATCTGGCTTCGCAGAACCATGAACTGCACTCCCAACATTACCAATGGCGTCTCTTTCCCCGCGAATCTCCAGAAGATCTGAAGGCCTTAAGACCAGAAGCAGCACGAGAAATAACCAGAGCGTCGCGGTTGCGGTCCATTCAGGCATCCACCACAACAACACGATCAACAACCAAGCACGACACCACCAGAGCAATATCGGTCGTAAAAAGCGTCCGCGCGATAGTCTTGAAGAGGAGAAGGGCTATGAGGTAAAGAGGGCAAAGATTTCCATCGAGATCACTTCGAATCCGCCGCCGCAGCCAAAGACCAGATCTCTCGTCATCAAATCGAACGCGATTACGGACTTCGCTCCAGCTCCTCAGCGATGTGCATCGCCACCAAAACAGGCAGAGTCTGCGACGCAAACTGTAGAGCCACCACAACCTAAAAAGCCTACCGACCATCACCAGAAGGTCGTCAATGGTATCAAGCACGAATTGGATCGATTGCAACCCAATGCTGCGGATCTCAAGGATGACAAGCGGAAGCTGCGATCACAAGAGGGGACGAGGTTCAAAAGCGAATTGTCTTTCTACTTCCCAGAGTACGATGAGATAATTGGCAATGAGCCGAAGGAAGAACGTGAGTTTTTCCTAACTTCGCCTGCAATTGAATTGTTGCTAATCTATTATAGATACCCTGAATCTCGATACTCCCATAATTATTGTCGACACTGCCAAGACATCCTCAAAACAACCCCCCTCTCCACGAAAACATAATGGCGATACCGACGATTTTCCTCTCAAATATTTCCCTGACGATCTATTTACAAATCTAAACGATGCACAAAGGGTGGACTTTTCTTTTATGGACAAGAACTACAAGGAGGAAGGTGGAGAAGACCCATTATCAGATGAGTTTCTCGAACAAATGCATCGGAAGCCTGAAAGGCAGGAGAGGGCGATTCGAAATACAGATAGAGGTCGGGCGCAGCATGAAAAAGATCAGGTTGTGAGGCTATTGGAAGGTCTCCAAGGTTATGATTGGCTGAAGCTAATGGGAGTAAGTGGGGTGACCGATAGCAAAAGGAAGGAATACGAACCAGCTCGAGATCACTTTGTAAGAGGATGTGAAGCTATACTGGACAAATTCCGAACATGGCGAGAAGAAGAGAAACGTCGGAAACTCGAAAAGGAACAAGCTCAGGCGGAAGCAGAGGCAGAAGAGGAAGTGGATGAAGGTGAAGAGAGTGATGGGGACCCTCCGGATTACAGCGATGTTGATGCATCTGCGGCTCGACAATTGCATGAAGAAGCTATAGCTCGTTCTGGTCCTCCGTCGCAGCATTCGGATCGAAGAAGAGAGTTGGAACCTCCACGAAAGGTAGAGCAAGAGAAAGAGTTCAAATCCTTCTTTGCAAAACCATATTTGCGAGAAGCGGCTCTTGGAAAACATAGGAGAAGTGGCAGAAGCGTGGCAGCTTGGGGTTATCCTGTGCCAGAGGTGCCTGTTGAGGACTTTGATTTGCCCGAAGAATATCGGGATGAGGAAACATTAAAAGCACATGCCAGGAGGAAGCGTAGGGATAGGAGGATTAGTAAATCCTGAGGTTGTTCATCTCAATTCAAAGCGAAAGATACCAGGGAAGGAATATCCAAAGCCAAAATTTGAAAGTGCTTCATTTGGCTGCCTTTCACCAGGGAATGTATACGGGTGACGATGGATAGGGAGGGATGACTGTCAAGAATTGAATGTATCATAATACCCTACTCGTAGCAGTACAAAAATTGGGTCTACAGACTTACCATCTCCCATCAAATCAATATGCAAACCTCTTGTGAATTGTAAACATAGAAGTTCCAAAGCTTGTATTCACCCCACTCGCATGCATAACTGGTAGATCACGTGACTATATAGGCTGTCGCAAGGCTGGTGGCCTCTGACATTCATCTTCACAGGAATTTAGGATAGGAAGTGGAAGCAGCGCTTCAAACACGAGCGCAAGCAAGGTCGAAAGTCTTCTATGGATGCATCTGATGCCTTGAATTCTCCGCTGCGTACTTTGTGATCAACCCTGGGTTGGGAGTCCAAGTTGCTTCACAAGACCACATTCACTGCCTGCAACATCGCGAACCTTGACCAGCAGCGTCCACTGTAGAATAACACGACGCGCAACTGCTAAACCTCGCGCTTCTTCACGAGCCCTTCGCAAGACTTCTCCCGCGAACTTAATCCTTCGTCCCACAATATCTTTTGACGCGACCACGAATACGATCGAGATTTCATTTTCGATTCGGAAACTTCCCACGAGATCGCGACCTTTGTGTCACTCCGATTTCTATCGAATCTCTAACGCGCGACGACGAAATTGAAGACGAGCACACTGTGGACAGAGGATACAAGAGGGGACGGCCTGGGAGCGCTGCGGCGCATATGAGAGCTTCATAGACGCCTCTGCGCGTTCAGGGGAGGACTTTGATCAGGACCTGGACGATCGATATCAAACACAAAACCGCTGTCATGGTGATCCACGATTTGCATCCCAGGCAACCCGTCGTGGACCCTGAAGGCATGCAGATTGCGGCTCCGATAGAAGAGCCCAACATACCCGATTACAAGTTTGTCCTTTCACATCAGAAGGTGGAGTTGGACATCGATTTCTCTACACAGAGCTTAACGGGCAAAGTTGAGCTCACGATATTACCGCAAACAAAGGAGTTGAGTGTTATCAAGATTGATGCGCGACAATGTTCGATACCAAGGGGGAAGGTGCTGGTAAATGGGGTTGTCGCGGATTTCGATTTTGAGGATCCGATGGAGGCTCTCAGTATTCCGGACCATCTGTTATGGGGCGCCAACCAGTATGATCTTCAAAGGGAAAGGATAAAACACCTGGCGGAAGATACAAGATCGAGAGGAACTTTGGAAATCACTTTACCAAGAGGTGTTAGAGTTGAGGAAGTGGATCCATTCTCTGAGAATCCTGCCACACAAAGGGCTCTAGCTGCAGCCAGAGCATCTGTCGTTGATGGTATAAGTGGTCCTCTTTCTGCGACTCCTGCCAATACACCAAAGACCGCTGCAGAGCAAGCTGGTCGATTCCAACCTCTTACCATCACAATACCATTCATCATCAAGCACTTTCGGGATGGTCTTCACTTCATTGGCCTGGCCGAAGGAGATGCGAGATTCCCTTATGCCTACACCAGACATTCTGTGGATCCAGGTTTAGCGTCGTGCATATTTCCTTGTATTGACGATCCTGCTATGAGATGTACTTGGGATATCACTATTAAGTGCTCAAGAACTCTAGGTGATGCTCTCAAGAAGAAACCATTACCTGTTCGGAACAACCCTCACAAGCCTTCTCATCATGGTAGAGGTCTTGTGAATGGGATTGTCAATGGGGTGAAACCTGTTGAAGAGTATCAGGTACCTCTCAGCGAGGAGGAGAAGTTACTTGAAATGGTTGTCGTCTGCTCTGGTGAAGTCATGAACGAGTCTATGGACATTGAGGATGGAACAAAGAAGATACAATCATTCCAGGTCTCACGAATAGTTGCTGCTCGCCACATTGGCTTCGCTATTGGCCCATTTGAGCAAGTGGATCTTTCAGAGTACAGAGAAGATGAGGATGGGGAGAAACTTGGACAGGGTCAAGCATTACAACTGCTTGGATACTGCTTACCTGGACGAGCTGACGAAGTTCGACACTCATGTTCACCACTCGCCCATGCGGTAGACCATTTCACTTTGAGTTTTGGATCATACCCTTTCTCCCAATACTCACTTGTTTTTGTGGATGACCAAATCCGAGACGTTGAGCACACTGCCTCTTTATCTTTGTGCAGCACTCGGATTTTATATGGGGAAGACATCATTGACCCAGAGATTGAGAGCATCAGAACTCTTGTCCATGCTATTGCCAGCCAATGGTTTGGCGTGAGCATTGTTCCAGAGGAGCGTAGTGACCGCTGGATCACGATCGGACTTTCTCACTATATGACCGCGTTGTACATGAAGCATCTTTGTGGCAACAATGAGTACCTCTTTCGCCAGAAGACGCTCTCTGATAAGCTCGTCAAGCTTGACGTAGATAGGCCTTCCCTCTTCTCCCTAGGGGAGACCCTTCATCTTGGCCAATTCGAGATGGAATTCATGGAGCTCAAGGCTCCGTTAGTCTTGTTTATCCTCGACAAACGAATAATCAAAGCCTCTGCCTCTCCTGGCCTTACTCGGGTCCTTGCGAAGCTTGTCATGGCGGCAAACACGGGCCAAGCAGAAGAAAGCTTAGTGTCGACAGTTGGCTTTCGAAGATTCGTCGAAAAAGTCACGAAGTATCGCCAGACAGAGCCCTTTTGGAGCCAGTGGGTATTCGGAGCTGGATGTCCAATACTGAATATTAGTCAAAAATTCAACAAGAAGAGAAATTCTGTCGAAATGACTATCAGTCAGAAGCAAGACACAATAGCCACGCAGCGGCCACTGAAGAAAGGCTCTTTCATGAGAGAGATGAAGGAGGAATTGCATGGCATATACGCTGGCGAGTTGCAACCTGTCTTTACTGGACCTCTTACGATCCGGATCCACGAGGCTGATGGTACACCTTACGAACACATTGTAGAGATCAGAGAAGGAGTCCAGAAGATTGAGATCCCCTATAACACCAAGTACAAGCGACTGAAGCGTAACAAGCGACATAAAGAACGCGTTAATGTCGCCCCAGGTGATCATGGAGAGGGTGGCGAAGACGCTCTTTACTATTGCTTGGGGGACGTCCTACAGACTCCAGCAGATTATGCCCAATGGCAGCTATTTGATTGGGATCGTGACACCGAGAAGAAGATGGACGAAGAGTCATACGAGTGGCTCCGTGTTGACGCCGACTTCGAATGGCTCTGCGAGAAGGCTTTTACCTCAATGCCTTCGTATATGTATGTCTCCCAGCTCCAGCAAGATCGAGATGTCGTGGCACAACAAGAATCCATGAAATTCTTAACCCAGCAGTCCGCACACCCTTTGGCGTCAACATTTTGTGTCAGAACGTTGATGGATAGTCGCTACTTTCATGGCATCCGAACAATGGCAGTTCAAGCTCTTGCGAGCCATGGGATCGCTGAGACTGACTATACTGGGTCACGCCAACTCGAGAAAGTTTACCAAGAACTGTTCTGCTATCGAGGCACCAAGACCTCACGACCCAATGACTTTTCGGATAAGAGAACATATTGGGTCGAATGTGAGATCCCGAAAGCTATGGCGCAGATGCGTAACGAAGATGGATACTGCCATCGAGACGCACGGCACTTCATTCTCGACATGTTGCGCTTTAACGACAATGTCAGCAACGAGTACTCAGATTACCACAAAATTTCAATTCTGCTCTCCGCACTTGCCCAGTCGCTTGTTAAAGGCGAGCCTTCCAAACCAGCGCCGAGAGCTTCGGCTCCGACTGAGGATATGACCATTCAGGATCCGCAAGAAAGAACGAATGACCTACAAAGAAGAGTTGCGGCTCATGTCAAACAACAGGATGATCTAGTGCAAAAGCGCCAAGAGTACAGGGAATCAGATCGACAAGACTATCCCCAATTCAAAGTTGCGGCTTTAGAAGAAATAGAACGATATCGTCGAATGGACGAGTGGGTCAATTCATATCAGAATATTTACACAACTACCGTCTTGGATTGCAAGAGACTTCTAATGAAGGAAAAAGTCACCCCTCTCGAGCCTCTTGATTTCGCCCAATACCTTCATGACGGCACAGCAGATTTGGTACGAATCAAGGCTTTTGAATGTTTGATTGATCTAGGCTTCATTACCCATAAGGCCGTTGCAAGCCTTCTCTTGAACCTTCTGAGTACCGATTCTTCTCCTTACGTTCGTTCGCACCTTTTCGAGGTATTCTGCCTTGGGTTGGCAGGTGTCGCCTTTGGAGAGAACAAGAACCCGGATGCTGCTCCTGGCGCTACAAATGGTGAGGTGGACTTGATGGCGGACGGTGCTGAAGCAGATGCATTGATCGTTCAAGATGCGTCAACCGAAGCCCGTAAAGCTCAAATTTTGCGAACCACTAGCATTGAGGGCGCTCTAGCTGCTTTGAAGGAAGACCTCAAGACAGACGAGGTGTTGAAGGATGCATTGTGGACGGCGATCAAGTCAACGGAGATTGGCGTATCAGAACAGCAGGATCTACTTGACATTTGCAGCATTCTCTACGATGCTGTGGAGTCCATGATTGTCAAGCTTAGATTACCACGCTTCTGGGGGGTTAGGAAGGGGGATAGAAAGGTTCGTGGAATTCTTTTCATTTTATGCAATGTATGTGCTAATGTTTGAAAGGGCCTCTTAATATTCAAGGAGAAGAACAAGGTCCGAACTGCTCCAAGAAAGCCCAGAGAGCCTCCTGTTGTCGTTGTTGCCAAGCCACCGAAAATCTCTCTACCTCCAGCCGCTCCGAAGCCTGCTCCTCCACCAAAGGCAGTCGTTCCCCCGCCTGCTCCTGCAGTACGATTGAGCTTCACAACAAACGGAGGATCTATGAAGCCACCGAAGCGACCGATATCACAGGTTGAACGAATTCCAAGCTCTGATGGGTCACCAGCAAAGAAGCAGAAAGTCGTGAACCTCAAGATCCCTGGACAAAAGCTGATGGAGATTCTACGTCTACCTCCCCGCCCTTCCATCCCACGAGGCAGCCAATCTTCGTCTTCAGTTCGGAGTTCACCTGCCCCGAAACCTTCACCAAGACCCTCTCCTGGATTTGCCGCTTCTCCCGGTCCCTCGTCCACAATATCCGTCTCACCTGCACCTGTGCAACCATCATCATCCAGCTCAGCACTAGTCAAGATCCGGAAACCATTACCCGACTCAAGTGCTCGCAAACCTCTCCCAGATTCTTCGAGTTCGACACCTGTGCGAAAGCCTCTCCCAGACGCTTCATCCAGAAAGCCTCTTCCCGATGCCGTCCCGAAAGCTCATGCAACCTCTACACCTCCAGTAGCCGAGAAAAAGAAATTCTTGATAAAGCTCAAGACAAAACCTGCAAAACCTGCAAAACCAACCACACCACCCTCATAATAACCCTTTAATGACGCTTCCTCCTTTTCCTTTTCGGCATCAGCATGATTTTGGCATTTAGCGAATGGCGTTATTGACTCGTCAACGGTGACGAATGAATAGATTGATTTGGCGCCAGTAGAAGCGTCTGTAGATATAGGAGGTGTATTGTTGGTTGTATTTTGATACTTGGATGCATGGGAGCATAAGAAGAAGACGGGAGGGATCAAAAGAGCGATGCTTTGTGGTCGACTAGATATAGTCGTGGCCCTCCGATGTAGATGGCAGAAGAAGTCCATCATGGTATGAAGAATAAGATCTTCTTTGAACCATCTCATGCTCCTTTCGTAATTCTGGTGATACTGTACTCCCGCCTCCGTCCACAAAGCTCCCCCCCAGGTATTAATCGCTGGCTTCCCGGCCCTCTAACTTCTTGAACTCCCCCCTCCACCATGTTGATTCATGAGCCCGAGTCTCTCCTCCCTCGTCTTTTCTCTCTGCCCATTTCTCTGAGCTGCCAGTCGCTCGTCAGCCGGATCCCTGAAGCTCTGATTTTGGTTTTGATGATGTGCCTGTGCTTGCATTTGCGCCTGGTGTCGTTGTTGTTCGCGGAGCAGAGCTTCACGCGCTCGCGCATCTTCGTAGATGGCTATGTCCTCGGTCGTGAGAGTGATCGCTGTTGGGTGGCGACGAAGCATGTTTGTAGTGTTGATGTGAATTTAAGAAGACAAGATTCGGGGCTGAAATTTGATGTTCTGGAAATCAAATCTTGAATGACAAGCCTTGTAGGAAGTCGCGACTTTGAGAGGTAGTTGGGGACAAGGCTGTAAGGCATAAACCAGGCACAAGTAACCCCAGCACAATTTTTGGCTCACTTCAACACCAAGCTTCAAGCTCTCCAAACAGAGCAGCACAGCACACTATGTATAAATGGCACGTCCACTCTGCCCTCGGGCGCAGCAGACCCATAGCAAACGACCTTTCCAAAGTCGCAGACGGAATTGCCTCTTCCCTAAGGCAATTCTCCATCAGTGCAAATAGATGTGCTGAAGATGGAGATGGTACGTTTCCCCTTCTATTATTTTTACTCAATTGAAGCACAAAATTAACAATTGAAAAGCCCCACCACCTTCACGGTCCGAACGATCCAAAGAAGCCCTCAACATAATCCGTGAATTCGCCCCACGACCACCGCCATCCCGCGGCATCGACGCCCGTTCTCTCGCCGCTGCACCACCTAGATTCACCATCACGCGTACTCAAAGTAGGGATCTAGGGCCGGAACGAGTACCAGCTCGATTCGAACGTTCGGGTCTAGGATTGCCCGGTCCACGAACTGGAGGAGGTGGTGGTGGTGGACGAGGAGGTATGAGAGGGGGTGCGAGAGGTGGAAGAGGACGAGGAGGAGGCAGAAAGGGAGGTCCGAGGGATAAGAAGAAGAAGAGAGATGAGGAGGAGGAGCTTGAGGAGCCGTATAATGAGGAGGAGAAGGCGTGGTTTAAGGGGAATGATTGTGGGTGGGATACGCCGTATAATCCTACTACCTCTGCCGAGACGTTGGCACAGATGGGACCGCCTGTTATAAGTAGTGCGAGGGGGGTTGCTGAGACTATTGCGTATAAGATGCAGGTTGCGACGGGAAATACTGCAGGAGCGGGAAGACATGCGGGACACCATTTGAGTAAGATGTATAGGGGGAATGGGGTGGCTTTCTTTGAGAATAAAGAGCAGAAGGAGGTGGCAGCAAAGTTCAAGAGAAAGAGAGATATGGACGGCTACGGAACAGCAATGGAATTTCTGGGAGGAAAGAAGCCGATGGGCGAGTTAGATCAAAAAGAGAGGGAGATGTTGACGAAGGCTTGGGTTGCTGGGCAGTATACTGCACCAGGAACACCTGCTAAAGGGGATGTGCTGGCACAAGTTGGTTCTTTCTTGAGGAGGAACGAGACATATCTTCCTGAAGATGCAAGGAAGTTAGAAGCGAAGATTGCTTCATTGCTTCCGAACATGGCCAAGAATACAAGGCCGAGTCCTAGGGGTGCCAGAATGAACGCACAATCGTAAGAGGGTGTTGTAACCATGTGTTCGATAGATGTTGGTATATTGTACAAATACACTCAAAATCCGCTGACTTTTTCTGTTCCACAATTGCTCCTTATTGAATCATATCCCTACCAACCCAAACAAACATCACAACGCCCGTGCACTAACTCAAGACTGCTCCATTCCCTTCCTCGCTGTATCAACAGCCTTCTTAACATCCCCCATCCCCTTCTCCACAACCTTCTCCATCTCTTTATGCGCCTTCTTCGCATCATCCGGCCTAACCGCCTTCTTCAGCTCCATAGCCCTCAACCTCTTCTGTTGTACAGCTCTCGCGGCCTGCACCGCTGTCTTCGCCGTCTCCCCCGTCTTACTCGCTTGACTTAATGCCAAATCCCTACTTTCTTTAGTCGGAGGAGGAATTGGGACATTCAATTGATTCTCATTTTCTGAATCTTGCTGAGGTTGAAGATTGACATCTTTTGCGCCCTGGATAGTGGATGTAACGGCGTGGACGTGCTCTTTCTCTCCCACGAGAACCATGAGCATTCGTCCGCCTTTTGGTAGGACTTGTGCTAGATCTGATAGCCTCTCTGACTTTTTGCTGTTCTTGTCTAAGTGAACCCGTAGATTCTCCAGGACCTCAGGATTGAAGCGTCCGCCTGTGCGTAGTTTGGAGAGATCATTTGCAAGCTTATCGAGGGCTTTGGCAATGCTGGCGTCGAGAATCGAGAAGTCGAAGGGGTCTTCTACTGGTTCTGCGTGTTCAGCTGCTTCTGCTGCTTGTTCGCGGTCTGCTCGACTTTTCTTTTTGTGTAGCGCCGTGCTATTTGAGAAATTGCGGAGGGAGACTGGATATCGTTGTGCGACGAAGGCCTGAGGGAGGGGTTGGGCTAAAGTTGCTGTTCTCGTTCTGCCAGCGTTTAGTTAGCTACACATTCAATTGATCTCAATTGGAGCGAATCGTACATGAGGGAGCATTCTAAGCTTCCGGGAGATTTAAAGAATAGCTGCTTGAGCGTATTGGCACGAACTGGGAGTGGCGGAGGCATGTTTGTGGTTATTTGAAGCTCAGGTGGTTGGAGTCGTGAGACTGAAGTTTGGCGATGCGAGGGACGAGGCTTTGATTTCTGTTTCGTTGCCTCGTCTCGGGTTCTTCAGCCTTGGGCAACGACGTCTTCAACAAACACTTTCAGACACCCACAATGATACGGAAGGGGGCACCGATTGCAGACACTCTTGCCTAGAGCTCTTAAAAAATGTAGCAAATCAGTTCTCGATAAATAATTTCATGCTCAGCGCTCAAAACACCACAGCAGCACGATGTCTCTCCTCAACCCCGCCACCAGTACCACCACGACCAAACCATTTCCCTTCCTCGATCTCCCACCGGAACTTCGCGAGAAAATCTACCTTCTTTTTCTCGCCTCTCCGGAGCCTCTCTCACTCTTCTTCTCATCCAAAATTCCAGCCTACTTCCCGCATGATCTACTCCTCACTTGCTCGCAAATATACCACGAAGTCCGACCCCTCTTCTTCGCATATAACAGATTTACCATAAGACTTACTCGGCATTGTTCCGAGCTTAATTACTGTACGCCTCAATTGGGTTGTTTTGGATTCGTAAATTCCAGAAATGAAGAAATGCTGAAAACGGCTCGCTCATCTAGTCCTCTCTCCCGACTTCCTCGATGCCCGTCATTCCATTCGAACCCTCCACCTCCTTCTCAGTCGCTGGGGATCCAATTCCTTCTTCTCCCGCACCCTCGCCCCATGTATCTCAGACATGATCCTTAATGGCTCCCTGCGAAACGTCGAGATCACAGTCAAAACCCCTGCCGTACGAAAATTCCAGCAGATGATGGAAGGAGAAGTTTACGGAGAAGGTCAGAAAAACTTTGAAGCTATAAAAGATTTGTTGAGAGACCCGTATTTGGAAAGGAAGATGTTGTGGAGTGGTTTTGTTGTTACGCAGGATTTGTTTGATAAAGAGACGACGTGGGACGAGATGAAGTCGGAGTGGAAGGATGTTAGTTGGATGGTTGGATTGGGACGTGCATGAGGTGGGATGGTTGTGTTACAGATGATTTGAAAGGAAAGTTGTTGCTATACTGGCCTTTTGAGGATGACTTGGCTCTTTCCATCAGCACTGGAAAGAGCTACCGACCTCAACCTGAGAAAGTTTTGCGAACTCCAAAGTTGTTATTTATGTGTGACGAAAGCAGAGGGATAAGGAAATGGAGGACATCGTAACGCACAATTGTAAACATAATAGAAAAATAATGCACTTTAGTCATAAAGTAATGGTCATGATATTTTTCAATTTGATTAACATTCCCCTCTTCCTGTTCTACAAGCGCGCTTTATGCCCGCAGGAAAGGAAGGAAATGTTTCCCGGTTCACAAAAAAAGCCAGGTCATAAACACGCAAATGACTTTTTAAGAACCCAGAGAGAAAGAGCCAGAAAACAAATGGGCCAATCCATGCCGTGAAATCATGCATCAAATCCTTTGCTCCATGTGCTACCTGTGAAAGCCAATCTAGCGGGTCGACATTGCCTGTTTAAATTGTCAGTGACATTGAGCTAAGCTTGGAGCTGGAAATGACCTCTTACCTTTGTTACCACTCTCTTCAACGCAAGCTCCTTCTTCTTCAAGTCATCAGAAGTAGAATCCTCAACCTCGAGTTGAGCCATGGCATCACTAAGTGCGGACTCAATCTTGTCCTTAGTTCCGCGCTTAAGCTTGAGGGACATTGTTGGGTCGGAAACGATCTCCTCAACTCTTGAAATGTATGATTCAAGTT
Organism: Halenospora varia; assembly: GCA_020726485.1. Classification (NCBI taxonomy): domain Eukaryota; kingdom Fungi; phylum Ascomycota; class Leotiomycetes; order Helotiales; family Solenopeziaceae; genus Halenospora; species Halenospora varia. The sequence goes on from JAHEWH010000019.1 coordinate 681,696, forward strand.
GTTGTCTAGCCTCAAACTTCTTGCTGAAAGCCTCATCGCTGTTCTTGAACTTCTCGGCATCTATAGACTAGTTAGTATCATCCAAGAAGGGGCGTAAATATGATAAATTTACCGTTGATCATGGTCTCGATCTCACTCGAGGAAAGCTTTCCAACGGAGTTGGAGATGGTAATGTTGGCACTGCGGCCTGAAGTCTTCTCAGTGGCAGTAACCTTGAGGATACCGTTAACATCGACCTCGAAGACGACCTCAAGGACGGCATCACCAGCCTTCATAGGAGGGATTGGTGCAAGAGTGAACTCTCCGAGGGATGTGTTGTCCTCGCAGTTTACACGCTCACCCTGGAAAACGGGGAATTGGACAGTTTGTTGGTTGTCAGCGACAGTGGTGAATGTTCGCTTCTTGATGGTTGGGACGGTCTGACCACGTGGAACAACAGGGGCGAAAATGTTACCCTCCATGGCAACACCGAGAGAAAGAGGAACGACATCCAAAAGGAGGAGGTCAGCGGTATCAGCTGAGGTTGCCTTACCGGACAGGATACCAGCTTGAACAGCAGCGCCGTAAGCGACAGCCTCATCAGGGTTGATGGACTTCTCAAGCTTCTTGCCATCGAAGTAATCGCTCAAAAGCTTTTGTATCCTGGGAATACGGGTAGAACCACCAACAAGCACGATCTCGTCAACCTTGCTCTTGTCAATGTTAGCATCCTTCAACACCTGGGCAACTGGGTCCAAAGTGCCATTGAAGGCCTTGGAGTTGAGATCCTCGAATCTGGCACGAGTGATTTGGGCATTGAAATCTTCTCCTTCGAAAAGAGAGTCAATCTCGACAGTGGTTTGGGCTCCGTTGGAGAGAGTTCGCTTGGCACGCTCGCAAGCAGTTCGAAGACGGCGCAGAGCACGGGCGTCACCAGACAGGTCCTTCTTGGTCTTGCGCTGGAACTCCTTCTTGAAGTGATCAAGCAAGTTGGTATCGAAATCCTGACCACCCAAATGAGTGTCACCTGCGGTGGCCTTAACGGTGAAGACACCACCCTGGATGTTGAGGAGCGACACATCGAAAGTTCCACCACCAAGATCGTAGATCAAAACATTGCGCTCCTTGTTGGACTTTCCAGCACCAAGACCGTACGCAATAGCAGCGGCAGTTGGCTCGTTGATGATACGGAGAACGTTGAGACCGGCAATTGCACCAGCATCCTTGGTAGCTTGACGCTGGTTGTCGTTGAAGTAGGCTGGAACAGTAATGACGGCCTTAGAGACCTTTTTGCCCAACTTGACCTCGGCGATTTCCTTCATCTAAAAGGACGTTAGCACATGCAGATGGGCGTTTTTGTAGTTGCAGAACTTACCTTGCCTAAAATCATAGCAGAGATCTCCTGAGGTGAAAAGGTTTTAGTTTCATTGAGATATTCGACTTCAACAAAAGGGCTGCCCTCCTGATCAACGACCTTGAAAGGCCATGACTCGATATCCTTCTTGACGGTAGGGTCGTCGAATCGTCGTCCAATCAATCGCCTGTAATTGCGTTAGGATTGAGACTTATGGCAGGTCTAAAAATACATACTTAATGTCAAAGATGGTGTTTTTTGGGTTCATCGCAGCCTGGTTCTTTGCAGATTCACCGATCAGACGCTCCGAGTCCGTGAAACCGACGAATGACGGCGATGTGAGCGAGCCCTCTATCGTCTTGTGAGTATATTGAAGTGTTTTGTTGATAGATGAAAGCTCCAGAACGAGATGGGGATGGTGGGGAGCCGGGAAGCAGCCAAATGCGCTTCAGCACCAGACACCGTCCCACTCTGGAACTGTCACAACAGCAGTTTAGGGGCGGAATTATACGTACGCTCATTGGCAATGATCTCGACATTGGTTCCTTCATAATTGGCAACTATAAAACGTCAGCGCCGATAAGGGTAGAGTCGCCATGCCGTTGTGGATAATTGTGCCACGCAACAAAACATCGAGCTGCCAGTCTGAAATCGCGAGACCACAGCAAAGAGGAGGGCAATCTCTCGATATCGGGATTCTCTTGAAGTATAGAAGCTTGAAACGTACCGCAGGAGTATGTGGTGCCTATCAACGGAAGAAAAAAGTCAGCATCACCACCCAATTGGAAATTTTGCAGAGGAGAGTGCGCCACAATGAGAGACGTACCTAGATCGATACCGATCGCACCGTCGTAAACCTCGTCAGCCATGATGAATGTGTTTGTGTAGAGGTGGTTGCGGAGAAAAGAAAATGGCCTCCAGGTCGTGGGGAGAAAAGTTCGCAATGTGCAAAAAGTTTAGAGGACCAGGAATTTAGAGACCTCGCTTATCTCACCGCCCTTCAATTGCCATGCACGGACCATCGACGTCGGAGAACCTCGACCTCAACCAAGGCGTCTATGGAAGCTCATGGATGAGAATCGTCACAATTCAATAACAGTTTTCACAAGCTGCATCGCTGTGCATAAAAATATTCGGAATCAACTTCAATTCATTCATTGACTTCAATAATACACAATATCTCACAATGACGGACATACTCAGGATAGGAGGATTTGCGCCAACTGTAGGAAACCCTCCATGATGAATAAAAGTTCGTGGAAGCAACTTCAAACTTCCAGACCGGCTTCAGCAATGAAGAATATCTCACAATAAGGGGCATACTCAGGATAGGGGGGTTTGAGCCAAGAGTACGAAGCCTCCAAGATGCTTGGAAATTTGTGGATGCAACTTCAATCTACAGATCTTCTATAGCAACGAAGAATATCTCACAATGAGAAATATACTCAGGGTGGGGGGATGCGAGTCAAATGTAGGAACCCTCCACGATTATTCTCCGATTCCGATTACGCTCTACGTTATCAAGTATGACAGTTGACGGCTGGATGGGCAACTTCTGATCTCGAGATGAAGCGGAATCATGGATCGTTAACTGGGTTCTCTTGACTAATGATCTACAAGTAAGGCCTCCGCATACGAAAGCAGTATGCGCATGTTACGGGACGTGGATCGTGTCCTCTGGTTTCGGCATCTCTAGAAAGACAAGAAAACCCTTTCCGGTTTGTCGAGGCTTAGTAGAGTCAACGGGGCCTCTCTCCACATGTAACATTTGTTGCCTTGTCTATGCGGTTGACCTAGATTGAGGCCAGTTTCCAGGGCAAGTCCCGAAGAACAGATCCTGCTGCTCTAGCTGCGATACATGCACAGAATCGTGAATATGTTTTCTTCCCACGGTCTTAGTCTCGGTGTCTCAATCACTTTCAGCGGTACTTGATTTGAATCGGATATATTTGGGTTAAGTGACCATAAATCATATCCTTGATCAGACTCGAAGGCACAGGCACAATCCATGGGAAACGATCAGTGAACCTGGCTACAGACTTGTCTCAAGACACCGTGTATACTCTGCACTGTGATGTAAGACGGGGGACACGTGATACTTGTATGTTTCTTTTGATGTGCCTCCAGATTCCCACCTCTTCTTCTATATGATTACCGTTATATGTGTCCCTAAAATCCGAAGATGCTTAGATCCACTCGGCTTGTGGGTTCTCTTTATTGTCACTATATTGAATGCACACCCCTACCCGGTTTACATGTTTTCAACCGCTAATCGGTCCTGGCACTAGAACATGGCCAAATTGCACAGAGCGATTTCGTTCGCACTGCCCTAATTGAGGTGGTCTTGAACAATCTGTGACCTTCGACTCCCGACCATAGGCAATTACGCTTATGAATCCACCATCCTCATCTCCAGTAGCCTCATTTCTCTTAGTCAACACCTCGCGAGATGCGAGAGGTAGTATTTCAGCAGTCAGAAGGACTCCCAACACCTCTGCACTTTCGTCGCTAGTCCCAATCTTCGACTCCCCCATCAGTAGCAACACAGGCGGGAAATATCTCAGCGAGCCATCCCTGCTCGTACTCTCACACTTCCAGTTCTTCAAATATTACGTTGGACTGTATGGGTAATCGAAAGAGAGGTGGAAGTTCGGAAACCAGTATCATTCTGGCGCAGTCATTTTCAGCAGTGAGTAGCGGAGGTAGTGTGACTTTCATGAACGTTCTCAAACTCAGAATCTCCCAAAATTCTTCCTAATGCGACGATAGGAAGTTTCCGATTCCAATAATTATTCCGACCGCTTTCTTGAGCAGTGGTAGAAGCACATCCGCTAGGGGTGAGCAACTATAAAGTCCTTTTAGGTCACTCAAATTAGAAAGATGCGGAATCTTGTGAGAAGTTTCCGATTATTCAACTTCTAAATCGCCTCGCTCAGGAGGTAACAGCTCCTGATGAAGCGTTTGCCCTTAAAATGAACCCGGCACGTATTGAGATGGACCTCGCTATTCGAAATTTGTAGGCATGTAAGGAAAGCTTCGATGGTTTGATTGTTGCGGCGTAATGAAGCTCAAAGATGTGGATATTTTACAAGATTTAGAGGAGTGACTGGAATGCAAGAACCAAATGAAAAGCTTTACCCAGTGAGGGGCTATCAATCTGTTTACACTGATGAGAAAGTAGAATATAACGGACATGGCTCTCAGGAGTTTTAGTGGCATCCGGAAACGATCTTCAGTCACGCACTGCTAGGAATTGCAGAATCAATGAAACATTGTTCTATGCATTTTGTTTATCAATGCTTCAGCTCTCATGGCTATGGCTGTACTCCATACAATGCGCCCGATGCCTCAAAGGGCATCGTTTTCTAACCACCCATTCCTCCATATTCCTGTCAATCACACCGATATGCCACCACAGCATTATGGAGTCCCAGAATCGCAATGTTGAAAATAGTGGCCAGTATTATACAACGCCTCATAGAAGAGGCAATTCTCAGCTTCGTCCAAATTATCACCTAGCCATGAGCAAATGCTTCTCGGCCCAAAATATAATTCCCATAATGGTCTCTTAAAAGTACAGTCATTATCTTTGCTGGGGATCTTTAAGTAGATTAGCAAAAATTGTTACTTTTTCGAGCTCGACATCTTGTCCACTAGCGGACTTATTTGCTCCCTTTGGAAGAGCAGCGATCAATTCAACGTCAATACGGTTGACACCAGGAAGCAACCGAGCTTCGAAAAGAGGATTTCTTTGGTCGACCTGATGGCCAGGAATGATTGGCACAGCATGTAGCCGCTGGTTTCCCGATGTGACGAAAAGTTTGTATTGTCTGTCAATTAGGGTGGAAGCTATCGTTGGCTTGATCTGCAGGTAGTAGTGTGTGTGTGGGAGATTTATAGTGACAGACTGCTGAGCCATAGCTGGTGAGGGTGGTATGTCCATCTTCAGGTGACGAGATATGTTTAGTCCTGGATGGGTCGCTAAGCTCAAATTTGTGATCATTGCATCTGAAGCGCCTAGGATTTATTAGCATTGCCAGGCAAGACGATGAAGGAATGGATTTCTTACTCTTCCCAGGTTGTCTCCACTTCGACTCGAATGCCGGATTCTGGACATGAAACTGAGGTTGGTGTGGGTGAGGAAACGACTGGGCATATCCACCGGAACTGTACATATTGTGATTAGGAAGACCGGGAGTTGAGGGTGGCAGCATTCCACTAGTTGTAGGACCCGGTGTTGATACTGTCTGGCTTGGAGCTCGATAGTTGTTCTGGGCCGCTGGAGCGACGGCTGGGGAGTTTCGCGCTCCATCCTCATTCTTGACAACTCCCGCGCTCGACGTCGTAGGCGAAGCTATAGATCCTGAAGCGCTCCTGGCCCGCTCTAATTGGTCAAGACTCGGCGGAGCCGCAGCTGTCTGAGAACTACCAAACGGGTTTCTACGGCCATTGGCTGCGGTGCCGTTGGAACCATTCGTCTGTGGAGCCGGGGACTCAGCTGGGCTAGGTCGACTGCCCAATTTCAAGGTAATTTTTGGAGCTGCTTCCGGCATCTTGAGCTTGATCTTCGGTACTGGTGGCTCTTGGACAACCTTCTTAGCTGCCTGAAGTAACCTGTTGAACTGGGTCTACAATTTGTTAGTTTTGGAGCATTAAAAAACACGATTCTCGCAGTACCTTGAGATCCTGGGCTAATAGAGATATCGCACTGCCATCTTCATTGTATGTCCATGCATTGCGCCATATATTACTCATTTCCGCCTCCAATTGTCCCCAGCTCTTGAACTCGGATCCGGCTGATCCATTCTTGACCTTGCGTTGTACAGTTTGAAGACTAGCTGGGTGTTGAATGATCTTGTAATAGTCTTTGATTGATTTCGGTGGCAGCTCAACAAATACTTCAAAGGTTGCGTAGTCATCACTACTCAAAAGTTAGTCGTGTATCACTCCAGAAGCAAGACAACTGAACGAACTCTGGGTGTTCCTTTTCCTCGATGAGGTCTTCTAGGATCTTCTCTTGAGCTTCTTGAAATGTGAGATTGTCGAATTTTGCACGTGTATATCGACCTTCTGCAACTGCCGGGGTTGCACTCTTTACGGGGGTGTGGGACTTGGGGTTCTTTGATGGTCTGCCTCGTGCCTTCTTCGCAATTGCTCTTCTCTCTGCTTCAGAATCTGGTTCCCCCTCGGCATCTTCATCCTCATCGTTGTTCACCTTCTTCGTGGGCAGTGGCGTTGGGGCCGCAACATAGCCAGGCACATTCTTGTAAGCAGGGTTAGTCTTAGTCATGAAGTTGCTCAAAGCCTTCCTCAGACGCTCTGCATCGTCGTAAATCTCCGAACCTTTCTGGTTGTACTCCTTGGCATTTGATATCATTCGCTTGAAGTGGCTTTCGAGTTGGGTCATGTTCTTAAAGAATCCTTCTTCCAGCTGCCCCTTGATTGTGTCCAGGGAGATGGGCATAATAATCGCTTTGTAGTAGTCTGGATACTTGTCTTCGTTGGGAAGTGTGATGAAGCTTGTTGCGATGCGCCGTCCGCTGGTATTGATGTTAGCAGATGTCATTGATGTTGGTCTAACTGATGAGTATAAGAAATAATTTCTCTGGCGATATGCGATGGGTTGCATTGTAACAAGAGCCTCCGATATTAATACAGTCACATTGTCTCGACGTCCCTACCCGTACACGAGGCTGAAGGTCGACAACTGGTCGCAAAGACTGCAAATTGAGAGGAGCTCTCACCTTTTATCCTCGGTCTTCTTCAATATCTCTACAAGCTTCAACCCATGTTGCGTCGTTGTTTCTGCGGTCTCTCCTTGGGAAAGGTCGATGCTGTCCTATTGAACTGTCAGCCTTGCCGGTCCATTTCGCAAGTGTTGAAGAGGTTGCAGATGCTAGGAACCAAGGTGTTGCTTCGGTGCGCCGGTTCAGGGACCCTGCGACCATCACAAATAACCACGAAATCCGCATCGCAAAGACAGCCTGCGCACTTCCAACGCCTGCAAGAGGACCACTTACACTTGGTCCCTTTCTTCTCTTCGCTGCGCGATCATCTAGGTCGTCTCCAGCTGCATTACCGCCCCCGTTGACCTTGCGCTTCGAATCCATCCTTCCACCAGTGAATATGGTTGCGCGCAAGAGGACAATTTATTGCCGTGATGCGCTGCCTCTGCAAGTAGTAGCGCTTGTGCAATGGGGAAGACGCGTGCGGCGGTCGAGTTGTGTGGTGCGCGTTAAGATGTCGAATGTGAGAACAAGGATTGGCGATGAAGTCGCTGAACGAACGTAGTGGAAAGCACTAAATCACCGCCAACTTGAGACACCGCTGTAAAACGATGGAAAGTAGACTGTCTGCCTTGGTGTCGCAATGCGCTGTCCGCTCAAGTTCATACAGCAATATTAGTCCAACGGTGCGTGCGATGCGCGAAATGCTCTCCGTGTTGGAATCTGGATTAATTAGGGTCACGTGGTGGCCACGCGCACAGACCAAGATGAGTTGATCCACTTGATCTTTTGAAGTAAACAAACCCCCTCAAAAACATGAACACTTTCAATTCACTCTTGAACTCAACTGTTTTTTCCAGCGCCTCCTTTTCGCATTTTTCCTTTTTGCATCTGCCTTGAACAGAGCATCCAACCCTTTCTGTGCTGCCCGCCTTTTCTGTTGCCGGAACATACTCGACAATTCTAAATACCGAACTTTTGTACAACTTTCTCTAGACATTACGAAAGTTCGTGCGCAACAGTGTATTGCCGCCACTCGCTTCTTAACGTTGCCTTTGCCTGGAGTTGCGACTCGGGTCAGATTTCCACGTCGCATACCCCACGATTAGCCTTGCAGGCAACTCGAACTCGACCTCCTCATCCCGAAGAAACACAGAGAAAATGGCAGACTTAGACTATGGCAGACGGAACAAAGTCCCACGGCCACTCTCTGAATCGGAGAAGGCTCGCCTGGAAGAATTTATTGACTCCATCCACTACTCTGCAAGGTTAGCTCAATGGTCTTTGTTTGGCAGAAGAACTGAACGCTCTTCAAAGCACAAATGTTAACATTTGTAGATACTCTGATGACGAATACGAATATCGCCATGTCCAGCTTCCTAAGAATATGTTGAAGGCGATCCCTAAAGACTATCATGACCAAAATAAAGGCACATTGAAGTTGTTATGGGAAGAGGAATGGAGAGCTTTGGGCATTACTCAGGTACAGAAATGGAATATTGCCAGCGTAGATCCATATGCTAACAGGACTGTCTGCAGAGCCTTGGATGGGAGCACTACGAGGTACATGAACCAGAACCGCATATTTTGCTTTTCAAGTAAGCAGAAGCTGATTTCCTACCTTTACCAACTTGTGCTAAGAAGCGATGTAGGAGACCTATCAACTATGTTCCACCGGGCCAGTAAACATGGAGCAGCTACCTATCCAATCGGTCCAAAAAGAATTATCTGGTGCAGCGCAAGTCCTATACAAGCAATTGCTTTGACGATGTCACGGTCTCATATCCTTGAATCACTTCTCTTTCGTGGCTACCGCTCGCCACTTCCATATACTAGATTAGGGTTAATGGATATCAGCTCCTTCCAAGGAGGTTTTGGGGTTGTCCGCGGGAAGGGAGAATTATAGATGTACGATACAGCGGATAGTCAGAGGATAATGAATGGGAGGACGACTTGGAACATTGCGTTGGGCGGCAGTTGGTTGTTTTTGATCAATCAAATGGACTAGATTTTCATGTACCCCTCCTTCGGACGATTTGTGATCCCCTCCGATAAACATCATAATCTGCCGCCGGGGCGGTAATCACAATCCTTATCGAAAGGCACTCTGAAGTTGTGTATGGCTGCCTATTTGCCACGTGGTCTTGAGGAATGACAACTTGCCCTAGAAGTTTTGATGATATGATGCATCTGCAAAAAGAAGGCCACAACAATTAAATGTGAAAGCCTCATTCTATTTTAATCCTTTTCTCAGGAACAGGCTGAGATGATCTTCGGAACTCGCCAAACTTTCAAGGTTCTCCGGTGGCGCAAACTATCATGGATTTCCCGCTGAACGGCGCAGGCCTGAGCAGAATCGAACCACGAGGCGGCAGTGTCGTTATGGACAGATCACAGCTTGTGTAGACAGGCCAAACGGCCAATGCTTTGAAATCACCTTTCGCATCAAAAAGTCTCTCCTTCCAATTTTTTGTACTCCTCAGTTTCTTATTTCACATGCTGGTTTGATACCATTCAAAAAGCTGTACTATTTGATTCTTTGATCGGCGCATTCGACCAAATCCAGACTTCAATGATTCTTTGAGCCGCAACTGCAATTGCTTTACCCCACCTCACCATTCACACCCTCCGTCTTTACCGGCCTCTAATAGTGGCTAAATAAGTTAATAACCTTGGGATAAAGACCCAGAGGTCTTATGACAGCCATGCCGTCTGCGGCAAAGGTATTTTATCTAGCTGTCTTCGCACTGCTAGGTACTTCACATGCCAACGACTCGAAAGGCCCTTCAAAATCCAAATCATCAAGTCCTGATGTTTGCGCGGTACGCAATACTCTTCTTCTATCAGGCATATTTGTCTAATGCCTTGAGTCAGATATCCCCAAAAGCCATTGTCTCCGATGCATGCGCCTCTTATTCCACACTCGATAACCTCAACCAAGAGCTTCGACCAGCACTCCTCGATATAACACGAAATACAGACTTCTTCGCATACTATCGGTTGAATTTGTTTGGAAAGGAATGTCCATTTTGGAATGATGAAAATGGCATGTGCGGCAACATTGCCTGTGCGGTAAATACGCTCGATAACGAAGAAGACATTCCGCCAGTATGGAGAGCAGAAGAGCTTGGAAAACTGGAAGGCCCCAAGGCAGGGCATCCGGGAAAGAAATTACAAGAGCAGAGAGGACCCAAGAAGCCTTTGCAAGGAATGCTGGGAGATGATGTGGGAGAAAGCTGTGTAGTGGAATACGACGATGAATGTGACGAACGAGACTACTGTGTGCCGGATGATGAGGGATCAAGTGGGAAGGGAGACTACGTCAGCTTAGTGGACAATCCGGAAAGATTTACTGGCTATGCTGGAGAGGGCACGAAACAAGTTTGGGATGCCATATACAGAGAGAATTGCTTCTCAAAAGCATCTTTCCCGAAATCAGCATCACTAGGATTATCACCATTCCAGAATAAGGGGCCAGCCGCAAATGAGCTCCAATCAGTAATGCGAGAAGGGGCGAGACAACAACTCCTTGAAGAGCAGCAGAAGCACGCCCCAAACACACCTTTCGTTGCAGAGACTGGACTTGAGAATGAAGATGAGTGCCTTGAGAAACGAGTCTTTTACCGAGTCGTGTCCGGCATGCATACTTCGATCAGCACGCATCTATGTTGGGAGTATTTGAACCAAACTACCGGAGAATGGGGTCCGAACCTTCAATGCTACAAAAGCAGACTCCACAATTTCCCCGATCGAGTCTCAAATCTTTATTTCAACTACGCCTTAGTTTTAAGAGCAGTGACGAAACTTGGACCATCCCTAAAGGACTACACTTTCTGTTCCGGAGATCCAGCTCAAGACGCTGAGACTAAAGCGAAGGTACAGGCTTTGACCAGCCATGCTGGCGAAGCGCCTCCGATCTTTGACGAAAGCCTGATGTTCGTAAATGGCGAGGGGCCAAGTCTGAAAGAGGACTTCAGAAACCGCTTTAGGAATGTTAGTCGTATCATGGACTGTGTTGGCTGCGATAAGTGCCGACTTTGGGGCAAGTTGCAAACAGCTGGGTATGGAGCAGCTTTGAAAGTTCTTTTTGAATTCGATAACAACTCTAAGGATGTACCGGTCCTTAAGCGGACTGAGCTAGTTGCTCTTTTCAACACACTTGCTCGAATCTCTAGTTCTCTTGAAGCAATCGAGGGATTCAGGTCGATGGTGGAGGCAGAAGAAACCGGTACCGAAAGCAAAGGTCCCCATCACGTGAAGACGTCAGATGGCAAGATACCTGATCGCGTAACGAAACCTCATCATGTTGTACCCGGAAAGAATTTCGAGAAGGACATCGTTGATGATGACTATGCGAGACTCAAGCGCGAAGAACACACACGGCTGAACCCCGAGTTGACCGTCTCTGAAGAAATTTGGAAAGAAATTGACCTGGTCTATCGAGTCTCCAAATACGTAATCAAGGGGTGGATCAGGTTTCCCTTGACCATGTAAGGTCCATTCTCTCCCCTTCAGGTACTCTTGCTAACCAATTCGTAGGTGGGAGATATTCGTTCTTGAAGCGGCAAGAGTGTGGGAGTATTACATTGGGCTGCCGGTCACCCCAAGGAAGTGGGAAATCAAAAGACCGGACCTCGATGAGTTATAAAATTGTAAATTGCATTTTCTGGATTAGAAGCATTAGCGTAGGGAGTTGAGGTTCATTGCTTATTCGAAACATCCTTGCATTCGTTTGCGAGACTCATTATGTATACCAGTGGCTGATATACCTCCACAAACTCGTTTTTTTCTTTCAGGATGAAGGCTAGGTGTGGCGCTTACATTAGGATTTTGATGCGTTTTGTGTGTTGATCAGTGATCCACCTGCTATTTCTCGATTTGTAATATTGCTCTGCTATGAATGTTCGTAGCAAGTGCTTATTGCTACTAGTGTCTTTTGCATAGTTAGAGTCCAGCAGGAACTTAGCATCTTCAAAGCATCACTTGCATCGTTAGCTTGCTATCATCATTGAGATACTACTGCAATCTGTGTGCTGGGTCGCTATAGTCCACATTCAGTAAGTCTTCCTACCTTTTGAGTATCTGCTAAAATGCATCATTTAAATTGAGGATATTCTGGCTTTATCTTGGTTTCTCGGTTTCAGTCTAGCCTTAATCTGGGTCTAAGTAATGGGATGATTTCCATCTCTTACATCATCTTCCATCTCTCCGCTCATGGTTGCAGTGTTCGCCTGCCCTTGTGTTTCAACGTAAGAGTTCATCACCATCCAACCTCTCCGAAACATTATCGTGAATATTGCTATCATCCGATGGATAGAGAGGCTCGGCCAGAGAGGAGCCAGGGAGTGAAGCGAAAGACGCTAATGTCCAAATACACACAAAGGACATATCAGAGAATTTTCTCTCGCCTCAATCGAAATCCACGAACCAGAGCAAAGCAATCGGAACACATTAGTGCAAGCATACATCAAGATGAAGCTCCTTGCTACCCTTCTGACACTTGCCCCCATCGTCCTCGCCCAGGAGGTGAATTCTGCACTTGGTACCTGGGCTGGTTTGTCAGATTTCCAGCGTGGTGTTGAGGCTTTTTGCGGTATTCCTTATGCTCAACCGCCCTCGGGATCCCGCCGTTTACAGCCTCCCCAGCCTATCAACACGCGATTTGTTTTCTTCGACGGCACCCAACCAAGCCCCAAGTGTATCGGTATCGAAAATTATGTACTTCGTAACGGCTCCGAGGACTGTCTCACCCTTGACATCGTTAGTCCTAAAGGACAGTATCCTGCGCTTCCAGTCTACGCTTTCATTCATGGGTGAGTACACAGGCCTTGCTGCTCTGCATTTTGGTTTTGCTAAATAGCACAGTGGTGAATTCAATGGAGGTGACAAGTCCGATGTTGTTGGCAGCGCTTTGGTCATAGAAGCCAAAAAGCAAGGCATGCCATTCATCTTCGTTTCAATCAACCATCGTCTCAGTTTCCTTGGATTTCCGAGCGGAGCAGAGGCTAGTCATCATGGTGCTTACACCCTTGGTCTTCTCGATCAACGCATGGCTTTGCAATGGATCCAAGATAACATCCACTCTTTCGGCGGTGACCCAAACAAGGTATGAGCCTCTATTCACTTTCGTAGATGAATCATGTGCTAAAGAGTTTTCCAGGTAGTTCTTGGTGGTCAGGCTTCCGGCGCCGATGCTGTTGCTGTTGCTTATCAATTGCTTGCATACGGAGGAAAGGGGAGCAATGCTCTCTTCCGAGGCATGTTCTTCGAGAGTGGTGCTGCTACCAGCTTGACACCGATTCCGTGCCCTAATTACACAGCTTGGCAAGATCATTATGGCCAGATTGTGAAGATCACTGGGTAAGCCCTCAGACTTAATCACAAGAAGTAATTCGCTAATGGTTTGTAGATGTAAAGCAAGTGCCGCAGGAGATGCTTTCAACTGCCTTCAGAAGCTTCCAATTGATACACTTTCAACCGCCATGGTCACCGTCTTCCAAGGCGCATTCTCCATTCCTCACCATGTATAAGATAATGCTTCCTCCTCTATTCAAACCCTCCTGACTTTTTAATCTAGCTACGCTCCGGTCATCGACGGCAAATTCATGGAAGATTATCCCTCCGTGCTGCTCTCTAACAGTAAGTTCGACGCTATGCCAGCTCTCATTGGGCACACCACAGACGAGCTCATCGGTCGCATTCCCATCAACCAAAACTTCGACAATGATACTATCATCCTATCCTTCTCCCAAGCTTTCCTCTCATACGTCCCACAATCGACTATCAAGGCTCAATTGGCTCTTTATCCGGCCACTGATTCATACCCAGATGTCGGACCCCCAGGATCTGGCTCTCAATGGGGTCGTCTTGTTGCAATTGACAATGACTTACAGTCGTTCTACCCAGTTTGGGAGGCTGCTATGTCGATTTCGCGCTACCCGTGGGCTAAGGTCTATAAATGTAAGTCTGATTTGTGATCGGGTGTTGATGCAAAGCTAATTTATATTACAGACTGCTGGAACGCCCGTCACTCAACCACCACTGCGCCTGACTTCTTTCGTGGTAAGTCCTTCTTCGCTCGCTTCCCCCTTGCTTCAAGTCCAGCTAACAACTCGCCACAGTGAACCAAGGCCAAGACCTTCCCTTCCTCTTCAACAATCCAACCTCCGCTTCCTCATCAGACGAAACTGCTCTTAGCCTGTCATACAAGCGCTATGTCGCAGCCTTCATCAATTATCTCAATCCTAACCAGCTATCGCCTCCACAACCTCTCTAGCCACCATTTAGCGCTAGCGATCAAAAGGTTCAAGTCTTTGGCCTCAGCGGGGTCTCAACTGAGCCTGGTGGTGTCAATTTGGAACGTTGTGCTTTTCTGCGCAATACTAACTTGGATTTCTTACGCTGAGCTTCTGGATTGAGGGTGCTGAATTATTGGATTTAGCGCAGGAGTTTGGTGTTGTGGGCACAGAGGTGTTTGTTTGGCCGTTGGAGAGAAGTGCAGTCTGTTTGTAACACAGTCTTGAGATGTCGTCTATACTCATGGTTTAGAATGAGAAATTCTGAAAGATGGAACCCTTCCCATTACTTGAAGTCGGTTCTATGAATACGTGTATAGAGGAATAAAGACAATTTTGACAAACACTCACTCACACCGACATAGTTGCCAAATATACCATAAGATTTTCGAGATAATCTTATATGGTTATCTTTTACTTCTTTCTCAATCATACACACTTGGGCAATACAGATGAGGTTTCATCAAGTAGCACATAGACTCTACTTTGATTAGATCACCATGAGATTGCCGTGGCAAAAGATTGTCCCTACCATCTTTCTCCTCCCTTCAAACTCTTCGAAAACTTTAAATTTCCATTTGAGTTTCGTGTATACTCTGGTACACTCGTAAACTCGTTCCGTTGAGTGTGTTGACGATCCACGGAAGTTGTAAGCTCTCGATATAGTATTTGTTTCGACAAACACTTGAACAACGTGAAATAACAGCAAATTCAAAGAGGAAGTTAAGAAGCCTGGAGATCAGCAAATTTCTTTTGGCGGCTGTGGCATACTTCAGTTGACTGGTCTGGTGTATAGCGGCGTACATGCTGTGGAGTTATTGAGACTCAACTAGGCTCGCTAAATTAAGGGGTGGGTCAAATTCATTTGTGCTTGGAGAAAGATCCTAACACTTGAATAAATTTACCTTTCTAGTAAGCTACCTATAACCATCCCTCAGGGAACAGGAAGAAAGGGAATGGATTCCGACTAATGCCACCTCGTACTTGCAAGTGCTCCTCATATAGCAACTTCCCAGGCTAAAAGCAGTCGTGCGCACGAGCCACCAATGGAGCCAGAATCCTAAACCATACATGTAGGACAGCAACAGCAACAGCATTTACAAAAGCTACTTAACTTCAGAAATCATACTACGTATGCAATCCTACACTAGAGAACACTTCACACCACCCTCATGACGAGTCTTCATTTGGCACTTACATTTCCTCGTTCAAGACCCTCATGCAAGCAAGTTCATGGAATTTCAAGGCCTCAAAGTCTAGTTTCAAGATAAGATAGAAGTCTCTGCAGTCGGCACGATAACCTATAATATTCGTTCTCATAATAATGAACACGTGGCAAAACGCAGCTTCCTGCCGTTCTTTCCTTAAGTTTCTTTTGATAATCACGGCTGCGCACAGTAACACTGCCATAAGATCCTCTAGCTCCCACCTGTCCAAACCTTGGCGTCGCAGAACCTATTGAGTGTTCTCAGCTTTTGTCAAAGCACTGCGCTCAAGAAAAATAATCTTAAAACTGGTCTAAAATAACACAATTCTCCCTCTCTGTCGTGGTACTTCTTTCGCAAATTTTTACTTCAAAATAAAAAAGTATTTGCCATAATCGACATTACGGCAATTAAAACCTCTAGTTCCTCGGCGGTAATATCTACTCAGCCCCTTTTAGACAAAGCTTTCGAGCCTCCCATATGGCCAACGAACTCTCCACAAAAGCACGAATCAACCTCGTCATTGGCCTCCCCACCGTGATGATGAGTGTATTAACTTTCCTTCTGGCTTAGGCATCGTGGAAACTTGCTTACGATCGAGGTTGGAATCAGGCTCAAGATGGACACCGAGATTCGTTCACATCTGTCTTTCCAATCAGTCATCTCGATATAAAATCACCCCATACTGCCTCGAGTCTTAAGACGTTCACAATTGACACATAAAGCAGCGCCACTGCGCGATCCAGATGTACTTGATGTTCCTCCTGCGCCAGTACAGAGATTCGGATATGAATTAGCGCCGAGATTTGAGAGAGATGAGTGATGAAGATTGCGCACCAACTCTTGGGGAATGTTAGAACCAATGATGAGTGCTGGCATGGGTGACAAGAAACGAGAGGCAAGTTGGAACTAAGCAGTAGATTCAGGGAACTACCGGAAAAGTGAATATAGGTATCGTATGCATTGTGGGTGGTAATAAGAAGATTTGCTTGCTTTTGATGTCACGGAACCTGTTGGTTTCTCCTTTCCGATTATTTAGTAGAGAGTATGATCAATGGTTTCTTTAGTAACTTAACTATGCTTAGAAGTTGGTGGAAATAACGTAGTCGAACGCCGGACAATTTACTAAATTGAACCTGGAGCATCTTCTTGAGTGATGTCAGGCGAGCTGCAGACGCCATGCATTATTCGAGCGAAAAATGGACCTGAAAGGTTGGACTATGGACTCAAACGAATGATACACGCACGATTTCCACAATGTCAAAATCGCTATTAGTCTTGTCGCCTATTTGTGCATGATTCCTTCTGACCTTTGCAGGAGCGAGAATCCTCTTATCATAGTGTAAACCAAAAAGGTTATGCAATGACTTCCTGGTGGTTGTTTTTTTTTTCGCGATATTTCAGGGACAGAACAACTCTCAACCGGGCTGCAGACTATCCAACGTTCCACTCGAAACTTTGACAAGCTTCTTCGAAATGCCTAGGCTGGAGACGCGATATATGCAGCGATCGTTCTCGTAAAATGATGCAGCATAGCTTGAGAGAGAAAATGGCGCAGTCCAGAGCGCTTGATAGGAAGCAGGATTGGGGCAATCACATCTCGTGTTGTGGAAGCAGCCGCGGATTGAGCACATGCACACTGCTTGAATAGCTCAGAAATCCTAAAATGTCTAGAAATCATGGCTGTGACAACACAAGATATCCAAGAAGCCCAAGCAGAGTTGCTGTTGGTCCTCAGTTGCCAAGTGTATGGCATCGAATGACAATCTACAACATCGAGATCTTCTGACATTGCCTCCAATTGCCAAGAAAATTCGGCGTCGCTTGACATGCCGCTTTTCGGCGAGCCTTTCGGTTTCGTACGATATTCGTTGACATTGTTGATCGTTGATTCGGTTCGTTCTTATCGCTGTGTTCGAGCAGCATCGCCGTCGCTTTAGCTGAATGCTTGATCTTAAGGTGGTCTTCAGTTGCTAGTTTCACAATCAGCTGATAGTCCGACGACTGAGAGACCTATGACGTTTTCAAATTGCAGACATCCTCGAGCTCTTTTGACTAGACAGTCGAGCCTGGAAGACTGAAACGGGTTGGTAATAATAGTGGGAATAATCTTTGCTCTGTATGATTGACCTCGGACCCTGAAAGACAACTGAGCAGTTCTCAGCCTATGCCGTTATTTGCACTCGAAATGTTGTCGTCCTGGGTCGTAATAAACCCAAATAGTATCACAAGTCGGTTAAATTTCCTCTAATATGGGTTAGGGTTCAATGGATTAAAATCGGTGAATGTATTGTGTCGTGTTATCCGTCTTGACTCTGCTACAATAGAAGCGAGTCGTCCTGAAGCTCTTCGATTGCGGAATAGGATGTGACCCTCTCCCCTCTCCAGAATGCTTCCTGACTTGAAGATGACGGAGCGAATTTCGATTATCTGATTAAGAGTAAATTGTGCATTGAATCGAACAATTACTGTTCGCAATGCGCTCTCGATCGTATAATCAGTTCCGATAGATATAGAAATAAAGCAAGGACGGTTGAAAAGGGAGTTATTCGCTAATCGTAGATATTTTGACAACCAAAGAGATGGGCCCATCGATTCTTGAAAGGTGCTCAATAATGCCTCTCTTGAGTCGAGAATCTGGGTCGTTGCCAGAATAAAACAGTGGGAGTCAGGACGAAATGCTAATCTCATTTCGGACTCGTTTTCACCATTCATGGAAGGCCAAAGCCGGGAATAGAAGTCCGTCAAATGAGTCCCCATCCAACTTAAAGCTTTTAAGCCACAGTCGACAATAGGGCGCGTTTGGCTTTATGGAGATGTGATGGCGTGCAAGTGGAGGAAACAGTGAAGAAGTATTTGCTGGAGGGCTTGCTAATTGTCAGAAGTCCCACTAAAAAGCCTCAACCTGAGTCATCCCCTAGCGAAATGGTCCGTGAGCTTGCGACAAACTTGTCGACGGCAAGGCGTCGTCCATGTGCTTTAATCACACAATTCAACACGGGCCATAATTATCCCTTTTCTCACCAACAACTTGCAAAGGTCAACAAGGTGATGGGGCCCTTACGCCCCCAAGCCTTCGAGAACAATCGAATGATGAATCGATAGCCTATTGCTTGGCCACGGTGTGGGAACAGAGCTGTTTCCATTACTCACGAACACGACGAACGCATAAAAATTCATCCACATGGCCTGTTTGATGGAGAAAATTTGAGGTTCTCACGATCCTCTAACAGCAAGTTCTCTCGAGAGAATCCCCTATGGTTAAGTATAGGCTCGGTGTGGATCCAGGTCACTTCGGGTGTCGGCGTATTAGAAAATTTAGAGAAGCTAGCTGGGCCATTGCGAACCATTGGTGGAGTTGTGACAAAAAGTCGCATGTGAAGAGCATTTTCACGATCGCTTATGGTAGTTCTTGCCTCTACGTCGACCGTGTAAGTTATGAATTGACGGTGTTGACACAGAAAAACAGGGCTGTGTTTAGAAATTTTCACTTAGCTGCCTCACATACGGATTCTCGCACCTTACGAGGAAAGGTTGGCTACATACACGCAACGCCAATTCCATCATCAAGGTCTCTTGTCGACTCATCAGACGGGATCTCATTCGTCCCATACGGAGTTCGGCTCTCAATTCGGGGGACCTTGTATCGCGAGGAGAAACCAAAATTTCTAAACACTCACATGCAGGAGAAAGTTCGGGGTGTGGCTGCATGGCGCCCATGCTGAATGAGTTTATTATTGCGATCGTGGAGATGGTTGCCCGCTTCCAGGAACTCTGGGAGTGAATTCCTGCCGCCTCTCGCTTCCGGTGCTGAGGATTGGGTGCTCGAAAGGGGGGGAGCTGCTTAGAAATGAGGAGGTTTACCAACAGTGACGGAGAAGGCTGACCTGCTGACGAAATCACAGGCAAAGTATATCCTGAGCCAATCAGCAGAGAATGTAACAGCTTGGGAAGGGCGTGCATTCGATTTTAGCGCAGCTGCGAGCGGATCAACACCCCTGCACGCCTTGCAAATGTCGAATTCCGTGCCCGGCATCGGATGGAGATCCATGGCATTTTTAGTTCATCACCTCTCATGGGGCATCCAGACATGGGGACGCCATGCACCAGATGAACGACGGTC
Organism: Halenospora varia; assembly: GCA_020726485.1. NCBI lineage: Eukaryota > Fungi > Ascomycota > Leotiomycetes > Helotiales > Solenopeziaceae > Halenospora > Halenospora varia. The sequence continues at coordinate 701,378 of JAHEWH010000019.1, forward strand.
AGTGACTCAGGCTCACGCCTTGCGAAGAATGCGCAAGTGCTCGCTTTGCCAACCCATCGATTTCTTTCTTTATATACATGTGCCACTGCCCGCTTTGTTTTTGTTTGAAACCATTGAAGTACTCTCACATTATCTCACATTATCCCACAGTATCACGGTTACAACCGAACGAGGCTGCTGCATCACCTCCCCCGCATCGATCTGCATCAGATAGCAACCAACATCTAAGACATTGTTATCACCTACAAAAGCCGCGTCTCTTCAGCGAGGCAAACTTCATTTTGCTTCAGCAGTCACCTCTATACATTAAATGTCACACTTCACAATGTCTTCTCACGGATACTCTCACTCCGTCCATTCAACGGCGGGGACAATTGCAACATACGCCAAGAAAATGGGTCTTCAAGGACGGCCAGATCTCCTGATTTCCCTCGATGAAGATGTCGAGGGGAAGGTTTATACAACTTTCGACGCACTCTCCGGTAAAGTCGAGATCACTGCTCCACACAGTGCTCGATTCGACGAGATCCAGATCACTTTGGAAGGCGTCGTCAAGACATATGTGGAGAACTTATCCGCAACCGCCTCTTCCTCAAGGACGAACGCAATCCACCGATTCTTGAAACTCTCCATGCCAATCCCAGAGTCAGAATATCCTCAACCCCGAATTGCAGAGGCGGGCCGAACATACACATTCCCATTCAACTTCGTGATTCCTGACCAACTCCTACCCCGATCCTGCTCACACGAGTGCGCCAACGAGCATGTTCAACAAGCTCATCTCCAGCTCCCTCCAAGCATGGGCGATCGGGAACGGCTCTCTTCTGATGACTTGGCCCCAGAAATGAGCAAGGTACAATACTCAATCAAGGCGAAAGTGATCAGAAGTCGGGAATCGGATGGGAAGGAACTGGTTCTGGTAGAGGGTCAGAAGAAGTTACATATCGTTCCAGCTATGACCGAAGCACCTCCGCTAAGCATCCAACCTGGAGAAGACGAATACGTACTTTCTAAAACCAAGACTCTCAAGAAGGGAGTTTTCTCTGGTAAATTAGGCAAGATCACTGTCTCAGCAGAACAACCCAACGCACTTATCCTTCCAGCACCATCTGCCACCAAAACCCCACCAACAAGTATGGCAACTGTTCATCTTCGATTCGATCCCCATGAGGGTTCTTCTCAACCACCGCGGCTTGGAGGTTTGACCACTAAGATAAAGGCTTCAACATTCTTTGCAGTACGACCGACAGCTGCAATTCCTACTCACAGAAACGCTCTGTCTCAATTCGAAATGAACCGGGGCGTCTATGATCACTCGGTATCACTGAACTCCAGATGTGTCGAATCCGTGTCGTGGACAAAGCACAAGTCAGCACCTGCTTACACCCGAAGAAACTCAGCATCTTCATCCAGCTCTTCAGATTGCTCAGACAGCAACGTCACCCCCGAATCGAGAGATGGCGCGCCTTATTACACAGCCACTATCTTGGTTCCTATCACTCTTCCATCCAACAAGACTTGGATCCCGACATTCCACAACTGCATCACATCTCGAATTTACACTTTGGACGTCTCTCTTACAATCCATACTCCCAGCAAAGCTGTTACTGCTTCCACAGTAGCTTTGCATCTCCCAATTCAGATTGCAGCGGAAGGGACCCACGATCGACGACCTTCAACCGCAGCAGAAGTGGCAGCGGAACTTGCTGAAGTGGATGAATACTTCCGACCAAGAGTCATTGAAGTACCAAGTGACGGTCTTATCGGGAACAGCGTCATTTCTACTGTTCAACAATCTGCTTTACCTCCAAGTTACGAGAGCTTCGGGCAAGCACCACGAGCTACTTCTCCTTCCAGATGTTGAATCATGTTTTTTTGTTTGTTTACCCTTGATTTAAAAAGCGATGATAGACTGTTTCCGCAAGGTGTTCAGGTTTTGGTTGGCAATGGGTTGAATTTCAAAAGAGGGCAATTTTATAGAGTCATTTAGGACTGAAGAGTCGTCTAGCTTGGAGCGGTGTTTATAAAACACGAAATTGATACCCTACGAACATATAGAATCTTAATAATAAAGTAATGGTACTAAAAATGTCAAATCCCTCACATTGCACAATCCTCAGATGATGCTTGATTGAAATAAATTCTATGAAAAATGCTCGTATTAACAGAAACTAGTATTATTAATGGCAATATCATATTCTTAGACTTTTGAAATCCATCTGGCAATTATACCAAGATCTACTAGATCTGTAACTATTCCGAGATCCGTTGATCCTCTAAATGCGGGTCCCTATCGCTTCGGCCCACTCCTTCGCTCCTTGGCTCCCTTTGCACGGCCCCTTCCGCCCTTCAATGATGACCATCTTCCGGATGCTTTTTACACTTTGAAGCTATCTTTGATACTTAGAAACACATCCGGCAACGTTTCAGTCACGTATCCGCAATATCAAGCACATGCCAAGACGGGTCGCACCTCGGATTCGCAATGTTGTGCCTGTCTTACCGCTGGCTCCCCACGATCGCCATCCCACTCGGGTGATGCCGCTTATTCAGGTGCCAGCTCACTCTCTGTGACTGGGTTTGATTGCGCCATGAACAATTCACGACATGATGCTCTGACCTGTTCAAGCTGCTTCTATGCACTTGAGGTGCTCAAAACAACGTCGAATATGCAAGGCGTGGCGCCTCATGCTCAGTCGAAACAGCTCTATTGAGAATGGCGCAACCAGTCGACCCAAAAGCGTATTATGGCTATCTCTTCCACGATGACAAGAAACCCACTAAAGTACTTGATGCCCTACTCCGAGGCATCGCAAACTACATCGTAAGTACCTTTCATCTAGTCTTTCCTACGCCAGCTCTTGGGGATCTCGAAGCTGACTGTGTTTAGAGCGCCTCTCTTGGGGACAAGGAGGATAAGGCTTTAACTCCAGCTAAGCTGGCGACATTCTATAAGGCTGTTGGAGGCAACTACGATTGTGCGTTATCTATTCCAAACCATTCTCTTGCTTGATCCCAGGCTGACTTCATGCCGTACTACAGCACTCTTTGTCGATGTACCACATCCGTCGATTTCATGGATATACGCTTCGATAGGCTGCCAGCATACTCTTCAACCTACTACGAACGATTTCGAGCCACCGTCCGTCCCAGCGCTTACAACACGAGGCTTCGTCAGATGGCAAGCCATAGAGATACTCTTGGGCCCCGAGGAACATGTGCCGTTCATACAAAATGCAATCCGGGACTTCGGAATAAAGAATCCAGATACAGGAGAGGCATTTCCACTCGACCTTCCAACGGAGGCATTTCCTATTAAAGCCGACCCTGCTATTGAGAAGTGGCATAGCGAGTGTGCCACCAAACTCCGGGAACGAGCAACGCCCGAATCAGAAAGTGTCCCCAGTCGTTCGGACCTGCCTCCTAGGCCGAAGGTACAGACCGGTTATGCCCATGTACGACCCCACAGACCCACAAGAGTGGAACCCGAATACTTCGAACCTAGATCTAGAGTGTCAACAAGACCTCTGTCATACCAGCACATACCCAGCGCAGGAGCTCGTCCCGTACGCCCTCAGATCTCGCGCTCTCCTTCACATCGAGCTCGCCAGTTTCTTGCTCCTGAGGAACCTGCTTCTCCCCGTATACCTCGTACTAGACGGCGAAGCTTCCCCGAAAACTTGAACGGCTCATCGCCTTCTCCTCCGACTGTGCTTCCTGATCCAGTGCCAGTATCCAGACCTCCTCCTCACCCGAGACATGAGCGCGCACATAGCCATCCCCGTCATCCCCGACGTGGTAGCGCCTCATCTGATGCATCTTCGGAAGACGAGGAGCCGCCTAGTCCTACCACACCTATACCAGAAGCGCCGAGACGACGTGCACACTCTCATGCTCACGCAGCACGGGTAGAGGTAGAAGTCGAGCCCGAATCGCGCTTCAATCCCTCTGTACCCACGCCTCCAGACCCGAGACGAAGGATACCTCGAGAGCAGCTACAAGATAGAGAAGAGGATCTCAGGAGAAGGAGCCACCCTACTCCTATTGACAATTCTGGAAAGCTATCAGCGCCATTTATGGCGGAGAAGCGAAATAGTGTACGAGATAGAGATAGAGACAGAACTAGAGACTCTAGAGAGCGTGATTCCAGGCGCAACTCTAGAGAGCGGGAGCGAGAACCTAGGAGCAAATCCCGAGGCGAACATAAAGTCAGCTGGAAAGATCTGAGCAATCTTAGCACAGTTACAGACCTCTGGCGCAAGGGTACAAGCAAGGACGGTTCCCAAGATGAAAGTCGACCTCGAACATCAGCCAGAGAAGATCGAGAATACAAACGACGGGAAAAAGAAAGAGAGAGGGAACGCGAATTTCGCGATTCTGATCGCGACCATGAGCGGGAGTCAGGGAGACCTAGAGTCCAGCCAAGGAGAAGCAGTCATGAGGATGTTTCGAGGCGGGATCGTGACAGAGAAAGAGACAGAGATGATTTTGGACGAGGTCAGGATATCGGGCGGGGCTCGGATCGTAGGAGTTTTAGGGATAGGGATAGGGATCGGAGGGCTGCTTCTCCAATTCGCGGCGTTGATGGGAGGAGGTACCCAAGTCATGCTTGATGCTTGAATTGGTGCGGATGGTAATGAGATACGACTGTGAGATCTAGAATTCTTTACGAATACGTGAGACTCAGCTCAATGAAATGATAGAGGGGAATAGGAGGCACAATTTCTTTTTGACAAGAAATCAAATTAATCATTACTGGCGAATGGACTTCTGTCGGACAGGAGTAGATAATGACCAGGTGGTTGCCAGAACTCGTGACTGCCCATCTCTCGCCCAACTATAAAGTTCTTTGTTCTTTTCAAGTTTTGAACAATCTCTTTGTAATATTCTTCCGAATTCGAAAAGAGCCTCAACGACAAATCTAGAAAATTCCAATCCAATCTTGTGAAGTCTGCTCCATTTGCTGCTGAGAATTCGCTGCTTCGAACTTGCCTAGGGTGATACTGCTGTTCTTGTAATCTGCTGCCATCTTCTTCCATTCCTCCATTTTCGGAACTCCTGCTCAACTGTCTCATCACTTATTTCTTTCCGACTACTATTCTATATCTGGTTCGGAGTTTTTATGGATTTTGAGGAGCCATCAAATGATGTTCTTTGGTGCTTTTTCAGCCTTTCCACAAATCAAAAGTCAATATATACTTGGGACTGTGGACTCTTTTCGTTTAATAATCTTAGTATTGAAACTTAACACAAAAGAACAATGCTCGTAGCCTTGAGCCTGTTCTTCAAACATAATCACCTTCTATTGCGAGAAGTATTCACGCTCAAATAGCACTTCTAGCTCACTAATTTTATTTTCCCTTCAACACGGCTTTTGCAAGATGGAAGTATATAAATTTCGGCTTTTCGATAGCTTCCAAGACCATGCATCCTCGAGACACCAACTTCCTTGACCACAAAGGTCCCTCGCCAAGTCTGGCTACCAATCTTCAACTATCCTCAAATTCTTCATAAATTTACCAAGCAACAAGCCTCTACAAACTACTTCTACAAAACATAACGCCAAAGATGGCTCAAGCCACACTTGTTTCACTGTACGACTTCTACCCCGTCGAAATTTCCAGAATCGGCAGTACGATACCTGCAAGTTCTTCATATCTACCAAGTTGTCCGCCAACACCTGAAAGATTTGATCGAGATAGCCTCGAAATCTGCCTTATGTTCAACGTTATCGACATGGAAATAAACCACCTCTCAATATTAGTAGTAGATATCGTCCACACGACACATGATGTAAGTTGAACTTATGTTTCATTGTTGATCCGCTTGCTAATTATATAGTATAGAGTTTGGGGCATGAATCTTAATTTACCTGGAGGATTTCATATAAGCCAAATGAAAAGATGCTTTCTTGGCATCCTTTTTTCCCTTTGGCGGTCTCGTGGCACATAGTAGCAAGCATCCAAGATAGATATTTGTCGAGAGAAAGCTTTTGTTTCATTTTCGAAATAAATTTCGTCAAGATTAGTCGGTTTATAAATTGGTTTAGTAGTCGGGGTGGGACATTCTAGGTAGATAATTGCGCGAAATTCAATCTAGTCTTCAACTAAAACGTTGATATTTTATAAGAATAAAAATAACGAAATCTTTCCAACATTTGTGAAGGAACGTTTGCTTTTCGGTTGACTTTCGGTTGTTTAAGCATATAGAAGGGAAATTATAGGTGAAAAGGACAAAGAAAATACAAAACAAATCCTAGAAATTGTTTTCAATAACAACATCTAAATTAAGTCTGCCTATGTGTAGTGAAATAGGTGTTCTCCTATTGTTTAGAGACAAATATAGCAATAGGATTTATCAGAACAATCCCGCAACAACACACTCGTTATGTCTATATCACCCTCCCATCAACTTGCAACCCAATTCAATCTAGTACCCCTTCCCACCAAATCATCAATGCACTACCTCGAAATTCACCAAAGAACGCAAACTTTAATTCAATACTTGACAACATCCGCTATCCTTCAACTATGGTTACCTCCTCATCAAATAGTCACGAAAGCAATGACCATGGCAACTCGACATGTCTAGAATTTCGATTCCGTGATCTCCAGATTAGAGTTGAAGGAACTACGCGACCGAGAAATGTTTTAGAAAGGGAGAGGTTTTTAGACTGGTATGGCGTAGATTTAGGAGTTTGGTCTTCTCTTTGGAATGTTCCCTCTCCTTCTTCTTCCAAGAGTCTAGGTCTAGGTAGTCCCATAACGTCCGACCCAGCTGATGAAGTAGAGGGGCAGGATAATGGAGGTGGTATTTTACCTTCACTACCGCTAGATTTATCAACTTTCAACGCAACTATGGTATTTTCTAACCCTACAACCCCTCCGCTTATTACTAAAGCCCCGACGTTAAACTCTAGTATGAGCTTGCAGGTATTACAGCCAATAGATGAGGAAGATACCCAAGAAAGCCAACAAGCTATTTCTCTTGATGATGAAGAGGAAATTGTTCATGGAGATAACGAATACTTCGAAGAAAGGCCCTGGTCGGTTAGTATTAGGGAGAACACAGATTGTTGCGGTGCTTGGAACTTCTTCTGCCTGTAGCTGGCCTACGGTCGAAAATCTACAAGAATTCCAAAGATGACTTTTGAGAAGCTAAACCAATCTTGTCGAACAGAGTTCATTATCTATCACTTCTTTCATTTCCACATCACAATGTACTAATAGCACAAAAAAAATTTAAACAATAGAAAGTCGGGACAATGGAGAAAAGTCATGCCACCATGAATATACTCTCTCAAATTCTGTTTAATTAGACCTACTTCCGCACGTCATCTCATCTCATGTAATAAACCTCTCTGCATGTATGCCCCAACCACCTCTCAAAACTCCACTCCTCGTATGTCCCCCCTCCCCCAACCAAGAAAAGAAAATGCATGTATTGCAACGATATGAATTCAGCTCGATGCGTTTCACAACCATGACAAAGAATTTCCCATCCATCTCATTGACCGCACAAATGCATCGACGAAATCAATAAATAACGCATCGAATGTGCAAATCAAAGAGAGTTTCGCCGCCCAACGCCAAACTTGTCAAAACATTTCATGATTGATAGAAACCATCACCAGTCATTACCCATCATCGAGGTTTGCGGTGTCTATCACTGAACCGCGGTCGATTCTCTCAACCCGCTCAGGACAGGCTGCTTCCCACGTCTGCCAAGTAATGTTGCGCCTTCAAGATTCAACTCGAATGCGCCTTTTCTTTGTCTGACTTGCTGCTTCGCTGCGGCAGTGACAGCAGCGCTGTGTTGGCCATAACCTTTCTGCGCCGGCGCTGCAGCTCTTGCTGCGTTTAGATTCGTGTTCTTCAAGCCTTGCTCGACCTGGTGGACATCTGCATCTCTCGCTTTCGGAACCTTGGTGGGGATGGTGTTCTCTTCGGCGGACTCCTCTTCTTCCTCGAAATCGTCATCGTCAATTGGGTTCAAGCCACTCATGGCAGCAGCTCCGCGATAACCCTGCTTGAAGTTCTTCCGACGTTTGCTTTCCTCTTCCTGTCTATGTACAGCATATCCAACATCAAAGACTTCTCGCAAGTTGATAGCACCCGGACTTCGGAAATCCATTCGCTTGCCTGCACCTGGTGACTCTAATAGAACAGGATCGAAGGCTCTGAGTTGACCATTGGCACCCAGCTGCTTCTCTCTCTCAACGGCAGGTGTAGCAAGAGGTGGTGCGTCATGTGCAGCAAATGTTGGCTCTCGAGTTCCTCGAATCCATGGATGCGCCAAGAACTGCTTGATGTCATATCGCTTGACAGGGTCAACCGTTAACAGATGGGAGACAAGATCTTGAGCAGGTTTGGAAATATCATCCCACCATGGCGACAAGAAGGTGTATTGTCCTCTTGCAACCTTCTCGGTAAGGACCTGGATACTCTCGTCGTAGAATGGTGGGAAACCGCATAGTAATGTGTACAGCACACAACCCATGGCCCACATGTCGACACTCTTGGAATATCGTTCGTCCTTAACAATTTCCGGAGCTGTATATCCAACTGTACCGCAAGGCGTCATCGTTGATTTGTCCCATACCACCTTACTCAGCCCGAAATCGGCGATCTTTATTTTTCCGATTCCTCCAGATCCAACACCTTTGATGAACTCGCCCTCGTCAACCTTATCTTCATCTTCGGCAGACCTTGGCTTGGGATTCTTCGCAGGGATAAACGGAATTGGTGAGAATAACAGGTTCTCGGGTTTGATATCCCTGGAATTGACGTCAGTGAGGTGCTAAGAAATGTTTCGAAATTGTACACATACCTGTGAACAACACCCTGCTCTTCATGCAGGTACTCTAATGCCTCCGCAACTTGTGTAATGACGTGTCTAGAGAGATCTTCGCTAAAGTATGTGAGTCGAACAATTTGGTGGAATAATTCTCCACCTGGTGCTAACTCCAGGATAATGTAGTAGTGTTGCCGTGATTCTGAAAAGTCGACGAGCTTGACGATATTAGGATGATCTAATTGTCGCATAATCTGAACTTCCTTCAAAATATTCGCTCTCTGTTGTTAGAAGGATCAGCATGTCAACATGATATAACCCAAATCGGTCATCAAGCGCTGTTTCCAAACGGAGTAGAAAAGCCTAACAAGTGAAAAGTATTGCGCACCTCCACGACCTTTGGCTGCTTCTTAAAATCCGGGTGAAGGGCCGCCTCTCCCTACGTTACGAAGCATGTTGGCAAAAGTTCAAAAGATAACTCCCGGGGGGGGGGGGGGGGGGGAGGAGACAAGGAAAGACGAAGCTCTCTGCTGATGCTCACCTGGCTTGAATTCATCTCGAACTTGCGAACAACCTTGATAGCAACCTCACCGGCGGTTCCATCAAGATCTCGTGCTCTGTAGACATTGCTGAATGCACCATCGCCCATCTTCTCCAGTAATTCCCATCTTTCGAGACCAGGATATTTCGGTAGTTTTCCTTTGCTTGCTTTTTCTTCTTGTACGATTCGTTTTAATTCTTCGTTATCAACCTTCTTGCTCTTTCCAGCTTTTTGGTTTTGGCCTGCGGCATGTGCCGCGGCGTTGCCGGCTTGCGCACCTCGATTTCTCTGATCGATGTCGGCTACTGAATAAGCATCCCCGTGAGGGACTTGATGTGTCTGATGTGCCATGTTTGGATCTGTGTTTGCGTAGTGATTCTGTGGAGGTGGAGGAGCATAATCGTGGTTGCGAGCTTGGTGGTGAGCATGTACAGGTTCTCTGGATACGTGTGTCGTCGGGTCGTCGTGGGGTTGTGCAGTCCGACCCTGCTTCCCTGAAGTGAATTGTCAGCAACAGAATAAGGGAGGCGCATGCTGTTCAACCTCGCCAGGCGGGCGAATTGATTGTTGACGTACCGTGGCGGATGAGGTTTTTGATTGACTGCGAAAGAGACATGATTAGAGATTTTCCAAAGAGGTAAGGATTTGTGAGGCCGTGGTCGGGAGTGTGACAGAAGACAGGCACGGTAGTAGTGAAACAGAAGGGATCTTGCAGTGACAGTCAACCCAAAAAGCACAGCGAAGACGTAGGTAAGCGCAGGGGTCCGAGGACTCCAATCGATAAAGAGGGCAGCGGGGCACAAGAGGCAGGAATTGTGGATGAGGGCGGGATCGAATCAGAGCCGATCGTCGAGGTTCCAAGTTTGAGATCGGCGATGATGCGGTACGGATGCGGTACGGATGCGCCGTCGCTGCGAGGATTCAAGAGCAAATATAATCATAAGCTGCAAGTCACAGGACGCAAAACATCGTAGTGCGAGGACTTAGGGATTAGGGAGCAGAGAGCAATTATCAAGCACTTTGCTCTGGTAAAGCCCTATGACGCAAACGGGTTCAGCCACAGATCGGCAAGGGAGGTCTCTGCAACCGAGCTCCCTTGGACATGACTCCAGCTTGCAGACTTCGACTGAACTGACAACCCCGGACAACTTGCGCAGGATGTCCCGCAAACAACACGCAAAAGCATGAAGTCAACGATCAGGAGCAACGAATGCTAGCCTGGCAGCATGCATGAAGGGAATGCGCAATGGTGACTGTCCAACTTCCACAGGACCATGCCTGCGACCTCTCCTGCTCTCGCGCTCGAGATGCGGAGCCCATACGCACCCTTATCATCACTGGACTCGGGGTTGTGCTGCACAATGATGACTGGCGACTACGTCTGAAGCTGCGACAAACAAATACGGCTCCTGAAGGCCACTTCCTGTGGCTGGGGACTGGACTGAGTAGAAGAGACGACTTCAGCAGCATACTTTCTGCACTTCAACTACAGCCTGCAGCGTGACTTCATCCGCGGCCAATAGATACAATTTCGGAAGGGTGTTTATTCAGGGATAATTTGAAGGAAATGGAGAACTCACAGAGAACATCATGCAGAGAAGTGATCAACTCAACGTTTCTCAATGGTGGAAATGATCTCCTCTCCCCCGGATCCCTCTTGCAGCCTTGTCGAAGCCTTGTGGATTTGATAGTGTCGTTGATGATCGGATTATTTCGTGGGGGTTCGTTTGCGATACTGCTTCTGGAAGGTATGGATAAAGGATGAATCTCAAAAGCAAACCTCACAGCTCACGGCACGATGGAATAGTTTCAGTTTATAAGAATGGCAGTCTGATTCCGATTTTTCTCTGGCTGCAAAGCGGATCTTCCGGCCACTTCTTTGCTTACATTAGCGAACTCCTTCGGCCCTCTCGCAATGCCACGAAATCCGACTGGCCTGCAGCTCTGCGGCTCCGCGTTTGTCAGAATCTTTCCTCGGACAAATCTCATTTAAGGACCAGCTTCGTCTGCCAACCTGCACAGCGCCCAGTCAAGAAGCTCTCTCTCAGTAGTCTTGGGAGACGTACCTATGGGAAGCACGACATGATGCAGTTGACCGGCTGCTGCCATATTCCCCTAGGTTTCAGATACCGGATCTGTGCACCACCAGTGGTTTCCTCGTCACTGGCAAGACACCAACATTGAGCTAGCTACTGTCCATATGGAATGCAAGTGCTCGGAAATAATGGCATCTGACCACTTTTCATGTCTTCAAATTGCTCTGTATATTCAATCGCCTCTACCAGCAATTTCCAACCCAAATCTATGATCACTTGAACCCTTTCCAACTCAAAATCTAGAAATTCAACTAGAAAGAGTCGAGGTTCATCAATACAATTGCTGGCACTTGTGCCAATAATTCTTCGCCCCTCAGCAGTTTTGACGTCACTGTACAGGGGTCAACAGATCCCTCAATTCATTAGCTCCAGCCTCCTCGTCATGCGCCATGCCTCCCATGCACTTCACGTGCAACCTCATCATAGTTCAGAAATCATCATTTCCAGAAATAGCTTCTAGAATATGAGCAGAAAACGCCCGTCATCAACGAGACTCTTCTAGATCTCTTTCTCCTTTCGCGGATTCGGATGAATCTGCGCCGGAGGACTCAGGAGCGTGACCTTTCGGGGCTTTTCGGCTCTCCGGGTAAGATTAGGGGAGCTAGATTGGGGTCCAAAAATTGCCACCCAAGTATTCGGGTCTTCGTCAGACTTGATGGATCGCGAAAGTGACAGCCTCGCCGCAAGGCTGAGGTTTCTGTTCAACTTCCTTGTCTTCACTCCTTATGCAAGGCTGTACAAGGAAACCTCGGGACTCATTCGAGTCCCATGTGCTATACAACAAGATCATTATGCTTTCATTTAGCACATCTCACTCTAGACCGAAAAATCACCTAGACGGTTAATTTCAACCAGGGTGTATTTACTATTTTCTTTGACTACTTACCTCTGAAGTAGACTTTACTTCAAGCACCACGTAGGGCAATATCTTGTTCATATCGTGGATGCTCAACAGGAATTCTAACACTCTTCGTCTAGTGACGATCTGAGAGTAATAAAGTAAAAATCCCTTCAAATCTCAACCTATCAATCAGAAAAGGCACAGCACGATCTTAACACTATTCACCGCCATCTGGTCCATCAACAGTTGATCACAAATTTTCAACATTTCTCAAGTCCCCAAGGGGTGTTCAGTTAGCTACCCAGAACATGAACCTGTGAATTATAACCTCACTTCCTACTCCAACAAGACACCAACATGTTGAAAGAAATACAAATTTAACCCGGACTTGCGATCATCAGGTGCGTCAAACCTTAGTAGCATATACAATTTCGAGTTTCACAACCTTTCTTTTTGGAAGCAACCATGGGTAGAATGCGATCGATTCTTAGGAGTGACACAATCAGCCGCTTACTAGAAAGCGGTGTGAAAAGTGAGAGAAGATGCAGATGTGTGCATGCACGGCAGTGAGTAGAAACGCCCCTGAAACCTCCCAAAAGAATACACATACCAGTCCAGTCGCTCAAACAGGAAGAACCGTCGCTAGCACAACTTCAACCAATGCATCCTCAACTCACTATCATCATTAAATCAGGCCCGCTCTCGCAGCTTCTCCACCTCCATCCCCGAGAACTTCTTCCATACGTGCTTTGCCTCTACCAATACCACCTTCTCCTACTCCCATTCGGCGAGCCACATATCGTTGTGCGACGACACCGACGCCTAAGCTTAGAATCTCCTCAATCCATTCAGCAACCCATTCTCGTGGGTCAACACCGCCGCTCTCAATTATTTCGGCGATTTCTTCTGGTAGATTGGTGATCGGGAGTTGTTCACCTTCGCGGCCAAAAAAACCGGTCTTCTGGTGACTGGGTGATGTAGAGGAAGCTGGCGTGAGAGGAGATGGTGCGTCAAGCCATTTGATCCACCTCGCTGGGACTGGTTGTGAGATTGTGTGGAAGGTGATGGCGTGAACAGGGTCGTGTAGATAGATAGCAAAGGATATCAACTCGTCAGCTACGTGACTGTCATCAACAGCACTTGGTTCCTCTTTCTCTTTTGTTGGACCTTGAAACAGGTCTTCTGGGTCCTCATGCGAGATTGCTTGAACAGCGAGGAAGATGTCGCTGCTTCGGACAGGATTCGACTCGCTCAAGTTTTCAGTCGCCCTTTGTGCTGCAAGTTCGAGTCCGCCATGCGAGTTGAAGTACTCGTTTGCGTAAGACTCGGCGCTGACTCGGACCAGCTTCGTGCCTTCAACAAGACCTTTCACTGAGCCCAGATCGCGATGTTCGTTGCCTTGTCTCCACCATGGCCCGTCACTCCATCCACCACTACCACCAGTATAACCTGCTTCTGAGTTGCGTCTAGCGGTCAATTCGTGGCCACGTTGGATAACCATTAAATCACCACCTTCGACTTGGGCCATTACTCGGGAGAATGTTGAATAGATGAGGGGATCAAGTGAGGGGTATCCGATGAAGTCATGGGTAATATGGATTTGGAGTCTTTCGTGCGATGAGATGGGAGGGGCAAGAGTATGTAGGATGTTTGTAAATGTTGGAAGGGCTCGCGATCGTAATTCACCACCTTAAATTATCAGTGGAATGAAGACGACCTCGAGACGTGTTCACTTACCGAATCCTGCCAGAACACCAACATTTCCCTTCACCTGCTCGGCCCATCTCTTTGCTTCCTCGTTCTGTTGTATCTCCTTCACTGCTGCTTCGGCAGTCTTAACAGCAGCAGTCGCTGTCGCGAACACGCTTCCCCACCAACCTCCTCCGCTTGAAGCAGCAGGTGCTTCTGCAGCTCTTTCGGCTGGTGGTTGTGCGGTGGGGGTCTTTTTCTCTGATTCCTGGAGATCGCTGCCCGTGGCAGAAGGAGTAAAGCTTGTGTGAAATGATCGTGTACTTTCTACTGACTTTCTTGAGGCCGCTGGTTTGTCCTCGCTCGTTCGTGAGGATGCAGGTGGAGGAGTTCCTGTCGGTGCCCGCTTTACTTGCTGGATACGAGGTGTATGCGGTCTACTTGGAGGTTGGGCACCAAGATTCTCGAGCTCGGCCAGTAAGTCCTGCTCTGACTGAGATGAAGCGGTTTTGGCTGGCTTCGAAGCTCCTTTGGAAGTAGCCTGAGCTTTGGCATTGGCATCATCTTCGCCAAGTCCTTCCAGAAGAGCATTCAAATCATCGTCTGTTGGGGCTGCTTTTGACTTCTTCGTCGCCATGTTGTCTCTTCGAATGGCTCAGATCTGCAATAATATCGGTGGTTGACTTCCGTAGTTACAACTGCTACTCGATATGGAGCTTCACCTGGTTTCGCACTAAAGACTCCTGAGTCAGCTGTGATTGGTTGTGTGGCTGAACTAGCCAGCTTAGCCACACCAAACCTGGGTCTGGGGCGTTGAGAGAAACTATTCACTACTCACCCTCAGTATTAATCATATAATCGAAGGCATTGCGCTGATTCGACCCAGCCAATGTAACCGTCTGTTGCTTCGAAAATCTTTTCCGACGACAAATACTCCTTGTCTATCGCTCTTTTCCCCAGATTTCAGCTTCATCTGACAAAGTCTTTTCATTGACAGAGGTCGTGAGACAGTCCACAAAACTGTGTCCGAGTCATTTGAGAAGATCAACACAACTCCTCCGAACGTCTTTACCATCAGAGTAATCCCTCGAAAGTCAGCTTTCTTCCCCTCAAATATGGCGAGAATCAAATCGCGGGTCGTCACTGCACGTGAGTCTCCAAAGGCTCTGAGAGCAACAGCCCCGGCAGTAATTTCGAATCACTCGGAACAAGAAATGGCACCAGCGTCGACAACAAGTTCTTCTTCCGCTACCTCATCAACTTGTCCTCACTGTAAATCCAAATTCTCAGATTTACCGCCCAAGGTTTGTCGTTCTCCTGTGCTGTTGCTATTAATACCGGCCATTTTACTGAGTTAATGCAGGATTTCCAGCATCACGTGGCATCATGCACCAGAACAAGTACTGCTACAGATGATGACAGTTCTGACAGTTCTTTGACGCCTCCACCGGATTCGCCGTCAGTAGCTAATTCTCACACCATCACCGTTGATGCGAAGCCTATGGATGGAGGATTAATCCCGAAGGTTGAGCCCGGCACGGTGAATGGGCTCGCCCTCCACAATGTCCTGACGATTCGGGAGGTCGACCGTCCAATTCGACCATATTATAATCCCGATACTCAATTCGAATATTACGACAAACTTGATGAACGAGAGGGATCAGTCGCTACTCGAAGAAACTCCGAGGAACCCGAAGAGCAAAAATCCTCCCAGAATGGTGTCTCGGAGACTGCCAGTGAGGAGAAAGCCGAAGTAAAAATTCGTCACCCTTTTCTAAAATTCACATCAATGGAGACTTTTGATGACTATCTCGCAAATCCTGATGAAATGTCATATGAAGAGCTCTACCGTCGAACAGACGCTGTTGCAAGCGTTCTGGTTGAGTACCAAAAAGAATGGGACTGCATAGAGAAGGAGGTCAACGCCCATGAGTCCTATTTGAAGGCCGAGGCCAAGAAGGCTGCAGATGCAGCTAAAATTGCCGAAGAGGAGAAATCAAAGGTGGAGGATCGAAAAAGTCTTGATATCTATGAGGCTTACAGACCTCAGTTTCGACTTAGCAGAAGTGATTGGGACAAATATCTGGAAGAACTCGAAGCTGCCGATCCTCCAAATACTGACCTCATCGACCGTCTCCGAAATTTAAGGCTACCCAATTTTCTGACAGCTCTCATCAAACGACAGAAAGCCCGGGAACCCGATACTAGCATCAAACTGATTGACCGGCCATTAATGGCGGACAGGGTAACAAAGGAAGAATTGGCCTTGGACAAGCGAAAGCGTGGTCGACTCATCGATGAAATAACCTTTGATGATATGAAGCACGCCGATGTCTACGGCTTCAATTATTCCTCTCAGGCTCACCACGTGGGCAATCAACCACAGCCTACCCTTGGTGGAAAGACAAAGGGAAGAGGTGACGCTAATGACGAAGGTCGAAGTCGAAGTCAACGAAGCAAGTATCAACAATCCTATGATGCTGATAGAAGTCCTACACCAGAGTCTGATTCAGAGGAGCTCCCAGCAAAACGTGCTCGGAAGCCGAGAAATCTCGATGCTGGAATTGATTACCAACAACGCACTCGAACACCTGTAGCTAGCCGTGGTGGGACGCCAGCAGTGAGAACGTTTCCGTCTGGTAAGCGTGTCGGGCGGCCACCTGCCAAATCCAAACTTAAAGATGTGCAACTTGCGCAATCCATAAGTCCTGCATTGGATAATGGTGGAGAACCTCGAATGCTTCTCCCCAAAGAAGAGGAACAACTTCATGACGCTGCTGAGCTCCTTGTCAAGAAGACTAGACGACAATCTATGGGCGGCGAGTCATCACAGAATACTTCACGAGAGTCCACCAGGTACTCATCACCTTCTGGCAGTGACCGCAAGAAAAAGAGAGATTCTCAAAACACCGACCTGGAGACTTTGATTGTTGAGTCAGCTCCTTTCCATCCTCTCGGGGATTCCAGCGCGCCCCCTGCTGCTCCTGCCCCAAAGAGCAGAAAGCGCAAACCCAAGGAGGAAGAAATTGATGAGAGCACCCTTACCGAAGAGGCACGTGAAGCTCTCCGCAAGAAGAGGATTAAGTCAGCCAAGCTCTCCGAGAGCTTGAGAAAGCGATGGGAGAAGGGCGAAATGGCTGGTGCTATGGAGACCAGGAAAGCTACAAATGCTGCGAAGAAAGCAAAGAAATTGCAGGAAAAAGCTGCAGCCAATGGTGATACAGTCCTTCAACCAGCACCGCCAGTAGAAGCACCGCGACTTCCAACACCACCTCCTCCAGCGCCTCCAGTACAACCCGTTCAACCACAACCTATAACTCCTATTGAGACACCAATCATGAAGCGAAAGCAATCATCGTCAAAAAAATCGTCTTCAAAAGGCAAAAAGCCTGCTCCAGTGCCAATTGTACCCCCACCCAGACAGCTGAGTACTCGAGCACGGAAACCAACACGACTAGCAATGAATATGGATGGTGTTGAGGACGACGAGGACGATCAGGAGATTGAACAGCAGTTTAAAAGCGAGTATGATCACTTCCAAGCTCTCACATCACCTGGGAGTCCAGTCGTTCTAGGGAAGCGCAATCGGAGGAGTCGAGTCAATTTGGCTGAGGCAATGATGAACGAGCTTGATGATGAGGAAGAGGGGTATTATTGACAGGATATGGTACATATATGCATAGCCAGCGATACTGCTTACATTACTGTATTTAAGGAGGGATTGAAGCACTGGGCTTCGTTCAAAGGTTAATTCTGGCGTATGGAGAAGAGAAGTTGGGTCTATAACTCCGTGGATGTATCATAGAAGGCGCATTTATGTATTCATGCTATATGCGAATTCCAGGACATTCATGACAACCCCTCTTCGCATTCCGCAGTGGCTTCCATCCTTTAGTTGACTTCTCTGACGTCTAGATTCAAGCTTTTCGCAAGTACGGGCGTGCGGTTTTTCAACATGTAGATATGTGCTCCATTGCGGTTTCTTTTCACTTCAGTGTCCATAGACCCGTGGACTCAATGACTCCTATCAGATCTTAAAAAGCGGTACCCATGTGTCAAGTGGCCCGCGTAGCACACCAAGGTCACTGAGATAGTCCCAGCGAATGTCAGACTGCTGGATTGGACATTTATTTCCAGAAGACCTAAGCTGAAAGCAATGACTGGATAGCATTCATAGGATTAATATCAACGATAAAGGAACCGAGGTGGACTTATAACCCGAACCCATTCTGATACCGACTGAATTTAGAAATCACGTGTAAATTGTCAATGACAGCAGCAATGGGGCCACAAGAGCAATGAGTTGCATGAACTTTGCCAGCTTCATGTGTTGGAAGTTTGAGAGAAGAGGCAGTGTTATTATCTTGTAGTTCAGATTCTAGGCTGTTGTCGTTATTTCAATCGAAAAGAGAAAGGCCACCCAAGCTCTCCTGTGTAGTTTCCACTTTTTCGGGTTTCTGACTTTTTGGAGATTATAATGGATCTTGTGTCCCTCTTTATATTGAAATATTTCCATCTTTACTTAAACCCGAGGAAGGTGAGATCGAGCCTGGACTAAGAAAAAAAGTAGGAAAAATTTAATATAAGCTTGATTGCTTTCCAAAGTCATATGATGATATAAATAAGAGTTCATATCTGATCAGTTGCTCTAAACGCATTTTTGCACTTTCTTTTCTAGTCCTTTAAGCTTTAGTGATATGCTGCACAGATTCAGCTTTGCTCTGGAAATCGCGATGAGCGAATTTGTTGCCTTTTTCTATCTGTTATTGGTCTTCAGGGTTGTAAAGTTGCGCTAGCAGTTATAAGGTGTGTATTTCGAGGGTAATTTTCTGAAGCAAGAAGGACCTTGCGAATTGTTACAAATCTATGGGATGAAGGGAGAAGACGCTGCTAAGTGGAAGCCCTCACCGAAGACCACTGCAATCAAAGGAGGAAAATTATTCCTCAAAATCGAGAGACATCATCACTTTTAGTGTAACGCATCTCTTTAAACCATTCTTATGACATTGCTGTCACTTTTAAAGTGTTTTCGATTTTCCTCATTACCGCCAACTTTACCGAACTTTCGTGCAGCTCCTTACCTGTTCAAACTCCTATGTGCTATTTCCTCAGTCAGGAGTCTCTAGTGAACCAAAGAGTCATCAAATCGCATCCATCGATATGGGTAGGGTGACAGATTCTTCGTGTCCACTATAACGGGATTTTAACTAGCGTCTCTGACTGATCTTTGAGATAAAGAGAACAAGCTAGCTTGGTTATTTATATGAAGCGGGTGCCTTTCAAAAACTGCTAAAATCTTTGAAAGGGACATTGTAAAAATAGATGCTTGCCATTCCTCGGAAACTGAATTAGATCTTCGAGAAAGCGTTAACATCTCATTCTTATCAGAAGATGAATGGCAGCTACTGAAGCGACTCAGAATGGCTTTTTGGCTTGATATACATTGACTCCGTGCAATCTACTCTTCCTGTGCCTGGTAGCTTTTGAGAATGCACATCATCGGATAGCTGTAGTAAGGAAAGACGTTCCCTAAAACCAAAAGCTAACCAAAACCATACAACATACCCATATCAAAAACCCAAACAACAAACCAACCATTACCGATAAAACCAATAAACCCCCCCAAAAATCATCCCACAACTCCCTTAACCCCCGCAGGGACCAGAAGGTGTGAGAGTTCAAACTCCACTTGCAAGCAAACTTGGTTTTCCGGAATCGAAGGGTGAGTTTTACACCCCCCGCAGTCGACGTGCGGGAAATATTTAGAATTTTCCCCCAAGGGACGGGAATTAGCGACGGGCGGGAGCGCGCAGCCGCTAGCCAGGCGGATATGTTTGTAGGCCGAGCGAACTGCGCCCTTGATGTGCGGAATGTGCGAATTTGGGTATTTAAGAGGTTGTTGGTTGAGGGTGGTTGGGATGGGATTTGGCCGAGGGGAGGGAAGCGAGGAGGGAAGGTGAGAACGAAAGGAAAGGGTGAGGGTGGGTGACGAGTGCATTCAGTACCAACTCGTTGTAGCATGCTCTTGAACATGGTTTCGGGTAGGCGAGTTTCCCCCTTGTAGGGCGATCATGCGAGCCGAGTGACAAGTTGACATTGCTATCTAGTTGTAAGAAGGATCAATGTTTCCCGACTTGTGACGAGATTCCTCATCAGATAAGCAAGTAGTATGCGCAAGAAGAAATACCATCTATAATTCCCTGACTTGGCTCTTAGTTTACAATACAGCTTGATCATCGCCACCCATAACCCCCAAAAATCCCGCTTTGTGCAAGCACAACAACATGTTGTTCACAATTGAGGGTATAATCTCCTCAAAGCTTAAGCTTCTCAGCAAACCACTTCTCCGCAACCTTCACAGCCTCCTCGATGTTTTCAGGCTTAGTGCCTTGACCAGTTCTCGTTGGCTCCTTGCCCCCTGATCGGCCACCGACGACTTCGGAGACAGCACCCGCCCAGTGCTCGGCTGTGAGACCTTGAGCAGCGTGGTCCTAATTGATGTTAGTAAGGCAGAGTCTAGGGTCGAAAGAGATAAAAAAACTAACAGTGCCAACATAAACTCCATGCACAACAGCACCCTCACTTTCACTGCCACCAAAAAGGAAGACAGTCTTATCCTTAGCCTTCGACTTGAAATGGTTCATGACATCCGTAATTGCCTTGGGATTCGCGGAGATGGGCAATTTTCCAATGAACACCTTGCTATCCTTATTATCGGGATGAGCAAAGTGATCAGTGACTGTATCGAGAGCAACTTTGGACTCGGCCTTTTGCTTCTTCTTCTGCTCATCAAGAACGCTCTTCTGAACTTTGGTGAATCGGGTCTTCAATGCTTCCTTGTCGAGCGTGGAGATAGTGAGTTGCGCAAGCTCCTGTTGTTTAGCCTTCACTTCAACTTCCTTTTCTGGGCCGTACGGCATCTTCTCCAGAGCAGTGATCTTGTGCCCAAATTCTTCAGCCAATCGTTGGACTTCGTGAGCAGCGTCACCAGTGTACGCAATGATTCTTCGAATACCCTTGGCAATACCGCTCTCCTCAACTATGACAAGATCCTTGATGAGACCAGTCTGATCAACATGTGTACCACCACAGAACTCCACACTGACTTTTCGCCATTCTGGATTTCGCGGCTCGGCAAGAAGAGTGTCTACATCGACACCAACTGAGACTACTCGTACTGGGTTGGGGTATGTCTCTCCAAAGACAGCACGAACGCCCTCAATGCCCTTCGCAATGTCTAGATCAACATCCTTGGCATATATCTTGCAATTCTGCTTAATATATGAATTTGAAGAGTCTTCGATTTTCTTCAGCTCTGGGATTGTTACTTGAGCCTTATGTGAGAAATCGAAACGTAACTTGTCTTGATCCACTAAAGAGCCCTTCTGGTTAATGTCGTCACCAAGATGCTCTCGTAGGGCATGATTGAGAATATGAGTACCGGTGTGATTGTTGCGAATAGGTTGCCGCCTCAGCTCATCGTACTCGCAAATAACCTCGTCGCCAGACTTTAATTGACCATATTCGAGATAGCCGTTGTGGATAATGTATCCACCATATGCTTGGACATCCAAGACCTTGAATTCTGCAACATCATCGATGATTATCTTTCCCGTATCGGCAACTTGACCTCCCTGCTCAGCGTAGAAATTGGTCTTATCCAACAGAATACCGAAGGGCTTGTCGGATGAGATGCCTTCTGTAGACTTCATGAAATCCTTGCCATCATATATAAGCTGAATCTTTCCAGTGCTGTCACCCTTCAGGAATTTGGCGTCATCAATCGGTCGTGGGACGCCAATCTTGCCCAACTCAGCAATTTGATGCACATCCAACTTCGCAAAGGTATGAGCAGCCTCTTTGACAGACTTGCTCGCCTCCCGAGCCTTCTCTTGTGCAATTCTAATCTCGGCATCATCCGTCTCCAGGCCTCGTTCCTCAGCCATAATCTTTGTCAAGTCTTCTGGGAATCCAAAAGTATCGTACAGTCGCCACACATCCGCACCAGAGAGCTTCTTTGTATTTGTCTTGATCGCCTGAGCAGCGTATTTCTCGAACATTCTCTCACCACGATCTAAAGTTCTCGCAAATGCCTCTTCCTCTTCGTCAAGAATCTCCTTGACATCTTGCTCTTTCTTCTTGATTTCTGGAAATTGCTCTCCCATCTGCTCCACGAGCGCTGGTAGGATCTGCGAAAAGAAGCTGCCGATTTCGGCGTTGAAGTACTTTCGAGCATATCGTGAGCCACGTCTTAAAACTCGGCGCACAACATAACCTCGTCCTTCGTTATTCGGGACACCTCCATCGGATATGGCGAAGGTCAAGAGACGAATATGATCTGCAATCACCCGGTACGCAGTATCAATGCCGTCCACGTCGTCTTTGCCATATTTATCGGTATACGGTCTTGCCTTGGTGACTTCTTGGATTCTGGAGAACAGTGGCGAGAAGACATCGGTATCATAGTTGGAAGACTTATCTTGCAGCACTGATACCAATCGCTCGTAACCCATACCAGTATCGACATGCTTCGCTGGTAAAGCCTTTAATGACCTATCCTTTTGTCGATCATATTGGATAAAGACGTTGTTCCAAATTTCCAGAACATTTGGGTCGTCCATGTTGACCAAGTGAGCAGCATTTCGGCCACCTCCTATTCTGTCGTAGTGAACTTCACTGCAAGGACCACACGGACCTTGGTCACCCATTTCCCAGAAGTTGTCCTTCATGTTTCCTGGTAAGATGTGGTCGTCCGCAACCCCAACACTCTTCCATAAGTCCTTGGCCTCAAGATCTGGTTCCAATCCAGCAGACGCATCTCCTTCGAAATAGGTAACGTAGAGGCGATCTGGATCCAGTCCATACACTTTCGTGAGCAATTCCCAGGACATCTCGATAGCTCCCTGCTTGAAGTAATCCCCAAAAGACCAGTTGCCCAACATCTCAAAGAAAGTATGGTGATAGCTGTCTTTTCCCACATCGTCGAGATCATTGTGCTTTCCGCCCGCACGTATACACTTTGGGGTGTCAGTCTGCCCCTCCTTCTGGGATAATTCCTTGATTGCATACCTTCTGGGTATCTACCGCCCTCTTCAACTGCGCCATGTCATCCGTACTACCCACAGTACCCAAGAAAATTGGCTTAAATTGGTTCATACCAGCGTTGGTAAAAAGAAGAGTCGGATCATTGTGGGGGACGACCGAGGAGGAGGGCACTGCAATTGACACACATTAGCTGAATGTTTCTAGATAACATTGTAGAGAAATAAAACATGATGTGAAGCCTCAATAGAGCTCCAGCAATTGTTCTGAATGCATCTGCGAACACATTCCAGAACAATTTTTGGACTCCCCAAAAATTACCCCGCCACGTACCAACCGTGTGACCCTTCCCCTCAAAGAAGTCCAAGAACTGCTTTCTGACCACCGGAGCAGTCCATTTGTTCTGCGAACCCGCCATCTTGAAGTACGAACTCGAGAAGTGGCGATATCCAGATATCGTTGTTGTAGGTTTTGTTGTGCGCGCGCAGTTCTTTGTTGAGAATCGCGTCGCCGCAGCTGAGAATATTCGAGGTTGACTCGAGACGTGACTCAGTCCTAATCGCCGGAACCTGCGCAGACTTCCACAACCACGCAAATCATTCATCCGCCCTCTTTGCTGTATCCCGATAGGTCTCCTACGCGAGCGCGAATTGCTTCTGGTGCTTGGATTTGAGCGACGGTGCACGGAACGCTTGATTCGAGAGATAAAGCGGGTGTGTTGGGGGGCTTTTGGAAAGGAGAAGTTCGTGAGGTTGGTGGGAGGGATGTGATGGAGAGATTGCAAGCGACAGGCAAGATTAGGAAAAGAAAGGCGGAAAGTCAAGACAATGAACGCCTATCGAAGCGCATGAGCTTGCTCAATCTTGGTCTGTAATTTGCAACCTTTTTTGCTATGTACATTGCGCTGCATGGACTAACAAATTCGCAGAGCGCGATGGTTCAAAGCTCTATGTTCCAGTTGAACAGCCCAATTCTCCCTCGTCGAAGCTATGTGTTCCAATCGAGCAACCTACCTCCACCTCTACCTCAAAGCTACATGCGCCGGCGCACCCTAGAGACGAAGATGTGATGCTGGTGGACGATACAAAGCACAAAGTCTACATTTACGACCTCGATGCCGAATTGTCCGACAGCGGGGAATCTGACGATGGAAAGCTCGTCTTCCTACCAGATATCGAGAAGCACCTTCGAGAGTCCCGAATACCACCTTCCATTAGAGCAAACGCCGATGGGGAACTGGCAGGAAACAATCAATTAGTGCTGTACAATGTTCCCGTCTCTTTGA
This sequence comes from Halenospora varia, assembly GCA_020726485.1. Taxonomy (NCBI): domain Eukaryota; kingdom Fungi; phylum Ascomycota; class Leotiomycetes; order Helotiales; family Solenopeziaceae; genus Halenospora; species Halenospora varia. Next base: position 725,665 of record JAHEWH010000019.1, read on the forward strand.
CGGTCCCGGCCGAGAAAGATAGTGTTAGGAAGGCCATCATTGAAACAAGAGCCAGAGCACGGGCAAAGCAGGACGAGAATCGGAAAGACGGCACCCCCAGCACGCCCACTATTGCGATAAATGGGAATCTAGATGCTCGAGATTGGTATTCAGGCATGATCAATGGAACCATTCCCAAATATCCTAGATATCAACAGACTATGGATAGTCAAACAAGCACCCCAATGGGAAATGGTATGGTGGTTGATGATCCTGATGCTATGGATCTCGGATGATGCACTTTATATGATCTAGCAGAATATTAGAAGGAATGAAATAGAGTTCTCTCTGTTATCAGCTTCAAAATAATGTTGATCGTGTCTATTCCTGATAGTACATTGGGTCTCAACCACCAAGCATGCCGTTCCTCGGATCGATGCTTCCATTACCCCTGTGGGCTAAGAATTATAAATGTCTAATATTCAAATGAGTGACCCGGACCAACCCTCTATTCACAATGCCATCATCTCAGATATGGGTTGTTGCTTGCACCTGTATTGTCAGGACGGAGAGCTGCTGGAGGAGGACCCGGAGGAGCCGTGTAATCGGGAGCAGGGTCCGATTCTGCCGGTCTACGTGTTGGTTCTGCCCTCCACTGTGATGGGTCGACCTTTGTAGCTCCCGCTGGAGGCTGATAGACTGGTGGCATTTGTGCATTTGGGTTGTACATTGGTGGTGGCATGTTGGCTTGCATGTCGTATTGGTTATAGTATACGGATGGGTTCTGGTACGCAGGATCGTATCGTGCTCGTTGCTGTCTGTTTAGAAGCCACTATATAGGTGTCAGTAGTGTTACCTTCTCCAACGCGGGAAACATGATGCTTACACGATGATATCCAAGAGGCTTCAAACCCTTATTGATCCTCCTCTTTGCATGCCAGTATCCGATTATCATGTACGCAAGGAACAAGAAGAAGATGCCGAAGAAGATACTCCATCGAACTATTTGGCCTTCCTAGAAGCTTGTCAGAAAGTGCTCGAAGATACTTTATTTGTTAACACATACCCTCGTCCACCAAAAGGAATGTCCATTCTCGACGAAAACCTGGCCGTCACTAGTTACGAACGTCTGGCGCTCTTGTATAACCGCCATATTAAATGTAGCAATGCAAATACGAAGGTCGAAATCGAAGAGTGTTTAAGAAATGAAAACGAAGTACACTCTGACTGAAATGAACGTGCTGAACTTGGAAACTGAAAGCGCCAAGAAATCAGAAAGAAGCCGGTTTTGTGCAATCGAGAACAACGAGATTGTGGCGGTGTTGACTGAGGTGTGTGGAGAAAATGGAGTGAGTGCTGGAAAGCTACGCAACAACCTGCTACAGCGTTCTTGCCATCCGAGGTTTCAGAAGCGTATCGAAGAGCTGTCGCAGATCGCGGTCCGTTGGCCGATTAAGGCGTTTGTTTTTCGCTACCCGTAGGATGAGCGCTTGCCTTCTGAAGAACAATTTGGGAATCGGAAAGAAGAAAGTTGAGAGTGAGCGTGTTTGGATGAAGATCTAAGGACGTATTAGGTGCGGGCGGCATAGATAGTAAACATTCTGCATCAAGGGAGCATGTTTGCTCGCTACCCCTGACGATCTAGTCACGTGGAGAAAGCTTGGTATTCGCCTCAGAAAGCTTATCTTGCGGCATTGACCCCTCTCAAGCCATCGGGAAAACTGGGTGAGATCCACTTCATCTGTTTAGGAAGATGTCATTTGTTGTTAGCTCCCGAGTATTGCTTGAGAGTGAACGTCAGTCTCTCCCTGATCAGCTGGAATCTGAGGCACAATTCTCGCGGTCGAAGTGAACTATCCACAATTGTGGAGAGACTTCAGCAATGCTTTGTAACTTGAGACTTCGAGTGCTTTCTCGAGGCCACACGCAAATGCCTCAAAGCCCCTAATGGATAGAAATTATGAAGCAATTGCTCAAGGCTCGAGATCTATGCTACTGCAGATAAATCCATAAGGCAGCGTTTGAGTATTCTGTTTCATTAAGGTGATAATACTAGCCTATATACCTATCCATCTATCGGACACCTAAACTCCCTCCCATCTGGTGCCATAACATCCTCACTCTGCATGGCTTCCAAGCAGGACTCATGGTAGATGTGCCTGCACGCTAGCACCACCAAAGCTCCTAATTCAGGTTGGGCCATATCATTGCCCTGACCATCCATCTGCTGCCCATCTTCCAATTCGGCAGTATTATGAGAGGATGAACCTTTGCCCTTTCCTCTCGACATATCAATTGTACTGGCTTTGCTAAGGTTCCGCATATGAGCGCGGCCTTTGCCACGCTCCACTTGTCCGCCCGCCTGCTCGACTTTGCGTTCTTTTCGCCGCTTCTGGTTGAGCTCCTGCCTTTCCTCCCATCTCGTGAAGACCTCACCTGAAACACCGGGACCCCAAACGCGGCGACCACATCCTTCACATGTTGAGCCGCGTGGTCTCCAACCTCTTTGCCGGAGAGAAGTCGATGACTGAACGTTGACAAAGAGATCTTTTTCCAATAAGCGATTGGCCAAGCTTAGAATGCTCTCCTCGTAAGCGTAGGCCGAAAATATCGATGCTAACACAGCGCGTAAATCGCTCAAGCTTGGGGATGAGACTGAGGCGCGGGTTAAAAATGCTCGAAGAATCCGGAGAAATGATAGGTCTGCGCCAGACGGTGTTGGAGATGAGGTTGATGATAGTAAAGCTGTAAAGCAGCGTTGAACCAGTGTGCGAAGTTGAGTCACTAATTTTTCATGGTCGTTTCCAGCTGCTGTTGATCTTTCGAGATCGGACAGGCTCACTGAAAGCTTGCGCGTAATCTGAACCGTAATATCTATAAGATCAAGCCATAATGTTTCATCTGGCAGAAGCTCGTTCTTCGTCGAGGACTTCCGTCGAATTGGTGTCGTGATGGACTGCTTTCTTTGAGTTTTCCCTTGACCTTGACACAGCCAAATGCCCACATTTGTGTACTTCTGTAAGGCTTCGAGGAGATCTTGAGTAGCTTCTGCCACTGACATTGACTGCATGTCTTCTTCCGAGCCGCTCAAAAGACCCAACAAGGTGGCTTCGAGTTTCCTCAAGTGCAGTATGAGGCGATCCATTGCCTCTCGTAGCTGCCCATCTCGAGCCATCAACACGACAGCCGCGTCTATAACACCACTTTCCTCCATATAAGGCAGGACTTTTTCGAGTCTCAAGTCACTCGCTTGGACTAATTCCACATATTTTGCAACATGTGCTGAATCAAACCTACACATTAACTGTACATATCTTTCAGTAAACTCTCCATGTGCTATGTGTTTTGATTCTTCTGCGTCTCTTGATTTTGGCTCAAAGATTGTGTGCAGATAAGTGTATTGCAGTTCCGAATCATTGGGGAGGGATTCCAAGAAGGTGTGGTGTAGCGTAGGCGCATAAGAGTCAACGATCTGAGCTATTCGAACAGCATCGAGATGAACCAAATCACTTGCATGGGCTTCCATAACCTCATGCACATCTCTGATCTGTCGTTTGGTCAAGCCAGATCTTGGTCGCAGACAGTCTGCTATGCAATCAAATACCTCCTCACGATTCTCAGGATCTTCGAAGTAAGTTTGGATAAGCTTATTGTATTGCTTATCCGTCTTGTATATGCTCTTGACAACTCTGAAAAATCCGGCAGTCTCGAACAACGGCACTAAAGAGGCGAGATCCGGAGGATGATATACCGACAAGAGATACTCAGTACTTAGCTGTGCATCTTCAGCTAGATCATCTCCAGGGTAATTGCATAGACCAGTCAACACTTTGTGTAGTGCTGATCCAGACAGCAGCAGATATTGGGGGAATTTCGGCAAATTGCGTGCTATAAACATATCGAGGTAGATTGTGTCTTCCGGAGCAAAATCGGTTGGATTCATGACCTCAAGCAGGATTGTGACGATGTACTGTCTGTTAACAGATAGTCCGAATATGTGCTCCTCTGACATGTTGCGATTGCTGCCGCCATTGACTGCTCGTTCTGTGGTGTCATTGAGAAAAGAATCCTCGAAAGCCTCATTGAGAGCACTCAAGAAACTGGGCGCATCGAACTTCAGAATCATCCGAAGGTAGGGAAACGATGGCTCATGGTCTTTTGATGACTGCGTCAAGAAAGGCTTGCCCATGGCTTTGGGCCATGTAATTGTCCTTCCCGAAAAGATGAACCAGTACAACTCTGCTTTAGCGTTCAGGGCTTCCTGGTCCTCAAGCATATCACCTGTTGGGTAAATACGGCCCGTGAAGGTGTAAGACATGTATGGAAACATCTTCAATGCATTGACTCCAAAGATTGGATCTTCCATGAGGTCACCGTTGGCGATATAGTCCCCATTCTGAGCAAGAGGTACCAGAAGCGATAAGAGGTCTATCAACGGAGTTATATAATCATGAAGAGCCTGATTCCAGACGTAAATCAGTGCATCATATAGATTGTGTTGCTTGCAAAGCGTAGTAACTTGATCGATATCGAGCGTCATAGTGTTCATGTGGCAGATCATTTCTTCGAGTCGACTTTCCCAACCCTGGCGTACAAAGTGGGTGACCAGAGATTTGACCACACTTGGAGGTATTGTAGTGATACGGGTCTCCAGGATGTGTGGTTCGAGCACCTCGAGAAAGATTCCTTCCGAGTCTCCATCTTCGTACCACTCATAAGCTTCATCGAATAGGAAGTCGATGTCGCCAATGCTTAGACACGCTTCAAAACAGGCGTCTGCTAAATCCCTAAGTTGCTTTGGCTGGGTCGTAGCGGGCTGCTTTTGGCGTTGACCGAAAGCAAATTTGAGGGAGGCTGTCATAATCTCAACAAGCTTATCTTGCACCATCGAATGACGGAGCGTTGTGTCTTCGGGAAGACCAATGGTCAGTTTATCTGCCTCTCCTGTATAGTAAGAAGTTGCCAGCTGAATTGCGCCAATGTAGTCACCATCCTCCATCAATGCTATCAATCGGTCTGCCCAATTTGATAAGGATCCAATGGACACATCATTGAAGCCAAGAAGAAACATTCGGCCTTTGTACGCCTTGAAACTCATGTAGAATGCATCTGCAACAACACCATGCATGGAAGGATCTTCCTCGTCCAGTTGCTCCACCAGATTATGAAGTTGTTTCGAGAAGAGGTCTTGATGATAGATGTGCTTTTGAATCAAGTCGAAACCTTCGGTCATTCTCATACTCCCATCTTCGAGGATTATCAAACGTTGGGTAATTGTCAGCACAGTTAAGACAGATCGACTAAGCCATTGCACGGCTACTATTACCTCCTCCGCTTTCCATCTACTCCGCGGCTTGAAAGTCAGACTCGGAGGCTTATCCTTGTCTGGTGCTTCAATTTCGTCAACGTCGAGGACCGTCAAAACATTTGACCAACAGTATACAAGCTTGACTTTCGAAACATCACTCCCAGTTTTGGGATCTTTGACTTTTAACTTCACAGCAGGGAACCATGCCAGACACCCACTCATAGCGCTATGGGCGGCCACTTCTTTTGGCCGTGCAGCTTTATGCTGTGTTTGAGCTACAGGTGTCGTAGAAACGATGACCAAAAGATAAGGTGTAAGCATTGCGGTAAGTCCCAGAGTATCCGACCCTCGTTCAGCATTTCCAAGAGGCAGTGGAGCAAAGGCCAGTACTGTGCTTGGTTTTCGAGGCTTTCCGGTTGTGGAGGAATCATTAGGATATCGACCTAGAATTCGAGTTGTCCTTACGGAACGTCCAACAGCGCCCATCCCCCGAGTAGCTAGATGAGAAAATGCCATGCCACGATCATCTGCTGACACAAGTGCTGTATGTCGAGTTCCTAAAAAGCCCAAATGCCTTATTGCAACATTGGGGACGTGGCCATCAGCAGTCCGGTTGACCATCTGAGATGGTTGGAGACTTGGGATATGGAGGAATGGTCGTGCTGCTTTCGCGATTTCCCAAGTAAATATGCTTCCATTTGCATGGCCTCCAGCAACAATCAAGTGGTCTGCTGATATTGCTATAGAAGTAATGGCCCCAGACTCAACAGCTAAAAAAGGTCAGCACTTAATTTGACACCAATTTCAAGATTGAAACCATACCCTTCGTGCCAGGACCTATTATAGACTTCAGATTTTGGTGATAGTCAAAAATTAAGATTATTCCTTTCGATGTTCCCAGCACTATTGACACAGAAACAGATATACACGTCGGGACGCCAAAACTACGTTTGCCAACTTCAGAAAACGCCTGTCCGTTCATTTTCTTTAACTTTGTCCATCTCACAACCTCCCATGGTGGGGAAGGTGTGTCGGTATCCCCAGAGTCAGGTAGTAGTGTGCTTGCGGCTGAGACTTGGCGGCCATGGCCTTTGAGATATGCAGGAGTGGGAGAGGCGGGACGTGGTATGGAGAGGGTCGAGCTCGATAATCGGGATTGAAATCGTCTATCGAAGGGACGAAATGATGGCGTTGGACTTTCGAGGCCCGGCCTGGAAGCTACAGAGGGTAGAATACTGCTGCCGCCTGGAGATGATAGAACAGAACCCTAACATAGGCATTAGTACGGCTACAGATATCCTGACAGCTTACCATACCTGAACGGACGGAGAATCATCCGGTATAGACAACAGGGATTCTCGTGGGCTCGCGGGTCGATGAGGAATAGCATCAAGAGATCCGTCTTCAGAAGGACTTTCTAAAGCTCCAGTATTCCTATATCGGTTCGTGCCATTGCCTAATGGCTGTGGGGTCAAGGTCCCTTCTCTTTCCTCCTGGAGAAGCTCCACGATGCGCCCTTCGCCGGGTTTCCTCTTGCTTCCCTCATTCCCGTCTGCCAAATCATCTCGTTGATTATCAATCACATCTCCATTGATTGTTTCCTCCTCCGCACCACTATCGTTATCCACAGAAGAAGAGCTCATCGAGAAAGGTTCATGGTTCCACTCCTCGTTCGAATCGATGCGCCGAAGTCCGTGGACTCATGGGAAGTCGCACATTTAGCAGATCATAGGGGGGCAGAATTGGTTAGGGCCAGAGTTGTGTTTCTGCTTCTTTCGATCTCGTTTGCTGGAGCTGTATAGCTCTTAAGTTGTAGCTGTGTTGATGCTAGATGCTGGCTGATAGAGAGAGCTCGCTTACAATCGGAGCGGGTCAGTCCAAAAGCCCAGAGAATTGGCATGAACTTCTAATCTTTTGGAATTGAGGATTTACCAGCGAACAGCCTTCACTAGCAATCGTGGTGCTAAGACGGATTGTTGGTGTTACGAAATAAGGCACAGCTAGCACAGCCTGATGGGTTTCGAGCTCGACGCGAATCCCGGCAAGGCTCCGACTTTAACCTGCAAGCTTCTATTTTCATGTGAAGTACATAAACATCAACAACACCACGAAACAACATTATGCCTTCCGTCGGCCCCGAATTGCCGCCTCATCTTGCGAAGCGCAAGCGCTCAATCCACGACGATGCTGAGGGCGCAAATTCGCCACCACACAAGGTGCAGGCAGCATCTGCGCCCACGAAACAGGCTCTAGGTCCCTCACTCCCACCCACTGCAAACCCAGATGAGCTCGACGTCAACGATAGCTCTGACGATGACTATGGCCCATCTGCGCCAGCTGCGAGGGCTGTTGGACCGCAAATGCCTCCAACCATAAAGTCCGCAGGACCCCAAATGCCTCCACCTCGAGTCGCGGGACCAACACTTCCACCCAGCAAGAACCCAGATCAACTTGACTTAGACTCCAGCTCAGACGACGACTACGGCCCCTCGATCCCAAAGTCACCTACCAAACCCCCCTCACCACCTCCCAAAAAACGAATCCTTGGTCCCGCCCCACCGCCAGCACCCCTCTCCGAAATGCCCTCCCGCCCCGCCAACGACAACAACGACACTTCCGACTCAGAAGACGACTACGGACCCTCTCTCCCACCAGCCCCAGGCTCCGTAGCAGAACAACAACAAATTTATGAGCGCGAGCGCGAAGAAGAAAATATCGCGGCGGCAAAAGCGCAACCAGCAAAGCCCCAACGCGATGAATGGATGCTTGCTCCTCCTTCAGACAGCGATTGGACTTCTCGCGTCGACCCCACGAAACTCAAAAATCGAAAATTCGCATCAGGGAAAGGAGCAAAGGCACCAGCGGAGAAAGGACAGGGTATAAGTGCCATATGGACCGAGACCCCCGAAGAAAAGCGCAAACGGTTAGAAGATGAAGTATTAGGCCGAGCTGAAGCAGCTACATCATCAAGAAGTAAACAAGGGAAGATCAAGACGGAGAGTAAAGAAGATATCGAGACAGCAAGGCGGATAAGAGAGTACAATGATCGGAATAGGGGACATAGTCTTATGGAGCAGAAGGAGAAGGCCGGTGGGAAGAAAGAGGAAGAGGATGATCCGAGTAAGAGGGGGTTTGATAGGGAGAAGGATATGGCGCTAGGGGGGAGGATGGGGCATGGTCAGAAGAGGGAGATGTTGGCTAAGGCGGCGGATTTTGGGAGTAGGTTTCAGAAGGGGAATTATTTGTGAAGACGCAATATCTGGATATGGAAGACTTCTAGCTATTTACAGCAAAGTGTCTCTGGCATATCTGAAGCTTGACTGGATTTCAAAAATCAATCGGCAGGCTGAGGTCATATTGAGAGCTGGGCAGACGTAACGCTTTGGTGTATTCAACGTCGGTTCGTCATCTCTTCTTCCTCGCTTGCAAAGCGGAGTAAGACGAGACCCATTTATCAGGCCTATGAAGCTCTTCATCTAATTAGGCATTGAAATTAGATACAGTCGCTTCTAAGAGAAACAAGGTCACAAAGTCGAACACACATCACATTTTATGTATCACATGTTGTCAGCTCGTGCATATTTGGAAATTCTATTTGAAAGTCGTAGCAAAGCTATACTTTTTAATTCCAGTAATCTGCAGCTTTAAGCATTAGATCAACCCGCTCGCCTCATTTACACATATCAGCTATTTATTCTTCATCTTCATCCGTCTCAGCTCCATCATCTCATCTCTCTTCCCCTCAGTTCATATCCTCCTAGGATCCGCCCCTCATTTTCTCTATCCACTGCTCCGCTTCCAGAAACCATAGAAGTGCAGTAGTCAAAAATCGCAAATCCATCAACGTCATCATATGTCCAACTCCAGTAAACCCAATCATAGGCATGATGAGGTTAAGCTGATATCCGCGAGATGACGTCCGTGGCTAACCAGATGATGAAACGCAAAACAGAAACACGGAAAAGGAAATCGCTAATTTCGACAGATATGGTATGTTGTTGGTGAGTATGTTGGGCTGAGAAGTCGTAACTCAAAGGCAACTAACTCGATTTGTCGTGTGTGTAGGTAAGTGGTGTAGGGAGGTCTTTGTACAAAGGCGGTGGTATAGGGAGGTATAGGTGCGGAGTCCAGCCATTAATGGGATTGGGTATCTCAAATGACGAATTGTGACATGGAGCCCATCTATGAGCACCTTAAACAGAATATCATCGTTGAAAGACGATAAGTAAAAAACTATCATCGGACAACGCCAGCCTCAAGCTGAGAAGGAGAAGGTTCAGCGGTAGCGTTCTGCGCAGCAGGGACGTCTTGTTGTCGATTCCGGCCTGGGAGACGTGGCATGCGCACTGAACTGAAAGGATTCCATCTCCTAGGCGCCGCCTGCTCTTGATTCTCAGCAGCTCCCGCATCAGCAGCTGCAGGCTGGGCCTGAACATCTGCCTGTCTCCGAGCCCGTCTTGCACCTCGCCGTGTTTGATCTGGACCATACGCAGCATTGTCACCAGCGTGACCTCCTCTCGAAGCCCCGAAGCGGCCCGGCAAAATAAAACGAGGGTTGCCACGAATGCCAGTCCAGGCTGAGGTGGGGGCTTGCGGCATGTTTATCCTGGGATCTCTGCTCCTTCGCCCCGAACGCTCGGCTTCCACAGCTTCACCTTCAGGTCGAGGTTTCGGCGTGTAGTAGTCGGCTTTACAAAGAGGGCAGCATGCACGGCGGCTAGTCAACCAAGGATCTAAGCAGCCAGCGTGGAAGGCATGGCCGCAAGTTAGCCCTCGAATATCATCGTCCTCTTCCAAGGTGTCGATACAGATAGCACATGAGTCTCCGGGGTTGGTGAGAAGTTCAGGTGGTACGGCCGTGTGGATATGGTCATCTTCGTCGTCCTCGTCAACCTCACTAGTGGTAGTTGCATGTTTGTTGACGGTGCTGGTCGTTGTTCTAACCTGTTCCAAGCTGTTATGTTCTTCGACATTCGTGGTCGCGTTCTCCTTCTCGATGACGTTGGCTTCCATGCTCTTTCGTTCTCCTAGATTTCCAGCAACATTACTTGTTGGGCCGACTGTGATTCCAGCAGTCTCTCCTTCGGAATTGGCGGTAGCGGGTCGAGTGTTGATGGAATGTTTCGTATCTACAGGCGATGAGGGCATTGCTCCATCGACATTTCGCAAACTTCCAGCACGGCTCGGTGATGCAGTGACGCCTCCAGCAGTTGGTAGCCCTTCTCGTGCTCGTGATGCAACCCAATTCTTGTACTTGGTCAACGGGAAGCGGTCATTCACCTCGTCCATCGTCATCAATTTTTTCTCCCTCCGACGACGATGTGGTCGCGCAGGCATATTTTCGAGATTGATGGGATCCGGGTCCTCTCCGTTTCGAATCGCACGATTTCGGGCATTGTATCGAAAGCAGTACTTCACACCAACGATGATCCTTCGATTGACATGAGTACGAATCGAGAGACAGATAAAGATTAATAACATACCATAAGTTGGTGAATACAACACCAAATCCCAATGCAACAAAGAAGAGCAGAGGTGAACTTGTCGGTCCGCCCGATCCATTGCTTTGTGTCATCGTGGGAGTAGGTGCGGCTGATGTTTGTGATGTCTGCATCTGCGCTGTCGTAGTATCATCAGCGACCGATGAAGTCTGCGTCCCTCCTAAAGCTCGATCGTGAAGATGTCTTGCGGCAAGGTGGTAGACCTCGACCATGACTTGATTGACGACCATCTTGAGGATGGAGGTACGAGTACGACCGCTATGCAGGTATGCGGCGTAAGCCCGAAGGAATGGGTGATTACAGCGTGCCGCTTGCGGTTGTCAGATGGGCCTGCGCACCAACTCTCTTTACAAGAATTGGCAAGTGTTGAGCGACATTCGAATATATCTGAAGAGTCGTCACGAAGGTGTAAACAAGAAAGAGGATGAAGCTCGCCGTTTCGTGGTCGTGGTCGTGGTCGTGGTCGGAGCGTGTGGGAGTGGAGAAGGTGTGGTTGGGGATGGTGGTGTTTTAGTGCGGCCTCAAGTCTGAAGGCGAACAGAAAAGGCTGGAGAGCGCGCGAAAATAGGCTTTCGATCAGACTGGAACTATCTATCGATCTGCAACCGGAATAATAAATCAGGCCGGTTAACGCCGAAGTGTCCAGTGGAGAGTGGATAACGAGGCCGTCGTACGATCGATACTTCGTGCACTGCGTCACGATGCAAACAGAACGTCGCTGAAGGTGTTCCAGTGTTCTTGAACAAAGAGAGTTAACGCAGCGTGGAGTGACTGAAACTTGGTGGTTTTCACGGCACGACCGGCAGCGAGAGGGGAAGGTCGATCTGGTCCTCAGCCACACACTGCGAGTTCTTTGACCACACAGCGGGGGGCATGGAATCGCTGCTTGCCAGACTTGGCAATGGGCTGGGCCCCGTCAGGGGTGGAGCGCTGGATGTGTGACCCTAAATCCTGATGCTTATCGTATCACCGCTTGCCGAGAATCCTCGCGAGCCTTTCAATAATATCGCGAGCAGGACCGGGACACAATAATGCAGGCACTTGAGAGTGCATGCGTGGAAGAGTACAAAGTCGCGGTGGCCGCCCCAGATACAAACACGCAGAGGCATTGTTGCTCTGACAGCTCTGTGTCTGTGGGCAAAAAGAAAGGTCTGTTACAGCAACATAACTAAAAAGCCGGCCAGCCTCTAGGTTTGATTTGCGAAGGAACCGCCTGTCACCGACTCACCAACCTCACATCAGCACCTTCTCCTTGGGCGTGCATGAGGAAAAGGTATTTGGGTCTGCAGCTTCCAGATGAACTGTTTGAAATGTAGTATATGGGGATGTTAGCATGTTTAACAAGGACACCATGGGCTTTAAATCACAGGATGGTAATCTTCATCACCACCAGTTTGAGGGATCTCGTTTGAATCGGTTTGATAGACATGAAGTGTGCTCCCCCACGGCAAATCTTCATGCTCCTCCTCGTGTTCCGAGCTGCACGCCAAATTTATCCATAGGTCATCAATCTCTTCATGCGGCTACAAGAAGAGGATTTCCTTTAGCAGATGAGCCTCAAGCTCACTCGTAATAATTTGCGTGCCTCCGTATTCGACACCTGTCTATCAATCAAATCTCGATGCACAACCGACTGCAACGATGCATTCTATAAACGGCCGAGAATTTCTCAAAGTACAAGGTCTCTCGAGCGTCACAGAATCAAGCTTTTACTTCCGCCACCAGCGTTTCTATCTGCCTGTCAGATCACTTGAATCGAAAGCTGGCAAGATGTTGCCTGCCATTTTGATACCCCACTCACCCCTTCCAACTTATACCGAACCTAGTTGTCGATCTCTCCCGCCTATCTCAAATTCTGCTGCAAGAACATCACAAGCTCATACTTAAACTCATATCCCGGCATCTCATTTGCCGATTGAATTGTTGGCGTCATCAATACCTCTCCAAAACCTCCGAATTTCGGCACTCAGCCCGTTCATACCACTTCGATAGCATTGCTGGTTTTAGTCCTCTTGAGGCTTTACCTCACTCCCGCGCCAAGCGGCGAGATCTTAGAAACCTCGACAGGCGAGAGCACTCAGGAAGCACTAAACGCGTCCCACGATGCCTCCCACGCAACTCCCCGCCTCGGGCAACCCACTGTACGTTGCCATAAACGAGAGTCACGAGATCATACATGTCTAACCTGTTCATGCAGTGTCTTCTTTGATATCACCCTTGGAGGTACGTTACAGCCTCATCTTTCTTCTTCAAGGTTTTCAACCATGTCACGTGGGGTTACCGCATTCGGAGTTTTCAAACCTCATCAGTTTCAACGGCTAATAGATTTCCCCAGGAGAGCCACTAGGAAGAATCACATTCGAGCTCTTCGCCGATGTCGTGCCCAAGACGGCGGAGAATTTCCGTCAGTTCTGTACCGGTGAGACGAAGAATCATCTAGGGCGTCCACAAGGCTACAAAGGAAGCAAGTTTCACCGAGTTGTAAGATCTCCAGACTCTATCTCGAACTGCCATTCGTATGTTTATAAATGCTGACGCAAGATTTTCCTTTTGTTCTGTAGATCAAGGACTTCATGTGTCAAGGAGGTGACTTCATGAATGGAGATGGCACGGGCTCGACTTGCATTTACGGCATGAAGACTTTTGATGATGAGAACTTCAATATCAAGCATACTCAACCGGGGCTGCTTTCTATGGCTGTATGTATTGGGCTATTCATCTCCCATCTAAAAAGTATCAAGATACCGGGACTCTACCAGTGCTAACAATCATGACTCAAACAGAATGCAGGCCCCAACGGCAATGGCTCCCAATTCTTCATAACCACAGTACCCACCCCATTTCTAGACGGAAAGCACGTCGTTTTCGGCAAAGTAGTCGACGGCATGGACGTCGTGCGCAAAATGGAAAACACCAAGACTGGCTATCGAGGGAAGGACGTGCCGAACTTAGATATGGTCATAAGTCAGTGCGGCGAGATGTAAACTTTTTATGTCCCGCCCCAACAAAGCAAAATTCTTCATTCAAGGATGGCATTGGTGAACGATGATGGATATATCGGCAAAGTGGTCACGGACTACAAACGGGAAGCAGATCGCAAGAAGTGAAACCTATAGGTTTCCGTGTCGTTGGAACTGGTGAGAATTGGGGTGGGAAAGATAGTGAAACGTGGAGAGTTGAGGAAAACGAAACTCGATCTTGATGCTGTATGTGTCATGGTGGTTAGAGCCTCAAGAAAATGACTCAAAAGACGTGAAAGGGACGAATCAGAAGCCTTCGATAGCATTTCTTTCAAGCTGTCCGTCACAATCATATGCTGTCATTATGTTACCCGCTCTCGCTCGTCGTCTCCATACGAACGGCATCAATACTTTACCTCTTGTCAGAGGTAATTTTCTGCGTCTCCTCGTTTTCCAATACGTTGCCCTTCTTCCTTTCAGACTTCTTCAAGAGTTTTCATCCTTACATTTCAAAGTGCTATGAGTTTGAGGGTTTGTCATACATCCAATTACATCGGGCGTGATCCAGTTGGACAACACGGCCGTACACTCACTCTCTCTCTCTCTCTAAACACGACTTTCCGGAAGCAGCAACTGCGCCGGGCTGATATAAGTGCTCGCCTCATATTTTGGCCTGCGACACATCTCCGCTACTTGGGAACTTCTTTCTCTAAGTCGACACATAGCGCCTACGGCACCTTTTGGGAACTGGTGTTCAATAATGCCTTTCAGAGTATTCGACCCTTCTCACCCCTTATTTTGGAGACCACAGGTCAACGGCTTCAAATACCCTCTCGCCAGTATCGCTCGAACCAAACATGTTCATAGAGATCGACACTGTGGCACATTATCAATCAAACTGACATATATCCACAGGAGCTAGTTATCCATACGTACTAGTTGGCACCTCACTTTGGCAGATCTTCGAAGTCAACCCTATTTATCATCGTTTGTGTGAGATCATCAGTTCCTTCTATTTCCATGCCATGTTCTATACAACATGTATAAGGATATCGCTCTCTTACGACCTGTCTAGCACGTTCGTTCAGGTTTATCCTTCTCAGTCTTACCTTCATGCCATGATTTCACATCTGTAGGCCAACACTGACACTTTCCAATTCTTGCATTCTTTTTCATCTCCGAGGATCTCAGAAGGCCCCGTCAATTACTCAGAGTGAGATAAGCATTATTATCAGCACTAGAATGGTCGTGCCTCTAGCTTGTGCCTATCTAAAATAGAAATTAATTTCCAGACTTTCCAAACCATCTAGTGACCTCTGAGAAAAGTCGCTCGACTTCCGATCCACTCCATTCCCCACACCTCCTCCGCTGACGTCCATCCATCACCATCCCCAAGCTCGACCGATTTCCCATCCTCCTACATCTTCACAAAAATCTTCCACTCTTACACCATTAGCACACTCAACGATTGACTCTTCTCAAACAACCAGAGTCCCGGCCGAAAACCAAGTCCTCAAAACCAGCATTCGACAGTAAAACTACGACAAAGGCTACATTTTGGCAAGGGCTGTATATGAGCAACCTTTTCCTCTCCCCCTTTTGGGTCAGTGCGTGGCTCGCTTGTGAGCCGAGCATCTTCAGCTCTTCACAGCAAGAAAGGAAAAATTCGAGGAAGATAGGTCGTTTCCGTTGTCGTACGGGTAGCACACTATGCCCGGCAGCTATACCATCAGTACCATCACTACTATCACTGTTCCCGGCCTCAAACCATGAAATTCTAATCGCACAATCGCATATGGAGTGCCTGGCATCAATTTGGTAATTCCTCTCATCTACCTGCATCGGCAAAACATGCCCTTTTCCACAACACAATAGCTACACACATCAGGTGAAGGAAACCAAGCTACAAATCTTAACCTCGGTCATAACTGAACAGTTCCTAGGCGTAAATACCTGCTATTCCAAATTCTTCTAGTTGAAATTGGATCTAAAAATAAAATATCACAAAGAGATTGTTGATGCTGAGAATAGAACAAAGAGTTGCGAAGGGTGATGGTGGGTGAGTCTTGGGCATTGTTTCTATGCCTACTTGCTAGATTTAGAATAGGGTAGAAGTGTTGCGATCTTAATTTGTGGTTAGGGTACTAGCATTCGGTGAATGGGATGGAATGGGTTGGTGGATGTGATGATCAGGTTCCGGGGTCAAAGACTTCAAGACGAGATGACTCGAGGATGCTATGACTCGATACTCATTCCGGAAAAAAGTTCGGTGACTGTACCTGCAGACTCTTTGTGAATACCGAGTCCCGAAAGGCTTAAAGACTCGAAATTTTCGGAAACATTGAAGATTCAGGAGAGCACTCGAGAGCAGAGGCGGTCGTGATTGGGGGAAACAATGTTGATGCCGTAAATGACTTCCCATCGACGAGCTCACCTTAATGTAGACCGATCTATCTTCCATCCGAATCATTTCGCACGTTTTATAAATCACAAATATCTCACATCTCGTATCACAATTCACACAATTGATATATCAGTGTCCATTCAATATTGAAGTAGTATGTACATTTAAAGTCTAAGCCTCATAAAAACTAGCAAGAACTCCTTGCGCCAGCTATGCCCTATGGTATCTTCGCAACGCCATGTAAATGCCCAATCCTTCTATAAGGTATCATATGCTGTTCCTGCTTGCGCATCCATCTATCCCCTTCCCTTACATCATCCCATCATTTCCCTTCCCTTCTTTAGTAATCAAGTCTCTCAGCCCCGTCTTCTCCGTCTAGCCGGGATAGGCGCGACAGTTGGTGCTTTGCCTGGAGTCATGATTACTGGTGAAGCTGGTGCATTCACGGCTGCTCCAGAGGAGGCAGGTGGTGCTGGAGCTTGCGATTGTGATTGAGCTGGTGCGCTTGATTTGGCTGGGGATGAAGCGGTGACGACGCCGGGGTTGACGGTCTTGGTGACGGTTACGGTGATGAATTGACCTGCTGGGGAGGAGGCGCCTCCGGCTTGGGTGGTTGTTGGTTTGGCTGGGGCTGCTGTTGCTGGTGCACTTCCGGATTGAGTTTTGCTTGTTGATGCGCTTCCGTTTTGAGCTGAGGAGGTTGCGGGTTGTCCTGTTGGTGCGGCACCTGCTGGAGCCCCAGAAGAGAAGGCCTTTAGCGCAAGCGCTGGAGTTGCTGCTGGGTCAACCATGAATGCGGTCTCCATTTGAGCTTTGATGGCTCGGCTTGTGACGTTCTGCTTAGTATCGAAAGGGCCAACAGCGGCGACTGGTTGAGAAACCATATTGATATCCACGCAAGCGGTGTAATTTTCGGGACCGATGACTTTGCCACTAGGAGCCAATTCCGGCCATTCCCAAACCCAGTACAAAGTGTAGGTGCCACTCGTTCCAGCATCCGCAGGTAGTTGAATATCAGTCTGGCAGACAAGTGATGGAACACCATACTCGGCTAGACGTTTAAGGCCCTCCGGGCCTTTGGTATCGGTTTGAGGTTCGTAACATTGTCCATCGTCGTAGTGACGCGTTGCAAGGAGCTTGCCACGCTTGTCCCCTCCAGTTCCTGCAGCATTCCAGACTCTGTGGATACCATTATACGTGTCTGAGTTCGAAGGAGTCTTTGTGCCGTAGACAGAGACAGTTCCATTACCTGCAGGTCTGAGAGTGGTGTACTTCGTCACATGCCCGTTTTCTAAATATCTGAGGGCGATGAAGTCTTGCGGTGCTGCCGAGAGTGGAGGGAATCCTTGTTTTTGTGTGCCGATTTGTTGACTCGCTTTACATATCGGTGTATCGTTGGTCACCGTAGTGGGTAAAAGCTTGTATACCATATCGATATCGGGTCCTGGGGTAGAGCCTCTAGGTACATAGCCTCGAGGGTATCCAGTCGGTCCAACGAAAGTGCCATTTGAGGCGATCAGTCTTAGGTCTTCCAGCCAAGAATGTCCTTGGACAGTTGTTGCGTAGCTCAGAAGTCCTAGTGCAGCTAACGCTGAATTTTGGAAAGAGGATCTCATGGTGTTGAATTTGATTCTGTATTATTTGCTAACCCGCCTGCGAGTGTGGGCGATTCTTCTGGGTGATTTTCCGTTGGTGCTCGAAGTTTGTGGTCTTGGTTGAGTCGGAGATGTTTGCAGCGATTGATGCAGGATGGACACGAAGGTAATAAAATTATTAAATAACAATCGACCAGCGAAAAAGAACAATCAGCGCTGCTGAACAATAGAAGGAAAAGGATTAACAACGAGCACTATGATTCTTTGCCATTGTCCATTATTCAATGGAGGCTGAATAGGCGAGGATTCCCATTGAGCGCAAAGGTGAGCGCAACTATAAGGTACAAAGAGAGAGTAAAAGAGGAACAGGAAATACAGGGAACAGCTTGGAAAGAAAAGAATGAGTCGAGTCTGTATTGAAACGAAGACCCCGCCCTAGAACACTGCTTCGGACTGGATTGTTCTGGTTGTCGTTGACTCTCTGCTTGAGTGAGTCCGATTAGGAGCATTGATGTCCTATCGTCGGGCCTTAGCGAGCATCTTCGAGTTTCGCTTTCTGGGGTCGAGCCAGGGGCCGCCCACAGGACTCGGCAGAATTCCATCAACCTCAAACCAGCGCCAGTCAAAGCTCCGAGATCTGAAAAGATGAGATGCAGATGCTTGCAGGTGCTTGTGACTTCTTGTCGGTGCTCAACGTCCCAAGTTCCAGTCACGTTTTCTGCGTCCTATCTACTGGATGGTAGGCGTGAACTGTGGCGCGTAACTTGAAAAGCACACGACTGTCGCGACCTCGAAATAAACCTCGAGCGCTTGGTCAAGGCTGGTTCTTGAGGTTGTGCCACCACCTTCGCATGTATTGGAAAACAGTACCCAAGTCCTAAAGGCCTGGACTGGTGCAAGAATGGCAACTCAATGCCTACCACCCACACCAGACATGTCCTGCCGGATGCATACTGTCCTGATGTCCTGCATCAAGGACCTTATTCCACCATTTATTACCCCGTACTCCGTATCAAGTTATCAACACCCAGGAGCTTCGGCCGATGTCTTCTCCGTCCCGTCTCAGGCCTTCTTGACACGCGCAAGATCTCGCAGATATACTTGAACCGCAGTCGAGACTCGAGTTCGCGGCAGATGTCGGGCGGTATCGAAGCTGGTCGACCAGCCGCTGCAGAAGAGGAGATGGTTCCAGTAAATTGCGCGCAGGCGTACGAAGTACTTTGGCTCAGGGTAGAATGAATCGCATCGCGTGTTTCGCGTTTCGGATCATCATGGCGTATCGAGGAGAGCTCTCAGCGTGACCCCACGGCTGCCGAGCTCTTGCAGCTCTTCAAAAGCATGTTGCTCATGTGGGTATTTTCTCCGACCGCAGGGGCTCTTGGGGACGTGTTCTGTGTTTCGATGTGCTGCTGTGGGGAAGCTTGAAGGTGGAAGAAACATTTGACTCGATGAGAGTGCTCTAGTGGCTGGGAAATTGCCCGACGAGCGGCTTTTAGCGAGTGTCTGTGCCTTCCAAGACACCCTTGAAAAGACCTCCACATTTCTTTTGCGACAGGACACCTGTAACACAACTCAATTTATTCGATGCCAATTTGGCAATTCCATCAACCGCGCGGATCAGAGAGCCGGGTTCATCCAACTCGGAATAGCCACCATACCCGCTAATTTTGCCAACCCGTCGCGCTTACAAGGAAATTGTATTGTGACTAAAAAAGGTACGTGGCTCACTGTCTCTTTACAAATTGGAGCACACGGCCGTCAAATCTTTTCAAGTATGATTATTTATTTATGGGCATTATTGGATGCGCGAGATAGATTGATATTGAGGATGTTTCGCTGTGGTGGATGTTCGTCCCAACTCCATTCCCTGCTCTGTTCTTCGTGTGACATCGAATGCTTGATCACCTTATATATCCACCTGGTCACTAGGATCTAATCGCTGACTACTCTTGTAATAGATACCACTCCTGCACATGGAAGGCGAGCAGAATAGGCGAAAGTATTAGACGAAAACAGCGCTCAAAGAGGAAAAGACAGCCTTGATGCGCGTGCCGCTGTGGTAGATTCTTGTTTGTTCAATTCAATTACCGCGAGCAACTCTAGCATCAAGAGTGGCGCAACTCCAAAAAAGCCATGTCACCGAACATGGACAATACTTCACCTAGCACAAGCTTCACCTGCAAGCGTGTCAACCCAACGACGTTCTTGATCGCTGAAGACGACTCTTATGGGGAGCACCCCTACGTCTATGTCAAAATTTACCCCGAATATCTTCTCATTACCGATACAGGCTGCAACAGTCCTCGATCTAAAGAGAAGTCTCTTACATCATTGCGCGAATACATCGAGACCTTTCCACTCCTAGTCAATGATGGACAGCGTCTGAATCCTGGTGCAGTCAAGAGCTATGTTATTATCTGTTCTCATTGTCATTACGATCATATCCTTGGAATTCCTCAATTTTCGAGTGCGAAGCCGGACATTGTTGCCTCTGGTTTTGACAAAGGTTTTATTCTGAAGAATCTACCGAAGCACTCGCTATGCGAATACCTAAAAGTTCCTACACCAGTTTACAAAATTACGCACTGGGCGGGTCACATGGAATCACTTTTAATTGCCGAGAAGGCTTTTCGCATCCAATTTCTCCACGTTCCTGGTCATACTCCAGACTCGTTGGCTTGGTATGACATCGACGAGCAGCACTTGTACGTTGGAGACACTTTCTACGAGCGTCGAGAGAGTTTCAAGACGGCTACGATGCTGGGAGACTTGCGTCAATCCCAGGATCTACCAGCAGCTCCAGGGGCGATAATCTTCCCAGAAGATGGAAATTGGATTGATTATATGTCTTCTCTCGATGTTCTTCTGAGTTTCGTTCGTCACCAGAATCGAGAACTTCGACGGCAGCATGGCTTGACCCATGATCCACTGCGAAGAGTTAAAGTTGCCTGTGGCCATTCCACGTATGATGGAGATGCCGAACAGATGCTTCTTGATGTACAAGCCTTGTTCGAGAAAATAATCCGAGGACAAATTCCCGTCACTAGTAGCGGCTTGAAACGAGGCAGTCTGCATGACTATTGGCTGGAGAATGATAATTCAAGATACAGCATACTAGCGCCGCATCGACTCGTCGAAGAAGCAAGAAAGCATTTCTGTACTACATGAGTCATATGAAAGGATATCTCCAGCCACATTTTGAGTGTGGCTCTAGATATTGCAAGCTCTAACTATATATGCTCTGATTCCTGGGTCTTATCACCCGACTCGGGTCAGCAATTTCCAATCGACGACTTCTGCAACGCAACCCATCATCCCGCTGATCATCTCTTGGGATGGAATTATCAACAATCTCACCATAATGTACTTCCTTCTCTCCAAAATTCTTGTCAAGATGTGCTGCAACTGCGTTTGAGCCTGGCCCATCAAGAATGGGAGGATTGAATGCCTTCACAATTTACAAAGGATTCAGCGATGTTTCACGTCCCAATTCTCAGAAGCCATTGAACGTTGGTATAATGACCAAGACTCCTGCAATCATGACGACTAAAGCTCCTGCCAATGCCATCGTCGCCCTCGCGTGGAGTAATTGGCCATGATGCGTAATGGCTGGAATAAATTTCATCACAATGGTATTTCAAGAGTTTATACTTGGGATAAGTCCAGGCGTTTAGAGAAGTTCGAAACATGAGCTCGTTGAAGTCAGAGGTCATGGTTTCAGATTAAGATCTACTTGACAAAATTGAAGAGAAGGAAGGAATATATTTAGTAAGTATTTTGTTCATTTGAAGTACTGTAGACATCTTGGTGACAGTCGGCAAGATAATCATCAGCTACGACTTTAAGTGTATGAAGAAGATCTATTTTCTTTCGATTTCGGAGACGTGCCGGTCCTTATGAACGAGTCTCTTCTGCGTTTTCTCCTCGTTTCTATACTTCCGTAGGGCTCTGAAGAAGATTAAGAATGTGTCGAGAGAACTGAAAGACAGTCAAATACCTACATGCCACTCTTATGTATGCTAGTACAACAAGCTCTTAATTATATGTCATGTCCTCTAATTTATCAAACTGTAAGCAAAAATTTTGATAAGAAGTATGTGATCCCAATCATTTCTGAAGAAGATCAGACGAAAGAAATCTATATTTTTCCACGGGAGAAGAATCATTCAAGCCATCCAGTCCTCTCAAAATAAATGTTGTACGAGTGTAATTGGTGAGCTCACTGTCTAACAAGGTTTACCCCTCCAAACAAGGATTCTACTTTACAGGGGAATATGAGGTATCTTGAATTGTTCAAGTATCATTTGACATCAGAAGAATCCAACCTTCAACACCATAGACCTCTTATTTATCTCTCTCTTCTCTACAACCCACATAGACTTCCAATGGAACCTGCCCTCGTCTTCCAAATTAGCACTCCAGCTCCTCGTCTTCCGGGACGTCTTCCTCTGACTTGAGACTTTGGAGATAAGTGACAAGATGGAAGCGCGCAACGCTTTCAGTTTGTTTCATCGTCCAGTTGCCAGTCTTGCGAGATAGAAAGGATTGAAGGAGTTTGGTGAGTTCTGTTCTGCTGTGGTGAGAGGGGGGAAGATGGGTAAAAGTTGTGTCTCCGGAAGATGAGATTCCTATTTTGACGGTTGAGTGGTTGCAGCTACTTTGGGATGTCGTAGTTTTTGACTCGGCATGGGTGACAGCTGGAGTGACTGTATTTGAGAGAATCGACATATTTTTCCTTCGAATTTTGGAACGCCGCTGTCAGCGCTTGTCAGCGAAAGTATTTTGTTTACTTTCTTGATTTATTGGAGAGACTTGGAGGCTAAGTGATATCTGGTTGCTGATGATTTTGAGCCTAGAGCTCTATCGTCTTTTGTGGGGCCTGATCCCTCTAGTATACTAGAAACTATTCGTTGTTCTCGAAGAATAGATGTTGTTCTCCGGGGCCTTTATTGGATTTTCCACAAACAAAAGATAATAGTACTGAATGCATTATCACTCGAATCAAAGGCTTTGTCTTGAGTAACAAAGGTGGTAAAGTTTCCATGAATCGCTTTGTGGTAGCACGAAAAACATTGCCACTTCTGAATGGGCGCTCTGTGAGTGAAGAAATCAGAGAATCATGGTAACATGCCATTTTTACTCACTTGTAATTAGAAAGTGCCAACTCAGACTATAACCAGAGAAAAGTAGGAGTCGGCCTATAAATTCGACTATTCCAAACAAAGTAAGTGTGCGAGTAAACTGATGTGCTTATTATTATTGACTACGTTTGCAAACACTTCATATGCCACTCATGCAGATTTTGATATCTCGCATATCCACACGCATTTCATTTCTAAGCAGTCTCCTAGATTGTAAGTCAGGTATTCTCCAAACGTCAAAGGAGCCCTACCACTTCACCAGCAAAAGATCAGATGGATGGAGGATTGAAATCGCTCACACTGAAGCTTGTTCACACATTCGTTATGTTCCTAGGATTATAGTGCAAATCGGTACGATACTAGTTGATCCGAGGGAAACGAGGGTTTGAAGGAGGGCGAAGAGGTCAAGTTGAGAAGAAAAGAGGTTGAAGCGCGTTCTCTGAAGGCGCGTCACTGGAGGGGCCGTGAAATCCTGGTACATCACGTGTTTGAAACTGGTATACTACTCACAGGTTCAAGCTTCTTCTTCCTATAGATTTAAGCGATTCCTGAAGTTCAACTACTGTTAAAACTTATTGTAATATAAAAAAGTGCTTAGAGCTCTAAATACGTACTTTTTAAGAAGCATATTAGGTCACGTGCCAGCCGTCGCCACTCCAAAAACTCAAAGAAAAGCTAAATTTTCTCTACAATTCATTGTTTATAACAAAGGACACTGGTTTCCGGCATCCCTAAATCAAAAATACTATGGACCTAAATTTCCGAACCACTCCTTCCGCGCCGCAGCACTCAACCAGAAGATATACGATTCACTTCAAGGTTGTCAAGATGACTGTGTCTTGATTTCCCCACAGCCTTCAGGCAACTACATACTTAACAACTGATAGGTGTCGTCAAGATTTGAAGCCTCTAATCGATTTTGAGCCTTCGAGAGCCGCTCTTCAAATTATACCAATTAATTTTCACGATGTCCTCACCAACCGCATCTAAACCAATCATCCCACACATCCACCTCCTCTGCATGCAACCCTCCGCCTCGGATGCCTTCGTCGCAGCCCTTAAGCAATACAAAGTCACATCATCAACTCTTGAATACACAATCCATAACACCTACCTCGCCGACCTCCCCGCCAGACTAACATTCGATGTGGTCGTTTCCCCCGCCAATTCCTATGCTATTCTAGACGGCGGTTTCGACAACGCCATATCCCGCGCCTTCTCACCAAAAGACGACTACGCAGCACTAACTCGCGTTGCACAGAAGGACATCTACGACTCACATCGTGGATATCTTCCTCCAGGCCAATGCAAAATTGTCACAATTCCTGAGGCGTTTCGGGGTAAATTGAGATACCATGACGGTAATGGCTGGGACTGCAAGTATCTCGCGCTTTGTCCGACAATGCGCATGCCTACCCCGTGTAACTGGGATAAGGAGATTGTGTATGAGTGTATTTGGGGTCTGTTGAATTCGATTGAGAAGCACAATTGGGCAGCGACGGAGGATGAGAATAGTGGGCTGAGTGTGATTAAGTCGATTTTGAGTAAGTAGCTGTTGATATTTTCATTTCAAGAAGGATTTTGCTGATTTGAATTACCAGTGACGCCCTTAGGGACGGGTACAGGAGGAATTAGCGACGAGAGGTGGGCAAGGCAGGCAGTTTTGGCTATGAAGCATTACACTGATGCTGTTGAGAATCCCGAGGCTTACAATGCACGTAACTGGAGCGACGCAACTTTTGCTAAAAACCATGCCGAACTCCTCTTGACCCATGATGTTAAGTCTCGATTCGCATAGATTAAAGATGCGGCGAGATATCTAGATAAAATACAACATCGTGCCCCGATCGTGTCCAGAATGCTGTTCACAATTTCGATGGATTCGTGAGAGAATAATTCTTCTGAGATGAACAATGAAAACAATGGCCTGAACAATAACTCATCTCAAGTTAAAGAGACGACGAAAAAACAGAGAACAAAAATGCAATATTTACGAACATCCTTTTAATTTGTCAACTTCATTTCTCACCACCGCTCACCTCTTCTTGTACAGCACCAAACCCACCATGGCTTCCACTACCCTCGGCCTTCAAATCTCTCAACCTCCACCCCTAGATACACAAATCAACAGGTGGTTCCGCTCATACTGCAGACCAGGCTACACCTCCTTCACCTTCCCACCCTTCCCCCACTCCCCCTTCAACAAAATCCAGCCCCGCCTTAGTGACTGCACCTTCTTCCCTAAACTCAACACCTGTTCATGTATCCTATTTTTCCTAGTCTCGAAATTCAATGAAAAAGGAGCGAAGGAACATATTGTTTATGAGTGGAAGGATACGGGAAAGTGGTCGGGTGAAGAATGGGTGAGGGACTATGATAGATTGAATGACAAGCAGGGACTGGTGTGGAAATTCAAGGAGTGTGTTTGGAGGGAGGGTCTGAGTGATGCAAGGTTTGAGAGGATTATTGGGTGGGTGACGGATGTTGCGGATTTTCCAGCGGAACCGTTTTAGGAGGGAAGAGGAGAGATGACGCTTGTAGAGGCGAGGAATATGGTTCGGCATGGTCAGAATCAGACTCGGCCTTCTGAGATTTTCGCAAATAGCCGAATAAATAATATATATAATCAAATATAATGCATACCCTTAGTGTAACTCTATCAGCTTCATACCTCAAATACCCTGGAGCATGCCACGCTTAAAAGGCAGTTTGAATCGCATATTAGAACTTAAATCAAAACAGGCTGCTGCAAGAACTCACTGAAGGTCAGACGAAATGAAGCGTCAGAGGACCTACTGGAGCTGAATTGCCAAAGCATTTACCTAGGATCAATTGCTGTGAGAGTGGGTTTTCTACTGAAAAGAGTCGAATTCAACTTGACAATCAAACACCACCTCTCTTACAGCATTTGAGGGATTTTGAAGACCACAGGTGGCATCTGAGGCCTCACCGCACGGAAGAGAAAATAAAGAAGTCGCGGGATGAGACTTCGTTCGCTCGATAGCCTATATCGAGGCTTGTGGTGGAATTTTGCAGTAATAGCGCGAACGATGGAATAGAGTTCCTGCTGGAATCCAAAGAAACTTGCAAGCTTGAAAATATCTGGTGGTAAAACGCGACAGCAAGTATGAAAAGCCGAGATGAGCAGAAACACCTACAACGACTGAAACATTCCAAAAGTCAGATCAACTCTCGAGTAGTGCTAGAAGCGAATAGACATGACTGATTCTCGAACATCAAACGACAGAAGTGCAAAATCATCCACAACAACTGAAACATTATGTTAATTGGAAGTCGCTTGACTCCGGCGGAGCTATATACAGCAACAAACACATTTCTTGTGTTTCCTTTCGTCTTGATCTATTTCGCGAACTTCGCAGCGATTTCCTTCTCGCTAAACCTCCTGGTCTTCCTTCTCAACATCTCAGCCAATTCTTGCTGGCTCATTCCAATTTGCGACCCAATCGGCACAAGTTGCTTCGCCAAATAGGCGTAATTCTTGGTCAACAGTCGGTAAGTGATTTCAAGGTAATCGATGTTCTGAAAGACCAGCGCTCCTTCTTTTGAGTATCTTTCTTTGGCTGCAAGGAAGGCTTGAGGGTGTTCTCTCCAGTGGCGGAGTGGATTCAGGTGATGAGAGGTGTGGTAGCCATCGTTAAAGCAGAATCGATTTGACTGTGTATGTGATTAGCGTCACACACTCCGCAAATGAAGCCTTGGCAGAACTTACTGGCACATCAATGAGGGTGATGCTGGACCGGAAATCCGAAGTTGGCTCGACATCATCAACCAGAGCATGTTGACCCCAATTGCCAATCATCAGACCTATTCGGAGAATTATGAATGGAAGTATGAACACGAACAACGTTGGCTTGAAGTTCCATCGTGCAAGGAGGTACATTGCGGTATATGACGAGAGCTCGATGGTTGCTACCCGGAATGCCAAATTGTACTTTCTTGTGTTGATAAAATAGCGTGGAAGATCAAACCAACACAACAGCAAGAATCTTAGCTCGTAATGAAGAAAGTCAAGCTTTGAGTCGCGTTGGTAACGTATGGTGGATGAAAGATCATTAGGCCCATTGCCTTCGACATGATGAGCTTTGCAGTGGTGATAATAATATGAATCCCAAGTGTGGCCCATGAGAGGCTCCAAAATGTATGGAAATGTCCAATCGAATGCGGCGTACGATTTCGAAAGGACGCCATTGTTGTGAATATGATTGTGCATCATGAGGGTGAAGGCGCCTGAGCACCATACTATATATAGAATGTGTGCGAACCCATGTAATAGATGAAAGTCGTAGAAAAGGTATATAGCACTGGGCAGTGCGGTGAAGAAGTAAAGCAGAATATGCGAAACAAAAACAATATCTGTTGGATGGCGAGCAACAGTCCGTGCCCAATTGATGTAGAACTGCAAAACTGTCTCCCGAATATTTCGAGGACTTCTGAAGTCGTTTACGTCATAGTCCCACGTGCACGTGATGGTTGGTTGAAAATTAGGATGAGTCGGATCATTATAGCTTTTGAGTAATTTGAGGGCAGATTCGTCTTGATCTGATGCTTCGTTGGCCTTATCGTCGTGATTGTTAATATCGCGATACAAAACGTCAAGAAGAACGTTGTCTAGTGGTGTGAAGAAAGCATCGTCAGGTTTGCGGACCGAGGCGGGAGGCGCCATCTCAGCGGTGAAAGGAGAGGAATTTGTTGAGAAGATGAGCCGTAGATGCTGGTGTTTGATGGAAGGAGTGGTATATCTAACAAACTCTGGAGATGATGGCGGAAATCATGATGAATCGTGTCAAGAATTGCTTTGACAGGTTGTTGTTGAGGACTGAATTTGTGGAATGGGTCGAGACTGAGATTGAAATAAATTTCCACAAGGCTACGAACTGGCACGCACGAACAAGCCAAGGGGTGGCGATAGAAACGGCGCGCGTCTGAGTGGGCTTGAGAGCGGGCAGAAAGCTTCTTTAGGTGAAGCCCAGCATGTTGAGCCTCAAGTTGTGAGCTCCATCATGGCGCCGAGTGAGTTCTGAGGACACCAATGTTTAGGAAGTCGCGAGTTGCCGCAGCATTTGAATCGTTTAGAGCGTAGGAATATTCCTGCTTCACCATATTTCCACGTCTGTGTACCCCGAAAACTTGCACAAGTCTCGAGTCTGTCATCGGCATTTTAGCAGCGGTGAAAGTTATGAAAGCTTGAGCTTGCTTGAAGCTTGAATAAATTAGTCAGAAAGGTGCATAAGTCTCCTTTTTAGCTTGAATTACTTTTTTGCTTGGAAGGTCGCCAAAAATGGCTGCTTCTGAAATTTGAAACGAACACAAGAGAAGCTTGTCGGCTGTGACTAATCAAATATAATTGGTGAAACCCATGATCTCCCAGGCTTGTCATCCGGAGAATATGCCGACCTCAGCCTTGCTACCCTTGAACCAGATAGCCAATGAAGCCTGCGTATCATGACTCAGCTAGCTTTTCATTGGCTTGGTCGAATTTGCATACGCAGCCTCGCGTAGATTATGCACGCTTAACCTTAATGATCCTTTCGCAGAATACCTAGGGACAGCATCAGACATCACAATCACTGACGACGACAATCCTTCCAGATCCCATGAAACGCTTCCACAAGACACAGCCCTCTTCATACGTTCGTAATTGCCATGCATTTATCCAAACAACAAAAGAAGGTTGCAAATGGGATGTTTCCTTTCTATTCAGCCACTGGGTCTCCGCGTTTCTGAATAACGTAACCATCGAAGCCTCAAAATCTAACAATGCCATCCCGGAAAATGCGGAAGTACTTTCTCAGGGGCTTCAGCTGAATATGTCAACGGTCTTGGGACGGCAATGTTAGTTATTCTCCCCGAAGGAGCGGATTCAGCGAGCACGATTTCGTCAAACGTTGGTGGCCGTAAGGGCACCTTGTATTGAAGGTATTCTCATCTTCCTCCCACTTTATCCTGCATGGCCCTTCTTTTCTCGAGGATTTCCTCGCTTCACTCAGTAAGGGGCCGGCGTCGACATGATGGCCGACTTCGGCTTCAACATGATGGCCGACTTCGGCTTCAACTTCATGTGATGGCCCCTTTCCTCCCTCGCTTCCTTGCTTCTTGTGCTACCCGAGGTTATCGACGCTGGTGAAGGCTGTTTAGTGATAGCGACAGAAGCAGTAGGTGTGATGAAAGTTGTAGACTTTATATCTAGTCGTTGGGCAATTGTTGTTTTTATTAGAATCAGAATTACTTAATTTGCCTCTACTTGCCTGCGAGGTCTTCATATCAGTCCACAAGTCCATCCTCATATCACCAAACCAACATACAGAATCTTCCCCCTCTCCCCAAACTCCAATCCATACCCCAAAGCCCCTTAGTGATGGTAAGAATATTTGCACACGTAATTAGTTTTCCACATTTCCACCCTCTGAAGTCGAAGTTGATTATCGAACTTCATCTACACATCTACACCCACGCCAAGTCCACCACCGTAGTCGAATTCATTGGGGTCGGCGATATGCTCGGGTGCTTCGTGCCAGTTGCTGTGTTCTTCTGCTTTCACGTTATCGCCTTCCCAAACTTCGTGCCTGGGCGATGAGAAGCCATTACCATTAATCGCTTCCTCCGGTATGCCATGGTCTTGCTCGGGCACTTGTTGAGATTGTGAATTCTCGTGCTCAAGCCAAGGCATCAACCTCTCATCAACCCCCTCAAAGCCATTCAACGTCTGACTATCCGACTGCTTCGAACTTGTCAGCGCAACACCATTCGTACCCGCATGATGCTCCCAATCCTCAACACCATCCTCAATCAACGTCTCCTGCGTCTCATGCCAATTGATATGTTCCTGCCCCTTAACATCATGTGTCCCCTTCGCCAAACCATTCCACTCCCCTTCATGCTTCGGATCCAAATCAGCCCATACATCCTGCCCATCATGTTCCGAGTTCGGCAATCCAACATTTCCTTTCACATTCCCCAAGTCGCTTCCAACACCTACATCCCAACCAACTCCTACACCAACGCCGTTACCAGCATCATACGCCCACGCGTCAATTCCCCCACCTGAAAAGCCTTCACTACCCGTCATTCCCTGCGTTCCAACCACACCGCCCATATCCCACCCATGCTCAGCATACACATTAGCATCTAACCCAGAAACCATATTCCCACCCGCAAGATAACTGTCCAGATTCGCCTCCTCCCCAACCAACGTACTCTCACTCTCTCCACTTCCCGTCCCCGCAGTAACGAAACTCAGATTCTCACTCGGCAAGTCGAAGTTTTGTCCATGATGTGCTGTAGCCGTGAACGCATACGCCGTCTGATTATCGCAGAAAGCAGGGCCGAGACTAGCTGTGTGAGGAGGTGTGGCGAGCCCGAAGGGATCGAGGAGGTGGTTGTGACGTTGAGAATTTGAATGCGAGTTATCGACAAACGCGTTAAAATTCTCGCTCATATCAGCCATCAAATGATGCGAATGGTGCGGACTAGGACTCATAACCGTCCTTCTCAACGGCTCTCTCTTACCCCCATACCCGTTGCCAGTCACCCCCATCCCATCAAATTGCAAATACCTCCAACTCGTAGAGCTATCACTTCCCGGCGGAGCAGGGCGGAACGTCCACAGCAATACTGCTCTCCTCTGATACGGCAGTCCTGGTATCGCAGCATGTTGAACTTCTTGAAACATACTTATTTCTCCCACAAGTTGTTGGACTTCCCTCGCACCATGACCTTTCTGAGCTAAGTTCGTGAGACTCGTAAAAGCCTGCGCCCAGGCATTTGCTGGGAATGGAACTTTGATGCGGGTTTCGTTTGCGTCAGCGCTGAGGAAATTATTTATTCCGACTTGGTTTTCTACTGGTGGGTCGATTGAGGGATCACGGGTGAGTTCGGGGGGTTTGGTTAGGGTCGTGATTACTTGCCAGAGTCCACCAGACTGCGAGGAGGAAGGGGAGGTAGGGAGGGAGAGTTCGGTGCGGGAGACGAGTTCTGCGCCATCGGGGGGATGCGTGGACATGAGGGCCAGTGAGACGTCCATGTGTATGATATCGCAATCTTCGTCGCCTTGAGCTTGGAGTTGAGTCAGCTGTGGAAAGCGCTGGCGCCATGATGGTAAAGCGGTATTGAGGGTTGATGAGGGTAGTTGGCTTGATAGGGTGGTGTGCTTGTGTTCTACTATCCTAGCGTTATATAGCTCTTCGAGATTTGCTCCTCGTGGGCCAGAGGGAATTGAGGAGTTTGTGATGACGAGCCAAAATAGTATCGGTCGCATGGGAGGTTGGGGGTCTTGGCTGTGGACGAGATGGGTGGAGTGAAGAGGTGAAGGTGCCAAGATGTTGTCGTTGAATTCTTCATAGGCTCCATAGCTTTGGGTTGGGAGACGGCCTTGAGCGAGGGCATTGAGGCAGGGATCATCTTTGAAGGAGTCTTGGAACTCGCTTTGGAGCTTCTTCTTGTCGGGAAAGAGGCGATGATCTGGCTCAGTTAGTACAGCTTCAGTGGAGTCGGCAGGCGAATACATACAAGCAGGATGATCTTTGAGAAAGCCCTTGAGGACTTGTATGTGTGATGAGACTTGCTTGCGAGTGCGTTTCATCGACGGATCTGGCACTTGCCCTGGTGCGAGACTTTGAAAGTACGCAATCTCGATGTACTCCGCAATCAATTCATTCCGACCATGAGGTTTGCCTCTGAAGGAGAACTTTCGTCGTCCCATGTGAGCAGGAATTAACATTATGGCTTGAAATCAATTAGTTCGTGAATTGTAGACAACTAGCATGCTTTCGTACCATCAAGGAAAGCCATCTCCAATATCTCAGGCCATTTCTGATCTTCAGGAGCATTGCCTTCTCGTTGCGATCGAGCTCGATAGGCTTGATACTGTGGCGAGTCCACAATAGGATTCCGGGTCCATCTTCGCTGTCTCATCTTCCTCGTCCTCTGTCGTCTTTGCTCGCATGTTTGCCCTACTGACTGGTGAGAGGGCAGCGATGGGAGGGTTGGTGTGGGATACATGGGCCGGTCTGCCCTCGAGCGTATTTCCTTATTATCATGATAAAGACCTACAGCAGGAACATGAGCTCGGTGTTGTGAGTTACCAGCAGCGTCTGTGAGAGGCTGCCTGGCCCCTGATCTCAGATGTCCGTTGGCTTCAAGTGATAAATGAGATGGATAGGTTGTTTGATGGCCCTGGAGTTCCATGGATCGTATAATTGTAGGTTAAGAATGCTTCGAGTAACTCTAGTGCGCAAAAATGTCGTCACCAGGATTCGCACATTCGTAAATTCGTAAGGTTCTGTTAGTTGGGGAAAGAATAAGGATTGCAGCAAGAAATGCTTGAAGGAATGGCAGCCAAAGTCTGGGAATACAAGTGACGTTAGGAAGGGAATGCCAACAGGCACCTCGAGAATGAAGGAGCAGATCCCCAGCTTATAGAAGGAAAGAAAGTAAAATTTTAGGAAAGAGTACCATGTAAACAGGTCGGTGAGAGAAAAGCTTATGACATGGTCCTCAACCAGGGAGAGCTTCACGGGACTGGATCAACTGCACTGAGCGAAAGGCCAAAGTGTACTCACTTCGTATGCACCCAGAACGGCTTCTTTGAGCCACGAGATGAGACGAGACAAAGGGAGTTTTCTAGGAGTAGGAGTGGTCGAGTTCTAATCTCCCCATGCAAGGACACCGTTTGCGGGCGGCGAATTCAGCCTCACAACTTGGTCCCTCGAGAGATCAAAGGAATGCTTAATCTGCTGAAGCATGTGGCAAGATTTGTCGCCGAGAGCAGCCTAGACTACGGCTTCGCATAGTAACGGTCAAAGGCACGAGAATGCTGCAAACATAATAAACAAGATGATCACCAACAATCGAAAGATATCAAGACAAGTAAATACTCTGTCTTATTGTTCCATTGTATGACAAGGGGAATTGAAAAGACAAAGTGAGCTTATACATTCCTTCGTGGAGTATATCGTACCTCGACTCCCCCGAATTGAGGGGTCATTGAGCAATGCGGGGTATCGATATTGGAGATAAGAGGGACAGATAAGTCATGCGGGTACCTTACAGCATGTACTCGTTCAAAGGAGTCGCTGTTGGTCGTAGGGATCGATGCAATGTTCCTGCTTTCGTCTCTGGCAAGGGAGGCACCATCACCACACCTCCGCGCATATGCGAAGAAATTGTACAAGGGCGACGAAAAGCGAATCGCCAAAACCTTCATTGGGCCTTCAATCTTCCTCCCCGTCATTTCCTTCGATATTGAATTTCTTACGACCTCCACCAGTAAGTTTCTGCAGTGCGACCTTATTGACCTGGCTGCCAATTTTCTTCTGCATCTTCTCGATCTCTTCTTCTGCATCGATAGAATCGTTCGTTGCAAATTCTAGAACCAGCCGGCGGCCAAGAAGATGGGTATCTTTCAGTGCCTCTAGTGCATTCTCCGCTTCTCGGGCCGTAATGAAATCGGCAAAAGCGAACCCACGAGCCGAATGATCGAACTTCTTGGGAACACGTACCGATCGAAGCTGACCATAAGTACCAAACAAAGCGCGAACGTCTTTCTTCGTCGCCTCGAAAGGCAAGTTCTTGATGATGACCTTGGTACGCTTGCCAGCCATCTTCTTGGCCCTATCCTCTTTTCTCCGCTCCTCGGCCGCATCAGCTCCCTTGTGTGACGCTTTGATTAGAAGCTTGTGATCATCGAGAGTGTAGCCGTCCATTGCCTTGAGTGCTGCCTGGGCCTGGGCCTTTGTTTTGAACTCGAGGAAACCGAAACCCATACTTAGCACTTGCCCGGGTTTCTTTGGGTCTGTCTTTGTGTTCACGCGCGCTGACATGAACCCATCAAGAGGCTTGAAGACTTCAGTCAGGCGATCGCTAGTAGTGGTAAAGTTAAGGTTTCGGACAAAGAGTGTTGTGGTATCAACCAATTCGGTATTGGCCTCCCTCTCGAGAAGGTCAGCCGCGGAAACCTTCTGATTTGTTGTCTTATCTCCACTAAGATTGGATGCCGCCCCTGTTGCACTACTGCTTGCGCCTGTAAATAAGTTCTTGGGAGCTTTCTCTAAAAACAGAACAGAGTCTTTCATGCGGCGATAGGCCAGACTTGCAAATGCTGCTCGTGCATGGGGTGGTTGGGCGAACTCCACAATTGCGATGGTGCCAGTTGGAGGCATTAGAACTCGCAACACCTGCCCAAACTCTTCGAACATCTTCCGAAGTTCTTCGAGCGTCATGCCATACGGGAAATTCTTGACAAGAATAGCAGTATCTCCTCGCTCCTTTCGTTTGAAAGCGCCAAGATCAACGCCGTTTCTCTCGAAGTAGGTCTTTGTCTCCTGAATGACAGAGGTCTCTGCGATGGCCTGCTTGACACCAGCATCTGCGGAAGTTGGGTCCAACAACTCGGACTTGGATACTCCGAGACGGTCGGCAATCGCAGAGTTCACAGCATCTTGATTCATGTACAAAGAGTTCCAGTTGAAGGTTGTCGAAGAAGCTTCCGACTTCTTTTTAAGCTGCTTCTGCTTCTTGAGGGGTAGTTTTGCAATAGCAAATTCATCAAGCTTGTTTTCTCTTTTTGGAGCTGCAGGTAAGATGTGTAGGAGTCTTCCTTGAAAGGGCTCACCGTCGATATTGTGATAGGCTTCGGCAGCAGCAGTTGGCTCGGCATACTGGACAAGAAGGAAACCCTTGCTCGCTCCAGAGCCGTCGACTGGGAGATGAACCTGATTGGGTCAGCATCATATATTGGAATTCTGTCCACGAGAGAATTTGAAGGATGACTAGGCTTTCAGAAAACACGAAGCATCTACTAAAATATTCGTCCAGTTCACATCACATGCTTGAAGCATAAGCTGTCCCTATCTGGATATTCATCAGGAAGCAAAGGATAACGAGAATGAAATAAATTTGTTCAGCATACCTCTTCAAGTGCCCCATACTTCTCAAAGTGGCTTCTCAGATCCTCTTCGGTTGCGGTGTATGGTAGATTTCGTACAAAGAGGCGTCCGTTGGTTGATATGGCTTCAATGATTGGGTCTGGTTTTTCTTCTTCCTCTTCTTCCGGAATTGCATCCTTGGTGGATGGTTCTTCTGCAAAGCCTTCAAATTCGGGTTCTACTTCATGTGTCTCAGCCACAACCGCTGTATCCGCATTTGTTTGGCTTTGTGCGTTGGCGGCTATTTCGTCAGGATCCATCAAGTCCAACAGCCGATTTGTTCTTCTTCGAAGCCAGTCATCGTCAGTTGCAGCATTGATATCAACCATTGGCTCATCGTTTGCGATAGGCTCGTCGACAGTTGGCTCTGCGACTTTGTCCGGCACAGTAGGCGCAGCAGTTTTGGGCGGACTGCTCTTCCTAGATTTCTGTGGCACAGATTCGTATTCCTCGTCGCTTTCCGCCTCCGGTACTTCGAGAGCTTGGATCTTGGAAGGAGGTTCGCCGATATCATCTTCTGCGGTATCTGCTGTCCACTTCTTTGCCTTGGAAGCAGGTTGCATGACCTCCAAAAACTCCTTCAATTTAGGATCCGCCTCATCAACATCGCTGCGTTTTCTCTTCGTTGCCGCATTGAGCTCGGTCTTAGCTCTGGCTTCTCTATCCTTTTGGCGTATCTTCGCATCTTCTCGTTCTTGTTCTCGTTGCGCCTTTCTCGACACTGGGAGGGTAGAATCAGAAATCTAGATATTGTTAGCAGGGGACCAATAAGGATATTATGTGATGCATACAGGTCGTGCAAGCTCTACTCCAATCTTTGACATCCGAATGAATGACCGATTGAAGTATTTGACGGCTTTGGCGGCATCTTCTGGCGTCTTGTATCCAATGTATCCAATTCTTCGATGTGCAATCAATTTTGCATCTGTGACAGGAAACTTTCCGCCAAAATGCTTCTTGAACTCCTCTTCGGATATTGTGGGAGGTAGCCCTTTGACGAATATCCGTGAGGACTCCATGGCTTGTCGGAAGGTGCGAGGTATTGAGCTTGTTCAAAGCATGAGTGCAAAAATGAGTGTTACTGAAAAGTTATGGTGGCTCGAGCGTCAAGAAAAAATAATGCATGGGCCCGAACCGACACCGCTGTCTGCTTGTAGCACAAGCGGAGACACAGCCGGCTGTGACTGGTCAGCCATGAGAGACAAGGGTCTTGGCCTTGAAGGGGCAGCACAGCTCAACTTCGAAATTGTTTATAACGACGAGTCAACAAGTACTGAAATATATACTACTGGAAGAGATAATAACCAAGAGCGCCGCCATTCGCCGCCTTATACTCTCCGAAGAAACCAAGCAGTTCCCAACGGTCTATATCTCCTCGGTTCCCTAACACAACCTAATCCATCGAAATCTACCCAGACCCCTCCCCTTAGAGATCACAATAAACACAAACGTCAACAATCTTTCGAACTTTTCGATTTAGACGACATGGCAAACTCAGAGAAGGAAGTTGGTCAGTTGAAGGACAAGTTAGAGGGTAAGTCTCTGATCTAAACAACACAAAGCATCCACCTTTCTCCGATTCGCGCCAAATCGTTCGATATACTTGCTAAGATGTCAAATACAGCACAAATCAAGTCGGCGGACATGGTGAGTTGCAGATCGATATGCGACGCGCATCGGACGCGATGTGGAGGACCGCGACTGACATTCTGGGCAGACCGATGATATGCAACAGGAAGCTATCGATGTTGGTATGTTTGAATCTATAGAATTACATTACTCTAAACCATGATACACTGCAGAATAGACGCTGACATTATGTATAGCACAAGAAGGCATGTCTAAGTTCACAATCGAAAAGGTGAGTCCATTCCGACATTTCCCCTCCTTATTTTCGAATTAGCCCCTATTCCAAGTAAACAAGGCTGACCCCGCATCAGGACATCGCGCAATTCATCAAGAAGACCGTATGTCCAAACCTCAACTCTGCGCGACTCGTAAGCTATATAAAATGACGCGACTAACACCTCCCAGTTCGACGAGCGAAAAGGCCCAACCTGGCACTGCATCGTAGGTCGCAACTTCGGTTCCTTCGTCACACACGAAACCAAACACTTCATCTACTTCTACCTCGGCCACTGCGCCATCCTCCTCTTCAAGACCCAATAAACGCCTTCTCGAGATCGAGCCATACACCAATCGCAAAAGTACAAAAGTTGAGCTTGCTACGATAACGAAGGATGGATAGGAATGGGATGTGGTGAGAAGAGATGCAGAATGGATACGCAGGGCCTTTTATGGATGAAGCTGTACAGAGTATTTGGGACATGAAGGGAAGGAGAATTGATGAATGGATGGGGGGTTCATGGACAATAATTCGTGATGATGGACGATAATTGAAACGATTCCAAACATTGAGTGGCTTGATATTTGTGATCCTTGCAGATCTACCCAGTTCATAAGCAGCCCTCCTGACGGAGCAAAACTGTAACTGTACCCTTCGATCTTAAATTCCTACCCTGACTCTTCAACTTCTCTACTCCTAGTTTTTGCGCCTCAGTCCCAACTTACCACTAAAATTTCCACAGAAGCATCCTGCTACCTGCACACCAAACACTCAACCATTTCAATATCCTGAACGACCTATGCAGGCTAACCTGGCTACATCTAGATACACTATATAACAGCTGCCACTTTAGTATTCAAGCTCAACTTTAACTTCAAGCGCACTTGTAGCTCTCCATATCACATAAACCAGCAATTCTAAATCTCTCCTACTTCCTAAGCTCTCCGTTCAAGTATAAATTCAACACTTCAAATTCTCTCTCGAATCTCTATACATTCAATGGCACGCCTGTAGATATCTATATTAAACTTTAATTTGTAAACGAGAGGGATTGCTTTTGGTTCCTCAACCCATTCAAGCGAAATATAAAAACCCCTTGAAGTCCCTCTAATTAGAAATCAACGAATTTGAAACATCTTGTCGACGGAGTTTAGGGAAGAGAAAAGCCACGAAGGTGATTGTCCTTCTGGTAATGTTCTTGCCAAAATTTCCCACACAACACTTTCCCATTTCGCTCAAAGGCTAGAACTTCTATTGTATATTTTAGGAGAAGTTCGAACATCGAGGAGAGGGTTCGACAGTGAGACAGCGATCAAACGGACGTTCAAACGGACGTTCAAACGGACAGCATATCCACCAACTCTCAATTTACTTCCCTACGAAATAAAGCTTAAAGCAGAAATACAAAGTCAGTATTCTGATATCATGATTCTTCTTTTTGCAAAGCAATTCTTCTAACCCCCCCTACATAGGTCAAAGTACGACAAGGTCACTTTCGCATTGGCAGAACGTTCCCCAGCCATGAGATAGCTTGATATACACGTGCATTTCCCTAACACAAAATTTTACAAAGTCGAGGATTTCTTCACAATCGTAGGAGAAGCAGAAATTTATTTTCTGGTTAGATGTCCTTAACTTTTATCTCGAAATCGTCGAATCCCGAAGCATAAATTGACCCTGACTTTCAAATTTCTAAAAACGCAACATCAGACGAAGTGAACATCATCCTTCGCACTGTGCTAACGGCGCTAGTCAGAACCTCGCTTCAAGGCTTTTCCATCTATACCCGACGGCAACACATCTCTAGGAGTTCGCATGCTTCTTCTTCTCTAGTATCTTAGGAATCTTCATTCTTAAAAAGGTTAATCGAGGAAATCCTAACCAACAAGACAAAGCTTTGGCGGCAGCACTATTCAGATCGAGCATAAATATCACTTAACAGCATAGCATTCAATATTTACCCTCCATGAACTTACCGACTTCAAGCAAGATACTATTCTAAGAACTGAAGTTTAACCACGCGACAGGCACTCGGAAAAATATATGTGCAAGATTGATACGGAACAACTCCAAAGACAGGAGCTTGGTAAACGTTAACTCGTCAGTTAGCG
Organism: Halenospora varia; assembly: GCA_020726485.1. Classification (NCBI taxonomy): domain Eukaryota; kingdom Fungi; phylum Ascomycota; class Leotiomycetes; order Helotiales; family Solenopeziaceae; genus Halenospora; species Halenospora varia. Next base: position 764,452 of record JAHEWH010000019.1, read on the forward strand.
TTTTGTGGGAAAAGACCAAGCACCTTGTATGCTTATACATAAATTTTCCAATTGAAAAATCAGCATCATAAATAAAAAAAACCAGAAGTGGGAGAGGGAGAGAGGAGTCACACAAAGTTCTATCACTCTCGGTTGAAAATTCGAAATATAGTTTACAACTTGCTCACTTAATTCTAACCCAGGAAAGTTGAAGGAACTCGAAATACTGTAACTGTAGCTATTAAATTATTAACACCTAAGAAGACAAAAGCATATATTAAATTTTTACTCATCGCCGCTAGTCTTCAAACCAAAGAATTATCCAGCATCAGAGGTCATGCTATGTTAATGAGACTGCCCAAATCGCCCAGCATGTTCTGTTTTTTTTTTATAGAATTGTCAAACACGACACATAAGTCTGCTATCAAAAACAGTATTCCAGTCAAGATCTGCACCTCCTTCTTGAAAACTTATCTGAGCTGTTTCCTCAAGACAAGAAACAAACACGTCGACAGCAATAACCAAAACAACATTGATTCACACGTAGCAGCAATAACCTCTCCCTAACCTATCCGCAAAGCGTATAATAAGAGGCGGGATCGACTTTTCACATCAAGGTCAAGCAGAGGCTTCCTCGCCCACTTTCAAACAGAGTTATATGAAGAACCGGGCAAGGAGGCGGGTACAGCCATATACCCAATTCGGTCATCTCAAGCAAGTTTCTTTTTTCCAAAAAAAAATAAAAAAAATTAGAAAGGCAACTGTGATTTTATATGGCATTAGCGGGTGGGAAAACTCTCGCAGAATGAAGGTTGTTGATCATATTCACTGCTCAGGAACCCCATCTCATGCTGATCGAGATGCCTTAGCTGTGTGAGGTTGACACCAGATTTATATAGCTTTGAAAGCTCTGGAAGGGATATGTTCAAAGGTAGAAAACTCGAGGCACGCTGAAAAGGGATCTTCACCAAATCTCACAAAAAGCATTGTAAATCAGTCATAATGTTCAAAAGTCCTCGATTCACATTCTCAAGAACTTAGTATCAGTATCAGCATCAGGTATATAAGAATCCCGCATGCAACATATCAGTCATATCACAACCATCCTACAAAAAGAGCAGCATTATCCATTTAGCTGCCCAAACTATCATCTCCTTGTTCGTTTTGGTATCCGAAAACCACGCTTCTTCCGTGATGCATAAAAAGTCCCAAAACCTAAAAACCGTAACGCCAATTCCCTATGCCTATGCTCCAACCTCGCAGAAAATGCCGATTTTGTGTATCAAACTGCCTCCTTCCATATGTATCAGTGTGTGCGCAGGTCGTCTGTTGATCAATCCGTAGGGACCGGATCCCGGCTACTATAAATCTCCTTCCCCTAGTGGCCGTGAATATCATCTATCTACCGAAATCTCCACGATTCCAGCATTGATCTCTCTCTTCATAACCGCTAATCGCTCATGCATATCCAGCAGTTGTTGTTCCTTCTCGCTATTCCGGGATCTCATGTTCGCCAGCTCACGATGGAGTGCTTCGTATTTCGGATAGTAACTTCGGTATTTTCGAGCCAGGTCAACAACTTCCGGTTTGAGATAACGAGTGGAGCCGGTGGACGAGGTGGAGGAGGCGACAGATGACGATTTGTGGTGACGTTTATGAATAGGTGAGCGTGTTCCACTAGCTTTGATATGAGGAGCTGGGGATGCCGAAGAAGAAGAAATGGTGCGATTTCCGGAAGAGTGCTCGAATTCAGAGGCGTTGGTGGGTGGAGATGAAGCAAGCGGGGACGACTTTTGCGGAGAAGTGTTTTTGCTTTTAGCTGAGGATAGAGATTGTGTAGAATGACTCGAATGATTTGAATGACTCATAGAGTGATTCGTAGCTCTGGAAGTTTGGCTGGCGTCTGATATGCGATGTGGTGGCTGAGCGTCCTTCTTGACCTTCTTGCTTAATGGAACACTGGAATCACTAGTCTCCTCCTCTACATCCCGAGCACGCTTTTTCGGAGCAGGAGCTGGTTTTGGTGGTGCTTTTGTCACCGGAGGTAGATCATCTTCATCGTCGGAATCTTCGACAAATTCAGAAGATAGAACCTTGGTTCCTGGCTTCGGTGCCTTTTCCTTCTTCGCAACAGGTGCTCTTGGAGCGGGTTTTGGTGCAGCCTTGCTAGGTTTACCGGAGAGCAATCGCTTGGCCTGTGCCTCTTTTTCGCTGACCTTCTTTGCCTTAGTAGTTGGGGTTTGTGATGCTGATCTGGGCGCGCTGTCTCCCTTGACCTTTGTCAAATTTTTATTTCCCAATGCCTCTTCCTCCTCCCCAGGCGAAGTGTCGCGACCAGATCCGTCATCCTTCTGCCCCTTCCCTTTAGGTCCTCTTCCAACTCCTTGTGCGATCTGAGCCTGTAATTTACTCAAGCACTTCCCAGTACCTCGTTCCGATTTTGGTAGTAGTCTGTCCCACTCGGGCTCGGAAACACCCAATCTCATCTTGTCATACTGTTTTACAGCATTATCAATAGCACGTTGACGATCCTCGTCATTCAAGTAATCGTATGACCATACGTCCAGTTCCTTCCAATACTGTTTTCTCAATTCCCATTTGCCACTCGTTTCGTTGAGATCACCGACTTTCTCTAGGGCGTTCTTGAATTCTTGTCCCGACGTAGAGGCCTGTTCCTTCAGAGAACGCTCGCTCATAGGCCCAGAAGCCAATAAATGAATGATCGGTTTCCGTGCTGTCTTCGCTTGCTCGGCGTTTTGTTGAGATTGCGGGACGGATGTAGGGCCGAGCGAGGGGGAACCTACACCAGACAGTGCTGGACTGGAAGGCATTGATCGTGTAGTGTCACCTCCGAGGGCTCGATTCGAGGACAGGAATTTGTTCTTGTTAGTGAGCTTCGACCCAGCGGCACCACGACGACCCGGCACTGGAAGGCCTTCTTTGATGTACTTCACACTGGTCAAGGTCAATAATTATTCTCCATGCCATCCCGCATGCTACATACGTATTCTCTTGCTTCCTAGCACTCTCCATCGCGAGGGAGCTCTGCAGCGCAGCGAGAGCACTATCTCCTGAGGGTGCAGCAGTTGTAGCTGCAGGTCTGGGCTTGCTAGCAGCAGAAGGCTTCGATCCAGGCTTCAATGATCTGCTTGAAAATAATCCCCCAAAGCTCATTAGCTTTCTCTTCCCATCTCTATTCGAGGACGCCATGCTCTCGGAGTCGGAATCGGAATCTGAATTGGTGCTTCGATAAAGTTCGTGTGTGAAAGGATCGATCGATGTAGCAAGATGCTGGGTTTTTGTACCGTAGGAAATGCTCTGCGTGGTTGTAGGTGGTTAGCAAATCTACATTCATTCAATTCGTAGTCAATAGAAAGCCGTGCCATGTGCAAAAGTGACAGTGACCGCCTGCCCAACAACAATTCAATGCGAGGAGAGTTCGGACGAAAGGTGATCATAGAACATACTGGATGCTCGCCCAAAGACAATTGAATTGGTTTCCCATTTTGCACGCATTTTATCATCTCCTCAATAACATTGTCCGTCAGGGTGAGACCGAGGACTTCTGGACTCGTTGAGCCACGCTTGGAGGAAGTCTCCTGCAAGCTTCTCAACGATACACCAGACTCTGGTATAACGAGGGAAGGCATTTTGAAGGTTCGTATGCAAAGGAATCGAGGGTTTTGTTCGAGGGTTGTGGTATTTCGAGAGGTCTGCTCGCTCGGGACCAAGTCACGACGATGGGTGACGCTCTGGGCTATTTCGACATGAAGGCCGTATCAATGTCCATTTGGCAGGTATAGACAGACGAATTCGAGGCTCGAGGTTCGATGGTCAATAAAGAGAGCCCGTTGCCTCACTGGAACGAAGATTTCCAGCTCTCGGTCAGCAGAGGCGAGAGAATTGTGAGGTCCTCGTTGTCGGCATGAGGGGAGGATCTTTGTTTGAGAGAGCGAGGCGTTGTACGGAGTACTTCGCCTAGTCGAGTTGCAAGGCAATGCCCGGTAGCGTGCTATGATAGGCGGGTGTTGATCCAGCTGCCCAGAAGGAGGCCCTGTGATTTGCGAGACCGCTGGACGCTTCTCAACTGGGATCAGGGTGAGCGTGGAGGGCAGTGAGGGCTGCCAGACTTCTCGTTCGGGCGTCCGAGGTGCTCTTGGGCTGCCTCTTGCAGGCGATGTCCACCACTCGGTCACTGCAACTCGGTGGAGGGACGCTGAAGATAGAGACGCTGCAGTCACTCTGTATCCTGCTTTCGCCTGGACAGGCAAGTCAAAAACGAGGATGCCGACAGAAAAGGTGCCGTGCATTCGTGGAATGTGCTGGGCGTGGGAGAGCGTGGAGATGTCAAGCAAGTGGATTACAAACACTCCCCGTTGACCCAGAAGCTTTCCAAGCAACCCGTCGTCATAATTATTCACGCACCGCAAGCACCAGCAGCAATCTACGTGGAATGCTCCTGCTCTCATCATTCACCGCATCATTCACGCCGAAGCTTTAGTCACGCTGCCCTATGCAAGTAACGTTAAACTGGCTGCTGTTCTGCTTACTTCACAGCCCAGACGCTCACTCGTTCGTCTCTTGTCTGGTATTTTTGTACCTGAATTGATCCTTTCTCCGGGGTCGTCACTGTTGGCCAGGCACAGTCCAGATCCTGCTGCGGGTCGCAAGTGAGGCACACGAGAAGCGAGAGAGGGGGTGAAGAAAGCGCTCAAGTGAAGTCGACGCATCCTGCATATAAAAGCACTCGCCCGTCCCGGAACAGGTCTCTCCATCGCCATCCCCAGATTTCCAGTTGCAATTATCCAGATGAGTTCCAGAGACGCTGCTCCCGCCGGAGCGTGGATTGCGTTCATCAGGCACAAATGAATCCCGTCTGTCGCGCTCTGGCCTGCTCTCCGTGGCCAGATATTCCGCGCGGTGACTGCAAACTCGCTGTAAAGACGACTCGCGTCGCCATTCGCCCAACCACCCCGCCTCAGATTCGACTGCGTTGCTTGCTTTTCCCGTCAGAGTTCTCAGTCTTCGTCCCACGCTCCACCAGACACCCGAGATCACGCCCAACCTTTCCGCCGAGCGCCCAGCGAGGCTAGGGACGTTAAGGTCCCGTGCTGGTGAGTACAATGGGTACGAATACCCGTTTGGGGGATCCCTAGATTCCGGAGTGGAAGTATATATCTACCAATAGGCAGTGTGACCGACACCTCTCCCCATTGTGCTGCACCCTTCCGCCCCAGCAAAATGTAGGAACACCTCAACTCATGGGCAAATTCGGCATTTTCAGGCTACGCAAGGACGTCTAGAAAATCGTAAAGGAAGTTCTCGAAACCCCTCCTCCAAGTGTCTTTCAAGTGAATCCGGCTGCATCCTCCGGTGCCTCCTCGCAAGCCTCAGACCGACGTGTCGTCCCTACAGGCTTGCACAGTCAAGGCGAGACTTCCGCATCGCAGGTCTGGATGCAGCGCAAATCCAATCTCCCTCAGCCTGATGTTTCTTTTCTCCATGATCCAATCTTTTCTCTTCGCACTGGCGAGTTTTCAGATCTGTAACAGGAGTATCGTTTATACAACCACCCATTACCACGGAAAACCCGTAACCGCCGCATGAACCGGTATCACCAAATTCTCGGTCAACTACCCGAGCTGAGCTCAGCAAATTGTAGGTAAAAGCTAGGGGAAGCTTGAGAGAGACAGCCTTACAGGGCAGTTGGGCTATCTAATGATTATCGATCCGACGAAAGAAAGGGCCAGGAAATGGTTGATTATTGATTTTGTCAGCGGCACAAGATTGATTGGCAACTTCCCAATCGAGGGGTATCATCCAGAAATTTATTTCGCCGACGTGCTTCAATGGCGTCCTTTCTTGCAGTTTTTTGAGTATCAGCAGCCCCCATCATGACCTCGTCAGCCGTGTCTGCAGAGAAGGACGCCTCTAGTTGCCCAGAAACGATTGCCCGCATCGCAGAGCCCGAGAATCATGACTCTATCAAGCCTTTTTGAAGCCATTCCTGCAAAGCATCCATCAAACCGTCCCTTCTTTTTGCGATCATCCCGGACCTCCACTTTTTAATGCTCGGATCACCCGTGACATCGAATCCACCCACACCCACATATCGAGACCGCTTTGCGCGCTTTGGATGGATGTGAAATACCCCTGCAACGGACCGTTTGTGCGGTTGCTTGGACAATGGATTTCTGAAAGAGGAAGCAAGGACATCCGCTGGATCACAACCTTCAGCATCTCACAAATCAGTGGCTCAAAATCGGAACTCCTTTGCAATGCCGGTGCGCATCCCTTACGCTGAGGCTACACCATCATGCAGCGTTGAGCTGCGAGTATGCTGAGGTTCTGCAGGTGGCGGAACAGGGGTATCGAGAGCAGAAGGTATATTTCATCAAGCTCCCACACCAGCGGATCTTGAGGCGATCGCATCGACCACAGCTTGTTACGGACCAGGAAGAGACTCAAGAGAATCATGGCTTCAGATTCTAACAGACTTTAAACCCCTTTTCTTCAACGCAATCTTCTTCAAGCAAACCCGTGTTTCTACTAAACATCCAAAGTCTCAGCCTCTCGCCAACACCGCACCAGCAGGAGCTTTTACGAGATCGACACAGTTCGTACCAACTATATTCATCGGCAATTTCGAAGCATAATATCACGTTACAATATTAATAAGAGCCGTCATACTGCGGTTCATCTGACAACTTCTTAATTATGAGCCCACCCGACTTCCGCGCGGATGTACCTGGCGCAAAGCCCAAACCATCTCCTTGCGGCGAGCTCTTGTGCCACGACTCACCTCGCGCGATCAATCAAAGATCGAGCCTTGATTTATTGTCGAGGCTAGGAAGTATTAATACTTTGTCTGACGCTCAAACGCCAGCTATTCAACCCTCAAATTTAACGATCCTTCAGATGCTATTCGCTATTTCGCTTTCTTGTCGCTCGCTTCCCTGGCTGAGCCAGGCTGACTGTATGGCAATTGTATGGAGTTGAAACAAAGTGTTTCGTCCGAACTCAATTCGAATCGCTAGGAACCATTTCGGTGAACGATAAGACCTCAGATGAGTCTGATTTCCAGTCCGTTTCCTGAATCAAGGCTCCAGTTCGTGCAACCACACAATTCCTCCGGTATCAAAACGCCCGACATCATTTTGCGGCGTCGAAGAATCGCCCTTGGGGCAACCTGCAGCCCCTCTTTTTCTCATCCCATCACAACCACAATGCCACACGTTGGATTCCAGCCCAATACTACCATTTCCCCGCCTTCAATCAACCACACCTCGTGGGTTACACGGAAAGGACAATCCGATGTTTAAAGCAAGATAAAGTACATCTAATATCCAGGCAACAGAATAAATTGTGCAGAAATTCTCCATGGAGAGCTCTCGAACCAAGACCCGGCATGCCGACGGATCCCGTACCTTTTCTTTTACCCTGCCTCGGCCCGCACACTCTTCCCTGCTCACGCATGCCTTGAGGTGGGGTCCTGTTGAACCCTGTCTTTCGAATGGCAGTCGCGGGTGCTCCGCTGTTCTAGAGCTTCCCTTTCTTGTCTCTGTCCAGCATGAAAAGCACACCAGTTCAAAACACTCAACTCTTATCGATTGCAATGATTGATTGCATACCACTCTCCTGCAAGCACTCTAACAAAAGCCAATAGTCGATGTTAAATTTTAACCTTATCCACTTGCACCGATCAAGCAGAATAGATTAACCCATGCTAAAAACAGCAGTGCCAGCGGGTACCATATCCGACACTCACACCTCGCTCATGCGCAGTGAACACCCGGTCGGCGGTTGACGAGCTTGTTCCTGAAATCTCGAGGAACTGCAGTCTGTATTACCGACCGACTCGCGTTGTGCTTGCACGAGAGGTGGAGAGTCGGATTGGGGTCACGAACACAGTGTGTTTGGAGGTACCGTGTTGTGTTTACACAAGCACAGCTGGTGTGATGCTGCAATTTCTGCATTTGGTAGTGAGTTGATCTGTTGTCAGGTCCCCACAAGGCCACTCTCACCGCTGGGTTTTTTCTTCTTTGATTGGTTGGACAGGATTTATATTGTTCGGTGAGGACTCAGAGGGTAGAGTAGGTCATTTGATATGACTTGGTGCTTGGGAAGGGGCAGGGCAGACTGTGATCTTGCATCGTTGATTCGGCATCGTATTTGATTATGCTGTTCTATTTTCGGCGAGTACGAACCTTGGCGACTCTCCTGGGCAGTCACGCTTGGACGACCTCAAAGTTGCAGGGCACGTTTCTTGATCGTTCCTACAAATCTTCTTTAAAAGGACACTTTTTAATCATGAAATGGTTGTAGGGAAGTTCTTCAGAGTTGAAGTTGAAGTTGAAGAACTAATGTTCCTGATCGACTTCACCTGGTCGAGATGGCGGGACCCTGCAGATCACTCCCAATCATTGTAGACGTCACCACATCGTTCTTTCCTTTCAACAATCATTGACATCTGCTAGTGCAGCGCAAATGCATTTTGGAATTTAGGTACAGTACATTTTAATTTCTCTCTATCTAATACGCTTCATGCAAGTAAAGCTCTATCAAATTTCTTTACCTCTTCTTCTTGTCTCAATACTTGTTGGAATCGTGGCTTTTGGAATGTCGAATCTTGGCAAGGCTCACCAGAACCTTAATGGTATGCTTCACTTCTCAGGGCCATAAGAAATGATAAATTGATTGTGTTCTCAATGCAGTGTTTAAGAAACCTCTCGGTCTCTTCAGCAAGCCTATGACAGGTTTCTACCGCAATGGCTACAGCGAAGTTAGACCAGAAGATTCCGCCAACCATTATGTTGCTGGTGGGTTGAATATACTCTCATCTATTGCCTTTATCATCCATTCGAACTCTCGAATTCGCATTTCTTCACCCAACCTCATCCACCCTCTCGACCTTGAAATCCTTATTCTCTCCTTCCCTCCTCAACTCAAATACGCAAGCTGACGCTCCCACAGCAACATTAACAGACGACTTCCTCGACTTCACCGCCTCCCGCGGCAACAACCTCCCCGGCGCCGGCCTAAAAGCAGGCTGCAAATGATGTTTCTGTGCCTTTCGCTAGAAAGAAGACATGGAAGCGGCTTCGAGTTCAGATAGTGCCAAAGGTGCATTTACATGCTACGAATGAGAAGGCGTTGGATTTTGTTAGGATGGCTGATCTGAATTACGTCTTTTATCTCTCTCTCCCTCTCTGCCTCCCATATCTCTCATTCAAGGAAAAACGAGAAACGAGGGACGATGGGGGATGAGACTTAGAAAAAAGCACGGGGCAGATGGAAGAACATGAAATACGCAAGCCGAGCCAGAAGCGGGAAACGCCTCGAACGTACCACAGGGAAGGAGGAATGCTGATTCGGGGAAGGGTGGTGTGGGGAGTGTGGAGACGAAGGAGAAGACGGAGTTGGCGGGGAAGGGGGACATGACTAGTTAGGAGAAGAGTCATCAGACTAGCTAGATGTTGGTTGAGTGAGGGGAAAGAGGGAATGTAATATTATGATTGTAATCGAAAATACTTATTAGGAGGTGTCGACGTTTGATGCCTTCAGTAAGTGATGGAAATATGGTTTTCGTTGAGTGGTGGTCAATAGTGTTTGGTGGCAGTTGCATCTCATCTGGCAACTCTTCATTTCTCTGGATTGGCTGTTTTCCTTTCTCGTCTTACCTTTTACGCATTATGATTCTTCTGTTGGGGTATTTCTTTCTGCAAGACATTACGGAAAACTATATTTATATTTGACCATTGATACTATAACTACAATTCTCTCACAAATCAACAAGCACAAATATGGAGCTTTACAGTGTCTGCACGCCAACTTCTCCTCATCGGTATGTCTAAGGGGGTCCATGCCACCACACGTCGAACAACACGATGGTGGCATCTGTTCTTGACGCTGTCCTGATACGATGAGAGTGCATTCGGATCAAAGACCTTTACCAGTGGTGGAGGAAGACGGGATAGTGCCGTAGGAGGTGGTCATCATCTAGAGCCCCCAGTCTTTTGGGCGCTTGGTCTCCTCAGTGAACTCCGTCACCTCGCTACCTGATCCGAGGTCAACTTGTAAACGATCGGGGTAATTGCCCATCATAGCCGTCTTCAACTCTATGCTCTCAACAGAGAATTTCATGGGACTAATCAATTGATTCTCGCCAACACGAAGCGCCATCTTCTCGCTCATCATCCTATCTCCCGCTGAGAAGCTTACTGACTGGCGTAAAGGTGGGCCGAGGCCTCGCTGATTGAGCTTGAAATCACCCAAATCCGTGTCGTTTTCCCAGTCTGTGAACCTGGCGGAGGTCTCAATGACAGTGGCAAGCAATTGAGTTTCCTTGCGCTTGTTCAGGCCGTATTTTGCAAATGCCGCCCGGTTGTTAGTGCCACATTTCGATAGATCAACTTCAATGGTGAGATCTTGAATGATGTGGGAGAATTGTGGAAGTCACTTCATAACAAGAGGATGTCCTGTCGATGTACGTCTTGTCTCGTGCAGTAACAAAGAGGGATGTGCCTCCGCGAGACATGGTGGCGATATATCTCGGAGAATTTTGCGAAGTTTGTTATTCACGACGAAGTGCTGGTATTACTGGAGGTTGAACTTGTGTTCGACGGATGGCTGATAGTCACGGGTCCATGTCGTTCTCCCAGGGCGGACTTGAGCTCGAGGACGATTTTTTCGGCGTTTCTCTGTTGCCTCTCAAGCTGAGAGTCAAGAACCACCGGCAGCATCCTTCATGCCTGTCTCCTCGACCTCCTTCACCTCTTTTCCCTCTCCAGATCTCGCCATCCCCTTCGCTCCCCCCTCTCCAACCCATAACCGTTCCTCCCATAGAGTTGATCAATCCCAACGTCACAAAACCGCATGTGCCCCTCGGCTTCAGGAAGCGTATCTCTTCGCTCATTACTTCCAAGACGTGGACGCGATAGAGGCTGAATGACAATCCAGCCCCCTCTTATTGTCTCATTTGATTCTGGGGTTTCATTTATATTGTCCTCGACACCAAAGATGGAAGGTCCTCCCCTCCTCGTTCCTCCCAGTCAGTAAACTTGAACGGGCCAATGGGACCACCAATTAGGCCAAATAGAGATCGAAAACTCGCTAAAAGTCATTGATTAGCTTGAGATTCTAGACTACTCGAATCACCCAACTTACTAGGACCATAACTCTACTCGCGACTGCCATATTCATGCCGAGAGGACCCTCAATGCGTCGCCAAGGTCCGGCCAAACGGTTTTCACTGGGTGGGCTCAAAATGCTGCCGATTGGAGAGCCTGTTGGAGGAGAGGAAAGGTGGAAACTACTGAATCGCCACCGACCATCCGCAGCATTCTTCATCTTCTTTCCCACCCACCAACACCATATCTTTTCCCTTTCCAGACCCCACCAGATTGACGGGGCCTGGAAAGGGGATATGGGAGGTAATTGTGGTGAGCTTGATTCGAACAAGCTGGTGTGGCTTGTTAAATCTTCGCCTGACATGCTGTGGTAGAATTCCACAGTTCTAGCTGATGTCATGCAATTTTGCCATGCGTAGGAACAGGACCCTTGTGTATGATTTGACTGCGATGGGATCCTTAGGAGGGTTCAAGGTGCTGTAGTTGAGGGCCGGTGTTTCTGAGGAAGGAGGTTGAAAGGCCTTGTCGCTTGCCTAGTGGAGGAGGGACACTTCACTCTTGGTCAAACGCTTGGGCAGCTGGGTAGCTTCGATATTTCGGCGTAGACTCTTCTGTAGCAGAGCAGAGGCTCTCAAGGTGGGAAGCGATCCTTGCGGCATTCTCGAGCCTTTTCTTCGTTGGTAATTATGGCTAAGTTCCGCAGCCTAATGTACAACCAACCATCACTCTCTGTCTTCAGTTCGAAAAAACGTTTCAGATATCGTACTACGATCTGCGAGTACGCACCGCTCTCCACTATTACTGTCGAGTAGTTGTCATTTTCAGCCGAGTCAAAGAGCTCGAGACTTCGGAAAGCAGTTGCAAGTATCAAGTCTGCATACTCTATCCGTCCGCGCCAAAAACCAGCAGTGACCTTCAGCCTTTGTCATCTTGCGTCTACCATGGGGGTTGAATTCCACGAGCCCATTCTGGTGCCGAAGAGTAGCAGTGATCGAAACATCTGTCATCTCGCGTCTGTCATGGGGGTCAAATTCCTCGAGGCCGTCGACGATAGCGGCTTTGTCGATTCGAGGCCTCATGCCCTCTCCGGCCTGGCCGATCTTTCCGGCCATCTCTGTTTTGCATCTCTAGCATGTTCCAATCTCTATGTTGTCGGCAAAGTGGGAGCTTGAGGACCGAACTCATCTTGGGCTTTTGTCTTCTGCCATACTGCTGGGCAGCTGGGTAATTTCCATATTTCGACGTAGACTAATATGCACCAGGGCAGAGGATTCAAAACCACTCAGAACCTCCTCCGATGTTTGAGAGAGGCCTGTAAGGCTATAGACCAAACTTCTTACTATTCCCGGTGGGGTTCCAAGTAGAGGAGTAGATGTGTAAGAGTCAGCGCTCATTACCGAATCTCTGTTGGCAATTGCCAAGCTCGTATGTGAGGAGCAGGCAGGTTATGGGCCAGAACTGGAGTTGAGAAGGTTAGCAGTGTTATGAATCGATTGTACAGCTATCAGACCACTGCCTGAGCTGAGTGTATTGACAGCAACTCTTATCATCGGAAGCAAATTCATTCTAAGGCGTTCGTTGAACAAGAGAGAATGACAGAGGATGAAATAAAGCACTGGCAATAGTCTTCGCTATTGATAGCAGCAATAAAGGAAAAATACTTCCATGAAGGCCACTGACTTTGGGCTCGAAACTGGTGTTCTAGATGAAGGCGAAATTTAGAGAACTTACTGGTCCACAACTGCCTCTGCCCAATGGTTGCGAGAGCGCATGTTACACCGTCGACAAAGGACTCGGAAGCTTGTAACAAGGAGAATTTGTAGGAGATCTACTTATATAAGGCTTGGTTAGCGGAAGTCGGGAAAATGGGAATCAAATTATGATCTTGAGAGACTTGAGTTGTGTGCTACAGAAAAGAATCAAACGGAACTTGTAACATACGTCTGGTCGACTTGTATTTCCCCATAACACCTCTTTTGAAATATCGTGCCACTGTGTGAAGTTGTTCTTGTAGTCCGAATCTCTCCCATAAAATCTCAACCCCGTTCCACACTTGTCCAATCATCAACTGATCCGGACGAACCCGCTCCCAAGGGAAGAAATCCCTATCGGGCCCGCACTCAATGATGGGACGAGCTGACGAGACGCTATTCTGGTGCTGTCGAGGCTGTTCGTTCAAGACGATGACTGTCGTGCCGATATGTTTGGACCATCAACTGATATGTAGTTTGCTGACTGAGAGTTCTGCAAGATTAATTCGTCGGCACGAATTAAAAGTTTGTAGTGTCAATTTTATGGCCTACACTGAGAAGCTACTGGTGCTAAATTCTAGGAGACTACCAAAATGCAAGTGCATGTTCGCTTGCACCCCTAAAATTGAAGTCAGCGAAGTACTCAAACATCAGAGCTCAATCAAGACATTTGCACCAACAACAACAAGAGAATGTACAGTTGGCATTAGGCTTCATCAATGTACCTTATTGAAAAGCTTCGGTGTAGCACTCTCAAGGTTGTATAGGCGAACTTTCGTAAATATCATTCCAAGCCTCGCTAACGAAGGCGAGTTGTGCAGGAGTAATCCAAACAACTACAACAGATTAGTTACAAAGCTCGAAGTTCCAATCTTAGGGGATATCAAGGAAAAGGAATTAATACCTGAGTCTCGGTCCTGTCATATCTTCATGACTGCGAACTGAAGCCGAAGCCTGTCAAGGTTGACCCAGCGAAAGCTACAGATGTCGATTCAAGAACGGGCATCTGCGGATAGCTTCACACCTCCATTCTTGTGTAATCACCCCTTGGTGGCTGCTTGATTCCCCACAGATAACATCTGCCTGATAATTAGACCTACTGCATGCAATGCAAGTATCAAAAACGAGAAAACTGGGCGAGACTGTATGAGCAGTCGACTGAGTGTATGGTAGCCATGCAACAGCGAAGCAGATTTGTTCCGAGCTCCATGATTGAGCATAGTAGTGCGAGCCGTCACCGGCGTAACCAAGTTCGCCCTCAGCCTCTTCTTGAAGTTGGGTGTTAGCCTCATACATGTCGTTTGCATGGGCAAGTTGACAGCAACCGTCTTCTCAGCAGTACTCTTGATGCTTTGCTTTAACAAGCCAGAGCAACAAGAGATGAAAATGCTTATGAAAAGATTGTAAGCGAACTGAGCCTGCAAGAACATGGTGTCTTGTTTACACACCCTTCTCCTCGTTCCATGGAAATTGGAAAGGAAATCTTATAGATTCGGATGTAGTGCAGGCTAGACAACAGCACAATTTAAATATCATGCTAACGCATATATAATTGGCCGACTAAGGTATATTCCGTACTCGAGTGGAAGGGTGGATCGACTGCAGGATTTACATTGTCGTCAGTTGGAGTGCTTGTAGCGCGATGAGATGGAGACGTTAATAATTCCGAGGATATGCTGCGATCTCTGTTGGCATTTTTCCAAATTAACCTATTCTCCATCCGTATTCCTACCTCTCAGGTATAAGTAAGCCAACCAAGAAATCGCAACGTGCAAGTAGGGCCGACAGGTTGGCAGGAAGCTTAATCTTCATTTTGAGAATCTGCAGTCCATGGTATACTAGGTTTTTCGTGTTGACGACCACTTCGTACCTCAAAGGACTCGATTTGAAGCTTAAATAGAGCCTTTGGAAAGCATGGAGGATCTGTAAGACTGGGGCCTGTGAAGCTGTCAAGGACAAGAGGATAACACCCTCTTTAACTCGAGCTAGGCAATCACTCTTTTAGCTTTGGATTGCTTCTTTATCTAAAGCATTAGCATTCTGAGCATTTTGCGACGGCCATAGTGGGAGGCTCAACTTACTGCAGGGTCAATGGGGGTGCAAGGCGAACATGCTGGGAGGCTGCGCCCCGATTGAGTCGTAGGGGTACTCGACAAGTCATCGCAATGAGATAGCATGATTCCTATAGTATCAAAGACACCTTTGCTAGCTGTAAGGGTGTCTCAGTATTTGGGTCGGTCTTTCCAAACGTGCAAGCTTCCGCCAGGATCGCAGGAGAAGGATCGAGGGTCGTCGCAGATGGAACGGCAAAGTCTTTGGCAACTCCGAGCTACCACAATGTGGTAGTAAGGTTTTCTTGATGATGAGAGGTTGAAGTTGATGAGGAGAGGGATATTGTGATAGTGCGGAGAATATTTGAGAATGTTTGGGTTGTGGGCATGGCGAGGAGGCGCCAGTCCAGATCAATCCGATAGAATTTCGATGGACTTTCGATGGGTGCGCCCAAGATAGATTGGGCACATCATAAAGCATGATTGCATGGCTATTAGAAAGAAATTTCTTTCATATAGCGAGGGAATGCAAAGTCTGCTGTGCCTGGGTGATCAAGTGTCAATTCCTATTTTAAGGAAATCTCAATTTGAGGGAGACCATCGCTCACAGACATCACCATTCCCTTGTGACTTTGAAGATGTATTCTGCGTAAGCATGTCAAGGCATCCACTATCGTTCAAACTCAGCTTTGAATACTAATGATGGACGTACTGCACCGACTGTCTGTGTTTGCTGTGCGATGAAAGAGAATAGTCAAAGGAGCCCTCTATTTACTTGCAACACTGCAGCAATGGAAAGGTTTAAAGAGTAAGAGCTGACAACGATTACTTTCCTAGGAGTGAGACTTGCAGATAAGAAAGACAATAGAAGGCTCTGTACTGCTAGAAATTTCGACACAGAAGTTGTTTGAAATAGGGTGCTTCTTGAGCTTGGCTTTCATTGTTCCTAAGCTCCAGACGCCACGACCTCGTAAAGTCGAGACAAGTCACGAAGATCGAAGCTCAACGAGAAGGAAGAAGAAGTGAATCTGAAACGACGATCAATCTATCTATTGTACCTGGCCTAACCAGTTTCTGTACTTTTGTTGATAAGCACAGCCTCTATCCCCTATTCACCAGCTACACCTTGAACTACTAAACCCAAACACCATATCAGAGCGATGGACATCGATGAGAAAGAGACTTCCACACCAGGAGGATATGTGGAACCAGACTACGGGTCGGAGGAGGACATAGTTGAAGAAAGCAAGGATATTGATTATCCAGAAGACCCTGATGACCAAAACGAAGAGGAAATGGATGAACTTGAGAGGATTTTCGGTAATTTCAACCTCTAGTGGAAAGGTGTGTTCATGCAAAAGGTGGAAACAGGCTGTGTCATTCCAAAATGCTCCTGCTTTTCAGTCATCCTACACTCTTGCCAGTTACCTTCAACCCTAGTGTAGATATCAATAGAGTATAATTTAGGGGTTTGTTCTTTGAAAGCGAAGATGAACGGATGTCTTACGTGAAGCTATCACAACCAATAATTTAACTGCGAAGACTCAATAGCTACAGATTCGCGTTCCATCAATTGCACCTCATTTTATATCTTTTTCAAGAGAGATGCATATTGGGCAACTCATATCAGAGCTGCATTAATTACCATTTCAAGCTAGATCGAGTCATCAGCAGATATCAGCCACGGATTTTTGACCGCTCAGTGGAGATGTATTCGTGGTCATAACTTTTGATAAGAGGTTCTGAGCCTCTGAGGTGGTTTTCCCGACGACCACTGGTGAGACGTCCACCGCCTAGCTGCATTTTCCCATCGGTCATGTTTTTGCGCTTTGGCCATCCCCTATGATTCAAGACGAAAGGTTGTGCAGTGGTCAGATGCTCACCTGCGGTGAAACAATCCCCTTTGCTCTATTCTTCGCCGCAGATATCACATGCCATGGATCGTGAATGCTAGTGGACACAGACCTGTTGTATCCACCTGAAGGTTGGAGAGAGCAAACATGTTGAAGAAATTCCAGGAATCCCCATGGCGTTGTTGATTAATGATCTCTGCGCTGACGAGGTCTGAGCGTTTGGTCTGGATGGAAGGCACGGCTCCCGGGTCGCTCTGAGTACATCCGACCCCGCAGCCATCGTGTTTTCCCGGAGACCCACTCCTAAGTGGGAGCCAATTATATGCACGGTCCGAGCCGAATGGAGCGGTTTGTCCGAACGTTCGTTTTTGACATGTCTTGGCGCCGCCACCAATTCATTTTGCTTTCCCAGGTGCCGTCGAAGATATAATTCTACGCGAAAACATGCACAATCTGCGGGTACCGCGATGCCATTTCCGCTTAGTTCATGCCATCGAAGTGCGAGTCGAGAGCTGACGGAATGAATACCCTTTTGTGCACTTGCTGATCCCAACGGTCAGATTGAAATTGCCCCATCATGCTCCCCTTGATGATGTTAAGACGACCCCTGAAGTACTGGGTATATGAGGGTCCGGAACGTTCCCGGTCCCAAATGCCACCTAGCGGCGATGCCTCTTATGGCGGACGAGCTGCTGAAACCTGAGATTTCTTGCATTTTGCATGTCTCTCCATCTCTGTCTTCTTCCCCCTGCTTTGCACGATTGCAGTCTAGGGATGTGAGCTGTCAGATCCCCAGGTTTTATTCTCTACATCTTTGTAGTCGCTCCGTACCGACAACCTGTCTTTCGATATTCCGCCCTGCGTAGTATCGTGCCTTTCGTCCTGCGTATACCCACTCTCATCCCAGGAGGGAGACCTTAGGACAGCTTAGGACCCCGAATGCACAACGCGTCTTTTTAGAGACAAAAATCAAGATCTCAAGCATCAACAATGGATACCACAGGCCTTTCGGTACGATAAACTTTAAGTATATTGAGAACCTTGGCAGCTAAACTTCTAATAGCATGAAACGCGTGTACCTCAACTGGTGGCTACTAACATTGTCCTACTGGTCGTCGCGACAATTGTCCTTGCCCTCAGATTCTACACAAGACACAAAATCTCTTTCTATATAGGAGCAGATGACTGGTGTATGCTTGCAGCCTATGTAAGTCGATAAATTATCCTGTTTTGAGCATCCCCAGGAACACTGAAATAGCGTGATCGTGGTTCTGCCTGCTAACGACTTGTGTGAATAGATTGTTGGTATAGCACAATGGGGACTGTGGTATGCATGTTAGTTCTCTCTTGCTCCTCGTCCGTTGAAAGGCTACTAATAAATAATTTAGACGGTGAACTTGGAAATGCGCAACATATATGGGACATCAAAGTAGAGAATTTGTCAAGATTTTTCCAGGTATGTTTCTTGAGGAACCAGGCTGGTTTTGCACAACGGGCATTCTAACAAGCGGCAGGTGCTATGGCTGATACAAGTCATGTATCCCATAGGACTCGGACTCGTTAAGTGCTCAGTTCTTGCACTATACCTGCGACTCTTCCCTTCAGATCGCTTCCGGATAGTAATCTTGTGCTCGATTGTCACAATCGTCTGTATGACGATTGCTCTGACCCTCTCGGTCATAGTCCAATGTATACCTGTCACAGACAGCTGGAACGTCTTCAATCCGAAATGTATCGATAGAGAGGTTCAACAGATTGCTTCGTCCGTTTTATCCTTTGTAACAGACATTATCATTCTGCTGCTACCAATGAAATACCTCCTAGGTACTTTCCCCGCACTCCCATCTGAAATTCGGTCGGACCTTGTCGACTAACATGGATTGCAGCACTTCGTGTAACATTGAGAGAGAAGATTCAAGTCATTGCTGTGATGAGTTTGGGTTGCGTGTACGTACTCAACGAGAGAATTACCAAACTCTGCTAATTAATTGACAGGACTTGTGTTGCTTCTGTGATGAGGTTCAAATATATCTCGAATGTGTCACACAGCAAGGATGCTACCTGTAAGCTTGCTCCACTATTTCCCGAAATACGATACTTCCATCGCGCAACTCTATCGTGCAAATAATTGGTAGATTGTACGTTCTAGCTTGGCTAACACATTTTTGGTTAGGGGACGGATTCAATCTTTCGATCTGGAGCTCTCTCGAATTCTACCTCGCCATAATCACCGCTTGCGCACCGGCCATCAAGCCCTTCTTCATCAAGTATATGAAAGTAGCCCGGAAGAAGCTAGGAATGAAGGAGAAATCGAGAATAAGACCGCGGAATTCGTCAAGCTCCGGACCCGAAGGGTCAACGCCATCAAACTCCTCATCCGACACAAACACAAGCGAAACAAAGCAAACAACCGTCATTGATGTCTAATAAAATACCGTCTTTATAATACTGTTCGAATATGGGTGGGGGTCTTATCATGAAAAGGAGTTACACAACGGAATTGCTTGGGGCCGGAGTTTGGGTGGCTTAGGGAATGGGGAAGGGATTACATTCGGGGATATCATCCAAGGTTCCTATTTGGTAATGGGAGGACTCAGACTCCACCTGATAAGGTTGCGGCTCGTGCCCACGGAAGGAATTGGTTCCACGATTTTGAAGGGTGTCTGATGAAAGTCTAAGGACTGACTAGTGCTGTAGGGCCAGATGAGACAGCCATAACAAAAGAAGTTCTATAGTGCTCAGCCTCAAAGTGCTCTGCTACTTGCAAGGCCGGTAGATCGTCTGAGTTCTCGAAGAGTCACCCATGTTCCGCTGCCAAGAGAAGTCTTGGGTGGCATCAGATTCCGATTCTTGAGTGTTTTGGTGGAAAAATACTAACACTTAATTATTCCCTGTCATCCATCCGCTATCGAAGGAAATTATCTCCCCGTCCGTTCAGCAAAACAACTTCACGAAACGAACATTATTGTTTTCCACTCCCGTCGGAATTATTCTCCTCGTCGATCGTTCATCTGCACGATTCATCACATCATAGTCGTGGTGGTAAGCTTCTCTGTCTCATCCCCACATAACCTGATCCATGTCGTGTATCATGATCACCTCCAGGCCACCAGGCGAAACATCCGATTCCACACCAAACAACCCTCCTCACCGGCCCCTCGGATGAATCGCACTCCATCATAACACATTCGCCTCCAACACACACAACAAATAAGGTTCTACACAGGACCACAACCGCGTCCAACCCACGTTTCGCCTAATCCCACTCAACCACCTGTCAGAGCGATCATCCTAGGACGATAAGATCTCCCAATTGGACATTCACGGACTAGACCAGGTCGCTCCTGCTGTCCACTGCGAGGTTAGGTCGGTGCGATGTTTCTTATTTGGGTTTCTGGAGGCAGACGAGGGGAGGGGAAGACGGCGCCTAGACACTAGATTGATTATATCTAGTGCGTCCCCAGATGTCAAGTTTGGATTTGGATTGATGTGTGCGCCGGCGGCACTGCCTAGAAGTTTCTTTTTGATTATAGTTACTCTGCGGGCAGAACCACAGTGAAGCCGTGTTGGTAATACTTCATCTTTTGATTGTCCGCCATGAAGTTGACGAGGAATGTTGAGGGAGTAGACGGGAGACGGGCGAGGGTGCGACCTGTGAGAAGGGAAGCTTTGAGGGAGCTCAGGAGACAGGATGAGAGCTCGTCAACAACTGCTGCAGATGGCCCCTCAGCTACGAATTCAGGTTCCGGGGGCGGCGGCGACAACGAGGGGGATGATGAGTCGGATCCAAGCAAGCCAAAGCCAGGAGTATGTTACCTCAGCACATCATATACTTCAAGTACTAATAAAACAACAGCCAGGAGGAGGAAAACCAGGACCCTCTGGACCACCGGGACCAGCTAAAGGTCAAAGTACGACTACTATTCAAGCTCAAACGACTCCTCCACCAGTAGCAAGTCCAACGACGATCTTCACCACAGTAACTACATCAAGTACTCCACCACCGCCGCCATCAACAAGTCAAGCAGCTCAGACTTCCTTCGTCACGAACTCGATCACTTCCCAAGTGACATTAGCTCCTAGCAGTACACCTGCTCAGTCAACTACAACACCACGAGCAATATCAACAACCACCCCCATCGTACAATCCGCCATATCAACCTCTTCATCCGTCCAAGCATCAACGTTCAACATCATCACCCTCCCCTCTGCCAACCCAACCACACTTCCCACCTCCTCTCTCCCCTCCACCACCCTCCCGCCAACCACCACAGATCCATCTCAAACCTTCCAATCCGCCACCGCTGTCGCCGACCCTACGCCTACCTCGACAGACCCATCTGCGGACCACAAAGGCATCGCCTCTTCTCTCACCCCAGGCGGAAATGCCCTACTGGGCATCGGCATCGCAGGCGCCATCTCCGGGATCCTCCTCGCGCTTTTCATCTTCGCACGTCGACGAAAGGCTTTGAATCGTGCGGGGAAATTTACTATGGCTCAGGCGCCTGCGCGTGTCAGGGAAGCTTATGAAAGAGGTGGGAATGCAGGACCTGGCGCCGGACCTGGTGCTGGAGGTGCCCGGCAAATAAGGAGGAATGCTGATGGTAGATTTGAACACGAAGTCCGAATTGATATCCCGCAAAATATGAATGGGCAGAACCAACAAATGGCGCAAATGGGACCCAGATATATCATGGCCCCAGCAGCAATGGGCGGGCCACCGAGCATGGAAGCGCCTGCCGTGCCGGAAAAGAATTGTAACGACGATGGGCCGAGTGGGTTGAATCAAAATCAATACGGGGGAAAGAGAACTTTGCACAATCCGATTACCAGGAAGGTATTGCCGATCGTCAGTATTACCAGCAGCCGCCACACAGACGATGTAGATAGCGATGGGGAGGATCTGATGAAGCCGGAGAAAGTACCTGAGGTTGCACCACCAGTTAGAGATGGGAGGGTGAAGAGTGTGTTTGGGGGTACGCCGAGGTTGAGGGAGAGTGTTAGTTGGGTCAGGGAACAGACCAGGCGGAGGAGTGAGTTTTAGGGGAGAAAAAGCAGGAAAGGGGATGATTCAATTCTTTGTATAGTGTTTAACTAGATTTTTTTCAGACGTTGTATATGAATACTTGGTGGCGGAATGCGTCTCGTCCTTGATGGAGAGGCAGCAAACAACACGAAAAGTAACCTCGAAACAAACAATTCCAAACTCCAAACTCTATACTTCACAAGCAACGATGTCCACCTATATACCACCTCATATACCCCCAGGCCTCAAACTTTCTCAGCCTCCAACTCCCGACAACCAAATCATAGGACCAACAGCCTACATCTACTCAAACCGGGACCTGGACCTTGAGAAAATCGGAACAACATGCTGCTGCTGAGAAATAACCTTGAATGTTCGGCAGTCGCTCTGGAATCATGCAAGACTAGTGTGTTTGCGGAGACTAAGGTTTGGCCTGCATTTTGACACGTACGGATTTGCTTAGATCCGATGATGCTGGGGGATCGTCAGGGTTTGGGAGGTATGTATAGAACGTCTGATCTTTTCAGTTGGATTTCTTACACTTGATGCCCTCATATGTGTAACTTCAGTGGTTGCTTACGGTGTAGGGGTCGATCTGGGCGATTTTAAGATGAATATTATTGGTTCATGACTCTGTGCAGGAACAGCTTAATGCGGACGAAGTGATCCTTGTCAAACAATGCTTCGCGCTTCGTGTAGGGATTGAATGCAGAAATCGATTGAGAGAAATATTGGCCGATAAATGAGTATTGGACTTTAATGTGCAATAACTATGTTCAACGGATTATTCAAATGTGGGAGATACCTTAAATCAATGCTTGATCTTGATCCAAGGACCTTGCGCGAAGAAAATGATAGAATCTAATAGCAAAATTGATGCGATCTCAAGAATACAACAAAGAGCGTCTAGCTAGTTTGTACATCGGCTTAAGGTAGTGGGTTAGGATCCTCTAAAGCAAACATGAATGCCAAGCAAGTTTCTAAATGATCGTTGTAAATATTTTTGATTTGTTGAACCAACCACCATAAAACATCGAGTCAAGCACAACATCGCATGGTGGATGAAAGACCAACTATCAAGCAATCCAACCCGAAGAAAGAGTAGCCATTTCGAGAACATGTGAAGAGGGGTTTGGTAACAGGAAACCAGGACAGGAGGAAACTTGAGGGCGAAAGTTGCAGCGCCAGCCACTAAGCTAGACATAATAAGAAAACAACGATTCAAAAGCGCCTCTTGTCCTGGAGAAGTAGAGAGCGCTGATGAGCCTCGAGCAGTCTTAATACATCCCACCGGCATAAGGTACACCCATGCGAGGCCTTTCGGCTTCCTCTTTCATATCCAGATATGAAATCCATCCTTTCTCGTGCCATTCCTTCAAGTCGAAACCTTCTTGTCCAGGCTCAATCGTAATGGCATTGATGCTCAGGTAACATCCGTTCTTCGTGCCTTCAGACCAACCTTCCCTCTTTGGCGCCCATGCCTGTTGTTTCTTCCCATCAATTTCCACCTCTCGAATTTCTGCCTCGCCCTCGAATGAAAAGCATCGGACGCCGCACTTTCCACAAAACAACCAATGTATGTTTCCATCGAAGCAGGTGTAATCGCTCAGTCCGCCATCGAGAGGGTTTAACGGGCTAAGGAGGACGAAATCTTCGGGGCTGTTCGGGACACGGACGTGGAAGAGGGACATTTTGTGGCAGGTGCTGCAATTGCACTTTCGAATTCTGACAGTGGAGGTGATGGAAGGAGGGACTGCAGTGATGTGGGTAGGTGGGAGGGTAAGATATGTGACGTATCGTGTGTGGCCGCAATGGCATGAGCCATAGAATGGTCGTCGGGTTGTGGAAGGAGTCGTCGAGGCTTCGGAAGGAGCAGACATGGTATCTGGTTGCAATTAGTTTCAATATTATCCCCAAGGACACCGAGATACTTACGGGTCAAGTCAATCAATGTATTGCAGGCAATGAACCCGTGTCGAGCTGATTGGAAGAGTAGTGGTTTTCACGGGCTCATGTTCAGAAATTCGGGGGCAAGAAGACGATAACCTACGATTCTTATACCTCTTGCCAGTTCTTTGACTTTTCTGTTGTCACACGGAAGGCGCGAGAGATCCTTGAAAGGCGGCGGAAGGTGGGGTAACATCCACTGCAAGATGCAGGCAGATAACAACATCCACGATACTGTAGAAACGCGGTCGCACGTGACCCTGTTTGCATCGCAACTTCCCTCTAGGTCCAAGTCAGTTACGCGTAATCTACCTTACCTCATCATTATCTAGGTATCTTATCTATTGGTATTCTCTTAATTCTAATTAATACGGTATTCCTTCGTGTGTAGTAGTAACTCGAGACTAATTCTGCCCACAGAATTATCAATTTGGAAGCAGGGTCATTGAACATGGCATTTATTCCTCTCGAAATACAGCAAACCCAAAATACAAATCGCTAACCGTTGTGTCCCAAAAATATCGTTACAAACATACCCTTTTTCAATAGTCGAACAATCATTCAATCATCCTCGTCAATCAACCATTACTTCTTCTTTCCTGTCAAAGCATCTGTAACCATACCAAGTCCAAGACCTTTAAGGATGCCCTTCAGTCCAAGACCACCGAGGAGATTGTCCAACAATCCACCGAGACCAAGTCCACTGAGCAACCTGCCTACAAGACCCAGTACGCCTGCCAACAGCAATCCGACGGCAGCAAGAATTTGACCGAGAGGTTCAGCCAACAGACCCCAGAGAGGGTTCAACTCTTTCTTCGCGTGAGGCATACCGGCAATCTTCTTCTTTGCCTGGTCAATTGTCTTTGTAACATTCTCGGTCAACTATAACGAGGTTAGAATTCCATAATTGGCAGGGTATCTGCGGAATGCTTACGTCTTTCAGGACATCGGCTAGAGCATACTCTTCTGGAGTTGCTTCGCGAGCAGCAGTCTTGCCCTTCGCAGTTGCTGCGATTCTGCCATCAGGATCTAAGCCACGGATGACTCCATTTGCCTCGTTGAGGATCTGACCACCCTCTTCAATGAGTGGCCTCACGGTATCGACGAGCTTTTGCTCATCGAGTTCTTCCTTTGGCTGTTTCTCTGCCGCATCGATTGCCTGCGCTAGTCAGCTAAGGTCCCAGTATGGAAATTTGGAGTACTCACATCAGTGATCATCCTCAAGATTGGCTTGATCTTATCAAGGGATTGGGTGAGACACATCGCCATCTGACCAGCAAGCTTCCTATCAACCTCCAATTGCTTTCGCTTTTCAACTTCTTCTGGGTCTTCCTCTTCAACCTCTGGCTCCGGTTCGGGCTCTGCCTCTGGCTCGGGAGGAATGTCTTCCAACAAAGAGACATGTCCTAGAGTCTGACCCTTCGAATTGATGATATCTCCATCATCATCGATCTCCTTACCAATGCACTTGCCCTGGAAGATATATGTCAGCATATTTCGCGGAACAATGATTCGGCCACAATTAAGCAACAGTCCGAGGATGAAACACTTACCACTTCGCCTTCAGTCAACTTTCCAATGACATCTCCGTCATCATCTAGTACATTGCCGTCACGATTAATCTTTCGGCCGGAGACAGGGTTCTTGGGCTTCTCCTTCACCTCCTCTTCCCATCGTTCGGCTCTTCCCAAGGTGTTGCCATTAGCATCTAGCACGTCCCCGTCCGGATCAACCGATTTGCCGTAGAGCTTCATAGCATCTCCCTCGATAAGTCTTCCGATAATGGTGCCCTTGGAGTCCGCAACTTTTCCGTCCTTTGTGACAGTTGGCGATGAGAATCCCGAAAATGGGCCTTCTTTCTCCCCAGCACGCTCGCTTTCCGGCACCAATTCTGCTCTACCAATGATATTGCCTCCTTCACTCCAGACATTACCCTCCTTATCACACATCTTGCCTGCCAACTTCTTGGGATCGCCCTCAACAAGACGACCTGTCATTTGGGTTAGCAAAATTTAAGCGAATTGGGAGAAGGAAGGTAACTAACCATAAATCTCTCCATGAGAATCTACCACATTTCCCATTTTATTGACTCGCTTTCCAGCCAGCGCAGACATGTCAATTTTCTCGGCCTCTGGTTCCTCTGGGGCTTCCCAGCGCTCGGCCTTTCCAAGCACATTCCCAATTTTATCGACAACCTCCCCATCGGGGTCAACTCTCTTGCCCGAAAGCTTCTTTGGATCACCTTCAACCAATTTTCCGATGATTTCTCCCTCAAACAGGACATTTCCCTTGCCATCAAGAACTGCATCTGGGAAATCTTCGAATGGGGCCCCAGTCTTCTCGTCTCTATCGTCGATGGGAATCAGCTCCGCGCTGCCAATGACTTTTCCTGAGTCGCTCCAGATTTTGCCTTTAGCATCACACTTTTTGCCGACTAGCTTCTTGATATCTCCCTCGACAACCCGACCAAACAATTTGCCACTATCGTCTACCACATTGCCTGCCTTGTTCACCTTCTTGCCCTCCAAAACAGAAAGATCAATCTCTTCTAGGGCTTCCGGGACCTCCTCTTCTTCTTGATATCGTTCTGCCTTCCCTAGTACATTGCCATTTTTATCTAGCACATCGCCATCGGCATCGACCTTCTTGCCCTCCAGCTTCTTTGCGTCGCCTTCAATCAATTTTCCCACGACTCGACCTTCAAAAATGATGTTCCCCTTAGCATCAACTATACTGTCCGGAAAGTCCTCAAATGGAAGCGATGGTTCGGCCTCCCTTTCGTCTTCTGGCAGGAGTTCGGCTCGGCCAATGACCTTGCCGCTGTCGTCCCAAATTTTGCCTTCAGCGTCGCATTTCTTGCCAATCAACTTCTTGGCCTCTCCCTCTACAAGAAGACCAAATGGGTTTCCCTCCTCATCCACGATTTTCCCTGCCTTGTTCACTGTCTTGCCCTTGAGAATGGAAAGATCTGGCACTTCGGCTTCAGCACCTTCTGGTAGCTCTCCTTCGACTCCCTCAGGCACCTCTCCCTCAACACCCTTCTCGGCTTCGACACCTTCAGGAAGTTCTCCCTCTAGACCTTCGGGTTTTTCGGCTTCAACGCCTTCAGGCAGCTCAGATTCACCAAGCTTTGATCCGCCGACCTCAGAACCAGCTTTCTTATCCTCGCCGACTTCTGAAAGAGGGGCTTGCGAACCACCGAGTTTTGAACCCTCGATATCGTCTAGCTCGCCAGCTTTGTTGAGTAATTCGAGGTCCAATTCGGCCTTCCCGATGACACTTCCGCTTTTATTCTTCAGGTTGCCTTCGTCGTCGATCTCCTTGATTGATGTTCCGACGAGATCTTGTGGTGTTCCCTCTGCGAGCTTGCCGATCACCTGACCCGTAGCATTTGTGATCTCTCCGTTGTCCTGAACGCCGAATGGTCCAACGAGCTCTGGCTTCTCTCCAAGTTCTGTCTCTTGGACTTCGGCGTCGCCAAGGTCCGGCTTCTCCGTGCCTTCGAGGCCCTTTTCGGTGGCTTCGAGGTCGGGCTTTTCTGAACCTTCGAGGTCAGGCTTCTCAGACCCCTCAAGGTCCGGTTTTTCGGTTCCTTCAGCGGCCTCCGTCTCAGGCTTTGGGTCCACCTCAGTGACAGCCTCTCCGACACTCGCTGTGCCAATGACATTGCCCTCATCATCGAGGATATCACCCTCTTGATCCACCATGCTACCCTCGAGCTGCGATCCCTCCAAGTGTGATACCGTTTCTCCATTTACGTGCCCTATCACCTTCCCGCTATCGTCTACCACATCGCCATTAGCATCGACGCTTCCGGCTGGTACTGCCTCAACGCCTTCTTCATCGTCATTCTCCGTCACAGCCTCGTTTCCGTCTTCTGTCTGGTCTTCGAAGTCGGTTTGTGTTTTTGTCTCTTGTGCTTCTTCTTGTACCTTTTCTGAGGCATCAGTCACAGTTGGCGCTTTCTTTTTCGTGTTTTGGGGAGATGTGTTCCGACTGGCCCCATAGTTTGAGGGCGTTCTCGGAAGATTCGGCGCCTGTTGAGCAACGGACGCCATGTTTGCTACTCGGTTCCAATATGATTTCGCTGTTTGGAGTCCAAGTGAATGATTTCTAGGAGATTGTTGTGCAATTCTGTTTTAAGTCTTTCAAGTGTTGGCACTCGAATAAGATGACATTGATTTGTTCAAATTTCAAAGCTACATCTGCAAGGCTCGAGACTATATGAGAGAAAGCATCTCGTGCCATCCTGTTTCTTCAGCCTGCTCTGATTATCGTCATGACAAGCTACGTCATGAGGGGAGCTTCAACAGCTCAGAGCCCTGATCAACAGGCTACATCGATGATCTCGGGAGCTTCTTACATCACAATTGAGCTCTTCTCCATGCTTCAACGCCGGATAGTTTCTGAGAGCGTCCCGCATTGAGCTCAAAGCGGTAACATGTTATGGATCATGAACGCCACTACGTGGTTCGACTTATGCAGTGGAGGAATAACAGGCTTTGTGTTCTCGTGTATATTCAGGCAAGGCTTCAGTATGGTTTCATCCCGGGTCTAATATTCTTGAACAACGAATAATGTGCCACACTGACATACTTATCAAGACAGCCTTTGCCTATTGAAGCAATGTTTTCGTCCGGTTTTTTCCCTTTTTGACTACTTCTCATAGCGCTAAAGAACGATTTAAAGATATTAAAGAGCCCCTCAGCTTTCTTGTCTACCATGAGCTCCACTTGTACCTGCGTAGAACCTTTCTCACAAACATCATTTCGATCGAGGTTCACTAGCCACACTTCATTTGTGGTGTGATCCCTGTCGCTTGCCAAGACTTGGAAACCGGGTCGTCTTTGAGAGACAGGGGAGGTCCTGAGCCACATAAAACGGGCTGGGAGCGGCAAAACCTTCCCGCTGACGGCGGGGTGTCAAAGTGTGGCACACCAACATAGTTTCCCCACTTCACTTTGCGTGGCATTATTGCGTGCCACAAGCGGCTTGCAGATGAAAGGACCTCCACCGCCGCGTGAGTGGATGGAAATGGCCAGCGCGTCAGTCGGCATCAAATCCTTGTCATTATTTCCTTGATCTTATCGGTTTCTTACATATCGAAATCGTCAAATCGCTTTCGGTGCTGACGTTGTCCTTGTTGCTATGATCACATTTCTCAAGGTTTTGATATGCAGCATGGTCAAGCAGTGAAAATGAAAAGGCTAGCCGCTTCTCCGTATCAAATATCAGCTAGCCGTTGGCGCGATCACTGACTATACCGTATTAGGAATATTTTTATCCTTATACACCCAGCCAAGGCTTTCAGGTTTCTCTCGTATTCTCGTATATTGCACGGAAAGGTCTGATTCAGGGAGTCAGAAATTAATTCACCCTAGGTAGCATGGTAATCTCCTCTGGTTTACCCTATAAACCAGATGCTGCCAGATTCTGCTAGACAGATATTAGAAGTATCTCCAAAGCTAGGGGTTTTGGACCTTTCAACTGGCAGAAAAGTTCATCCTTGTGCTCAGTGGGTTAGCAAACAAGTTCCTGTCCTTTTCTTGTAACAGTTGTGGCGTCAGAATCCAAGTTTTTGATAAGCTCGTCGACAAGAACGTAGCAGCTTGATTGGAATACATCATAGCAATACTCCGATCTGCATCATTCCAGGCATTAGTGTCTGAAGATACGCATCCTTCTATAATTGAGCATTGGCGAATGAATCACCTCCCAGTTCCAACTGTACGCCACATTCCTGCCCCCCTTTTGTGGCACGTTTTCTGTATCTACAAATAAGCAAGTCGGAATATTTCCAGTTTTCATGGCCATAGCTCCCTTATCCCCCCGCATATTGAGCACACCCTATGCCGTCATTGAAGCAGAAGCTCCACCCTCAGACGCGAGCTGATCGTCTGTCAAGCTTCACAATCCTCCGATCAAAACTCTTCAAGCTTCCCACAGACCTTTGTGTCCCCTTACATACTTCACTTAATTATCGCAAATCCCGCGATGTCTACACCAGCTACGCCTAAGAATCCACTCAAGACCAGTGAGAAGACACCTAAACCACAAACCTCTTCAGTCAAGAAACACACCCCTCAAACACCGAACCCAGATTCAATTAAGAAGAAGGTTCCCAAACCACAAACTCCTTCAGCTCAGCAAACTCCTACACCTCAAAAGACACTCAAAGAACATCGCCCGAAGACTCCGAGTGTCAGTGAAGTCTCGCAAGCTACAAGCAACGCAAGAGGCGAAACACCAACGCCATCACAACCAAAATCACAATCAAGACCAAAACCCAAGATGGCACCTTCCGCTGACCCTCAACAACTCCCAATGGGTAATTCTCCCGCCGGTACCCCGGACAAAATGAAGAAAATGGTCAAGAAGAAGAAGCCATCTCCTCAGCCTCTCGAGAATGCCGACCAACCCGACGTCCCAAAAGATGCTGGTGACGAAAAAGAAACCCCAAAGAAAGTCATGAAGAAGAAGCCTCAGACTCCGTCTGCACCTGAAGTGCAAGCACCAGAGCAAGTTCAGGACTCGCCTGCACCCACTTCAGAGAAGAAGAAGATCATGAAGAAGAAGCCACAGCCTCCTGCTGAGCCAGAACAGGAACAGGAACAGGGATGGCAGAGTCTTCCACAGGAGGATGAAAGTCCGTCGGTGAAGAAGAAGAAGAAGTCACAGCTTCAAGGTGAAGATTCGTGGCAGAGCCTTCCACAGGATGATGAGAGTCCAGCAATCAAACCAAAGATGAAGAAGCCAAAGCCTGAGACTCCACAGAATGGAAACGTTGATGATTCTACTGCGTCAAAGAAACCTTCTGCGCCAAAAGATGACAATGGTGGTGCGGTTCAGAGCCCAAAGCCTCTAAAGAAGAAGAAGCTACCTCCACCTCCTGTTCAGGAACCAGAACCTGAGCCTGAGCCAGAACCTGAGCATGAAGAGAGTGAGCAGGAAGAGGAGGAGCAGGAAGAATCCGAAGCCCAGGACGACAATGAGGAAGAGGGATCGGAGAATGGCGAAGAGGAAGAGGAATCAGTTCAGCATGACGATGAGTCCGTTCACCATGATCTCGAAAGCCAAAGTCAAGAGGAGGAAGAGGAGGACGAAGATGAAGAAGGCCACGATGAGGAGGCGGAGAATAGCGAGGAGTATGATGAAGAAGATGATCATAATGATGGAGATTCGATGCTCAATGGCGCACCACTTGACAAGGCCAAAGACCTACCAGGGAAGGCGCAAGATGCCGCAAGCAAAGCTCCTCAGCAGGCGCAAGACACGGCAGAAAAGGCGAAGGATACCGCTTCCAAAGCACCAAAACAAGCTCAAGATGCTGCAGGTCAAGCGCAAGATACCGTCTCGAAAGCAACAAAGCAAGCCCAAGACACTGCATCCAAAGCTCCAAAGCAAGCTCAAGATACTCTTGACAATGTCAAAGATCAAAAACCTCTTGAGAAACTTCCAAAGGGTCCAAGGGATGTTCAAGGTCAAGCGGGTGATCTGCCAGATCAAGCCAAGGGTGCCGTGGACGATGTCTCGAAATCTGCGCCTGTGCCAAAGGATGGTCCCCTTGGTGATGCTACAGATGCCCTTGGTGGAGCTACTGGCGGTGGAGAGAAGCCCAAGAAGAAGATCATCAAGAAGAAGAAGCCACAAGGTGACAGCGGCTCTGGGGGTGGAGCAGGCGGATTGTTGGGAGGTGTCACGGATAAAGTGTCCAAAACGGCAGGCGGTGCTACAAAAGACCTACCAGGAGGAGACGCCCTTGGAGGTGTCACTGATACAGTGGGTGGAGTAGGGAAACAAGTAGGTGATACTGCGGATGGTGCTACAGATCAAGTGGGGGATGTGGCAGGAAAGGCGCAAGATACGGTGGGCGGTGCTACAAAGGACTTGCCTGGAGGTGACGCCCTCAAGGGCGTCACAGACACCGCTGGAGGATTGGGCAAGCAAGCTCAAGATACTGTTGGTGGTGCCACTGATACAGCGACCAAGACCGCAGGTGATGCTACGAAGGACCTGCCAGGCGGAGATGCTCTGGGAGGCGTCACAGATAAAGTGGGGAAGACCGCTGAAGGCGCCAAAGACACCGCAGGCGGTCTGGCAGGCAAAGGAACCGAAACCCTGTCTTCCGCAACCAAAGATCTCGACCTCTCGAAAATCACAGGCCTCATTGGCAAGACGGTAGACGATGCGGGAAATATCGTAGATGAACAGGGCAAAGTCCTCGGAAAAGCAACAGGCGACGTCAAATCAATGGCAGGGAAGAAAGTCAACGATGCAGGATCAATCGTTGACGATTCTGGAAAGGAGTTTGGAAAGGTTTCTGACATCTCTGGTCTGAAGAAGGGAGCAGAAGATGCTGCAGGTTCAAAGACAAAGGATTTGAATGAGAGCGGGATCGATGTTCAGCAGAAGGATGGACAGATGGTGTTGAAGACTCCGAAGGTTGCGGGTAGTGGAGGTGAGGGTGCGATGGGTGGTATTGAGATCAAGGTTGAGAGTACGAAGGAGGGGATGACGCTTGTTATTAAGATTCCTGGTGTCTTTCAGCAAGGTTGAGTAGTTTTTTCTTTTGCCTGAAAGAAATAAGGGGATAATCGTGGGACTTAATGGTGGTGTTAGGGCGGATTTCCTTTAATGTATTTCTATATATATTGGATTTTGATGTTTGCAAAAGCTTATATGTACGAATCTACTTGTTATCATTTCGACTCAATCTTATGATGGAAAAATTGGAAAAATCGAGAACAACAGTACGTGAATAATCGGTCAATATTCCACAAGAGCAGAAGCATCAAAAGCCATATTTTTGTTTACGTTCTTTTCATCCCATCTTTACACCAATTCAACGCTATCGCGAAGCATCGACATGCAATATTTTGAGCTCTTACTAGAATATAAACTTTCCTCATCTTCAGCTTCATGAACAATCATAATTTCAGTTCCACAAATCGCCGGTCCTCCTCAACCCGGACCCTTCTTCACCCCCAAAATCAAGCTCTCCATCCAACCCCCCTACCCCAAATCCCAAACCCAGTCTCACATCATATTCCCCGCCCCGCATTCCTTACCTTATGCACCTGCCACAGTGGCATTTCCATGCAAGTGGTCCCTGCACCGTCCAACACTGTATGATGTAACCGTCTCCTCATACCTGCCACAGCCATGTGTGGCTGACGCCCTCCCCACCTTAAGCGAGAAGTCAGAGGACAAACTTTTTGCCACGCTGATCGTCAACATCCATGTTTCTCGTTTCCAACTTTTTAAAATGTGGAAAAATATGGTGGGTTGGAGCTAACTATAAGAGGTAGGTATATGGAGGGATGGAATGCTTGTATGTTATGCTGGGTGT
Organism: Halenospora varia; assembly: GCA_020726485.1. Taxonomy (NCBI): domain Eukaryota; kingdom Fungi; phylum Ascomycota; class Leotiomycetes; order Helotiales; family Solenopeziaceae; genus Halenospora; species Halenospora varia. The sequence goes on from JAHEWH010000019.1 coordinate 797,537, forward strand.
AGATCTTTGGTAGGGATTTAGATGAATTGAGAATGAATTGTAGGGTCTGGGATTACTAGGTGTTTCGTGATTTCTTGTTTTTGATATAAAATATGTGGCGATTGAAGGCCTAGAATTCTGGTTTCGTGAAATATCAAGTTTTGTGATCCAGAACGGGGGTGAGATATCAGCCATACATTTGCGGGGAGTGGGTCTTGGTCGTGTAACGCGGGAGGAAGACAATCAGCCGTTGCACAGACTTTGGATGGAAAGTTTGGAAAGGAAGTTTTGCCACAAGTGGCTGACGTACCACTCACGTAAATCGAGATTGTGGCTGGAATTCCGAGATGGTAGTTGTTGGAATGTTGGAGGTGTAGGTGTCGAGATCGAGGAAATCGAGATGTGGGTGTGGAGTTTCTGGTGAAGGGGTGTCCTTGTATTGAGGGAAGCTCTGGGGGAGCTCTGACGTAGCTTGAGACAGCATGAAAGGTTTGGTTTGCTCTTTGAATGCCTTGCGTGAGGAATTAGGGGACTTTTGAGACCATGTGTCTGGAAATTTGCCGCTGGGTGGCTGCCGTGGCATCACCGTTGGTATCGCAAGATCTAGTGTTGTAGATAGAGGCGTTTTTGTGTATCAGTCAATCCACGACATTGTATCTATAGCTTCATTGCTTTGCCATATATAGTTGTACCTCTATGGAAAACTTTACAAAATAATTTAAAACCTTACGTTGAAGCTTTCAAGATGGTTCAGACACTTTTGTTGACATTTATTCATGGTTTCAAGGGCGATGAGGAAACATTCTTCGGGTTTCCTTCGGTACGTACATCATAATAATTCTTGCATTGAGGGGCTCGTATGGTACTGTATTAAAGACTAATTATGATTAGGAGCTCAAAGATACAATCCAGCCGTGCTTTCCTGATCTCAAGATACAGACAGCAGTATATCCCAAGTACGAGACTCGAGGCGATCTAGCAGCATGTGTAGAGACATTCATAGAATGGCTTCAAGACCGAGTCACAAGCCTAGAACAGCAAAATGGAAATAAAAAGGCAATTTCAGAACCAAGTGTTGGTGTTGTGGTCGTGGGCCACTCAATGGGGTATGCATTCGGTGATCATCGCTTCACTTCGCGATGCTGACAGCAACACGCAGAGGCTTTGTCGCTGCAGACACAGTATTTTCCATTCTAGAAAATCGACCAAACATACTTGATGCTGAAGGCCGAAGAGCAATGTTTCCTTTGGTCTTAGGATTACTTACCTTCGACACGCCGTACAATGGTCTCGCCCGAAGTTTGTTCGCTTATGGCGCATTCTCCCAATACCAGAATTTCTCTAATTTGTATTCCATCTTCTCAACTCTCACGGGAAGTCTAGGAATTTCAGCAGCGCAAGGTGTTGCAGCAAGAAGTGCTGCTTCCCAATCTGCTTCTGGAGTTGCTGCAGCAGGTGCCGCGAGCAAAGGAGGACCGACAAGCTGGAAACGATGGCAAATTCTTGCTGCGCGAACAGGAACTATCGGTGCAATCGTCGCAGGTGGTGTTGGCGCATATGTCCATCGTGAAGCTATCGGTAATCAACTTTCCAAGATTTCGCTCCCAAGTCGCGAATCTCTACCTACGATGCCAACATCTTTGCCTGCGATGCCAAAGTCTATGCCAGCAATGCCAGGATTTCCTAGCCGCGAGACTGTCGAAAAGGGACTTGGGTATGTTGGTGTGAATAGAGATAGCATCGGAGGAGGTTTTGCGTGGCTGTCGAGTCATTTGAAGTTTGTTGGGTCTTTAATGAAGCAAGCGCAGATGACTGCCAGACTGAAGAGACTCGAGGGTCTCGGAGGTATAGGACGAGTTAATGTTTACGCAAGTCTGGGTGAAAATGGCATATGGACCGGAGGATATTTTGTACCAAAACGAACCTTCTGCGCTGTGCCGGTCAGCAAAGTAGACAAGAGCATCAAGGAAGGGAAGGAGCCCGAGAAGGGGAAGGAGCCGAAGGAGAGAGACTGGTGGATCGAATGTCCAAATTCGACGGCCGAGAACGAAGTTGCAGCGCATTGCAGCATGTTTCAAGGCGATAAGAACGAAAACTACGAGCTTTTGTTGAACATTGCAAAAGAGAATATCGAAAAGTGGGTGAAAGGTGAAAGAAAAGAAGTAGTGGACGACTTCGTAGTCGAGGAGCATTCGCTTGAGAGGAGACAAAGCATCGTGTTGGATGCCGTATTGGATGATGACGGTCTGGTGAAAGAGAGCGCTGAACCAGAAAAGCAGGAGGTCAATACTGAAGCTGAAGTCCCAAAAGAAGAATCTGAAGATGAGAAGCAACTCCGATTAATTTTGGAGAGCCAGGAATTGCCGGAGCCGGAAGACGGGGGTGTCAGCGACGAAGAGCTGAACAAAGCGCTGGAGGTGCCCTTGCCGGAGGATGAGGAAATTGAACCGAGTAAAGAAACCGTGGAAGAATCGAAACAAGTGCCTGTTGCCGCTCAAAATACAGAAACGACACAAGAGCTAGGAGATACAAAAGCGCCAGCGAAGAAATCCTGGGTTCCTTCGATGCCAAAGATGCCGTCAATGTCGATGCCTTCAATACCCTCAATGCCTTCAAGATCTTCAATACCTTCGATACCCGCGATACCTTATGTTTACAAAGGGAACAAAGCTCCACAAACAGACAGTTCTTGATTTTAACAGAGCGGTCATATTTATTAGGTTAGACTGTAATTTAAGTACGATTTAATGCGACACAAGTTTCAAGGGATTTCGTAATTCTCTCCGTATAAAGCGAAATATTATTGATTGCCAATATCATAATTCATTGACCCCGACGACGGGTATACCGTAAACACCATCCCATTCTCTACCATCTACATCTTGACCCAAAAGAAGAAATTTCAGAATGAGCACTAGCCCCCGTAATCAGGCATTTCCTCGCAATATGCCCTTGTCAACGCCATCTCCGACAGCGCCAGCAAGACCATTACTTCCAAAGGTATTTCCAACTGTTTCGCCAACACTCTCTTGGATACCATCAACATCTTTGTTTCCGGTGATTTGTGTTTTCTTCAGGGATTCTGAAGATTCCCAGTTAGTCGTGATCGAGTGAGTTTTCGCGGTCCAAGGAAAGGCTGGCCTTTTGTACCATAACTGGTGCGGTTTTCGCCGAACCAAGAGAGGTAAGTATCTTCGATCCATCGCATTGCAGAATCATAGTAGCTTTGCTCTTTCTTTTGAGTTGAGGGGTTTAGAGTTGAAGGATCCATTTAGAGAGAGCGCGGGCTTTCAGTGTATATTTTATGATTTGGTGGCAAATTTACTTTTAAAAGTGAATCTGGAAATGAGCAAAAGGGGATTTTTTTACTCACGGGATGGGCGTAGACCCTGATATTTGAAAATATTCATATCTCTTCACCCAACAGCTTCTTGGAAACCTTAATTATGTCTGGTTGTGCCACAAACTGTAGTATGACGTTGATGGCTAGGATCGGGGGTAGCAAATGGTGTGGCTGGTGACAATTAAGGCGATCGTTGGAAAACGTTACTGGCTGCCTAGAAAGGTTGTCGCAAGCATGATGGAGGGGTGGGACATTGAGTCAGTAGCAAGTTGTGCCGGATCGGCAGATCGGTCACCTAACAGGGCCCACATCACTTCAAAAGTTCTGCGACTTTTAGTAGCTATTTATTTTTGTGAAAATAGTATCTTCAAGCTATTGATTGTTTGTAAGTTGTCTGTCGTGGGAAATTATTTGGTAGGCACTATATACTTGAGATGTGGAATTATTTTTGTGGCTGCGCATGGATTGAAAATGACACGCTGAGGGGTATATTAACTACATGATACAATCGCCTTTCTGCATTCTGATTTCCTTTCTCGTGAGCTCAACTTCCATTACCCTCTTCGTCAGAGGAACCTTTTCATCCAATCCGTCGTCATCGACGTCAAAATATAGAGCCCATTCGCCCTCCTTCTCTTCCACAACCGTAAAGCCCTCCCACCCATCAAAATTCAGTCTTCTGTCAATTGGCGTGACATTCCAAGGTCCAACCAAGTGACCTTCTGCGTCCTTTTTCAAGCCATATTTAATTTCGTAGGTGTCTTTGTCGACGTATATCCAGTTGAGTTGTGGTGGGTCATCCGCGATCGTTGAGACATAGCCTTCACCTCTCCGTCCCCATGTACTTTCTGGATATGGAAAGAAATAGCCAGCAAATAAGTGTCCATATGCTTTCACACGTTCAGAGTGAGTTTCATAGTCTTCGGGAAATTTTGCTTTCGGATTGACTGTTGTGACATATAGCTAAATTTTGGGTCAATAGCGGCTCAGGATCAAGAAGTGGAAAATGAGAACCAACCTTGTCGTTTTTGAGAACTACAGTGCCGCCATGAATATCTCGAGCTTTCCGTGACGGATCTGAACATGTCACAAGGAGATTTGCTTTCCGACTTCTATGTTTCTCGCGAGAGTTCTGTTTCTGGCCCTGTCGAACTGCTTCTGTTGTTCCGATAATTGCTGGACAAGCAGCTATCGAGGTTAAAATTCCCAAAACCATTTTGAAATGCTCAAATCACGCTGCGAAAGAATGGACCAGTGGGTATGATCTTGGATGAGCTGATAGAGAGCAGCTGCTCTATGCGACGCTGCCAAAGCTCAAAAGGTCTTCTGCGCAAAGTGTGATGTCTTCAGGCTGAAGAGCAACCACTTTCTTGACAGTAAGTATCAGCGCCAAAATACGACGGTGACATCCAAATTAAAGGTGTTGCTGAAAATCGACACAACGTGTCTCTGAGAATTGGCAACAGGTATCGCTTCAACACTTAGAACAGTGCGTGAGTTTGACAATAGATGTAAGCCTTTCCCCTTTCACTTCAACCTCAAATCGAGATCTTTGAATGCCACATTACATCACTCAGACGAGCACTCCTCCTTGGGCTTGTCTTAGCATGAGAAGGCTGGCAAATGATAGGAAGTCTGTGGGTACGAGGTGGGACAGCCAATCGTGCTCTGAGGGAATCGGTACGGGACTAAATGGGGGTGCCAGGTTCCTGCAGGGTTTAGCACCTGCTTGATCAGTGACAGGAAACACGTTCTCCACATTCAGCGTGGCCTCGCCCAGAAGAAATAATGCTTGCATGAAATCCAGCCACACTGCAGCGGCAAAAGCCATTTGAAGGTTTGTGCTCTCTGGAAAATGACGCAAATGGGTAAGGGGAACTTTGAGGAGCTCTGAAACCCCAAGCTGAGTAAGTTCTCCATCTGATCGTAACAAGTCCCGATAAGCCTGCTTTTGATGTCATCGATGGGTCTTTCCCCAGATTATTATTCAGGGTCTTATCGACTGCAGGTTTTTCTGCAGGACAGCGTCATCGGTCTAGAATCTTCATAAATAAGGAGGATTCGTAGTTAGAACGTCATCAACCCTTTGAAAAGCAAATCATCCAAACCCATCAAACGCAAATATTTGTCGTCCACCTTCTCCAAATCATACCCGTTCTCTAAGTCCATCCCAACTTCAACTCAAAATGTCTGACGGGTAAGTCATCAAAATTTTTCTTAATAAATTCATTGAAGCTGACCATTTCCAAAAGAGAAAAGAAAAACAACGCCATGGAGCAAGATTACGAATATGCCTCCGAATCTGAAGGAGAGCAACAAGAACCACAACAACAAGTCGCTCAGCCCAAGCAAGGTCAAAGAACCATGCAGCGAGCACCACGACAACAACAGCAACAATACATGCCACAGCAACAACAACAACAACAACAACAAATGGCACCGATCGCGGAGGATCGCGTGACTGGCAATATGGGTGGCAGAACTGGCGCAATCCGAGAGTCAAGAATCAAGGACAGACCAGTACCGAAGGAGTCGAGGGACAGCAGTTTGAAGATTAAGATCGAGTTGGACCTCGAAGTTGAGGTAGATCTCTATGCCAGGGTGAAGGGAGATGTTACCATTGGATTAATGTAGTAATACTTTCTCCGTAGGTCGATTTGTATGCGAGAGTAAAGGGAGATGTTACCATTGGTTTACTGTGAGAAGTAAGTTCGATCCATTGTCGGACGTGTTTTAGTAATGCCAGTCCAGTCGCAATTAGTTCCAGGCTGATTTGCGGGGCTTTAGGAATATCTTGTACAGTAGAGCACTAGCGAGTCTTTTTTGTTTGGACGGTTTCGTATTCCCGACCGAAAGTGGCATCTTTCAAGTTTTGCGGGCGTTAATCATCTCAATGTATCGAGTCCCTAGAATTAGAGAAAATTAAGGGGTCAACTGACGTTGCTCATGCAAACTGCAATGCAATTTCGCCATGTGTGTGCCATTGAATGTGAACAGTGGGTAGGGTTTCCTTGAGTTACATCATATGCTCGCGAAGTTTGGAGTGCTGAGGCTTCGGCTTTGACACGGGATGCTTCATGCAGTCTGCAGAGTTGGTGCCAGGAGTGTGGAGTGGTTGTCGTCTGAGGCTTTGTCGTTGAAATTTCTCGCTTATCCGGCGCGAAAAACCACCAGTGCCTACCACTAAAAATGGGAGCCTAAGCGAATTGCAGGGTCTCTTCCAAGATTTCAAGGTTCGCCAAGTGGGAGCATCAAAAGACCGACATAAGATCCGCATTATTTCAGGGTTGAGTTCAGCCCAGGATGCCGCTCCCGTGACGTGTTAAGGGAATTCTTTGATTGCCATGCGATCAGCAATCGAGATCAACGGCTGCAGACTGTTGCGGGCGAGTCCTAGGGTGCCATGCAAGCTCAAAATACCTCACACTGGCTTGCTGAACTTCTTTCTTCGTCCACGAGTACTGGTCGGCATTCTTGAGAATTCCGAGGAACCCGAGAACCTAAGGTGCTCCCATCTCATTTTTATCGTGGCCCGTAATCGTTCAGTCGACTGTCTAAACTAGACTGTACAGTAGTTGCTTCGCGTCTTTCAAGCAGACCAGGGGTAAAATGCCCCGCAATACCGCAAGAATGGGCACAACGGTCAGCCCTGGAGAATTTCAAGACACCAGCTATTTGATAGGTGTGGCTGGCCTTCAAGCACGAACTCAATTCGTTGCTGTTCTGAAGAGCCCCACCTCTCATGCCTGCTGTCAGCTTGTCACTGGTTGCAACCCGAGCATGACTTGGGCCAACCCGCTTGAAAGTCTGGGTTGCGGCATCACTTCCCCACTCCATTCACTTCTCGAGTCCCCGCATCACGAGTCAAAAATCTGCTTCGGGATCGTGCACAAGACATTGTTTCCATGCCGTCAAGAGTTTGAATGTGTCTCGCACTGGATTCAACTGGTTGAGTTCTAGTAGGGAATAATTATTACCTTCAAAAGTAGTAACTAGTGCGCCAACGCCGGGATGACCTCCGCTGAGGTTTGCGCTTTATGACTCGCCCAAGCGCATATCTTACTCGCAAAGTCGTAACCTGTACGGCTTAATGTACTCCGCGCGCAGAGGAGCGTCTTGCGTCTTGACCATCTGTGGCAGAGGTGATCGTTTCCAAACTTGGTTGGCTGTGGCTGAATAGCGGTGTGGCTGAAATCGGGATTTGAACGACCATGCAAGGTCTTCGTAAACTTTCCCATCTGAACAGACATGTGCATTTCTGACCACCGAACCGTGCATCCGTGTCAAGGTTTCTCACAGGTTTCCTGCCGGCTGCCGTACTGATATATTCACTTGAAGGGGTGAACAGATCAAAATCGAATCCCGGCCTCTTCCGAAGACGAGGTGTTTCAGCCACTCAGCAACATGACATCAAACGCAGAGTGCGGGAGATGATAGAATCCAAACACACCCGGGAGCTAATTGCGGCCCGTTTTGGAAATCTCTCGAAGGTTTGAGGAGAAATTGGTGAATCACATGAAGATTTGGCATTAGGAATACAATGGATTACTGGGTATATAAATCGTACATTTCCTTCCACATATGCTTAGCTGAAACTTGAGTTAGCTAAATGTTGTTCGCTATGTGAAGTCATGAATTGGCAACTCACAGGAAAGTGATAGTAACATCTCCTTTGATCTTCGCCCTCAGGAAAATCTCCAGCTCAAGATTCAGATCGAGTCGAATCGACATTGGCTTCTTTCCTTTGGGCTTCTCCTCTTCTTCACTGCTGCTTTCATCCTCCTCACCACTGTCGTCTTCCCAGTCTTCCTCTCTGCTCTTCTTTTTCTTTCTCCCACATTCCCCGCATGTCTTTTTCTTCGATTTTGCCTTCGATCCCCTCTTTTTCTGGCTGGGGGTATTCGATTTTGGCCTTTCCACCGAAACTCCAAACGGTCTGCCGCCCGACTGATCTGCTTTTCTCATATTGAAGGCTTTGATTCCAGTGCCCAAGGTTGGGGTTGAGCCTCGATGTGGTAATGCGGAATTCATTGTCCTCTTTTTGCGCCCGTTGACTCCATTTTCCACCTCGACTTCCCCTTGAAAATTATCCGAATCTGATGGCGCATCTTTCTGTCTCTGTTTCCTGCCACCTCTCTGGTATCTCCTCCTTGATGTCGATGAATCCTCATTTGAAGGCACATCTGAGTATTCTGATGCTTCCAAATCTTGTTCTGGCGCTGGGATTGGAGCTGGAATTTCCTCTGGCCTCTCCGTCGCCTTCTGCCCTGGAAGGTCGTATAACGGATCTCCTGCCACGCCGTTCAACTCCGGTGTCTCTGTTGAATTCTCCATGATCGCGATGGACGTTGTAGAAAAATGGTGACGCGAAAACAAAGCCCTCCGTCGGCGGCGAGTTTACCTTCACGCGTAGCTGAACTCACTCGCAGGGTACTCCCATCCACCTATCATACGTTTGTTGGCAATCGTTCGATAATTGGGGAACCTCAGACCACAGCTCGCTACCACACCAACCGTGCGCTGAATTGCAACTCATGTACTTGCAAGGGTTTGAAAAGAGTGTGCCTGCAGAAATGCACCTGGTGTCACTTGATCACTCTCGGTCGGGTAATAATCAAACCCTGAGGGTTTGACGGGTTGTGACGTTGTTCAAAAGGGAACCATGCAAGCGTTGTTGGTCCGTGGCAATTAGAAGCGTCGGGGCCAATGTGGAGAAGTTTTGAAACGTCGCCCCCTGCTGGGTGCAATATTTTGAATTTGCATCGCAATGCACGCGTGTCTTTGCAAATGTGGTCGATGATCGATCGCTCTTTCCCACAATTCCATCTCCCAGCACCCCCAAGCAATTTTGAAACTTTTCTTTCGACAGAAACAAATATGAATGGCTTGTCAGCATTTTTCGCCAGTTTCTAAAAGTTTTCCTAACTTTTAAATTGTCCCTTTCAATCGATAATCCAGGATGTTTACATCCAGTTGAATTATTCCCGTGCCTAAGTTCCCGAGGCGGACGGTCAATTGTCTTAGGTGTCCGCAAGATCGAAATGTATTTTTTTCAACCAAGATCCAAGATTTAATTTTGAGTCTGGCTGAAGAGAAGTTCAAGAATTCATGGCTTTTGGTTCGAAAGTCCGACAGAACACTTTGCCGAAACTTAATAATTGTTGTCACTCGAGGCTTCTCATTTGTCTTGTTTCATTCAACCTCAACCAGCAAATAACAACATCAATTGTTCGATTACAACCAGCAAAATAGTAGATGCGGGGTCGCAACTTCCAAGTGACATTGGGGGAGAAGAAAAATACTTGATATTTCGAAGAAGCTGGCCATTTCCAACCCCAGACTCCTTAGGGTCACAACTTTTGAAATCTCCTTGATCTCTAAAATGCCAAATCTTTCAAAGTGATAGAAGAGCCACCCGGGCACTTTTATTTCAATTGGTAGAGCTCACTCGCGGTGGAACACCACTCAAAACAAAATCCTCCCACATCCCCGCCCTGCCTCATCCAGTCACAAGTCACCACTTCCAGCCTTCCCCACGTCGTGACATAGCGACGCCACAACACAGTATCAACACGTACCAAACCTGTTTTCTCTCATTTTGAATCCACTCGATCCCATAGTATGTGGCTTGACCCGCGGGAGAGGAATTACTGCGTTTCTAGAAAAGTGAGAGAATAATGTCAACACTAGCTTCGCATAAGCTTTATGGACCCTGACCCCAGTAAATCTCCCGCCACTTCCCTTCGGTTCCACCTTCCTTCATATCTGTAGGATGTCATCGATGATCCCAAGATGAAGAAAAAGCTTCATACGAATCGATGATACCGGTACGCCAGCCGCTGCCGCGCAACAAGGCTCGCAAAACATGGTTGTGGCTGTGTCATGACAGGATTCTGTGGCAACTTAATTTGTGTGATTTGTTGTGGTTGTTCTTGTTTACTGGTGGTATGATGAAAGAATGCGAAATTATTACGAAAGTGTTTGGGATCATGGTAGTTGGAGCGAGTGACGATCTTCGAGATCCAGGAGAGAAGGTTGTCACAGGTACGTTCTCGAGATCGAGGTCGGTAGTTAATCTACAGAATGACGTTTGGGATCTACTTCTTTCGTTCTTGGTGTTAACGTTGAAGGAGTATATCAGCGTCGAGTGACTAGGGAGAAGTACTCTTTTAGCATAGATCAGACATCACAATCAGATCATTCTCAAAGAAACATCTCTCCATACACACAAGCAACATCTAGAACATTTCATCTCTCATATCAAATCATTCTCCTCAAGACACAAACACAATGGCTGGCCTCCTCGGAAACGTAACAAACTCCCTCGACAAGACTCTCACCGGCGGTGATGAGCAAAAAGGACAAGGCGGGCTTCTTGGATCCGTCGGAGGTGCCGTAGGCAAAACTGTTGATGGTGCTGGAAACGTTGTCGGACAAACAACAGACGGCGCAGGAAACATCGTTGGACAAACTACAAAGGGAGTTGCCGATACAACAGGCAAAACGACACAAGGCGTTGGAAATGTAGCAGGCGGTGCTACAGATACAGTTGGAGGAGCTCTAGGCGGTGCTACAGGTCAGCAGCAGGGACAGCAGAAGACTCTATGACTTGCGGGAATGGTATTGTTGGGAAGTGTAATGGCATGGTGGTGGTTACATGGTGATAAGCATGAAAATCTTGCAAAATAGAGGGATTCTTGGTGAATTTATGATTCCTGTTTACCGTCACTGCACCCTTACACTCCGACTTGTTGAATGAATGTGAATAATTATTAAGACATGGAGGTGTTAATGTTGTGGACCTTCTTAAATTGCATTCCTAACATTTCTAATTCCAGGAGGCAAAATAATTGCAAATATTCAAAGCTTCTTCACGATCAGCATGAATTAATGCGGTATCAAAGAAAGTATTACGTTTGACTTTCCTGTTATACTGATATTAAAGATTTCAAATCCTCCGCTATGACTGAAATAGACGGTTCAATGCAATCTTCATCTAGAATTGCTGACCATTGAGGGGTATACATTATCTCAAGACAAGTTAGATGAATCAAACTACGTAAAGGTATCCTTCTCGAAGTTGCATCTTGAGATTCTCTCTGACAATGGAAGTCCGTCTTGTATCCTTCTTGGGGTTCTATTTCTTGATTGCAAAAGAAGTCAGCTCGAATCTCATGGCGATCGAAAGCTGTTTGGAGCAGGAAACCACGACGTGCAAATATCTCGGATCTGATACAAATTATATGTCTATCCACCACTAGAAAACCCACAATGACACGAAGTTTCTCCCTGAATATGTTCAGTCTAATCTCAAACCGCCACAGACTCAAATACCGCTTTAAGATGTCCTTGCCTCAAGTGCCAAAAGTGCCAAATTGCCCAATACCAATACCTCCAACCCAGTACTCCGAAACCCAATTCTCGCAGATTCAGTGAGGACGAGGCATGTGTGATCCACGAGTGTCCGAGAATCTAACTTCCTTCGAGAACTCCTTGCAGCACCAGCTTTGCATTCTGTGTCGACAGTCATTAGGATTTGGACATCGCCAGTAGCTTCCACTCCATCTACGTTCCTTTGGCCGTTTGTATAGTTTCCATTATTGGTGACATTGGCAGCGTATTATCATCTCGATAGACTCCATTGCCATAATTTCAAGCGCGATACCATATTTGTCGCGATAAATTCAGGGGTAATATTTTCATTTCTAGTTCAGGCTTGTTTCTCAGTAAATAGGTAAAAGTTTGTGTGATATCTCCTGGCTGATCAGTTGATTTTGAGGTATTTAAGTCGTCAAAATTCCTTAACTACAAACAGCTAATAGAAATAAGTAGTTACAATCATGGTTAATTACAAAGGTTGATATGTCACCATACTTGCAGTGATTCATTCTCACTTTCTTTGTCTCATGGTTCACGGTCCAAAACGGTTTGCTTGGCTAACCTTTTCAATATTTGGAAGACATATTGGAGCAGAGAGTATCAAAACGTATATACCTCGAAATTTATACAGTACACCTTTATCAACCAGTAAATTAACCTCAATGACTCCAACTCGAACTTCAATTCTCGAAGATGTTGATCTAGCCCTCCATGTTTCGCTTTCCCAAGCACCAGAAATCCTAGAAGAGTGAGCAAACCTTTCCTCCACCAGGCACAACATCATTGCCAGCTCCAAATCCTCAAATTCAAACTTTCATATGTCCTCCACTAGTGTCCTAACAAGGAGCTTCCTTATCCCGCCTATCGCAGCATTCTCCAACTTCATGGCTACATGGACATTCTCGACGATCGCCACTTCCATTGAGTGCCTCGTCTGGTGTGTCTTTTGTGCATTGACGGCATTCTACCAATCTGATAAGACGAACTATCATGACCTTGAGTTCAAGTTGGATGTTATTGCAATGGGGTCCAAGTATATTTGCTCTTGGTCTTTCTGTCTTTCCCACGTTGTCGAAACTGCTTATTGTTAAGCGTTAGATTCTAGTGTAATGTTCTCGATCAAAACCGAGATGACAGAAGACGTTAATTTATTGAGCAGGCGATACATCTTTCAATCATGAAGATCATTAGGTTGAAATGTTCAAAATGAATCGCACCCATTTTCTTTGTCTGATGATTCATAAGAAAACGCGGCATTAAAACAACGGAATTTACCTTTGAACCATCTACAATATTTCTTATAGAAAACAAAATTATATTCAATATTCTCTCGTGTGATAATCTTATATTTGTGTGCACGTGGTATATTGTTGTTGAAAATTTGAAGCGTTGTGGTTGAACCGATACCTGGTCAAATTCGGGGGAGTTGGAATAGAACTTCAAATATAATCCCAACCCTCTCTCACATGCAACTGAAGTTTGATGCAACAAAACACGAAATTTAACTTCAGAAAAATCTTAAATGGTCAAACACATTGCGATCAAATTGAGAGGATATTGCAGCTGTCTAAACTCGCAAGGTCTTCACTTGGACACCAGGCTCAGTCGACGAACACCAAATATCTCCTCAAGCAGTTTGATTCTTTCATATTGATACGGGATAATTGAAGCAGCATAAGAATAAAACTAATCCCATATAAAAATCGTTCACACTCCTTTTCCATGAGTCGAAACTAGTGAGGTTGAAATATCGAGGTCGAGTATAAGTGAACATAAACATGAAACTGTCACATACGACCACAGACTGAGGAGAATTGGGCATCCCGTCCGCTCTGCCAGACACAAGCCTCAGATCGGCGGATCAGTAGTCGAGTGGGTGACCATCGGCGAATCCCCGCTGTTGTATGTTTTTGAACTTTGGTTTTGTGATGACTTGGAAGGGTGGGCGACGAGTGGGGGAAAGTGGTGGGATGTCCTGAATTTTGGTTATTGGAGAGAGAACAAGACCTCAAAAGGATAATAAAGCTACAGTGATATGAAGTCTAAGCTAAAATGTATATGAGTTCTCTCAGATCATATGAGAACCACAAACTGTCGACTACGTTGGTACACCCAACGTGCATCCTCAATATGTCCAACGCCAATCCTCTCAAACACAATACCTTCAGTACGCTGATTGGGAACCTCAGATACCAAGAGATCATAATGAATAGGTGCAGGTCGATCCGGATCTACCCAGCGAACATAAGTGGGAAGCAGCCAGAAGCTCGAAGGCTGCACATCTTTGAGATCGAATGTAAATGCACACTCGATCTCTTTTTCATTTTCGCTACAGATTCGAGTGCAGGTTTGGTGTATAGCTTTCTTGCAAGCTATGCATTATCCAGTGAACTTTTGGTCTGTTTTGATTTGAGTTTCAGAGCCAGATGAAATTTTGGAGGCACGGATTAGCACTGCTGTAGCAGCAGAGCTTTACGAGATGGAAGCCCAACTGGTTGATAATGCTGAACCTTGAGAATCTGCAGGTCTGTATCCTCTGGATGGAAAATGTCAGCTAGGTTATAGCAATACATATCTGCGAAATCTAAGGAGCCATCTAGAGCAGCCCATGACCACGAAGGTGCTCGAAATTGAGGTCCCTTTGATAAGTAGTTTTTATCGCTTGAGTGCCAAAGTAAACTCGAGATGAATAATAGAGTCCCAGCGTGCCAGTGCCAATGGCCCTCATGATAATCGTCGCTTGTAAGTTTGCCTAACTCGGTTGATAAAGAGAGTAAAGCTGGAAGTTTGTCGCTTGACTTCGTGAGACCACACTTGCTGAAGTAACGAATGGCATTGCACCACCAAGTATAGTAATCAGCCCCGTTAAAACGCTCCTGGGAAGGATTTTCGACCAAGTGCGGCATGCGATCTGGACCCAAGAAATCTCCGAGTATACAGACAAGTAACGCTCTTGTTGGAATCTTCAATTCTAAACTGGATCTGGAATCCGATCGATCCTGCCCCATGAGGAACTTATCGCACTCCCAATACATCTGGTCCGCACCAAAATGTAGCGTTCGACGTGCAAATAGATGTTCTTGGAGAACCCACGCTCGTGAATTGAGAGGGCCCCGAAGCATGCGTTGAGCAGCTTCCATGTCGGCAATCCCAAAATACATGTGACCAGATACTTCATCGGTTTTCTCACATGGGAGACGTACTAGTTCTTGAACCTCTCGACTCAAGAATAAACCTCCTGATCCATCAGATGAGGCAGATGCAGCAATAGTCAAATAAGCACCTTCATACACATCTGCCATTCGACTCGCTTCTCGAAGCCAGTCATCCTCATCGTCCTGGATTATGCATAACGAATCCACCCATAGGTAGCGCAATCCAAGTTTGCGTACGACAAATACAGCATTCTGTAACGTCTTTGGAAGGTCAATGATCTTCAGAGCATTTTTATGCTGTTCTAAAGATGATTCTGTGGTGCGGTAGTGAGAGCTACCTCCCCAGCAATGGCTGAGGGCAACATATTGTGCAGCTTTCTGGCTTGATTCCATCAAGCGTACTGTTTCCGGGGAACCTCCCACATCAATCACTCTTGTTGGGAGCGGTGCACTATGCTTGATCTTGGCGCCAGAGAGGGAGTACCGACATCTGGTGTGTGATCTATTACATGTGGTGATCCAGTCTTTGATGTCTTGGATGCTCTTATCTGATCCGGAGTCCGCAACTGGACGGTATGGAATATGCCTAGATGCAAAAGTACCTGCCAACGTATTCGTTAGTTCTGGCAACTCACTCGGATTAAAGAGTAAGAGGAAGTCACTTGACGGCAATACTGAAATGTTCTAGACTGGCACATACCTTCATCGGCAAAAATAGTGAGCTGCACAATAGGCTTTTTAGACCCGGGGAAATACAGCCACAAACTTTCAATTCGATCATCCAAATCCTCGCACTTGTATACTGCCATTAAACTTCCCGCGGGTACAGGCTCATTCGTCAGCTGCCTTTGAATTAGATTACAAACAGAACACTGAGACTGATTTGATTTGATCCGAGATATGTCCAGAGCAATAGGCGGGTTTGAAACCAGCGCTTTAAATCGTTCCATTTCGTCTAGACCATAGTGTTTCTTCCTCAGTGAGATACTTGGGGACTTGAGGAGGGCGCTCAATGTCAATTTCCCGCATCCATCACAAATCTGATCAGGCGTCCCTACGACAGGTCCGGTACACGGTTCGGTTGTGCCCAGGAGGGTTTCTCCCATATTTTCGAGTTCCGTTCAAACCAAGGGGTCCGCTTGGAGCCCGAAAATTTTGAATGTTAAAAAAGTATCTGTCACAGCCTCGCCTTCGTAGCGATTTCCATATCAGGCGTCTAGATTCAATTGAGTCCCTGCATGCATCCAATAGAGAGCCACATAAACTTAGTCAGCCTTTCCACAGAGGACTAGAGGTAGATTCAACTTGCTCTTTTGGCGAATAAAAAAACCTACCCTGAGATCTGAAATCGCAGGCATACTTTAAGAATGTATAAGTCACTAGTGGGAGATAAAGTACGACACAGGTTCATTTTCGGTATCAAAAGTTGACCATCCATCATATATTATTATCGTCCATATACTTTATCCTGATTTCAACAGCACGTCTATGAGCATCGAGTTCCTCGACCTTCGCAAGCTGCATGACTGCTCCTCCTACATTTCGAAGGCCTTGCGCTGTGAGGTTGGAAGAAGTGATGTGCTTAACATATGATCCGAGATTGACACCCGAGTATTGCTTTGCATAGCCATATGTAGCTATTGAAATGTTAGTTTATTAGGAGGCCTGGTAAATGGGGAAAATGCATCTTGGACGAAACTTACGCAATGAGTGGTTGACGCCCGCCGAGTAATCTCCAACACTCTCAGGTGTCCATTCGCCGATAAACACACTACCTGCATTCTCTACAAGCTCTACAACCTTCTTTGCATCCTTGAGTTGGAGAATCAAGTGCTCTGGTGCGTACTCGTTGCTCAATTTCATGGCTTCTTGAATGTCCTTAACCACAAGAGTAATAGAGTGCTCGATTGCGCCACGAACAATATCGACTCTTGGAAGAGCCATTGCTTGTTTGTGGAGCTCATCTTCGATTGCTGCTAACTCCTTCTCGGAAAGATCAATAGCAATCAAGATGACTTGGCTGTCTACACCGTGCTCAGCTTGCGAAAGCAAATCCGATGCAACGAACGCAGGGTTTGAGTCCTTATCAGCAATGACTAGAACCTCTGATGGCCCAGCAGGCATATCGATACTGACACCTGCATTCGTGTCATTGCTCACATACATCTTTGCGGCCGTGACAAATTGGTTTCCAGGACCAAGGATTTTATCAACTTTGCTCACGCTCTCGGTACCATAAGCCATAGCCGCAACTGCTTGAGCACCACCAGCGAGAACTATCGACTCTGCTCCAACTTTGTGTGCAACGTACACAATCTCGGGTGTGATGCTGCCATCAGCACGTGGAGGCGAAGCTAGAACAATAGTCTTGCAGCCCGCCACCATGGCAGGGACACCCAACATGAGCGCTGTACTTGGTAACACGGCAGTTCCACCTGGCACATACAGCCCAACACGTTCTATCGGCCGCGAGAAACGACTACAGATCACACCAGGCATTGTCTCAACCTCCAAATTCTTCTCTTCTTTCTGAGCGGCATGGAATTTTCTGATGTTTTCGAAAGATACATCAATTGCCTCGATTGTCTCGGGAGGAAGATTCATCAGAGACTGCGGAAATGGGGCCTTAAGTACGGGAGAGGTGAGTGAGGTTGCCTTCTCAAATTTGTGAGTAAAGCCTAAGAGTGCTTTGTCTCCTCCTGTCTGAACTTCCTTAATAATTGGGTTGACAATGCCCATAATCATTTCGGTGGACTTTTGCGATGGTCTTTGCAGAGCTGCCTTGAGGTCCTCGGGTGATGTCGTTGCTGCATTGTAACGCTTCATGGTAATCTTTCCATCTTTTGTGCTGGCTTTATCGTTTGCTGATTTCGGTACCGATGCAACTTCCTTCACTACTTCTTCCTTCTTCGCGGCGCCGTTCGTCGCACCATTTGTGATACCTTCCTTTGCAGCCCATTGTCCCTTAGCATCTCCTTGTCTTCGTTTGACTTTGACACTCTTTGCATCAAGGTTTCGTTCGATATCGGCGACACTGACTCCAGCACTGACAGCTTTTGTGAGCGCGAAATATATCAAATCCGCAGCCTCAAATGCAACCTCTTCTTTCGTTTTGGCCTCACACAATTCTTCAGCTTCTTCCATTATTTTCGCACGTAGTAGCTTCTCGTCCGAGAATAATCGTGCTGTGTATGATCCTTCTGGTGCCGAAGCTTTTCGTGAGACAAGGGTCTTTTCGAGTTTTGAGATTCCGCGGAGCTCTCCAAAGCAGGACGATTGAGGTAAATGGCAGAATCCTAAAGACATTAGCATTGACTACTTAATGCAAAGAAGTCTAGTATGATCTAGCATACCTTTCCCCTTTTGCCGAACCACATATTTGAGGCAGTCCTGGTCACAATCCAGGGAAACTCGTACTAGCTCTTGGGTATCTCCAGATGTTGCTCCTTTATACCACAGTCCACGTTTTCTACTTTGGTATACACCTGTACCAGTTTTTAATGACTCTGCAAAGCTTTCTTCGCTGCTGTACACCAATCCAAGCGCAATTCCTCTTTCGTCTGTGACTACAGTTGGGATCAACTTGTCTGTCCTATCTGACGCCCACGAACTTCCAACCAACGACGGCACCGAAAGTTGACCATTGGTTGCCTCAGAAACGACAAGGCTTGTCGAGGGTATTACTGGAATGGCGGAATACTCGATGGCGAGTTTGGAGAAGGCTTGAAGGTCTGATTTTGAGGAAGGTAGAACAAAGATTGGGGAAGTCTTGGCTGCTCTCAGTCGTTCCAACAATGGCCTCGAGGTGGATAGGTCGTCACCAGATTCAAAGAAAGCCCCGTTCGGAAGGGTGATAGAGGTATCATCGTGTGAACTGAGCACAGGGACCACTCTATCTTCATAAGTTTTCAGAGATTCGAGCTGCGCAGCTGTGACGAAAACTTTTCGTGCTCCGGAATCCAGGATTGTGATGATGTCGTCAATTGAAGTGATTGAGGTAACATTAACATATGCCTCGATTGAGACATGTCTCTGTAGGAATTGGAGAAGTGTATCGACATTCTCGTTACTCGCGGAGAAGTAAACACATCCAAGATATGACAACTGGACTCTACTTAACCCCTCTTTTGACTCTGCAGGGCCATTGCCGAGAGCAACACTAGGAAGGAAAGGCAGTGGAAGGGTAGTTTCCATGGTGGAAATTGTTGATGTGTAGCAAAAGCGAGGGAAGAGAAAAAACACAGAAACTAATCCGTGACTCAAGATTGGATCTTGATTTTTTGGCTCCAAGGATCCGACAATCGGATGATGCCCCTCCATCCTAATATAGTTTAGCTCGAAGATCCCAAGAAAGGTGGTCCGTGCATTTGCCAAGAAATCGCGACAACTTCGACATGCTTCAAAGAACGCGCTGAAGGTGCATCCAT
Organism: Halenospora varia; assembly: GCA_020726485.1. Classification (NCBI taxonomy): domain Eukaryota; kingdom Fungi; phylum Ascomycota; class Leotiomycetes; order Helotiales; family Solenopeziaceae; genus Halenospora; species Halenospora varia. The sequence goes on from JAHEWH010000019.1 coordinate 816,820, forward strand.
CACTTTTGCGCCGGCCGATTTCAACACCACCCTTTCCACCGCCTCAAGTCACCTCCCCATCTCCGTCTCGCTAGTCGCATCCAACAACGTTTTGCCAATCCTCCGAGCCACTTTTCTCCCAGCAACATTGAAGGAAGCATACACGAGATAGTTCTCGAGCCTCAATATTTCGGGCACAGGTCCGAAGAGCACAAATCGAAATCGACTTCTGAAGAGCGAGGTCGCAATTGCAGAGATCTCTTGGACTTGTCTTCGAACTTGAAACTATCGCGGCGACAATGGCAGACGCAAATGGCGATGCGGCTCCTCAGACAAACGGACATACTTCTCCGCCCTCACAATCCACCGCAGCAGCATCATCACAAACCGCTACCCTACCAGCTTCTTCCGGAAACCCCACAGTGCCACTCACATCTGCTCATGATAGCGGCTTGGGAAAGCGACCTCGAGATGCTCGACTCATCCACATGTTGCTCTCCAATTTAGGCGTCACCGCATACCAAGAACGAGTTCCGTTACAGCTCCTCGACTTTGCATACCGACATTCATCTTCTATCCTCTCCGATGCGCTCCACCTTTCATCTGACGCATACGTATCACAGCAGACCCGAGCAAGAGATGCGCCGCCTGGTGGGGGATTCAGAGACGCGGATGGACAAGTCAGTGCAAATGCTGTTCAGCTAGCCATATCAGCTCGATTACAATACCAGTTCGGCGGCAACGGGGGAGGTTTGAGCAAAGACTTCTTGCTGGAAACAGCTCAAGTTAGGAACAAAGTCGCGTTACCTAGAGTTCTACAAAACGAATGGGGTGTTAGGCTACCGAGCGAAAGATTCGTAATGAGCGGTGTGCCGTGGGGACTGAAAGGTGAATGGGTCACTGAAGACGACGAAGACACAGATATGATGGAAGGTGTCGAAACACAGGAACCGGGCGTGGAGGAAGGAGAGGAAGGGGGCACAATGGAGGATCTCTTTGGTGGGGAGGCAGATCAGGATATGGATAAGGAAGAATGATTTTAGCATCGAAAATGCATTGCATGGCGCTGTGGAGTTACATATATATGGGTGGTGCGGTGCACCAGGGCAAAATTGTACCATATTTAGGAGCAGACGTTGGCCTTACCTTTGCTAGGAGAATATCTAAAACTTTCTGCAGGTGGAGGCTTTGTGAATTTATGCTAGAAAGTATGAAGGGCAGTAAGTAACTCTCGATCCTGACCATCAACACAACGATCCCAGCATCGAAAGCTGAGGTATTGTAGGATATTTAGCAAAGCCATAAGTAGGTGAACACAAGTGATGCTGTCTGTCGTACAAGAAGTATCTGTGAGGCCATTTCCATTTTGCAAGAGGTGAATAGAAATATGTATGTCTTACATCTCTGACTCAGTGGCACTAAGCAAGCCTCGATTTCACAACCAGAAAACAAAGAAAGGTAACTTACCGCCTGCCTGCTACAATCGGGCTCTCCAACCCTTCTCACATGCCAAGAAAACCTTATTCAGTGACTCTGACACAATACCTCAATAGCCCACCTCAACAATGATGGACCTGGCGACACTCGACGACATAACTAATCGCCGCAAAAAAGCTCTACAATACAAGTCGTACGCGAAAACCCTTCTCCAGATAGCAACCTTTTCTGGCGCCCTCACCTTCTCAGCAGTCTACATTACTGGTTCACAGTCTTCATCAGCAGGCATAACCGTTCTCCTCTATGCCAGCTCTATCCTCATTGGTAGCGTCCTAGGATGCGCTGCTTTACTCGCATTCATAGACCTTGATGTCTCATTATGGGTTGTCAAACTCGTCGCTTTTATACTCGGATTATTGATCTTCGGGGCTTTTTACCTGCTACTCGTTGCTATAAAGCTTCTTACGGGTATCAGTGGACCTTTGATTTGCGGCTCAGTCATCTATGGAGCATTCCTTATTCCGTACGGCATATTCACAGTATTGGACTTAATGGGCTATGCACTCAATGAGTTTCCGAGGTTGCATGTCAGGACTGCCTTTGAAGAGGAGTCGAAACAAGTTATACGAGGGGAGGATGCGAAAGTTGAGAATCCTAGAGCAACTCGCGCCCATGTTCTGGTTGCTGGAGTCCAACAAGCAGGTAAAGTTGTTCTTTTATAAATCTTATCGCTATCGTTCACCAGAATCTTTGAATATATTGGCTAATATTGCGGAGGCAATGAAAATGTTGCCGCTGCGCCTGAAGCTGTAGAGCGCTGGGAACGAAAGAGAGCTCAATACAACGAGTTTGCTTTGGGACAGAGTACGAATGGAGCTATGTGTGCAGTTATGTGAGTAAGTAGGTCTGAAGTAGCGACATCAGGATAAGAAAAGTTTTATTGGTTGGAAGCCAGACACTACTCCTTGTAGGCAGTCCTCTCGTGAATAGGCAATCACAGCAGCTTAGCTAATGGAATGCCAATAAAGGATTAGTGAAATAGGCAATGGGAAGTCCTTGCATAGGAAACGTTTCTACCTATCGTGATATACAAAGACGGCTTCTCGAGCTGCGCATGGGATTGGCTTCAGCAACTGGCCAGCGCTTTCCATTGCGGCTCTGACTGTTTCATTGACTAATATTTTCTCATTTTGAGTTCCACCTCTCTGTGTCACTGTGAAATGGCAACCCCACGATTCCAAGCCGGAAGAATGAGAATGCTCCTTGACGATCTCAAGTGAAAGAAGAATGACAAGACATCCGTTCGTCCCCACGTTACACTCTGCTGCAAGACGATCAATTCCCTTCGTTATAAAAGGTCGAAGTTCGCCTTTCGTCCTCGATCTTCTTGGCGATTCTCTATTTCCACGATGCATCCTCAGTTCAGGCTGAGTTCAAACGCTTTCACATCATGGATGGTCCAAGTGAACAGAAAAATGACGAGAGTTGTTGTTGTATCTTCCGATCCTCCACATTTTATTGAATGACCATAGGGTACCACGTGGTTTCCCCGCATTGTTCCGTCCTATATACAAGTGCCGGATCTATTTCAAATACCGGAAAATATATCTTCAAGCGCCTCAACTGCCTCAATTGCCATCTGCGAGTTGTGGGTAAACCTTAGTCCTCGCCTAAACACGAATACCTTGTAAATGTTCACCAAAACGAACACAACATCTGATAAAATCATCCTGGCCTATAGACTCTTGTTTATAGATGGAGATATAAAGACTATATGCCGAATAGATGATTTGAAAAATAATTGAAGTTAAAGCCGCTTAACATATCTCTAACTCGCAACCATGGTTTTCTTCTCACTTCTTGCCGCTTGCGCCCTCATCACAGGTGCATTTACTGCACCTGCAGAGGAACTACTCCCACGAGGTGCTTTTCCAAATCCTGTTTCGGGTTCTACTGAAGCAGCGTCCTACTATTCATTTTGGCAAGAAGGCAGCGGAAGCCATGCGTGTAGTAGTGGCTCTGGTGGTTCATACAACTGTAAATGGTCGGGTGGAGGGGGTTTCGTTGCCGGAAAAGGATGGACTCAAGGTGGTTCTCGGTATGAATTTATCGAACTGGTATCCGAGATAGGGTCAATAATAACATTACCACAGAGCAGTAAAATACTCCGGCACCTACACCCCCACCGGACCTGGCTACCTCTCCCTCTACGGCTGGACCAAAAACCCCCTCATCGAATACTACATCGTCGATTCCTACGGCCTCCTCATGCCTGGCGAACCCTGGACCAGAAAAGGAAACTTCACCTTCGACGAAGGAACATATGAAGTCTACACCTCAACGCGGAATAATAAACCGAGTATTATTGGGACGGCGACGTTTCAGCAGTATTGGAGTGTGAGGACGGAGAAGAGGGTGGGAGGGACAATAAGTACAGGAAGGCATTTTGATGAGTGGAAGAAGTTGGGGATGAGGTTGGGGGGTCATGATTATATGATTTTGGCGACGGAGGGGTATGCGAATGGGAAGAATCTTAGTAGTGGGAGTAGTAGTATTAATGTTGAGGGGGCGTGAGTAAGAAAGTGGTAGAGTGTTGTCTTGAACAAGTTGGAAATGAGAAGGGGCCAGAATGAGTTTGTCTCTATATATGGTCATGATACGAACGGAATTTTGGAAAGAAACCTGATCAGAGTCACTGCTGTGAGACATTGAGAGTTTGTAGAAAGTTATCACGGGGAAGAGAGTTGAGAGAGCATTGATTCAGACGTGACTATGCAGTTGTTCCATTATCTTAGCGCTCATACTATCCTTTGCTTGTCCATCTATTCAACGCCACCAAGCTACATGACCTCGATGAGGAAGTCCTTGCTAACATAAAGTACATTAGATCTTCAACTCATGTGCAACTGGACGAGCAGCAGCAGAGGAGATCTCCTCTAAGCCGACATTGTCAACACCAACATGAGCACGGTGAGGATCCTCGACGTGAAGCAAGTCACCTCCCTTCTCAGTATGGTTGGCACCACCAAAGAGTACATCGATCTCCTCGAGAGCGACGCTCTTGGTCTCGGGAATCAACCTCCAGACGAAGATGGCAAGGCAAATGTTCGTTGTCATGAAGAAAAAGAAAGATTTCCTGATTCGGAGTTAGTATGAGTATGTGGTAAATGGCGACAAGTGGGCGAAGGATGACTTACAGTCCGCAATTTGCGTAGAAAATAGGAAAGAACTGGTTGAAGACACATTGCGCAACGTTCTGCATCTGCGTGCACATGCCAACAGCTTGGGTTCGAACGTTCATGGAGAAGATCTCAGATGTCCAAATCCAGGTCGTAGCTCCCCAAGAAGGTTTGTAGAAGAAGATAAACAAGAACAACATAGCGACGATTGCGATTCCAACAGGCTCTGTTTTCGTATAACCGGTGATTTTGCCGGCGGCGCTCTTGACTGCTATGTTGGGAGTTTCCAGACCGATCATAGGGACGATGAGCATACATATCGCCATGCCGATAGCTCCGCCGATGAACAAGAATTTTCGTCCAAATCGATCAACGGTCCATGTTGCGTTGAGAGTGAAGAGAATACCGCATGTTGCGTTCAAGGCGTTGATGAGATTGATAGTATCGCTTGATGGCCAGATTTGCTTGTAAATGAGTGACGAGTAGGAGTTGAGAGTACCTTGTCCAGAAAGTTGTTGACCAACGTTGACGATGAAGGCAAGACCCATTCTCTTTCGGACGGAGACATCCTTCCAGAGAGCCAAGTATGAACCAGAGATGACTTCCTTCTCGAAGATGATGGCCTCACGGATACCTAAGAGTTCGTCCTCGACCTCTTGTTCTGTGTCACGAACTCTACGGAGAGAAGCCCGGGCATCTTCGATGCGATCACCGTGCTGAATATACCAACGTGGACTTTCTGGAACGAAAGGAAGTTGGACAATGATGATAAGAGGGACGAGCATCTGGAACATGACGACCATCTTCCAATCCCAGTGACCGAGAGATTCCTTGTGCTTGCCACATGCGTAGTTGACCCAGTAGGCAATGAAGGACCCTACTGAGTAGAAGAGTTGCCAGAAAGACACTATAGATATGTCAGCTAATGTCTAAGAAGGTGGATTGTTGTTTGGCTACTCACTAACTTTGCCTCTAATCTCAGGAGGAGTAAGTTCTCCAATGAAGACAGGCCCGGCAGCTGGAAAAAGTCAGTATGGGTCTTTTCTCAACATGCATGTTGAACGTACTCAGTGCCATTCCTTGACCAATACCAATTAACACACGGCCAAAAATGAAAACACCCAGACCATGGCGAGGAGAGAATGTCTGGACGAGAGTGGCGATGACAGTGATGAAGCAACCAATCCCCATTCCCCATCGACGCCCAAAGTAATCAGCTGTTGGACCAGCGAGGAACCATCCCGATACGATAGCACCTATACTGTATGTTGTGTTGACAAGTCCAAGAAGATTTCCTTTCTATTGTATCTTATCAGCAATGTAATCACATGCAAGTAACAAGGGTCATACCGGTGTGTTGAACCAATCTAGCCAGTGCTTGTTGGTCTGGACAGCATTGAAAACAGCAGCATCATAACCGTATAAAACCATACATCCTGCTGCTAACAGGGCGATGTACCTTCTTGAAGTCAGCCCTATCTCTCCACTTAGTTTGATGCCGGCACATACCAATTGTAGACTCTTGACTTAGTCACCATCTTGCCGATTTGGACGTCAACGACAGTCCTTGATAGATAGGAAGGGGTTCTGGAAGAGCGTCAAGGCAGACGCTGAAAGCAGTTGTATTGATGTTCTGCTTCCGACAGATGGAGAGATAAGAATTTTGAGGGAAGAACCCCATTATATCTGAATTTCGGAGCCTCATAGACCCCAGCTATCATTATCGAAAGGTTCAAGGATGCATGCTCAAGCTGTACCGGCCCACCAATCCAATGACTCGAAATAAATTCCGAATCCACTCACTTTCCAAAGAGCACGACGCACCCCGCAAGAGACCAAACTAGCGTTCGAAGGAACTCCAGGAAACTCCAGAAAACTCCAGGAAATCCAAAGGGTGCTTCCCGTGATGGTCAAGGAGGCGTTCAACTTTGCGGAGAAACTATTTCCACTTTCTTCCGCAAATCATGGAGCAGAATAGAAAGGCCCCTTTTGTTGCTCATCCGAGGTCAACCAACCAATCGGCACTTCACTCGAGGAAATCGCACCAATGCGAGTAGCCGAAGCAAGGGAGAAAAGGGGGCAAACACTATTCAATAGAAGTCCAGATCGTGCCGCGCACTTGCGCCAGCCAGAGCTGACTCCAGCTGCATCGACCTGCTTTTGCCATGTATTTTCCATGTGGTGGAGACGAAATTGAGGTCGTGCAGTAGCTCGTGATGTTCGTTCTGGAATGTGGATTTTGGAAAGCGGTGAACCGACAGAGTTTAGGTGCCGCAACAGGGCAATTTGGGGAAGTTTCCGAAATTAGTCAGCACGGTTTTAGGAGCATGTGCCCTGAAGTGGAAGCTTTCAGGTTGCATTCGCAATTTCGTGATGATTTTGAGAGCCTTTGCGCCGATAATTGTTCGTCCACGTCCTCACCGTTTCATATGTAGATCAGGGTCTGCAACTTGAGATTTGCGAATTAACTGTTCTGTCTCCGCTGCCAAGGTCTGCAATGTTAAGAATTTCTTCCACCGAATGACCTGCAACAGTGCCACTGGACAGCATCACCACCGAGGAAGGACGGAATGATCAGTCTAGGTCTTCGATACTTTACTCTTTTTTGGTCCGCAAAAACACATTTAAAGTTATCACGATTAAGCAAACCACTCACCATAAATCTGGATTATCTCCGACTATGAAAAGAGTCAAGTTCCTACGAGACCACTAGCAAGATCCATCATTAATTTTTCATGGAAGATCTCGTAGTCGAAACCGAACATAGACCAGAGTGACTTGCGCAAAGAAGGTTAAAGCCCCGACAAGATATCAATTATCCGCCAGGTCAGGATGCAGTCTTCCAACAGGTCGGTTTTGGCGAATTTGGATTGACAGGATATGCGAGTATCCCTTTAGAGGACAAGTTCTGCTGCACAGTTGTGACAAGAATAGGTCGGAATACGATAAGCGTTTACTAGCTGGAACAGCACATGACATGCCAAGTCACGTACAATACTAAAACATTGCTCCTTGAGTAAGTCCGTGGTGAGGAAACACAGATTTTCCGTGACCATTTACAGCATAACATTACGCCCACGGGCTTCATCGCTAGGAGCTCGTCAGAAACTTTTGTGGAGCTGCTCCTTTTCCTAAAGAACTCATGTTTCTGCTTGAAAAGTACGTTCAATGCTATTGAACAACACCTCTCATTCTACGATCTCTAAGGAGACCGTAATTGATATGTTTTGGAATAACTAGGAAGGTTCTTTCTTTTCCTCTTCTCTCGGGAGCAGACGCAACAGAACATGTTTTCTCCACATTCCACAACACGATAGCATAAAGCGACAATTGACGCTCTTCCCACCATTGAAATTCTGGCCACAGGTTCAAAACTCACTCAGCTCTTTGATGAACATAATAGCTAGTAGCTACTGGTGCCTTTGATGAAGTCGGGAGGCCCTTGGTTTACAGGAAATAGTTACTCCCTTCTCCGGTACATCGTGGTAATCCTCAAGTTCTCGACTCTCTTATTTCGACTCAGCAACTCAATATCAGATCTCCGAGTGTTCATTTTGTGGTTTGAACTGGCACATCTCATTGTGGATTTTTCCGAGCATTTGAAACGTGCTCATTGTCGCTCTTAGAGTAGAGAATAAGATCACCAATTTCAACTGGCGTCTTCTGCACAAATTTAAAACAACTCATTGGTTCATGTGAACATCTTGAAGTGCTTCCATACGACGAACAAACCCCGCAGCTATCCTCAAGTTGGACACCACACTTGACTGTACCCAGAAGATTGCCAGAGCGATTGAATGATTCGGAGCCAGATATTTATACAGTGCAATTGTGATATGAATAAAGTTAAAAGGAAAAACTCCACCTAGTAAATGAGGAGAATAATTTGACAATGTGCACGTGATGTGGTAATCGCTTCACGTGAGCATCGGTAGCCAAGCGGGCGCTAGCTGGAGCTTAACTCAAACCCCAACTTTGTTTCGTTCAAGCTTCTTTTCGCCTCCATCAACCTTGGGACCCAACAACATCAACAACATCCTTTCACCAAAGCGGGCCTGGCAAAAGGGATCAAACGCCCATCAGGCTCCTTTTGTACTTGTGCAGTCCTTTGACAGGGCGGCCCTCCTTCCCTTTACAGGTAAAAATGCTCCGACACCAGCGCGAGTTCATCCAAGCTTGCCAAGTCAAACGTCGGCTCGCCATTGGAAGCAGAAACTGTAACACAACCCCCAGGAAAATGGCTTGGGGAAACGTCCTTGGCAGTTTGGGGCTCAGAAATTTCATACAGTGACACAAGATCCTACTGAATATAGGTTATTATCATCCCAAGATGCCAATCTCTTCGATTCTCTTGATGACAGTCGTGGGTGTTGCTGTTTGATTTCGTTCATTGTACTTCTTCGATTCTCTAACGCTGCGCGTTTATATTATTATATTCTTACCCATCATGTCTAAAATGTTTCAACCATGGACTGGAGTTCTGTCGTTTATTCTTTTCCTCCTTTTGGCGCTTCCAGCGGATGCTCTTCCAAAGAAAGCGAAAGCAGCAACAAAAGGCACGGGAGCCACAACAGGGACAGGAGCAACTGCAAATACCAACACGGCAGCGACTGCTGGAGGAGTAGCTGGTGCTGCGGCGGCTGGAGCTATAACGCAGGCAACTGATGGGTCTACAATTCTTGACAAGACCGTCCAGATCAAGTAAGAGTCGAAAATGTCCCCAAAGTGAAGATGTTTCTAACCTGCACAGTGGCTTGGCAATTCGATACAAGATTAGCGCTCCAGCCGATCAGTTCACCGCAGCATCAGGAGTAACAGGAGGAGCAGCGGCCGCAAATTCAACTGGAGCTGCGGGACTCAATGTTCTCTTGCACGGAGATGGAGGCCAATCGTTCTTCGACTTCCCCAACCAAGCAGTCCAGAATAATCTGATGGGGGTTGTGGTATTGGCACCTAATAAGAACATGTTCTGGGGAGGTGGATCAGGTCTTCAACGAACAGATGGCGTCGCACACGCTGCCGCAGTCAACTCGCTCATTCAGGATCAGCTCTCGCAAGATGTTGCGTTCGATAAAACGAATGTTTTCTTTACGGGTGTCTCTGGTGGATCGCTGTTGCTATCTGGATTTTTTGTCCCAGCATTCGGAGCCACCTATAAGACTGGAGTCGAGCTCAATTGTGGTGGCCTGACACCACAGGTTCCCGTTGTTGATGCGAACACCATGATTACCAGCATGAAAATTCATTTCCAAAGCACACAGGATGAGCTAGCTCTTCTGCAACCCGCGATTCCAGCAGCGATCACAGCTTACCAAAAATTGGCCACTACCGCCGGTTTGGACGCTGCAGGGATTGGCGCTTTGCAGACAGCCGACAACACGCCAGTTGGTGGAGGCCATTGCGGTTTCGATCAGAAGGGATTTGTGTCAGGTGTGCAATTGATGGCAACAAATTATGCGAACGTTATGGGCGCCAATGGTAATGGTCAGGTCACTGGTATTGGAAATGTCCTAACAGTAAGCACTGAATCTTGTTTAGATCTGAAGATTTACTAACATTATTTCAGTCCACGGTTGGCACCACCTTGAAGTTTGTGGCCGCCAAAGGTGCGCAGAGAAGATCTCCATTCGACATGGTATAAATCCTACTTTCATACTGGGAGGAAGCTGCAAGCTTGGCATTGTCCCAGGTTCAACCAGCCCAAAAGAAACCAACTTAACAAAATTCAATGAAGATATTTTTAGTTCAAATCGTGGGAACAGTTGTTCTCTTGACTATACATATTTTGATGGCCGGGTATCTTTGAATGTATATTTGACATGCGTGATGAAGACTCCGATTTCTTGAGATGGCTGGAAGGAACACGACCTGGTGCAAGTGCACATCACGAAGGTGGCTTGTAACCATTAATCCTCTAAAGCTTGGTCCAGCGACCAACAAATTGACAATCCCCGTTGGAAACGAAAAGTGCATTCGCGATATATTTCACTACGGTCCTTCTTCTGCTTTGCGTTCATGGTCGCTTTTGTGAAGCTACTGCTACTCAGCGTTGCGCAAGTGCCATAATCTTAATTCAACTTAAACCGTGAAATTTTCATTCGAGCATCGCGAAAGTGAGGATTCATTTCTCTTGCAATTAATAGATTGTCTGGCCATTAATTCGCAGCTTGAAATCCAACCAGAAACGCGTCCACAATTCTCAATATCTGTAATGTCGTGTTGCGTGGTTTAATCGCATCAGATGTCAGATGAGCATATTTTCAACGCCTCTTCGCAATTTCAGAACGACAACATTTTCACAATCTGCATCGCGTTTCGAACTTTTGCACAGCATGTTGCAAACGACTGCGCAAATCCTTTCGCAAATCCGTTTACTTGTGGGGTTGCGGTCATCCAACACCATCCTTCCAACACTTCGAAATCTGACATGACGGATCTGACTGGTCATCGGTCACAACCACAACAACATATTTAAAGCCAAGAACCTCACAATACCCAACTTCCAATCAACGCATCAACCACAGGAATCTCAAAAATGTCCTCGACTCAAAACTGCACAAGCGTTTCCGCCAACTGCCCTGTCGAAGCAACAGTTTACGGCTATTACCCCAACCTTCCCGCAAATGTTATACTCGCCGTAATTTTCGCACTCTTCCACTTCGCAAATATCCTACTAGGATTGAAATTCAAGACATGGAGCTTCTCTGCTCTGCTGGCACTCGGCTGCATAGGTGAAGCTGCCGGTTACATCGGACGAATTATTCTTCACTCAAACCCATGGTCCAACGCCGGCTTCGAGTTGCAGATCTGCACCTTGATTTTCTCTCCTGTACGTCTTCCCCAAACATTTTCCCCACAGCACTTACTTATAAAATACCACAGTCCTGGCTAGCAGCAGCAATCTACGTCCTCCTAAAACACATCATCCTCGCCATCGGGCCCAACTTCTCCCCCATCAAAGCCAGCCTCTACCCATACATCTTCGTCATTTGCGACCTGCTCTCCCTCTTCCTGCAAGCTCTCGGTGGCGGCGTCGCTGCTTCTGCTGCTACTGCTTCAGGCAAAGCATCCGGAGGAAAGATAATGCTTGCGGGTATTATTTTTCAAGTCCTGACGTTTGTGTTTTTATTTGTGCTGGCGGCAATTTTTGCGTGGAATGTGAGGAGGAATTTGAGTATTATTGGCCCGAATGCGAGGTACCTTTTGTACTCGAGGGAGTTCAGGATTTTCTTGACGGGATTGGGTATTGGTACGATGGCGATCTTTATCAGATGTGTTTATCGGATTGCAGAGTTGGCTGGCGGATGGGCGAACAGTGTTATGAGAGATGAAGTTGGGTTCATTATTTTGGACGGAGGGTAAGTTCCATTTTCCTCTCTTGAATCTGAGTGTGAGAATACTTGCTAACTGTAACAACAGAATGTGTGTGGCCGCTGTACTTTCACTTACACTTGCCCACCCCGGGATCTTCTTCAAGGACATGGGCAAGGTGAAGACTATCGAAGAGAAGCACGGGGAGAGGGGCACGGAATTCGAGTTCCGTGCCCCAAATTGGAGATAGATATCATAAAACTTGGAAATTCGAGCGTATGAGCAGCTTTGAGATCATTAGGGTGAAAGATTAGAAAGGTTTCTTTACATTGCATTGTTGGATTTGGGATACCTTATGGAGCAAAGGAGTTGCATGGTCAGCGCATGGTATTGGTTGAAATAGAGTTTTGTGTGGAAAGATTAGGTGGGAAGTGTAAATATTCGATATCCAATAAATATTTCTAACAGTACTCCGGAAATTCACCAACCGCCCTGACCTTCTTTATCTTCCACTCCCCTTTCTTATCCCCTTTCTCCAATGATGGTCCGCAATCGCGACGGTACCACCAGTCAGGTTGATCAGGAGTCCACTTCCAAGGCAAGTTCTCCCATTTCTCAGTACATCTCCTCTCTCTGATAATGAACAAATATCGTAGATTAATCCTCGCCAAAGTTTCCAAACTTCGTCCTTCTTGACCCTCATACAAAGCATAAATACTCCTAGGTTCATGCTTCACATGAATAAACCCTATATGCCCATACCAACAATCAGACAACAAATGGCTCAACCATTTCGGATCCGTTGTTGAGTGGCAACTTCCAAAGTTCATCCACCTCGTCGTGCAAACTACAAACCCTTTCTCCTCACAATCCACAACCTCAACATTGAAATCAACATGACATTCTCGGCAGCTGAAAATATCCAGAGGTGGCGAATCGATAGCTACAAAGCGCATTTTGTCCGGACCAAGAATAATATGTGTCAAAATGAACTCCACAAGACGTGATTTCGTCGCTCCGCTGTAATGAGAGCATATCTCTATTCTCCGAAAAAGAATTGGTATCAGCGCGCTTTCGTTGGTAGTAGGAAGGCGGAGAAGTGTTTGACTCCGAGTATAAAACTCATTGTTGATAACCCTCGCATCAACAGAACAAAGCGTCGACGTTCCATCTTTCTCATCCTCGTTTGCCTCCAAATGATTAAACCCCTCAAGAGGAATTCCATGACCCATCCCACAGCGCGCTTCTTTCAAAGCTAATTGCACATGTGCAAACCCCAGTACGAAGAACGACCCCGATAGATGTCTAAAGAATGCATCTGCAAGCGTGCAATATAATCTTTCTTTCGGAGGACACCTTCGCGGCCACGCTACGTCCTCGACATGGTGTGAGAAGCCGTGGAAATAACAAGAGAATATTTCATTTCGATCGATAGAGAGGAGTGTGTAGAAATCGATTTTTGTATCTTTGATCCAGGGAGCTTGATCCCTTGCCAGGTGGGCATTGGCTTGCATTAAAATACGCCGCATTTTTTTGCAGGTCATGGAAAGACATGCTTCTGTGACTCCTGTGAGGTGATTTTGGAGTACTATAAAGATCTCTTCTGGGAGGTTGTGGAAGGTTGAATATTGAGGTTTGGTTTTCTTTTGTCGAAGTGCTAAAGATTGTCGGGCCCAGACTTTGTTTTTAGTGACAGTTGTAAGCATTGTGGTGTTAAATGAATGCAGCTAGATACATTTTTGAGTTGAATTGAGATAATAGTGTTGAAGCCGTGTAATTATACGATGTGTTCTTGAAGTGTTGTCCGTGAATTAGTGTTGCGGGAGCGCCGCTGGCCGCTTTACCATATTTGGAGAACAGTTTCAACGTCATCTTTAATTGTGGAAGCGCCCAAAATGCGGAAATCATAGGTCCGTAATAAATTCTACTTGACTATTTTGAGAGTACAGAACAAGCCGTGTGACAGACTCTGGAAGTGTTCGTGTTTACCTAGAGTTCGATGTCTAGAAGTTCTGAGGCAGCTGCTCGTACTTGCGTCGGAAGGAGGCTCAACGACAATCTAACACCAACACTGCTAGCAATATACAAGTCTCCATTGGATGGTAGAAGTCGAAAAAGAAAAAGGAAAAAGAAGATTTTCGAGCGGACAGGCACTTTAGAAGACAATGCTAAATTTAGCGTAATGACCCTAGGCGGAGACTACTCTACAACGAGAGATAATTAAGACCCGGTGATATCACAGTTATAGAGCAATCAAGAAAGAAAAACAAAGAGCACGTGTACGAAGATTATATTTTATGCCTCCTAGGCCCCCAGATGCTAATGCTAAAACGAAGGTGGTATAAAGTACGCCAAATATGCCCATTAACGAGTGTTCGAACCCTGACCCAATGCACCCAATTGAAACCTTACTCCCCACAAAAGAGTCCTCCAAGCACTAATACCCCAAGAACAAAATCCGAAACCCAATCCATAATAAAAAGGGACTCTCTAGTGCTTGCAGGTGCAGTAGACGGATGTGATTTGCTGAGGAGGGCCGAGCTGGCCGTTGGCGCCGAGAGTTGGATTCGCATGTGGCTTTCCGCTATCAACACCCTTGAAAGAGCAGGTGATGCCGGATGGAATGTAGACTCTGGAGATGCTGAGGGACTTGTAGGTTGGGGTCCAGCTTTGGTATGGTACAGATACGCTGTAGTAGTTGGATTCAGGTGCTCCATAAAAGTAGATGTATTTGTTGGCTCCATAGCAGTCAGCTGGGGCTCCGGCGGGCTCGGCTTCAGCAACGGCCTCGGCGACGGGAGCAGCAGTAGGAGCGGCAGCGGCCAAAGAGAGGAGTGCCGAGATGGCGACGATGGTGCTTGTGAATTGCATTTTGAGTGAGGGATGTGAAACTTTGAAGTTTGATAGAAGATAGTGATAGTAGAGGAAGTGATTGAGATGGAAGTCTGTTGATGCTATTGTGGTAGTGAAGATGCTGTTGATGATGAAAAGATAAGTCTGGTCGGGAAATCGAACTACTTTATATCCAGCAAGATTCCTCCTTGACAGTAACTGCTGAAGCTATCTTCCGTTATCTTTGCGTATTGATGGGGGCCATGCTGAAGAGTTTCCGCAGCAATGACAACATCTTCAGAACAGGCAGCACAATTCGGAGTAGAGTGAAGATAGTGCCAAGATGAGATTTCCGTGGTGTCTGCCCTGCCCAATACTAGGACTTTTGATGGTATTGGTCGACTGACTGCCGTTTTACGAGATTGATCGCACGTGAGAATGAGAACACTATTCGATTGGGGGTTTCAAAGCAGCCCAGCTACCACCTGAAGCTATTCCCGCTTGCCCGCTGTCAAGTGCACTGCCCTACACAAACTAAGGGCTGGCTTGGGCCGAACTTGTACGTGATGGGAACCCAAGAGTCTGGCAGTGGTTCCCATATGCGAGCCGCACAAGCCAAACGTGAGCTTATCCCCGGATCAACCTTCCTCCAAGAATAGAATGACGGCGTGCATTTTGCTTCACTGGTAGAAAATAAGCCCTCCCGCCATGAAGGTCTCTGGGGTCGAATAGGCTGAGAGTAACGCATGAACCACTTGGTGTCTTGTGTGTGCAGTTTTACGTTTTGGGGAGAGCTGAAAACGTCAATGCTTCACGACTTCGCCGCACGATTTTCTGATATCAGCCCCAGCCTCCACAACGTCTATCGTAGAATTTTGTAACGTCACTTAACGTTCAAGGCGCGAGAAACAAGATGAGTTCAAGAACCAGTCGATCGCGTAGATTTCTGCAAGCGACGAAGCCTTTTCAGCGACAGCAACTTTTGCACGTCCTAAATATCAAAAAGGTGTGGTGATGTGATGCTGAGAATCCTGATGAGAGCCTCAGCTCATGCCGGCACTCGAGTCGTAGCGTTGCGAAACATAGTCTTCCGTATAATTTCTTCCTTTGAGCATTCCCATATGCGGAGAAGTCTTGATATCCATCGATGGTGTTGATGCTGATGAGGAAGAGTATGGCAGAGGAAAGGAAGTTGGGGGTCTCAAATTGACCTCGAACACGCTGACATAATCGCCAAGCCTTTTTAAATTGGCAATAACGACAAACAATTCTAGGAAAGTTGAACATAAAGTTCTGCACAAATTTATACATCATTGCAATCTTCATCGTGAGTCACGTCGAAGGTATCTTCTATACACGGGCGATCATAGTGTTTACACCGAGGCATTATGAACTTCAACATCCAAAGGGTGCTCTGAGCAGACAGGGGCTGACACGTCAGCCATGCAGGGTGTGCATCCTTCATGCACTCCATCCTTCAGAGCCGCTATTTTGACCATGGAGATGGTGAAGATGACTGAGAAAGGTAGCATCAACACAAAATGTTGTGCAATTTCTGCACTAATATCGACTTTGATCAGGTGAGTAGCGGAGATGGCTACAAACACCACGCCAGCTACGCCGACCTATATGATTCTGCCGAGAAAGGTTGCGAGTTCTGTAGCCTCATTCGAGAGACCCAGTTGAAAACAGATTCGATATTAGGTCTAGGTGACTGGCCAGATGAACTTGATAGAGGCGATATTGGCATTAATCAGATCACAATCGTCTCAGAATGGACTCTGGTTACTGATAAGAGCGTGAGAGAAAGTCACGATACAATTCAGATTCGCCAGAAAGACAGACGAGCAGCGAGGAAACCCCGAAAGCGTCATTTGGATTGTGCTCTGAACACCGCTGTCTTGCCTAGTAAGTTGGCCTTGAAAGACGGAATGCCGTACAGGAGTCGCTAAAGCTAATATGCGAATCAGGCGACTCACTATCTCAATTGATTTTGAATCGTCCACCTAGCAGAAACCCGGCATCGGACGAGTGCTTTGCAACTGCGATTAATTGGCTCAGTCATTGTCAACAAAATCATCCTCTTTGCGCCGGGGAGCTGCAACAGCATGAGTTGCCGACTCGGGTCATTGATGTCGGTCCTGCAGATGGATCGCAAAGCCCAAGGCTCTATGTTACCAACAAAGTTGCTGGCGACTGGGTCACCCTCAGCTGGTGCTGGGGTGCTTCGCAACCAGTCAAGACAACATTAGCAACTTTGCAAACTCATCAGGTATCCTTGCCTCTAGCTGAATTACCGGCAATATTTAACGATGCAATCGTTATCACACGACGTGTTGGATACCGATACCTGTGGATAGACTCTTTGTGTATCATACAAGACTCGGCGGATGATTGGACAGCTGAGGCCGCGAACATGGGGAACATTTACAAGTACTCGGCTTTCACTATCGTGGCTGAAGCAGTGTTTGATGACACACAAAGCATTTTGGATGGTGTGAGACCCTCACAATGGCCTGTTGCAATACCGTACTACCGAAAGGAAGGAACTTTAACAGGCAAGATTTTCCTCCGACCAGACTTTGATTTTGGTAGGGATATAACAAAATGGGAAAGTCGAGCCTGGACGATGCAAGAGGATGCCCTCTCCCCAAGGTCTTTGAAATGGTCAACCCAAGAACTGGTCTGGTCTTGTAGAACAGCACAGTATTCAGAAGAGGACATTGCTGGCCGAACTTTTGTCCAAAGAAGTGCCCTTACCGGAGTTGCCAAATTCAAAGAGGTTTGTCTATCTCCAAAGAACCTGCAGATCGCATCAGGTATAGTCAAGTATGAGCAGCAAGGCAAGCTTGATTCCAACAATTACGTCTTGGGTATCTGGTTGGACCTCCTGGGAAGATATCTTCGGCGCGATATTACTTTCCACAATGATCGTCTCCCAGCAATTTCAGGTTTTGCGAAAGAGATTGCCAGGCACACCGGCTTCAATTATAAGGCAGGCCTGTGGGAGCAAAACATACACATGGAGCTGGTTTGGCACGTCTACGAGGAAAGTGGTAATCCTCGTGATGTGGAATACATGGCACCATCGTGGAGCTGGGCATCTATCAAGCATCCATGCGGTTGTCATCACGAGGATGGCGTAAAAGAAGATATCGTTCAGAAGACGACACCTCTAGCAGAGATCCTTGAAATTGAAGTAATAAATTTCAATAACGATCCTTTTGCCCGAGTCAAATCAGGCCGCCTCGTTATGCGCTCGAAAGCCAGATACGTCCAGCCGGGCGACGAAGATTGTGGTTACTACATTCCGGACAGGCGACTGAAAGGCGAAGAAAACAAAGTAGTCAACGAAAGAAACACATCTCCAATACCTCCGGAAGCTCTGTGTTTTCAGATACTTTTAGGTTCTCGGATAAGCTGTCTTGTTCTCGAGGATGTGGCGGGTAACTCTGGGACTTATCGCCGAATTGGCAAGGCGGTAATGAACCCTTTCCTTTATTCTTACTCTCGAGGAACGCTGCCCGAATCGTCAAGAGGCGTTTCGTCCTCTTCCTCCTCCACCTCCCAATTTCTAGCGGAAACAAGCTGATAATTCCCTCTAGTGGTTTCAGAAAGACCTTCAAGTGGAGGACTGGAAGATGATGGAGGTTACCGTGATCTAGTCAGGTTGAATTATGCTGCAATTGCCCGCCAGCCGCTTAGTTGACATTCTTGCAGAGTTTATGTCTTCACCAAGCAACGCAACTGGTGCGGGGCTCGCTTACATTATCAACACTTCCGCCACCAAAATGCCAAAAACTACCAAAAATACCAAACATTTCCTCTACACACTTCATTTCACAAGTAATAGATCAAACACACAAAAGAGTTCGGCGCACCCCTAGAGCGCGTGGAGAGTGTGTGGGTATTACCTACTTCTCTTCTTGCACTCAAAGTGCCCCAAGGCGTTCCGTCAAATCCTAATTCAAATCGGTCACAAACAAGTTGATCTCATGCGCCAAGCCTAGCACCCGGCCTTGTTTGCTAATCGGTTCTGCTGATTTCAAGCTATTTGACTTTATGTATGCTTTGACGAAAGTCGGCTAGTATTCACCAGTTGTGGATACGTGAAAGGAACACTCCCTCTACTGTCAAATACTCTTGCTCCTGTTATCAGCGTTAGAGTACCCACTTCTCACTCTGACCTCGTTCAACGTGTCAAGAGAAACAATTACAGTCTTGACAATCAACGAAAGACATCTACCACTGTTGCCATCAGATAAAATGTATTTTCTGGTCTCGTGTGACTCTCATGACTTCAAACGATGGTAAAGTTACTATTAGGCATTAATATATCTTATATCCTGTCGCCGGTCTGCCATTATCATCCTCATTATTTCATCACTGTTTTTCCATACGCGAATCCTTCTCATTCCATTGTTTCCCCACTGCTCCCGGTAATGGGGAATCGAACCTTCAACTCCCTATCCTCGTGATTCGCTCTCCACCAAAGTAACTCCAGTATCAGCACTCGGCCTCACAGGCTTCACGACCCCCAACTCAACATCCTGTACACCTTCCTCAACAATACCACTGTGTCTCGCCTTCTGGGCAATCTTTTGATTCTTCTTAAATTTCGCAAAAACAATACTCGAATATGTAAGTCCAAAGATATACGGGACCCTATACAAATATCAGCTGACGATAGCCTTTGGCAACTTGATTGACAAGCGAAGCAACTGGGAGAACTTACGCAGCAACTATATCCAACAGCAAACTCCCCTCAAACATACTCCACTTCCCAGATGGCGTTCCAACCGCCAGTCCCCATCCTGCCATAATAATCACAACGAGGAATGGCGAGGTGGAAATGCAGGACATGATGAGCACCCACATTGGGTGGAGGCGGTTTTGGTGGAAATGGAGGACTTGCATTATTGTGAAGCCGAGGGACATTCCGGAGGCACCGATTGTTATCATTGTTGAACTATTGATTCTGTCAGTATAAGACTCTGGTATGTTGCAGAAATATTGGAGGAACGTATTAAGAAATCGACTTCAGAGATTGGTGAAGGGCACGCGTACATGATATAAAACACACTCGAATACCCATCATCACCTCTTCGCTCTTTGCCCTTAGCAGGTATCAGAGCACCACCAACGATAGAAACACAGATTGAGAAGCCCGCTTGCAAGATCCAAAGAATTATCAAGACTCGTTTGTTCCATGGCGAAGCATTGGGTTGGTATCCGTATTTACGCGATGGAATCGTCATCGTGAAATTATGTTGTAATTGTTGAATTGTTGATAAGGAAGGTTCTGAGTAAGCTTGGTTTGTAGGGTAGAGGTTAATTAATGTTGTAGATTTGAAATGGTTTCAATTTTGTAGAAACACGTCAACTGGGTTGCGTCGTCAATTATCACGAGATTCTGGGTGTGTGAATGCCAACTGGTGGAGGCGGTGCAGCGATCTCTGTGCAAGGCTATGCGGGGTGCCGAGAAACTACTTGACAAACAAGTGGTGCCAAGATATTCCTTTTGGTCGACAAGAAGTTTTATTGGGTAGATTGTAATGTGAAACGTATGAAGCGGAGGCTCGTTGCTTGTTTAAGTTCTTGGAAGTGGAAGATCAGGCAGACATGATATGTTTACGTCAGAATGTCACCACAGCTTGGAGAAACATGATGATCTTGAGTGTTTCCTTTGGGACTAGAAGTGGTGATTTCGACGATTTTCACGTAAATTTGAAGTCAGTGCTTTGCATCTTTCGATTTAGATCTTGAATTGAAGTGCTTGACCGACTTTTTTAGTTCGGCTTTGGAGGTAGCCTCGAGGTAGTGAAGGTCAAAATGGCATTCCCGTCAGAATCCTAGATTATTGCTTGACCCTACATGACAACTAAGGGTCGCTCAGGTAACCTAAATAGATTGAAGAACACGATCCTAACGAGCCGCACTGAGATTCTTGACGTCGTCTCAACCATGCTCTGCATTCTTGTGGAGCGAATGTTGGCCTAAGATCCTCTTTTGTTCAAGTATGAGACCTCTGTAGAGAATTTCATTTCGCCTGAGTTGTATGTGACATGAATACGCAGTGTAGGCTTCGTATATCAAGAACGTAAAGTAGATACAAGGAGTGCTTGGGATATCTCCAGCTCAGTTTGAGTAGATGAATTTGACTCGATAGATAAAGAAGGGTCGTACATAGCAGCAGCTTCAGCTCGTGATATCGTCCTAGTGCTTTCAGGAGTCTGGGTTGCAACATCCCTCCAAGGTAGCTCAATACCATTAACTTGGCAGAGCAATCGAACGACTTCCATGTAGTAGAATTTCTTCGCCCACCACAATGCGGTGTGATCATCTTTATCTTTGTAATTCACCTCTAGGCCTCCTTTGTCGAGGAATAATTTCACGACCATAGGGTTTCCTGACTGAGCTGCTGCTATCAAGGGTGTGTAGCCACCGATATCTGCAGTGTTGATCTCAACATTTGGGTGCTGGAGAATTCGCTTCACAGTCTCTAAATGACCTTCTCTGGCGGCAAGCGCAAGTGCTGTCCGAGAATTGGAATCTTTCGAATTTATGTCGATATCTTCTCTCTCAAGCAGAAGTTCAACAACCTCCCAGTGGCTATCTGTCGCTGCCAGTAATAGTAGTGTCTGACGAGATGCAGCTCTTGTTTCGATGTCAACTCTATGCGTCTTGAGAAGAGCTTTAACAATGTTCCAGTGCTTGTGTGAGGCAGCCAGGTAAATAGGCGATTCCCCATCAAAGTCCCGAGGATTGAGGTCAACACCAGTCTCTTCCAGCAGCAGGTTGAAAGTTGACCAGTGCCCCTCGCTCGCGGTCAAAGCCAAGGGTGTTCGACCTCTCTCATCTTTTGGATTGACCTCAATGCCGGGCTTTCTGAGAAGCAAGCTCACTACTTCCGAGTGCCCATTTCTTGCAGCTTCCAACAAAGGGGCGACTCTATACTCAATTCCATAATAATTTATTTCAATGCCATCAGCATCTAAAAGCAAGCTGACGATGTTTGCATAACCACGCCCGGCAGCTAATGACAATGGCGGTTGAAAGATGTCATCGCCTTTACCATTGGTATCCACATTATCCTGCGCGAGTAAGAATTTTACCACGTCGAAATGACCGTATTGTGTGGCGTATGACAGTGGAGATCTGCCAGAACGGTCATCAGCATAGGGACGATCGACAGTAAGTTGGTCGACACGGCTGGGAAGCTTTGAGTCCAACAATGCTTTTTGCATTACCCCGGCTTCTTCCATGAAGAGTAGGATCCAAAACAAGCCATAGCATGATGCTAGAGCAACTGGTGATACCGATGCGGACAGTGCCTTTAAATCCAAAGTGTACGTCTCGTCCCAAAAGGCCTTTACGTCCATGGCCCATTTCGTGAAATACGAATGCCCTTCACTCTCGAAGAGTAATCTTTTCACTTTGTCTTGGATACTGTGAGGGACATGTAAATTTCCCAATGTCTCACAATGAGAAGGCCAATACAAGACCGCATATGGCCCAAGCTCCATGTGTAAATCGTCTTTTGTATTGTAAGTTTCGGATGTCCTCGACAGGCATTCGTCCAAGCATCTTTCCAAAACAAGGGTGTTGATTTCCAACTCATCATATCCGTCTCTACTCTCAAGGTATTCCCTGACGGAGAGATGGGCGAATCGAAATATTTTTGCTTCCTCATCAATAATGAGCAAATTGCAGCACATGTTCAATAGATCAATAGCTGTAAGAGTGATATGGTGCCCATGCAGGTCTGTCGAGACTGCAGCAATGAGTTCCTCCATATTGAGTCTGCGTTGAGCACAAAGGATCCATTTCATGGCTTTCTCGGCGACTGCCCGACTCGTTGAACCTGCGCTGATAATACGTGAATAAATGGCGTCGTATGATTGTTTCAAGTCTCGGGGTAGTTTTCCAAGCTCTTCTCTAATGTCTTGTTCATGCTTGATTCTCTGTGCGTCGCACAGATTCTGTATCTGGAGACTTGCCCAACGAAACCTATTGAACATCAGCTTTAGATTCATTGGAATGGCATGCCAGCAACTCACATGCCCTGAGCTTTCGAAATGAGGGTATTGGTGATATGATTTTGCAATTCTCCAGATACATTACCGCTGAGCAGTCTTCTCTCTCTGACAGCCTGATACACCTGTGTTTCAATAAATCGTTGAATATCCTCTCCATTCGTTCTCGCTTGAATATATATGTTTGGTGAGTTTTCCAGGCGGCAGCGAATATCCTGATCGTCACGACTTGATACAAATACTTTAACAACACTCGCAGCGCTCTGAATGATCGTCTGCAGAGCGGTTATAATTTCGTGACGCCGATTTGGATCGCATTCATCTAATGCATCGATGATTATTATAGCCGGGTTTTCGTCCAAAAGCTCCAAAATGATCTCCACGCACTCTTTGACATTGAGTTTTAGTGGATCTTCGCATCCGTCTTCATCGGCTTCGTCCTTCAGGTTTTTGTACCGTGTAGCCATAGGCTCTCGGACTGGCATGTCGGATCTTGCACATGACAGCTGCTTCAGGATGCTCCGCAAAATTTCGTCCGGATCAGCACGTTCTGGTTCGGATGCGTTGCGGACGCAGTAAAAGAATGCAAGAGGGGCTGAAGCTGTAACACTGGAACCACGTTCGTTGAGAAACTCAATAACTGCATATCTGAGGATGTCAGCGGAAGTGGAAACAGGCGGAGAAGTTCAGCATGCGTACGCAAGTTTAGTTTTCCCGGAGCCAGCTATGAATAATTAGTCTTTTTATTTCACTGATAAGCGTAAAAATGCTTACGGATTCCATGCAACCATAGAATGGAAGAGCAACTATCACTTCTCCACTCAGCGAAGGACGGATGCTCCATCAACCACTGACCAGATTGCTGGAGAAAATCTTTGCCAACTGTCTTGTGGTATTGCTTGTGTTGAGTGCGTGACAGCCAGTTGAACATTGCCTGACGCTCTTGTCCTAGATCTCAGGTTAGAGTGAACGCTCATGACTGGATTGGATCGAATATAGCAATGAAGGAATATCCAAGACCGACATCACTGTACAGCATGCTGCATAACACAATTAACTTGATGAAATGTATACTAACTTTGGAGAGTATCATGAATCTCGGAAATTTTCGTAGCAGATCTTCTAATAGGTTCATCGATAGTGCCTAGGAGATCTCCCAACTTCTGCAATTTCTCAAGAATGCTTGTTTGATATGCCGATGTTATCGTACTTATATGCTGGCGATCTAAGTTCTAAAGATTAGTTCGTACAAATACCCGGCACTGGTGTGCTGCAGACTTACATGCAGCATCGACTAGACGTGCGCACTCATCTACATTGGCTTTTTCGGTGAGGATTGATTCGATATACAACCCTACAGTTGACTCTGCATTTTTGACAATGCTTTTAGCTAGTCGCGCTAGAGCAGAAGATTAGTTTCAGGACAAGCATGTCTAGATAGGATATAGAGGATCGAAATACCAGCAGTCCTGCGATCGTAGTATCGCCTTGCATTTGAAAGATATTTGAGAATGGAGATGTATAATCTGGTGATCGCTTGTGTAAGCTGCTCCTTAAGGGAGTTCTTGATCTGGCCAATCATTGCCTCTTGCAGATATAGATGTTCGAATATCGTATATCTGGTTAGGAGGTCGGTAATCATTTCAAGCCCATCAACCATGGCTCCGAATGTTTGGCTGTCATTCACGGTGACCTACACGGGCATCAGAAAGGATACAGCATCGAGTAAGATCGAGGCGCCGCACCTGGAGGAAAAATCGGACACCTGTCCAGGGTAAAGCCGCATGAGCGGGATCATATTGAACTGCGATATCTCCAATCTGCTTGAACTTGTTCACCCAATCTGTCACTTTCTCCAATTGATCACGAATGATAATCGTTTTGGTCCCTTTCTTGTATTTCCATCGTTTCTCCATACATATTCGCTTCTTTTCGTCCACATTTCGGAGCACACCTTTCAATACCGCGAGTCTGTCGCTGGACAGCAGGTCGCCCGAATGTGCTCCACCATCAACGTCTTCCTGGAAGTTTATGCAGATTCTATCTTCGTCACCGAGGGCCTCGACAGCCTTGGACCATAAATCTTCCGCAGACCTGTATGCCAGACACGAATCAGCATGTGTAGATAATGGACAAGCGGACTGAAAAGAGGGGATTGCAGCATGACTGGTGGGCCAATAGCTGTATGGACTTACCTAGTTAAAGCATTCATTTCGCTAGAAGTACTTACCGCCTCGGCCGCTGATGGCACAAAATAATCGTCCTCTCAGGAAAGGCAATATAACATGGCTGCTACTTAGCAGACTCTGGGTCTTGAAGTTGGAAGCAGGCAGCCTTGCGCCTCGATATCACGCAGCCTTGGTGGAAGCCCAACCAAGCTTCGCAGAAGATGGCCTCACTTGACGGTTATGGAGAACGTGGTTATGAAAACAACAATTTGAGGTCTCTTTACCATGAAGCTGAGCAAGCCGCGCCGAGTCCGCATCATCACAGCGCGAGCCATGGTGTCGATTGCGTTGGTGGGGGTGTGCATTGGATGCGACAGGGGATGTCGGCAACACTGGGTACGCTGTGAGTTCGAGTAGGCTTCGACCGCCCAATTCTGCCGTCCAAGAATGATTCTGGGTTCTTACGGAAATCCAACTTCTTTTCTGAGGTTGGAGGGAAAGTATGGATTTTGCTCTGTTCCTTATTATCAATAGCCTTGCGCGGCCTTCCACATGGCCATGAGAGCCACAATGTTTTTATAGCCTTATGGAATGGCCACAAATATTCTCAAAGTAAATGAACAAATAACTTTCCTGTACATGGACAATCGCGAATCTCTCAAGTACGCAGATCTGAAGCGCGATGCCATATAACATCAAGTAACAAGATGGAATATATAGAGGGTAGCATTTACAATGAATTTGTATGCCAACGTTCTCTTCTCTGAATTCCATATACATCTCTCGTCAAAACGTACCCCACAATGTAACTGCCTTCCCTTCCATCCACCAAAACGCCGTGTTGTGCTTCTAATTCCAACAATGTGTGTGCAAAATGATCCTTAATTTCTACGTCCAAATCTGACCGCAAGCTCATAGCTAGCTTCATTTGCGCGTGTTAGAGTGCATCGTTAAAATAATTCGAGGCTTGAGTACGGTTTCGGAAAGGGAACACACCTCGGTCTCTCTGCATTCGGAATTGACGACGAGTGAGTCTCCAAACTGCCCACGCGAGGATTGCGCTCAAGATGGCAATTACCACTGCGAGGGTGCCAAAGATGACGTTTATTTTCGAATCGGGCGTGAGGCCGCGAGGTGCAAAATCAATTGCTGGTGTTGAGTCTGGAAGAATTGTGTTAGTTAAGCACGTGACACGCGTTCGATGCCATTGGCTGAGATGGTTTTTCTGCCTACCTCTCCTCTCGAGGGCCTTCGACCGCACTAAGGGCGGACTGCGCCAGAAAGTCGAGCGGAGCGTTAGCGAAAACTAGAACATGAAAACAGACTCACTCATCGTTGCGAAACGCAAAACAGCTTCAACCAACTCGGAAAAACTTCTGGAAAACGTTCAATTGATGGCAGAAAATTCGAAAACATGCAGCAAGGCTGTGCTAGAAAAGGAAGACCGACGTTTTCACTTCAAATGTGGGCGGGTTGAGATTCTTATACCTTCGTCTGTTAAACCTTTGCCCAAATTACCTCGAAGAAGCAAGTGAAGCTTTTACCAAAGTATATTCCCAAAACTCACACATGGCCAATGACTTCCGGCCACCTGTATTAAGGTTCAGGCTGTGTACAGCGATATTTAATGCTTTTATACCTCTTAGGGAAGATATACAAGGTATCCTCTCACGGTTTTACCATAGATCATGTCTTCTTGATTTGGACCACGTGATAATGATCGACATGCGACTCCCGTCGTATTTCTTGAGTTCTTCTTTCTAATGATTTGATACGGCCAAATGAGATTAAGTGGACTTATTACTGCACTTTCGAGCAGAGTTCGTACAGCCATGTCGGACTATACTCAAGTAAAATATTTGTGTTGATGGGATAGGGGCTTGGAGTGCTGGATCAGGGCGCCAACTGCCAGCTCTAACACAAAAAACCTCCTTTACTTAACAGCACCTCAATAGCACAAAGCAACTAAACCAACTTCGAATATTAACCGCGAGAGTATTTCGAAGGCTCTGTATAACCTTATCAAAAAGATTGTTGCGAAAAGCCCATTTGACGGAAGTGTAAATACGCAGAAAAGTTGTAACCAATAGCAGTTGATAGGATAATTTAGGCGACCTATCGCTAGTTTCAAGGACAAACATCAATATATTCTAACTTCAAAGTATACGAGCTTCCAAACATCAAAATACTAACCTCAAAACAAGAAGAAACATTTCTCATTGCATCCGCCAAACATCCTATCATGAATAAAGCAGACTTCTCCTGGGGATAGGCTGCGCGCGAGCTCGCCAATCCACCTCGAGCGATAAAAAGCTTGGAAGTCGAAGAGAAATGGAAAGCTCATAAGATTTGCAAGAAAATGTTCATGCTCTTTGAATCTTTGCCTCTTCTTCATTTCATGTTTCAGTGAGGTAGCCCTAGAATGTGCACGCGCACTGTTCTGAATCAATTGCATTCCACACCACTCCCTGCATCAACACCAAGATCTGCTCCCCCAATTCCCTCTCATTCTCTCTTCTTATCATACTCACTACCAGAATTCTCCATATTTCTCTCTATTGCCAATCTCTTTCGACATTTCGACTGTCATGGCACCTCCACCCATTCAACACATTTCCCTCGAGTCTCATCGACCAAAATACTGGAATACCAGCATCCTCGTCCTACTATGGACTACTCAAGCCGGATTCTCCCTGATAACTTCAGTAATAGCAGCGAGTTTTATCCCAGGCAAGCAGTTCGATGAGAGATTCGATAGCGAAGTCTCGACTGTTTCGAGGCATTCTTTCGACGTGTAAGTCTTTGCCCACCCACCTTCTCCTTCACTTCCTTCCACAAGCCCCTCCCTACCACAAACTTACCACCAACGTCCAAAAAGCACAGCATTCTTCACTATCCTTTTCACAATTTTTTCCGCCGTCTTCACCGCCGTTCAAATCAAAGATTTCTCCACGCATCGACTTTACCCGCGCCAATACCTCGCTGCTTCAGTGCTCATGACTGGGTTTTTCATGTTGATTTTGGTTTTTGCTTCGGTGAATTTGGCGTTTGCTGTTAAGGTTGGGAAGTGGACGAGGTTTGAGGGGAGTTTGTTGTTGGATGTTGTTGCTTCGTACGTTGCACTCTCCTCTTTCAGATCCTTTATCATGACTAACAACAAGACCGTAGAGCGCTTTACATACCCGGCCTCATCTACGCCAGCATCGTCTACGCCCGCTTCAAAAAGTCCGAGCACCTTACTCGAGATTGCTCCTACTGTGGCAACATCACTTCAGACACTCTTCGCTGCAACCGTTCACTATGGGGCAGGAAGACGCCTACTGCTAGGATTGAAGTGGTGGAGGAGGTTGAACGTGGAAGTGATGTGAGGAAAGTTGGAACTCCACCGCCGCCTCCACCACCTTTGTCAATTCCGGGACCGGTCTATATTGGTGCTGCTATGTTTTGAGATGCCATTGGAAGTTTAGGTTAGTGATTTGGGAAAGAAGGACGGAAATGGAGAGGATTTGAGGATTTGAGGGATCTAAACTGCAAATTTTGGGAAAGAATTCCAGAAATCACTTCAGCTTCACTTCCAGATTATCATATCTGAGTTACTGAAGTTGGTGCAGAAGGTTACCATATAAGAAATAAACAGTTAGTGATTAGATAGGCAAATAAACTTGCAACGCCTTCATCGTTAACGAATAGGTTTACTTCTCGGTCCAGAGTGGACAGCAATACTTTGTACAAATGAACCCGAATATGAGCAGAGTTCTAATATCTTCGCACCCTCTAAACCTTGCCTCAACTCCTAGAAATCTTGTTCGACAAGCAGAGATCTGGTTCCCCATACCCTTCCAAAACTCCGTATTCTTCTCCTTGTTTCCCATTTAATTGGTGTACACCGTTGACCCTCATATCGCATTCCTTGCAAGCAGACTGACCCCTCTCCCACCACTCTCTACCAACCCCCCATCCCCATACCTATTCCTCAGTCACAACCTCTTCACTCTTCGGACCCCACTTCCTCCACCCCCAAGTACACCACCCCACAGTCTCCACCGTAGCCATAAGTCCCACCCCCGCAAGCACCACAATCTTGACACCTCTACTTTGGTTCTTGAACATTTCTGAGAAGGGGACTGAGTCGTGGGACGGATTTGGTGGAGGTGGGATCTTGGGGAGGGTTGGGATGAATAAAGTGAGCGCTGAGAGGCGAGGAGGGTGGTAGATGATACCGAAGGAAATAGTCTGGAGCTGGACGCGAAAGTGAGAGGCGTAAGGCGTGTGGATAGCATTTTGATGAGATGTGGTGGAGTTGCTGTGGTTGTAGTCGTCAACGAGAATCAAGAACTCGCGAAATGAAATTTGGAAGTGACCTCAACAGTAGTTTTCTGTTAAGCACTTGAAAATGAATTGTATGAAGAAAGATTCCTTGAGGACGAGAAAGATATATACTTGAACGCTCGGCTCGTGACTCTACGACCAGGGTCGTTGGCGTAAGACCGGGCCAATCCGGAAGCACGATGACTGTCGCTTAACTATCCCAATATGGCAAAACCCAGCGCTCCTCGGGGGCTAGGTGCGACTGAGCTTCTCATAGAAATGGTGTTGAAAAGCAGGTGTAGAAGGGCAGGCCCAATGATGGCCTTGTCGTCTCACTGTTCTTAGTTAAACATCACTCACTCAATATTTCAAGTTTTTCATATTTCATGCATATATGTACTCGCCGCTAATACTGGATCATCATAAACTCTCATGCGCATCAACATATTCAGGCTTATCAAGTTCCTCGCCCCCCTCAACCCAAACCCTATCCAGTTCCTCTTCAATCTCCTTCTTCCTCCCCTCCCACTCCTTCACCTTCTTCAACCTCTCCCTCAACTCATGCAACTCCCTCTCCACCCCCATCTTCTCCTCTACCGTCCCAATCCTCTCCCACTCCCACTCCGTCCCATCCTCCCCCATCCCAAGCGTAAGATTAAACGTGTGGTACCGTTTCAGACTTGCGCGCGTAGAGATCGTAATAAGCGTTATGCCCTTTTCCTTACAGCGTTCATACAACAAGCCTTCGACGTCGGAGGAGACGGCGCTGGTGCCTTCGTCTATGAACGCGTAGCGCGGTTCGTGATAGAGGAGGCGAGCGATGGCCATGCGCTGCTTCTCGCCGCCGCTAAGGACGTCTTTCCATTCTTTTCTGGTATCCCAGCCGCCTTCTCGGTCTGGGAGGTAGCCGAGTCGGGCTTCTTCAAGAACATGTTTGAGTTCTATGTCTCTGCGGCCGCGGTCGCGCATTTCTATTTCGCCATCGGGGTAGATGACTTGGTCGCGGAGGGTACCGACGGATAGGTAGGGGCGTTGGGGAAGGAACATGATGCCGTCTGTGCCGATGCTGCGAGGGCGGGAGACGAGACCACGGTAGACTGGCCAGAGACCGGCTACGATGCGCGCTACTGCGCTTTTCCCTACGCCATTGGGGCCGGAGATCTGGATATTGTTAGCTTGAGGGGACCAGAAGAGGCAAAGTAAGAGCTTACCAATAGATGCTCCCCAGAATGAACAATCATGGAGAGAGAATCAATGAGCTCTTCGCCTCCATGAGGGAAGATCGATGGCGCCACAATTGGGACATGTTCCAGACGAACTCCGTCAAACCCTTTCTGGATTGTACCTTGGACATCCGAAAGCGAATACAATTCGGGATGTGTACCCCGAGGAGGGAAATATGCGTTTGCATGAACACGATGAAGCGTGGAAATCAAAGTGTACACCCGACTTGTGTAGCCAGCCAGCTCAGAAAGATCCTTGATAGAATACATCATTCGTCCTCCAGCATCAGCCAGGGAAAGCATAAGTCGTTTGTTTGTGATGAATTCCTTCATCCGACCTCTTTCTCTTCCACCATTAGATGGAATATCGGCCAATTCTTGAATTCCTCCTAGGCCTCCCCAGGCTGGAAGGAACACCGGTAATGAGCTCAATAGATAGCCATAAGCACTCCAACTGTATTTCAAGATGAAGTCCTCAAGAATGTTGTAACGGATTTTCAGAGTATAGATCCCTTCCATCCATTTCTTGAGACTTTTGAATTCCTTATCCAAAAAGTTCTTCTCCATACTTGCACCACCATAGAATGCTACTTCTTCAGCGTTCGCGATCAAGCGAGAGTGCAAAGCTCGGAAGTCACCCTCCTTTCGACCTTCAACAGCCTTTAGCTTTCCAAAAGGTGGAGATAGTCGACGAAGAAGAGTCGCAGTGAGTATGTAATTGCTCAATAGGCCAGCGAAAGCCAAAGGTCCCAGAGAACGATAGAGTTGGTAATTGAAAACCACAAGATCAACAAATGGCTTTCCTAGTGAGGAGTAAAGACTTGCGGCCGATGCGCAAAAGTGTGTCAGATCTTGGGTAATGAATTGGTCTGCTCCCTGCCCAATGCCGCCGTCCAGATTTGTTAATTTATAGTAGTTAAGATTATCGTTAAGGTAGAGATCGTGAATGTATCTGGTGAGGCGTGTTCGAAAAGCGATTGAAACTTTCGATTGTAAGAATTTGATCATAGCATTGGTGTACGAGGCAAAGCTGCCAATTCCACACCACTGTTTTATGTTAGCCGGTGTTGCTTGGTTCCAGCCCGCGTTGAACAAATTGATGTCACATTGACTCGAGCAATACCACTTATATAACGGCAGATAGAAGAAAAGAACATTTCATGAACAAGCACGATAGGGATTGCAAGAAAACTCGGGTGGTAGCTTACCTTGACAATACCCCATATGAATGACTTGCCGTTTCCAGCAACCAAATCTCTAACAATCTCTCCATCCAGTCTTGCAACAACAAGGGAAAGATATGTTCGTAGCATCAAAAACATTCCATGACT
Organism: Halenospora varia; assembly: GCA_020726485.1. Lineage (NCBI taxonomy): Eukaryota > Fungi > Ascomycota > Leotiomycetes > Helotiales > Solenopeziaceae > Halenospora > Halenospora varia. The sequence goes on from JAHEWH010000019.1 coordinate 848,624, forward strand.
CAACAGAAGTCCGGTCTCCTTACTTGTCCACCTTGGTATCATAATACTCAGCAAGCTGAGGAACTGGTGTAGGAATGCAAGATTGAGACCAGGTTTTGTTTGTGGTGGCGGAATCTGTGGTGTATGGCCATCTGTGAGCCCAGATGCCCGTGGAGGGTTCAGAAAGAGTCGTCGATGAGCATCGAAAGTCATAGGTTTCGTAGGATGTATTGTGACTTTCGAAGTAGAGTCCTTATAGGGTACGAATATAACACGAGATCCATCTTTATTCTTCAAGCCCGAATTCCTCCTCAGCAGGCGCCGTCCCTGTTCCTTCTCTGCATGTCGTTTCTTCCATATCCGTCTGACACCGGTGCCACCTGCGATGATCGAAAGTGTAAGGAAGAGCGAGCCCAGCAGTTTGGTTGTTCTTGACGTATTCTTGAGGCGTTCGCGGATGAGGTCGGAGTATTTCTTGAGAAGAACAGCCAACGGATCTGCGTCGTGTCGCAGTGTCGATTGTGAAGCCATATTGAGGGATAGATGGCCCTCTGGCCCTTGATTCAGAGGTAATCGTTGTACTTCACCACCTAGTCATAGCTCCCTTGATTGTTCGTCATATCTGTCTGTTCCCCGAGTGTGCCTTCGCAATTGCTGCTTACTTTGTTCAATTTCGCCCAGCGTGTCGATCGCAGTCTCCTTACTCGTGTCATGAGGTGTAAACCATTGGCGTTCAGAGACGTTGCAAAACCGTTGATACTTTCACTGTCAACAGGCATTTCCGGGGCATGTGAACATCGCCTCAAACTCTGGGGAAACTCGACCGAGGCATGTGCAAGAGAGCTGTTTGTGCCTTGCATCTGAGGCTTGAAACACTTCCATGGAAATTCCCCGCAATGGCCTCATTCGCAGCCAAGTGCGCCTTGGAACGGCCCGCTTTTGATTCCTAAATAAAGCAACCGGATTCTCAGAGCTTGACCGAATTCGAGGAGTCTTGTCACATTATGGAGAAACTCAAAATCAACCTTATGGCCCTCATCTATAACTCTATCCTCACAATATACGTTTATGCACCCCAATCTATCCAGCTTTCCAGGCTGAATGACTTCAGCTGCATGGCACCTGGTCTAATTTTCTAGAAGGTCGTCGGCAGCAGACCACCGCGGACCCAATATGCAGCCAGTCTTGGGGGAAGTGCCGTCTTGAGCCCACCTCTTGCAAAGTAAACGCGCGCAACCAAGATGAGAGACTATGGCATGGACGTTTTATCGCCCATGTGTGACGAGATCCTTAAGACAACATGTTTCTCTTTCTTTAAGCGCGAGCGCATCTGATAGAAAAAGTTCCCGTCGAATAGTTCCCACTCGCATTGTGGTTCCAAAAGCACTGAGAGCGGCGGTGAACCGATAGGTCTGCTAGTAGCCGCCAACCCTGTGGAGACTTCGGTTTGATGCACAACCAGAGGACCTCGAGTCGTTGAGTCCATGAGTCGGACTGGGACACTTAGCATGATCCCATAAGCTGACTGGAGAGACAGGTTCGCAAAAGGCCAACTTCGTGATGCGATCAAACCCATTATCGGGAAACCTGGCTCACGGGCGTTGGGAAACAACCTGCTGCTATTTTTATAGATGAATTCGAGAGTGAGCCGGCCACCGTCTGCATGTCATGCTGCACCCGTATTGAGCCTCGAGGTCAGCCCGGGTTGACGGCAGCGGCAAGTGAGAGCTGCCCGATCTCCTTGCTTTTTTCTTCTTCAGACAAGCGCACGGCGTGGAGTGCAGCGGAGAACGTTGAGGGCGGCATCTGGCAAGGCGACTCGAGCCCAAGTATCAACATCCTCAGGAGACAGGATGTCGGATGCTGCACCAGGATAAACAGGACCCTTCCTTCGGCAATCAGGGGAATCTGAGGTTTCTACTTGGGATCCTGGAGAGTGCTGGCAGCAATTGGGGGTTGAACGCGTGTGATAGGACGGATCTCAACCGTCCAGAATCGAGGGCGCCTAATTTTATTTGCCCCCGAAGAGAGACTTGAGAGCGTGGCTGGTCGAAATGCTGCGAGAGCTCTCTCCCAAGTGCCAGACCGCCCAATCACCGCCGCAGCCATTGGCCGGGCGCCGAATGGCCCAGTGCAGTCTTTCTTGATGATGGCTTTGGCAGACGCATGCGAAGGACAGAGCAGTTTGCGCGGAGGGCAATGCATGATGAAGTATCCCAAGCGACCGACTCGCTCGCCCGTTTCTACGGTATAGCTGCTGCTGTGCCCAGAATCAGAACCATTATATGCCCCTGAATCCGCCAACCTGCCAACCTGCTCCAAGAAAAACACAGCAACGTCACATCTGCGCAGAAACAAACATTCACAGCATCACTTCCCCTTCATGTTCCGCTGCTTCTCTGCTCCACCACCATAATTACCTAAGCACTGCTGCTGCAGCTCTAGATTCGGAGCAATCTTATAGCAAATCTCGCTAAATGGACTAGGACCCCCATCAACTGCCTCTGTCTCTCTTTGGCCGCTCAGCCTCTGCGAGATCAACCTCACCCCAAGAGCTCGAACAGTGCTATCCAAGCTTCCAACATTCACTTCGCTCCCTGCATCAATTGTCGCATTTCGCAGCGCTCCCAGGGGAGGAATCTCCATCGCATTCCACGTTGCGACAAGATCGGATGGTATCGAAGCCGGTTCAGGGATCTACCGAACTGCAAGTATCTACGATTCGACGAGTCGACGCGTGCACAGCAGCGACGCCGACACCACGACGGGAAAGGAACGTCGAGAGAAGGCATCGCCGCACTCAATCGTATAGGCCGATCGTGGTTGTGCATTGCCCTCGATGAGTAATGAGATAGCCCAGCCAACGGAGCAGAGTCTGAATCGTTCAGCTTCAACTGAAGGCACAAAAGGGAAACCTCCCGCGCTGGACACATCTGGTTGTATGTATACTCTACTCTTATCGCCTGCTCATTACGTGGTTTTTGGGGTCGCCCTACCGTCAATTCTCGATATCCTGAAGTTCGAAGCTAATCAGAAGCGCAGTCACAAGTACTCCACAGCCTCCCAGCTCATCGACCCAGACCACCGCGCAAGGCACTCTTAGCACCGAAAACTCTGAGACCCCCGTCCTATCGGGTTCGCAGAACGAGAAGGACTTTCTACGAGTAGCGGACGAGGCTCCTGAAGTCCCCAAAAAGAATCGCAGCCTCCTTCACGTTCCATCAAGATCTTCTTCGCAGAAGATACAACCATCACCCACCTCAACTGGCCTTAGCGGAGCTACTGCTAACGAAGGAAGAGAAAGCATAGGAGGACGATCAAAGGAGTCGAAGGGGAGCATACTTGGGCGGAAACGGAATGGGAGCACAGCCAGCAGCAAAATGTCGATAACCCCAGGTCCCACCTCTGGCCCTCCTGGCAACAGCGCTTCAACATCTAACGCCAATGCACCCCGACAGCCGAAGAAGAAGAAGAGCTTCTTGTCATTTCTTAGTTGCTGTGGAGTTCCAGATGATGGCAATGCTGTTGAATCAAATGAGAATGTTCCGGCCAAAATCACAAAGGTACCATCTAACCGTCCGACCACTGCCAGCAGGCCAGAGCCATCTACCGTCAATCAACGCAACAGCGCTCTTACCGAGCCGCAGACCGAGAAGGACGCCCTACAGAAGGAGGACGCTACAATCGCAAACGAGGGCAAGAGCTTAGATCCAAACCGGAACTCGCAGCCGAATGCAAACCTGCCTCCAGTCGTAAATGGTGAGTTGAACCGACCGATGGATGCACGTGATCAGCCATTACCAGAATTGCCTAAAGAAACAGAGTCCTCCAATGTGCCTGAAAGCAAGGTTGCGAGTCCGGCGGCCCCGGTACAAAGCCTAGCTAGACCCGAGCCCTCGGGTTCTTTGATACCAGCAGCTTCATCACAAGATCAGAGGGATGGCGAGGGTGACAGCAAAATGGAGGATTCTGAGCCTCTACCAGCAGAAGAAAAGGAAGCCCCTGTACCAGCTACTCGGGATGATGAAACCGCCAAACCTTTGTTGCCCCCACCTCCCCCTGTTCCTCAGCCTGGCTCGAGTGAAGAGTCGGCCCCTGATGCGACCGAACAAAAATGGTTACTTCCACCAATCGCACCAAGATTTCAAGGAAAGAAGTGTTTGGTGCTCGATCTCGACGAGACATTAGTACACAGCAGTTTCAAGGTAAAATCGAAGGTTCTAATAACTTGATCATTGCTAATGATGTTTTAGATTCTACACCAAGCTGACTTTACAATTCCTGTCGAAATTGAGGGTCAATATCACAATGTCTATGTGATCAAACGACCAGGTGTCGATCAATTTATGAAACGAGTTGGCGAGCTATATGAAGTTGTTGTTTTCACTGCATCCGTGTCAAAAGTATGTAACCCAGCACAGCCCTGATGATTCGTTTGCTAACCTTTGGAAGTACGGCGATCCTCTTCTAGATCAATTGGACATTCATCACGTTGTGCATCATCGTCTGTTTAGAGAAAGTTGCTACAATCACCAAGGCAACTACGTCAAAGATCTCTCTCAAGTCGGCCGAGATCTGCGAGAAACTATCATTATCGACAACTCTCCAACGTCGTACATTTTCCACCCCCAACATGCTGTACCAATCAGCAGTTGGTTTTCCGATGCTCATGATAATGAGCTTCTTGACCTGATTCCAGTTCTTGAAGACTTGGCTGGCTCGCAGGTGCGAGACGTCAGCTTGGTTCTCGATGTCGCCCTTTGAAGCAAATCAAAAGTGACGAAAATGCACTTGCTATCATAGCGGACGGCGTTCGGTTGATACCTTTGGTTTCGTTGTAGAATGTACTGTTTAATTTATATAATGGGCTTCCTGGCGAGCCAGCTTAGCCTCGTTGATCACTAGGCGGGCATTTGAGCGGTTATTCAAAATGGACAAATTTCTGGAGGGAGCTGGTGTCTTTTGAGGTGCCACGAAATATGGGAGGAAGAACGAGGGTTCTAGCCTCAGAAAAGGGTCACAAAACAGCCACAGCGCTGCTACAGTACTTCTCTTTTTTCCTTTATCCAGATTCCCAATTATCATGACGGAGGAAGCCAGCGTGGCAAGCCGGAGAACTCACAGCGAAACCTTTTCATTTGTTCAACTTCACTTCATCAATCTCAGCATGCGCTATGCGCTGGAACTTCCTGTATCAAAGCATAGTCGAGGGTTGTGGGGGGTTGGTGAAGCTGCATCGAGAATACTGTGATGCATAGCGCCGTTCAAAAATCATTGTAAATTGGATCTTGGACCTTTTCAACTTGTGAACATGACCTGTGTATTTGTATTTAACTAGAACCATAACAATACCCTTAATTCCGAGCTATTTATCGAAATCACTTTTGCTGATGGTTCGGGATTGCTGTCGAATGTGTCCCCCAGATTCGTCCCATGCCAGGATTAGCGTGCACTAGCCACAACCCCTGCACACGAGCCTCCTTTCAATCCATCGATCGTGTCCTCAATTGATAATTTGGATCCCAGACCACAACCGTACTCGACACCGCACCACAACACACCTTCCACTCCTTTACATCTCGTCGCTTTCCAATTCAACTTCTGCAGCAAGTTTCGAATTCACATCCATCAAAATGGTACGTTTGCCAACTCTTCATCTATTTGCGCATCCTCTTCAGCATCAATTACCACCTCGTCATTCCTCCTTCCACCAGCAAACAAGCTTCCCTTCCATCCTAGAGAGAATTCTCACCTTAAAGGTGTGGTATGAATTTCAAACTAACAATCTGCCAATGTAGTCTTCTCCACGCGCCTCCTCCCCTGTCAACAGCCCAGCTGCTCTGGGCTCCTCGACCGGCCGCCCTTCCTCCCCAACTCCTCCTGGTGGACCAAAGACTGCGATCAGACGACGTGCGGCGGCAGATCAGAAGGATAAGGTTGCGAATGCACGTCCTTCGTCGACGAGAGCGGCGGGTGCTGGTGGAAGCAGTTCCACTATGTTGAGTATGTTCGGCCCTTTCATAAATTTCCAGAGGCACAACTTGGGCGGCAGAGAGTAGATGAGGAAGGAAAGGATAGTAGATTGAGGATTGCGAACGCCAGCGCAGCAGAAATTGCAACAGAAGAATGATGATTGTTTAAGGACGAATTACATCGGGAAAGGGGCTAACACGTTGCGCAACAGGACTCTATACAGATGAATCCCCAGGATTGAAGGTCGACCCAGTCGTTGTTCTCGTTCTCTCAATCGTCTTCATTTTTTCCGTTGTCGCTCTGCATAGTACGTCCCCTTCCTCACTCGCCCCCCAAGCTCCTTCTAACCTCTTTGAAGTCATCGCAAAGGTCACAAGGAAATTTTCTAGCTAGATGAGTTGATGAATTTGGGGCTGTTGGAACGGGGAGCAGAAAATTCTTCGACGTTGACAATTTTGGAGACGTGGAAGGGCAAGAGAGGAAGAAAATGCATACGGTTCATAAACCTGGTCTGGTCTTCTGGTTTGGTCGATAATGCGGTTTGGGCTTCTGCATGCGACGCGAAAGCCAGGGGCAAGGTGTATTATAAGCAAGCTATATTGAGAGATAAAAGTGGCTAGGCGTTCTTCCAAATTTGCGATGTTCTTTCTCTAGTATATACCTGGTGGCAGGAGTTGTGGCTACGATTCAAACAGGTATGAACATGTGTTTAGGTACACAATGCACTCCACGATCGGCGCTGGTCCTTATTGTTTCTGTCAAACTCAAGTGAGCAGACAATAGTAACTTTCATTCGGCATGGTCTCAGTTGACTTCATTTACAGCAATGTCGCATCTCTTAAAACACATTTAACTATAAAATTCCCTTACTCGCTAGTTATATAAACTCAACTTTCCTCAAACATCAACTTCGTTATCTTTCTTTCGTTTTATGCGCAGCGGACTTGTCAACAAGTGTACCAAAATGACCAGCCTCTCGTCACTCTGGATCTGAGAAACGTATATTTTGTGGGTGCTTAGCTTGTCTGATTTCATTTTTATTAATTTTCTTCCAGGTAGAAGTGCCTTTACGTGGAAGATTGTCAATGCTGTCGAGAGAAGAGGACTGTTGCCGTTTATATTCACCTTCGTATACACACCCATTTCTTGTGGTCCTGTTAGATCAGCACTTCCGTCACTACAATAAAAAGGAAAACTCAACAAGACATTTTACCTCTCTGCTTCAACTAAATCAATTGCTCACTTCATCTTCCCCGTCGTTTCCCCAGCTGGACCTTGATAACTAATTCGGCTAGTAGCCAAAGATCTGGTGTGAGGAAACTTAGAAGCAGGGTCCATATTTATACGTTCCCAAATCCTCTCCACGTGCTAATTGTCAAAATTCCATGTTTTGATTTCCGCAAATTGTATTCGAGAGGTCCGAATGTTGGACATGTTTTTTTCTTTCCGAATTCAGCTTCCATCAATATTCTAACTTTCAATATAAATACCTTCCACATCTCTGTCATTGAAGCTGCAGGACGTTGTATCGTTTAGATATGGCATTTATGGTGCTTGGAGCACGAGAGGAAAGGGAGATCATTTCACTGCGGTATGGTCTCGTTGCTTTCGCTGTGTTGCTGAGTAAGAAATGGATGAGCAATGATCTGGCAGGGAGAGGTGGGAATAATGGACGTAGTGCTGTCATTTGGAAACACTGTCGATTTCCAACTAGCATTCAGCAATCTGCGCACAACACATGCGTGTCCTCGGCACTCAGCTTTAGATGCACAAAATGTTCCTGCTAATCCAGCACATGAGATTAGCAAGTTTGATGCCCAGTAGAGACAGCAGACCCTCACTCCCTCCCCCATATATTGTCAATTCCCGTGTCAGATCGGGGAGAGTAGGTTTCCACCGTCTCTGTCTATTCATATACCTTTCCGACACCCACCTGTTACCGAAAACGAAGTTGCTTTTGTGGCCAGCGCTGAAATTGCTACTCCTTAAATTTGTTGATTGCAGGACGAGAAGTGTTCTGCTTCAAGGATAAGTTTGTAGCGGTTGAGTACTGGATTTAGTATATGAATGTCCACAGCTCTCTGGTGGCGGAATTCTGCAACCGGAAGCAAAAAGTTTACCTAGTAAGGTTTATGTTTGGGCGACCCAAGTTGTGGAGCTGTCAGATGGTTCGAATTCGAAGAGTCATGCAATTGTGTCAGCTTCATCTCAGCTGGGAGTCAAGACGTAACAGCTTATATTGAATAATCTTAGGGCTTTAAGAGTGAAACAAACCGACAACGCTGCTGTCATTTGAAAATTTCTGTCATTTGCTACCTAAATCGCTCATTGCCTTAACTTTTACCTCCTCAAGGAACTGAGTAAAAAACAAATTATGGTCCATAAATTCCGAGAGGAGCGTGAACACAATCCTACTGTCCGAATCCCTTGCTTACCTACTTCTCGTACCGCAAGTGGCATTCACCTGTTCGAAGTACAGGAGAATTTGGAGAAGAAGTTCGTGATGTTGATCTCTAATTTATACTTCTCATAATAGCAAGTTTTTCAACCAAAATATACGGAAACTTGTACATCTTACCAAAATTCAATTTCCTCGAGGAATCCCTGTCACTTGATTCATACTCTTCAACACTTCTTATTTTCTACCCTTCTCGAAATTATCTAGCAGGCTAGACAATTTTCCACTGAATAGTGAAAGCTTAGCCTTTCCCCCATTATTTTGCCAAGTGAGTGAGCCAATATCTTCTTACAACAGTTCACATGAATTAGTGCACAATCCTTTCCAAGTCACCCTCGGAATAGGATATATAAAATGGAGGGCATATTCCTTGCTCTCCTGTATACACCTGGGAAGTCGTACTTTTTCTGCACCTATGGTTTGTGGGAGGACTATTCTATTTTACTTGATAAACATCTACTGTTAACTCTTATTCCTGGGGGAATTGGGCGGTGTTCATAATGGGCGGAAACAAATAAATGGCGGTGAAATGGGTAGGGAGAGAGATTGATGTTGTCGAAAAGGAGAGGTGCTGTTGATTTGCTCTAATTTTCATGTGAAATGCCAATGGGCTTAGATGGCTTCAGCGTGACTGTGATGCAAACAGACTTAGAGAACTTGAAGAAGCTCCCCTACTAGAATAGTACCGCCGATGAAGAACGCTCTAAGCATTGTGATCTACGGCCATATTGTAAGATCAACCATGGTCGTATCCTTATAGTATGAGGGTGCGCCTCTGAAGTTGTCTGCGATTTATATAGGTTTTCTCAACCCAAAAACTGAAAGTTGGGGTGAGAAAGGGGGATTTCTTAAAAATTTCCAGCCTTAGGAGATTGTAGACATACAATTGCTGGCACATTGTTAAAGGAAATTAAGCGTAATAGAGAATATGAATTCAACGAAGTTAGCAAAGTCTTGTCCCAGCCTTCCGCACAACAAAGGAATGGAGATTCTGCTCGTAGTAGAGTATATACATGATTGGAAGTTAAGTAAGAAAATCTGTAGCAGGTTCAAGCGGCACTCCATAAATATCAATGTTAGAAGGGTCTTTTTCAATTCCCGATCTAAGTATGTGTGAGGTTGCTGGAGAAGCCATGCTAATATGGGATGTGCGGTGCGAGCTCTAATATTCAGCGCTTGCAGGAATGGGGAATTGAAGGTGACGAGAGTGCTGTCAGTGTCAGGGAAGCACCGTCAATGTCTAAAATTTCAATTACTTTAGGTAGGAAATTACGCATTTTTCGTCAGAGAAGAGATATTTGACGGAATAATTTCCTCAGCTGGTAAGTGTTGAGCAGTATATGACTCCAAAAAGGGAGTGGACAAAGTCAATATCACATCTCCAACATGGCGCCGAAGCGGTACATGTATTCATACTCTGGGGTAGGACCTTGCATATGTTCCAAGGCGATAAAATAGAAGGGCTCGGCATCGAAGGAGGGGCGAGGGAAGGATTAGTTGCTTCTATCCAAGAAAAGACCCCAGATTGGGTCACATTCTCGAGGGAACGAAATACCCAAATGTTTTTTGTACAAAGGATAATCTGGAAGTGTTCGCAATCTAGCTTGACCAAAAGAAAAAGTATACGAGTGTTACTGTGAGTGTTAAGGAACAGTTGGCTCCCTCTTCGAATTGTTTGATACTTGGCATGCTGCATCTATTACTCTGAGATTGATCCAACAATCATCACCTTCTGCAGCAAATGTACCACAATTTAGGATCTGGTTTGCCACTTCGACGCAGAACTTGCTAGAGTGGGTGGACACAGAAGGATGTTATCAACAAATGTTGGGGTTTCATCCTCCTCAGCATGCCCCTCTTCTCGAGAACCAAAAAACAGAGGTAATTGTCCAGGCATGCTGCCGGTGACGTTTCGTAAAAATAACTGGATCTTCAGAAGATAGATATGACGAGTTGTCGTTCGTGAAACACAAATCTACAGACACGTGCTAAGATCAACAGTCTCCACAATCCCCTCCAAGCCCGAGCGAGCCGAAAATCTTGGAGAAGCTTGCCAGAGCTTATTCCAACGCCTCTCAGACCAAACATCTTGGAATCATCACCAATCTTTCTTTCTCGTGCCGGCCGAGTTCTCCATCGCAAATTTTCGGTTTGAGGTTGGGAGGCCGTGTTTTCACCAACACATTGTAAGCACAACGGCGGCCGCGCTGTAATTTATTTCCGTCTCGTACTCAATCCTGCGCAATGGTCGCAACCCAGCGGCGTAGACTACTGCGGGCCACCAAACCTCTTTCGGGACCAGCAGGTGAGATCTGCCATTCAGCGCCCCCCGAGAGCGATACGGTGCGACCAGCAACTTCCCATGCTGCCGATTGTTCCAGCCAGCCAATACGCTGTGTTCAGCGCCTCAGCGGCGCCAGTTTCCTGCTGAACGGCCGGATTTCCTTGCATCCCCTCGGTGCTAGGGCGTTTCTAGGATTGTTGTTGGTTATTTATCCAAGACGAGCAACAGGAACCTGCCTTGTGCTGTTGGTCTGACCAAACTGCGCCTCCGTTCCTGCTCTTTTTGTCTACGTCGACGCCGGATCTCGTGGAAGTTGGAAGCTTCACTTCTTTTTCCTTTCATACTCTCTCTAACTGTCGTTCCTATCGTCTCTCGTTTCCTTGTGTGTAGTTGCCACTGATCTACCGCGGCCATGGGCAAATCTACCCCTCTCATGCCATTGTTGGCAACCGCATCACTTCTCCTGAGCGGCGCATCTGCTACCCTCGATCCAATCGTTATCAAGGTGAGACTGCATCATGCCAAGTTACCGGCAAACAATTGACAAGTACAGGGTTCGAAATTCTTCTACAAAACTAATGGAACTCAATTCTTCATCAAGGGAGTTGCCTACCAAGCTGGTTTCGGTCCAAATGGTGGTGGCAACTCAAGTGTAAGCAATTTCCAACAAACACCGAAATAGCAGCTAACAATTGCGTTTGTAGACCTCATACGTCGATCCTCTGGCCGATACCACAGCATGCGCTCGAGATATCCCACTTCTTCAGGCGGCAGGAGCGAACACGATCCGAACATATGCGATTGATCCTACAAAGAATCACGATACCTGTATGAACGCGTTGGATGCTGCAGGTATATACGTCATTAGTGATTTGGGAGAGCCAAAAACATCAATTGATCGATCCTCGCCACAATGGACAACCACCCTTCTCGATCGATACACATCAGTTGTCGATTCTCTTGCGAAATATCCCAATGTCATCGGATTCTTTGCAGGCAATGAGGTTCCCAACAACTTGTCATACACTGGTTCTGCAGCAATGGTGAAAGCGGCTGTTCGAGACACAAAGGCATATATCAAGGCGAAGAACTACCGAACAATGGGTGTTGGATATGCTGCAGATGATGACCAGAGTGTTCGTGCTCAAGTAGCAGCTTACTTTAACTGTGGCGACAGCGGTTCACAGATCGATTTCTGGGGATACAATATCTACGAATGGTGTGGTGATTCTTCCTACACCCAATCCGGATACTCTCAACGTGTGGCAGAATTCCAAAACTACTCTGTCCCATCGTTCTTCGCTGAATATGGATGCAACACCCAAGGAGGAGCTGCTGCTCGTAAATTCACGGAAATTCCCGTACTTTACGGAAGCGACATGTCACCTGTCTTCTCCGGAGGCATTGTCTATGAGTACTTCCAAGAGGAGAACGATTATGGCCTGGTTTCTGTGTCTGGAGGTTCCGCGTCGACTCTCGCAGATTACAATGCTTTCTCTAGTCAGATTAAGACAGTCTCTCCCTCCGCAACGCAAATGTCGGCGTATAGCCCAACGAACACTGCAGGATCTACTTGCCCAACAGTCGGTACAAACTGGAATGCTGCGGCCAATCTTCCTCCAACTCCAGATAAGGGCATCTGCAGCTGCATGATGAGTACCCTCACTTGTCAAGCAAAGTCAAGCATCGACCCTACCGCATATGGCGCGCTTTTCGCTCAAGTCTGTGGCTACAACAACGGTGCACCATGTAATGGAATCAACAGGAACACGACTACTGGAAAATATGGAGCTTACTCTATGTGTAATGCTACAGAGCAGTTATCTTATGCATTCAATGCCTACTACAACTCCCTTAGCGGTAGCAACAAAGCTCAAGGTTGTGATTTCGGACAAAACGCAACTATCGTGTCCGCCAACGCCGCAAGCACATGTTCCAGCGTTCTCAGCTCTGCCACAGCAGCGGCATCAAATGGAGTCTTAGGCGGATCTGGATCAGGAGCAGCATCATCCACATCCAAGAAGAGTGACGGAGCTCCTCTTGTCGGTGCTACTTTGGGAATGGGCCCTTACTTCGTGGTCGGCTTCACCTTGATCGCTACTATTTCCGGGGCGGGGATGATTTTGCTATAGAGGATATATTGCATTGAATGGAATTTGTAGGAGGCTTATCTGAATTAGGGGCGCTAGTACTTGTACATGATTAATGTTCACGTTTATTCTCCGGGAATAATTTTGGTGCAAAAGCTTTACTATAGGTCGGTAAATAAAGCACGTTGAATTTGTGTGGTGAGTCTTAGGATTGTTTCGATTTATGGTGATTAGAGTAATTCATACACACAAACGAAATTGGTTCCCAAACACCATCCATCAATAACAGCATCCCTCCTCCGTGTGTTTTCGTGTCTCCTCTGGTCTTACAGCCGAAATTCTCCTGGCCACAGGTTTTTCTCCATCAGTCCGACCATCATCTGTCTTTGGTATCGGATACTTTTTGCTGCTGATTGGCTTCTCGATCCTCATCTCTGTCCAACTCGTGCTCTTTGCCTCTTTCTCCGTCCAAATATCTTCCCAATCGATCTAAAGAATTTCCGGACGCGTCCTCTCTTCTTCTTCTCGGCTAGAGTAGGTTCGATGTATGGGGGAGCGAAAGGATCGTGGAGGAGTGGTAGATTTTCGTTTGAGCGTGTCATTGTGGGGGTTTTCGGTGGGAGGTAATTCGGGTGGGAGATTGTGGTCGTGTTTGTATGTGGTTTTGATAGATCGGGAGGGTGGTGTTTTGGTAAATAGTTCGCTTATTTTGAGTTGAACTTTTCACGGAAAGAAAGGTGAAGACACTCACGTGGGCATAGATCCTTACCAGCACTACATTATAGACACGACAGAAGCCAGAATTGACAGCACAAAGTCACGATACCTATTAAAAGTCTATTCAATCTACTACTTCTTTCCAACCACCCTCTTCAAAAACCCCTTCAATTTCCTCCATTTTCCCATTTTCCTCTCCACTCCTAACTCCTCCGTATCTTCTTCATCATCGCTCTCACCCTCAGAACATCCCCCACAAGAACAAACAAACCCATACCCCCTCTCCAATCCCACCCTACTATGTCCATAATCAACCGTCACCTCCTCCCCATCCATCAACGCAAACGTGTTATAAATCATCAACCTCCAGCCTTCTTCCCCTTCTCCTTGCCCACCAGCTCGCACAACAGCGAAAACCGAGTTCGGCACACACGAATGATTCGCCCGACTGCCCACATCAAACACCGCCGTCCCAGCATCATCTGGCATTCTGAAGCCGTTGGAGAAGAGAATTGCCCGGTTGGTGCTTTCGGTGGACTCTCGCTTGGTTCGACATAATGCCTTGAATCGTTCCCAATCCTCGTTATTCATTCCTCTAACTAGTTTATTGAGAGGATCTTTTGGAAGTAGCGGAGAAAGGAGGAGCGTGGTTCCCAACCCCACATCTCCCTCGGGACAACAAGTAAAGGCTCCTCAAATATAAGTAGAGTGCCAGGCTCGATATCTTGCAACGCAAAAAGTCCGAGGCCCCTCTCTTCTGTATTTCGCACTTCGACGAGAGGTGGGAGGGAGCGCCATGCTGAGAGGGGAGGTGGGTTGGGTTGCGGGATGAGGAGGTCTGGCCTAAGCGGTGATGTCGTGATGGTAATCTCATCGTCATTCTCATCTCCCCTCGCAGTCGTCTCAACCCTCAACAAGTTACTGCTTTCCAACTCGGCCATTTCTTGGAAGTTGAAGCCGAAGGCAAGCTCTACTGCTGATTCGAAAGTGTCGATGACTCCTCGCACTCTCCTTTGACGTAGAAGATCGAACGGTCTCGGCTGATTTGGTGGACGAAGACGTGTGTACGGAATTGTGACAATATCGTTAGATCTTGCACGACCAGTTGGGAGTTCGCTGCGGCGAAGTGGGATGTAGAAGTGGGAGCAGGGAGATCGAAGTGCGTGGATGCGTTGGATGCGGGTTTGTGGCTTTTGGGAGGCCATTGTGTTGCTGTTTGTGGACTGAATCATATTTGGTATGTTCTAGATGGTGTGAGAAGAAATTTGATGGTGAAGGAAGGTTATGGGTTGAACGGGCGCGCAGAGAAAAGAAGACTATCGATCTGTCTTGCCTTTTTGATAATCGAAATCCCATCGAAATTCACTTGCTAGTGAATGAAAATGAATTCAAGCGATAGATACATGTACATAAGCATCCATAGCATGAATATAGTACTTCACATTCAAGTATTCATTCTGTATACTATTCTCACTCAAATATTTTATTTTCTTCTGTTGGAGTAATTAACTAGATAGAACACCTTAGAACACTTAAAATCGACAAATTGTTGGTAAGTTTGATATGTATCTAATAATAATTTACTTCTACCTAACACTTTTCAACTCGTCAGGAAGTATAATATCATTTCCCATGTATGTTTCTTATATTTAATAACGATGAAAGAACTCATTGTCCACCCCTGAATTATCCGAGCATGTGACTTCTAAATCCTCTGACACGTGATATCAGCACACCTTTAAATCGCTGCCTGGGGATCCTTCATACATCGCTTCACCTCTTTTCCACCTCCTTCTTATTCCATCACCACAAATATAGGGAAACGTACTAGTATGATCACGGTTGCACCACCATCTAGCAAGATGGACCACCAAAGGGAGATTGATCTTCTCGCCTCCTGGTACCACCTCACCCTCATCCTCTCACTCACAGTCCCTCTTCTATACTTATATATACATCACCATCGCCACCTACCTTATCGCAAGCTTCAAATATTCTTGTGTTTACTTACAGCACTTGCCGATTTGGCCCTCTATACGGAAGCATACAATCTCGCAAGACCCATATACGTCTGCTTTTACCCTGTTAGAGGCGAGACATTCCATGCGCCTGAAGAAACGAGATTAAAAGTCCAATGGGCGCTTTACACCGTAGCTACGTGCTTGGCGCTTGTGGCAGCGGTACTAGAGGCCACTAGGGGACGAAAATGGAGTCTGGGAGAAAGAATTGAGAAAGATGAATTGTTGAGACTTCTGGGTGATGATGTGAGATGCAGAACCTTTGAGAAAGGAAGCACAATTCCCGGCAGCTGGGTGGAGGTGCGGAAGGTGGATGGGGAGGTGGTTTATGAGGGACATGCCCCTGGCGTTTCTTTCTCTGAGGGAAGAGATGAGGTTTTGCACGAGAAGGACGAGTTGGAATCTGAAAAGGTGGAAGAGAAAAGAAATTGGGAGGAAATTGACTTGCAGGGGGGTCGGGGGTGATAATGTTCTTGGATGGAGCGGTGTATATGGTGGCTGCTTGGGTGGTAGCTGTGGTCGCGTTTCTGATTATGTATGGTAGGGAGAAGAAGGGGGCCTTCGGGTAGGGATAGCTTTCAATCAGCTGAGCAATGAATGCACTGGCAAAAGTGATTCGACAAATTGCTTCAGAGCATCGGTACGGAACAATCATGCAGTCTGGCTTCGAGAGACAAGACCATGCGAACATTGTGACAGACCCCGGTCCTCTTGACTTATATGCATCGGTCGCGCCATGTAGCAGATAGCTTCCATACCACTAGGGTATATTCATGGCACTTCTACGTGTGCTCTTACGTCAAGTTTGTAGAATTGTCTAACGTTTACTTGAGGAGATTAGAACAGAGTGATGGGCAATGTGCCCTCAGATGTTGAGGTGGGTTGAAGATGGAAGAAACAGAGGCGGACAAATGTGTGCGGAAGTACGGGGTACTTTATGTGCGGTAAAAGCATTTACTAGGGATGAAGTTGACGAGGAAGGAATAGACATGTTGGTCGGCAATTGTCGCGTCATAATGTGCAGGTTGAAATGGCGGAAGTGGAAGCGAGGGAAGGTGCGAGTGTGAGCCTCAGCTCCCCAAAGCTTTTAAATGAAGGAAAAACTACAACACAGACAAAGGTATGAGGTCGAAGCTATTGAGGCGGTTTTATTGCTTCTTATGAGTGGTTTTTTAGTCGAGAGCCAGACTTTCGTCGGTTTTGAAGTGTCTTTAGAGCACGATACTCATCAGGAAAGCGACATAGCAATGTATTGAACTAAGCTAAAGGATTTGGTATCGGTCTCAGGATGTGAATTTAGCGATCTCATACTTTCCCCAAATTCGGTTTGATAACAATGCTAGTGTTACAATCAAAATCAAGGACTTTCCTGCACAAACCTTGAGGTCGTTGAACATAAATTTAATCAGGTGTTCGTCATTTCTAAAGTACGAGAGTTGAATGTATGATTATACTGCAGGGACAAGGAGCAAAATCTTGAACTTCAGAGCCAATATTACAACCTCACTTATGTTACTTAATGGGAAGCACTTGTACTGAGGTTATTGTGAGCTGAGTGGGGCCATGCACCCCGGATTCGGCGGTAGCCATCGGATTTGCTTCTCTGTATGCAGTCCAAGACAGGTGGTAGTACGGCATATAGTGGCTTTTTCTGCCAGTTCCCATGCATTCTTCCTCCATGACGCCAGAAACCCAAAAACCCCACCAAGACTCAAAAGTTGCCAAGCATCAAAAGTGATCCAATGAGCGAGACATGGCTCCTGGACGCTCCCCTGAGGGCCCACTGCGAGTGCTGAAACAAAACTGCGTGAACCAGTTAAGATCTTCACGCATACGCATTCCTACGCCTGGTCACATAATCCACTCTACCCGCGTCAACCCAAAGGGAAATTCTTAGGTTCCTGCCCTTCCACTATGGACAGCCTAGTATCTCAGCCTTAAGTTTTTGGGCGCTCGAAGCTGCTGGATTGGAGGGAGTCCATGCACCACAGAGAACGGGATGTGAAAAGGAAGTGCTCTGATCTGAAGCACATGACGTGAAATCAATGCGGGGTTGTTAGGCACTTTGCTTGAAATAATGCTTCGGAAGTGATTTATGTCTCAATGAGACCCATGGACAGTGAAAAAGTGGGCTTGGATCAGGTCAGGAACTGACCCAGTCAGGAACTGACCCAGTCAGGAAAGTCAGGCTCCTTGCAGTCGAATGAGTCCCCTATCGTGGACTGCAGCTAGATGCATATCGGATGCGCTACGGGACCTAAATACCTGAAGATCAGCCAACATCGACCACTTGCGCTCCGATAACATTTTAGATGGGTAAGATTTATTATAATTGAGTAGATTAAATCAAACAGGCTAGACTGAATTGTGTACCGGCCCGCTAACTAAACTTTCCTATCACCATTTTGGTTGTATTTTGATTTATGTTTTGGGGGAAAGCCACCAGTCTTACGAGCCCGGTGGGGTCGTGAAGCCTAAAATCGCCTATGGCGCCTTGCATAACTAGTGCGAAAACCCAAGTTTTTCCTGGTGAGGCTCGGTCGCGGGGCTCGGTCGAGGGGTTAGTGTCTTGGCATTTTTCTCCTACGAGCTTCATTTTTATCACGACTCACTAGATTTTTATAGTACAATATAAAGCTTTCACAAACTCTTCTAATTCTCCCCTCCTTTACTGTGTAGCATTTCTGAATTTCACATATATACAAAATACAAAGAAGCAAGCCAGACGATTCTCAAACTTAGCAACCATTTACACACTCGTCTATGATTTCTCAATCTTAGACAATATATACTCCCAATCAGCAAGACACCGCTGTCAACTGTTTCTAGGATTTCAGCACATAAATTTCACTTCAATTCCGTCAACACAACATAAATCTAAAACTCGGAATGACGATCCCTATTATCCTTCCCCGAAGTCTGTCGACTGACAACAAACTCAACATCATCTTCGGGATTTTTGCAGCAACAACTGGAACCCTTAGTTGTCTTTTAGCATGGGCTGCGTGGAAACTTGCCTATGGTCGTCGTTACAGACACCGTGAACATGAAGGTACATTTGTGAAATCTTTACCATAAACTTATGTTTGAAGGATGGAGTATGCTAATACCATGAAGATATACCACTCGATAATCTCCCTATGCCCCCGCCGCTTCAATCGAGTTCAAGTGTTGGACGCGGATACGAATTGTCGTTTAGGATTGGAAGGACTTCTTGAAGAATGCTGGATATTGCATCCTCTTTGTGTGTTTTGTTGAGAATATTTAAGCTCTTGTGATGAGGCAGCATAGATCAATCGTCTTAAGAGTTGACCTCGAGTAGAAGCATATCCTTAACGCAACCTCAGTTTTGAAGCTTTTACCTCAATAACTTTGCGTGAAGCCACGGTGGAAAGCCTTTGTACATCTGTGACTTCAATAGTAAAACATCACCCGAGATCGAACCACTTATGAGAGATACCTCATAACGCCTTTCCGATCGACGAAATGCTGCCATACTAATCGGTAAACATACTTTTCATCTCTTCCCATAAATCTCCGTGATACAGGTAATTTTAAGTTACTTGAGGCCCCATGAATGAGGTGACCTATTTATTATTAGTTTAGTACCATAGAAGTTTTTATTGCCGCCCTCTGATCTCTTAGTATCCTTACTAGATCAAAGAAGATTTTGTCAATATTTATACAACGCTCTGCAGAAGCCTCCAAGTACTCGCAACCCAATTCCATTGCTAAGTACCGACCTTCTGCCTCCCGGACTTCTCGTTCCCTGGTCGGAACTTCCTCGTTTACTGTCCTACTCCCCTCCTCTCTTGTCTCCAACTTCTCCTCAGCTGCCTCTACCTCGTCTTGGTAATCATGTCCTACTAGCATCGTAGGGATTTTTCGAGGAGTTCTAGCCGGCAAAATTGGGCTACCTGGATATGATGGTTGCCGAGATGCCCCCTCTTTGATCCGCTGAATCTGGTTGTGGAACCTTGTAATTCTGGTGAACGAACTTCTCGACCAAATATTATAGACGAGCACAAATGCTTCTCCATCTCTTATCCATTGGTCCCGAAGAGCCGTGTATTCCTCCTGGCCCGCCGTATCTAGTATTTCCACCACGCATTGTTCTCCATCTAGCACCACGGATCTGCGATACGAATCTTCTATTGTTGGATCATAGCTCGTCACAAAGTGCCGTGAAGAAAACTGTATATTTTGTTAGACTTGCATGGGAAAGGGGGTCCTGAAATATACCTGAATTGCTATAGCTGTCTTTCCAACACCGCCATCTCCTAGTACTACAATTTTGTACAGACATGGACGTGGCTGAGTGGGGGCTCTGGGTTGGTGTAGCAGCTTATTTCGCTCCTCGATGATCGTAGGCCTTGATGCAAATCGCCGGAGACGGGTCCAACTCCTTTGACGAGAGTTTCTTTGGCCGGGGTGAAGTGCCCTATCTGAGGGTGTACTTTCAGGAAGTCTCGACTCATCATCTGGATCCAGTGCGTCTTGGGCTGTTTCCACCTCGTGGTCTATCGGGGTTGATTCTTCATCCAAAGTAGCCTGTGCTGAATAGAACGACGGATTTGATGTTGAGATAGAGGACCGGAAAGTCGACACCGTGCTATCCAAAGACTGCCTGGCTTGAAGAATGCTCAGTCTGTGACTGGCTGTATCCGATACATCTTGCGAATTGCGATTCGAAGCATCGCGGACAAGACGGAGACTTTCCACGTCATCAAGGGATTCAATTTCTTCGCGGACTCGAGAGTGCTGCGTTTCCAAAGTAACTAGACCTCTCGTGACACTCTCAAGGCCATCGATGAAACCTTTCAACCGAGAAATTTTAACCTCAAAATTGTCTGCATCGAAGATTGCCCATCTTGTGATGGTTGCCACTGACTTCTGAGCTTAGTTTCGTCTCGCGTGATTCCGGAATTGATCGAATGTTCCCCTGAAGATGCTAAGGCCTCGGGAGCTAGGTCCTGCTGTAGACTCTTCTTCCCTGAAGCCATACCTTGCATCGTATTCCTGGGTCTCACTAAGAAGGCTTTTGATGGCGTTCAAAGTCCGTATGATGGTAGGCTGTATGAGAGGATCATCCAATCCAGGATTCGGCCTCGGCTGTGAATCTGATGTCTTGGATGCAAGGCCAACGGATTCGCCCCATAAGAAGAACCTTAGTTTCTGAAGCGAGAGTTCTGTGCAGAGGAGCTCGTAGTCTTCACCAAACTCTCTTGCTGTTACGACAAGGCTGTAGCATTCGATACATGTCGTGAACAAAGCGGTAACACTTACGGCGCTTAGCGCTAGGCCTGCAATTCCTTCTGCACCTGACATCTTCTCATAACTTTGCGAGTACTTTTCGAAGTTTTCGTTATTGAAGGAGAATCTAGGTGTGAAAAAACCCCAAATTTGGGTGTCGTAGATGAGGCTGTGGCTGTGGCTATGTGAAGTCCTAATAGCCAATGAAAGAAGGGTTGCTTCAGCCCCGTCTTCCACATTATTCTATCCCACTTAGAAATCACGTGGCTTTTAAGAATCCAGAGAAGTTTGGAAATGGAATTGAAAAGTTAGAGACTTTACTATGATAATATAAAGATGAATTGCTGTACAACGACTGGGCGGAGATTGAAATTTTTGGATTGGAGCAAAGACTTTGCATCTTTTAGAACGCTATACGAGACTTTCATGGGGCGTAACTTGAATCATTCTGAGCGTTGATGCTTCCGTCGACTACACTCTTAGCTCTCATGCTGTCAATTATAGAAGCCGAAACTGGTTTTGGATCTAAGTCCCATGTGCTCAGCGAACTCTCGGGGACGAATCAACAATTTTACCCCGATCATGTCTTTCGATGAGCATATCAGGGTTCGTGATCTTGTTTTTCCTGAGCTAGTAATCACCAAAAGACGTAGTGCGATTGAGGTCCCAAGTAACAGAACTATCAGCAAAATGACAATTCATGAATTGTTCAACAAGAAGCGCTGAAGTCTGCTAAGCTTCTCCATGCCCATTAGGTAGACTGGGTTGAGAATCGAACTTACTTAGACAATAAGAGCAGCGACAGCAATTTATGTCGAAGAATGTAAGAATCATCTCGTGTAAAAGTGTCTCGAGCGTTGAATGGCGAACGACCGCGTTGCTGAATAGAGTCGTTTGCTGGGTCGATAGCGAGCTCGATTTTACACTCGAGATTATGCATCAAACACAACCTTGCATGTTTTTGCAAGTGTGTTGTTGAAGAGGATACCATCAAACGTTTTTAGAGATGAGTTGATGATATCTTTCAAAGGTTGGATGACCGAAACACTCGAGGAAGATCTGATCTCGAAAACATTGCGGCCCTGAGGTAGAAATAGCGTTTGCTGATCTGGGGGAGTTTTGTATTATTTTGCCAAATGCGACTTCAGCTAGTCTACCAATAGATTTGGAGTTGTGTGATCGCCAGGGAACTCCGACATAGTTGAATAGAGAGTGATCGATCGAATAAAGATCCAGATCCAAGTGCTAATAGAAAGAAATTATCAAATTAAAATAATTCAGAGACCGGAATGAGTAGATGAAGAATGGAAGTGGTTCAACACAAAAGATTTAGTGCGATGATCCTCGTAGATGCGGCGATGTTATAGAGTGGTATCCATATCAACTGGTAGCGTGGAACGAAATATATAGGTTAAGAATGTAGCCAGCACTCGCTGACTTGCATTGATGTCGTTTGGTCGATGTGAGGTAAACTGGAATCATGAAGACAATTCAAAGGCAGAATGGTCAAGTCTATGAATTGGACAAAGAGCAAGCAGGGTCTTGACTAGAATTCGTAGTCTTGAAGTTCCAGGCATAGAAGAGATGAGAACTACTCGTCAGGCAACATGCCTAGCAGTGGGTGACAAAGAGCTACCGAGTGTGACAGATAGAATCACCATGAAGGCCATACAGACTTGCCTTGAAAATATGGGCTGTCACCCTTATGATTTTCCAAAACGTCCCGGGTAGAAAGGCGATTTTGTTCAGCCTCCGATGTGTCTTCCCCCATCTTAGCTTACAAGCACATTTCCATGCGCAAAATGCAACCCAAAACACCGCCCAATGCACTAAAACTCCCTTCATACTTCTCAGACCCGTATATACCACCTCTTACTTCTCGTCATCTGTGTCGGTCCTTGCTCAACGTCCCCTCCTTATCATCTCTCTTTGGGAATCCCCCCACTCTCTCCGCCTTCCTGAGCACCTCATTCCCTTTCTCTCCCTCTCTATCCTCAACCGGTAACCCCCACCACTCTCTATGAAATTTCTCCTGTTCTTTCCTCCGCTCTTCTCTCTTCTCTCTTTCTTTTTGTCTCTTTAACCTTGTTGCAAACCATTCTTCTCTTGCTGCATCTTGTTCGGCTTGCGTGGCATGCTGAATCATACATGCGTTCATTACTCGATTTTGGGCGCGGCAGGCGAAGGGTGCGGTAAAGGTACGACCGAGGGCGCAGTCGGCGAATACTGTGAGGATTCATTAGCACTTCTATTCTACCTTTGTTGATCTCAAATGCAAGCACGAGAATTGCAGATGATTGCAGACAGGAATTGACAAACATTTTATCTCAGCAGCACAATATCCTCTCACTCTCGAATGATACAGCTCTCTGACCTGCGCCTCTTGACTTGCAGATAATGGTAATGGATTTCGTGACGGCATGGGCAAGCGCGGAACTTCTTCCTCTGGTGGGGACATCTCGGCAGCTCTTGATGGCGCCATTGCTGCTGCCATCTATCTCTTGCCCCTCACAAACTGCTTCTGCAACGATTCGGGAGTGTTTGAGGTGTCGGTGGTTGAATTGACGTCTGTACTGAAATATCGTACGCTTTTGGAGAGCTCGGTCGAGATGAAGGAAGCTGTTCCGAGCTAGGCTAGCTCTCCCGCGATGGACAGGGGTGCGAAGACATGAGGCTGAGAAAGTTTATCGGAATTTTAGATTTCTGCAACCCCACCAATTTTTGAACGACCTCACAACTCACGACATCGTACTGCGAATACTGCACAAGCATTCAAAGGATATTTCGAAACCCAACTGATAGGGGGCACGCACACACAAACCGCCACAATGTCGTCCATGCGCAATGCTGTCCAGCGTCGCAATCACCGCGAGCGAGGACAACCAGAAGAACGAAAGAAATGGGGACTGTTAGAGAAGCACAAGGTACACATTGCCAGAATATACCTTCACTATTCTTCAGCGTTCTAACAAATATCACAGGATTATTCCCTCCGAGCAAAGGACCATAATCTGAAAAAATCGAAACTCAAAGCCCTAAAGCAAAAAGTCCTCGACAAAAACCCAGATGAATTCTACTTCGGCATGCTGTCCCGGTCGGGGCCCTCGACGATGGGAAAGAAACGAACTGGAACAGTAAATGGCGATAGAGGGAATGAGGTACTGAGTCAGGAGGCCGTGAGATTATTCAAGACACAGGACTTGGGATACGTTAGGACGATGAGAAATCAGACGCTGAAAGAAGTAAAGGGATTGGAAGAGCGCTTGGTGTTGGCGAGGAGTGTAAGTAGGAGTCAAGTGGATGACGAGATAGATAGTGGATTTACGGGACGAAAAACAGTATTCGTGGATGACGAAGTGGAGGCTGAGGAGAGAGTCTTGGCGGCGGAGGATATGGAATTGGAGATGGAGGAAGAGGAGGGTCTGTCAATCGAAGAGAAGAACCGGAGGAAACTTCAGAGAAGAGAGGCAGAGAAGCTGGAGAATAAACTGGAAATTACAAGGGAAAGATTAAAGGCCTTAACAGAAGCGGAAGAGGCCTTGGAAATGCAGAGAGCAAGAATGGCGAAAAGTCCAAGCGTTGGTGGAATCAACAAGAATGGCGTTAAATTCAAGGTCAAAGAGAGGAAAAGATAGTAAGCAATCCAAGCAACATTACGAACACCTAAAATATGGCCATCGTCCTAGATCTAGGAATTTTTTCCAGAAGTACTACATTCTTTGGTAGGATTGGCTGAGAAAGCGCTGAGCTGAAGCAAGGACCGTTCAATGTTCTAAGTACATAAGGTGTTCGTTCGACCTATTCATACTGGCGTTATACAGTAAGCTTTATAAGTCTCTGTTGCCGCACAAGTATCACAACAATGAAAACTGATAGAGGGTGATCATCGTACTAGGCATTGATATTAACAACGCTTAATCCTCTCAACACCCTTAATTCTATCTCACAATATCATATCATGCAGAAGACGAGATCAATGGGAAGTAGAATATTTTATTAATTGGTCTCCAGTCATGGCGAATGCTGCATGCTGTATAATATATGACCATAAAGTATGCCAAGCGGCCATACTATGCACCCAAAATGCGAGCCCGTAGCTCTATCCCAAATCCTCAACGCCAGATCTTCTCGAGATCATATTCCAGTGGCGGCCAATTTCCCATGTATTCGTAAGTCCTCCTGTATATACAGTTCTCAAATTTCGACTTCCTCCGAACTCTCGAATTCTAAGGTTCATGATTTCGAAGCTCCCTTCTTCGAAAATAGCCACGATAGTATCTTGGCAATGCCCTTGAAGAATAGGACAAATGACCACACGAAGCATTTAATCAACATCCACAACAACCCACAACACCCTGGCGTCTTCTCCTCTTTCACCTTCTTCCCCTTCTTCAAACTCGTCTGACTCTCCAAATCCATCTCAAACTCCTCCATCTTAATATTCACCCCATCACTCCCACGTCTACTTTTCCTCTCTTTCCTCTCCTTCTTTTCCTTCTTTGACTTTCCTCTCGGGCTTCCCAATGGCGAGGCCGGGAAATGTGGGGAAGTGGGTGGTAAGGAGGGAGGAGGGGCGTCGAATCTCTCGATATTGTGCGATTTTTCTTCTTCGACTGCTACGAGCATTATAGCGCAGATCGCGACGTCTACGACGTAGAAGGCGTCGATGCGAGCGGCGACGCTGGTATCTACTTCGAGCCAGCCGCTTCCGCTTCCATCTCTAATTAACCTCACAATATTCCGGGGAAGTTCAGGATGTTCGAGTGTATATTCAACCCGTGACCATGCTGGATTCGAAGATATTGATACAACGAATGGTGTTTGGACCGATGGGTGGACCAGGTAGTACTTTTGCGAATCAGCGTCGAAGACTAGACGTGCGCATTCGCGCTCTGCTGCTGCTATTATTGATGGTGCGTCTGAACGGTGGGGTTTCGTTGCGATATCGAGAGCCATTTGGGCAGCGGCCCTGGGATATAATAGCGCAACCAACCCATCATTCGGCGGCAATCTCCTCGCAGCCTCCTCAAGCGTCGTACTCAAGACCTCCGTATCCCTACTCTTCTCCTTCTCCTTACTTGAACTCCTAAACGTGCTCGAAATCCTCGGACTACTTGACTCCCTAGGCGACTTACTCGGGTCCTGGCGCGTCATAGTCATTTGGCCGGATGTGGAAGTTGGGATTATCTTGAGGGTGTAGAAGGGTTGGGTAAGGGAGGAGAGCGTGTGGGTTGGTTCTTCGGCCGAGGAGTGGATTTTGAGACAGAAGGTTCGGCCCTCGGATGCTGAGACTCGCCATCCGTTTGCGACTTTCCATAATTCCTTGAGCTCTTCGTTCGTGCTTGGTTCTAAGATCGTCTCATCTTGTACTCCGTGAGGGAAACGGCCGGCGGATGATCCGATGCTCATAGGGGATTGGAGACCAGCTGGAGAGCGCTCGTTGAGCATAGATGGGGAGTAGGGTGCGCGGTTGATGATTGTTCGGGGGATGTGGGTGGGGGACTGTTGGGTTGGGAAGTAGGGTTGGTGTTCGAGGGGGAGTTCTGGGTTGTAGCGAGGGAATATGGAGCGCATGACTGGTTCTTCGCGGGGTGGACCACTAGTTATTCTTGGTTTTGCTGTTGAGCTGTGGGAGGCATTGCTGTTGCTTCGGACGAGAGTGGGAGCTTCTGAGAACGAAGTATGAGATCGTGGTATCTCAGCAGCAATATGTGCTTGCGATGGCTGAGTAATAGGCGAGGTGATGGAAGGAGGTGGTTGAGGTGTGTACCTCCCCTCAAGCGAGGATTGTCGGCCATCGGCTGCAGGAAAAGGGGGAGGAGAATCCGATCTTTCGACAGCCGACTGAGGCGGTGATTGAGGTGTAACAGCATTCCTCCTTGTACTCGGTTTCCTGCTTGGATTTCTCTTCTTCGGTGGAGGAGGAAACAATTGTAGACCCGCGTTTGCAGGCGGCTGCCCACTCCCGCTTCCACTCGCAGTACCGGTCATCGTGAGACTTGCTCGTCGAGTATCCCAGATACTTCAAAACGCAAAACCAGCAAACTTCAAGGAATAAAACCAGGTCATGTACTGCAAGGCCATGGTATAAACCAAAACGCGGATCGAGCACTCTCTCTCCTCTATATACCAACATACTGGTATAAACATCTCCAGCAAACCCGACCCACAAAAGTCCAGGCGCGTATGAGTTAATTTGGACATGCGTCGCTCGTGCATCGGATAGCGATAAGTGCGATGCAGCCTCTGGAAATAGAAAAGAGGGCGTGCAGATGTGCAGGCTTGCTTACCGCCAGCGAGTGAATTGTGTTGGTTGTGGTTGAATATCCTTGTCGGCGGGTAAGATGCAGTGTGATGGAAGAGGGGAGGGGACGCTGATTCGCGGCGGGAAGATCAATTGAACGCCAAGCGCTGTCGAGAGAACAAACGACAGCGCAAGGACTTCAAGGCGCTCTGAGCGTCTAATTGGCGGAGAAGGCAAGTCACGTGCTGTTTATATTTTAAGAACGCGGTGGTGGTCCGCCCAGAGGACCTTGAGGACCAACGGGTGGCCAGTTGGTGGCTTTCTGCATCGAGGGTGATCTTTGGGGTCCCAATGCCACGGTCGACGGCGTGCACGATTACCTCTATCTGACCTTACACATCTTAAGAGCGGTGAGACCGGACGAACACCATCAGATCCATCAAGGCTGCATCAATTCCACGTATTTGGCAGCCATACTGCAGTCAAGTTGCAGATACGTGAACGTTGCCATCGAGGTGTTGTATTGATCCCTGGACTGTGCGTCGGTAGAGTCAGCATAACGCCTAAATGTCAATACCGTGCTTGGGATTCTCGGTCGACCAAGAGCCGCAAGGACCAATATAGATTTTTCAATCACTTGTCAATATAATGCTGACTCGCCCTCGATACGGATTGCCACTTTTCTGGAATTTGTTTTTGAAATTCTTGATAGTGTTTTCCAACAATCTTCGGCTGGTGGGAAGAAACTTATCGTTATTCATCCATTACGGTATACTCCATATCATTCGTTCATTCGTTACTCATCACACAGCGAACCCACCACTGTTAAGCTGTCGTGGCTCTCCTGCGGCCTCAAAAGTTCCATTGGGCAACCTTCTCAATGCCTGTGCCGTCGTGCTACCTGGCGCTATAAAAGCCACATTGGCCCCGATTTCTTTGAAGAAAGCTGTTGTCTCATTGCTGTACCCTTTGACCCCAAAGAGCTCACTTCCCCACTCGAACGAGACGGTGTTAGGGCTCAATTGATCATGCAACCTTGGCTGAGCGAGAGCTTCAGCAGATGTCATATTCTGGTCGAGAACATGCCAAAGGTGCTGAATGATCTCCGTGATGATGCGAGAGCCTCCTGCGGAGGCGTGGGAAAGGTAGACTGTGCCGTTTGGAAATTCGACAATCGTTGGCGAAATACTGGAAAGAGGCCTCTTGAAGGGCCGAATAAAGTTGGCTTCACTACAGGAAGTTGTCAGTCATGGCCTTCCGATCGATTCCTAATTAAACTTACGAGGGTATGTAGCCGAATGCGTTGGTTGTGTTGGGTATGCTGAAGTCTGTGTTGGTCCAATTAGTAAGTGCCAACATTAAAATATCCCGAAGTAAAGACCAACCATTCATCTCGTTATTCATAATTACGCCAGTTTCGGGCACCATGAGCCTGCTTCCAAAAAGAGTGTTGATAGTGGATGTGACCGCGATAGTCAAGCCGCTCTTGTCAGCTGCCACAGTTGCGCTTGTGCCGTCGTCTGTGAGAATTCCATAACCGGAAGGATTGTAAGCAGACGCGTTAAGCGTGTGAAATTCTTGGATTTGACTCCTCACTTCCTCGGCTGTCTTTTCAGACACCATTTTCTGCTGATAGGCTGTCAGGTTTGAAAGAAAGGATGGGTCGCCGAGTAGAGTTCTCTGCCCATAGGCAAATCGTATTCCTTCGTCAAGGTAATGCGTGGACAAATTTAGTGCAGAGGGCGTTCTCATATCATATCCCTCCACGATTTTCAATGTGCTGAGCACAACCGCTCCACTAGATGGAGCACTTCCACTATGGATCTTGAAGCCACGGTAAGTGATGTTTGACGGTGTTCTAATCGCAACTGTGTAGTTCGCCAGATCCGAAAGAGCCATAGTACCGTTCGACTTCTGGAGCGCAACGATTGTCGCATTTGCAATTGCACCTGTATAGAAGGCTGCCGGTCCCTTCTCCGCAATGCTCTCGAGCGTGTTGGCATATCGCTTCCTCGTCATGACATCGCCAAGACCGAGCCTTGTTCCATTCGGAGCGAAATCAAGAGCCCACGTCTCATCGTAGGTCAGGTAGTCATAGGTGCCTGCTGTCGCAGAAGCCATATATCGTACCAGGTCCTCAGTCACATTGAAGCCATATCTCGCGACTTTAATCGCAGGCTGCAACAATTTCTTCCAAGGCATGGAAGCATAATTCTTGTGTAAATGCTCCAACCCTCGCACTTCTCCAGGAACACCACTTGCTAATCCGCCATATAGGGAAAGATCGGTGTTTGAAAGTGGAGGAGAATACATCGTCTCAAAAGCAGCAGCAGGTGCCGTCTCCCGGAAATCAATGAACTCATAGCTTCCATTCTTCGATCGGACAAGCATAAATCCACCGCCTCCTATACCCGAATGATACATCCCAATCACTCCGACACAGAATTGCATCGCGATCAACTGGAGGAGGAATTAGATTCTGCTTGGCAATTGGTGGAGAGGTCTCTACTCACAGCGTCTGCGGCATTTCCACCCTCCTTCAGAACGTCAATTCCTATGTTCGAGCAAACGGAGCTCTCAGAAGCTACAGCTCCAGTTTTCGCATCGTGAGCAGGGCGAGGGGAGGCGGACACAATTTGTACCAGCGCACTGAGTGCTACAGGAAGGGCGATGGAGAACAACATGACGAAGAGCTGCCAGTTGAGCAATTGAACAGGCCTCGAAGGAGTAGAGAAGAGGTGAAGAAAAGAAAGGAAGAAGAACCAAGAAAATAAGCTTCTAAACCTCACAGATTGATCATCGGGACCGATTGGCTAGCTTCGGCGATGATCACAAACTCACAGGAACGATCGCATGTCAAACCAGGATGTCATTCGGCTTACATACAGTGCAACGCTGTACCTGAAAGATATCATTTCCGGCTGATGTTGCATCCTTGACTCGTAATAAAGTCAATTGAGTGCGTGATGGAGACACAAAAGCAGTGTTGAGGGGCAAGATGCTTGAAAAGGAAGCTGCGAAGTTGGGATGACGAATTTTGGAAGTTGGGAAAGTGGGGAAGGAGATTGATGGCGCACGGGCCGCTCAGCCTCGTGGGAGGGTTTTCACGAGGCTGAGATTTTGAAAGCTTTTAAACATCACTTCAATAGCAGATATGATTTCCGTGAACAATTTCGAATTTTTGATAAGGACGGATCATCAGACCAGCCGATTCGCCACACTCGCACCGAAGAAAGATCCACAGCGACACAAGCAACCAGAGCAAAACAAAATCACCAAATCCCCTTTCCATTCCCCCTTCCCTTCTGGGCGCCGAACCAAACTAAACCACAAGCACAAAGTCCCACAGCGACAAACAAACCCAGGTCAAGCCAGACTAGATCAACGCCGACCAAACAAGAACGCACACGCCAAAAACCCCTACAGCGACATGAGCAACCTGCTCCCCTTCGCCAAAGCCCCCGGAAAATCAATGCCCCGGCAGCCGAACCACCAGGCGCAGGAGCAGGGATCGAACCTGCTCCTTAGAGATTCCAAGAAGCAGTGACAGCCGGGTCGCAGGAGCCCAGGGTGCCGAATCCTTCGTAGTCTTCTTCCATGTCCATTGGATCATCGACGAGAGTTGGAACGATTATGCCGGTGTGAAGTTCTGTCAGGTGTGAAATATAGTGGATTCATGAGAGAGTGTGCCAGTGTGAGTGATTTTGATAAAGTGAGAACTTACAGGAAAGACATAGAAGCCTAGAGTGCCGAAGCCCTCGTAGTCTTCCGAGCAGTCCATTGGGTCGTTGACGATGAATTGCTATACCAATGTAAGTGACTCTACCAGTGTAAACCTCTCTGCCAGAAGAATGACTTACGGTCGGACCAGGAAGAGTAGGAGCAGGAGCAGCAGCCTGAGCTGGTGCTTGAGCTGGTGGAGGAGGAGCAACCACAGCAGCGGGCCGAACAGGAGCCGAAGAACGAGCAGGAGGAGAACGAGAACGACGACGGGACCGGCCACAGGAGCGAGAACGAGAGCGCGCGACAGTGGCAGAGGATTTTTGGCTGCTGCCGCCGGCCAAGGTAAATGGCGTTCCGTTGTTTCGTCGAGGTGCCTGTGAGAGTGTAAGTCACTGTGGGTTACTCTGCGATTGGAAGAACTTACTACCGGAGTTGCATTGGAACCGGAAGCTCGTGCAGATTGAGCGGCCTGAATAATTGTGTCAGTGTGAGGTATACTCTGACGGGACTTTCTCTATACATACAGCTGCAGCCAATTTCTGCTTCCGCCAATGGTTCATTTGCTGTTTGATAGTGGTGTGGATCTTTCATGTCAGTGTGAGACACTCGGAGAACGGAATTTGGAACTTACGGGAGCTGCCATTGCGTCGGATTGAAGTAAGTGAAGTTTGGAATGAAAGCCGGAGAGATTGTCACAGTGAGAGGGTGTTTCAGAGTAGTTGATAGAGTAGACGAGCTTTCGTGGACGCAGAACAAGAAACAGGAAAGAAAAGAACGGAGGAAAAGAATAAATACTCACAGTGACACGACAATTATTGGAGACACAATACGCAACGGACGGTAGTTCAATACTTACGGAAGAGTAATTCTCTTATTGTGGGGTGGTGTTGACAATAGAAAAGACAATAGAAGGAGAAAGGTTCGCTTATACTCAGGGGTTAGGACAATAGCATTTTGGAAGGTGAAAACATCAACACTACGACAATAGAATCGAGAAACGAAAATAGCGATCGGAAATGTGTTTCTTGAAGTTGATAGCAAGAAGGCATCTGAGTAACCGTGTCGCTGTGGGGTCTCCACAGCGGATGAAAAAGTGAGGGGAGAAAAGAAGCTGAAGACGGTCCACATACTGTTGATCGCTCTTGACACTCGAGAAAGTTGGGCCCTGGCCTCCGCCATTCGTACAATATTATGTGGTATTTGCTTGACTCCGCCCGTGTTCTACTTGTAGCATTTACAAATGCGATGGGGTGTTTGTCCACCAAATATTTGGTACACCTGAAATTGTCATACTAGTAGTGAGCCAGGTATTCGAATGTCTCCACTCAAAGCTGGGAAATGCCTAGACATATGCCGTCCCTCAGTGCCTCTGCCCCAGATCACAATTGCCGGTTAATTTGCAACATTGTGCCGTCAACTCTTCCCTGATATAGTAACAAAATGCGTAGTCCAAATCGCAATCCCCTATTTTTCGCCGGGGACACACTATGGGTGGTGATCGTAGCACCAATGTGATCGGATCCAATCGGGTATTGATCGTGAGAATTCTTCTCCGAATCGCTTCTACCCATCACATCCCAGAAAGACCTTTGACGCCGAGACTCGCTCTTTGCACCTACAATGCCTCCCTGATACGCCTCCGAAATATTAACAAAGTTATACCTCAAGCCACCGGACCTTGCGTCTTGTATTGAAATCTTCTGAGCTGTAGTTTGAGACTCCTGGGATCATACGCCTTGGCTTTTGGATCCCAGGCTGCCTTCACGTCGAATACTAGGTAGGCTCTCGTTGATTCCAACTCGACCATTCCAGAGAGTAATATGCTTCCCCGAGGAGGGAAATTTGGTGCGGGACGCCACGTCTGTTTCAGCTTTGTCTTGAACGCCGTTACAGCACGATTGAAATGCTTATGTACTGCCACGCGCTGTTGATTAAGTTCTGACTCTAGTTCTTCCTCAGGCGTGATTTCTGAATTAGTGGCTGTAGAAACAACCGACTTAGCACCTGCACCTCCTGGTCCGGCTGGGGTTACTGGAGGTCCATCTTTACTTGGCAGTGGACCTTTGATCATCTGTGGGGGATGGGCCATCAATTGATCGATTGTTAAGGGAGGCGGAGGGGGGTTGTATCCAAACTTTGCGGCAATGCTTTTCGACTCCTCAACGACCAAGACTTTTCCAAAGTTCCAGAATGATTGTACTAAAGCAGATGGCCAGAGAACATGTCGTAATTTGAAGACGATTTGGGAGTCGACTGGCTGCGTTACCCAGGAAACAGCTTCATCTGATATTTCAATGCTGCTCACAGACTTATGTCAGAATCTTCTAGGTATGAGCTCCGATGAAACATACCCAGATCTCTCAAATTCCGGAGGCCCATGGTATGGGAAATCCACGTCAAGCCAACATCTCCTTAATTTCAAGCTTGTACCACATTTCGCCATGATTACAGGGTGCTTCTCGGCAACCTTTCGAACAAATTGTGCAAGTTCATCTGATCGAACTTAGTACCCCAGACATGCAATATAAGACCATCACGCACCTCTCACTTTGTTTTGTAATGACCGATCTTTACTGAATTTGACGAATTCCTGCCACTCAGGATCGCTTCCTTTATATGGGCGAGGTTTCAACTGCTTAACAGTCCCTGGGAACGGCACGAAGAGGTTGTTGTCATGGTCGTGCTCCTCGTCTTCTTCTGGCGGTGGTGGTAGTGTCGAGGCGAAATTTGCTAGAGGTTCGAGTACCACCTTTCCGTATATTGAAGTCGATACGTATAGTGCGATAGAAAATATGAACGCCGACCTAAACAGAGATTAATTAGCATATGGCGCTGTGGCAAGACGACACGGAGACGATGCGTACTTTACTCGCGACTTGAATGTTGGCCCTCTTATCTTGACCGTCTGTATGTAAGGCGCTGCTCCGGCCTGCCGTCTTGCTTCCATACGAATAGGAATTCTGCTCATGCTGAAAGGATTGAACCGGGAAGGGCCCATTCTGGCTGGAGTATATCGGAACATGGTCGCATATGTCAAGGCTCGCCTGGAGGCCGACGAGCCTTCTGAGGCGACAGCGGGGTTAAGCGGAACGTATCCTATGCCGCTACTGTTATACAGTCGACAAAAGATGCACGGGTCGCATTTCACAGAGGGAAATTCGTAGATTCGAGGGAGTCGGAATTTGGAAATCGATGTATGGGTTCCGGCAGAATCCGAAAGTGGCAGCGGTCAGAGAGCCGCGAAACCTTAATTCAGCTCCCTCAGGCAGAGAGCAGCGAGCTTCTGGCATCGTCACCTCGAGCTTGCAGGTGAGCTTCTCGATCATCACAACCAGTCTCCATCAGCAAACATGAGGCTTTCGACAAGCTTGCTGGTGCCCGCCTTAATTGGCGCAGCTTCTGCTACTTCACCTGCATCTGTCTACATTTTCGAAGGAAACGATCAGACAAACCCCTCGAAGGCGCCCACCCTCTCCCCAGAACAGGCACGATTAGTCCTTGCTCAACGATTAGGTGCATCGCAATACCACGGCTTAGGAGATGTGAGCGAGAGCACAATTTCATATATCAACCGATTCGGAGGAAAGAAGGAGTCATTATTTCAGGATGCAGGACAAGACCAGACACCAGAATTGGTGTTGATAGTGGATGGCATGAACGAAGCGACGAATGAGGAGCTTAAAAGTGCCTGGGCATCAACCAAGCCAGAGATCAATCCAGCATTCTACATCTCTAGCCCGCCGCCATTGAAGGCAAACAAGAAATTGATTTCGGATTTAAATCAACAACTCCGTCAAGAGCAGCATTGTCCTATCGAACTTGCCATTAACCCATACGAAGATCGCTGCTGGACGAATGATGGCCGATCAAAAGTGGTTCACCTTGATCTAGGAGCCTCCAAGGTAATTCATACCTCAGATCTCTTATCCTTCATGATCTGACACCTTTATTAGCAGGCTACTTTTACCGATGCCTTACTCTCAGCCATCAAGAGAATCGAACAATGGGCGGCGAAGAAGGAAATGAGAAGTACTTTGATTTTGATGCCTGGAACATCTCGATTATCGAAAGCATCCTCATATCCTTACGGAATCTACGAAAAGTCATCACAGACCACACTTGGGCGCAGGCAGCAGGCTGAGGAGATTATATCAGAATTTCCTGCGCCACCTTCATCGGTTCCATTGGTACAATCGAAGCAGTTTAAGGCCTCGAACTCCTCAAGCAACTCAACAACAAACGAACCCATCTTTGGCGTTCCACCTCGTTGCCATCCAACTTTCGACGAATGTGTGAACAAGACGAATAGCTGCTCGGGGCACGGAGAATGTTACAAGAAATACGGATCATCTGATAAGGGTGCATGCTTTACTTGTGCCTGCATTCCCCAATGGGAATTATTCTGGATGGGTGGAGATATCAAAAAGGGCACATTTGAGAAAGGCAACAAGCTAGGTAACCGAACCATACACTGGGGAGGTGCTGCATGCCAGAAGAAAGATATCAGTGGTCCATTCTGGCTTATCGTAGGCTTCACTGTCGTTATGATAGGATTGGTCAGCTGGGCAATTGGCATGTTATTCAGCATTGGCGAGGAGAAGCTTCCTGGTGTAATTGGAGCCGGTGTATCAAGTAAGGCGAGGTAGAAAAATATCTACATTGTATGATTGAAGGTCGAGGGTGATCACTTGAGCTTATTACTATGGCGGTTAACGGCGTTTAGAAGTTGTACTTATGACAAGCTCGGAAGAAGTGTATAGAAGGTCGGGAAACGGCAGTATAGGGGTTTCCAATTCCGAAGAACGGTTCCTATCTCTACGTCATCTATAACCCTGTGGTTGTCCCACAAAGAGACTTCTAGTGCTATTGGAACCTTCGAATGCCACCGAGAACAAAAGTTTAGTTGTTCTACTTATCGCTGCATATTGCCACATTGGGCGACGAAGAGTGCGATTGGGAGGCACGTGAATGTGGTGGATCGCG
This sequence comes from Halenospora varia, assembly GCA_020726485.1. Taxonomy (NCBI): domain Eukaryota; kingdom Fungi; phylum Ascomycota; class Leotiomycetes; order Helotiales; family Solenopeziaceae; genus Halenospora; species Halenospora varia. The sequence goes on from JAHEWH010000019.1 coordinate 884,346, forward strand.
TTCAAATTCTGGTGGTCCTTTTAGTCTCTTCTTACTCAACGGCAATCCCAAAACATTTCACCACAGAACAATTCCAGCTGACTGCAATTATTTTCTTGCAGTCGCATCTCGCAGAACTCCAAATTTCGAATCGACAGAATCGAGAGAATTCAAGCTGAATCTTTAAATCTTCTGAAATCGATAAGTTCAAACAAGCTTTTCCGCATACCTTATGCAGCACATCGCAGCACCACACGTTGCGGTCCTTTACCATTCATCTTTTAGACTTACTTGCAAGTGCAAACTCTATGTACTAGTACTTAGCACGCTTTGGCTCCTGTGGGTCGAGAGTTATGCTTCGAGCTAGAACCTTTTGAATTCTGGACTGCGTTGACGTCAGGTATTCGCTACAACACCGCAACAACCGATATTTCCGACGGTTTGGGGACGTTGGTGTTAATCGTGAAATGCGATTGCGGAAATTTCTTGCTTTCTTCTTAATGTACACTATTTCATATCTAGTTCTCCAATCTCACTTTTTAATGGTTCGAAGTTCTACTATGCCTCTCTTTCCACAATAGCAGGAAGTCCTAGCCACCGTCAACCCTTCAATTCTTACCCTGCCTTAAACCCAAGCACATCTCCTTCCACCACAAGCCATAATGCCAGAACAATTCCGAGATAACCAAGAAAACATGTCCACCACACACCCAAAGAACAAACCCGACGATGTCCCCGCCGACTCCAAACATCCCAAGCCCCGCCCACCAACCAGCTTCCGGGAATACATCCTCCGCACACCTTTACCATATTACTCTGGTCCTTATAGTGTAGGAATAATGGATATCGAAGTTCCGGTGCGAGGACCGAGGCATTTTTCGGAGATTAAGAGGCAGCATAAGCATTTGTTGGAGTTGGAGACTGGTGGGGGAATTGTATATGATTTGATTTGGGAAGAAAAGGAGCTGATCGCGAGCTTCAGAGTGGCAGCGGCGACGGTCGCTCCTCAGATGGTTCAAACAAATGATCCCGCCCACCCTGACTCCCTCATCCTCGCTACGAAATAGCAAAAGGCTACGGAAAATGTACTTCTCCCCTCCCATCCCCTCCACACCTCACATGCTAACCACATCTCCAACCGGTCGCCGGCATCCCCAACATTCTCACAGTCCCCTGGCTCGGCCTAACAACCGCCTTCACCGAACTCCCCCCCCCCCCCCCCCCTGGGGCAAAACGCCCACACAGCAGGCTACGCCCCGTCAAAAACTCCCAAGGCCCTCCTCCCGCGCAAATCCAGCTTCGATTAGCAGAAATCGAAGAAGCATACCACGTCATACAACAGGTCGACGATGGGAAGGGAGACAATAGTGCGAGGATAAATATAAGGAAACGAGGAGAAGGCTTGATAGGTGGCACCGCAATCCAACCTCCTCCCTCTTGCCCCTCCTCTTCTACCCCGTGTCCTCGAATTCGTCGACCGTTGGTAGGGATTAATAGTAAGGCGTTCATGTACTGGCCTGATAATTTTCAGAGCGCGATGCAGATATTCAAATAAGCTAAAGAGCAGGAACAGTTGTGTTGGTTGTTGACGGTTCGTGGTTCAATCCATATCTCGCAATCTGATTTTTTCGCTGCTATATCCGAAAGTTGCGAGTTTGCTGTTGAAAATGACGGTTAATCATCGTCGTGCCATCGACCTGAACATAAATGCTATGGGAGGGATGGGAGGAGGGGACATAGGGATCGAAGTGGGAGGGTGCTGGAGGGAGGGGGAGGAGGTGTGGATGCATGTTGCGCCGACGAAAGACGAGCTTGGAATGTGGGGGTTGGAGGGGAGGACGTTGGATAGGGAGGTCGATGTGGGGAAGAAAGAGGGTGAGGATGAAAGTGGAGAAGGGTATGTACAGGAGGATGGGATGGTGGAGGTTAGTGGGAATGAGGGCAGGGGGAGGGTACAGCATAAGGGGATTGAGCAGAGGTATATGGAGCGGGGTTGAGGTGAAGGGTGTAAGCTGGTAGGCATTGTTTGGGACTCTGGGAATGCTTTGGAATTGGTGTTTATGCAGCTTAGGGGAAGTCTGGGTGAAATGCGGATTAGGAAATAATAATCATAATTTATCGCTTTGTGAGACTGCAATTTAAAGAGCGACCAAAGAAATCTGAACCGCAATTATCTGGTTAATTTGCCATTCTAAGGGCGATTTGCAAGGTGTGCACTGCCAGATGTTTACAAATCGACAGTGCAGCTCCTCCCCACCTCCCAACCCACAAGGAAGAAGATTGATCTTGCTTCCTCCTTGACTGAGGCGACTACCCATATCTGCTTGCACACAGCGAATTGTAACCGGAAGTCATACAGCTCGGATATTCCCACACGGCATCTCAAGAGTTTCAGCTTGATTGAGTCATCCTCGTGGTCAGAAAGAAAGGCGGATGAAGTGTCCGGACAGGAAGATGTGCACTGTTCTGGCAGAGCTTGCGAAGCTGTTTTCATGACCCTCTGTCATCGACTGATCTAAAGCAACGCAAGATATTCCAAATACAGCTGCAATTGACGATATTGTTGCACTGCAGTTCATTCTTGGCCGTGAGTGAAGACCTAGGGGCGCCTCGAGTGAGGCGCCGAATAGGGAAGAGGTACTCGGCGAGGGATCTAACAACACGAAAATGAGGCAGCGAGATGAGTGATGAACAGAATCACGGAACCATATGTAGCAGCTGGACTTCCGCGGGTTCATTTGTGATCTGGAGTCCCTAAATTTTGGAAAACACATGTCTTAAAGTACCACGTCCAGGACTTTGGAATCAAGTGATAAGATTTGTACTTAATACCAACCTCTTTCAGACCTCCTGTAACCCGTACAAGTTCAACGTAACACGTGCTGAATGGAACAGCGCCCTCTTCCGAAGTCAACTCCACAATCCGCACTCCACACCGTTCGATCGACCTCGGAATAATGGTGATTATCACCCTTTCCCCGCACACAGCTCCTCCCAACTAAAACGGTAGCGGATGCAGCCGTACAAAGGAAGTTACTACCGAAACTCAAATTCTCAACGTTTCGATCTAGGCTCAGCTCATGGCAACAAAAAGCGACTTCATTCCAAACGCCTCACAAACGTATGGCTCGGACTTTGCCGCCCTGGCAAAGCAAGGTAAGCGTTGCCATGTGTTTTCCACCTGCACGTATGCTTTGATCTTGGGCCGGGGGAAGTTGCAGGTTTGCGTGTAAATGGTTTATTTTGAAATGCTAGGGTGCTTGGGAAGTGCGAAACTAGACTTCTCCCCATACCGGGGTATCGGAATGAAAGTTGTGTAAAGATAATACAGGAGTAGAAATGAGATGTGAGACTGAAGAGAGGAGAGGAAGGAAATAGAGCCGAAAGACCGAAGAGTACAGCATTAGAGCACATGACACGGAACCAGCGAATTGAGGACTAGTAAGACGTTGGAAATTGTTCTGTGGGACATGTGTAGCTGGAGGTGCATGGGCGGGGAGTGGAAATAATGTGTTGTTGTCACTTTGATGAAAGATGGGTAGGAGCATAGTGGCTAAAGGTCGACAGCTGTCATCTAGCCTCAACAACAATAGACTCAACAATAATTGACCTTTTTGCTGTATGAGGAAGGAAGAATAGATCTGCAATTAAAACAGTTGAGTCATAAACTTTGCCGCAATATAGAAACAACAGGTATAAGAGAGGCGTAAAATAGAAGACTACTCGGCCAAAAATAATGACTTGACTGCAATTTTGTTTCTCTTTCGTACATTCTCGGGCTGAGCAGGAGGCCAGAACATCTGAGTAAGAATGCGATGTTAGAATCTAAAACCACATTGCGATTCGATTACGCACGTCCCCGCTATTGCGCAAGATGACAGGCACAGGAGGAACGGTAAGCAATGTCAATTACTTTGGCTTGAGATTATGACGAAACAATTCCTTCCGGCATATGTTGTGTAAAGACATTTGAGGCACAATAATGTTGAGATTACACCGTTAAAATGCACGCCGAAGTACAACGCTCGAGCATGGCATTGAGTAACAACAATGACATTCGTGTCCAACCCCTTCGTGAAGTTCATGTTGTGTCGCTCTTACATCTTTGTCAGAGACTCGAGAGACAAGTGTCTGAAGAGAACAAGAACACGGGACATGGTGCATTGCATTAGATTTCGGACCTGAAGCATGGGATGTCATTTTGGTCCTTGGCTTCAAGGGCTAGATTTCGTGATTAGGAATAGGTATAACGGCATCGCAAGAAAATGCCAATCAGACACTTGTCTTTTAACTGTATAGCAAATACCCATGGAAGTTTCTGACGCGCAAGTTGCACTGCGATTTGTCCCATGTTTTTGTGACGGTCAATACGCCTTCAAAAGCACTGTGCAGCTTCTTCTGTGCGTGGCGCTGAGACAGTGGACTGATCGTCGCAACAACGCACAACCTCTCGAAAGTCCAATATTAATACAGCTTGTATAGATTAAATAAATTTTTGAAGTCGATGATCGATTTCCGTGGGACCGGTAGCATAGAGGCATAATACGATCGTAATATGGGATGATGAAATATCTCGCATGGCCTGAGAAAGAGCCTCAACTGAGATGAGTTACCTGGAGGGATCCCGCTCAGGCAGGTCCGCACATTTGGTAGAGCTATTCCTGGGGCCCAGTTGGTAAGTACGTACCCATCTTCGAATCAAAGCACGTTTCAACCATGTTGGACGTTTCAGACAGAGTTTGCATCCAATCCTTCGCTTCCGCAAGGAGGGGAGCCTTTCGGCTATCTGAAGTCAATTCAAGGTTGTTCTCTGCGGTGAAGATGCCGGCTCGGCGAGTACAGCATCGGAATTGCTTGACCCCATCTGAGTATGAGCCTATTCTCATCCACTATCGTTCCCCGTGAATACTGAGAAAGATCCGACTGGGAAAGGGCAGCTTTGACGTAGTTTGGAGGCTTCCAACCAGAGAGAGAGCTTCGAACAATCCTCCGAAATCCTTTCCGCAGCTTTGCCAGCCGCCCAACAGACTAGCACGTTATGCTGACAACTGCCTTCGCTTCGATGATGAGTTGTGTTTTTCTTAGGTACATGAGAGCTACGTAGCGCTTGGCCTCTCCACACTCCTGAGCCACTGATCGTAAAAATGCTTCCAAAGCGGTGCCAGAGCGGTAACCGACTAGAAACCGCATGTGCAGCGTTGGTTCAGCTGGAGCTACTCGTGGGATGAGGTGCTTTTGGTTCCGAAGGTAAACCCTGGAACGCTGGTGGCGGACAACGAGAGGTCTAGAAAAGCTTCCCCTGAAGGCTCAGAAGAAGATCATGTCTGTGGGTGATGCTAGGATGATGCTGTGTTGGTCGCAGGAGAGAAGAGGCTTGGTCCCTGGGTTGGCCCACGTGATGCACGAGGGGACTTTGGACGACGCGGTGAGACGTGTCTAGGCCAGAGGTAAGCTTGCTGTGGCCATGACCTTTTAGCTGTGCAGTAGCAAGTGGAATTATTGGAAACTACACAGCGACCGGCTGGTCCGGCAAGGGAACATCGAGGGACGGGCATCGAGGTGGTTTGATTTAAGTTCCGAGTTTCTGTAAGCGGGGGTTTTCAGGCGCGATGTCTGGCGGCGGACGGAGGATAATGCCTGCTTTTGGAGTCTCTCAGTGGCTTTTCATGCTAGAGTCGATCGTCTAATTGTCCTCTTCTAGGAAGGATTCAGGGGTCAAGCGCCTCTTAAGCCCAAAATAGGCGCAAATGCCATAAAAGCGTCATCGCAACCACGAGCGAATCTGGAGATCGCTGGGCGTTCCGGGGCCTGTTGCGTCCCTGACTCCCTGGCCCCCTGCCAACAACAGCGTCGATGTGCCCCTAGCCAGCTTCTGTGCTGCCCTGGAGCTGAGTCTTCAGAGCTCCCTCGTCGATGTGTTACAGTGAGCGATGAAGCTCTAAGATCATCCATCAGTCCACCGGCGGCCAGCTCTCACCCCACGACGTTCAGCCGAAGCGCTGCTGCTCCTGCATCAGTGCTGCAAGTCACCAGGAGACATCGACGAGAGATTCCGACGAAAATTCTCCTGCACGCCCTTAGAGCCGCGGAGAGACCACTCACCGCATAACGCGCCATCCACCCTCCTCGTCGAGCTCGTATTCCTCTTGCTGCCCCGCCATTAGTCGGCAAGAGTCAAGACTGCTGGTCTGCATGGCTCTCTTCGCCAAGAGCCAGAGAGGATCGCCTGCAGCAGCTCTGAGTCCCAGTGTGCCCCATGTTGCGGTGATCAGTGCATGTTTCTTCCAATCTGCCTGTCCGTGACTTCTCCCAAACCCAAACCGATGCCGCCCTCCCGAACTGTTTCTTTGTACCTCCCGGCCATGACCCTGTCGTGAGCAGGCCAAGAGACCAGGTGAGAGGACCAGGAGCAGCCACCAAAAAGCTATTAGTATTGTATACGTTCCTGCGCTGCTGCCGTCGCTCCAACACGATTCTGCCATTTTCTTCGTCCCAAGTGGTCCTTCTGTTCCTTTCTTTTTGTGCATGAGCTGGCTGCCATTGAATATCAGTATCTCGGACGACATGCCCGCTACCCCCGCCTTCACGACGCCTCAACGACTGCGATAACGAATATTGACTTCAGCATCTTTTACACTTCGCCGTCTGGACCACTCTGGAATTATTGGACAATCGATTGTCCTGACGCTCGTTGCAACTGCCGCTTGACGTGGTTGGATGACACGAGCACAGCTACGAGCATCTGATTGCTCGGGTCAATAACACGCTGACTGGAGCTTCTTCCATATTATTCACTCCCCTCACTCGTTATGGCTTCCACCGGAGGAAATGGGCGTCCGACAGTTGCGAGGCGGAACACCTTTCAACGAATGCTCGACTTGGAAAAGAAGAACAAGGTAAGTGAATCATCCTAACAAGCAATTATTGCCAGCTGGCACGCAGTATTGGATTTCGGTTGACTTGTCGCCTTCTGCAGGTGAACCGCATGCAAGCCTCTTCGAATACATCCCTCGTCTCACTCGCCCGTACAAATACGACTTTTGAGCGAGATGCGAATTCGCATCAGAACCGCCCACCCGCAGTGCTCCAAACTCACGGTCGCGCCATGACGGCTCCGACTTTGTCGCTCGCTATCCCCTACAATGAACTGAAGAAGAACGGCCCTACGAAGAAATTTGTTATAAAGCAGGGTAATGTGGTACCGCAGGAGGAAGCCGATGAGGGCGCAGAGTCAGACCGATCCTCGATATGTCATTCGCCGGGCTGGGACGATATAACAGGGAAGAAGAAGAAGAAAGAGAAGAAAGAAGCCAAGGAGAAGCGCAAGATGGAGAAGATCAAAGAGAAGACTAAGACGGAGGCACCGCCAGTGGCTAATTCAGAGATCAAGCCAGAGATGAAGATGGAAACTGAAGCAGAGAAGAAGAAGAAGCTCGAAACGGAAGCTATGCACAACATGAAGAAGAAGAAACGCTTGAGTAAACCACCACCTACGAATCCACGACTTAGCAAAATAGCCATGCAAATGGATCGCGCCGCATCATCTCCTGAAATCCCAACAGTGGCCGATAGCCCAGAAGTCAAGGTGGACGTCAAGAAGTCGCCGGTCAAAGCTCCTCGATCAAGGCGGGGTAGTCTGGATATCAGTTTTAAACATCTATTCAGCTCGTCTCAGTCCATTCCAGCCCTATGGAAGCATGAGAAGACAACTCCACCACCAACGAAGGATGCTCCATCACCAAGTTCCGGAAGGGGATCGAGTGGTGGATTTATTGGAGGGCTCAAGTTGAGACTTTCTGAGGAAGCAGCTGCACAAGATAAGACTCGACATTCCATCTCAGTCATGAAATATGAGGACCAGAAGGGTCTTCTCGATACAGATCAGGACTCCACGCCAACCACATCTATAAGAACAAGCGTTCGCGATACGTCTATAGAACCAAAACTTAGAGCACAGCCTGTCACCACTACGAGTTCAATATATGAAGAAGCTGTACGAACGCCGCAACAATGGGATGCTATATACACACAGGCTGGCAGAATGGCCGTGGGTGGTAGCTCTGCGACGCTGGATGACGACGTCCCCATTATGCAGAGGGGAAAGCCTCGGAACGGTCGTGTTTCAATTTCTTCTTTGGAGCCTGAAGTTTCACCACCACTTGTTTCTGAATATTCAGGTCGGGATTCTTTTGCTGCGGGGAAGTCGCGTAGCTCAATGCCCGCTCGCCCTAGGACAAGTGAGGATTTGGGCAGCTATGGACCACGGCGCTCATCCCCTCCTTCTATTAGTAGGATATCTCAGCAAAGCAGAGACAGATCAGGATCTAGGAATGGTCGCGAAATTCACAACAGCTACGTTCAAGATCAACGGAAACAGAGTCAAGACAGAGCGATTGAAGCTTTCCAGGAGGAGTGTCGAATCACTAACTCGCCAGATTCCACTTCAAGAGGCAGATCCTTATCTTTTCATTCGGTCAAAAGTCGTGTATCACTGAGTGCCGATGGCGCGTCGGTGAGTCGAGTGGCAGATCCTGATGCCCCTGCCCTTCCAGAAAGCGACAAAGCCTTCTCATTCTTCAGCGACTACACCCCACCAGAACTACATTTCGATTCTACGCCTACATCGCCAATGCCAACACTAACCCACGAGAGAAAGGAGTCCAAGGGCCTGAAGGGCTTCAGGAATGCTGCGAAAGCCGCCCTTTCTCGTTCATCTACTGATGTTCCTATTGCAAATGTTTCAAAGACCGCCTCGCAAAATGATTCACGACCATCATCGCAACGTACTGCAACAATAGGACTGGCAGAAGGTGTCACCGGTAAGCCGAGCAAGGTTGAGAGACTACTTGGCGAGGATGCTTCATCGGTCAAGGACTCCTCGAGACCAACATCTTCTGGTCGAAGACTGGCTAATCCTCCGACGTCCTCTTCGAAGCTCTTCGAACATTTGAACGGGTCTTCACCACCTGGCCACAAACGAGGATCTAATTCGCATGCACGGACTGCAACTGACTCGAGTGAGGAATACTCCACTTTGGATGAGTTTTCTAATGTGACGACACCAATGGCCTCAAGGCCACAGTCCCAGAAAGATTACTTCTCGCCCATTGCCGACCTCGAGACAGTGATGCAAGCTGGAGCCGCGGGTTCGACCAACTCCTTGCCACAAAGAGCAAAAAAGTCTGCTGTGATTAGTGGCAAACTTCCATATGACGAAGCAATGAACAGAAGTCAGGACAGTTGGAGTAGAACTGCAATTCCCATGGACCTTACCGATACCGAGGAACGATTACGGACACCTAAAGGAGATCAGTCAAATTCGAATTTATCGACCACTCTTACGGGCACTTTTAGTAACGAATCGAAGTCCGATGAATCCTCGAAAGAAACTGCTACGGCTGGGGTTCAGCGTCAACCAAGTCTGTCTCGGTCTATATCGACTCCCGAAATGCAAGATCTTAGCTTTCTTCCTGCTCTAAAGCATCAGGCTCTTACTAGGCCAGCTGGGAAGAAAGGCAGGGGACTCGTTTTGAGGAAGAAGTCAGGAGTCCGAGTTTCGACGAACAAGGATCTTGTCAGACCGCCAGCAATCCCAATTCCTAGTCCATCCGCAAAATCCGAAGGTTCTTCTCCGGATTCTCCAACAGGTGGCGCCTACCTTCGTGATGCACGTCTTCACATTCCAAAGCCTCCGCCGCGCTCCCCGAATAGAGCTCGCTTTTCTGGCGATACTCGAGTCCGGAACTCGAGTCCTCAGGGAGGTGTCGAACCAATTGCTAAGATGTTCGTCGTATGCTGCTCTTGCAAATACTTCCACGATATGCCGAGCAAAATCTATGAGTGCATGGCGAAGCCAGATAATGTGGTTGAGGACAAGAACCTGGGGGTTAGCGGAGTTATCAGCACGAGTGTGAAATGTCCTTGGTGCGGACATGGAATGAGCACAGCTTGCTGTGCAGGATATGCCGCTGTGGTATATATGAAGGAGAAACTCCACTAAGCTTCTCACACCACATTACTTTCTCGTTGCATATTGCGTTGGAATTTTAGGCATTGCATTGCAATTCGTTGCACTTTCGTTACACTTTCGTTACTCTGTTTAGAGACTGCATTATCACATGATTCACATCAAAGCGAAGCATTTCCATTTTTGCGCACTTACAAAGGAGAGACTATTGAAGTCGAATTCGAATTTAATGATAATGGCTACTATTCGAGTGATGGATTCGATGGATTGATTAGGCGTATTTGGTGTTTAAAAGAAGCGAAAGCATGGACTTTGTATGGATTATATTAAGACAGATCTCTTTTTTCTTTCACATTTATGGAGTTGGATTTGAGATGAGGCGAGGAGATGAGTTGTTACATTCCTGCGTTGAGCACGCATTTTCTCTTTTATCGTAGGACTCTTGTCATGAAGCATGGATTGCGATGAGAGCATGGATCATGGATGGACTTTGTGATAATGTGTATCAAATACAGATTATATAACGTCTTCACATTCCCTTCCACATAAATTTAGTGAGCACAAGATTCAGTCCTCACCCGCAAGGTGCATAAATTGGCAAGTGCCTGTCGTTTATATCATCCTGACCACGTATTTTCCATTTGCTATATTTTTCACGAATGAATGGGAAAATATCTGGTATAACATCAAGTTCCGAGTGAAAGTTCTCTGTATGTTGTGCAATAAAGGTACTGAGCTCGGCGGCGGTTCCAAGTGGAAGTTCTCGGCATGTCGATCAATGAGGGTACGGTCTTGGTAGTAGTTCAAATAATGGCTTCGTCGTCTGTATACTAGACAGCATTTTCATGAATTGTGTCAAAGTTTGTTCACGCAAATTCCGTTATTCTGCAACTGTGCTAAGCCCAAATCAACATCGAGTTTCCTTTTGCTCAAGAACTCCTTCCAATTCTCAAGGTCAATTCACATCCACGTCCAGAAGTCGAGCTCGATGGAACTGGTCGCAGCACGTCCCTATCAAGATTTGACAATTCTTGAATTAAGTTAGCTTGCTCCTCGAATGTTCAGTAGTTGATAATGTCAAGTAGTTAGTAGTCACGAACCATAATCTTCATCTTGTCTAGTACGACGAGTATAAGCAAGCTTATAAGCTGCCCATGCTAGGAGACAACCAAGTGTACTGATCGTTGCGGCCAGGACTCCGAAGATGATGTTGAGTTTGTTGTCGGTTGTGAGGCTTCGAGGGACAATCGTTTCAAGTGCAGTCGGCATGGTGTTTGATGTTTTCTTGAGTATGGGAATTTTCGAGAGATGTGAGAAGGTTGTTCTGAAATGGTTGATGGTCAACGATTATCCGAGAAGGCTTCTTGACAATTTATACTTACAAATGCAGCCTTTCCGTTTCGTCAGCGCAGCAAGCAATTCTGACGGTTGATATAGTGAGAGACTCAATCTGCAAGTCTTTTGGATTTCGACTAGAGGTGAGGCTATAGGAAATATGACTTTCCGAATGGATCATAATGATCAGGAAGCGGGGATCTTATAGAAATCCATCGAGCATGTTCATCAATATGCATGATGGCTATTGGCTCGAGGTTGAATGCACGTCCGCTATCCCCTGCGCTTGCTAGATTCCTGTCTAGCGCTTTGTACGATACATCCAGCGGGGATCTTATAGATATTCGTTGGGCGGATTCACCGATATGCGCGTTGGTCATTGGATCGTAGTTGAAGGCACATCCGCTATCCCCCGTACTTACCAGATTACTGTCTCGCGCTTTGTACATACACGTCCGTTGCCCCTGCGCTTGCCAGAACGCCATCTCACACACCTAATTTTCAAGTCTCAAGCTATGAGCCTCTCGAATCAACCTATGAGAGTGAGCCATGGCCGAGGCCGACCTCTGCAGGGCCAGCACGAGAGCCATACAATGAAGCAGAGCTTGCAGAAGGAAAGCCGTATTGCTCCAGCACCGATGAAATGGTGGGAGGGATAGTATCAACACTGTCGATACAGTGAGGTAAAAGGGTAATAGTGGTGCAAAGATCAAGAAGCAGAAATATAGTGATTGTATTGTCTGAGGAAGCGAAAGTAGAGCTCGTACGGAGCGATATATATACACAGGAGGCAGGCGCTAGGCCGAATATAGTAAAGGAAGCGGATCACGTGTATCCTGACACTGTATTTCCTTAACAGATAGTCGTGATTATATGGGCCACTCAGAGCTTGAGGATTCAGCCACAATGTTATACAAAGATGATAAATTGGGGTCATCACGCATTAGTGCCATTATACATCAAGCCTTATCCATCGCCCACACGAAATATGGCCCATCGCCACTAGATCGCAATTCAAAAATATCCGTCACGGTGCTACCCTACCCCCATTGTCATCTATATAAGCCTCTGAGTTTGCCCTTCCGTCATGAAGTGATGATACGCTTCGCTATGAGCGCCGGATGTCGAGTCAAGTTGCAGGACGGTGGCGTGCATTAGGCTTCTTTTGGAAAGCGTCTGCCGTTGTTAAACAGTTGGGCTACCAAATACTGTCCTATTGCATAGGAAGCATGGGATCTAATAGAGCCTTGGCTTGAGCGGGCCAATCATGCTTTGCAAGGTCGTTCAAGAGGCTGAGGTAGCCAGTGCAGGGGCTGTCCCCCAAACGTGGGTAGATGTGCTAAGCCCAATTCTGAGGACCTTGGGTGGTGGGTTCGTCAGCTCATGGGATAGCTTTGCAACAGTAGATGCCCAGATACATAATGTCAAGGTCTGATGCTCTGTGCCGTTAAAATGGATTCTTTGTGGTAGACCCCTGCGAGTGTACTACGACACATGTATGTATATTCAAGAACAACGTGGGGCAAGTAGGTCATGGGCGACCTGGCATACTGCAGCACGTATTATTGAAGATGTTTTAGATGCATCATTTGGAAGTGTTTCTAGGAATAAAATTGGTTCGTGAATATTGATAGGCATAGGCAAAATAAAAGGAACTTATTCCATGTATAGAAACCTCGCTGCGTAGCAAAGAACGTTTTCTAGGAGGATGGAAGGGAACTCGATCTGATAAATTCTATTTACCAGCCGTGTCGTTGTGTAAACCTGGAATTACGGATTAAGTTGTCCCCGTCCGATCGCGAAGGGATCTTGTGTACCATTTTGACATCATGAGAATCGACAATTTAGAAACTGATAGGGTATGGCCATGCAACATAGGATCTCGTAAGATTGTACTTGGTTTGTCTAAATGGAATTGAGTCGGGGGGGGGAAGGAAGCCCTCCCATGTCGTTTTGTTCCAAGTCATTTGTCACGAGACTCATAATATATCGGTGTTTATTGTCTCAAGCCAGTTGCCCCTTCCTCTCTCGTCCCCCACCCAGCAAAAGGTTAAGCGAGCCATCACCACACCAAAAATTAACAAAAAAATCAAAAAATTATTGTATTGATGGAATTAAACCACCTCAACTTCAATCCAGAACCTCAAATTCTGGCGGTGCTGGGAATCGAACCCAGATTGAAACGGATCAGTGTAATTTTCCTGGTGAGAGGAAGAACCACAACGTCACGTGCTACCATTACACCACACCACCTAGAGCCATTGAATTGGCTTGTTTTTGATCCACTTGTGCTTATTTGACTTTATATATGGTTAAAGAGTTTCGGCGGAACTATGGGATATTGTGTGGAGAGGGAAACGACGCTGCACGCAAATGGAAGTATGAGTTGACGGGATGACTCAATCGTTTTTTGTGACCCACCCACGAAACATTTTTTTCACTCAGTCACATTTCTCCAATCTGTAAAGTTGCACTCTTTGTGCGTTGCAGTTTAAACGATGAAAATTTGGTGGCATGGAAGGAGTTTGAAAGTGACTTTACGCTGTTTACATTCGTCAGCTTTCTTTTCTCCTACGTTCATACACTTTGCGCTATTACTGCATTTTTTTTTATAGTAATACGAGCTTTACCTCGACTTTCTTGCCCCAAAGAGGGCATCATTATTCTCACAAAGTGGTGATGAACATGAAAGGCTGAAGTTTTTCAACTCCCATCCTGGTGTTTATGATCCAAGGACTCGATTCATGTTCACTTTGCGTTCCTTAGCTTCTCGGAAGTTCAAGAACATCTGTGGTGTCCAATTATGAATGACCTCAGACAAAATGTACTAGCATTTTGGGCTAGTGCTCGAATACAGGAAGGCATCCACACAAGTGCCATCTCAAATGAACATTTCTGAAATCTGCCCAAAATACAAACGCACACCTGTTTTCAGTACCTTGTCTTTCAAAAACTTCAGCATGCCACTTCCGCCTTCCCATATCACTCCCTAGAAGCATTGCGTGCTTTCGAAAGTAAATATCGTCATCGACTCGAGTATCATTCGAACACGCTTCGAGCTTTGGGTCCTGAAACTCCTATAGATCCTCCAACCCCTATCATAGTGCACTCCTCGGCTCATATGAACTCAGAAACAACACATCCATCCCTAAAGTAGGTAACCAGCTGCTACTTTCTCACCTGACGGGACCAGTGGCAGTGTCTCCATACCAAGCAACAATTTCTCCCATAGCAATCTCGGCATTCTGCTTTCTCGAAACGTCTTCGTAGCTTGTGGAATTTCTCCTCTTCGTCTCATCAAATGTTCTTAAATTTTGTGAAGCATGGAAGAGAAGTGTTTGGATGAAAGATTCTCGGATCCAGAAGCAAGTGAGGCCCGTGGTGTTGTGGGGATGGAGTCACACTCTACCCAAACACTTTGAAATATCAGAGCTCCCGCGAACTCAAATGATCTCAACGACCGTCGAAACTGCAACATAACTTACTCACTATTCTGGCTTAATTGGTCCAGGTTAAATGGTGAAAATTCCCGAATTGTTGGGCAGGTTCTAACATGAACTTTAGCAAAGTCTCTCGACAAGGCATCTTCCATATACTATTGCAAGATTTCGTTTCGCCAAGTGAGTGATGCTTCTTTTCTTTCAAAGATCATTATTTGCTAATCATTAAAGTCTACCTTAGAATTAGATAGCCGTATTCATCCGTTGTTTTACTTCCAAACGTACTCGACGCATCCAAAATGACGCATATACGAAGGGTATCACAAAACAAGACAAAGTAGTTGCCCACAGCTTTCGTCTTCCTCATCATGCTTTTACATCATACTGCAGCATATAGTTTTTTCATCTCATCCCACGGTTACCGCTTCCCATGCCCCTCAACCTCATAAACATCATCCGCCGGACCCCAGCTATTATGGCTCATCCCACTCACCCCAGGCCTCCCACTGCCCGGACCAGTCCCACTACTCACCGTACTCGCCGCACCATCCAACTCCCCAGGAGGTGACCCAAAATCAACAGGAATAAATCCCCCACTTTCCAATTCTCTCCCACTATACGCAGTCGCAGAACCACTCAAATGGCTCACCGTGCTCACGCCCCTACCACTTCCTGCCCCAGTGGCGGAACCGTTCACACCTGCCGAGACTGTAGAAGGAGGACTGGGTGGCGCATCGCCGTACAGACCTTCTGGTGGGACTGTGGCTAGGACTCTGGGCCTGTAGACTGGTTCTGGGGAGCTGGAGACGGGTCGAGGTGCTGGTACTGGGACACGCTGAATTGTTTGTGCTCGTGCTGGGGTTTGGATTTCGGAGATAGGTATGGGATAAGTTGGTTGTTGGGACACTGGGGGAGGCTCGTTTGGGTACTGTGGTTGTTGATTGGGTGGGAAATACCCACTTTCACCAGGATTGGGGGAGTATTGCTGTTGGTTCTGTGGCGGATAGTTGTGTTGATCCGACATTCGTGATGGGTTGGTGTTTGGTGGGTAAGCTTGGTATTGTTGGCCTGGTGGACTGACACTCATCCCTCGTTCGATTGGGGACACATTGTTATATCTTCGTCCTTGATCACGATCAAATTGACCAACGATAGGAGCATATCCAGGTGGATATCCCATCATGTTGTTATTCGTTGCAAGAGTAGCAGGTTGCGGAGGAGGTGGAGACTGGTACATCTCACTCACTCTGCTTGCTGGTGTTCCAGAAAATCCTCCGCTATTGAGAGTGCTCTGACCTGGCGTTCCTTGACTAGTCTGACCGAAAAGTGTGCTTTCTCGTTTCTTTTGGCTATTCTTTCGCCAAAAGAATGCCCCAAGAGCGAGAAGTGCAATAAGTGCTACTGCACCAACTCCACCCCCTATTCCGGCTTTTGCCGCTGTGGGCATTCCACCTGAAGGAGTTGTGGTTTTGACAGGGTATGCCATCGCATACACGATGTTGACGACCGCTTGAGTCGGCTTGATTGTTGTACCTGTGGAAGTTGCAGCCACTAGGGGTGGGGGAGTGAGGTACGGGGTTATAGTCGAGTAGCAGGGAGTCTGTCCCCCGAGTATTGTGGAAAAGAGGAGGTAATTCGAAGGACAGCACTGGTTCCCCAGTAATTGGTAATCGCCTGGGCATTTATCCAATACCCCAGCTTGAGCATCAAGCGCTGTCGGAAAAGCTACGTTTTGATTGACCGCCGCGAATCCATTACTCGTAGTGGACGCCCCAAGGGTCACTGTCGTGAAGGATGGTCCAGTTGAAGTAGCAGTATCGGCATGAGTGGAAGCTACGGCAAACGGACAGCAATCCCCTTTATCTCCCACACATCCTACCACACCAACGAAGAGGTCTGCAGTTGGACCCGGGATCACCGTAAAATATGGAGTTGCACAGTACCCCATAAGGAGATTTCCTCCAGCTGTGTATTGGGGAATAGCGGAATGAGTGGAAGACGATGATGTTGTTGTCGCAGAGGCCACAGATGGAGTGACGTATGAGATCATGATAGGTGGTGCAGTTGTGGTACTTGTTGATTTCGAGGAGGAGGTCGTGCTCGTAGAGGTCTACTGGAATTAGCATTTAAAGAGTATCAAAATGAGACAGTAACTACTCACAGTGGTTGAAGATGTTGGTACAGTGATGACGGAGCTGAAGGAATTGGATGTCGTGGTTGATGTGAAACTTGAAGAGGTGGTTGAAGTTGTGCTCGATTTTGTGCTGGTTATCGTTGGTGTGGGCTGCGAGCTAGAAGTCGTGGTGGTTGTAGAGCTCGACTTCGAAGTACTTGTCGTAGTTACTACCGGTGTAGGTGTAGTCGATTTGGAAGTCGAAGTGGTTGATGTCTTTGTCGATGACGAACCGCACCAAGTTGAAAGCTCATAGTTAAATTCTAGATATTGTTAGACTGATCTGAGCAATGTCCATACACATTAATTCTCCTGGTAGAAAATCATTCAGATGGGCAATATATTTGAAGCAGAACTCAGGTTTTCAAGATCATTTCCCAATTTCATAGTAACCTGGAGTTCGTCTTCCGAGCATTGATTGAACTACTGCAATGGTTGTGTAATAATACACTTCCAATAATTGAGGCAATTTATCTCCCCTTGATAGAAACCGGATACATGAAAATAATAGCACTCACGACTCAAATTTTCCCCACAATCTCCGTATCTCGCACTGCAGGTGGAGAAGGCCGACCTCGCCTGTGTCAACACATTGCAGATGCCGTACTTTGGATCCGATTGTCCAGCACTACTGACCCCATCATAAATACAATCCTATTTCCATATTTCTGTCAGCAAATCAGGCTACCAAGACTTGTGTGCAAGGCGGAAATAACTTCACATCGGGAGGAAAACTCACGCAGCAGTTAGTATAACACCACGAATAATTCCCCATGATTCCTTTCCTTACATACAATATAGTACACAATCTTTGCGAAAAATCCTGCGAAAAGAGCCAGAGGCTGGAGGAGCTGAGCACCAGGCTGTTATGTAGCTCAACCATCCCGACCTAGGCACATCCATCACATGAACCCTCAAATCACCACACCTCAACCCGCAGAAATATTGACTCTGCCAAAACCTTCCATTGGAAAGAAAAACGCCATCTTGCGCTTGGCACTGAGTTCTGACAGGTCTGCTTGAGAGAAGGCTGAGCTTCCTTGTTGGTCTCGCGACGCCACAATGTGTTTTTGGAAAAGCGGGTGGAATCGACAGGCGAGGCAGAAAGTCTGTTGTACAGATCTAGATTCTTGTGCCATCATAAGCTTACCAGAACGTAGGCAAAGCTTTTGTTTTTCGACGCTGAAGTTTTTTCGCGACGTAGACGAAAGTCCTCCGCCACGGTGAGGTGTTTAAATGTTCGTGGTGTTTGTGATGTTCATGATGTGGACACACCAAAGTTCCCAGCCTCATTTTCGCGGGATGATTTGCGCGCAGTGTCTGTGCGTTGGCCCCCAATATTTGAATCTCCCCTGTTAGCACGTTTGTTTGTGCCGTATGCAGAGACAAACATGCATAATATGTGCCAATAAGCATATTTGATGCAATGTCGATAGAAGGCTGGTCACATTTTGTGCTGTGTGCGAAAGTCTGCATCAAAGGAAGATTTATGTCAACTAGTGGCTTGTTCTAAACAACACTTGATGCCCATTTATAAGACGGACAAAGTGCATAATTGAGAAGACAATAGCGACTTTGGAAGAGGTTTGTGAAGGGTCCGACTCGGCAGCTATGCTGCCTCAAATTCATTGATTCTCAATGTTCTTCATCGATCTTTTCTACCTGCTAAGGTACATAACATTCTAACTGTTCAGAGCCATGAGCAATTGTGGCAAGGGCCCGGAAGGAAGAGGAATATGAAAATAGAAGGCACAGGATTAGAATTTCGGGGCGGCTTTTCTAATTTGTTTGTGTGGTGGTTGATATGGTAGTTGCGACTTCCCTTCTAGTTGGCTATTATACTTCCTAGGCGACTGCGAATGCCGCTTTCACTTTCCCCACAGGGACCCTCAAACACTTGCCTAGGCAGTTCCCGGGACGAATTATTCAAGTGTATGAACTCTCGGTTTGCTACAGTCTTGCTACGATGAGAGATATAAAGGGTCGCAGATCAATGACCAAGAGTGTCAATTTGTTAAGCTTCATCTGCATCGTCTTCTTCCCATGAGCCATCGGCGTATATTGTTTCATCTGGCCTTTTTATCCAGACATCAAACGAATCTCCATCTTCTTTGACATAATACTGCAACTCGCGATTTTCGAATCCGTCTTTCATCCTCTTTTCATGTTGCCACCACATTTGCTGCTCAGGGGCAAGGTTTATAGGTTCAATCCTATGCAGTATCTCCATCACTGCACCGATCATCTCGCTGGGTTGCAATCTTCGGAAGTCAATTAGTTCTTCGACGCCGTGTTGAGCAGTACGAATATTCAATCTGGTGAGAAGAGTGTTCCTTGGCGAAAATTTATAGTACAGTTCATCGATTCTGCCACTGTAAACATTCACATCTATCGGGTTTCTGTCTTGCGTTAATCCGTATGGCCCTAACGTGTGAGCATCATTGTTGAGCAAGATCCGTTGTGGCGGTATGGAGGTGACTTCAACTTCAATGCTATCCCTCTTATAATAATCTCCGGACCAACCGTGCTCTTCCACCACTCTTTCCACCAGGATTTCCTTAAAATCATGCACTGTAGTGCCCGAGGGGATAGCAAAGCCATCAATGTCGTTTTGAAGGCGTGGCCTGAACGGGGTTCCTTCAAAGAATTGAACCCTAAGATACAGACTAAAGTATTCTTGTGCCTCTCGCTCCCTCTTTTTTTCTTCCCTCTTTATCTTTTCCTCCCCTTCCCTTCTCTATACCTCTTCCGCCTCCTTGCTTCATTGTTCCTGTGCTACCTTCAACGCCGCTTCCCTCGCTCGTGTGAGCCAAAGGGAGTAATTGGCTGGTACGCGACGGCGGTTTTGAACTCTTGCCCGGTGCGGAGCGTTGGGGTTTTCCCCTGTCCGTCCACTTGAAGCTCTGGTACCTACAGTTGCACCTTGGCTTCTACCTGCTGCTGCTGGCGGCGGCGGTGGTGGTGGTAATGGATCGTCGCCATCATCGATAGGCGAGTCTCCAGGCTCATTAGGGGTGAAAGTGGACCATGGCTCACACGGGTCATCTGTTTCGGCATTTGCGACCTCATAGCTTTTAGCAACTCGTGTTTTCAATTCAAGAATCGTTGGTCGATGACCTGGGTCCTCGTATAGACACTCGAAGATTAAATCCTTGAGTTGGTTGGATTAGGGATAATTCGGATTTCAGATGAGGGGGAAAAAAGTCGCTATATACACTGCAGAGCTTAAAAAGTAGCGGGTAGATCACGCATCTAAAAACAAAGAAAGCACCTCCATTGTTGTTTCCATGCTAGCTCACAGTCAAAAAGACGAACAAAGGAATGTCTCTCCTGAGCTCTGCATGCGCCTCTGACAGAATACCCCAATGCAATGGCATATTCTTGGTGGTTGCTGTCACTTAACACCCTGTGAGAAATGGTGTCACACTTTTCCTGGTGAGGACACAAACTTACAGGAGCAACTTGACTGCTCGATATACATCATTGAATACTCGTATACTTTGCGCTCATCACGTTCTACTAGTCTTTGTTGTGCAAGCTCTTGATTTCCTTGGCCTATCTTGATTCAATAAATGAGACATAGAAGATATCTTGAGAGTAATTTAAAGCTCGAGCTCAACCTCAATTTCCAGCATTTCCTGGGGCGACGTTGGGGTTAAGATTCAATCTCATCCTTCCCCCAAGCCCAGGAGCAAGTCTATTCGGTGCGACCTCGGGTTCATCTGGTCTAATTGTTGGCCATGGCTCATGTGGCTGTGGATCTACTCGTAATGCCGTCGACCACCCAACTTGAATGCGTTCCTTCAATGCCAAAAGCGTGGGACGGTTTTTGGGAATCTCATATAGACACTCACACACCGTATCCTTGAACGACGTGCTGTAAGCATAGTCGGCGTGATCTAAGTCTTCCCCGTAGGTGATGCCTTTGGCTCTCGCCCCACGAATTTGTCTATTGTTTGCGGGTTTGAAGGCTTTCCAAGGCCATAGTTCGTCACGAGTGGCTAATCTCCACACCGTGAGGCCAGCCTATGTAGGCAAGTTAACCAGGTCTGGGTAGGGGATTAGGAATATGTGTCATACCACCTAAACGTACGTGTGCGGACCATAGTTTCCAGCAACGGTGTCTCCGGCCCATTTGTTATAGTCCCACCAACCCGTGAATTGCTCCTGCTCGAAACGTTAATTGAGGCGGATCGTGACCAAATTGAGTTTGCTTACTGGTGGATACCATCTGTAAGTACCCCTGCTTCTTGTGTTGTCTTTCCATGCGCCGTTTCGGAATTCCTCTGCCGTATCCACTGCTAGACCAAAGTCTGAGACCTATTCAACTACTTAGCTGACCGAGAATAAATATCTGTTATCGAGGTTTGGAAGAGCATAGTCTCATCCCAAGCCCATGTAAGCGTGTAGAAGTGTGTGCTGACCCTATACCAGTCTTGCCCAACTATAAAGAGGGCCTGGAGAAGAGTAGGAGGAAGAAAGGGTGCTTACCTTCACCACAGGAACATTTTGATGGCGTCTTAGATCGCGATCGCCCAAAAGTACTAGATGAAACTTAGAATGCAAACGGACATGAGATGATACTGGCCTACAGTTTTCGTCTTTCCAATCAAAATGGATAATAGGTACTCATTCGTCGTCTCTGTTTTGTCTCACATTACCATTGTTGTCAAAGTCATCCTCTACGCCGAATGACATAACTGAGGAGGCATCTATAAGACAGTCGAAAATAGCCCAAAGTGTAGTCTCGTTAAACGGCATCTGTCTTCATAATTGATGGTTAGTCAAAATGTCGATAGGCTCTAGACGTTGACTCTTACAGACGACGACGCTTTTTGACTAGATCCCGAAGTGTTCCATTTGTACAGTACTCCTTAATCAACCTTCCATTATCTTGTGGTTCCCCGAGTAGTTTTACAACGTGGGCAGAGCCAGTGGCACTCAGACGCCAATGTATCCGCCCTTCCACCGATAAGTCCCGCTCTGGTTCATTTTCATTTGACGTTTTCACTGCTATAAGACTCGGGAATCTGGCATCCCCTGGACCTCGCAACAAGCCAACAGTACCGTAGGCTCGACAAAGGTCAGTGGGTTTTTGCAATGCCAGAGCACAAACCAAAACAAAATTGTTAGGAAAGAGCCTACGATCCTAACTCCGTGCCAACGAGTCCGATGACAAGTCCCTAGTTCGTCGATATCTTGTCGCAGGAAGTCACGATCAACTTAGCTGGGTTGGCGTGCAGCAGGACGCGGAACATTATTAGGAATTAGTCGATAGACAGGTATTCGTGGACGCAGCCACGCTTGTCGCCGGCGCTGATATTTAGTATTTCGATAGTTGGCTGGTAGGACGGTCTGGTCGTTTGCTCGGAATCCATTGTATTCTGCGAAATGTTTATAATTTTCCAACTCACGATCCGACGCTTCATCATCCAAAGATTCAGACATCGGGAAATTCAGTCTAGTTACTTAATTTCGAGTACAAGCCAAAACATGTCGTTTATGCTAAGTTCGAGAAGATTTAGCACAAGAGGAGAGAATCTGTGGCATACAATAGAAGCAAGAAAGAGTAGCAGGCAGATCGAGCGTGCTAGCAGACAAAGAGATCCAATACCCAATTCATTGTTACTTCCTTGCTCGCTTCGAGTCTAGAAAGATTCGGACAAAGAAACGCTCCTCCCATGTCCCGAATGCACACGTGTAGAGAACATGCCAGCCGGTGGCGCACTCCCGCTGGCCGCCGTCACTTGACTGACATCGTGGGTTTGCGAAATTTTTCAGCTTAAAGACTCGATTTCACATCGCCCGCTTGCGATTGCGAAGCCGATCAAGTTGTCCAAATTCACGGATTTGCAGCTCTAGCCATTGCTCTAGTAGTCACAGTTCTGGGAGCCGGAGCTCGAGCCCTTCTTCGAACGCGACTAGGTATTCCACTGTCCATCACCCAACCGCCCACTCCGAAACGATTGCGTGGTGGGGGTCGAGGAGGTCTCGGAGCTCTCGCTTCAACAACCCTTCGTGGACGAGGACCTGGCGGGGGAGGAGAGTCGAATGCACTACTACTGCTGCTGCTATTACCGCTATAATCGCTACGATCGTGATTGCTGTCATCGTCGCCCACTGTATCGTCATCGCTAGATGAATCTTCAGAGCTATCCTCCGGCTCATCATGAGCAAAAGTGTCTCCTCCCTCCTGGCCCGTGCCAACGCCATGGGCTGCTGTCCAGCCGAGCAAGAACCGTCTGATACGAGACTTCAAGTCGATCAGTGTGGGTCTATGAGAAGGGTTTTCATAGAGGCATTCAAATATCGTGTCTTTCAGCCCCTCGCTATACGGATAACTGTCATGAGGAGTCAAGTCTTCGCCAAAGGTAGGCCCCTTCGGCGGTGCACCCATGATTGTCCTGTTATTTGGGAACTGGAATGATGGTGTTTCATTTCCCTCAAATAAGAAGCTGAGCGTTGCCAACTGCCACATCGTAAGGCCAATCTATGTTATGTTAAACCTTTTGTTGAGAAAATAACAGATCAACCAACGTACCGCCCATACATGTGAATGTGACCCATAGCTTTTTATCCATGGGTCATGCTCCCAATTTGCGTACTCCCAGCGCTCAGAAAATTGTTTCTGGTCACCCGATTAGTAGCGGAAGTGCTAGGGAGGGTTCTCGATAACTTACGGGTGGAAAAGAGCCAAGCGAACCGAAATGTCGCGTGTACTCTCTCCATTCACTATCATCTATCTGCCATTGCCATGGTCTTTTGGACATTCCAAAATCGCCGACCTAGTTCCCTAATTAGTAAATTGGCGGGATAAGGATTTAGGGAACAAATTAATTTGATGCTTTTGGTAGCCTGACCGCCGGTGGTGAACAAAGATAGAGGACTCATAAATATGAGCATCTTCCAATGCTACGAAGGCCCATATCGAGATAATGTATGTCGCTGTAGAAGACCCAGAGGTCCAGAAGGAGCTTTTCCAACGTAGGAAAGAACGTAGCATTTCCAGATGTCTCTGAGACTGTCGTAGCAACAGGTGAACTCTGGTTATCGTGACTATGATGCACCAACCTTTCATGGCCGGTTCATCGTTTCCACGTCTGATAGAACAAATGAAAGCAAGTCGTACCTTGATAATAGGAGTGCTTGGGTGAGTCATAACCTCCATGTCCCCTAGCAATACTGCATCTTGGTGAGCTAGTGGGATTGTACTGTATGATCAAAGCTTACGATTGGCGTCCTTATAATCGAAGTGCAAAACTTTAGACCAATTTCCCAACTTCTTTCGACCCTTTGTGATAGATCGTTCGCTCTCCTCCGCTCTGTCACCATTCATAACTAGTTCAGCACCAAACTCCATCACTGCGCAACCATCAACGAGGCAGTCGAAGAAGTTCCAAAGTGTCCATTCCGTGAAATGTCTCTCACTTTCCGAGTTTGTTAGCCGCTTGATTGTCTCCTGCATAGCTCATACTTACTCTGCTATACGCTTGAACATCAAGTCAAATAAAGTCCCATTAGGGCAGAATTCCATTACGAGTCGTTTATTCATCCTCGGGGGTGCTAGTAACCTCACAATATGTTGCGACTTGGTATCGCTGAGACGAGCGTGTATTCTTGCTTCCTGGTTTGGCTTGTGTGCGGTAACTTGTGCAGCGGATTGCATCTTCACTACTAATTTACCTGGGGACACGTTATGTTCAAAAGGGCCGTCATACTGCCAGAGTCCAGCCCTTCCATAAGTCCTGATAGCGTCAGCAATAATACATTGGAGATTCAAGTACGATGAACCGTAACACTGGTGCAGAGCAGCGTTAAAATGGCCAAGGAAATAGACTACGTACCCCCTTCCAAGAATTTTTACTCCTCTCCAACGAGCTGCATTTTCTGCTAAATCTGGCTGTTCTCCCAAGAAAGCCCTATCCCCAGCGTCCCGATCTTGCTGTGCTTGAACAGTAGCGGGTGGGCTAACAAGGTTCGGTCTAGCAGGATATCGACGTCTTTCAGTGTCATTTGGTGGCCAATAATTTCCAACATAGTTCGTGGTTCGGTACGTAATTGGGAGATGTTCGACCTCAGCCCTATTGTGGTAATTCTCTCCAAAGGTATTGTATTGCCATAGCCGGAGCGACGCAGGAGTCCGACTATACATTTCGGAAACCTGATACCTGTCGAATTTTAGGAAGATGTCGTAAAGAGACGTTCGTCCCGAAATCAGTACGTGAGATTTTGCTACCAACAGTCTTGGAGCTATGCGGAATCTGCTGAATAAAATGAAATACCAAACAAAAGGAGAGGCTGGGTTTCTTTGTTTCAAAGAGCAACACAACTTCTGTTGCTCTCGAGATTGCACGAACAAAGAGATCTCAAGAACTAGCGAATTTTGAAAAAGACTTAACACTTCTAGCACCTCATCCATGTTTCTAAATGTCGAATACCTAAGATGCCACTTCATTAACTTCAATACCTCACATGTCACCCGACATACCACTTCTAAACGGTCGCTTGAGTCGTAAGTAAAACATCAACTGAAAAGAATCGCTTCACCCTTGAAGGATCAAACGAAAGAAGGCGCAGAACTGACTATAGTGACGTGCACATTGAACTAAATAATATTCTGCCTCACTATAGACATCCGTTTTCGTTAATCACTAATTGGACGTAAGAACCCCACTCACGAAATAAGCAAGCACAGATAAAGTAGCATGCGAGGTATAAATGTTCATGTGGCATGAGGTACTTGACGATTTCTATTGTAAAAGGTCCTGCCGGTAAAGGGTCCGCACCGCGGATAATGCCTAGATTAGACACTCTGATGCTTCAGACTTCCGAACATCGTTCAACAATGGAGTTCAAATTAACTGCTGATAAGTCACACGAGAGGTACCACTTGATACTGTCAGAAATCAAATAAGCACGAGAGATATGCTTCATTGGCTGATAGTAGATCAGCACATTCTAAACCCCCATGCAAATAATTTGATGTTGTAACGTACAGTTCGAGACGAGGCTGAAGGGATCATGAAGACGGAAGCAGCAACTCCGCTTGACTCGTGCATTATATATTGACAATCTGCAACTACCAAGCGTTCGCAGCTTCAATGTACCGGCATCAATTTGTATATTCCTCGGGTCATGCCGTCTGGATCCCAGGACTTTTCGCGGTGTGGTGGGAGGACGAAGAGAAAGGAGAGAAACGAGCTTGAAATCCTTGCCTCGGTAATTGGCTTGCTGCGTCAATGTAACCATTTCTCCGACGACTTGTCAACACCAATGGACGGTGGACCTCCCTGGATTTCGAGAAAGAAAACATCGTGAAAGGCACAAGCGTGATCGGTAGGCACAAACGAGCCTGCATGCCTTTTAGCCGCGAAAACCTGCGCCATTGCATTCAGCCTAAATTCATCCCACCATGGCTGCAGATGCACGACACCGATTGGGTTGGCGATCCTCTAACTTTTGCAGACTCCATCGACTTCTATTTATCCATTACACCAAAGGGCCTCCACGAGTCCACCATGCTGAGGCATGGCGACGTCGGCGTCGCAGGTGAAGAATGATAAGGGCAACGAGGAAAGACCGCGCCTATCCACCGGGAGAAGGCAGCTTCGGTGGAGGAAGAACTCGCTCGTACCTGTCACGAGCTATGTGGAGCTTTCTTCTGCTCTAAACTCTGTAGTCTGTAGGTGCATATAAATATCCTGCCCCCAAGTGGTTGTGTGCAGCTCAGTTGGCATAATAAGA
Organism: Halenospora varia; assembly: GCA_020726485.1. Lineage (NCBI taxonomy): Eukaryota > Fungi > Ascomycota > Leotiomycetes > Helotiales > Solenopeziaceae > Halenospora > Halenospora varia. The sequence continues at coordinate 910,984 of JAHEWH010000019.1, forward strand.
TACATGAACTCTCTCCGACCCTTCTCACGGTAAAACTCCCTTGGTCATACGTGACGGTTGGCAATTCACTGACTTAATCAATACCAGAAGTCTTCCTGTTCCTTTCTTTAGTCCTGTGACGGCACTGCCCCGCTTCCTTCCTTCAAAAGCCCCTCTCCGAGCTTCAGCTTCGATTCCAAGAGCATCAACTTTCAGTTCTCGATTCTACGCATCAACAGCCATGGCACCACCAAATCTCAAGCTTAGCAGCGGACATCATATGCCACAGGTTGGCTTTGGTTTGTGGAAGGTTGCAAATGAGACTTGCGCGGACACTGTTTACAATGCCATAAAGGTTGGCTACAGACTGTTTGACGGAGCTTGCGGTATGCTTTTACACCCTTGAGTACATCACCAGAGCTGATTGAGTACTCTCCAGATTACGGCAACGAGAAGGAAGCAGGCGAGGGTGTAGCCCGAGCTATCAAGGACGGCCTGGTCAAGCGTGAAGAACTTTTCCTTGTCTCCAAGCTCTGGAACTCCTTCCACGAAGGCGACAAAGTCGAGCCAATCTGCAAAAAGCAACTCGCAGACTGGGGCATTGACTACTTCGATCTCTATATCGTCCACTTCCCAGTCGCCCTCAAATATGTCGACCCAGAAGTCAGATATCCCCCAGGATGGAATTACACAGAAGACAAGGTTGAGCTTAGCAATGCCTCTATCCAGGAGACATGGCATGCAATGGAGGATCTGGTTCACAAGGGATATGCTAAGTCAATTGGAGTTTCCAACTTCCAAGGTTCTCTGATTCTGGATTTACTCCGATATGCCAAGATCAGGCCCGCCACCCTTCAAATCGAGCACCACCCCTACCTCGTGCAACCCACCCTCCTCCAACTTGCTCAAAGCGAAGGTATTGCCGTCACAGCATACTCTTCTTTCGGGCCACAATCATTCATTGAGCTTGAGTGGCAGAATGCTAAGGATACCCCTGTTCTGTTTGAGCACCCGGTCGTTACTGCTATTGCGGAGAGCCACAAGAGAACTCCTGCGCAGGTCTTGTTGAGATGGTCTACGCAGCGTGGTTTGGCTGTTATTCCCAAGAGTAATAACCCTGATCGTTTACAGCAGAACTTGGAGGTTACGGATTTCGATCTGGCTAAGGAGGAGTTGGATTCGATTAGTGCTCTAGATCGCCATCTCAGATTCAACAACCCAACTGACGTAAGCAAATCATTGTCTTGTTTTGACAATTCAATTGCTAATTCCTCTCATAGTACCTCGGAACGCTTCACATCTTTGCTTAAATGTACATGGAGTCAAGATCAAGCGATGGGCGTTGGCTGGTTACACCAGGTTGATACCTAGAAAGTTCATAGCAGGCAGGAGCTTTTGAGAAATTGACATGACTTGCATTGCATCTGCATCTGCCCATCCCTGTTATGACGTGATCAGAGCTATACGTGATTGCTACCACCTTTCTCGCTCCATCCAAGATTTGCCGGAACACCTTCACCTAGTACGCCAGTTTCATGCTTCATTCTATCATTGCTCGTTTTCCCATACCACGCCTTCCTATCTATCGCTATGAAACCCTTACGAAAGCTGCAAAGCACCATTAGCACACCGCCTAGTATGAACACAGAAGGAGATACTTACTAGCATCAATTTGCATTACCTGTGGCAGCATCAACCGCACCTTATTCCTATACAACGTCGGATTCCTCAACTGCAGCGGATTCCCCTCAAAATAAACCGTAGTTAACTTCTCCTTCCCCTTCAACTCCTTCTCCACCTCGCCAAAATCCCCAATCTGATTATAACTCGCCCATAACTCTTCCAATTCCTCTAAATGCCGTACGCCCTCTATACTCGGTATCTGATTATTGCTAATATCCAGTACTCGAAGAGCTTTTACTTTTTCGAGGCCGGAAAGGGAGGTTAGGGCGTTGTGGGAGATGTAGAGTTCTTCGAGGTTGGGGAGGGAACTGAGGCCGGTTATAGTGCGGATGCGGTTTGATTGGATGGAGAGGATTTTGAGGTTTTGGAGCGTGTCGATTCCTTTGATTTCGGTGATTTTGTTCTTGCCTAACCATAATTCTTCCAATCCAGTCAAGGTTTCCAGATTCTGTATCTCTCGTATTCTATTCGCTGCCAGCTCCAAGTTCCGTAGCTTTGTTAAACCATCTAGATGCTCGATTGTGCTGATTTTGTTTTGGACGAAATAGAGGTCGGTGAGATTGACTAGGTGGTTAACTTTCTTGATGTGCTTGATTTTGTTGAAGGAGAGGTCGAGACTGGTTAGGTTCGTGAGGTCTTCGAGCCCGCGGATGTGCGCTATTAGGTTGTCATAGACGTCAAGGTCTGAGAGGGTCGAAGCTATACATGCGAGGCCTTCGATTTCAGTGATGGTGTTTTGGCGCAGACATAGCCGTGTCACCGCCTTGAAGCGGTCAAGCTTGAGAGAGGGAATGGAGGATATGCGCGCGTGTACACAGTCGATTTCTTCAGTGTCGGAGGGGTAGTCATCGAGGAGATCTGGTGGCGGGGTTGTCAGCTTGGTGAACTTAGAAATAATGACCCCACTACTAATGCGCGGTGTAGTGGAGTGAGTATTCTGGAAAACTTACCCTCATCTGCGTCGATAGCTTCCCCAGGAAGTATATTCTCCTCATCTGAGTATTCGGGATCCGAAAGAGCTTCAGGATTCGCCAGCTCTGCTTTTTTCTCTAATCGGAGCTTGCCATCCCAGCCACTGCTGCTTCTTGGACTCTTGGTCGGGGATTCATGCCCCTCAGCGTCTTCGCCATTGATCGAAATGTGCGGTGGCGTATTCTCCTTCTCTGAAGGCATCGTGACGACTTTGTCAAATGGTGCGTTGTTTAGATTTGTAAAGGCAAAGAAAGTAAAGATTCCTTTTCAACCCATGACGGGTATCTGTGGAAAGGAAAATGGAACGACAAAGTCGCAAGCTGCGCGAAACGTGCTGACCGACCAACAACAATCGCGGGGCAATTTTCCGTCGCCGTCGCCCGACTTTTCTGCTCGTCACTGACCTCCTGCATTAATCAATTCACTCCAATGAGCATACAACCAACAACTCAACATGCGCGAATTCGACTGATAGGATCCATTCCCGTGGGATGTCGTGGGACGCACGCCGTTCTAAAGCATTGCGATGCTTCGACTTCTGAATCGAGGCCCTTTGATCCGACGACAATGCGGAGCACGTCTCACCACTCTGTTTGCCTTGCAAAATCCTCCACCCACATCGCACTTATTGATTCGCTATGATCTTCACCAGCGTCGCCAGCTCGGGGGTATTCCCACGATTTTGCTGCCGCCAGTTGTGTTTGGGGGTTTGGTCGTAGCCCTCTGGACCTGGAAGTGTGCTATGATGGTCATCTTCCAGAATAAAATCATTTATATGCCCGGACTTCCCCCGAATGCGAGGAGAGAGACGATATCGGAGTATGAGAAGCAGTGTGGTGGGATACAATGGAGGGAGGAGAGGATTCGGTCACTGGATGGGACGCGCATTAGTTTATGTGTGGCACGTGTCGAACATATTCCAGATATCTCTCTGCCAGTAAAGACTGTATACATTCTGTATTTTCAGGGTTCATATTTCCTTCCGGTTGCATGAAAGTTCGTAGCTCATGTGAGGTAGGTAATGCGTCTTCTTTGCCACCTCGACTCCCTTTCCTCTCTCCTGTGTTGCGTATTTTGAAATCCAGGGCTTCGAATGAAGATCTTGCTGTCAGGTACGTTCTAGTATGCTGCAGTTATCGAGGTTATTGGACCTCAAAAGGGCGTCCCTCCGAAGAAGGCATTGCAAAAGATGCAATCGCTGCGCTTGAATGGGTCCAGGTCCATCATGACAGCCAAGCACAAACATCAAAACACCTTGGAGAAATCCTAGTAGTGATTTGGGGCCAAAGCATAGGGGCTGGCGTAGCAAGCAATTTGGCTGCAGGAAAGAAGTTCTTCGCAAGTAGACTTACACTCGAAACTCTTATTCTGGAAACACCATTCCTGAGCATTCGTTCTATGCTCGAAACATTGTATCCCCAGAAATGGTTACCATACAGATATTTATGGCCCTTTCTGAGGAATCACTTAGACAGTTGGCAAGCATTGGGTAGGATGAAAGAGGAATTTGGTAACACATCTCCACGTGTTCTGCTATTGGTGGCAGGAAAGGATGAGCTGGTCCCAGCTTCCCATGGCGAAGATCTTGAGAAGAGATGCTTGGATGTTGGTTTAGATGTTCAGAAGAAAGTCATTGGCGGTGCGCTGCATACTGAGGTCATGGTTCGCCAGGAGGGTCTGAGTGCTGTTGTTGATGCTGTTGAGAAGGTTACTAAAGGGGAATGACTAGATACGAGAGGGACATCTCATAGAGCCAGAGCCGTGCTCTAATGACCGTATAAATCTAACAGATTCCAGACATCACAAAGTCCAAATATATCTGTACAAACTTCTGCGCTTGTCGTTTTCCATATTCAATATGCTGCTTCACATTAAAGAAAGGCATTTATGAAAGGGAAGTCTGCTTTTTATACAAAGCAGACTTCTCTTCACTCAACTCGCAGTACATCAATCCTTTTCCTCCACGTTCATAACATCCATACCAACACCCCCTCTCCCTTCACACGAGCAATAAGTGAATCCCTCCCACATTCTCTGTCGCACATCGCAGGACATCGGAGATTTCCCTAGCGCCGGCACTTCGGTTATTGCAGATGTCTTATGGCGTGATTCCTCCTGCTTTTATAAAACCATTCACTTCTTTCCTGCTGCGCCTCCATATTTAAAGTTTGTTGCATGCCCGGGGACATCGAATATGCTTTTAGCGTGGATTGAGGTCAATGTCTGGGGCATTTAAGATGTTATATTGTGTGATCTATTCTCCCTTCCCAAGAAAGAAGGAGTGAATATCAGCTTCAACTCTTTTGTTGCACACCGCAGGACATCGAATATGCTTCTAGCCCCCGCACTTGGGTCATTGAGGATGTCCTGATGCATGATTAGCAAGAGTGAATTGAGATGGAGGAATTCTGAGGGAAGTTTGTTGCTTGTCGCTGATATCCCATAATTTTCTGGCGCTGCTTTGATGAGGGGAAGGGATATTGAATTTGAATGTGGTGTGGTGCCTGTGACTTGGGGCTCAACATCTACATCAGAGGAATGGGTGAAGTCAGTCTACAGTGCACTCGCCTTGATGTTGGGTCTGATGTTCCAAACCATTTGGCAGACGCTTGAGCAATACCTACTACCACAGTTGGCGCATTTGTCGTATATGCCTTTCTTGATTCTCCCGTCTCTGATATTGTGTGATTTTAAATGTAGATAGCTCATGTTGCTTTTCGTGTATTGCTAGAGTAGGTCCTCTGATTGTGTGTTGTCCTGGTCACCTTGCAAGTCGAATGATATTCGCAACCACGAATGGTTTTCAACATTTCAGGCTCGTGCCCACTTATTTTTCATTGCTTTATTTCGGAACTACATGCTTGTTGATCGAAGCCTCAATTGCAAACATGATCTTTCTGTGCTTTGATTGCGCTCCCTTTGAGGTTATTGATAACTGTAATGTAAACGTATAAGCTTACCTCGCTTAAAACCGCGGGGAAAGAGGAAAGCCTGATGAAGCAAACGAGCTCGAAAATAGGTGCTCTCAATTGGTATTGGCCTCTTATATTAGTATCAAAATTGTCAACTGAAATGGCGGAAACGTTGGTATTGCTTTCAGCAACAATCGAGAAGTTATCTGGCTACATGATCTCATGTCCAAGAAGTGTTCAAGCTGATCCTTCCTCCAATTGAGCCTCCAGACATACGATCCCAATGTCAAGGCATGTCCTTGATCTGGCTTTCATCCACTCTTAGATTGTTGCGACAGGGATCAGTATATTGAACGGAGTTCAAAGATACAATTTGTACCCAACGTAAATTTATTTGCCGCAGTGGAACACCAACTTTTTATGTAGCTAACAAGTCGACCCCTTTTTGCAGAAGCACACGGAAGCACAAAACGTACAAGGGTAATCAGCACTAAAACCGAGAAGTCGGGATTGTGTTTGCGCCAAGAGACGCTAAAAGCCCTGTGCCATGAACACCTCCGTGATCCTCGAGGATTAAACTCCTGAGTCAAAGTTGATTCACAATCGGCAGGATATATCATGGACAATGTGCTGTTGGTATTATGATAGGAGCAAGTGCTTCTCGATGCATTTATTCCAGATGAACAAGTGTTCGATCGAGTTTTGTTTGTTTCTTTCGTTTTTCGGATGGTGGCATCGCAAGTCCAAAGCCCAGATGCAGCCACCAGCAAAAGTACGTCGACCCCCTCCTATTTATCACACATCGCCCTTGCACATAGTTTCACCAACCTCCTCCTCGGTGGCCGCTTTGAGCGCCATTTATCAGCACTCTGCCGGGGCTCTGGGATAGTCCTGCCGGGGCTGCTGGGCTCAGCAACTACTATTGGCACATGACCCGACTCACGTGCAAGCGTGTCCAATACGCGTAAAGTGCTTGCATGAACCCCTGCTCAATCGCGTCCACCACCTGCCTTGAGTTCAGGCCGTGTTTTGCAACTCAAAATAGGCAGACTTGGCCTGGCTGCCCTGTAATGCACAATATAGTAGAGTACAAATACCTGAGTCCTCCCATTTCTCTTTCTTCTCTTCTTTCTAAACCTCAAGGCCGCCATCGACAATTTCGACTTTTCCATCGACTTTTCGACAACGAACGACGACGACGACGATATTTTGGGTTTGGGACCTCTGCCGAGGACGATAAGCACGATTTTCGAAACGAGACCGTTGGCCGACCGTGCGACCGAGGATGTTCAGCAGAAACGTAAATAAATCGCAAACAGAGAGCTTCACGCGGAAGCGGAGAGAGGCAAAAGGGAAATCATCGTTTCGGGAACATGCTGTATCAAAGAATCACGGTCACAGTCGTTCTATCCGAAAAGCTCCGGCAGAAGATACTCCAATGTCAAGGTATGCACATCTCCAGCTTTCTGCCTAAATATTTCACGATCGTCTGGCTGATACATGATATTTGAAGTAATCTCACATCCTCAATAATCACCCTCGTCGTCGGCCGCGAACAACGACTCTTCGCAGCCCACGAAGACGTCCTTTGCATTTCCCCCTTCTTCTCCGCCGCCTGCCGCGGCCAATTCCTCGAATCCTCCTCCAAGCGCATCTCACTCCCAGACGAAGAACCCGAGATCTTCTCTTCCGTTCTCGAATATTTATACAAAGGCGATTATTATCCGAAACTTGTGCATAATAAGAGGAGAAATAGTTGGGAGTTGGAAAGCGGGGAGAACGGTGGGAGTGTGGAGAGTACGGTTTATCATCATGGGATTAATGGGGAACTGTTGAAGGATACGGTGATTTATTGTACGGCGGAGAAGTATGGATTGGAAGAGTTGAAACGTGTTGCTTTGCGGAAACAGGGTTTGCGTAAGTTTATCATTTGTCAATCAAATAAACTACCATCTAATCAATATCGATGTAAAGAATCCGGCATCCAATGCAGCACCATCCTCTCCTCCGCCCGCTACGCCTACGCCAACACACCCGATACCGACTCCAAACTGCGCGCCCACTACCTCGCTCTCATAATCCGCTCTCGCGGCACGTTCAAGAGGAGCGGAACCATGCAGATGGAGATGCAGGCTGGTGGGAGTCAGTTGTTCTTTGATTTATTTGTGGCGTTGTGTAATCATGTTGATGATGTTGCTAGTGTTGCGTAAGTTTGCTCTCCTCTCCTTCTCCATTTCCATTATCCATCAAACTTGAATACTAACGTTTTTAAAGTGGATCTCCACGAAGCGTCAGAACACACCATTAATCCTCTCACCTCTTTCCTCAAACACGCAACTCCACAAAAACAACCAAACAAACACAACACCACTTCAACATCATCAGCAAACGGCCGGCCATTTCATTTTCAGTTCTCGCATAAATCTCCTTTTCACGAATATTTGCCATTTGATACCAGGCGTCCGGCGTTATTATCCTCACCATTATTCTTGTCATCTCCTTGAAACTCTGTATCACTACTATTCTACACACTTGCCTGTTGTTCTTGTCAATTGTCTCTTGAGCGAAAATCGTTGTCGTGGATTATAATTCCTCCTATCGTTGTTCCGAATGGTAGTCGAGATGAAATGGGATGTATTGAACTTGGTTGGGATGGAAACAAATTGTTTAGATACGGTCTTGTCACGCTGGAGGAAGCTTGTATATGTATATTAAGTGACAGCGGAACAGAATCTCACGGTGGAATCATGGAGGATATTGTGTGTTCTTCTTCATTTGGGTTAGAGTTTGAAGGCATAGGGCATTTGAGCTTTTTAGCTTGAATTTAGAGTGAGCCTTTTGATCGCTTTAGGAAGCGACGGAGAGCAGGTTGATAATGAAAAGAATGAATAGAAAAAAATTCTCTTCGAAACTAGTTTGGTTTGAACTTGCAAATTTGAAGAAATTCAAAATGTTGACTCTTGAAACTGTGAATAACCTCTGAAAACACCAGATTTCGGCCTCAGAACGCAGGAAGTGCTAGAAGGCGAATCCCCTCAAAATCACACTCCTAGACACTCCTAGGAAACCTCATAAAATCATCCCCTATCGCAAATTCACAACTGCTCACGCCATCCCCTCTCCGCTTCACTTCAACCCCTACTACTGAGTATGTAGTTTCATTTATAAGCAAAGCCACCGTTTGGGCCCCTTCTTATCAGTTTAAATGCATGCATTAGTTCGCCTGGGGTCCAAGTAAAAGAAACTTTGGGATGAGGAGATTTCACGGATTCGAGAAAGGTGATTTGTCAATGGCTTGCTTGTTCGGGGATACTTCCTTGTGCGGAGGTGAACGAGTGACTCAGAGAGTTCCAGCCCTAGGATGGGTAAGGGTTATGCTGGCCTGGTGCTGAGGGGAGGGCGGGTGCTGCTTTAGTTAGGTGGGAAGTGGATGGTTCCTGGTGGAAGGAAGGAGAAGGATGTGAGGAGTTGTGCACGTGAGATTGGTCGTGATAGGAAATAGAAAGAGAGACTCGGTGACTTAAAAGGGTATCGGTGTATATATTTTTATTGTGTTGCGAATGCTGTGCGAGTTGTGGTGAAGGGGTGACTCGATCGACGTGCTCATGCTCGCTGTGGTGGGATCTCGGCCAGATAGAAAAGTCTCGATCCTGCGCGGTCCGACTTGGGAACATCGAAACACCTAGAAAACTACCGTGTCTCAGACCCTCTTCATAGTGGTACAAAAACGCCCAAAATGATAAATAATTCTGATCGTCGCTCGCCTGGTGTTTTCATTCGTCCTTGGTTCACCAGCCAACGGATCCGTCTCGGTGGCGAGAAAAGGGGCGAAGCTAACTTCTTTTTTGGGTCGCGAGCATCACACACCAGTTCCGGGGAACGCTCCGCCTTTGCTAAGCACTACTATGCCTCGTTCTCTGGCTATGTAACCCTTCATTAAGTTCTGTGCAGTGACTTGTTAGCTTGACTCATTACCCAAGTTGTTCCGCGAATGGGTGCATGGAAGCGATAGGGGTGCTGCCTTCCGAGGCAGCATTTCGCCTCGTCACCAAACGAGAAGAAACGAGGAGAAAGGAGAAGAAGGATGGTTGTTTATGTTTGGACATACCTTGTAAATCATGTTTGCGAGTAGGCATTCGACCTCGTCATTATCCATGGTCTCTTTGCTACCGATGCTGATGGCTGCACCGAATTCTGCGACGGGTATTCTGGTTCGTCGCACGGGGAGTGTTAGAGGTTCTTTTGCTTCTTCGTAGCCGCCTGCGATAAACACTTTGCGAAGTAGGTTGCGTAAGGCGATGTCGCGGCCGCGTTCGAGTGTTAGGTAGATGCGTCGTTTGACAAATTCGTCTTCGCCTGCAAGAAGGGCTGCGTCGAAGCCTGCGAGGTCGCCCTTTTTGATGCAGCGCGATAATGGGAGGAATAGTTTCTGCAGCCGAGGAAATGGTGCCAGGAGGGCGAGGGTTGGGAGGGTGTGAGTGGTCAGAAGGTGGCATGGGATAAGGTACGTGAGGATGAGTCTGCGGTTGGTAAGTACATGTGATGCATGACTCTGCTTTGAGTCTTCGACTTACTCCTTATTGCGAACCGCATCTTTGTGGCATAATTGCCAGGCTTCTGTGAGGTTCTTCTCCGCCTAGATGATGTAAGCGAAAGCAGATACTGACTTCAATTGTTTTACACTTGCCTCGACGTAATTCTCCTCCAAGAACTGGATCACACCAGTATAATATTTGAATGTGACTTGATGGGATTTCGGGAAGGCTTCCAATGGCGGCATATCACCCCTGTATGCTTGAATGGCTCTGAGGACATTCTTCGTTAAGCTTATCGAATTCAGCTTGAAATATGTCTTGAACAACAAATTTATGATGTTGTATATACCCCATTTTCTCGACTCTTCGAGTGGAGCTCTAGACATAAATTAGCTGGCGGAAATTGGAGACGTGAAAAATAACCAGTACTTACCTATCCGCAAGACATGATTGGAAAATGCGGTTCAGTACTCTGGCTGCGTCTTCGAGCTTTTCATTCTTCTCAGCCTCGGGATCTAGATCTTCTTGAAAGTTCGTAGTCGCGTTTGTGTTGGTCGTCATGCCCTCGTCTGCCTTGATGGCAAATATTCTGATATATTTACCTGCTACATACAAGCAAGGAACAGTCCAGGCTTCAAACCCACAGGTATTATATCCACGTAGAAGCTGATTTACCAGCTCTTTCCAAGCTTCATATGCTTTCGTCCATGATGCCTAGCACATGTCAGCACGACTTGTTCTCTCGACGACAGCGGTTTTAATTGAGATGGGGGATGTTTTCGGTCACGTGATTCACAGAGAGGAGTAGCCATTGCGCTCTGTACAGGAAAACCACAAGATGAGAAAGAGTATGACCAAATCAGTACCTTTGGGTTTGCTCGCTGAGCCGCCTCGGCATTCAGAATCTCTCCGACAGCTTTCCAGTATGCGACAAACACTTCCACCCAACCATTCCCTTCTTCGGAAGAGAACTTGAAACCACCCGCATTGCTGTGTAAGATCTCATACTTGACGTCTTTCTGAACATTGGCGAAATTGCTACTCCGAAAGAAGTTGTAAAGCCTTTGAGGTTGTGAATCTGGAGCGATTGGTGAGAACGATTGAGAGAGGCCGTAACCATCGCCTTCTTTATAAGCTCTTTTGAATTCACTTATGACCGCCTCCATCTTGCCACCCCCCAAGGACACAAACGTTCACTGATCGCAAACGCCGAACAATCAGATCGTAAACTCGCGGATGTTTGTCGTAACTTTGTTCTGCAAGCCTGACCTGTGAGGCGTGAGATGAGGTTTTATGAATGATTGTGAAGCATGCTGAAAATCTTGAGGGTGACTTTCTTGAAGAGCTACTAAGCGATCATAGGGCCGTGAAAAATGGAAAGAATCAATTAACTTGACTGCAAAGGCTTGAAGCTTTCACGCCTTTGTTGTTGTCAACGGCGATGTTTACATTGCTGGCGTTCCGAGGCGGCTCCGGGCCCGTTTTGGCGCTAGTCCCAACTAGGGAAGGTTGGCTCAAGCAAGCGAGCTCAGGGCACTCAATTTTCTTTGCCCTACGCTAAATTGACGAAATTCGCTGAAGGACGAACATCGAGTTGAACTGCGACAACACACAACGACCACGGCCATCAATTCACAGTAAGTTAGAGCGTACGAAGGAGAAGTGTTTATCGTTTGCTAACGTGGTGCAGATGGGTAAGCTACACATTTTCTTTCTCCCAGGGACAAAATACGATCGCGACCTCGAAGACGCCTCAAAAATTCTATGACGATTCAACGGAACTCGGGAGGCTCATGGGCACGGATAATGGAGGAAGAGATATTGGCAGAACAATTGAACAATTCTTGAGAAGTCTTGGGTCACCTCGTAACAGCATGGTTGAGGGCGGACAAAATTACATCACTTCGAACAAACCCAGACTTTGCCTCACAAACAAGCGCCAACAGCAACACTGCGCATAGAGGATGTTAGGAGATGCCAAATTCTGCGCCAGTCCTTGTCATTCCGAAGGATTCAGAAAATTGCACGAATAGAGCACGCCCGCTCCCGGCTGGACACAGATGGCTTATAGATGGTTTATAATTCTTTGATGAATGAGGACTAACAAATTCCACCAGGTCGTCTCACAGAGTACCAGGTCATTGGCCGCCATCTGCCCACCGAGGCAAACCCAGCTCCCAAGCTGTACCGCATGAGAATCTTTGCGCCAAACACCGTGGTCGCAAAGTCTCGTTTCTGGTACTTCTTGATGAAGTTGCGAAAGGTCAAGAAGGCAAACGGCGAGATTGTCAGCTTGAACGTGGTGGGTAACCCCGATAAATGGTTTGGCAGAGTGTAGTGTTGATTGCATGCTTTTAGATCCACGAGAAGCGCCCATTAAAGGTCAAGAACTTTGGCATCTGGATTCGATACGATTCCCGCTCCGGAACCCACAACATGTACAAAGAGTACCGTGAGATGTCAAGAACAGATGCTGTTGAGGCTCTCTACCAAGATATGGCCGCCAGACATCGATCCCGTTTCCGGTCGGTTCACGTATGTCAATCGAAATCGATTCTCTAGCGTATTCATGCTAATTTTACATGAACAGATTCTCAAGGTCGTCGAACTCGAGAAGACCGAGGATGTCAAGCGCCCATACATCAAGCAACTCCTTACAAAAGACCTCAAATTCCCTCTTCCTCACCGTGTTTCCAAGGCATCCGGCACCAAGATCTTCGTCGGAAAGAGACCATCGACTTTCTACTAAGCGTTTGGGGGTACAGAATTTGGGCTTGTGGAATCAATGGGTTTTTGCACTGCATCAGGGTTGTTTTCTAGCCTTGCTCAATGAGACGGTCAACGAGCATTAACTGCAAAATCAAGACATTGAAAAACAAATAGCTTTGAGTTTCTTGTGATATTTTGAAAGCATATTTTCTGAGTTTCGCGATTCATTGACAACTTGCAAAAGCTGAGTTCAAGACTTTGATAGTATCTATCAGAACCTGGACCTCCATTGATTTTCTAATTTTGCATTCAGCCCATCCAGATTTATTGCATGAGGATTGATAATCGTGACGAAGGGACGTTTTCGGCACCATAATTTTGTTAGATGTATCTCTGTACGGAACCAAGTTACGCTTAGATATTGTGTCAATAAGGCTTTCCTTAATTATAGGTAAAACCTGTAGAACGGAAAGTCCCGAAGCCACATTTTCGGCGTTATGATAAGGTGCTCAATCCCCTTATCGTGACGCGCTACATCGTCAACTTTCATCCTCCCCTAGAACTGGACTGCCCAATACTCTTCTTCTCTCAAGTACTATTTGTAAGATTTGTTGACATCACCTGTGGCCAGGAGCGCACCGGCACATTTGCTGATTCCTTCGCCTGGCACTCCTTCCAATTCACCCATCTCCTCTCCGTGAAATCTTCCCGCCCATTATCCAAATGGCACCTCTTCCTGCTTCCACGCGCCCGCGTCCCACAATGGATCAACTTATTTAGATGAAGCTGGCCGAGAAGATGGCGGCAAAGGAAGCATAAACTCGAGAATACCCCGTGGACAGATCAAGACAAGAACATTCTAGTCTTCCCGGCGACCCAGAACCCGCCACATCAAGTGCTGAGCCTGTTCGCGGCATCATCGTAGCAACTCAGAATGAGATCAAGACACCAGTGAACTACTCGGGCTTGGTTGCCAAGAAGCGGAAGAGGCCTGGTGTGTTTGTGTCCTGCAGCTGTCATCGAATAATATGAGCTAATATATACTATAGATGAGGAAAACATTAATGGGGACCTTCATCCGAATTCTACATCAACTGGAGGACCCAAGACAGATGTTGAAAGATCCAAGAATCAGTTCGCACCAGCAAAGAAACCTTCAAGAAATGGCGCCAAACCTGTCTATAAATCACGTCAAGTGATTAAACTCCCGGATTGGACTCTCGATGTCGACAAGAAGGCAAAACCCGCCGGTAGGGATGTAGATGCGATGAAAGACCTTCGACGAATTATTGAACTCTGTATCGAGCATCAGAGTACCGATAAACTCAACACTTATCTCAACAATTTACGCATCAAAATCCAAGATATGGAACATAGCCATCACCATCTCCTACCAGCTATCATCGTTCAATCTAAAGTTCTTCAGGATGGTGGCTTACCGGAGATTTTCAGTGATGAACACTCCACGCTATTCTTCCCTGACATTGTAGACGACGCTTAAGCCCTGTATGCCCGCTGGGTGGTTGGAGACCACGACCCCTCACTACTTCGAGGTATCATACCCATGAGCGACACCCTCGCCTCAGGTCAAAAACGCAAGAGTTACAAGCTCGACCCAGCATACAAATTCCGCAAATCTGCAAACGTCGTTGGGAACAATGGCCTCGTCAACGGCCAATGGTGGGTTCTGAGGCTCTGCGCCCTCCGAGACGGAGCACACGGTGAAAGCGAAGCAGGTATCCACGGTCAACCAGGTCACGGTGCCTATTCGGTCGTCGTGGGCGATAAAGGGTACGCCGACAAGGATTAAGGCGACGTGATTGAATATTGTGGGACTGAGAGCGACACAAGCACGCCCACTAAAGGCACTCAGCTTCTATAAGAGTCACTTCATCTTAAGCAACCGGTTCGCGTGGGGATGTTCGAAGTATGGTCCTAAGGAAGGAGTAAGGTATGATGGGTTATATAGGTTTGTGACAGCGAAGTGCTGAAAGCTAGTACTGCTATGATACGATTTACGCTCAAGAGGCTTGAGGGGCAGAGTCCGATTCGGTGGGATAGTGTGGAGGCACGACCAACGCGGCAGGAGTTACAGCAGCGCTCAAATACCCGGTACATAATTAGTAATGTGACATGAAGCATATATGCAGTCTGTAGATTTGGATTACTCTCACTCATACACTGAGTTCTTAATTGGAATAATTGTATTCAATCGCCCTGGTGCGTGACATTTTCACCTCGTGTTTGGAAGAGACGTGTTAGGTTCTTCGATCCTTTGGGCGAAGTAGAACGGTGTCGTCAAGAAATGAGACAGAGCTGAGATACTCGCAATGCTTCGATGACAAGAGCATTGAACTTTCCTTCAAACGCAACATAGGATAAGAAAGAATTGTCGGATGGGCTACGGCAGCTGCAAAAATAATCAACTTTTCACATACTTCACTCAAAATGAAAAGATTGTTCAAGAAGTCAGACGGTATCTGCTTTTCCCGCTGGTCTACGAGAGTACATACTATCTATATAAACTAGCTCCACGTACCCAGGCAATTTCAATCTTCTTACTGATTATATCAATTGATGCTGAGAAGTGATAGCGGGAAAATAGGGCAGAAGAGACCAGTCTACCTTTATAACATCCTGTCTTCATCTTTTCCTGTCACATCTCTCATCTCTCATTTCCCCTCCATCGAGGAAACGACTAGATTCAATACCTGACATGTTGCGCTGCCCGTTCAGCCACCAAGACAGGATGAGACATCTCCCAATCCCACCTCCCAAGCCCCTCAGATTTTCCCCGTAAAACACTATCATACCCACTCCCCATCACAATCTCCTCCAACGCCATTTCCTGCTGCTCTCTAAAAATTGAATCCTCAACATGTCGCACCACCGACCCACGATGAATGAAGAGATCTTTCAACCCTTTCAACTTCGCAACAGGCTTGATCATACGTCTGCAAATCTCAAATATGGAATCAAATTCTGAATGCATGTATGCTTGACGACCTACATGGCCCTGCCCATGTTCAGCCTGGAAGAAGGAGATTCGAAGAGTGAGAGATGAGAGTACTGTTTCTTTGGCGAGAATATCGATTGCTTTTAGCCAGGAGTTAAAACCATGTTCATGCAATTCGGGATGGAATTGATCTTGACAACACGGCGGGAAGACGATTTCGACTGAGCGTAGATGGCACAGTGCATCTTGCGGCATTCTCAACAGAAACAATAAAATTTCCACTTCATTCGGCGTTTCATCTAACAGCTCGTGGAATCCATTCATAGGCTCAACCACAAAGTTATTGGTGCTGTAAAATACTTCTTGGGCTTCTAACCTCATCCGACGAGAAACATGGAAGATCGAGAAGGGAGGATCGTAGCAGTGACACTTTGATGATGCAGCTCCGTGTTCGAGGGAGCAGAAACATGTATCGTGTGTTGAGCCGCATATCTTGACGCGTTTTTCTGGTTGGTGGAAGTTGCGGATGGGGTGCCAGTGTATTTCCATAGGGGAAACGAGAGAAGTGTACTCTAATATAAGTCTCCGAAGTTCTTTTGGAAGATCGTTATAACGGAAGAACGTCGGTGACTTGACCGTGCCTCCCATTGCCCGCTGTCGAGTTTGTTGAGCCAAGGTACGCAGTTTTCTGTCTGGCTTTTTGGAGAGCCGGAGATGGACGTCTTTCAAAGGCGCCATGCTCAATAGTGGCTTGACGACTTTTTCGGCAGTTTCGTAATCTGCTACCTCGCAGATGACTTGGAGGGAAAGATCACGGGCAATAAATTTTGCTATACGATTGGCGATGGTCTGCCATTCAGCGATAATGACAGTATCTCGAGGATTTGAATAGCTTAGAGGATGGTGGTATTTTGGTATAACATAACTCCACTGTGGCCTCGAACAAGAGCCGTCTTCTGCCCAATTGCAAAGATTGATATCAATCTCCAGAAACCTCATAGCAGCAACTGCTTTCTTGCTTAGGTATAATCCCGGCTGAAGGCCGTCACCCTTATTGCGACTTAGAAAGAATACATTTTCCGAGTACAAGAGATGAGAAACCTCATCTGAGATGGTGCGCGAGACGAGGAGGAGGCTCATCATGGTTTTGTGCTGGCCTGAAAGAGTGAAATGAGGTATTATGATTGAGCCGTTGTTGAAACGATGTTGATCTCCAATGTCCATGGAAATGCAGGTGGAGGTGCTGAGATTGATTCGCCAGCCGTGGGCAAGACCTGCTTCGTGATATATGGTGCGACGAATGGACTGGGGTAAATCTAGGAATGACTTCCTTGGAGGAGAAGACATTTCGGAAGGAACTATAAGGGAGTTGCAGTAAGAAGCAAACTTAACAGTAATCGTTGCAAAAGCCGGACAGTACTGTAAATAGAAAGCTCTTGGATCTCAAGTGATGATGAGAGGTGCTGCGACGGTCAAGGTGTAAGTAATCATTGCAAAATTTGGTTCGCGTTTTGCATCGTTGGCGACCTTGTATTGTATTTTTATTGTAAAATTGTGAACGGAGATGAGAAATTGGATGGGATGATGTTGAGCTTAAGCGAAGGCAGCCACTTCAGGGGTGATCTGGGTTACATCACGTGAGGCTCTCTATTCTGAAGTCCGTAAATATAAAGAAGTAGGATGAGAATCTGTATCAATATGAAAGCTTCGACACCTCATTGCCTCCAAAATTACGTGTTTGAACTTGGTTGGCTTCGATTTAACTTCGGAAGCCGAGTTTCCACCTGGATGTTGTGGTTTTCGCCGTCAGCAAGGCCAGTAAGCAATTGTGAGGGTTTCGCTGATATACTTCAACAACCTTCGCCACCTTTTGGGACTTTGCAGTCGAAGGTTAAATTTCACAAACATACTACAGTTCAAAAGTTGCAAAATAATCTTTAAGGAGGCTTCTCTGTTAAAATAGAAGTTCTCATCTCGGCAGTTCGCCCCTGGCACATTTTATGCAGTCTCACTCCTTCCGAATTTGGCGACATCTTCACCCTAGCAAGCATAAGCACATCGGTAATTCAACCATCCCCGACACGATCGATCTCCGAAATTTGATTTTCTTCTCCTTAGTAAATTTTAAGCTTCTTCAACCTTAAATCAATAATCTGCACATCATATTCGAAGCGTGTTTTGATCTTTGTGGAATTTTGACTGTCATTTATACCCTGTGTAACTTGGAAGTGGTCAGCAAGTACAAATCGTGTTATATTGCAAGCTTGCAACAGCATTCCCGGGGATTGAGGGGTTGGTATCACCAACACTATCGGGTGATCGAGTTTGAAAGTTGCATGTTATCTAACACAGACTTTTCTTTTGAGGAGTTTCCAGTGAAATTCCTTTTGAGTCGAGGTGAGTACAAGCCGTTGTATAAATTTAAGCAAATTTGCTTACTAGTCAAACAGCCAACCCAACCAAACCCGCTAACACAGTACACGAGCCTGCTTATTGTTCGTGCTCCTAATTAGGCGTACGACAAAATCTAGAACATTCAAAGGGAAGAAAAGGAAAGCTAACAGGTGACAACAGGCATTGAGAAACAAGAATTGTAAATAGAAAGCTTTTGACATCAAGATGACGGTTAAAACGCCCCTGAATATGGCTTTTAGCCCGTAAGTTTCTCTCGAGGTTCTTCGATCCCATCAATGCTAAAGTGATACTACAGGGAGTGGGATTTGTATCCATCTGGATATTCTGATATGAAAATGTCGCTCAGTAGAAATGGACATCTGCCACGGGGATCAACAATATCAATTGTCTCAGCAGCATCAACAAGTGCCATCTCAGACATAAGCACTGCTGCAGGAGAAGTCCCATGCTTCACTCCTAGATCATCTGGAAGTTCAACGAGAAATGTTGAGGAGGAGCTGACATACGATCCACATGGGATGGGGAATCTTCCTACCTTCCACCTCATACCGCCTCGGCCGGTCAGCAGTAAACCAAAACCAAAAGAGTCAGACACCTTCTCCAGCGTTACCACTCTACAGCAGCCACCTGGTAAACCTGCTCGTTGGGCGCCAGTAATTACACATGTCCCTGCACGAAAACGAGCCATTGGGACGACAGAGTATATCGTGTACTCAGCGGACCCCCAAAATCCAGAGATTTCTGCAACTGTAGAGAAGATGTTCTTCAACGATTGGAAACTTGACCGTCGTGCGGTTTGGACATGTCAAACGGAAGCAGATCAAACGCTGTACTGGGGTGTTTGTCTGACGAAAGAACAAGTCGACACTCTCCCTCAAAATCCCCTCGTAAGCATGCTCCCTATTCACAACGTTTAGGTATCAAAGTAGTGAAGGTGTTGAGCTAATTCCAGATATCAGGTGTCAACATGGTATCCTGTCAACAAGAATCCTACTTTCGATCCTTGCGACGAGAGCTCAACCATTCCTCTCGACGAGCAATACGATAAAGAGATCTGTGCGACAAAATGGCTGCCAAAACCCAAGACCGCCCAGCGTCATTCGAGACGCTTCTCTAGACTTTCCAACGCCCTTCCGTCCCCACCACCTATTCCTGAATCGCCTCCTCGCGCTGTCTTGAGAGGGAGAAAATCTATGCTCCTCAAAAGACGTCTGACTGAAGCCCGAGATAAGATCCCCATCTTACGACAAAAGAACCCACGACACGTCCCAACTCTCCTCGGTCTCCCAGTCCAGATCCGAAAACGAATCCTTCAATTCGCTCTCATTGCGAACTGTGCAGGTCAACTGACTTTAGCCGAAGACCCAATGAGCATCAAGGCGCTCTTTCTTCCCAACTTTCCATCAGATGAGCCTGGCTTTGCCAAACTTCTTGTGATTCCAGGAACTAAGATGTCTGGAAATTGGGGTCGTGAACCAATGACTCGACTCTTGCGTCTGAACAAGCAGCTGAATGCTGAGGCAGATGAAGTGCTCTACCGTGGTCCCTTCTACCTCGATTTTTCCACCTCCATAATCAGCAAGCATGCTCAATTCTTCCTTTCTCGCATTTTACCCAAGCAAAAAGGGTTAGTTAAGAACATCAAAGTCAATGTCCTGCTAGACCTGGAGAAATTATCGACAGCAAGTGAGATGCAGATATGGATCAAGCGGCATTCATGGGGCTTACTGAGAGAGCAGATGGTGGGTGTGGAGAAGGTTGTAGTGAGTCTTGGGTTTGTTGGTTGCGTTTATGGATTTCGAAAGGGGTGGGAGGTTGCAGTTGGTCAGATGATGAGGATGATTGAGGTCTGGGAGGGGGTCCAGAGTGTGGTTGTTGAGGGCCAGGGAGAATCGAATGTTGAGAGAGAGGGTATATTGGAGGCTTGCAGAGGCAGAATTGTTGACTGGGAGAGGGCAAAGATTGAGGTCTCGGCTTTTGAGGAGTAGGCTCATCACGGCGAGAGCTCTAACTTGAGTGATTGATGGTTTGATTTTGCATTTTGCTGAGCGCCCGCGGGTTGAGGTTTCTTGGGAAGAGTGAACTGGTATATGGCGAGCATCTGGGGAAATCTTCTTCATGGGGTCTAGTAGGGTGGTATAATGAGGTATGACAAGAACAGCTAGGGGGGAATTTGACCAAAGTCGCACAACTGAGCCTCAAGCATTGTCCTTGGTTTGCTCTGAGGGTGGATGTAACTTTAGCCATTTATCCTGTAAATAGTAGCCCATGATTCTCCCCGTCTTCTCTGTGAACCATTCATCTTGTAATAGCTGTGCTGCTGACGGTCGATCCCTAGGATCGAGTTTCATAATCTTTACCACAAAGTCCTTGTCGGCCTTGCAAATTTGTCGTTCTTGGAGCCAGTTAAATGGTCTCATCTTCTCAATGGGTACCCTTGCCATGAGTTCATGAAGTGCCATCTGCTCTGTACCATCCAGGAAATCTTGATATGAGCTCGGGAAGGGCACGAAGTGTTGATGCTGACGAACAATAACCTCGACATTGTATTCCGGGTCGGTTTCAAGTCTATTGGACTCGGGCTCAAATATATGGATTCCCATCAACAAGTTTATGAGCTGTCATCAATCTATTAGTACTCTCACGAATGAACTTGTGACGCCAAAACTCCATATATCGGACTTCGTTCCCCATGGGATTTCAAGATGAACTTCCGGGGCCCGAAAAACACTAGTACCAGCCTGTGTGCATTCTTTTGCGGCCTCCGAGAGTTCCAAAACGGTTCCCCCAAAATCAGCTAATTCAACGTCCGAAAACCGGTCTGGGCCGGGACCATAATTGACCATTATGTTGCTGGGCTTGATATCTTCTCGAAAATGAGCTTCAAAGTCACAAGGTCAATATTAATTACGCACCTGTATGAACATACCCGTCTTCATGGAGCACAGCAAGAGCTCGGAGGACGTTTTTCGCAACATATTTGATTTCTTGCCTAGTTAGTTTCTGCTTTCGTAGAGCTCTTGTGATGTCGTCGTCAAGATATTTCAAGACTATTACCGGTGGCTTAACTGGATATTTAATCTCGTCTAACAGTGGCCTGATTGTTGATGCCCATCCCTGCAATCGTCTAAGAACATCGCGTTCGTTATATAACCGCCAATGCCCTTCGACACTTTTGATGACTACCGACTTTTCTTGTATGTTTCTGGTACACATGTCAATTACGGTGAACACGAACTCATTCTTGCGGTACCTACGCAGCAAAATAAACAAATTCCGAAAGTTGTTTTGTGATTCTATAAGTGTCTGATTTTCCTATCAGAACTAGGTCGAGCTGGAAAAGATATCGTGGGGTTGACATTGTCGGATGTGGTGGTGAGGGCTTTCAAGAAAACGAGCTGGAGTCGAGGAAGCTCAGCATTATACACAGAGGTAGTGAGATGAAAGGTGAGCAATGAAAAGTCGACTCGAAATTTAGTTGTCGAGCAGGTTTCTGAGTCGAGCAAGACGGTCGCAGAAGCAACTGATCTGCACGTAATTTGTTTCGATTGGTGGCGCTAAAATAATCGCCTGGCTGGCTGGCAGGCGTTATATGAGGCGCATTTTGCTCGGGACTTGTTGAGCTTGATTTTTCACGCCTGCTATCACCAATGATAGGTTCTAAGGATAGATACATTATGTTGGTTGTTGTTCGACGAGAAGAATTGGGCGCCAAACAGATGCCTCAGCGGAGCGATAATGAGAACATGCTTGGAAAAGGCCAAAGATCATTTCTTCACGGACACTTTGGATTGTTGGTGTTTTGAATGTCAAGCGCAATACTGATTTTGTCTTTGGCGTATTTTCTCTATAAGAAGGGAGATATATTTTGTCCATTTTGATCTGAACAAGCTCCGAATTCCCTTCTCTCCTGCTCAATACCATTCTTTTTATTACATTCTCACTTCACTTGAACACTCGACTACTTCAACGGATAATTTCATATTCTACTTAACATGTCGGGTCAACAAAATCTCCAAGAAAACTGTTTTGGGCAGCGTCGTCAAGGGAGGGAAAACACTTGTACTTTCTGCAGCAACAGAAACCAGTAATTGGAAGAGAACCGAAGCTATGGGACAGGCAATGAAACAGCCATTTTCAGAGGCTGTCGAAAAGTCAACGACAAAGATTCCGGACTGGGTTGGCGAGCTTGTCACCAGGTAAGAACCTTCCATGCTCGTTGATGTAATATATGGTCTGACCGTTACTTCAGAGAAGCCGATCATCAAAGTGTTAAAGACCCGAGAACGCATATAACCACGGTCGGAATGGATAAATCATGAACCAGGTTCCAAACTGTCCACATCCCTGTCGAAAAGAGGTGATTGTTGCTGGAAAGGCGTTGTCATCTAGTGAAACTGGTAGAGTGTATGTTATGATTAAGTTGAGACTTGTGCTGTGTGCACTTGGGTTCAGAGGGCGCTGGGAGCTCTTTTCGTCGGCGAAAATAAAGTTGCTATTTTGCAAACCTTGCTTTCGTGATAGCCGCGTTCTTACTGTCTAAAATTTCATGAGTTGTGAATTCCCATGCCAGTACTGAGATGGTGAGCTAAAAGTTCCTTGATGCTGCTAAGCACCAATTTCTGAGCTAAGCGTAGGTGTGAGAAGTGTTGCGTCACCAGCAACCCTTTAAATTCTGCCAGAATTTGTCCAACGTGAAAACTGTATTCCGAATCTGGTGGGCATAATCCGTGTTTGCCGCAACTAGCAACACATAATAATCACAACCGATTTATAAGAGGTGGGGTATATACAAGAGACCATTGACTCAACACTTGTGTCTGAAAAGATCTTCCTGTGATTGATTATAAATTACATTACAAGAATACATACAAGAAAAAAAACCCGGACTGTACAAATTGGCTCTTCTCTATACCACTAAACTCCCGCTGACTCCCAAGCGCTATGCAATCAACAGGTTATCATATCTCGTTACGCAAATTAGAAAATATCTGGATCATGTACCAGTATTCAAGTATAGACAATCGCACAGCTGGGTGGTGTCTTCCACACCAAAGTTGCCCAAGGAATTCCCACTTGGATCGAGACAGGTTGGAGTGCCTTCTCCGCTGCCGGAGACCTGTTCGATTTTGACCGCATATGGCCAGGGTGGGAAAGCGCCGTTCTCACTGGTTTCTGTAGTGCTGGCGGTCGCTTGTGGGTACGACTTTAGCTTCTTAGTGTAGAGATACCCTTGGAAGGTTGTGGCATTGAAATAGCATGTCGCTGCTACATTTTGGCTTCCAAGTTGTGTGGTAGGTTTTGTCGGTTTTGACATGGTGGTCTGGAAAAAGTAGTGCTCGTCGGCATTTCCAGCTGATTTGAGTGAAAGAGTGAGACTATTAAATACGAGGGAGAAGTAGTTTTGGGTGGAGGATATGGTGTAATTATTCGGATTCTTCTGGGAAGGCGATATTATCCAGTCGAATGTTGCGTTTGAAGATGTGCGTGATTGTGCATAGGTTTGGTAAGGATAGCAGAGCCAGGTATTAGGATTGGATGTGCAATTCGTTGCCACGGTTGAGAGGTATGTGTTGAAAGTGTAGGTGCCGATAGGGAAGGTAGAGTTGGCTGTTGAATTTGATGGGCCTCCTTCCACTGTGCCTGATGCGCCGCCGCCGGTGCTGGGAGTGCTGGTTCCGCTTGAACTCGAACTCGAACTTTTGGACCTGTGCATGCTGGTCAATAATATTTCAGATAAGTAGAAGCACTTGATACTTACGAGCTCGAGCCTTTCTTATTCAACCCCGCAACTAGTCCCACAACCAGTCCAACTATACACAGAGCAATGATTCCTGCAATTATGGCCAATCTCAACCACCCGCCCCTTTTCGCTACATGCTTATTATTGGCGAGCCCTCTCCTCAACCCTATTAACTTCTCACTACTCTGCCCATCCAACGGACTCTCCTTGAAATGGCTATTGTACGCTGGGGGGCTGTCCTGGTAATGGAATCTCGGCGGTGCACCTAATGCGAAAGCTTTGTTTGTCGGACGATTCAACGCGCGAGGAGGAATAGGAGGGATATTTCGAGGCTCGACAAAAGACCCATCTTCGGATATGGCTGGCAGAGAGCTGTTTGATGTTTGGTCGCGTCGATGCATACTGCTGTCCCCCAAAGGCACCGATCGCATGTTGAATATGAATGCCATTCTGAAAGACGGGACGAAAACCTGCACACAAATACTAAAATGCTAGTTCACCATACGTGCCCAAGCATGGTTTCAAGGTATGCGTGTCGCTCCAGATTTTGGGGAAGCTGGAGATCCTTTCCTTAGATCTGGCGCAGTCCGCATGCCAGGAGGAGGGGGACTCTGGATGCTGAATGGAGGGCGAGAAGTCAATCGATAAGTGTTGTCGATCTTTTGACCGCGGGAAGGAGATTGTCCGAAAAGGAAGACCCAATTGAAATCTGCTAGAGACAGCGGAGAGTTTGTACAAGGAGAGACATTGTGTAGGACAATAAAAACGCCAGTGACAACGAAAAGGGCTCAAGAGGACGTTGCAGCTGTGGAAAGACGCGAAGACTTCTTCGAAATGATCAGAGAAAGATATCTGCTGATCCATGATCCCGAGCGCAACGCTTTGGCTCGCTCCACCAAACCTACCTTTTCCTCTCTGGGCCGTTGACTTCTGGACTGCGTTAGACTGTGGTGTTTGTTCACAGCCCGTCAATTTAAAAGAGAAAAGAGCTACCCTTGAGCATTTTGCCACAAGAGCTATGATTGGTCTGTTTGAGTCCGTGCCGTAGCACAAGCCAATATGCGTGCTGTAATAGGACTAGTGTTGAGGATCCAGGAATTCCCGGGGTCAGAGGCGGGACAAGCAGCACGTGATCACGATACTGGGACAACTCTTCCCAGCATGACTTTATGGCTCTGGTTCTGAAATCTTTTTGATGTTAACCTATTTTCAGCATTTACAATGATCGAGAGTCAGATTCCTCAATGAGGAGAAAGGAATTAGTACCCAAAGCCTTAGCTTCTGTTGATCCTACAATCGGTTCCAGTACCCATTCCTTGCGTTGCCAACACTTCATTTTGGAGGAAATGGAACAGGATTTACTGTTAATTATAGGGAAATGGTGAATTGGTTATCGGGCGGGTTATATGTGAAGGACTTGGGCTAATGATTCCATATTGCCGGCTTCAGAATAATGGTCAAAAGAAATCCTCTTGAAAGAACACGAAGAAGTAGAGCTTTGCCTAGCCATCAGAACGTTGAGACCACTCTAAACTCGCAGTTTTGGCAAGAAACCACCCTCGGTCTTTCAGCCCTTGTTGGTTCAAGCAGCTGCAGTGACTTCTAGGGTTTTAGCCATACTAGGCTGCAAACTCCCATGGGAAGTCAACAAATCCATAATTGTAGTACCCATTACCGCCAAGCACACAAACGATGTAAGCTGATGATGATATGAGCAATGCAATTTTGATGCAATTTTGCATTAGGGCAGGTACACTAAGATCAAGCAGAGTATAAAATATGACAGGTATATTCGGGGAGATCCGAACACCAAAATCGAAAACGAGATTAATTGGCGCCAGAGGGGATGAAAAATAAAAATAAAAAGCATTACCAACTTGATAGCAAGTTTCCTCTTGAGCTGAAGCAATGAACCTCAGCCAAGAATCTCGACTTTTTAAAGAGAGACTTGGGCAACATCATTCCGTAAGAGCAGTGCTGAGAACCAACGGAAGACGATGAACAATGGAGGGAATTTCGGCATCACAACTGGGGGAATGACCAATTAGGAGAGCCTGACCCGTAGAAGCCTTAGTTGAAACGTCAAACTCATGGTCCTCGATATAAATCATGGAATAACTAACGAAAGGGCGTCTGATTAAAGCTTTTGCCTTCCATCTACCATAGGTGGGCAATGTGATGCATTGATGCTGTTTTGGGAAGCAAAGATGACATCAGTAACGCTGGATGCCAAAGAGGTGATACACACAGTCATGGCATTTGTCGACAAGGGTAATGGTTGTTGGATAAATATGTCAGCTTTGGTGGTTGGGTTTGATCGTTTCACGAAATCCTAATCCTTGCATCATCGGAGGCGGCCGCTTCGCAGTTCCCACGGCAACAGGTCTTGGCGACTTCCAATCTCGAAAATCAACATCGTGACGAAGTCGCAAACCAAAGAACACCACAAACGACAACTATTCTCGACATCGACCACCGACAACACCCGGGCACATTCGATCCGCACAAGTTGCTACTGGATAGTAATATACTTCTGCTTCCCTCGGTCATTCCAATTTGGAAAACTCTACTTCCGAGGAAAGCTTTGTTTACGCGCGATTGGGGAAGCCATTGGATGATCTGCCCTTTTCACCACTCTCGACATGGCCCTCGCAGACGCGGGAGCGTCTTCTATCTCGGTGACTGGTAAATACATATCGCCCAGAGCTATCAGAACAGTAGCTAATTATGTGCAGTTCGTGTCCGTCCATTCACAATCCGAGAAGCAGCCCAAATGTAGGTTTACATCAGCCCCTTCCTTCTAAAACAGAAACTTATAGACCTAGAACAAAATCCGATGAGGGAACCCTTTTCTTGGGAGATGGCTCTCTTGCTGGTGCTCCCACTCCTAAATTGGGAGGGAAGGGAATCAGGCCAGTGATTAAGGTCCTGGACGACAAGTGTTTGTAAGTGAACTTGCGACTGCGCTGTTATTTAGCTGACCGGAATAGAATTTTTGATCCTCCTGAAGACAATCCCATCCAGAAATTTTCGCGATCGGTGGTCTCAAATATGGGCAAAAGAGTGAAGGATCAACAATTTGCCTTTGATCGAGTCTTCGACGAGAATACAACACAGGCCGAAGTCTACGAAGATACAACGAAAGGACTCCTGGATAGTGTTTTGGAAGGCTTCAATGCAACTGTCTTCGCGTATGGGGCAACTGGGTGCGGGAAAACACACACGATTACGGGTACGCCGCTACAGCCAGGAATTATCTTTCTTACGATGCAAGAAATGTTTGAAAAGATCGCAGAACGGAGTGACGAAAAACAAACGGATATTTCTTTGTCATATTTGGAGATCTACAACGAAACAATTCGAGATTTGTTGGTTCCAGGGGGCAGTAAGCAAGGACTGATGCTCCGAGAAGATGCGAATCAAGCTGTGTCTGTTGCTGGACTGTCGAGTCACCACCCTAAGGACGTGAATGAGGTTATGCAGATGATCGTCAATGGCAATGCATACCGGACGATTTCCCCTACAGCAGCAAATGCAACATCCTCGAGATCGCATGCGGTTCTTCAAATCAACGTTGCGCAGAAGGATCGGAATGCAGACGTCAATGAGCCCCATACTATGGCAACATTGAGCATCATTGATCTTGCTGGAAGCGAACGTGCAAGCGCAACCAAAAATCGAGGCGAGAGACTGCTCGAGGGCGCAAACATCAACAAATCTCTTCTGGCTCTGGGCGGCTGTATCAATGCATTGTGTGACCCCAGAAAGAAGAACCACGTCCCATACCGAAATTCAAAGCTTACCAGACTGTTGAAGTTTTCTTTGGGAGGGAACTGCAAAACCGTTATGATTGTTTGCGTTAGTCCTTCCAGTGCCCATTTCGATGAGACACAAAACACTCTACGATATGCCAACCGGGCGAAGAACATTCAAACGAAGGTCACAAGAAATGTGTACAATGTCAACAGACATGTGAAGGATTTCTTGGTGAAGATTGACGAGCAGCGAGCTTTGATCAATGAACTTCAAGCCCAACAAAAGGATTCCGAGGCAGTCGCGTTCATTAAATTCAAGAAGCAGAACGAGAAGCGCGACGGCATTGCTCGTGAAGGAATTCTACGTATTCGTGCGGCATTCGATAACTCCATCGACGAACGGCAGGAGAAGGTCAACAATATGAAACGGCTGCGCCAGATTCAACGACGCATTACGGTATTGTCTGCATGGGTTAATGCCTTCGACAGCATTTGCGAATCTCGTGAGGATGAAGAAATGCCTCCCAGCATAACAGCAATGCGCAAAACAGCCCAAGGCATTCTCTTAGAACTTGAAAATAGCAGGCAGCACTATCATCAAAAACTTGACAAGAGCAATTGGGAACGAGCCATTGATTCCGCTTTGCAGAACAGTGTACGCCAACTGACAGAAGTGGACGGTTCTGCAGACGGCCCTGATGTCGCAAGTCTTATGAGAGAGGCGGAATTGCTCAAAGCGAATGCTGGAAGGGACTCTCTGCGGGATGTTCTAGAACAGGAGAAGAATGCCGATGCGGACGTTATGCAAGTGCTGCTCTCTGCCCAATTCGACATCATTTCTTCGATACATGACATTCTAAGCATGACGGAGACGGAAGCTATCCAGCACGCAAAGACGGTCCTTGGGCGGCTGCTACAAGCATGTTCCCTTTCTGTCTCAAAACTCGTGAAGGCAGACGGCTCTCTGAATGTGGTCGACAAATTTCCTCCTATGAAGCGAGGCACTCCGAAGCGAAAGAAGGCAGTCAACGCCCTGGAGATGAATCCAAATCCAGCCCCTGTGATGCCAGCACTTGCCGCGGTAGCTCCACAGGTCTTCTCATCCCCAATGAAATCTTCACCCAGACGTCGCAAGGCCGCATTGGGAAAGAAGGGAGTGTCGTTTACACCGAAGAAGAAATCGCCTTCAAAACAACGAAGTGTTAGGTGGCGAGACGACACCGATTCTGGAACACTCGCAGAATTTGAGAAAACCCCCCAGAAGATCGAGTCTACGCCAGAAGTATCTTCTGTAGAACAGAGTATTGTTTTACCAGCTTTACCTTCATATTTAGCAGCAGACATCTCTAACGACTCATTGGGTTCATCTCCAATTCCAGCCGCACCACAACCATCTCTAGATATCAAGCCTAAGGCCAATCGATTTCAGGCCGGTTTTCTCTCTAAGAGAGCTGAGGGATCCCCTCCGCCTCCAAAGATAACGAGCTTCGTGTCGTCCGACTCCGAGATCTCGCCCCTACGGACCATCAACGCAGACAATGCAGCCAATCGTTCTTCTTTGCGAGTGATGCAGGCTGTGGCAAATGACATGGTGGCCAACGATAGCGGCAACAATTCATCCTCTGAAGGAGAAAATAGTTGGCACGTTGATGCATCTGACAGCGCAAAGATTGGCAGAGCTTTGAAGCGGGCAGGCTCTATCTCTCGGGCTTCCAACGATTCGGCCATCAGAGCTCACCGCCGCAGAAGCCCCACGGCAGCTTCTATGGCTGGCTCTCCTCCAAATGAGAACATGTTTACTGCAAGCCATGCCCGACGGATGGTAAAATCCGATAAAGAATCCGGCTTCCAAACAAGCATTTTAAGTCCTCGAACCCAACCCATCATGAAGGCCAATCGTCGAACAACAATCGCCGAATCGAGACAAGTCAGTGGCAGCCTCGCTGCTGGTGCTATTAGACTTAATGCCACTATTGGAGGTACCCCTAAGACAAGGGAGAGCGTATCTGGAGTGATGGGAAAAGGAGGATGGCGCTAAACGCTTTTTCCTTGTCGGAGTTTTGTGGGACTATGGAGCTCGTTGCTGGTGTTTGACCTCTCAGTTTAAGGTCTTCTGTATTATTGCATAAGCGCGACAGCATGATGATAATGACCTTTCTTCTTGTTATTTTACAGACTCTGTTTCTTCGGCCAGATTGGAAGGCGTCTTGAGTCAGGCGTTGGTATATGGGGTTCTGCATAGTCTGGGCATCGAGAAGCATTGTATCATTGTTTTAAGTACGTAATTGAGAAAGATATCAAATCACTTCTGCTGTACCTATGTGATCAGATTCATTCCTTTCATGCTAGCAAGGAATCGGACGCTATATCAAGAGCGTCAGCAACTTGCCTCACAACGAGCTGGTGTTTAAACCTCTGTTAGATGTGCGGCCGTAGTTGAGGTTGGAAGTAAGCATGGCCGGTATGCCGCACAAAACCGGGGCCACGCTTGACGTGGACAGAAATGTTTAGTAGCACCTCGATAAAAAAAGTGCGATTTCTTTAATGCATGGAATTACGATCTAAAACCCAATTCGGAAGGAGGCGAACATCTAGTCTCGTGGCTTTCTCTTTAAGTTGTCACGAAGCATAATACAAATCCATGATCGTGAACCTTATTTTGATAAAGTACACATAAGATTTACACAGTTTGAACTAGCAATCCTCTCACCCCATAAGGAGCCAATGAGCAGGTAGTGGACGACCTGGTCACGTGTTAGGCATTGGCATCCCCGTGCACTTGACTCTTTCCTCCTCCTCAAAACACCTCGGGCATTGTTTTGCAGCCAACTTGATACCTCGGTTCCTTAGAATTTCTTCAAGCCGCAAATCAAATTTATTTCTCACTTCGGTATCTCGGCAAATTGTCAAGCTATAAGCCTAGAGTTCAGTGCAGCTACAAAACGCCAACAAGGCTATGAGTCTATGACCCACAGTTCAATAGCTACGACCAGCATGACCTCCACCTCCGAAAAGAAGGGCTTTAGTCCCAGATCTATATCGGAAGACAGCCAACGCCATCTCCTATTCAAGCTATCTCCTGGTGCGTACGTCTTCCCGGACTGTTAGATAATGCTTGACTAACCATCTGTTCGTCTATCAGAAGTGCGCAACCTAATTTGGCGGGAATTATTCCTGAAACCAGCGGAATTGGTAATTAGTATAGACAGAAGTCATGGCTACCATATTAGCAGTATTGAAAGTGTTCAATACGATTGGTCCTGTGATGCTGGCACATACTGCGGAGAGTTAATTTCACGGAGGACAACTTATGCTACACAAGAACAGCAGAACGAATCCCCCCCTTCGGAGCTTAGGAATTATGCATTATTGAAATCTTCCACAAATCAAACGCAGAGCAGGATCCATCAGCGCCGATACGGTGTTGTTCAGGTATTCCATAACACAGTCGTCAAGTTCTCGCCCTTCGAAGCAACATGTGCTCTGAGATCATGCCGCCAGGTGTGGCAGGAGTGTCTTGCCGTTCTCTACGGGGAAAATATTTTCGTCTTCGACAACATGTACGACTTGGGACGTCGTCGATCTCTTCTTTCAACCGACAGACAATTTCATTCACCTCGTTACAACATCAAGGAATCTATTCCAGCTCTTTCTTCAGCGCTGAACAATCTCTTCTACCCGAAGAAGTCTTGCGTCAACTACAACAGGTTGTTGAGTCGCAGAATCACCGAAGCACAGTTCTTGCGAGAAGACCCTCTTCTACGATTTTTCGGCGAGATTGGGCTTCACAATGCTGCTTACATTCAGCGCATCAGGATAAAAGGTTCACTGAAGACAGAAATCAATCAGATTCCAAATGCGAGAATTGAACGGCCAGGACCACTTAATCTTGCCAGGACACTCCCGGTGTACGTATGCACACTGTATAATTCGTGTCCACAGCTGAGAAGCCTTGCCATAAATAACGGCTACAAAAACCTCAATACACTGCAACTGAGAGACTTGAGGTGGACTTGGCGACTCTCGGCCACGGAAAATGGAGAATCAGAGGAAACGATCAACGACGAGGAGAAAGTAGATGAGCTGATTGGAAAGGTCGTCGGATGGCTTCCAAGCTTGCGTCAACTACAGCTCGGGGACCAGTCACTTGCTTGGAAGGAGTCGTTTGCCGATGATATTTGGGGGAAAGCGTGGCGTTGGGAGAGATTTGTTCAGGATAGAGCAAAAGAGGGAAGGTCCCAATGAGTTTGCCACACTGAGCTAGAGGGCATGAACACTTGCTAGCCACCAGTATGGAAATTATCACATCAGAGAGATATCAAGCTTCTGTTCCCTTTTCTATGTCGGCTTCCAAAAGCAATTACGCAATTTCTGGGTGTAGAGCAACTCAATGGGCGGATATGTGTCCCAACTAATAGTGCATAACCACTCTGAATGCGGTCGGAAGTGCTGGGGTGCTTATTGCCTGGAATTTGGTCATTTTGCAGTTGGCTCTACAATCATGCTTCTTGGAGTGCCACCGTATCCTCGCAATTTTCAAGCCATGGCATACAAGGAGTTATCAATCTAGTTTGTTTCTAAAATTGAACAATCTACCCAATCCCGGTCCACCAAATGCCTCCCCCTCAGCTTTAGTAGGACAAATTTCTTCACATACCTAGAAGGGAGTTCTTCAACCTTCTCATCTGACTACATCAACGTGATTGGAACTTAGTCTCGACACCCTCTCATGCGCACTTGGGCGAAGTGTGGTCTTGTAGGTTGTTATGTAAATCGTTCGCAAAATCCGAATGGATGAGAGAGATCAAAAGAGAACTAGACGTTGGATGATGTGTTTGAGAAGAAATTCAAGAAGGTGTTGGAGAGCGTTATGTATGTTGAGAACGCGAAGACAAGTATCTTCAGATTAATCTGGTGCCAGAGCATCCTCGCGCCCTTGAGTCAAACCACGAATGCGATGTTCTGTAAAACAACATTTGGTAATTCAATTGAACCCCCCCTCGACTTATTAAGATAGTTATTGATCAGGACGATCATTCACAATATATTTTGTTACTGACAACCTTGGAATCACTTCAGTCGCTTACAAGTCGGTAAACCTCACCCACCAGTGTGGATTTGTGCAGCAGGTTGCACGTGACACGTCTCGCGATCAGACCGCTTTGTTATCCTCCTACCCATCCAACACAACAACATGCAGCGCTTCTTGCATTCAACGCTTCTTGCCAACAACACCTAGCGCTTCTTAGGTGGTTGCTTGTAACCATGGCCAACATCGCCGATCTTCTCTCCCAGTATGGGCTCCTCAAGCAAATGGCCCACTTTCTCAGCGCACTCGACCTCTTTCATCTCGCATTAACAAATCCCGTACTCTATACCCTGATCTGTAAATCCAAGACCACCTTCGACCGCCTGAAATCCGTCGCCTTATGCGACGGCCATGGCCTCAAAATGCGTCAGGAATTTGGAGGAATCTACGAACTGCGTGCGGAGGATTTCGCGTGGAGAGAGGGCAGGAGAGCGCGATACGATGAAGAACTTGAGGTTCGGGTATGGAACCTGACCTGCGATTCCACAAATGGGCTTTCCTGTCTCCGATGTAGGGTTAATGTTTGTGAGGTTTGCTCTCTTGATGATACTCGGAAAGAGAAATTGCTACTGATCAAGTGATTAGGAATGTCGATACGTCCCCCGCGTTCGAGATACGCCTAGAATGTATTCTTTACCAAGACAGCACCACCTCGCGTACCCTCGGCCTAACAATATCATTTTCTTCTGCGCGGGGTGCGATGTGGAAGTCGAACGCAATCTCCCACTATCGCTTTCTGAATATTGTGACTGCGACCAGTATAAACGTTGGATATGCCTCCCTTGTAAGGTTAAAGAGGACCAGATATACAGCAAGTATCTTGAAACGCGAGCAAAAGGTGATCGGGAATGGGCTGGTGACTTAGAGGAAGGGATGTGGTACCATGGAGTTGTAGAGCATATTGCGGTAATTAGATGGCTATTTGAATCTAATACACTATAATACTAATTCTCTATATAGTTTTGGTGTCCTTGTGGGGAAAGGGCTCCAAGAGGCGGTAATATTAGATGTTCTTGGTGTAAGAGAAGACATAATCTAAATACTTGGAAAGATGGTGACCCCGACTGGATCCCATTTTTCGACGAGGTAAGTGATGTCTTGTGTTATACTCTCATCTCGTATTAACAACGGCTTAGGATCCTTGTTATCCAAGATTCGCGGTGGACAATATGGGAGACCAGATAATGTACCCACGTTTAGAATACAATGGACCTATCTTTTAATAGTTAGAATCCCATCTACGGAGGTTTTGTTCCTAGAGTAATGTCTATCCCTGATACTCTACAGCTGAGCTTAGAGTAGCCAGCCCACCAACAGTCAGGCATATTTACTTTGAAAAGGCTAAAAGTTCCATTTCTGGTCAAGAAACTAAAGTATTTCAAACATGATGGAATGTGACTGTCAACCATCTTATAGAACAGTAGAAGATCTGTGAATGCGACTCGCAGGCTGTCTTAGGGTACCACAAAATTGCAATATGTCTATAAAGCAAAAGAGGTAAAAACTATCTTCTACATTATATCCATGCTAGCAATGCCAGTGTCACACGTGATAATTTATAAATAGATTAACTCGTTAATTAGTGCACTTCCTGAACTTCAAAATTTAGTCGCGTCGAACTTCGATCGTTACCTCTTTTCTCGAACCTTCCTCTAAACTCAACAATCTGTTATTGAAACATTTTAACAAACTCTACGCAATCAAACTACAGAGTGTAAATAAATTGTGCATTACTTCCTGTCGACCCCCTGGGAATTTACTCCACTCACAAGTTCTTGGCTTCGACAACAAAAGGACATTCGATCGAGCACAGTCCATCACCTTCCGTGGATCAACTACGGAGTAAGTAATCTTACCTTCAACAAGGACAAATGTAAAGCATTTTCTGAGGGCTATAGCTTGTGATCATTATGCCAGCGTGGGATGGGTTCGCTGGCATGGTTCCTACTGCTAGCAAATCCCCTTCTTTTGCCCAAATTCTAAAAGGTTATCAACCTCTAAGGATTTGTTGTTTGCTGGACCGACTTCCGAGAGGTATGTTATTTTTTGCGCTACATGGAAGCGATTAATCCTAATAGTTTTGTGTTCAGAAGTGAGAGACATAATCTGGTTCGTGCTTTTCAAAGACTTAGTCCCAATCCAGCTTCAATGGGGGACTTCGTCCAGATACGCATCAGGTTCTTGTGTCCAACGTAATCCATGGCCCCCGAGCTGGACTAGCTGTATTTTCCCGCTGAATACTATGATGGCTTGCAAGAAATTTCAGAGAAAATGCTGCCAGACTCTGTATGGCCAGAATCGGTTTATCTTTGACAGCGCCGTCAGGCTGGACAAGAATTCTGTGCAAGGAAAGCATGCTGTTGATGAGCTGGATGACAAGGAACAGCGTCAACTTACCCCCGGCGTTCCCCCAGATCTTGATGGGCCAAGCGAGGAGGAAATACCTGCAACGATTCAAAGGATCTTCCACAAAAGTGCTAAACAGCCAACATTCAACAAAGGCGACATGTTTATGGAATTTCTCAATTAAATAGGTCCAGATAACGCCAGCATGCTGAGATAGGTAGTTCTGCGTGGCTCGTTCAAGACGGCGGTCATGGGCGAAAAGGGTTACAACGCTGCGATGGAATTTTCACGTCTGCTATCTATCCACGCAACGACTCTTGGAATTGTGTGCCCAATTTGCGTCAGCTGACACTGAGAGCTGCGTACGATTGCAAAGTCTTTTGGCGCCCACCCGGTGCCGTGTACTGGGAAACTCTCGATCCACTACATCTGTGCAAATGGAAGGATGAGAAGAAAATTGATCGCAGACAGTTGTTGAAAAGCTTCCAAATCTGCAGCAATTGACGCTGGACGAATTCAAGAAGGCAAAGACTCTGGAGAGGAACAGAGACAATGAGGACAGGGAAGACTGGGGAAAAGCCAGACGATGGGAAACTTTTGTTGCCAAAACGGTACCTCGACCAACATGCGATAACACTTATAAAAATGGGCATTCCCGTACGATAGTACACAATCTCCATTACAGAATGTCAATACCAACGTAATAAATGACGAGTTTACCATTATTTAATTTTACGAAACGGATGTCGACGCACGTATCTTTCGAAGTGTTTTCAGGGTGTTTCACGTGACGAGGACAGACCATAACACCACAATCAAGAATATGAGGAAGGATACTAGCTAGTCCAGCGTGTGAATTTGATAATAAGATCTGGAGTTATTTGGTACCTTTGTGCTATTCAGTATTGAGTACAATAGGCTGATACTCTTAAAAATTGACTTGGTTTGTGCAGTCCCCCAGGTGGCATCGTCATCTGTAGGCAGATGAGCGTTTGCTCTCTTGAGAGGCAACACACCATGCATTGCAATCCACTGCATGCTTATCGTGTGACTAACTCACGAGATACATGCTTATTCCTGCGGACAATGTCAGGTTCTCCGATTCGCATGTCTCTCCGTAACAAACTTCTCCCATCGCACTCTCGCTCCCCGCTCAAGGCTCTTCTTATGCCCCTCTCGCCAAGTATAAAAACCCAACTTGAACTCCTCCAACGTCTGCAACTCCTCCACAACCATTTCCACACACATGTCAACAATGTCCGCATCACTCCTATCTCCAACCAATTTCAGAGCTTGATCCCACTTGTCCCGCTGCTTCAGCGGTCTCTAAAAAACTGGGGTCCATGTGCAGAGTAAGACTGCGCAAATGAGGACATACACAACTCAAGACCTTGGCTTGAACAGAGAGTATACGACCAAATCCCACGCAATTATTCTCTCCGGGGCGACACTCAGTTTGGACCTAGCTGTTTGGTTTAAAGAAGCCTTCAAGTCTGATATCGCGGATATATGCTGCGTTGGCGCGACCGATGCGATGAAAAAATCGAATCAACGGATCGTGTTTCAAGAAATCGGGTTGCGAGGCTTTCTTGTCGAAGAGTCGATTGATGACTTTTGTCGTGTCTTCTGGCCCCAAAACGAGTTGGCCTGCAATATTCCGGAGTCCAGGAATAAGGCGACGGATCCATATATTGATCTCAATCTCTCCGTGCATTCCATTGGTTTTGGATTTCAACCGATCTGAGCGTGAGTCGAAGACGAAGAAGTTCTCGCCGTATAAAATGGGCGACGCTTCAGCGTTGATCTGTTTGTATGTCCGAAGTATTAGTACACCATAAAGACCAATAACATTGACGAATCCGGTGCTCAGAATCTGGTATCTACCATCAGGGGTCTTGCGGATAGCTCGTTGAAACCAGGTTTGACTCTTCTTGACAAATTCGTCTGGGAAGGAAAATGCGCCCTTTCTGATAGCGATAGCTTGTTCTGGTGTTGGTGTGGCCCCACCTGCAAACAGGAGTTTCTGGCTTCTGTTTTGTGAGGGCACATTTTTGAGTTCCTGCTCATCTTGTCGGAAACCGTCCCATTAGTAGTGGTAATAAGTTTTGTGTTTCGCATCGGGGCCAGAATTTGTAGGAAGTGGAAGGATAACAGGTTATGGCATGATATCCACGGGTCGGACGAAGAGAAGTCACCAGATCATGGTTCGAATCTCTGTAGAAAATTTTTTCAGTAAAAGCTCCTCGTTGACGAGTATTTGACATTGCCTGGAGGTAGCTTGTGAGTAAGATACACTCATCAGGCTGAGTTATTGGTTGAGAAGTAGACGTCGCTTCATTCTTGCGACCAAGCAAGTGAGGTAGGTTGATATTAAAAGGCATGGTTGTGGATATGCAGCTTCTAAAGACCTTTAAACCCAACACTTCGTACGTTGGAGTTGTGTTGTCCTGATGTTATGGTAAGAAAGTAAACGCAGACCATGAAATATCTTTCAGGTTTGAGTGTTTTGTGAGTAGGAAGAGCTGTTGTTAAAGTTATAGGTAGCGACAGGGCCGACCTAGAAATGTCAAATGCTAGTTCACTGTCTCTTTCCTTAGCGATTATTGGCCCAAAATTTAGAGGTGATCTCGGCTAGCCTATTCAGGAAATATATAAACAACGAAGCTCACTTCGAAAAGTACTCCGGTCGGACGCACCGACTTCCTCATCACAAAATTCACAACACCAATTTGTCTTCCCACTTATGGCAAGCACCATACGACCCTATTCACAGCCCATTAATCCCTCGAAGACATAACATTTTGTTCTTCTACTTGTCATGGCGACGACCGCGACCATGTCGCAAGCTCCTACAACTCCGTTTTGCTTCGCAGATGTCGCGAGTGGCAAGGTGAAACCGAGTCAGATAGGCAGATCCAAAGAGAAAAATGATGCCGAGGAGGAGAAGAAACGGGCGGAGGAAAGACAATTGCAACCTTTTCGACTCCTCGATCTTGACGAAGGTAAGCCAAATGATCCCCTATGGCATCCCGTTCCACCATGCTCACACTCTCACCAGATATCCGACATCTGATCTGGCAGCATCTATTCAAGCGCCCTACCGGCATTGTTCCTGGATTGATTCATACCACCAAGGAATCTTTCCCAGATCAGCGCTACTACAAGGCATGGAAGAGATACCATTATCAGTGGAGCGACGCACGTCAATACCGAGTATGGGTTGAAGATCTACCAATCTTTTATTCTCGGATTCTGATGGAGGTATCCTGGATCACAAAATCTTCTTTCCAACAACGTGAGATGATCAAGAATGGAATGATCGAGCATCATCGTGCCTCTCCCTCTCGTAATCGTCCCGTTACACCAGGGTACGAGTTGCGCCATGATGGCAGTGTTGATATAGTCAATATTAGGGAAGAACGGGTACATCGTCTGCCGAGCCTTAACGTTGCGAGGGCATGCAAGCAACTCCACGACGAAGTCTGCCAAGTCCTGTATGGAGAAAACACGTTTGTACTCGACGCGCGTGGCAAAGCCTCCATTGGACAAGCATACGGCAGGCATTCCGAGAAAGACTTTGCGGCTCTATGCAGACGGCTGCCCGTCCTATTTGACGAAAGCCTTTCAGCGATCAACCAACGAGCTCTTACCGCAGCTGTCGAGTATATCTTCGATACGAGCAATGAAAATTACTATCCTCAATATTTATGGCGGGATCCTGTTACACGATTCTTCCGGACAATTGGCAAGGTTAATGCTGCTCGATTGAGAAAAGTCGAGATCCAAGGCCTGTTCAAGAAGTACTCTGAGAATCCAGACGACAAGCGGCCCCTCGGTCTTGCTAGGCTCCTCCCACTCTACACGAAAATCTTCTCAAGAGCTTGCTGCAGCATTCGGACAATTACAATCGATATGACTAACGACGATGATGTTCTTTACATGGATGGCGGTCTTCGGCCAGGGGCTGGCACCGTCGAGGTTGAATACTTTGATCATTTCCCAGGCACGGAGTCTATGACAGAAGAAGAAAAAATCGATGTTGCGATTAGGAAGTTAGTCGAGGGCCTTCCAAATCTCGAGCACCTTCAACTAGGAGCCTTCCGTAAGTCAACTGATGAGGATGAGGATCCCTGGGGAAAATCTGTTCGCTGGATGAAGGTTGTCGCGGACCGTTCGATGGCCAAAACCTGTGAGCTCCTTGCTCATAACACAACATCAAATGCAACAATCCATGGAGAGGGACAAATTTCTGAGCAATTGCGAGCCGGTCGAGGAGGCCGAGGGGGATTTCGTGGACGAGGGCGTGGACGTGGGCGTGGACGTGGTCGCGGAATCAGGGGAAGAGGAGCAGAGAACGGCGATCAAGATTGTTCCCATAACTCTCGCGCTTCTTCTTCTCCTGATGAAACTTGGACGGTGGTCCGGCGCAAGAGGGGTGGTTTCTTCCTACAGGGTAATAGAGATCCCGCTCGCAATGGACGTGGCGGTAGAGAAAGCTGTCGCTGAATAGTGCATGGAGGAAACGAAATGTGGACTGAAATGATAAGCCCGGCTAATTCTCTATCTGGGTTTGGGATTCGACTTACATTTTCCTAGCGTTTTGTAGATTTACCATTTCCATAGCAGCCTTAAAAAACCCCTTAAATAATTTGTCCTTTCTAAAAAATCTCTGAGGCATTTGCTTGCTATTCTTTCTCTGAACTTGAATGTTGACGTAGGCCTATAGATACCAAAGGACTTTGTAACGGTTGTATGCCTGTTGAAGACTGTATAACTATACACTCTTGTTAGCACTATGTTCTTGCTTTAGATTCTATGCATATACTCACACTGAAGTGAGCTATCCATCTACCCCTGCTGAACCTGTGAACATATCACATTTGGCGATTGAATAGCCTTTTTGTTTTTCAAAAGATAGACCGCTCTCACTTAACTGAACAAGGCAAGTGTCTAAACATGAAAAGCTAGACTTCGAGCTTGAAATCGAATCTTTTCTCTTCCACACAACAACTTGAGAGAACTCTACTGATTTAGACTCTTCAAGGTGGCGCATTGCCTTTGTGCACCTTGATCACATCACCACTGACCTTGAACTACCTCTTCGTCTTTCAAGACAATCGATCGACATGGCGATGCCAACAGCCCGCAAACCTCCCTCCTTCGCAGATGTGGCTGTAGGTAGAGCGACTCCTGGTGCATATGCCTTGACTCCCTGGATCCTGGAGAAATTCCCTCAAGGTAAGAACTCGTGTCTTGAAAAGTTTTAGTAATAACTAACAGGTGGTATAGAGATTCGATATAAAATCTGGCGTCTGTTGTACTATCGAGAGGGGAAGATTGTACCAGGATATCTGCACGCTCACCAATGGCGAGAGCGAAAGGTTTACAAGACTTGGCATAGGTGGCTCGGTAATTACCGCAAGTGGTGGTCGTAGCAATATGACGAGGCCCGTCAGATGGTGGTTGACAGCGATGATGGTGTGCTTTACCAATGGGCCCAGAAAGATACCACAATCGAAAAGATTTGGGTGACCAAGCCAACGTACTCGCAGAAATCTCTAATCGCAGGCGGCGTCACCGAATTGTCCGGTACTGTCGGTAAAGAGAGTGGCCGTACAATCCAGCATCAGATCCACAAGCGCGCGGACGGCTCCTACGAGATTATCAACACTAGAGCGGCGAAGGTCGACTACTTCTCTGGAGGCGGAATCGCCGCAACGTGCAAGCTAATTCACGATGAGGTTCTGGACTTACTCTATGGCGAGAATTGGTTCGTCTTTGACAATAGAGGAAATGCGCTCGCTTTTACAGGTTACGGTGATGACGAGAAAGAGCACAAAGAGTACCTGTGGCTCCAACGAGCGATGCCTGATATTTTTCAAGAAGGCGACTACCCAATTGATGAGCAAAAGCTGTCCACAGAGCTTGATAGACTATTCGACAAAGGCTCCTTCCTCTCAAAGTTTTTCTACGGAACGTCCATGACGCGGTTCTTCCACATCATCGGAAAGGAGAACGCTGCTCGTATCAAGAAGGTAAAGATTCAAGGCCTTTTGAAGACAATTCTGGGAAGCGGGGATCTCAGACCCTTGGGATTCTGTCGACTTGTACCTCTTCAGGCGAAGATTCTGGGGAGCATTTGCGGAAATTTTCGTGAATTAATCCTAGACCTAAGCTACTCTGATAGAGTCCTATTGATGGGAGATCTCGATGTGCCTCGATGGCAAGAGTTTCACTGGGACGACGACGCCAAGAGCACCACCGGAATGTCGGACGAGGAGAAAATCGATGTTGCTGTTCGAAAGATTGTGGCCTGTATCCCAACTCTTCGACGTCTGCAGCTCGGAGAGTATAGTGCGCCCACCAATGACGAGAACCCAGATGTGTGGGGAAAGTCTCTCCGCTGGAGCAAGTTTATTGAAGACCGCGACAGTGTCCTCCAGAAAGCGAGATGGTCTAATGTAGCAGTATCGACAATCGACACGCCAGAAGGACAAGAGCTTCGACGTTTTGCTAACCTTCCTGCTCGTAGCAATCGTGGCAATCATGGAACCCGTGGAAGAGGAAGTGGTGGTAGGAATGGTCGCCAGGGATCTTCCAGAAAGCCCCGGGCATCTGGAAATGGTAATGATCAAGCTTCTCTTGCTCAGGGTCAATCATCAATAAGCAACAATATACGTGGTGGATAGAATGGACGTGGCGAACATGGCGGACGTGGTAGGCATGGTGGACGTGGAAGACGAGGACGTGGTAACTAATATGCAATTCGTCGTAGTGTACCTTCAAGATTCGTTAGTATCTTGATCGTAACATACAAGACCTTCACAGGGAATGCGGTACTCAACCTAGAGGGTTTGTCAAGATCTCAAGACTAGAGGTGCCTTCTGGCTAGATTCATCGTAGACAGATCAGCTAGCATGTGGCAAAAATTGATACCGCATATCCCGAAAACAGCTGAGATGCGTGATGCTAGGTCAAAATGTGAGTTTGTGAAGCTTTCCATGAGCTAGACGAAGTAAATATAGCTGATTCCATTCAACCTGGTTGATGGAAAGCATTCTGTAAGGGCCCATGATGGCATGCAGCAACCCTCATTTCAAGAGCTCTATTCACATCTTCTAAACAAGTCGTCAGACAAGAAACCCAACGGCACTCGAGAACTCAGGATGGCGATTTCTTTTCAACCCAAATTTGGGCCATCTGCTTGCTGTTCTTGTTATCGACTCCCGTGTTAACGTAGCCGTTATAGAGACCGGAGGGTCGTGCGGCGGCTAGACGCTTATCTAGGACTATATATCTATAATATCTTATTAGCACTACATCCTTTGAGATCATGTCGCATCCCTTCTAAGGCACTAAATGGACAAATA
The DNA here is from genome assembly GCA_020726485.1 of Halenospora varia. NCBI lineage: Eukaryota > Fungi > Ascomycota > Leotiomycetes > Helotiales > Solenopeziaceae > Halenospora > Halenospora varia. The sequence continues at coordinate 953,448 of JAHEWH010000019.1, forward strand.
CTAGCCACCTACTCCTGACGAATCCAGAATTAATTGACAATTGAATATTGAATAGTCTTTTGTTTGCAAAAAGCATACAGCCCTCGCTTAGCTAGATAGCCCACTCTTAACCCATAAAAGCTAGCCTTCGATTGCACAATCGACTTCTCTGTTGCTTGACAACTTAAGACAAGTCTGCCAACTGTTGTCCTTGCAAGATGGTGCATTAATGTTATAGACGTTGACTGCTTTATCTTGTCACCTCAACCTCCTCTTGCACTCAAGAGCAATTGACTACCATGGCGTTGGTACCAACAGCACGCAAGCCTCCCTCTTCCGCAGATGTTGCCACAGGCAAAGCCAAGCCGAGTGAAGATGCGGACCGTTGCTGGATTTTAGAGGTCGCCTCAAGAGGTAATTGAGTCCTCACAGACTGCCCTTTCAATATGAATTGAACTGACAACGTAATATACATCCCGTGATAAGATCTGGCGTATCATGTTCCGTCGCGATTCTGCTATTGTACCAGGCTTCATCCACGAGTAGAGATGCCACACAAGCAAGTGGTTTGGAGAATACCACAGTTCATACATCCTCCAAAAAGCACTACACATACCAGTGGGACGAGTCGCGTCAAATTAATAGAGAGATGGGTTATGGTCCAAGTCCAAGTTGCGACCGGAAGTGGTATTACGATCGCGAGTCCAACCTGGAGAAGGTCTGGACTACCAAGCCCTCATTCAAGCAGAATGATCTTATCTAGCGCGGAGTTACAATGGTAATGGCCGTGCAGTTGGCGGAAGACGAAGCGGAGGTGGTCGAGGCCGACGAGGTGGCAGGGCTGGTGGACATGGTAGAAATGGGCAATAATTCTGTAGCCAATTCTGGGCCAACATATCTAGATTCTTGTCAACATCCATCGTCGGTGATCAATGATGGATTAGATCTTTGATACTGTACTTGCCAGGGCAGGCCAGTAGGGGTGTTGCAGCTAGAGGCGATGTCTCTTTTGACATTACCGTAGGTTGGGATATGGCTCGGCCACTAAAATACACAACATTAAAATAGAGTACCAACCGCTTGTGAACTTTGAACACCAACGGCCTAACTCCCCAAGTACTCCGCAGTCCGTGCCACATATGGCGAATGCATGAGGAATCTGAGAATGCGAACTCACACGTCAGACGCTCATTGGTTGACGCGACGATATGTGTTTGCATGCATTTTGTTGGTTTCACCTGGACAGGCGGCGATCGAGCCTCACCGCAAGAATTCCATTTCTATCTTCAATCTCCAATAAACCGGTACAATTTAGACAGGGAGCTGAATGTGAGCTGAAATTGGAGATGGCATTTGGAATTTCGATGTGGAATCAACCAAGTGGCTGAGACCTTCGACCAGGGGTTTCCTTTGATCTGATTTGTCATCGGAACATTGCGCCGACCCCACGCTCGATGACGATTTGATACCTCAAAGGTAAGAGAGCTTTCCAAATCTACAAATATTCTTCTCTCCTCCTCATAATTTCTCTATAATCCAATTGCCACCGCATCTCTCTTCTCTTGCGAATAAGCTACACTACGAACAGACTCAATACAACCACAAACCGCAAAACACCAATCTGCACCTCCAAATCTCACCCCGCACCCTTCTCATGGCCTTCAACATGCCCACCTTCCTCCAACGCCTCACCCGCCCCTTTACCTCCACAACAATGCACCTCAACCCGACCGCATCTTCTCCCGCCACCATCCCCACCGGCGCGCAAAAGTGCACCATAGCAGCCGGCTGCTTCTGGGGCGTCGAGCACATGTTCCGCAAAGAATTCAAATCCCGCGGCCTCTACGATGCACGTGTAGGCTACATCGGCGGCGAAACCACATCCCCAAGTTATCGAGCAGTGTGTAGTGGGAGTACAGGACATGCGGAGGCGCTGCAGGTTGTGTTTGATCCGGAGAAAGTCAGTTATAGGGATTTGCTGGAGTACTTTTATAGGATGCATGATCCTACGACGAGTAATAGGCAGGGTCCGGATACGGGGAGTCAGTATCGGAGTGGGATTTTTTGGCATGATAAAGCGCAGGAAGAAATCGCCCAAGATGTTACCAAGAAGGTCAACGAGAAGTGGTGGAAGGGAAAGGTCGTGACTGAAATACTGGAAGCCGGAGAGTGGTGGGATGCGGAGGATTATCATCAGAAGTATTTGGATAATAATCCTGGTGGATATGAGTGTCCCAGTCACTTCTTGAGGAGCTTTCCACCCTTGGATTAGAGGGTGAAAGAGTGAAAGGTGGAGGGGAAGAGTAGAGGAGTACCAATTGTTTAGGGAGGGATTCAACCCCGATCAAGATCGAGGAGAGGGGGGTAATTTGTAGGGAAGGGAAGCGATGATTGATGATTAGATGATGCCCTTCGTTACAATGTATAGTACGCAAGTTTGCAACTAGAAGAAACGAAATCGATACCTTGAACTCCGGGCTAGAATATTTCTACAGCTACCTATGTGTAAATTCAAGTGATGTCTATTTTTTGTAATTCATTAATCATTGTCATTTACAGAAATCCTCAGTCTACAATAGGTGACTTTAATTGTTCACACAAGACTGTCTATCATCAATTGATGCAAGGATACTATGAGTCGTACTCGACTCGTAAACGTGAGAATATATGTTTTACTATGTTTGTATTTTTATTTATTTACACACAAAAGAGAGGAGACTATCCACGTCTTCGATAAAGTACAGACCTTCCCCGTAACACCTTAACGACCAGTAATGCACGGACCCCTCTCAAAACCGCTCCAATCTCATCACTTCTAATCTCAATCCTATCTCAACCTCTACTTTCTCCGATTTTGTTGCATCATCAAGATTTGGACCATTCGGATGAAGATGTTTAGGAAATCCAACTCCAAGCTGATACTCTCGTTGACAGCATCACGCTTCATCAAGCCTCGCTCGGCCATCCGGGCATGAGCAAGGACTTTTTGAACATCGTATAGTGTGAAGCCACCAAATACTGCCAATCCACCATAAAGCCAGATATTCTCGGTAAAAGCCAATGTTCGAACGGCGGTGACTGGGAGCACGAGAGGGGCAAGACCAGAAACGGCGACAAGGGCCACACCAGCGAGAAGAGGTCCACCAAGGTACAGGTATTTCTCTTGCTTAGCAGTTGCTCCGACGAATGAAATCGATCCCATCATGGCGACTGTGTAGAGACCAGCGCGAGCGATAAGAGCAGGTGGTGCCATGAAGAGGAGAGGGGCGAGAAGAGCACCTTGAGTAGCGTTGAAAGCGGTCCAGCAAGCATACTTGGGAATGTAGCTGTTGATATGTTAGTCTGGTCTAGCAGTATTTCTGAACTGAAGGGCAACTTACTTCTCTGGTTCAATAGAGCGAGTAGCAATCATAGTAGCGAAACTCATTCCCAAACCACCGATCATAACAACCCATGGACTTGTGGCCATCATTCGGAACATGAATCCAGACTGGAACATGGCTCTTGCCGAGAGACCAATGATTCCAACTCCCAAACCGGTGTGCAGGAACGTGTCATTCAAGTACGATCTCTCAAATGGTGGCATCCCTCCATCTTCTCTTGTTTCTCTGTTGAAGACCAGGTTGATTGCCACCAAAGTTCCCCCAAAGAGCGCTCCGCCCACAGCGAGCTTCTGCATCAGGCTCCCTCGATCCGCAACTGGCGCGACAGGTTGCTGCATATATGTTCTCGAATTTCGGAAGGCATTTCGAGCTTTCGTGAGTGCGCTGGCTGGTTTCGTCGTTCTTGATGTGAAGAAATTCGCTGCAGGTCGACTGCTATGGAATGACCGGACTGGCGCAGACTTGAATGCTGATTTTGATGCTACCACCAGAGTGGAGCTTAGTTTAAATGGTTGTCGCATAGAGAAAGCCATCTTGGGATGATGATTGTGTGTTGCAATCAACTCTGGTGGTGATGGAAAAGACTGTAAGTGTTTGCGCGGATGGCAAAGACTCGATAGATGACGTCCCTGAGTTGAGCCTGGCGAGCTGCTTCGAGAGCTTTCCAGTTGATTTGCCGCAAGCAATTGGATCACGTGGACACCTTATCCCCGCGCCGGGGCTTAGCTCCGATGACCGAGGGGCGTTGAATTGTCCGCAACGAATTTGCTTGACTTTCTAAGCAGGACCAAGAGTGTTACAATTTTTATTTCCAGAATGAAGTTTTAAAGCGCTGATAATTTGTATTTCGTGAGCATAACATATTGCAATCTTTGTAACAAGAACATGTTCTCTTCAAGTGAAGCCTATCAATAGCCTATTATCGGCCTGTACTTCTGCGGAAAAAGCAGAAGTCCAGTCTGCGATACTTCTCGTTACAGTCTTCAATAGACTGCTCTCGACTCAATCCCAAGCCTGGCTTTATAATGATTGTGAGAAGAAGTGCGATAACGGGTTTCCTACATGAGCCTGTGATATTGACCGCAAAGTCTATTTGTTCCACGGATTTTTGAGGGAAAACGCTTGTCCAGGCCTGCAGACCTTCTTTTACGACAAATTTAAGCCCGCGACTATCCTTTTTCGGAATTAGTAATTGATGTCAGCGTTATAAGGCACATGCTGGGCAGAGTCATCCATCCATGTTGATACAGAAGCGGAGGGTAGCCGACCAGTGAGAAGCAAGGCAAGGAGTTCGGGACCGACTGAGCTCCGCGAGGCTTCAGTTGCGGTGCGGGTGCGGCCACAGTCGCGCTGATCTTTCTTGACTTGCGATTTGTGATACTTCAAAGAAAAATTGTCCTGGGTGTATTTCTCATCCACATTCGCCCGTTTTCCAATGCCTGATTTTGAATGCTTTCCCTCAGGTTGGAAGTAGTCAAGAACCATGTTTTCTGTTCCTAATACCACCGCATCGCCTACGTCAATTTCACAACCCTCGCCTGGAGACAGTTCGTCACCCACGGCTGCGAAACCACCACAAAATCCCGTTCACAGCCCAGAACAGCGAAAAGCGTCCCACCCGGCACCGCATGCCTTGAGTGCGCGGTCCTGTGTAACTTGCAGAAGAAGGAAGGTCAAATGCGACAAGCAAGAGCCATGTTCGAACTGCGTGAAGGCTGGGTCGCAATGCGTTTTCCCGGCTCCCGGACGCGCGCCTCGACGGCCTCGAGTTGGTGGAAAGGGCTCAAGTGAAAGAGAAGCGGAGCTTTTGAAAAGATTGCGAAGACTAGAAGGTGTTGTGGAGGAGCTTAGCGGACAAGTTGAGATCGAAGCTGTCAAACACTCTCCTGCGAGCGATACCTCATCTCTGCCAAAGGATGGAGAATATTCCGAGTCGAGCTCGAAGATACACAATGTTAGAGTGGTGGGAATGGACGAAGGTAGCGGGGCAACCAAGAAAGAATGGATTACTCGAGCATGGCACATGGGTACGGGACCACCAAAAACGGATTTCGGCCTCAACCGTGTTGAGGCAGGAATTGGACGACTGGTTATCGATGAGGGGAAGAGCCGATATATGTCCCATCCTTTCTGGAGCCAGATCACAGACGAGGTGACAGAAATCAAAGAATTGCTCAACGAACAAGAGTTTGATTCTGATTCCGACAATCCTATTGTACCTACGGACGAGGTCACCGACTCAAATCACCAGAGTTTTATCATGGGCTACAGCAGTAGCAATGTAGACCTCAAGCCCTTACATCCTCTTCCTTCGCAAATTCCATTCTACTGGCAAACTTTTTTGGACAACGTCCAACCCTTAGTAATGATAATCCATGCTCCAACTATGAGCAAGACAATAAGGCAAGCCCAGAACAATCTGGAGAGTCTGAGCAGGAGCACCGAAGCTCTGATGTTCTCAATTTACCATGCCACAATTACATCTATGAGTTCAAACGAAGTACGTCGAGAAGCAATTTGCAGTGCACCTAATGCTGACATTCATAGGTTCAAACGAACTTCGGTATCTCGAAAGAGCTTTTGCTGAAGCAATATCGATTTGGTACGGAGCAAGCTCTTGCAAGAGCAGGTCTCTTGAATACGAACGAAATTGTGACTATGCAAGCATTTGTATTATTTCTAGTCTGTGTACGACGACACGATGACACAAGATTCGTATGGACGATGACTGGGTTGGCAATACGAATAGCTCAATCTCTTGGCTTACATCGTGATGGCACAAAGTTTGGTCTTCCACCATTTGATACCGAGATGAGAAGAAGATTATGGTGGCAACTATGTATCTTGGATGTGCGGGCATCAGAAGACCATGGTTCAGATCCCTCGATTCTTGATTGCACTTTTGACACAGAGTTTCCCATATCATGTAACGATGAAGATTTGAACCCGAATAGCTCGCAATCACCAGCTCGTCGGCCGGGAGTTTCAGAAATGACATTCTGTCTCATTCGGTATGAAATCTGTTCCCTGACGAGGAGACTATCATATACCCCTCCTGGAAAGTTACTATGCAGAATGGCTACAGGGTCTTTTGAATTGACCCTTGAAGACAAGGAGAAGCTTGTCCGGGAGTCAGCAGATCATCTAGAAAAGACATACCTGCAATACTGTGAAAATGCAGGTCCTCTGTACTGGGTCGCTGCTACAGTGGCGCGTCTTATTACCGCTAAGATGTCCTTGATCCTATACCATCCCTTGACTCAACCTGGGCAACCCTCTACACTCAACCAAGATACTCGCGATAGGTTACTTATGGCCTCCATTGAAATCATCGAATACTCCAAAGTCCTGGAAGAAGAATCAAGCACCAAGCGCTGGGGCTGGCTTTTCCAAACCTATATCCAATGGCACGCAATAGCCTACATCCTTGGTGAGCTTTGCGTTCGAGAAAGCTCAACAACAGTGGACCGCGCATGGAAAGCGATAGACAGTGTATTCGGCGAATGGGGCAAAACCGTCGTCCATAGCAAGAGCAACAAGAATGGAATGCTTTGGAATCCAATGAAGAAACTCATGCTCAAAGCACGTCGGAAAAGAGAGGAGAATATGGCTAAGTCTGGCACCGACGGTAATAGTTTAGGTCCAGGAATGCCAAGCAATATCCTTCGACCACCACCAGTTCTTTACCCGCGAACAATGCCAGCAAACATACCCAACATGTTCCAAAACCAAAATCCTCTCCTCCCACAAGCATCAGACGCCCGAGCAATAATCAATTCCAACTCCCCCCTCGACACAGCCGTGCACCTCGATATCCCCATGATGTCACCCCAAATCCTCGGCATGGGCCTCCCAACTCCCGCACAAGCACAACCACATATTCAACCGCATATGCAGCAGCAAATGGGCCAGCAACAGAACACGTGGATGATGGATGGTAATCCGCCTCTGGGAGATCTGGACATGAATCTTGATGGGGACGTGAATTGGGAGGGCTGGGATGACCTTGTTAGGGATTTTCAGATGGAGACACAGGCAGGGAATGTGGTTGGGGGTGGGAATGGGAATGCGCAGATGGATTTGCAAAGGGGACCTACTATAGGTGGGATGGGGGCTTGGTGGTAGGCTGGCATCAATTGAAGTTTTAGGTTCATGCATTGTTTAAGATGGAATGAGCGATGGGATATCGGTTTGGAGTTTGGGGAAATGAAATGATTGATGATATATGGCTCTATCTTATTGGGATATACAGGAGGAAGGTCAGAAAAATCTGCAAACTCTTACGACTGTATACTAGGTCCATATACCCCGCTCGAAATCAAACAACTCTACCACATAGCCAAATAACTGTCTCGCGAGGCATAGTTCGTGAAAGAAAGACACTCTCATTACTAGTCTACTCTAGGAGGGCCACGACCTGACGGAGAATGGGTGGGTGCCGCGATGTGCCATTTGAAGTTTCCGCGGTGTGCCTTCCTGAGAAGTCGCTACTCGCCTGTGTGTGATGACAAGTCGCAACACATGTTTCGGCTCCCTCATTTCTCCGCTTAGAAATATGGTATACTAATCAACAAAATTCACGCCGCAAATCCTCAAAATAGACTGATAAGATAGTTCCTCCTTATAAATCAGGTCGAACGGCAGTCAAGGATATTTTTATGTATTAATTTCACGCAGTGGTATCTACACGGCAATCCAGGCCCCTCGGTTGAACTCCCAACGCCTTTGTAATAACCAAGTCTTGTTTTTCCTTTTCTCGTAAACCACCTGCCCACCCCAATGCCTATTTGGTTTTCCTCCTTCTCAGACAACATGTATATTCCCCACTGCTAACCCCTGGCTCTCTATGTGGTAGCGCCTCCGCAGGCCTATACTTCTACTCTTCTTCAGCAATGTCTCAGTAGCCTCACCTCCAGCGACCATAATCATACTAATCGGATTCTGTCTTATCAACCCACTAGGGGTAACTTGCACTTTGTCAAGTAAGGGTCTAAACAATCCACTTCCTGCACCAGCTGGGAAACCTTCTGCTTCTTCACCGTGTTCGTGATCGATGAGGATGACGAGCTTGAGGGCTTTGGATGAGGGTGAGAAGCTGGGGATGTTGGAGAGTTTGTCGTGGAACGTGCAGCCGCCTCGTCGAATTACGATGACATCGTGTTTTCGCGGGGCGTCGTCTGGAAGTTTGCCAGCACAGGCATCACCTGCGAAGTATATATTTTGCCAGAGAAGAGGTTCGGCTTTTGGGCCATCGTTTGGCTCTGGCGCATCGGCGACATCGGCTACCGGTGCAGCTCCTACGCCTATGGACGCAATCGCTGGCACTTTGATGGAATGGTAGGTTGTTTTTACGACCTCGGGTTCTGGTAGGAGCGTCGCGGCTGGATCTCGGAGTACTGATGTGACCTGCTTTAACAGAGAAGAGAGCATGGTTTTGTACTCAGAAGCCAGGCCAGCACTACTCGCTAATTCATCGAATGCCACGGGAGCACTCTCTTCATGCATTTCCTCGTCAGCATAGAACTCCTCAACACTTCCAGCTGAAGTGATGTTGGCGTCATGTTCGAGCTGGAATACGAGATCAAGCATAACGGCATCCCGTACTCTTCTGAAAGAGGGATCGTTCAAGTCTCCAATAACATCTCGTGGAATGAAAACTTGTTCATCTCGGCCAAGAGCCATGTTGGCAATGTTCCAGACTCGCCAAGATTCCGCCAGAGGCCCGTCAATTGCACGAAACGGTGATGGCGACTCGTAAACCATTCCCAGTCTCAGACCTGACAGACTTTTGACGAGAATACCTTCATTCAGTCGGACTAGACCGTGTGGGCCTAATACCATAAAATTCGATTGGCCTGATGGAGTGGGTAAAGGAGCATTGACTGGGAACTCGATCGTAAATGTCTGTCCTAATGGAAGTTTATCGCAGGTTCCATTGAATGGCATTAGAGATTCAGGGAGTGTCCAAGGATAGTATGTGTGGTTGGGTAGAAATAGCGAATCTGAAATCTCCCTTCTACCTGCGCCGGGTTTGGTCGTGCCATAATCGAGAGCGTGCACGTTTGGTATCATGTGTAATCCGATTAAACTTGATGCATGAAATACATCATGTCTGGCTGCGGTAGCTGAAATGGAAAATGGCACTGCTGCTGGTGGCAAAGGGCAAGTATCTCTTGGCGCAGGGTCGGGTACGGGCTGCACAGCTTTCGTCTTTGGGATCTTTCTCCGTACTACTGGAGGATTTCTTTCCTTGGGCAGGATAAGAGGATGACCCTCAGTAGTGAAGACATATGCAGCATCGAGAGAGTTCAGAGGATGGTCTAGATCGAAGAGAAGGTAAAGATACTTCGCTGTTTCACCCAGGAAGAAACTTTCCATACGATCACTCTTCTCGCCTGTTCGAACATCTTGCAGTCCAGCCCATCCACACTTAGTCCAGCAACGCCGCTTGATGTCCTCGAGAACCATTTCGCCAACATGAAGATACCAAGGATCTCGAGTAGCTCGATAGAGATGATAGTTAGATTCGATAAACTCTGGTCGGCCGGGCCACCACCCCAGACCACCTTCGACTTGTCCATCGCGAACTGACCATCTTTCTGGTAGAGCAGAATACCTTGTCCACAATGCCGTATAGAGTAAATTGGTCTCTATTGCTTCTTCAACCTCGCCAGCAAGAGTCAACAATCCAGGATAGTATGCACCGAGACTATCGATCCAGTAGGCTTGAGGAGAACCTGTAGACAAGTGTACGTTCACGTAATGTGGATGGTGGATCCCGCTATATAGATGTCGTTTGATGGCTGCGTGAGCTTCGTGCCATGCTTCTAAGAAAGTTTCGGGCGAGTTTTCTTCGTCAGTCAATGGGTTATAAATAGTGTTCGGATCAAGGTAGGAGGATTTGTGGGGCTCCGGGAATGGAACCGTCATGTTTGGGAGGTCGTGGCCAGAAAGAAGAATATGTGTTTTGAGGGCATATTCGAAAAAGCTGTCGATACCTGCTCCAATTCCAGAATAAGGTCCAATCCACTGGCCACTTTCGGCATCAACACCAGCTCCAAGAAGTCCAATAGCGCTTCTCCTATCCCAAACTGCCCAAAATGCACGTTTCGCAAGCTGCTCAAACCTCGGATCTCCAGTAAGTCGGCTCAAGACTGTAAATTCAAGAACCAAACTGCCCGCTCCAGCACTGCATGTTTCCGTAATCTCTGGAGCACCGTCCTGAACAAAGTCGTTGGGATCAGAGTTCGAATGCAGAGGAGAATTGTTGTAGAAAGGTATACCATGACGAAGATTAACTCGTGGATATGGCATGCCCGTAGTTGTGTAGAATGCGGGCAATAGACGTTGAGCAAGATCAAGAGCAAGACGCAAAAGTTGGCCGTTGTATCTGAAGCCGCCTGGCCATGCAATCGGAGGAATCTCGCCCTTTCCGAGCTTCTGTCTGAAAATCGTTCGTGCCGGCTTAGGTTTGTAACCATCTATAGGCAGCTCTCCTGCAGCGAACAAATGTGCACTCAAAAGCCCACCAACACCTCTTATGACCGTCTCGAAGACTTGGACTTTGCTATCCACATCGAACCCTCTGCCGCGAAGACCTCTCCCAAATGGCCCGCTGGTACCATCTCCGTATTGCAACACTAGTGCTTCAACACCTTGTTGAAAGTCCCGTAGTGCTTTTGCTCCTGTGCCTTCTTTATCCGGGGGTGCCGAAGCCAATATGGCAAGTGTAGAAAGACTGTCGATGAGTGTAAGAGAATAGTTTCCAAGGACATCGTTGAGTTCGACGTTTCGTGGGTTTCGCTGGTCTCTAGTCAACGGGACGCAGGATACTGGTCGTAACTGCAGAAGCATTAGTCAAGTGTAGAACAACTTGTAAAGCGTTCCTACCTCATCTTCTGGAAATGCGACATTCATATAATTATCGAAGCCATGGTAGAACATAGACACCGTTTCTTGTCGCAATTCCGCTATTCGTGCAGCCGTCATAGCACTGGCAGACGCCAGCCATACCATCCAAAACGCGAATAGTATCCATGGTGGCCGTATGTATGATCCTCTATGGCTGCTCGCGCCCAGCCAACTTCCTCGCCATCGCAATGGCATCACCGATCAGTGTATTTGGTGGGAGGCATGTGAGCTCGGAAATATCAAGTTCACAACCCTTTCGCGGGTTCCCTTGCACTTCGAATGGCTCTCGAAAAGGCCTTGAATCCTGTTGTACCGAGAGAGAGAAATGAAATAGTGATGCACAAGCTACACTTCCCAGTTGCGAATCTGGCTTGAAATCTGATCGCCTGTCATCAACGCAGCCGTGATTGGCCGTGCGCTGATCAAATTGAGGGGTTGGTAAATAGACGACGAGATCTACGGAATAGCCTCGGCCGAGCCACCACCTTCTTTCAACGTCGACTCTATGCTCTATATGCGCGCACAATCGGGTCTTGAATACGCTCTTTACATTAATATCGCAAAGTGCTAATATGACTTTCGGAAATTGATATTGAATTTCTCACTTTTGAAAAGCCACAACTATGCTTTCACAGTACATTCCTCCTCTTGCTCCCTTCTCCATATTCGAAAAGACATGCTCATCGCTCCTTCCCAAGTTGGTCTATTGCTCCTTCATCGCCTGAAACACTTCCGTTTGTCAGAGTCCGAAGAAACTTCTGCGACCTACACATTTACAGCCGCTAATGTTGCAAAAAGTATTAGTGACTTCCTCTTTGCAATCATGGTGTTGTTGTGGTGGTACTCACTACTCCCCTTTCATCTCGTCGACACGCTTTGTTGGTAGACGCTTGTAAATCTCACAGGTGCGATGGTCCAAGGTGTTTTCTGGTCCAAATTGCGAAAGTTGCGCTTCTGCTGATTTTAGTGTTGTGCATTTGACTACGACGGTCTTGGTGTCCTTGCATATGTTGCATTCGACATCCTCCTCAATACACATGTCTTTTGTGGAGTTCTTGTACAATTACCATAGCTCAGTGGATATGAGGTTCATTTATACTTGAGAATTTCTTGTCCAACAGCCGGCAGAACGTGCCAGAGACCACTCCCGCTTAAATGAAGCAAGCACAAAGCTTGCATTTATACCTTGTATGCTGGGCAACATCATTATTCCAGTACATTCGAGGAACCAAAACTATCAAAAGAGCTGGTTACAAATTCTGACGCCTTTGTTGTCCTGCTCTTAAGTTCTGTCACGCTATCCATTTGCTCAGCTGGTTCGAGGCATCCCAAGCTTAAAAAGAATCTTTTATTACACTCTTCTAGCTCGTCGGAAGCTAATCTGACCCTGCTCTCACCCCTCCATATGGACTCATCAACCTGATACGACTGCCATCAGGGAATATCGCATTTCCGACACCTATCTCCTGCCCTGCGTTGCAACCCAGACGCATGATTTCTAGTTATAATCCCTGAAGCACTTACAGTTCCTAAAAGTCAACCATCAACAATCATTTGATACAACACTATTATGGATTACATACTTCCCCTCGACTCCGGGCTGTACATGAGTCAAGCAGGGCGTAGTCCTCACTCTCGAAAATTCGACGCCATCAGTCGTGGCTCTGTTCTTCGATCGCCATAGCTCTTGACAAACTTCTTGTTTTGTTTGTTGCAAAGTTTGGTGATGGTAATACTATCTCGGCATTTATTGTAGAGAGTATCCTGCTCGGAACACATATTGGAGGTGATACGATCAAAGTTGATACTCTGAATATGTTCGGTTGTTTGGAAGATGTGATCTGGTTGGGTTTTGCGTGCTTTGCCAAAGGGCCTGCAAGTATCCGGAGAGCAACGGTCAATGTTTGTGTTATAGTTGTAAAAGGTTACGTGACGGGCAGGCTTGTTATAAAGACGAAGTCAAGAGTCGGCTTGCAAACACATGTTTTCGACGCTGAACCCTCGTGAGCGTGTACCCCTTGTTTGATTACTTCCTCTGATTCATCGAAGGTGTGATATACTTCAGTTGAGTACTTATTGAGACTTGCCTTGAAGATGACTCATGGTTATGGATTCTAAGGGCCTAAACTGGCAGCATCATTCGAAGTCACGTTTTTTCAAGGTGAAGCGTGGAATGTCTCAAATGTTTGCTTTGTATTGCACACTACTGGCAATATCCTGTAGTAAGATACGCCGACTACCTAGGCTCGTGCCTCCTCCATATGCGTTCAGGTTTTCTAAGACTGTACTTCACCGAATGCACCCCCGGTTCCTATCCAACCGATCATCCCTCATCATCCCTCCAAATGTTAAAGATCAAGTCTGGCTGCTCTGAAAACAGTGGCAAGCTCTATCAGAATCATCAGTAAAACAGTGCTTAAGATATCGATATTCTTGCACTGACTTTGTAGCTTGACCAGACCTAACTTTGAGGCTTTCCAGAAACTTAAAGTCCTTGCATTCTCGGTAGTCCACGCCTTCCTTAGGATCCTCATTTTCCTTTTCCTTGACGGAATCGCATTTGGTAACAATTGTGACAGTATTTTTGCATCGGATACACTTAGTGTCTTGCTCGGTACACATCTTGATGTTGTGTAGTTGAAAAGTGCAAGTTGGGAGTGGGTGGATGTGGTTGAGGGGAGTTAAAATTGTTGATTGGATCGTTCTTGTAATGGAAAGCTTGTGTGAAGTGATACGTCTGTCGTTTGTGTCGTTCCTGTTGGATTCAGACGGTTGATTGGTGGGTATTTAAGATCGAGGAAGTAGAAGGGGAAGAGCTTATATAGTTGGGAAGTGCTAACGGCGCGAGATTAGTGAGGAAATGCGGTGCATTACCAGTTATTCAATCAGCAAACGAGAAGGCCAACATCGATATATATTTGACTACTCTCCGCTCTCATACCCTGGGAAATGGATCTTCAGTGCGATCCTTGCATATTTAATTGGCATATCAAAGTGGTTTGTGTAACACCGCTCTATCAGCCTGGTGGTTTCATATCTATATCCTTCTTCGGTTCAAGTCTCAATCGAAAAACATCGATATCTTGCAAGCACAAAAGAAAATGGCAGTGTAGTAATAAATTCTTTTGTGGAGACTTTGGGTAGACTTTGGTTGAGGTAAAGCAATGTTGTCAAAGTAGCTGGAATATCGCAAGTTTTCAGTTCAGAAAGCAAATTGCTGGTAATGGCATCAATTGTCATTATTTCATTCTAAAGTCATCCAGTCATCAACTGCCCTCTCAGAAGCCTCATCGAAGATCGATCAAGTGCAAAATTTTCTATTGTCGCGTATTCCTCACGCTCATGTCATGCGCCACCTTCCCTTTCCCCCTTGACCATCCCTCGCTTATTTCTCGGCAAACACATAACTCAATTCCCAGGCCAGAAGCAATCACAATGTCTATCAGTTTCTGATTAACAACAAGCCTCCTATTCCACCTACTTCTTTTCACCTTGTTCCGTACACATCTTGAGGGGCCCTGGGGTGTGACTGGGTATGTTTCGTATTCGCAAGTTGATGTTCGATCTGGAATCTTGATGGCTCTCTTGACGGACTCAATAGATAATTTAGATTCCCAGTGACTTTGTTGTGATAAATTGATCAATCTCTCAACTATAAGTAGATTTAAATGCAAAATTACCATAATATTATAGCAGCCGAAGAGCACCTCGGGCCAGAGGCGGTAACAGGAACTACGGTGTTTACATGGCATATGTGCAGTCAATTACGAAATGTTGAGTACGCGACTCCTGCTCAAGACACTCTCTCCGCTGCGCTATTGGAGTCGACAAATTTCCGCTCTCATATTCAATAGATAAAGTAAATTAGGCACAATCCAACCCACGACAAACATACCAACTCAGCATCCACGGTCTAATTGGTACCACGCCACGACAACATAAAACTGAAATAAGAGAGCGACATAGGGTTTGAAGCAGAGGCGAAAGGCCTGGGAGAAAGCGACCATCGGCTCGGGACTATGTCTGTGGAAATGGTGACCCTCTCTCTTACAAAATTTAGGAAATCAGCAATTATCAGCTCCAGCTAGATAAGATTTACTCAGATGCGGAATTCAAATTAACAAAAACTCAGTCCGTCTGGTTTTCACCCATGATCTTTGTGAAATCGCGAAGTGATGTTTTTGCTATTTTAATTTTATTGAGTGTTGTTTGAATGTGAACTTTAAATGCTTTCGTCTATGTTTCAAATTATTACTTGGTGCTCAAAGCCATTCCATGTGTGTATGCATATAAGCCCCGCCTCCTCTTCGTCGTGAGAAGGTTTTATAACTCTTCGATTGGTTAACTATTAAACTATTGGTGGGGGAGGAGGAATGTCACATAGTAATCATTTAGAAATTAGGTACTCCTGACGAGGGCAGAACATTAGCATCATCTGTAGGAATTCTCGTTAAATAGATGATGGGCAGGAAGCCATACAATGTAGACATATTGTGGTGGAGTCGTGGATCAAGGAGGAGGAGTAGTCGGAAAGCAAACGTCTGAATTCCTGGAGTGTAAACTGCCTGGCCATCACAAGTACAAAAGCCAGCCCTTAAATAGGCCCCTACACATGAAACAGCCCATGTGTCCTCAACACATGACCAAACCCCACTACAATATCAAGCTCTAGTGCGATATTCCGAGATTTGCAATTCCGAAGTTTGCCACATCGATTGTTAACACCTCATACCGAGCCCATCCTTCAATGTATCAATGTAGTATCACCCACGACTACATCGTCCGTTGTATCACCTCTCATGTCTTATATTTTCCTATCACCCCTTTTTTCTCTCTTCCGCTTCATTATCCCCAAGTCCAGATAACTGTAGATCCTCTCCTGCGACTGCGCACTCATCGTTTCAATCTGCGAAACAGACGTCGAGGCCAGAAGCATTTACAATCCCTACATATCATTGGTTAGTGATTCTCTCTCTTACACGGGAACAAACAGGTGTCACTCACCTGCTATCTCCACCAAGCTGCACTGTGATCGGCTAGAGCATCTTGTATTTCGGGCATGTTGCGAATAGGTCCTTGTCTTTCTCTTTCCTTTGCTTGTCGCAGAGTTTGACGAGGGGAATAGTCACTTTGCACTTCTTGCAGGTGGTTCCTTGTTCTATACACATTTTGGAGGCGTCGTATGTGATTGGAGATTGCTTGGATTTGTGATTTGTGAAAGGGTGTGGAAGTTATGAAAGTCGTTGTCTCTGACAGCCGTGGAGTCTAGGTCTGAAATTTTGGAAAGGATGGTTTTGGTGACTCGGTGATGATTGGGGCAGTAAATTCTTGACAGATAGTTGATTTTAGATGAACATGAAGAAATAGAAAGGGGTCGTCGGGATATACGTGGAAGATGTTGATGAGGTTGAGAGCGCGGGGTTGCCTCGACGTATCAAAATTTACTTACAAAGTAGAAGATGGAGACAACGATTTGTACAGTGAGGCATGTTGTTATGCGACAACATTGTATTAATTCTGAATGAAATCAGTCCTCCTACAATTGGAGGGAAAGGGAGTAAAAAGGGAGCCGAACAGTAAGGCTCGTCAACGAATTCACTGAGGAGGGCCACTTCATATAGCAACTTTCATTATCCTATGAGTTTTTTCATAAGATATTATTCTAGGAAAATAGTGGGTAGATTATAAAATATTTCATTTATGTCCTTCGCATTACATTACGATTTTCCGTCTATTCTTTCCTTCCGGGCTCCTTGTTTCCTGGATCTTCCACTCCAATAATGGAGTTTCTCCATAACTCCTATACTGCGAAATACTTTCATGATAATCAAATATGCCTTCTCTTTCTAGACCAGGTTATGAGTATGTTTTGTTGTCAGTGAGCGACGTTGATATTTACCGCCATATTCCTATCACTGCGACGATCAATGAGGGTAGTCCAACTCCAAGCCCAACACCAATCGCAATTTGGTCCGATCGAGATAGACCACCGCCTCCGCTACTCGAGGATCCCGTGGAAACATTATTGTTGTTTACATTGGTGTTGGTATCTTGGCGGATGATTTCGACCATGGGTAGAGATGATGCGGCGCTGATGAAGCAAGTCAAGAGAAAGAAGAAAGTGTCTATTTGTGATTGCATTGTGTTTGTAAGGATATAATATCTTTGGTCCTAAGCCCTGTAAGAGGCGCGACCAAGATGTTATACTTTCTGCGGCCCGATCCCGTCTCTGAGAAGCAAGTGGTGCGCTTCACCGGAAATAAATCATGATCACGCGCCGACTTCTAGTTAAGCACAGAAATAATAGGGAGCTTCTGTCTCCTTGGAAATCGAGTGTAAGGTGATCTTGCAAGTTTTTGGCATCATACGATGTCAATGTGGTTGCTATTTTCAATTCGTACTGTATGTGGCTGTAATATTGGATGAGGGCTGAAGCCTCCTTCGCTAGCGACGGTATTTTAATTCGCTGCTTCAATCGTTTCTGAGACATCAATACCACCCAAGTAACCGGGCGTTCAATACCCCAGAGTTCATACGAAATTGTACCACAACATTGCAACAGAGCTGAGGGTATCACTACAAAGGTTGGTGGCGACAAAAACGCTAAGGCTCCTTTTGGATGACAACATCAGTTCACTGCACCACTTTGAGACAGACAGTGGAATTCCATATCTGCCCTTCACAAACTTGTCAAGGTCGGGTCGGCAGACACTCTCGTGCCTGCACACGATTGAAATGATCAAGTTGTTAAGTTCTGGACGAGGCAAGCTCATAGTCGCTTCAAAGTAAACCCACACTTGAAGATTTGTCGCATACAATACCAAAAGGACCTTAATCCATAATGCGCTCTTTGAGCGTCATTCTCATCTCTTTTGCAGTCTTTACTGCCGCACAACTCAACTTACCATTCGATACCATATACTCAGTTCATACTACTGGCGGGGACTTCTGCCCGCCCGACTATCAAGCAGATAGCAAATATATCGCTTGCTGCTCCAAATACGCTACCTTGACGACTGCAAAAGGGCCAGGCGGTACCGCTCTACCTGCATGTTGCAATCCAGATGCTGTGCTCGGATGTACGGGAGCTCCCAAGTTGATGCAGGAGTGGTCTATCAGCACCAACTCGATATTGGGAAGTATGTTTGCTCCTCTTCGCTTTCATAGTGCTTGCAAGTCATTGTTTGTAGTACGCTAATACACAACTATTTATAGCCACAGTACTTGCCACGACAGGAGCGACGACAGCGAAAGCCTCGACGACAGTGTCGCCTGGCCAGTCTCCAGTTTCTGTACCGACTACCACAGTTACTGGCAGCACTACGAACAACAATCAAAATAATAACAACATCAATGTCAATTCAGGGGCATGCCAATTATTACAATCAGTAAATATCGTTAGTTTACTAGGAGCTATACTTTGTGCTTTGGTGATGGTGATAAACGGCTAGGCTAGGGTTGAGAGGGGTGGGGTGATTATACTTTTTAGAACTGTGGGGTTGAATATCAAGGGCATAATATAACAATAGTACACCTGTGTATATTATACCAGCGTTTTCATTATAGACGTCGAGTTCCCACTGCGGATCCTCCATCAGTTCAGCACTATATTCGTAAAGACTTTATGGCCATTCGCAGTTTTCAAAGGCTCATTTAAGCTTTCTTTGATCTTGAACCTTTCAAAGAACCTCAGAAATCCAGCCACAAATACGACCGAGACATCAGAAAGCCACTGGCGATCTTTTCAACTTTGTGCCAATACTCTATTTGCTAATTCAGTTGTACTTGTTTTCGTGCCAACTCTGGGGAAGAATGAGTATGGTAACCGAAAGTCAGGTCGTGCAAAACGTGCGCCACATGGCATGTCTAAGAGAATTTCATCCTTCGAGAAGAAGGATTATACGGCATACTACTCTCAGTAACTGTTACTAGAGGATCGGAAAGGCATACATAGTTTTGTGTCCCACGAGGACAGCTCGGTTTCTCATGGCGGGGTTACCCACCACCACACTTTTATCCCCTTTTATCTCGCTTAAGCCGCCCCAGGGGACGCGAGGACACTTCTTTGGGAAATGGGTACTTCATGGTATATAGTGCCCACGGCAGAAGTTATAGCTCTCAGATTGTGGCTGAATTTAAATTCGCAGCGAGATGATTATCTTTGTCAAAGCACCCGATTTTCTTTGCATTCCATGCAATTGAGTTGCTAAGCATAAGAATTCAGAATGGTGGAGCACAGCTTTCAAGAGAATCTGGCTTTGGTAGAGCTGAAGGCAGTCTCTGTACTTTGCAATTGGTGAAGCCGTATTTTTTCAACGCAATGTCGACGCGTTTCTCTCCCCAAGTCCCAATCTCACCTGGCCCCTTCAATTCACCGGCTTGAATCTGCACTTGAAGGTATTCACGAAACCCGCGCTTCTCCACCAACTCATTTACGGACATCTGGTCAAGGCATTCATTGTATCTTTTCGAAAAACAAAGGCTGCGCCTCACTTAATCACAATGCCCTTTCTAATTCACAAAGACATCGTCAACATTATTCTCTTTGTCCTCCTGAGCGCGAGGTTCATGAGTCGACGAATAAGTGCAGCGTACCTATACTTTAATGCACCAAGGTTCCAAGATCCCCTCCTCCTCTTCTTCCAAGCACAACTCCTCTCTCCAGAGCATCATCTTCCGCAAAGCATCAACTTAAAGTCTGCACCATTGGCATCTTGCTTCACGCATACACGATCACGCACTTGCATCGCACATACTCAACCGAGACTCAAGAAGTTTCTCAACTGGTAAGCGCTCTTTAATTTGGCATCAATTGGCATCTCCAAAGTCGCTTAATCACTCACACTGCTGCAGTACTTCACACACACACACATACACCACTTCCCTCAATCAAGAAGTTTACTAATCTCATCATGCCTCGGAAGTCAACTATCCACCATTGCCCAAAGCAGAGCAAGGGTGGCTGCGCACCAGGCTACAAGACTCCTAAATGGAAGACCCCTTATTGCAACAATCATCAGACCTACTGTCGCAATTGCCCTGAGCAACAAGTCCACTTGAAGACCGAACCTTGCTACCAATGCGGCACCGCCAAGGAGCAGGAGGAACGGCGCAAGGCAAAGGCGGAGCGAGAAAAGAACGATAAGCGAGTCGCCGAGCAGATCGAGAAGAACAAGGGCAAGAAGAAGTAGATGCCTTTCGGCACAACCTCTCCTCACCAGGAGCACTTTGACGCATTTCAATGATACTCTGGTCTTTTTTTTCGCTTCAGTTTCGGGTTGGAGTAAGGTGTTACTGCCTTTGGCGTCAGGATGATTAGGTCCCATTTTGTGGCGAGTTTTCGATTTCATCACGGGGAAAATATTTTATGCATGCACGGATGGAGTTTCGGGCATAGCTCTCCAGCAAGTTGAGATGATGCTTGAGTCCACTCATACTTTAAGCATGGCTTTTTGGCACGTTTGTGCACTACATTTGCGGACTCTCGGGCCTGGCTGGGATATTGGTCACGTTGGCATGGCAGTCGAGGCCTAGCATACACACTCTTTAATAAGTCGTTGCGTTTTCCTAACAAAATCTTTCGTCGTGAATCATGTGAAGTACGGGAATAATGATCGTGACATTAGAAGATGCCTGCGCCACCCATTGGTTGATATACCAGGTAGTTACAGGTACTTGTAGGTGCCGGTCGAGTTGTATCTCTGTCCATGAAACTCTGCTTCTCACAAATTTCGGAAAGGCGAAGTCTAAGTACTACAGCATTGAATTCCCAACACTAACCTGAGAGATTATGGCAACTACCCAAATCCACCTCCAAGTATTAAAGCTTGATATGGCGTTTCGTCTACTACCAGTAAAGTGATATTTACTAGTGCAATACTACTGAGCACCAACGAAGAAATTGATAAAGGGTGATTTCATTGGCAGATTCTAGGTGAAGCTCAACTCGATTTTCACTGACCAGCTTCTATAGCTTGATTGCACCGAGAGGAGACTCGACCTTCCCTGCTTTTATCAATGTAACATACAAACTTATCGTATATTTACAGTATATGAAAATATACAAATACCTTTCCTGCGAAATGTAGGTTGGTAAGTCTCGTAGGATAGTGGTTAAAAAGCTCACTAACAACGCTATTTGTGTGTTGTGGTATGTAACTTGTCGTGACTGAATTTGAAACGAGTGAAACTGCGTCCCACAGAGCTTTGAAGTGAAGCATAGACGATGGGAATAGTCTCAACTTTTAACTTGTAACCCCATGACCAAGGGACAAGCTGCAATCATGGTAGGAAACAGGTAAGAAGTTTCCCTTTTGGCAAGGCGTCCATCGATTCGCACTTTAGATCGTCACTAAGTATTCAGCTGCGATGGATATTCTGACTCTGTATTTGTTGTATTAGTTGGAAAGGTCTCTATTGGAAATCATTCTGCAAAGACATGCGTTATCATCACGTAACAAAATGAACACAAAATGACGCTAAACTTTTCGGTTGTACGAGCAGCAGAGCTCTGGTATCTATACCAACGCCAAATTCCCTCTAAGGATGCTCTTCTCTCCCAATGTATTCGCTCTACTGCATTCCATTTTATGAGCGGCTCGCTATTCTAATCATGATCGCACCATGTCTATCTCAAAAGTGCCCTCAACAACACTAGCCCATCTAAAAACGAGCAACTACTTCTGCAAAGCGGCATAGTACTCATCCCACTGCTCAACAAACCCGGGATATGCCTTCCAGTCTGTACTGTTGGAAAATCCAGCCAATGCGATTTTTGCCAATCTGCGCAACCAGACACCACGGCAATATGTGTCTTGAATGTAACCTGGTCGAGCACGCTCCATAATCTGGTCAAATTGAGCCTTGATGAGAAGTTCATCTCCAGTTAGGTCTCGTTCGGCTGGAGAATCACGATCACCGTCCCAATCAGAAGGACGATTGTCTTCATTCAACCATAGCCAAGAAGGTGGCTTTCTGGCGAGGATTTGTGGGACTGAGCGAACATCATCCCAGTCGAGAACACCAGTGATATCCCACTTTCCAGGAGTGTCAGTTGGAGCTTGCTTTAGCTTCTCAGTCTCTGACTCTTCTCCTGTTGTGATTTGGACTGCGTGACGATATTTCTTGCCGGAGTTGTCCTCAATGGTGACCTCAAGCTTATGGCTGTTCTTCTTTCCAGACTTGTCTTCAACCTGGATCTGGACGGAGTGTACAGTTCCATGGGAATCGGGATCCTCAACCTTGATTTGTACGGTATGCTTCGAGACAGTTGGCTCCTCCGTGATTGCAGTGTTGGATTCGGTCTTCCTTCCTGCATCGGCACCTTCGCGATTGATTAGGATGTTGTTTGCCGATAAGTCCCAGTGCCACAGGACATTCTTCGTATCATTGGTACGAATGAGATCGGCAGACTCCATCTCCTTAACAATGTCCTTGAGTCGCTTCCATCTCTCTTCACACTCTTCCCAATCTCCAACCTTGGATAATCGATAATCAATCAGTGATGTAAGGAAGTCGACAAGTGGCTGCGCATCAGATGATGGGAAGTCTTCAATTGGGTTGAATCGAAAGCCAGAGATCGTAATGTCCTTGAGTTCAGGTGGTGGTCCCACAGATTTCGATGGAATGTCTTGCGATCCGGTCAGGCGTCCAGGCTTGTCAAATGCAACATCCTCGAGTTTGATTAGCAACTCGGCGACGATACCTACAATTTGAAGTTTTTCGGCGAGGGGAAGCTCATAGAATACATCGGCGATTGCGGAACCTTGAATTCTCTCTTGAACGACAAACATGTTGGAGATGCAATTGTCCGTCGTGGCATCGTAGCTAACGACCTTTGGAACATGCAAGGAATCTTGTGGGGACAGAAAGAGCAGAACCGCAACTTGGTCTTTCAAATCGTTTGCCTGATCATCGTCCAGCATTCGGGGGACTCGAAGGATGAGTTCGGAAACCGGATTTGACGGAACATGAAGACCGGTAATTCTGTTGTAGCTACCTCCCGTCATGCGCTCGATCTCTTTGGGTTCTCCATAGCCAAGGTCTTGACAAAGCTGAGCTACTTTGTGTTGGTATGTCTCGAAAGGCTCATGGCTCCATTGGGCGGTTGAATTGGATCCGGTATTGCTGACATTGTCGCCTTCCTCATCTTCCTCATCATGAACACTGCCCTGATCATCTTCATCCTGGACTTCATCATTGTTGTCTTTCGTGCCCTCAGATGCATCATCGGCGCCATCCTCTTCATCGCTTCCGTCCTTGCTACCATCATTTCCTTCATCATCACCATCTTGATCGGACTTTGGCGCGCTTTTCCCAACGTCTGGCATCTCGGCGTCCGTGTTCTCAAATGCCATAGGGGATTTAAGATCCAGCGGGGATTGAGGTTCTTGTGCTGAACGTTCGGAGCCTCCCTTGGTGTTGCTAGGCGTAACTTGCGAGGGCTGGAGAGCAGGACCCGTGATGATCTCGTCTGTAATCGCAAATACCATCAAGTCGAAATGTTTTGCGGTTTGTTTGATGAAAGGAGGGAGTGCGCAAATATTGACTGCGAAATGAGAGTGGTTGTGTTGCGGAGTTGCAACGTTGAAAGGAAAGGTTTAATGAAGAGGAAGAAGTAAAGGTTGGCCTACATATTGATCTACCTGTGACGAAGGCGCGGTGTACGCTAGTCGCGATTGACCAGCGAACAGTGAATACGAGTCCTTTGTCCCATTGTATGTTCCCTCTATTCCATCGAGAAACAAAGAGATGTGGTTGATTCAGATTCAATTCACGCGAAAGCCACAACACTGTGCTGCAACATCATGTGACACTTCACTGAATCATCATCCTCGGTTCAATTCCCTCACCCAATGTCTTTCCATGAAACTTCACTCTTCATTCCATCAAATATTCTCTTCCTCTCCTTGCTTAGAAACGTCGCCACAACCTCAGCTTCATCGATCTAGTGAGAATCACAATGGAACCTGTCACCTTTTTGTGTTTGAACCTTCTTACTAGTCTCCAAGTAGAAATCTTGGAGTGCTTCCGCGCTTCATGCTTCGAGTTTCGACGTCGAAGTTAGACACACCATTGTTGAATATATTGAAAATATTCTACGGCATGGTAAACAAAGCCATTATGATCACTACTCATGAAACACTGAGTGTGCTATCGGAATGAGGGGTAGTGAACAGAATTTCGGCGTCATCAGAATTCTCATCGACTTGTCTCAGCGCTGATATTGCACACTTTTCGGCTTGGCTACCTCAAGAGGCAACTATGTGCTGCTCGGGAGGCATTAATTTGTATCATCAACATTCCCACAGTAACTTCAAAACAACATCTCGTTGTTGACGGTAAACAATGCTCTACCCATTGCAAATGGTTCATTTATAAAATGTAGCGCCTCAGTAGACTTTTCAGACCATACCTCTTAGATCTCTCTTTACATCTCACTTTATTCCCCAACATGGCAATCTCTAGAGCATTCATTATTGCTATAGCTGGTCTTGCAGCATCTGTTCTAGCAACAGATGGGCGATGCAATCATGATAAGTGAGTTAAACCATCCCTTAATTGGTCAAGATCTATACTGACTCCAATGTAGCTGCTATCGCGCCTTCAATGGCGACGGCCATACTATAGCTGCAGCTTCGCTCTGTTCCAGATTCACTACAGCCACAACCACAACGACCAACGACATTCCGACATATGTCACTCAATTCTGCCAGCCGTCCGCCATTTCATCAGTCTGCTCCTGTGCTTATCCGGCGCCATCAGCACCTCCGTGTCCAACAACAGGAGCATGCTATTCCAGCCTCTTAAGCAGCATTTCAGCAAGCGTCTCTTCAAGTGTTTCCTCCAGTGTCGCAGCCAACGTCGTACCTTGCACTACGCAACCAACCATCACCCCACCCACAACTACTTTCCAAACATCAACAATTACTGCCGCCGCCCAAGGTGAATACGGACCAGGCTGCAACGCAGACAACTGTCTCCGAGCATTCGACAACGGCCATGCCCAACAATACTGCTCAGGCTACACTGC
Source organism: Halenospora varia (assembly GCA_020726485.1). Lineage (NCBI taxonomy): Eukaryota > Fungi > Ascomycota > Leotiomycetes > Helotiales > Solenopeziaceae > Halenospora > Halenospora varia. Next base: position 978,753 of record JAHEWH010000019.1, read on the forward strand.
AGGCGTCACAGGAGCATACCCCTTCTACGCAACAATGTGCAGCAAAGGAAACATAGCCTCCGAAATCAGCTCAGCATGTACTTGTCTCAACTACAAGAGTACCACTAGCACCACCAGCATGATGACCCAAGCATCGCACCCCCCACAGTGCCATGGCGATAATTGTCTTCGAGCTTTGATTCGTGAAGGCGGAGCAGGAGCTACACCTTTCTGCTCGAACTTCTTGACGGCGACTGTTACTGCGGTAAGCGCACTGCCAACTTATGCGAGCATGTGTGACAATAAGGTTGTGCAAGTCAGCTCAGCTTGTTCTTGCTTGCCTTTTGCTACTAGTTAGGATTTGGCTTCTTGAGAATCAGATGCGCTGGACGCTTCAGAAAAATGAGGAGTTGAAAAGGAATATTGTTATACCGTTTTAAAAGTAAAAGTGTGCACTTGAGGTTATTTTTATCAAGTATTGTTATGGAGTATGATTATCTCTTGATTTCGGTCATCAATCATGGACAATTCTCTATCGGGGCTAGGCGATTTGGTTGATGGATGAGAGCTAATGGCGGAAGAAATATTGTTAGCCCTATTTCCTGCGACTCAAGTATCATTATTTATAGATTCATTTCGTCCTTCTTCACTGAAGTTCTTCACAAGCACGATCAAGCTATTGGCAAAGTTAGCAGCGCCCACACGGATGAAAGCGAAGCAGAAACTCTTCGCCAAAGCTAAGCCATCATGAATAAAAAAACCCCCTTTCTTGCAGTACGTGAAGTCCGCGAATCAAAGAAATTTGTCAAACGTTAAAATTGCAATTTGAAACGGCTGTCGAGATAAGTTACTGTCATGAAAACAATGTGTTGTTGATGTTTTCTTCTGACTCCGTTTGACTTCATATTTTCGAGGAATTCTTGCTCAGATAATGACTTTGACCTAGATATAGTACGTGTTCAGGAAGCGACAGCAAGATTCGACGTCAACAGTAGTCCTACACGAATTTAAAATTAGCCCCTGTCGTATTTAGGTCAAAGACCAATTGGGGGAAGTGGAGAAGCACGGGTTCATAGTCAAGAGAGCGATAGCACATTGAAATGCTTAGAGGGAAAACGTAAATAGTATTGATTTCAAAGCACCGTCTAGTCAACGTTTTCAAGATATCTAGATGTGAAAGTTCATTTGTGACCTTGTATCACACAATACTCCTCACAACTTGACATCCCCCTTAATAACATCCCTCAGCAGCGTCAACGCCTCAACAGCAAACTGAATCATATTTCCCTCTCTATCACCCGCCAACCCCGTATCCAGCTCCTTGGTATTTACTCCCTTCTCACTCGCAACCGCTAAAGCAACATACCCCCTATCCAACTGTCAGATTTCCTCCTTAAAATATCAAACCATGAAGGGAGGAATACTCACGGTGTCCTATTCTTAGTATCCCCACCAGTAGGTCCCGCCGTGCCACTTTCAGATATGCAATATGTTGCATTTAGTTTCTCACGGACGTTCGAAGCGAGGCCGGAGACGATTTCTGGAGTCGGGCCGCGGTAGTTGGTTGTGTGGTCTTGGGTCCATCCGGCTTGGAGAGGGTGTTAGATCTCGGGTTAGGGAGTGATATTGGGGGGGGGGGGGGGGGTACCGAATGCTATACGGGATTCGAGGGTGTAGAGCTAGTATGTGTTAGCTTAAAAAACTCGAAGAATTTGCTTGGAGGAGGAGAATAGAAAGGGAAAAGGCAACTCACAGTCAAACCCCCCTTATAAATCTTACTCGCTCCAGGTGTGCTCAATATACTCGCAGAGATTATCCCTCCTGCAGCCTGTACACCATTAGCCTTGTCCCTTTCCCTCAACCTCACCCTTCCCCATTCCCTTTCCCCAGTCCCCAGATTTCGCCTCGAATCTCTGTTTCCTTCTGCCAAATGTATGACCTGACATCAAACCACGTGGGAAATCCAGAACATCCGGATATCGGGTCGCAAAAGAAGAAAACATACCGTTTCAGCCACACAAACACTCTCACCCCTCTCCCTCAACAGCGACGCCACCTCCCCCACAATCGAGCGAACTTTCTCCGGGGGAAACTCCCTTGATGTTGCTGACATGTTGGTTCTTGTCACGAATTGTCGTGCAAACAGTTTTCTTGCAGAGTGATTCTGTGAGAAGGAAGCTGGAATTGAAGCGAGTTTTGGTTGCAGGCGGACGAGGAGAAGGGACATCCGTTGACAGACAATTGTGAGGATAAATGAAGTTGAGGGTATTTACATCCGAAGTATCATTGCAAAGCAGCTGGTTTGTAATGCAATGACGTTTCCACCAGCTGCGGGGTTACGCTAGGTGGGGTGTCAGCCACCTGGCGCAGCTTGCTAGCGCCGGGAAGGTGCGTTAGTGAGGGGCAAGTTTGCTTTGCTGGGAGCTCCCGATTGAGATTTTTATTGACTTCGTAAAGGACTTAAACAAGGAGAACGTATGAAAGTGAGGAATGAAATTTGTTTGAGTGATCTTCACCGCTCCTTTAGCAATCGCTTTGGTGGAAGAAGGTAGGCATGTGATTTGTTTGGGAGCGAAGGTTCACGTTCAAGCAGATGGATAGAATCACGGGTCCTGGTGTTTTGAGGGGCGGATGTGCTGATTGCTGATTTTGAATATTTTTTTAACATGAAGACAACAAGCAATGTTGATTGTTGAGGTGTCAGGCTCAATAGCAGGAGATTCCCTGAGGCCCGGAAAGCCGATGTCAATGATAGATCGGCAGCCGCTTCATTGTACTTACCAGAGACCGGAAGCACTCAAATATTCCAGGTTTCTCTTCAGGTTTCATCCAAGGTATTATTTCAGAAATCCTGGCACTCTGAATACTCAACGCTCTTCCTAGCTAATCATCGTGGAAGAAAGAATCCACCACACTGGGTGCCTTATGCAGTATGATTCGAGCCGACCGCTCTAATCGAGAACGAGTTGTCCCACGTTCCTTCTACGATCATCCAACACGCGAATACAGTTGGGAAGACGAACATATCAATCGACGCACAGAGCATTGGTATCGCCCAAACGCATACGGTTACACCTACAGCCACCCCAACCAGGATAACGATCAGCTACCCTTGGAAGGAGGAGGGGTTCTCGTCAGAACGACACCAAGGTCTGCGAACATGAGCGGTTTCAACGGTATCGGACGTCGTGGCACGCCTGGGTTGTACGGAAATACACCCAATCTATCATTTGGCAAAGCCATGAAAGCTCTTGAACGAGAGATCGACACGGCACAAAACTTCTATGAGGGCTTCCTCCGGGAGTATGATGGGTGGATCAGCAATAGAAGCGACTGTCTTACGGACGACCTTCTCAACGCGATTTGGAAGAATATGATCGTAGGCAAGAAGTACAAGAACTCCATTTCCAGTGACCAAAATAACAATTCCAACAACGAGCTCGAGGAGTATACACAAAAGTTTTCGAACCAGAAGAGAGAGATCACCCGCGCCATGTCCTGTGCACTGAGGTCGACTATGAGGGGAGGCAGAGAATCATCACTCGTTGCAGCTCGTTTGAACTCGGCTAGGCGGTTGCAAGAAAAGATTGAAACTGCACAGCATCAGATTACTCCGCTGACTGATGCCGCTCTGGAGGGAAGAGAACATTGTGTAGCACTTATAGCAGAGCTGAAGATGCTGAAGAACGTAATGGATGCCGAAAGCACCAAGGAGTTGATCATTGAGGATGACGAGAACGACGGGGAGGACGATTGAGGGAGCTATGCAGCCACTGAATTCATGGGCTAAATTTGCGCCATGCGCCTCCTGGATATGCGATTGCTTTCTTTCTGATATTCGTATGGTGCTCCGAGGAAGGCATTGGGCGAATTTGGGGGCTCCGTTATGTGTATGGTCTAGGAAATTTCGCACGAGAGAGAGTTGCGTCGTGTTTGTTGTGGACGAAATGAGTCATGCAAGACAATTAGCAGTATCCTTTCTTTGAGGGAAACCGTGGAAACTTTACCTGTATGAAAAGATGGGTGAAGCGCCGTCCTCAACAGAGTAATCGGAATCGAATTGTACCCATCTCCTAGCCACAAGTGACCAAGAAACCAGCACGCCGCGTATTGCACTTAAGTGTCATGCCTTAGCACACACAATCTTCGCAACGGCCCTCCCATAGGAACAAGCATACCCCCTTTTCCCTGCAAGCAGGTAGGTAGGAGGCGTCTTGCCCTGCTTTTCTGATGCCAATTGCAGACGTGGATCACGTCGAACCCTTACGGGCAGACCTGTACTCCTCCCGGAGGAAGAGCACGAAGGTGATTTGAAGATTACTCCGAATTTCTCATATGCATATATTCGACCTGAGGAAGATCTGATGATTGCGATCTGGGAAGATCAGCGAAAAATCCGTTTGTAGCATAGAAACGCAGCGTTGAAGAGGACGACGCTTGGAGAGAAAGGAAAGAGGAAAAGTTCTAGTCGCAAACTCGAAGTTCTACAAAGTGCGCTTGAAGCTCGCTTAGCGACCCGTACTATACGTCACGTGGCATTGTACGGCGGATCGGATTTGCCGGAAAGGAAGCCAACGGCTTCGCCACAGCTAAGAAATGCCATGCCACTGACGCGCAATCTGTTCTATCTTTTGTAGTTCAAGTCAATTGCACCTCCTCTCGAAGACTGGAATCTTCACACATCTATCAACGACCGTGAATCGACCAGACCAAACATGTGCTTCATATTTACCTGCGGAGAGACTGGTGGGTACCCCTTGCGCACATCCCTTCAGCTGAACAGCCACCAACGGAGCCCGGGCTAACTCGCAACCTAGAGTTCTCGAAACAACTTCAAGGCTATGAGAATGTTACTTGCCAATGCCATAACTGCGTAAGTCGTAATGTTCCTGCTTGTTCTGACCGCGAGGGCACTGCTGACCCTTTTTCAGGGAAACTACTCGGCGCGTGTGATCAAGCGCAACCCGTGGTTCACATTCTGCTTCATTCCCGTCATCCCACTCAGCGTACACGGCTACCAGGACGTCGTCTGCTCAATCTGTAATTTCGCACAGCCGCTCGAGAACCGCCAAGATGTCCAACAAATGGTGAATGGGGGCGGGGGAGGAGGAATGCCATTACAAAACCATCCAGGTCAAGGACCACCACCGGGTTGGGGAGGTCAACAACAAGGAGCGCCGCCACCGAAACCGCAAAATATGCAATACGGATGACCCAATTCCTGATAGCACGAGGTTGAAGTGGTGATGAATTGGGCTGGGCAAGGATATTGAATATATGGTCAATATAGGTCACGCAAAATTGGTTATGGGTTCATAGGGTTTGGGAGTTCAGTGGTATTGCGCAATTTTGATATTTGTCTGGAGTTGGCGGGTTATAGCATTGACACTGGGGGAGGAGGCTTCCCGAGGGTGCGTTGGGTTTCCCATGGCTTGCGGCGAGGTTGCTTCCAGTAGTCTGGAATAATAATACAACCATTTTCGATCACTAAAACTTACGTTTTCATTGGAACAACTAATTAAGACTTTTTCCCTTCGCGCTTTGGTTTTCAATCTTGCAAGTCGGTGTGAAGCTCCTCAATGACCATGTTCCAGACCTCAGTAGGTCGGCGTTGTCTTTGTTTGAGTGGTTGATCGTTTTGATTGCCCAAAGCTGGGCCACAAGAAAAGTGATGTCGAAACTCTTATTTGATCATCAAGATAGTGGCTGATCTGGTAACAGCTGCTAGACATCTATAGCCAATGGTGGATCTCTTTCGACGTTTTACTTTTGCTTTCCAGCCGCATGTGAAACTTTACCTCGTGGGACTGAAAACTCTCAGCCTTGGCCTGCAGGCTGAGGTCGTGGTGCCTTGCAAGCTTGTATTATTTGCTGGAAACGGCAGCCCTGCACGTGAGGTGCATATTGGAACTGTGGGAGTTCACTGTTCAGGATTGCCCGTCTTATCTCTGACTCTTCATAGGGTACCAATTATCAAGCACATTGCCGTTTATGACGTTTCTGAAATGCTGGTCCTGGCAAAATATTTTAAGGGGGAGCTGGCAGAGCTGGCATGGCAGGATGGCACCGTATCATCTCTAGATTCGCGAATTTTCCTTATATCAAACTATAAACAACAGGAGTCCCCTCCACGACCAAGTGGGCGGCGGGGCGGCGGCAGTCCCGTCGCTGTGCGGTATCGGACTGGTTGGAAGCGTGAGACGCGGGTCGCAGAGTGGTGTCAGTTCTCGTTCTCGTGCCAGACAACGAATCAGCAGGGAAATATCTCTATACTCCGTATCTCGTGCAATTCTCGTGGTTTTGCGTTACAAGCGCTGTTGGGCTCCAGCCTTCTGCCCCACGCAGCAAGCTTATCCCACACGCCCAGCTCCTGGTTGAAGCCTCGACCCGGGCCCCTTCGCTTGTGTTCCCCATTTCTCTCCGGCACCCCAGAGCTTGTTCTCCTTATCGCGGCTTTTGCAGAGAGCTCCAGGGGTAGCTCTTATCAAACTTCACTCTCGACCAATCATCTCCATCGGTGGGCGCCGGCGCGCAGATCAGAGGTGTCTCGCTTAGCCCTGATGGCGTACGAGCTAGGCTTTCTGTAGCATAGCGCCATGCCACAAACGCCCGCAGGTCGCCGCGGCACGAATTGCCATTAGCAACACTCACTGATGGGCCAGTCTTATCTTTATCACTCAAAATTATCAAACTTCTCACTCGAATCTCTGAAATCCTCGCTTCTCACTTGCTGAACCAGCCTCTTAGGTTCTCCCCCATATGCGGCCCTGCAGACAAGATTCTCCCGCCGATTCCTCGTTCGTTCTAGCTCCAGATCTTGAAGCAGATACATGTTTTCAGAATATGCAAGAGACAAGGTTTGACGGAAATCTTTTCATTTCTTTTGCTATTAATCATTGGCCCAGTAATTGAGTGATCTTTGACAGCGGGTACGGTAAAGAGGTAGGGTATGTTTCTGCTGTAGCTCGGACCCTTCGAGCCTTGCTGGGGGAGCTCATATATATCGACAGCTCCCCGCCTGTATCACCTTCCCTCCCCAGATCGCCATTGCCTTCTCTAAAGTCGTGATTCCTTAGTTTTACACAGGCATTGTACTTTTTCACCATGGCAATTGCACCGCCCCTTTCCCAGGGTTGGGGTTATGGAATCGTTCTTGGGCTTGGAGCCGTTTTCGCGTTGGGCATGGTAAGCTCGTTCCTTCCCCAGATTTCATTGTCAGCTGCTGATTGATCGCAGATCCTTGTCACATGGATCCTCAAACGCTACAACCATGAGCTTCAGACTTCTGAGATGTTCAGCACAGCGGGCAGAACTGTGAAGTCTGGCTTGGTCGCATCTGCTGTCGTTTCTTCTTGGACTTGGGCCGCTACTCTTCTCCAGAGTTCCGGTATTGCATACAGATACGGTGTTTCGGGTCCTTTCTGGTATGCCAGTGGTGCTACTGTGCAAATTCTGTTGTTCGCAACTATTGCCATTGAGATGAAGAGAAGAGCTCCAAATGCTCACGTACGTTTTTACAGCCTCGCAGACTCAGCAGCAATTACTAACAATGATTTCAGACCTTTCTCGAAATCATCAAGGCTAGATATGGTGTCTATGCTCACATCACATTCACCGTTTTCGGTTTGATGACCAACATTCTCGTCACTGCCATGTTGTTGACCGGAGGCTCTGCTGTCGTGTCTTCGCTCACTGGCATGCACACTGCTGCAGCTTGTTTCTTGCTGCCATTGGGTGTCGTCATGTATACCATGTTCGGTGGTATCAAGGCTACCTTCTTGACTGATTGGTCAGTTCGTACCTGCAAAATATTTATCCACTACTGACACGTTCTAGGGTTCACACCTTCATTCTCCTGATCATCATCTTGGTCTTCGCAATCACCACATATGCTACCAGTGATATCCTTGGTTCTCCCAAGGCAGTCTTTGACCTCTTGGTCAAGGCGGCATCCGACCACCCAGTCGAGGGAAATGCCGGCGGAAGTTACTTGACCATGCGATCTACCGAGGGCGCTATCTTCTTCGTTATCAACATTGTTGGTAACTTCGGAACGTGAGTAAGGCCGAATTCATGACCAAATTCTCTACTAACTCATTTCAGTGTCTTCCTTGACAATGGTTACTACAACAAGGCCATCGCCGCTTCCCCAGTTCATGCGCTTCCTGGTTACATCATGGGAGGTATCTCCTGGTTCGCCATCCCATGGCTCATGGCCACTACCTGCGGTCTTGCAGCTCTCGCCCTCGAAGGCAACCCAGCTTTCCCAACCTACCCAGACCGCATGGCCGATGCTGATGTTTCCGCTGGTTTGGTCGTGCCCTTTGCCGCCGTCGCACTCCTCGGAAAGGGTGGTGCTGTCGCCGTGTTGTTGATCGTCTTCATGGCCGTCACCTCCGCCTCATCAGCCGAGCTCATCGCCGTCTCCTCAATCTTCACCTACGATATTTATCAAACCTACTTCAACCCAGAAGCCGCGGGCAAGAAGCTCATCTACATGTCCCACGCTATGGTCGTCGGATTCGGTCTCTTCATGGCCGCTTTCTCAGTCGGTCTCTTCTACGCCGGTATCTCTATGGGCTACCTCTACGTGATGATGGGTGTTATCATCTCATCCGCTGTCATCCCAGCCACTCTCACAATCATGTGGGGAGGACAAAACAAATGGGCCGCAACCCTCACCCCACCTCTTGGTCTTGTCTGTGCTCTCATCGCCTGGTTGGTCACAGCCAAGAAGACCTGCGGCTCCCTCGATGTTGCATGCACCGGAAGCAACAACCCCATGTTGGCAGGAAACGTTGTTGCTCTTCTGTCTCCACTCATCTTCACCCCCCTCTTCACTGTCATCTTCGGCGTTGATAAATACGACTGGCTCTCCATGATGGCCATCCGCAAAGGCGATGACCACGATATGGCTGCTGAGGCACACATGGATCTCGAGCTCGTCCCAGGAGAGCGCTCCCACACTGCAAACGAAGAGGAGATCGAGCAAGCTAAGCTCTTGACTGCTTCAAAGATTGCGAAGATCACAACTGTCATCCTGACGCTTGCTCTTCTTATCCTTTGGCCAATGCCCATGTACGGTTCTGGTTATATCTTCAGCGAGAAGTTCTTCACCGGATGGGTCGTTGTGGGAATAATCTGGATCATCGGCTCGCTCTGCTGCGTCGGTATCTACCCCGTTATCGAGGGCAGAGAAGGGCTGTTGTTCACGTGCAAGGCTATATTCCTCGATGTTACAGGGAAGAAGCACCCAAGCAGCTTCCACACCCCTACTGCTATTTATACTGAAGGTAAGGGGGCTGGAGCAGACACACCGCCTGCAAAGGAGGATGCTGTGCCGGTTGTGGATGAGAAGGTTGTGAAATAGATGGTGTGAGCAATCTGGATTGGGAATGGATGGGAAAGGGAGAGGATTATGATACCACCACTGCTTTTTCGCTGTGCCTTATACCTTGCATGTGTGTAGGTTCTGTCGGTACTAGATAGATACTCAATGATTGAGGTTGGAATGCTATGCTTTGTAATGAAAAGACGACAGTCCTACACATCCTGTTAAATCACTCTTGTGCAGTGCTTATTGTTAACTTAAACTCCCCTTGAAATCAGCAATATTCGTCGCTCTCTTCACAAGAACATCCGGTATACTGGATCATGTGTTTTCTTGCTGCAATCGTGTTGACTGCATGCCGTCCCGCCCTCTCACCTAGTTCCATTTCATACCAATCTATCAGAATTATAGCCTTGATAGGTTCAACATATCAAAACTCTTCCAGCTTCCCTCGGAGTTCTGACAACCACGGCGAAAATAAACAACAGCAACGATCACCCAGACCTCGCCCTATCCCTCAACTCAACCTCTTAACAAAGGGTCAAACCGTCTAATGACAGAGCACCTTCCAGAGTTATTCTTCGGTCTCTATGATTTTTAAGATTGAGAGTAGATATCTGCTTAATTACGAAATCCGAATTCAATTTGTGCACTGTAGGTTGTAGCTTATTTTTAAAGTTCTTGAATAGTACTCAGAACTCCAATTCTTCAGTGCCATACCTACATGACGCAATCTCCCTTGAGCAAACTTAAGATGTACGGGTGTGCACGTTGTCTGCCGCACGAATCGCTGTGATATGATTTGAAAACCCTGAGTAGATTGGCTCCTACTTCTAGTGCAATCATACAGGTTCTATCCCCGACCTTCTTCTAATCTGCCTCAGAGATGCTCAATTACATTCTGCAAATGTTGCAATTGTAAAACTTGCATCCTTTAGTATATTTCCAGCGCATTATGGAATGGAGTTCGTGGTGGAAAGGCGAACTCCTTTAGTATACAGCGTATCCGGTATCCTATATTTAGAACACAGATAGTCGTCTTTCTCTTCTCGTCCCGTTGCTTTCTAGCCAGACTGGCATGCTCCATTGCACTTCATACTACTATGCTCCATAGATATCGAGAGGTAGCTGAGCCACAATACTTTCTCTGATTCGAATCGATTTACGGCTGAATTTCGATGTGAAAATTTGCTCAATCCCCAAAGGTCAAAATCGTGAATTCAAAATTTTCTTTTCCTCCTCAGCACACTCGTAATCACAAATTGTAAGTTCAGCAATGCTCCAACTGCATTTATATGCGTTAATATACTAACAATGGTGTCTTTTAGCTGTGAAGTGTACCAACCTGACACCCCTTTTTCGAAGCGAGAACGCGCATCACCAACTCGAATTCTGCCTTCACATTCACAATGGCTCCTCCACATCCTACATGCTTCAAAAATGCCTCTGATGCCGAAATATATGAGCCATTGAGCCATGATTTACTCGAATTGGAGGAGAAGACAATGGCAGATTGGGACGACTTCGAGGCGAGAGTTCAAACCAACGACGAGAACATGGTCAACATGACCGACATCCAAAAAGAATTCCGACAACAAGTCTCGGATTATATAGTTGCGGCTAGTGAAGGCCAAAAAGCATTTGTCGCGGTTCAAAAACGTATTCTGGACGAGATATGGGAATTTCTGAGCGACAACTTTTTCCAAATGACAATGGAAGGCCAAAATGGCCATTGCGATGTTCGCTTTGTGCCGCACGGCACTCGGTTTTGGAAGGATAACTCCAAGGTTCAAGGATATACCGAGAACCCCCGTGAACTTGATGATGACTACAATCCTTCTGGACTCTACATCGACATATTTATATTTGAGTCGAAGCATATAGGAGACTTGGAGAAACGACTAGTGGGGTACGCCAGCGTCCTCGCACACGAGGCACTTCACGCTTTCCTTGCCTTGAACACTTGTAACTGCGATTCCTGTATCATGGTGAATATTGCAGGCGAAGGTGCAACTGGCCATGGTCCGACCTGGCAGCGATTGGCAAAGCGACTTGAAGCCATTCTTCGAACATGTTTCGGACCTGGTATTAACTTCCTTCGCCAAAATGGATTGCGTGAGGAAGTGGCAGCAGGTCTGAATATTGACAATATTCCGTTCGAGGAATATGGTATTTCTCGGGAGGAGGTTGAGCGGAAAGTGAAAGTTTGAATCGACAGCATGGTGGCGGCGTTGGTGTATGTTGGAGAGAGGTCGTTCTCACGGGGATGGAGTTGACTTGGACTGTTGAAGTTATTTTGTTGTTATGATACCCCTGTTGTTTGTTTGGTTACAAGAGAAAATGCGGTTCTGTTTCCAAAGCTCTACTGCTTCTGTTATCTGTGATACACTGAAACCAGACGTGATATGAAAATAACAAGTTCTTGTTGCTGTCGCCTGCAAAATCCTAAAACTGAATGTCAAATGATTTTTGAGGCAAACTATTGAATGAGCCATATGGCTTTCCAATATTGTCATCACGCTCAAAATGATCGAGTTTCTAATATTACTATCAGTAGAATTATTTCTAGGTGAATAAAATTGACTGATACAGTTGAGTTCTAGTTCGAATCTTTCAAAAACAAGGACATCATTTTGACTCACAGCAACATCAACGTCATAACAATTAGAAACTCCATTCAACATGCATTCAGCAAGGGAGCTTCAGAAATATCACTACCATTTCCTCTTTCACTCATGTTCTTGAGGAAATCCAAACATCCCATTTTACATCATAGAAGGAAAGTTCCACAAAGAGGTTTTTAAACAAGCCAACCTTAATCCCAAAACTCAACCCTAAGCTACCTGAACTAGGCGACAGAGAAGTGAATTGCCATTTACCTCGTTTCCTATCGGAAGCTCTTTCCGCTCCAGGTCATGATACTTCCTCCTCCAGCATCAAGGCCTTACACCTCATGAGAACGACTTCTCCACTACAAATCATCTCCCCTCTTCTCTCAAGACACTCAACTCGCCTAGGAACTCAATGATTTTGCCTCTTGCCGGCTACATATAATAAGCAACTATCTACCAAGTCCATACTATACGCAAGACCCAACACTCGATGATGCCGCCAAAAGTGAGCCTGTACTAAAATCAACCCTGCCGACCACAGCATAACCATTCCAAACCACCAACGTCGATCTGTTTTTGCTTGTAAAACGAATCGACTAAGTAGAGCTAGAAGCATGAGCTTGGAGAGTACTCGATGAATTTTGAAAGTTTGAAAGGCATCTCTAAGGTCGTACTACATGCCTCTTCTACAACCCAACATTACTTTGGAGGAAGTCACATTAGAGCCAGATCAGATCGCTTCGCAAGCATTAGCGACGAGTATTCAGAAACGAATGAATTATTAGTGCTATAACAAACTGTATTGAAAACCGTTCATTGAAACGCGTTCACAAAGGCGAAGAACTTTCTCATGTCCAAGGAAACGACTGTCACATTACACAACACCATTTCCACTCTACGCCTTCCAATTCTCCCCAACTCCAGCGGAAATCCATTCAAAAGCTGAAGAGCAGAAAACTATTGTAGAGGTCCAATCACAAGAGAACCGTGAAACCCAAACTTCCCCAGTCTAACAACTTTCATTTCGAGAACGCCAGGGGCTACCGAAGGCTTGCCGGGTTCGACCTTCTTCTTCTGCTAGTACAGCAAGTCAGAAATTTGTATTTGAGCCATTTGCGTCTTTGTGGACGTTTCCGGACGCGCTACTTGGTGGGCACTCATCGAGGCTGTGGCTCTGGCTTCGTGCTTGTGGAGACGCTTCGAGTGCTACGCAGTTCTCAAGGCTGTGACTTTGACTACGTGCACGTGAAGTGCTGTCGGTCATAACACAGTCCTCGAGGCTGTGGCTCTGGCTCCTACCTTTGGGAGAAGCTTGGATTGTGACGCAATCCTCAGTACTATGACCTTTAAGTTCTGTTGAACCTGGCATTGGGGCTGTCGTACATTGGCTTAGCTGATGAATTCGAGGGCCTTCGACTGGTGCCTGGACTATTGGACATTGAGCTAGGGTATGACTTTGAGGACCTTCCAGTGCTACTTGATCGGTTGAGCAATTCTCCATTCTGTGATCCTGAGGGCTTTGCAGAGGCATTTCTGTCGTTGGGCAGTTCTCAAGTCTATGACTTTGAGAGGCTTCCGATGTTACCTGAGTTGTTGGGCAATACTCTAGCTCGTGGTTCGATGGATTTTCTGGAGGAGATACTCGTATAGTGGGACACGCGTCGATCTCATGGCTCCGGAAATTTTGTGGCGTAGTGGTCCTAGCCTCAACGCATTGATGAAGACCATGGCTTTGAGGGTGCTCTGGTGAGGAAGCCATTTCATTACATTCCTCGAGATCGTGGCCTTCCAGGCGTTCTGATGAAGAAACTCTTATTGTAGCACATTGCTCTAGAGTATGACCTCGAAGGCTCTCTGGTGAAGAGACTCTTGTTGCACCACATTGCTCAAGAGTATGGCTTCGACTAGGCTCGGGTGCTCCTGCTTTAACACACTCATTAAGATCGTGACCACGAATGCTTTCCAGAGTCGAGTCCCGCTTTTTCAAACATTGATCCAGAATGTGTTCACGTAGTTGTTCCTGTGATGACACAATTTGAATGGTCGGACAGTGAGCAAGATTGTGATCTTCGACTGGCAAGTTCGCTTCTTCCTCGCAGAGGGCGCAAGGTTGGGAATTAGCCTCGAGGTCTCCTTCTTGCCCTTCTAGGTAGTGATCACAGCAGCGACCGGAAGCCTGGTCCCGCGTTGAATTAGGGTCGGATATTTCTTCGGTGGTTGGATGGGATTTACCATCCGCTGGGTTCAAGCGCAGTGGATGATATGGATCGCTTTGCTTGTAATGCACAGAGCCATGTTGTAAGAGCTGAAGATGCTGGGGATGTATCTGATCAATAGGCGGATCGCAATGCGTTTGCTGTGCAGATTGGACATTTCCGGCACAATCAACATAGGCCTGTGGTGTACATTTTTTATGGCGGATTCCTTTTTCGCACCTACAGTGACCGCCTTGCTCTCTATGTCGTGTAATGAACACCGCGAGGATGATAAAGTAGAGGAGAAATACAACGCTGCAGAAGAGTTAGGATTGTAAACCCTCTTTTTGTATTAAGAAACTGCGGATACTTGCCTATTTACCCAAGATACGCACAGCCGGACCAAAGGGACTGGGGCCAACGCGACGTTGCCTCCAGCTCCTGTGACTGCCTGGGCAAATTCCGAGCCATTTATCTCATAGATCGACCACGAAATACTGAAGCCCATTGACATGGCGAAGAAAACAGCACTCAGGATTACCGCAGCATAGTAGTTGTAGGCATCCTTAGCCATTAGTTCTGTAATGACAATGTACACAGTCCCGGCGATTTCTAGAATCGACTTTAGAGAAGTAGTCAGCCAGTATTCAATGGATATTGTTGCCCTGATTCAGGTCTGTCACTTACGCAAGCCAATCCTCCTTCGTCAACGCCGGTGGAGAAGGGAGTGACATTGATCTGGTATGCACATAGACCCAGGACGCCTGAAGAAAGAACCCAGTTGACAATCGGGAGAGCGAGCAGCCAGGTGGGCATCTGAGTGAAATGCGGCGGGGTGCACCGCTTGTCCGCCATGGCGACAAGGTACCGGTGTTAAACAACCCAAGGGAAGATCTGTGTGGGTTGTGGAAGAATAAGAGATGCAATAACGAAAGAGTGCGACTGGAATCGCGCTTGGTGACGGGCTTGTGAAAGTGATCTGAAAAATGTTTGTGCTGGAAAAAGATGGGGTACGAGTCCCCTCCAAGAAACCCAAAGGTGAACGCTCCTTCCTTGAAGACAGATACCAGCTTCAACCACCAAAATGGAAGGAACGAAGCAAAAGAGCTCCAGGAAACCCGAAAAGCTGAACAGCCGATTGAGGGGTTGAAAAGAAAAGACCCTGACCTCTCTTCTACTCTACTCAGAAGTTCCCATCGTGCTTTCCCATCTCGTTGAAGAGCGTGGGGAAAACATCGGTGTAACAGCAGCTTCCACTTGTCCAAACTCTGGGAAAGAAACAACAGTCCTGTACTATGGACAGTCATGTTGGCAACGAGGATACAATAGTACCATCACAGGTACCATCATCTCCTGGGGGATCGCAGGATAGCTGCAATTATGTCAAGGTCCTGCCAGCCTCGGAATCTTCATAGACCGTATCTCTTCCGCTCTTCTGAACTTCCGGAAATATTAGACATATTGGAACCTGCGGTAAAAGGAGAACCCATCGTGTTGATTGAATTCTATCAATATCCCGTGAGAACATGGTTGGTTTTGAAGGAAGACTCGTCGTCATCGTTCAAAGCATGACTAATCAATGCATCACAGAAATCTACCCCTGAATGCGATAAGAGATGTTGATCGGATTTATCCCGACTACCCCTCATCAAAAGATAACACGACTATTATTGCGATGGGCTCTCCTGTTTCAAATTCGTGTTGTTTCTTCGAGGGGTTTGACTTCTACACCCGTCCGCCATGACTTCCGACATCTCATTCGGTCCTCCAGCTCAGGAATGGCACTTTACTTCATCAACCAAGACCTATGATCTGTCCGGAGGATCCACAAAGAAAGTGACGCTTCCAGCAACTGAAGGCGTAGATGGCATATCGTTCACGATAGCCCCAGAGTCGACGGCACTAGTCATAGTCGACATGCAGAATTTCTTTCTGGATCCGAAGTGCATGGACCATCCGAATGGGCTGAAAGCTGTTGAACCAACAATTAAGGTCATTCAGAAGTGTAGAGAATCTGGTATACAGGTGCGCGATCTTCTCCTCTTATGTCTGCAATAGATACCGACCTTCTTTTGGACAGGTAGTCTGGCTTAATTAGGGCCTCACCGACCACGACATGACAACTCTGCCAGCCGGGGTCCAGCACGGCTTTATGAAAGACATTATACACAAGACAACTACAGGGACTCGACCCTGGAAAGGTTTAGGAACGGACCTGGGAGATTCAAAAGGACGTTGCCTCTTCACAGACACCTGGAATGCAGATATATATCCTCCTCTGAAAGCACACGTCCAGCTATCTGACCTCCATTGCGCGAAGAATCGTATGAGCGGGTTATGGACTCCAGAACAGCCACTGTGGAAAACATTGAAAGAAAAAACCAAGTCTACGATCTTGTTTGCGGGTGTCAATACCGACCAATGCGTTCTTGGAACCTTCGTGGATGGTTACAATGCCGGTTGGAACTGTATCATGATTGATGACTGTTGCGGCACAACCACCGAGGGAGCCAAAGAAGTTACATTTCGGAATGTTGCCGTGAGTCTTTTCCGACCGTATCCAAACACGAGATTATTGCTGACCCGTATATCAACAGTCTTGTTACGGGTTCGTGACAAACAGCAAAAGCTTCATAGCTGCCGAGGTCGTATAAATCGTGAATCAAAAGAAGTTGAGTGACTTCATCGCTTACCGAATAGCTTATTCAAGTTGGAAAATGCAAATATCGGCCCGACTATCTATTTTCACTCTTCTTGCAAACGAGGAGGCCGATGGCGAGAACATCGGCAATGGCGTTGCTACAGAAATTCGAGTCTTGTATTGATGGGAACGTGCCTTGTCGATAACACCGGAAACGGCATTCCAAACATCAACCCGCTCTCTTTTGAAGCACAACATCTCAGCATTTTGGAATTTTGGCACCTAGGTATTCCGAAATTGTCAAGAATGACTTCCAACGAAAGCAGGGACCAAGTATCGAATTCCAAGGAACCAAACTTTGTTTCGTTTCTCGTCTCGTTTTCGAAGCTGCAGTTGGTTCACGAACCAATGTCCATACCCCGCATCACCATCCCAATACAGCCATCTGCTCACCATTTCTCCACAAAAGACTGTTGTGATCTTATCATTTATGGGATTCCTGCACCAGGACCAGTAATCCTCGTAAGTCATTCGACAGTCATGCATCAAGCATTTGCATCTCCACATTTCGCTTTCTCTTCCCATCCATTCACAATGCAACAAAGCATCCACAACTAGCTCATGAATGCATGATTACAGGCTGCACCTCGTACTTTCCATCACATGCCAATACCAATACGGAAATCACGTCATTGAAGTAAATCACGAATTCACGCTGTTTTGTCCAAGAGACATTTGAATACGAGGAAAATAGGCTTGATTTGTAATCAGTCCACGGCTGGTAATCATGACTCTCCTCTTCCCCACGCTCGAGAGCCTCACGATAGGCTACCAACGGGTATCCATCCCATCCTCGTATCATTCTCGTCACCAGAGCGACGCTGCTTCAACATGTTTCTACCCCATTCTGATTCGAGCATGATGCCATGCGATGCAGCTCCCTCTCCTCCTAATGCCCAAGCTAGATCATGCTCTTCCTCCGCCTTCACCTCTTCACCCCCATCTCCAGTAAAACAAGTGAACTCCTTCCCAATGCAAGTAGCCTCATGGGGCGCGCCCGTTTCGTTCCGTTCCATAAACTCCAGAATCAAATCAAATGCTCCGTCCGATGCAATGCTATGCTTGTGTGGTGGCGTGGCGTAATCCCATCAACCCATCCCAAATCCCAATCATGAACTCCAAAACTAAAGAGAAATCGTTCAAGCTCCTTGTATATTCACGTCTCCCTTGCAAACTCCATAACTGCAACAAGCGCTAGGATCGAGATGGCCGTTTAGGACTTGGTCTCTTACTGCCTGTGTGTTTGTTAGTTTGTGTTTGAAGAGAAATGGGGGTGGTTTGGAGAGGACGTACGTCTGTGCATGGAATTGGTGTTGCGGATATGAGTGTGAGGGTGCTGAGGATGGCGATGAGGGCTGAGGTTGAGATGTACATCTTGTTTTCTTTCTTGAAATCCTTCAAACGATAGTGGTTTCTCTTGAAATATCGATATCGATAATTTGAAGTGAGACCTGAGGGGTAACTTCTTTCTTAATATGAACTCAGTAGAACGAGTGTATAAATAGCGAATAGCTATCTAGCGAGCGGTATATGAAACTGTGGGAAGATTGCTTTCTGTTCTGTTGGAATGTGCAGCAACAACGTGGGCAGCAGGAATGTTAAATACTATATGTGAGACAGCCAGCCACTCAGCCGCATCGCATGCTGCTTTCATTCTAACTGTCATCACAACGCCGATCCCCTAGCGTAAGCCGGCTACTGCAAAACACATGGCTGGCATGGGCTTCATGGCTGGGTAAAAAGTCGCTGCCTGCGCCGTGGCCACGGTAACCACTCTCAAGTGCCCGTAAAGGTGCGGACTAATCACAAGCGTACGAGCAGACAAAACAGAAAGCGAGGTGGGACTTGCCGTTTGCGGCCTCGCCAGCCAAACACGAGCGAAGCGAGTCACAAAGAGGCAGGGAAAGGTGGAGCGCCCGGCGATTCGTATCCGAAGGCTTGCTGAATTTGCTGACAGTTACCGGTCGGGGAGCAACAGTGCCGGGTTTTTGGCGAATGAGAGGCGAGAGTAGTGACGCCACAGTGAGGTGACGGGGGCTGGGACAAAAATAAATTTAGGGTTTTGGAATTTTTGGTGTGGCTCAGTGAAACCCAAAGAGGCTGGTCGATGAGCGAATTAGGATGAAAACGGACCGGTACTTGGGGATTCAGCAGCAACGTGACATTTGGTTGTGGTGGCCATGAGTCTTGGAATTGCCATGTGCTTGGAGCTGCGAGCGGTTCTGTGTGGAATCATGGAAAGTACCAAAGTTGGTATAGAGGGGTTGCTGAATAAGGTCCTGGTTAGGTGAGGGATGAGTTGAATGCCCAGTCAGCGAGCTGAGGATGACCTCTCCTCGTGGAAATTGGATTACAAAGGCGCGATGGAATTTCCTCCAGGAGTCACAGCAACAAATCCGTCTTTCATTTTCCATCCTCTTTCCAGCATTTAATTCGCAGCGTCGACTCGTCCTTTTGTTGGACGTTGGAAGTTGGACGTTACTGAAGATTCACCCACTCAGGGATTCAACAAAGCGGCGTCATGTTGGTTAGCGTTCATCCAAGATTCTCACCTTGAAGATCCCAAGGTCAGATAGGATCAGGTACGCTGATTCCAACTTCCAATGGCATACGCATGAAGAATTCACGCCATGTGCGATGGCTTGCGTCGTTGCTATTCAGCCCTATCACCGCCAAGCGCTGGCGCTCATTGCACCGCCTTCCCCTCATAGCACCGCCTTCCCCTCATGGTCGGCCGACAACTTGGGTCGGTATTTAATGCTCATCGCTTCCCCTTGTTGAAGTTGGGGTCTACCGGTGTCTCTTCCATATTGATTTCTGTTCGTGCCGCATGGAGGTCTCGTATGAGATTATCTTACCTTCCTTTGCCGTTCCAAGTTCCAACGGAGTGTTCTATCTTTTCGCGATGTGATCTGAAGGATTTGGCGAGTTGTGGTGCGCATGAAATTCATGGGACGAAGGAATGCAGTTGAAACGATGCGAGGAGATCGTGGCCGTTACCAACAGACTGGGAAGAAAGAGGGGGAGGAATTTATTCGAAACTTGGAGGATTTGATCGCGGTTAAGTTTGTGCTATGCCTTGCTGTCCTTTTCAGGTCTACTTTATAAGTATATGCTTTGCGATGCAATTGTTTATTAGAAAATTGCCAAGTGGAAAGTTCAGTTGCTCACTTGTAGGTCTATAGTCTTTGAAGTCGACCGCTTTGACTATACACTGCTCTAAGCTACGTAATTCGGCAGGTCGAGTATGTGCATGATGCCCGATATGCGACCCGTAAAGGACATAAAAATTGCAGGGCGGTTCAAAAGAAATACAATTTGGAAGAAATGGGAGGGCATCGTGGATTTCCTTCCCGTCCAAGATACCTCTAAACCAGATCACTTATGCAAGCTCGTCTTCCTATGCAATAATTTGGAGAACAAGAACCGCTAGAAGTCCAACCAGTGATATCGCAACAAACCCTGACGACTATCTTTTTATCTTCCTTGCGTCGCTCTTGGAGGTTGCCTGGACTACAGAACTTCCAGCGGTGTACGTAGATGAGGAAGTCGTGGTTTGTGTCGCGGGCACCCTAACAGGCTGGTTCGCTGTCCCATATGCATAAACTCAAGCATCCACATCTGAACTGCCATACTTCTGGTATACTGCACATAAGACCATCAGTGTATCAACCCTGAATAATATATTATGGAGGCTAGACACGTACTCTTGATATCAACACAAGAGGTATATGACATGAAACATTTGCCGATATATGTGTGCAAGTCGCGCAAGATTGTGCAACCATCGATATTCTTGTGGTCTCCGAAATTTGAGACCATGAATGGAGCGTAATGGCTCATTATTGGGGCTGAGCAGGATGCGTAATACAAGAACTCTAGCTTGTTCTAAGGCAGACATCATCAGTATTCAGAATAGCGAGGTGCGGACCACTTGCGAGATCTCTTACATCGCCAACCGTGTGGGTTTCGCAGCCGGTTGCAAGTGTGGTTCTTGATGCCCAATTACTCGCCGTGATAGTGTTCTCTAGAACATATACAGTATCCGAGATTCCAGACATCCTTTCAGACCTGGGTCAGAGAATGAGCTTAGCTGTTTGAAAGTGGCTGTGATTTTAGTACAATTAGTATCGTTCTTCAAAAGGGGAGCGCAGCCTTTTCTCTTCCTCTTCTACCAATAAATTCTCTGCAGGACTGCGAATTTATTTCATTTACGCCATGATAGCGCCTGAGATATCAAAAGGAGTCCGAATTTGGAAGAAAGGCTGAAGAAGATTGTGTCTATGGCGGCTCGCCGCCGAATAATGTTTGCCGGAAGCCACCAAATATCAGTTCGGTTCTTGGCTTCAGGATCGAAGCAAAATGAAGGCCCCAACGGCCAAGGCAGATTTTTGTCGAAACGATCTTGTATAAGTGTACTGTCTTGAGACTGCTTGACGCCTAATCATATGCTCAAAAGCTTTCCCTAAAACGATTTTGGCGCAGCATTACTTTCGGGAACTACAATTGTGAGCATGCGCACTGAAACGAAAGTTTTGAAGTTGAAATTGATAGAAGAAAAGTTGATGGGAAACATAGTAGTCAAATTTCAGTAGCAAGCGAAGGAAGGAGATCAATGCTTTTGTTATTCGTTACACTAGAGTCCGATGCCTGAGTCCAATGCCCTGAGTTGGCTGCTTCCCCAGATCAACTTGCAAGATCTCCGTCGCTCGAACATCCTTCAAGCGAGAGCAATGCACTCAATCTCAACTGGCACACCCTTTGGCAGCTGATAAACTGCGACGCAACTTCTTGCAGGTTTGTGTGTAAAGAACTTTTCATATGTTCCATTCATCTCCACGAAGTCGTCCATGCTCGTCAGGAAGACATTCACCTTCACAACCTTCGAGATTGAGGACCCGGCAGCTTCAAGAACAGCAGTCAAGTTCTTGATGCAGAGCTCGGTCATCTGCGTAATTGTGGAGTCGGGACGTGTGAGGATCGTGCCTTCTGGAGTGCAAGGAATTTGACCGGAACAGAAGATCGTGGAGGATGTTGCAATTGCTTGCGACTTTGGGCTTGTGTCAGAGAAGAATTCGGGAAGGTTCGAAGATTAAGAATTCAAACGTACGTAAGGTCCTGCCGCTGTTTATGCTATTAGTACGATTCCCGAGAGATTTCAAGTGAAGGACGAAAATTCGAGAGAGTGAAGCTTACGGAAAGCTGCATCCTTGGTGAAAACTGTCTTCATTTCTGCCATTGTTGAAAGCGAGGACTTGATATCAAATTTTGATGTTGGGTTCTTGAAACTTTAAGAATTCGCGGAGACCGAACTTTCTGACAAGAATCAGGTACGAGGGGAAGGTGG
Source organism: Halenospora varia (assembly GCA_020726485.1). Lineage (NCBI taxonomy): Eukaryota > Fungi > Ascomycota > Leotiomycetes > Helotiales > Solenopeziaceae > Halenospora > Halenospora varia. The sequence continues at coordinate 1,000,918 of JAHEWH010000019.1, forward strand.
GAGGTGGGGTATGGTGTTGAGGGGCTTCTATGGCCGCCGTAGTGGGGGTTACGGTAGCCGAACTTATTCAATATCGTGATCTAACTCTTAACGAGCATCTTCAACGACATCTCATAAACACAAACCCAAGCAAACTCAACCACCACCACCCAAATCCGCCCAAAAGCTGCTGGAATCTCATACGTGGCCAATATTATGACGAAGTACCCGGTCGGAACATGGCCACCGAGCTCTGGCGGCCTAGAAGCGATTCGAGGTCAATTTGCTCGCCCAGGCTGGCGCTGCAAGAAATTGAGCGATAACTACGGAAATCCACCAACACAACGACTATTGTTGGGAGAACGAATTCATGGTCACGGCTCCGATATTCATGAATTTGGTCTTATGTTTCCTTTCATCTCAAATATATAAATTTTACGGGAACGCCAAAGACTCCATCGACTAGCATACAAAGCAAGCCACCTGCCTAAGCCCCGAAGGTTTCATTATACCTGGAGGCTATCACCACGCTTTGTTCACAACGATAACGTACATTTATTGGAAATATCCTCTATCTCTTTAGACTACCATCAACCATACCAGCCTTTTCACATCCTTCGGCCTTTCATGTACGCCTGAGCAGCATTCACTGTTGACATAAGCATGGCTTCGCCTTTGAGATATGGCAATTTGGTCTTACGCTGAGCTTCCATCTTTGACAACGTTGGGCTATAATCAGCCCGACGGTGATGATCAACACCTCGACAGAACGAATTCTTACAATCACAAAATTCTCGGTCGCTGAGGTCGTCCAAATCTGGTGTTGGCAATCTGGCTAGTCTTGGTGTTGGAGGAGGTCCACGATGTTGTGGTGCTTCTGGAACTGGTGGAAAGTGATTCGTTCTAGCTGATGGCTCCACCTTTTTGGCAACTCTTCTTGCTGATGACTTGGCTGAAGGCGAGTGGGACGAGCGTCGTGCTTTGGTGTTGGCTTCTGCCCTCGAGGCGGATTTTGATCTGTCAGCTGCCTGATTGATAGTCCCATGATTGCCACGGGACAGATTGTTGGTGAATGGGAGCGGGTTTTCAAGGTTGCGTGATGCAGAGGGCATGCCCTGTGAGCCTCTCTGAATTGATGGTCGTGCTGTTTCTCGGGTTGATGGTGCTAGGTTCAACTGCCTAGAGATGTTGGCTCTCGATGCAGATGTGGAATGATCTCCCAATGCCAGTGCATTTTTTATAGATGATCCTCCCACAACTCTCGAGTGAGATGAAGCGGGCACCTCCGGAATTCTGGACGCCGAAAGGATTTTGGTGGAGGACGAAAAATCTGAAATTGGTGATTCTGGTCTTGCAATAGGAGATTTTCTTCTCTTTTTTGTTCTTCCTTCGTTATCAGTTGTGTTTGTGGCCCATCCGACCTTTTTGTTGTGATGCTTCGAGTCAGGACTGGCCATTGCCCAGCGAGGCTTCGACATTGACACACTATCTTGAGAATTTTCATGGGGACGTTGAATTTTCCCTGGTTGTTGGGTGGGAGCCCCATACGGCGTAGTTTGCTGTGGGTATCCTGCCATAGTAATGCTTCCCAGGTGGGGTCCAAATGGCGACAGTGAGGAATAAAAAGTTGTTGGTGGAACTGGTAATCGATGTTGATAAGTATCTTCACGATCAGAGTTGATGAAATGATGGTTGTTGATGGCTGAAGTTGATGAAAACATCATGGACGATGAGCTGAGGATGGATGTCGGTGAATGGGTTTGATGAGATTGCGTGGCTGCCTCACAACATTAACCGATAAGAGCAAATCGAGGGTACCCAAAATGCCTCACGTGTACTGGGCGTTGCAAGGGTCAGTTGGACCTCGAATAAGTTCGAGTGAACTTGGAGAGGCTTGTTGGGGCGAGTAAAGATATTGTAAGGGGAAAGAAGAGTGTGGAAGAAAGTTGGTGTGGGAGGGGGATGGCCCGGGTTTTATGTGGTGAGGAGAAGTCCTACCTCGCTCAGCCAATCAGCGTTGGCGAAGTTTTTGCGCACTGCAGGCCAACCTCGACCTTCAGCTAAGCGACTCGTCATCACACACCTCATGCATATGACCTGAGCTCTGGAGATTTGCACTGAGAGAGGATACTAGAAGCACAGGCCCTTTTCCAGGAGACTTTTCCAGTGACTGAGGCCTCCCTGGCTGGTCTGTGCGTTTTAGAAGCGATTTTGATATCGTCTCTGGTCGAGGCGGCCTCAACCAGCGCTTTCCTAATACAACCCACTAGTCTGTCAGTTGTAGCACCTTTATTGACGCTATGAGGCATTTCTTATTGCATGCATCAGTTTTTCTCACACTTTTAGGGTGATATCAATGTGGTTGTTGATGAGAGCGATGGGGATTTCCAAGCCCATGAAGCGCCAAGCTTCAGCACACCTCTCGAAGCTCCGGTCGTAGCCTTATTGCTGGAGACGTTAGGGGGTCACTCAGGTTGATATATTTGCTTCAAATGTACTCGGCTTGTCTTCGTAATCGAACTTCACGAGTGTCAATGATGAAATGCCTCCCATTCGGTATCTTGTGTCGTTTGCTCAGGACAATGCTCAATATGATTCGGCTTACCAGCATCACGACCGGAGAATAGGACTAACAACTCGTACAGCCAGAAGAGAGGCTATGGAGCATATGTTAGTCATCAATTTTGACAATAAGGAGTTGTCCATTTGACGGTTGGTCCCAATCCCCATTCATGGCAAGATCGCTCGAGGTTGTGGCTTAGTCAGCCTGCAGATTTCACAACCACTCAAATATGCAGTCACGTTATGCGGCCCTTTCTTCTCTACCAGTAAGATTGCACAACCCGAAATGATTCTGCCAGGCGCAAAGCCTTGCGGCGCGAGATCTGATGACTAAGCGGGCCAGCATGTCCCTCGACCGAGATCCAATCAAGGGCATTGACTTGACTGGGCCACAGTCGGTGAATCAGTCCGCGGGAGTGGAGTTCAGGAGGTGCTCAGCAGCTTTGCCAGGAAGGTTTCTCGTCTCCGTAATCATCGAGGAGGGTGCTCCGGTATGCGAACTAGATGAAAACATGATGCTGGGCTGTTATCGAATAGCATCACAGGTGGCAGGATTGCTTCCATACGGTCTAGCAATATATTTTAAAGGACTACCTACTTATCGTGTTTCTTTCTCAGGTGTTCTCAATTTATTGTATTTATTCTCCAAATTCGAGAGATATGATCACACGAAGACGTGCAACGAAGAAGGGTCGCTTCGGGACATCTTATTTGCCAATGTGATGTTCTCCTACTGTGCTGGTGTTGAACTACTCATCCACCGTAACTATTCGAATCTATCAACCTCTAGTTCCCCATTCTCCTCAATACACTCTTATACCCATTCCCTTGACCTCCACACAATAACCTCCCCTACTTCGGCCCCCCAATAACCAACCCCAACTCCCCCATCACCCTGACCGCAACCTCCAAACCCCCATCCAGGAAAACCGCCCCAACCACCGCCTTCACACCCCTCGAAATCGTCCAAACCGGATCCTCCCTCCTAACATCATCAACAAACACTTTAAGCGGATTCCTCTTATCCCTCTTCCGCAACGGTCTCACCGGCCTGACAAACTGATTAATCCCGCTCGCCTTGCCCACCCTCTCTAAATTCCACTTGTCCAGAATACTCCTCACATAGCCCTTTGCCTCCGAATCGGGAATCTTGTATAAATAGCATAATGTCCATAAGTGCATTTTCATTACGCGGTGCCCGATGTTGGAGAGGCCTACGTTTCCGTTTTCGAGGTGTCGGTGTGAGGTGCCAACGCAGGTTATTCCGGAGTTGGGGGGTTCGAGCGCTTCTTCGAGGAGATCGGGGTCGCGGAAGATGTGTTGGGTTATGGTTTGGATGGCGGGGAGCCAGGCGTTTTGGATTTTGGAGTGCGTGGAAGCTTGGGCTTTTGTGAGCTGGATGCCGCGACGCAAGACGGTTCTTGGGTGGTTCTGTTAACTTTGTGGTTGAGAGGGAGGGGGGAGTGGTGGAAAACTTACTCGATCCGTTGCCCACCATGGCTATGGCCTTGATTTGGGCCAACACTCGGTCCCTCGGTGGGAAATGTGCGACTCTTCCCTTTGAGTGAAGAAGCATCTTCTGATTGATTTGGATTCTGCAGTGTTGTCTCGGAGCCCATGGAGTAGCCAGTGTCTGTTTTATGCAAGCTCGTGAAGGAGGGCGTATGTGTGGAGAATTGAGACATACCAGTATCTTGTCTAGCTATGTATGGAGCAGCTGGATTGAATGCTTGTTCCTTGCTGTGGCTAGACGAGCATTGCATGCTGAGTTGCTGGTTTGCTTGATAGGCAGACATTTCTGCACTTCCAGGCCGGCCATCACTCTTTTCTAAGTTGGATAGACCCGTATTAGTTCGTTGCAGCCATGGCTGGTTTGCTGCTACATGCTCGTGGGAGGTCTCATCTTCATCGAAGTTGAAGGAGGATACTGGTGAGACTGGGGTGTCTTGCTGTTTCTCAAATGAATTCATTTAGGCGATGTTGTTGTTCATGTATTCTATGTAGGTGTTTCAGAATCTCGAAAGGGAAAGTATTTTGAAAGTGTCTTGAAATACTCGTAGGTGTGAGTGAAGAGTGTAAATCATTATGTATTTACATGATTGTTTACTATCGTCAAGTCCTATCTTGGTCATAATTATTCTCAACCCTTCGTGACTCGGCGGTCAAGTCAATCTCGAGATATATTGGAAGTAGGAGAACATTTGGTTGTTTGCCTCCGACAGGACTCGCTCTAGGTTGCTCGAATCGAAGGAGGTCATTCCAATCACGTTATAGGAAACTAAACTCATGAATCACAATTATACCGTTATCGTACTGTACCACCCACGGTAAATACCAAAGGGAAAATATACAACCCGAATTATTATGGCGACTTAGACTTCTGAATTTAAACAATATATTCAAGTCGTTGTTTTGAAGTGTTTGGCGGGCTTTTTCGTTTAGCGACTATTAGATACGTGGCCTGGCTGCCTTTAGTTGTGTCGAGGCAAGCAGTGTATGTGACCATGACCGATAAATTACCTAAAAAAAAAAACATGACTGAATATAGTAGGAACAATTATATTTGTGTTTTATATATAATTTTTCCGAGCTCAAAATTCGTGTCTCGACAATTTCAATACAAAACAGGAGCACCATTATACCCCTGTCTTTGCAATGTAGTTCCACGCCTCAACATACCATCACCATGACTGAATCCACTCGCATCCGCCGAGTACCCAATCTTTAAGTCTCTTGCTAGATGCCTAACATCTGTAGCACTCCAACGTCCAGCCTCTGCCACATCATGGCTCGTCTTAAACGCAACCACACAATCCATCACCAGTCTTACCGGTTCCAAGATCCTGCCAGTCCGCAATGCCCAGCTTTCGCGGGAGTATATAGAAAGTCCGAGGACAATGGTTCCTGCCACGATCATGGCTACCAGAGCGAGGATCAAAATGCCTGGTACGTAGGTCATACGGTAGACTAAGTCGGAGGCTGCTGCTTGTGCGGTGACTTCAGGGCTGGTGTTGGATGAATTGCTGAGAGCGAGATTGAGGACGGTATTTTGCAAGCTTGCAGATGCATAGAGCATGTTTTGCGCATATTGTGTCCAGTTGAGGTACATTTTGGTGTTGTTGGAAGTGCCCCGAACTGTGAGAGCCGAATTGGCGAACGCGGCACCCATTCCACTGAGCGTTGCTCCAGGTGCATGATAGCTGTACCTGGTTTGGAAGGAAGATAGCAAGGAAGATATCTGGGTAGGTTGGTCGACGATGTCATCGTTTGTTTGTGTCCAAGAGTTTCCACTCCGTGTGAGAGTTGTGGAGCCAAGTCGTCGATTTATATTACAAGTTATGCCCCAAACTTCGAGAGTCGACTTGGTGGAATTAGTCCAAGTAGTCTTGAAATTATTGTGAGGTATGTTTCCATAGTCGGAGGCTGTAAAGTTGGTCGATGGTGTCATTATGCCGCCTCCGCCGATGAATTGGCCAAGAAAAATACTGGAGGCATTGATACTGAAGCCGGCAAGGTAATAATCCTCGTTGTAGCCGCTGTTTATTTGGTCGGTTTGCCCGTAAAGACGAGAATTGTAGAGTACGCCTTTGTTGAAAAATGCTATGCTTACGGAGTATCCACCTTGCTGGATGATGCTGAACGTCGTCAAATTTGCTGGTTCGCATTGAACAGAGAGCTTGTAAGCTGGAATGTCAGTAACCTGAACTATAGATTCGTTCAAGTTGTTAAGTGACTGCGTTGTCACATTGTGTTGAACGTAAGACGCATCGGTGCTCAATTGACTGGAAGCGATCTGGTAATTCAAACCTGTCAGGAGAGAATTGTATTGCAAAGCAAGCTTGGCCTGATCGGAAGTGTCGAACCCATAAATAGCTGAACCGACGTCACCGACTCCGCCATTTACTTCCTTAAGAGACGGCAGGGACAAAAGACGCAGGCTAACAGGAGATGCGCTACCGATCGATGAATATGCTTCGTACGCAATCACGTTGGCAAATAGTGTCGACGCCAACGCAGATGCAAGTACTAAAACACCAAATAGGATAAACCGAATCCGAGCAGTGCGAATCAGTGTGAAAATTTTGAGCATGTCGTAGGATCCAGCAGCCGTAATGCTCATTTCCGTCACAGCACTCAATGAGACTGGTTGCTGAGAAGCGGGTTGATCGTTGAAGACGGTTGTTCTCGCAAGGCCAAACCAACATAGATTTGCGCAAGCTATTATCACAGGCGCAAAAATTGCACCGCTGACGAAGTCTATGGCTTTCGCTTGGAACTGAGTGAGTTGACCACCAATAGCGGCACTTGTAAATAAGGCGTGGTCAGTCGAGGTTTTGCGGAGTACAGAAGCTGCCCAAGCAATTAGGGCTACCAGAGGGATGATAAGTGTTAAAACTAGGAAGGTTATCGAGAAGATGTGGTGACGTTCTCGCGGACTTTCATGTTCTCCAGCGGTATGACCTTTCTCGTGCTCACTGCCGCTACGTACTCCTTCATGGTGCTGACGGCCCTGGTTTTTCTCCCAATCTGAGGAATATTCGGAATATGGAAGGATTTCTGGAGCTGGAGAGTTCGTCTTGATTGAAGACACTTGCGAAACCTCATGCGCTGAGATCGCTGGATCCGTCTTCGCCAGGGATGAGTAGGTAGTCGACGATTCCATCATGCCTTTGAAAATGCAAGACAATCGAAAGGAAATAGAATAGGGCACGGAGAACGCATGGTATTTACGAAAAACTTCAGATGAACTCCAAATGGGGGCTAAAAATTGACAGGGGTAATGTGCTAGAAGAGGGTACCTTAGCGGTTATATGGCCATTTCGTTGGTCAAAACTCTGCCACAGAACCTTGTCTGGGGCTGTAAGGCGCACTGTGCCGCCTGGGCACGCGACCTTGAGATCATCCTCTGAAACCCTCCAGGATTCAACAATCGATTGCCAATTTGCCGCACTCAGCAAGAAAGCTGATGAGTTGCGAACTTTCCAACAAGTAGTTTTATTTGTTTTACCCAATATTTTCGCAAATATGTCCTGGGGCTTGGCTTTCAAGAGGGGCGAAAGATAAGATAAGTAGAGAGAGTTCGACGACTTCATCCCATGTTGCGTGTTCTCCAGCATCGTACAGTATCGCCAATCGCGCTAATTCATTTCTAAGTGTCCCAGACCTTCAAAGGTCACCGCATTGCTCCGTCCCTGCGCTGTTAAAATTGTCGTGGCGAGTGTGTCCGCTGTTCGCTCCTCAAGCGTTTTTCGCATGTCAGCACTAAGCCGCTGCTGGGTTCGCTGGTTCCATCGAAAGGGACTCTGTGGCCTGTCTTGTGGTGAGACTCCCGATTCGACACAATGCTTCCGGACGCTTCTCGATGTTGTCGTGGCGGCAATTGACCTTCGTGGTTTTATGGATGTTTGGAGAAGATTGAAGGTTTACCGATTCAACAATTTGCACTTTCAAGAGTCTCCCACTCGCGTACTCTACAAGTAGCTTAGCGCCATAGTGTCTCAAGAGCTGAGGAAGAGCCGAGGACAACCTCCACGTTCCACGACAAGATGCTGGATCGCGGCAGCGTCGTTGCACTTCTATTTTCTCTCAACCAATTCTCAAATATCGACAGCTACAGACACTCCGCACATTTGATGGTTCCGTCGAGGAATCCTTGAACACCCATCATGATGCCTTGTGTGCCCATGAAATATCCCGGGACGAATGCCACAATGAGTAGGTAGAGCACCCACGCACTTGTTCCGAGCTTCGAATTCCACAGAAGGTTTCCAAAACGAGAAGTGCGAAACTTTTGTTGAAGTTGAGAGTCAAGAAATAACAAACTCGAGCAAAACAAGACCATGAAGTCAAGGGCGAATACCTCGAAATAGAGAAAGACTATGAGGTTGATTCCACGTCTCGAAACCAAAACTGCAGCCAATTCTCCAGCCGCGAAGCTGCGGAGAAAATATATCAATACACCCAGGGAATAGAGATACCAAAGCCAGAGGAGTTTTCCGTACCATGGATTAGCGTACAGTGTCGATTGTGTCTCAGATATGGGCGGTGATGAAGTCGATGAGCTTTCGCCGGCGAAGAACAATGCCCCCCAAGAAGGTATTTCTTTTGCATCCATCAGAGCGGGTGGAGGTTTTACTGTATTTTCATCGTGGGAGAAGAATACCCCTGCTTCATATCAGCTCTGTCTCATGGTGGTGAGCCTTCTATTTCAGAGGTATAATCATCCAGAGATGCCACAGCATTCACTAATATCATAGCAGCCCTGCGCTTCTTAAACACCCCAATGTTCAACTAGCAAAGAAAAAGATTCATACCAAAGAAATTTACCAGGGGAAGCGCGAAAAGTCCCAGGCAAATTACCTGGCCAAAACTCCAGCTATTTTGACTACCTAAGAGCTCGCCGGAGTGCTGATAGTCAGGGAGCTCTTGGTAGTACGATAAGGGCTGGATCCCGACAAGACCTGCTCGCATTGCAAATATCCGAAGTGTACCCCAGACCACGGCAGCGGATAACCACGTAATCTATGGTGCGTCAGAAAGTCCTCTCTAGAATCAGGTTGTGCGCCTACCTCCCATGTTTTCGAGCCGTACAAATCATAACAGGCAATCATCATAGCATATACAGCATACAAAATCTTGTGAGCCGCAAGACGAACAAAACAACCCCACGGCGTTTGGGCCCCGGAGCTTTCCCTTTCATCCAATCTTTGTAACAAACGCTCTATCCATTTCAGCGGCTGGCCGTCGGGGATCAAACAAGCAATATAGGACCTTGGTATGAGAGAGCGATGCGAAAGCAGAATTATGCGTGTCAAAAAACCATACACAAGGACGCCTGATGTGAAAGCGATGTATATCCAGTTGTATGCCTTGGGATTTTTGCCTAATGGACTTTGTGTAAACTCGACAGGAAATCGCCAATTGAGGGTCGGTCTATACAGACACCAGGCAGGAAAATTACCAATAGGTGATGTTATCGAGATCAGATACCCGAGAGGAATCATGACACAAATGAGCAATCCGATAAGCATTCCCATTCCAAGGATTCGGAAGGTACTTATAGCCTTATTTGAACGGACTTCGTTTCTCAACACACTAAGTGTGAGGAGGTGGGTCATGGATGAGCACCATGCTAGGTTCACTATTGATTGCCAGTGGTATGCTTGGATACCAGCCTCGAGCTGTGAGAGCCCACCGATCATCACGGATAATCCTGTGATGATTTGTTGATCGCTTAAATTTACGACGACGACTCCGAGCGCGGAAGACCATCGATCCAGAGAGGCTCGACAGGCAGAGTTTGAATTGGTGACTTTCTTGTGGTCCAGTATGGCTTTTGCTATGCAACATAGAAGTGTGATGTGTGCCGTCCCTAGAAAGGATGCTAACACCTAGTCGTGGAAATTAGCGAAAGCACGACAATTGTCCCAGAAAGTTAGCACTTACGCCATTTCCAGAGATGTCTGGATTTGGTTGTATGGCTGGGTATTGAGTGCAATTGATTGCGCTCATACCATACGGGTCCATTACATCTTCGTCTACTTTTGGTTGATGTTCTCTTTGAAAGCAAGGGGAAAATCGAAAAAGAACTTCAAAACTTCACTTATTCGGAATCGAAGTACTCATGGGGCTTAAATTACCACTTCTGCCTATTGGGAGGCCTCTCATATCCTCCGGCATTCAAAGATATCCGAATATAGTGGTTACCACGCATCCGTCGCTGCTGGAAATACAACGTCGCACAACATTTCAGAGGGGCATGCAGACCCCACATGGCACCTTAGGTGCTAAGGAACACAAGTGTGATGACCATATAACTTTCGATAAAGGGGTTTGGTGAACTTGCAACTATTTTCTTTTTGGAAAAAAAAGAAGAAGAAATATACTGACACACCTCAAATATCGCATTTTACTGAAAGAATTTCGAATCAATAGTAACTTGTAAATGGGATGAGGTTCATACGGGAACACCTTTCGCCATCCCTGCTTCATCCTTTCCAGGAAACACGTAAGGCTGAGCAGTGCCGCAGATTCGCACGCGAAAATCAAGTTTAATCCTCACAGGTGCATACAAAGCGTACAATCTAGTTTATGAATAGCTCAATCAGGCAGCTGAAGGAATTGTTGCGGCGTGGTTTTTATTAGGCTCAATTGCTCCCGGCCTTATTTATCAGCTTACTCGTCGAGCAGTCCGCCGTGCAGACACAATAATTACGATTCGCCCGGAACTAAATTTTGAACTTTTATTTTTGAATTGGCCCTCATAGATAATAAGGCTTTCCACTTTCTAGATAACTACCAAAATGTTTCATCTACCAAGCATTCTGGTCACGTGAATGTGTCAGCGAATACTTATCATGTTAGATGACTGGAAATCGAGAAGGGAGAAAGGTTATTGTAAAGAGAGAATGTCAGAGTAATTTCAGATAGCTCAGCTGAATTCGATGATGTTTCCACTGTTGCACATCCAATAACGTTGAAGTGTTTAAGTCTGACCTCGCCTCCAACGCCGATCACGGGCTGAAGAGCATCTCTTGCCGCATTTCACAAGAAGTTCATAAATCTCTCGCTTACAACTTTTCATTTCGTATTTCCTGATTTATCTACAGACATCGAATATAATATAGTGTCACTGAACTCCTACCTCGAATTTGGTTCGATCAGAGTCGACACTTTGGCCCAAGGGATCAACCCAATTGTATTGCACTGTACATTTCCGGATGTGAATAAAGATTAAATCAAGAACCCCGATTTGTATCTCCTCACTTAAGCTTGCTGGTTCCCTTGCTGTTGATTTCCCTGTTGAGCTCCTTGGTTTCCTTGCTGTTGGTTGCCTTGTTGGCCTTGCTGATTCCCCTGTTGTTGGCCTTGTTGATTTCCATTCTGTCCTGCAGGAGGAGGTGATGGGGTTGGGGATGGTGGTGGAAGACGGTTCTGTCTTGGTTGAGCTGGTTGATTAGGTTGTTGCTGTCCCTTGGCAGGCGCAACAGGAGATGGAGATGGTGGAGGTGGGGGAGGTGCAGCACGGACACGGGGAGGTGGTGGCTATGTGCAGTCAGCATGTAGTTCTGTTTTGTAGGTTAATGGTATACTTACACGTCTGCCTCCATTCGTTTGTCCGTTGTTTCCTCCTGGAGGTGGTGGTGGACGGTTCTGCCTGGGCTGAGCTGGTTGGTTTGGTTGCTGTCCTTTCGGTGGAGCAGCCGGGGTTGGAGATGGAGGAGGTGGGGGAGGTGCAGCGCGGACACGGGGAGGTGGAGGCTATATGAAGTCAGTTCGGGTTCTCATCTCAATGCTTCGATTGGGCACTACTAACCTGACGTCCTCCATTAGTTTGACCATTATTTCCACCCGGTGGTGGTGGTGGGCGATTTTGTCTCGGTTGAGCAGGTTGATTTGGCTGCTGTCCCTTGGGAGGGGCTGCTGGGGTTGGAGATGGGGGTGGTGGAGGAGGTGCGGCTCGGACACGGGGTGGTGGCGGCTAGATAATGTCAGTTCTAATTTTTAACTTGTTTTTCTAGACTGTAATTTACTTACACGACGACCTCCATTAGTTTGTCCGTTATTTCCTCCTGGTGGAGGTGGCGGACGGTTTTGTCTCGGCTGAGCTGGCCGATTTGGCTGCTGCTGTCCTTTCGGTGGAGCAGGAGTAGGGGAGGGTGGTGGAGGTTGGTTCTGTCGAGCTTGATTCGCTTGAGCTGCTGCTGGGGATTCAAGTGGAGTTCCACTTGGTGGAGCTAGAGCTCCCGAGGGCGGGGTTGGAGGAGCTCCTATGGGAAATATCAGCAACAAATCCTAACAGAGATGAAGAAACCGGAAAGATGGAAGGTTTTCTCTACGGATTCGAACAGAAGCCCATAAGGGGAATAATGAACTTCATACCTGTAGGAGGTGATGGTGGCGCTGCGGCTCCACTTGGAGGTGTTGGAGGAGTAGCGCCCGCTGGTGGTGCGGGAGGTGTTCCTGTGGGAGGAGCCGGAGCCTATGAGATTTTAGCTTTCAACAGTCCCCTTTCAATCAGATACCTAGTCTCGGGGAAATTTACAGCAGGGGTAGCTCTTAGTGCAAGATCCTGAACATTTTCATCAATGGGCGCTCCGTTCACAGCCAGTGTGGCGAAGAAGAGGAGAATAGCAGAAGCTGTGTTGGCGTTGATCTGCATCTTGAAATCCTTGGTGTTTTATTGGAACGAGAATGTAGGAATAGTGTAAATGATTAATACACAGTATGGGGTTTAGATAATGGAATAAGTATTATCAGACCAGCTGGGGATTGATTATTGATGAGATTGTTGATGTTGTGCTCAAAGGCAGAAGATGGCATCCTTTATAGATGAAGGAGTTATCTCTTGTCTTCCAAATACCTATCTCTCATGCTGAGTCCCTGTTTCTCTCAGTTCGAATACTTGGGGATGACGACTCCGTCGCAACAGAGAAACATACTCATGAGGCCGCGTGGATACAACAGCACTGTTCTTCATTGTTTGGGACTCACTCTGCGATGACCATATCGTCCACTTTCGTGTCATGAATATTTTGAGGTACTATGACAATCATCGAAATACTGGAGAAGTTGTCTTGAAGTGGCAGGTGGACGTTTGAGGGAACGCCAAAAAGGGGGGGATCAGAAGATCGCCATTCGTTCATTCGAAACAGAGCTGTGCGGGCAGTCCCGAAAGAGAAGAGAAGCCACCCATGACAACTTGAACGTGCCTACCATCAGAAGGTCTAAGTATGGTTACTAACCATAATCGTCCAGCAACAGTGTTTTGCTACGGCAGTTGCGCCTTTCGGACGAGGAAGGACGGAGCGCAGAAAGAACGAGCTACACTACCGCTCTAGAAACGTCCACACGTGTCTGCCACCAAAATTAGAACTCGAGCTTCTGGAACTGTCATAGAACCCAAATTCAATACGGCCAGACTTCGAGGGGTAAAGCTCAGATTACGCAAGAAAGATGAGATCTGCTTGAGGTGCTGTATCAAACGTCAGATCAAACACTCTTGCGAATATTCGGCAAAACTTCTTTTCATCTGATAACTCAAACACAACATTAATGCGAACTAGAAAGTAGAGAACCACAAGCTTAAAGCATATCTTAAGGGCCGATAGGAAACAAGCCTTTTAATGGCAGAGGAAGGGTGACGTGGACCAGTGACTCCGGCCGTTGATTCGGTCCCGACTGAAGGAGAGGGACTCGCCCGAGCTGCAGAGCCCTTCGAAAAGATCTCCATCTTTGCTGTGCTCAGATCTTCCCCACAAATTTGAAATCAGGCCTAGCCTTCAGGAAACCAACCGGAAGAGGACGGAAGTGGTTTGAGCAGATCCAGGCACGTGACGCTGACGTACTGTTTTATCTGAGACATGTCGCGAAGTGAACGAAACCGCACGGGTTGAAACTTTATCCCGCACCTTCACAACATCACTCAGTGGTGAGAAAGGGCCTCCAGTATTCCCAACTTACGCTGAAGCTATGTGGCGGTCTCGCGGCTTCAAGTGGCGCGAGTATCACCCCAAAGCCACTCAATACTCCTCTGCTGAGCTCCGCTCTCTTGGTGTTTTATTTTTTTTCCCATTCTTTTTTTCATCATATTGCACCCTTCACGTGTTGTACAGCAGGAAGTTTTCCAAATGCATGTAGGGGAGAGAGTCCTCTTCAAGCAACGCACAGAAGGCAATGTGGTTCCTGGGGTCCTGTTTAAGTATACGTCAGAAACCTCCCAGAGGGAAAAATGCTGTCGAAATTCGCGATCGCAGATAGTCGCATCGTCAATTCCTGCTTCCCCCTGGTTTAGTTTGACAATGCAGTCAGTCAATACAAGCGTATTGGGGTCTACTTTTTATATCGAGAAAACGCAAATGAAGTCAGCTGACCTACGAACTAAATTTCATTTTCAATGGCAAATGAAGTGCTCTTTGGACTTCACATGCACGAAGTCGTCGTAGACGTCTGATATATTGGTCTGGAAGTATACTTCCCAAAGGCTTTTGAAAGTCATTTATAATTCAACTTCTATTAGCGACTTACCATGAAGCGGTTCTGATCAAGGAATCCCTCTAGTTCTATGTTCTCACTTTCACAAGCTGAAATGTTTTATCACCGAGGTCTGTCATATGTGCTACGTGAGTATAGTGGGATAATATATATCTTGATTCTTGAGAATAAGGCTCGAAAAACCCTTGTTCTCAAAATCTAACATTGCTATCTGCGATGCCTACCCCGGGCTCCATGGTTTGATCACCATCAGCCGCATTTCAGTCTAATCATTTATTCATTAACACATGATATCGAAAGGTAGTCCAGCGGTCCAGCCGATCTTTCAATTATTGATTGGCATATTCGATGATGTCTATGCTTTGACATTAGATTGCGTTTTATGAGCGGTACACTGCCAGCTGGGTAGGAACTTACCTGCTGAGAACATCACTTCCAAGCTAGTCGCTTAAAAACGAGCTTGAGGTGGAGGCTACTGTGGTCAGTTGTTGTTCTCAAAGATCTTCTGGGCATTGAACACTTACAGGTCGGTTTGCTCCATTGGCTGCATTTGCACCATTTGCATTTGCCGCGTTCGCTGCGCCGTTATTTGCTGCGTTTGCTGCATTATTATTTGCGTTTGCGTTCGCAGCATTCGCGGCACCGTTGTTGGCTGCGTTTGCTGCATTATTATTTGCGTTTGCGTTCGCAGCATTCGCGGCACCGTTGTTGGCTGCGTTTGCTGCATTGTTGTTCGCATTGGCATTTGCTGCATTTGCCGCTCCGTTATTGTTGGCTGCTGGAGGCTACTGCATGTTAATCCTGCCATTTGTGACGTATTGAGATATCATTGAAGACTCACTGGTCTGTTTGCC
This sequence comes from Halenospora varia, assembly GCA_020726485.1. NCBI lineage: Eukaryota > Fungi > Ascomycota > Leotiomycetes > Helotiales > Solenopeziaceae > Halenospora > Halenospora varia. The sequence continues at coordinate 1,016,307 of JAHEWH010000019.1, forward strand.
CCATTGGCTGCGTTTGCGCCATTGTTTGGTGGTGGTGGCTAGAAAATATTAATTCGAAGATTCTGTTATATGCCACAATCTGCTCACTGGGCGGTTTTGTCTAACGGAAAGTACACCATTTGCCTCTACCGGAGCGGCATGGACAGTAAGGGCACTGAAGAAAAGGAGGACGAGTGTTGCGGTGCTGGTAGTGAACTGCATTTTATCGAACTGAAATATACAATAGATATTGAAAGGATTTTGTGAAAAGAAGCAGACCAGCTGTGAGAGGAGATTATGAAGTGTTGGTAAGAGGACTGAGATGAAGATGTTGATGGGTGCTCTGTGGGAGGAATGAGATGAGGTCTTATATCTTCAAGTTGGAGTTATTATTGGGATTTGCTTCACTTCTCCAGGATGTCGGATCATCACTTCTTCAAAACTCAAACAAGCTCACCTACGCGTACGATAATTCTTTCTTGTCCGAATGTACGTCCACATCAGATTTCTCTCCAAGAATTCTCGAAGTAGCAATACTGCCCGTGAAATTGAGGAACAGACGGCAAGTGGAGTTGAATGCCGAGATCTGGCAAGTGCCGGCAGAGGAAGATTTCCCGAGTTCGGGCAACTTCTCACGAAAAAGTTGCAAAAGGATAATCGGCAGTGTCAGAACATCGGATTGGACTCTAATTCTGGCTGGAGATCATGTTTTGAGTATCTCTAGATCAGATTGTCCAGAAATGGAACTGACACCATGATACTTCATGCAAAGATCAAAGCGTTGATGTTTTTAAAAGGAAAACGTCGTTAATCTTACGTCTAAATTGTTTGACGTGGGACAAGTCTCTTAGATTTTAACGAAGAAACATTAATTGACTGCAGCAGTTCTCTCCAGCCATTTTGCAATACATACGGATCCCCTAAGGTAGAATTATTTAGAACTCTCAATTGGCCCAGACTTTTCAAACGGACCGAACCCCTACGCTATGCTAGACGCGTGGAGCAAAAAGTTATGCTTATGTCCAAACTCCCAGAAACCCTAAAACACACAAGCCTTTGTGGGTATACTTTTCTGACTTCCCCTCACTTTAGACCAATCACTTCCACTTCCAACTTGTTTTGAAAGTTTTCATCCAGCACTTCCCCGGATCATCAATCAAAGAAACGTCATTTCCTGAATCTGAAAGAGAAAGGGGATCAGGTGATGGCTCGAGACAGCTGACGTCCACTCTACACGAGACAGTTGGTGTTGCAAGTTGCATAAAGTTTCCGAAACGTCAAGTGTTGCTGAAAAACACGCAAGGTCAGGCTTGGTAATTATGCTTCCAGAAGCTTTCGAGGATCTTCGAAAGACTCAAAGGCTTTTCGTCCTCAAAAACATTCGGGGATGGAAATGGTCTACGGAGAATAATTGTCAATAGTTGAATTGTTGACTTTGTCGAGAATGATTTTCTGTACCTTTCGCTTACGACTATTTCGATTTCCTGATTTGTTACGGAGGTCCACATTCCGAGATACAAGAGCTGGAATCAAAATAAACTCTTTAGTGACTAATGAGAAGTACAATATTGTCAAGAGTCGAAGTATCTTTTCTCCGCCTTGGTGCTCAAAGGTTAATTCCTCCGATCACGAATCACCTCGCTGTCAACGGAAAATATTCTTTGTGCCAGAAAGGGTATTGAGACATTCTTCAATCAATTTTCAGATTGGTTTTGACGTATGTTAGAATTATTCCTGACGAAACTACGTACATGGTTTGACTTGAGAGAACGACAACGAAGCCTGTAGGGTCGGAGAAATTCAACTCTATTCCGCATCACACCTACAATTGGCGTGTTAGTGATGAGGAGCAGAAGATAATTGGAATCCTGACGTACTAGGTGCAACATATTCATTTATGCAGGAAACATTCGAACCATGTTTTTCAGCAACATATGGTTCATCAAGGTCACGTGCGGAAGCATCACTTGACGATGTTGAAAAGTATACGCCCTTGGCTGGTATATTCTACCAATAATTTAAGGGAGGTACCTGTTTATATTCTTGCTCAAGTTTCAGTAGGTGGAAAAACTATGAAATTGCTTTGCGTTTCAATGCAGTCGAAGTCAGTTATCGTCACGTGTCGTGGTTCATAGCATAACAGCTTCTAATCTTGGCAAAGAAGATGGCAGCCTCAGTAAAAGGCTACCGTTCACTTTTCCTTCAGCCGTGCCAGCTTCCCAGGACTGAGCACCAATATTTAGCTGGATTTTTCCTCACTGGAAGACATCACGTGGGCTTTTCCTTCCCTTTCAATTGCTTTATGTGAAGTTTTGAGGCTCAAAAGGACGAGGCCAGGAGCCACCAAGAAACAGAGACCAGAAGCTGGCAATCGTTGAGAAGAAAATGGGGCTTGAAATCATCGCTTGGATGGCCGTCCTGTCGTGCTACAAAATCATAAAAGTCATCACGCCATCCAATGACCGACCTCCTTTCTTTCTCGCTACATCCTGAAACATATCAGAAAGGTAAAAGTTACGAGTCAACAAATTCCTCTAGAAAAAGCCTCAAAAGTCAAGCTTTTGTCAAATCGAAACAAGTTTCCCTTTTGAATTTCGCCGCAAGCAAACAAAAAAGCTTGGCTTAAGCTTGGCAGTTTCGTTTACATCCTTTGCCCACTTTTAAGTCGTGGCATTTCTTGGATTTGTTTCAACCTCTCCACATCAGGAGATTCGGACGAACATTTTCAAAATTCAAGAAGCTGTTGAGTTGACAACTTGTCATCCAATTTGGGTAAATGCAAGAGCACAACAGAGATCACCCGGCTTTGCAATTGCATAGCCTTTGAAGGCATTGAGAGGTGGAAAGAACAAGACAACAAGACTAAGATCTACTTCGCATCACGAATCCACAGTGGAAGATTTACAAACCAGGTACGGAGGAACAGCCACCAAAGCCATCAACACCACACCCCGCCAAGCCCGCCAAGTCGGCAGCTCCCCGCATTCTGTCCCTGTTCCTCTCCCTGTCACCCCTTCCCAATTGATGTCCTGCACCGCCCATTCAGGAATTCTCCTCCAACCGGCAGAGCGCCCTCTTTACTTCCTATCGAAATGACATAAGCATCCCTTGTGCAACCCTCATCTGATCTTTCCAGCTTCACGGAATGGCTCCACAGAATTGTTCCGAGTTGATTAGGCTCTCAGGAGGAAGGAGAAGCGTGCGAGCCTTGGCCATGGTGAGGATATATTAATTGGAGCGCTATTGCGTGGAGGCTCCATTGCAATCTTAACTATCTCACTACTCCACAAGACCTCAGCAGCTTTCATACAAAAGGTAAGAGAAGCCCACGAGAATCTACTCTTTTTTCTCTACTGAATCATCAGCACATTCATTTCCAACTTACTACTTTCGTTCTTTTGCACTTACACTACCTAGTAAATTCTTTGTAAGAATTATACTTTCGATTCTCAAACGACTTATTATTTGCCCACGCTACAAATATCAATCCTTCTCAACAAACTCACCATGAAGTTCTCCGCACTCTCTCTCGGTCTCATGGCTAGCGCCGCCATTGCAGCACCAACCCCAACCGTCGATGGCCCTGCCGATATTGCCAACGTTGCGAAGCGAGCAAGCATCACTGATGTGCGTCTTTATCCCTGCCATCTTCCTAGACAGATCATTAACTGACCCGGCATATAGACACCTGGCGGATACGCATCTCAAAACGGTGGAACCACTGGAGGATCTGGCGGAACTACCACTACCGTTTCGACGTATGCTCAATTCACCGCGGCAGTTGCAGGTACAGCAAAGAAGGTCGTGGTTGTTAGCGGACCAATTACCCAAACTGCGGGTAAGTTGTGCAACCTCTATTCCTCGCTTGCGCTATGCGCATCTGTTATTTCTAAGCGATGGCAAAAGCATCAAAAATACTTGAGCAAGTACTGACTTCCTTCTAGATCAAGTCAAGGTCGGCAGCAACACCTCCATTATCGGCAAGAGCTCCTCCGTAGTCTTCACCGGCTTCGGTCTCTTGGTTAAGAGCGCAAGCAACGTCATTATCCGAAACATCGCAGTGGCCAAGGTGCTGGCCGCCAACGGTGATGCCATCGGCGTCCAGCTCTCAAACAACGTCTGGATTGACCACGTCGATGTGTCCTCCGACCAGAGCCACGACAAAGACTACTATGATGGCCTCCTCGATCTCACCCACGCCGCGGACTACGTGACGATCTCCAACTCCTACATCCACGACCACTGGAAGGCCTCCCTTGTCGGTCACTCCGATAGCAACAGCGCTGAGGATACCGGACATCTCCGTGTCACCTATGCCAACAACTACTGGAAGAACATCAACTCTCGTGGCCCATCCATCCGTTTCGGAACTGGACACATTTACAACAACTACTACGACACTGTCTCTGATGGAATCAACACCCGTGATGGGGCTCAAGTCTTGGTTGAGGCTAACACCTTTGTCGGAAGCAAGAAGCCTCTCTACAGCACCGACTCTGGATACGCTGTCGCAAAGGGCAACGACTTCGGTACTGGCGCCAACGAGGCTCTTGCTGGCACTCTTACTTCCGTCCCATACTCCTACACCACCGTCGCCGCATCCGCCGTCAAGGCTGCCGTTGTTGGTTCCGCTGGTAACACCCTCTCTTTCTAAATGATTTGAGAGATAGTCATGGAAGCAAAACAAAATTCATTGGTGGTGACTCGGCTTGCCGCTTGGCAAGTCGGAGTTTGAGAAAGTTGGATATTTGTATATAGGCATTTTATTCTTTAACAGGCTGCGAGCTGGCTCTGAGGAGCTGAGTGCACTTGCACACACATTCCTTGTACATAGCTTAGGAACTTAAAACGAATGGGAAAGGGCCAAGGGTTGCTCCGATTGCATCAATTTTCGGCATCGCGGCATTACAAGTGAAGCCCTGGATTATGATGATCGTTTGACCGCTTCCTTCCCTGGGTGTCAACAAATAAATAATGTAGGATCCGAGTATTGATGTATCTATGCTTTTGTTATTTCGTAAGTTGGAGAGGGTTATGTTACAATTGTGCGGCGGATAACCCCACTTTTATTTCAGCAGACAGAAATATCACCGAGGCACGAGCGTATTTCCGTGACCAATTATCGGGCAATGACTTGTGCCTGAGATTGCACCAGCAGCAATGTGGTTAGCTCTTACTTACGTCAGAAACCTTGATTGCGCCTTCTGCTTATCATCCAGAAGGTTCAATTGCAATGCATGACCGGCAAAGTTCGAGATGTCGACTTCGAGTTCGGTAACAGCTGTTGCTTCTGAGAGGCCCAGAATACGGGCGAAGAAACCAAAAGTGAAGACTGGGTGAATTACCTGTAAGTCTTGTGGCGTCGTCACCGTCAGACAGCCAGTGCTAATGATATCCTAGGTAAGTAAGTCAGAGGAGCTTATTTTGAAACGAACAAGAAGCCGTTACTGATTTTGCTTCCCGGTAGAATCCGAAGAGTAAAATGTGACGAGAAAAAGCCAATTTGTGCTCGTTGCTCAAAGAGCGGATACAAATGTGACGGGTATCCAAAAAGTGGCAAGGGAGCTCACAACGCTCCACCAAAACCTCTACTACCCAAATGCTTTGAGAACAGCCTGAGTGGAAAAATTCCTATCGAGCCATTCGCGAAGACGAGCAGAAATACCTACAGCGGAATCGTATTTCCACCATCAGTCCATCCTCGATTCGCAAATGACTGCGAGTATCGCCATTTCCTCGTCTTTCAAGAGAATGCGGCTCCTGATCTTTCTGGATACTTTGACTCCGAAGTCTGGAATCGAATGGTGCTTCAAGCCTGTAATGAAGAAGAGTACGCTAGGCATGCTGTTGTGGCTATTGGTGCTCTCCATAAGACTCTTGAAGTTTCGCGGCCCAGAGCAAAGGGAAAGCTTGAAATTGGAAGCGGTGAAGAGGGGAGTGCCCACTATACTTTTGCGCTCTAGCAATATGGCAAGGCCCTTCGTCTTATGCGAGCCATCCCTGTTGAGGGAGGGAACGAGTCACATCTTCGTAACATCCTTACTTCTTCTTTACTCACAACTTGTGTTGAAAGTTGCATCGGCAATCAGCAATCGGCTATGATACAAGCGGAAGCAGGTATTGACATTGTACTCCGATGGCGAGCAGCAAAACGCTATGTTAGAAATCAAGGGAATTGGTCTGATGCAAGACGCCCTCATTCAAGCTCTGCTTTCCTGAATGATGACATTCTAGGCGTATTCGCCTGTCTCAACAACCAGATCATGATTCTGAATGATAGCCATCCTCGTCCGTTGGAGCTTCAGCCTTTCCCGGAAATCCCTGAAAGATTCGACAGCTTGAAGCAGGCTCGCTTATGTTGGGACCTAATTCTGCAGCGAGTTCTTCAGTTTTATTCTGTGATGAACACGGAAGGTTTTGACACGATGGGATTCGGAGAAGGAAATATGGAAGACCACCTGACAGGGGACATGGCGCCCAAAGAGGTGATCCGGGCAGAGTTAGACAACTACGGGCCAATAGGCGAGCGCTGGTTAAAAGCATTCATGCCTTTATTCGAGCTGAGTCGAAAATATCCTGGTACGAAGGACTTTATGGCCGCAAACGTCCTCATGGCAAGATTCCTTCCCTCCAAGTTCAAGATCTCCCCAAAAGTTCCAAACAGCGAGATGGACGCTGATGTATACATGCATGAGTACGAGACGATCGTAGAACTTTGTCGGCAAGTGATTGAGCCTCCCAATCAGACACCTGCGAGGGCTGTCTTCAACTTGGAAATCAATATGGCATTATGCCTATTCGTTGTGGCAAGACGGTGTCGTGAGCCCGTGTTGCGACGAAAAGCGATCACTTTGCTGAGAAAGCACCCTCGACGAGAAGGCTTCTTCGATAGTATGATGGCAGCGAATATTGCGACGTGGTTGCTAAATAAAGAAGAGCAAGGAATGGTTGATGGGTTTGTGCCGGAGGAATCGAGGTTGCGCATTGTCAAGAACGATTTCGATCTGTCCGAGAGGAAGGCAGTGCTCCAGTGCTCGAAGTATGAGCTGATAGATGGGAAATCAGAAAGAGTATTGTTGCCCAGTGTCACACTCACGTGGTGAAAACGCGGCTAGTTTCGGCATATATTTATTTGGCTGCACCTTCCAATATAGGAGATTCTGGAAGCCTTTCCTGACCAGTCAAGAGTAAGAGAAGGAGCGAAGCTTGTACTGCAACTTACTTCTGTGACAATTCGAGAGGGAGCGCAGGAGCGAGGATCGTTAGTCTTGATGAGCAGTATTTGTGCTACTATTGCTGTGATACCCGCTCAAGGATTTGAGGTAAAAAGCTTTGTAAGAATTAGATGATGTTAAATCGACGATCTCAATGCTGCCAAAGCGGTGTCTTCGCGCAGATCGAGAAATCTTAGTCCTCTCTACCTCCCGACCTTCTTCAACTCCCAGTACCTCAAAGGAGGATAAACCAGGCCCGCCACAGAAACCCAACGTAGTTACCCATATCAGCGCCATACTCCCCAACCAACTTGGCAATAGGACCAATGAAGTAGGCCTGAGACATGCATAGGACTGCACCTGCCCATCCAACACAAAATGCTGCGAATGCTGCTAAACCAATTGGAAGCTTTTCTTGTTTATCCCAATCACTCCACACGAAAGTTGGCTTCATTCGACGGCGGAAAATGAACTGCTCCTCGAGAGTGATGGCAATCCAAAGGACAACCCCTGTTAAGGTTGTCAGCAATCAACCAGACATGCAAAGATAATATTACTCACAGTAGCCCATCAATGCGAGAAAATTCGTAAAGATTTCAGACAAATTATTTCTCCCAGCCAGTGCGCAGACTGTAAAGATCACAACGGCGAGAGTATTCCAGAGAAACCTCGGGACCATAGCAGGCCACTTCCCCAATATTTGAAAGTCAATTCCGGCAGAATATATTGGGGCAACCATGTTTGCGATCAAACCAAGAGAGATGATGACAGAGCAGAACTTCCCAAAGCCACCAAGACTATCAAGTCCGGCCACAATGAGCGCACCACTGCCGGCGCCAGCTGCTTCCCACGTTGGGTTGCTCAGCAAGCCAGAAGAGAGGCCAGTTCCAATGACGAAGGTCAATGTGAACGACGAAGAAAGCCCGACCATTGTGGCCCCGAAAACCGTCCAACGAGAAGCGATTTTGGGGTCACAATAGACCAAGAAATCCGCAGCGCCCGGTGAATACGTAATAGCAGCGCTAAAGCAGACGGAGAAGAACGAAAGTCGGTTTGCGACCAAGGTCGTGCCTTCCACAGTTGCTGCCGAGGCAGTGTCGAACTTCGTCCCTGCTGCCCCAGCCAGAAGCAACAAAACAATTCCCTGAGGTATCCATGCATACCTCTCGTAATGGTGGAAGATCTTGATCCCAAAAGTAGTTACAATGAATGTCAAGACCGCAGTTATGACAATCCCAACCTGGACAGTCAAAGATCCATTATTTGACACTGCAGAAAGAATTTGACCAGCCACTACAGCATCGATCATAGAGTATCCAATCAGGATAACAAGATTCAGGATAACACAAAGCTTTACAGGCCACCAGCCCATGGTAAATCGAGCGCAGACCTGTAGACGTATGAGAGCCGAGTCGATTACAGAGACAGGAAAGACGCACCATAGTTCTGTTTCCACTGAGTGGCCCCCAACCGGCTGTAAAGGCTACAGGAATGGTTCCCGCAATGGCACCAAAAACGCTGCACAATGTTGCATCCACGAACCCCAAACCAAAAACACTTGATCCAATGCTCCCGAGAGTGATATTTTGTGCAGCGGCATTGATGGAGAACCACATCATAACAATCCGCAAGAATCCCAGTGTTGTCTTCTTAGTCTGCTCTTCTTCACTAACACGATGTATGCCACGGGCTTCAAACCCCAACATGTGCTCGAGGCGATAAGCCCATGCTAAGTATTTGTTCTTCGGGTCGACTTCTTCAACGTCAACAGCAGCATCTCGTTCTACTAAAGCGATTGTCTTGGGCACGGTCTCAACAGGATATTCAGTTCGATCTAACAAAGCATTGCCTTTCTCGGCATCCGTTATCCGGTCGCTAGAAGCCATCCTGCCAATTTGTTAGCTCTCTTGTCACTTTGCGGATGGGTATTGCAAGCTGCGAGGGAAAAGCAAGATTCTTTCGCAGGCATTATCCTGATCAAGTGTAACCGTGTGATCTCAGACCGGGTGCTACAAGTTCAAATCCCGTGTTATCTCCCTCTAGAGAGGTTGCACGGTAATCGACCTGCAGAAGCACCCTGGCCACCGGTTCATTGCCTTTTGGCGCAGATTGATGGTTTACCTGGATCGCGGGACACTCTCGCGCTACTTGAATGTTGCATTTTCACGTTTTGCGAGGGGAGATAGACAGATTCGTACTTGTAAGATGTTTTCGGGTCGCGCGCTCGGGGATTGTGAAGTATAATAGAGAAGAAAGGATGACTCCGAAAATGTCTTTGAAAATCGAGAATTTTCTCCCACCCGTTGATAGCGGGGTCCGGGGTCGCGCGGCAGAACATCGATAACATGTCAGATGAGGAAGGCGGTGAGAGATGCCGAGCTTGATGGCAACTCCGATGTGACGACAAAAAAGCAAAGCGTTCACGACTTTTCTACTCCTTGAGTGAAGTCTGGAAAAATCGAATGGCAGAATATCCAAAATCACCCGTATCAATTCCCTTATATAAGTCATACTTCTGAGAAGTTTAAAGCATTTTAATTGGTGGTTATGATAGGCTGAAATCGCTTGAAGTTAGCACAAGTTGTAGAAAATTTGTAGTGAAGAGGTTTGAAAAGCTACGGGAAATGCAAAAGGATCGGGTTACAGAAATAAGAATATGATGTACCTTGCCAAGGAGAACTCGGATGCTAGGAGGAATAATGCGCATAGTTACGCCATTTTTGCTCGGTGGCGTACTTTGGGGTCGTGGAGAAATGAAGTACTAACCCGCATTTTATTTGTGACCGCTTTATGATGAGTCTTAAGATATAGAATGCTTGCGTTGATCAGGAATATCTCTTTAAAAAGTGAATGCAAATTTGATGTGGCATAGCTGTTTTTCGCGCGATCGTGCAAACCTAGCCTATAAACCAGGGGCGAGTTACAACACTTTGAAATAGTAGGACCGTGTCATTGTTTATATGGGTTTGCCAGGGAAATTCATATAAGGAAGACAACTAGTATGCGTAAGTAACAAAAATCTAAACTCAAAATACAAAAAGTCCGCTCTCACGCTTTCGCATGAGAGCATATAAAATCCCGATGAATGCGCCACTAGCGTCGCACTTGTACTCATTATAATTCGGGATTTTTAAACAACTACCATGTTCTATCCTTAACGTGTTGGTATACACGGCCTCGTCGGGGAGGACTCTCTTCATTTTTATCAAATAACACGAACAATCTTATTCAGATTGGCTGAAGGCGGACCTTAGTCGTCTAAGGATTTACTTTGTTTGCCGGTGAGGGTGTGCCGGTGAGGCAGCCTCAGAGGCACGACTCAGCTCAACTGTGAAGTTGAACTGTGTACCTAGTCGACTTAGGATTTTTTGCCTGTGTGGGTGTTAGCGAGGGTGGGGCCCGAGGGGCTTGTGTAGGTATATCAAACCGGGGTTATCGTCATGGTTGCTGAGTGCCGAAAAGGCGTGGTGAATGTGCTTATTTGGGTTTATATACCGCTTGTATATTGAAGGCGAGAGCGGGTGCTGAGTGGCTGGTTTCTACCCGAAAACGGGAAAACGCCGGTTAATGAGGGTGTAGGAGTGAATGAGTGAATGAATGCTCTTTAGCTGTGTATCAGGAAGGGAGCCTGGGTATTTGCGTTTATTAATATTTAGTAGTTAACACAAAAGCAATGGCAAGCCAAGATGAAGAGGACATAGCGATGCCACAAGGCCATTGGCCTATACTTATAAAGGCATCTTTCCACGATGTCATGTATCTGTAGAATACTCGTCGTATCAATGTTTATCAAGTGGGAATGTACTCCATCTGGAAAATAAAGTCCCATGTATGGCGCAAAGTCTAGGAAGCCTCAAAGATAGGAGGAAGGTGTTTTTCGAATATGTAAAGCACCTATTGCTCAGAGTGACTCAAGTGGCTGGAGCTAGAAAGTGCCTACACTTCAACCCGTCTTGCTCAAAAACGCGTCAAACTTTGTCCAAATTCATATCACCATTGACCCCACAAAAGACTCCGGGTCACCAAGTAATTGTACCTCCATCTTGCGACGCGATGGGCTCTCCGCCGTAGCAACAGGTGACTTTCAGTATCAATTTCGGCGCGTAGGAGAAGAGCGCCACTGCCTTCAACACATTGTCGGCATCCAACCAACCAACTCTGCAAGCAAAACAGTCATTCTCGCTATCGATCTTCCGCTATAAACTCCCAGACCCCAACCTCGAACTATACTCCGAATGCATGTTCAACGGCGCACCAACAACCTTCACCCAATTCGACGACTTACCCCTCGAAATAAGACTAGCAATCTGGAAGCTGGCATCCTTCTGGCCAAGACGAGTTGAGGTCTACCACAAATATCCTCGCTGCCTCAGCTACCGGTACCTCAACAAATTGACCCGAAGATGCGGAAGATTTGTTACCTCTATCCGAGTCCCAAACCCTGGTATAATTTTCGTCAATCGAGAAAGCAGGACCGAAGCCCTTCGCCATTGTCGAGTTGCCATTGAGCAGCCCCACGTTTTCGGTCTGTACATCAAGTTCTTCAACCCGAAAGTCGACACGATCGTCCTTAACAACTTCCAAGAGACTCGTTTCTCAGCGTGGCTCAAAGGCTTCGGACACGAGAATTTGGAGTCCATCGAGCTTTTAGAGATTCAGGGCGTCTCTCTTGCACCAAATCGTGAGATCAATCTATTCTAGGTGAACGAATACCGGCAGGAGTGGCAGCTTAAAACAGCTTTTAGCGAAAGAGATCGCCTCTTGCTCAATTTGCCGAATCTCAGACGGTTTACCATGATTGCCGCGCCTTGTGATGCTGGGAAAGAGTTTCTGTAGGGGGTTCACTGGTGGAGTGGTATGGAGCACTTACGGGATATAGTCACCAGCTACTTCCACTTCCTCTTGGCGAACAAGCAGATCGAGCGGATTCCTGGGCTGTCTTTCAAGTCTGCTGGTTGGAAGTCGCCAGTTGGTAATGTAGAGTTGTGGGTCGTAGAACAGGAACTTAAGTAGAATACGGATAAAAAGACGGCGCACGTTGATCTTTCGTCAGACGAAATGTAGTTGAAGCTTGGGAAGAATTGTTTTATGGCTCAAGATGGAATGACCAAGGTAGCGGAAGGTCGTCGCGTGTTTACTCTCTTCCATAAGAGAGAGGTTTGTGAGCAGGAGATGGAGAAGGCTTTTCGAGGGATGTTCTCTTGCATGTCGGAATGGAAGAGGAAGTCGGGTCAGGATGTGAGTCGCATGCTATCGTAAAAGGAGAAGTTCGTGAGTTTGTCGCATGAAGAGTGGAAGAGAAAGCTTGGCGGGTATTTACGTGGCATGCTATCACGAAAGGAGAAGTAAGTGGAGGTGCGAGAGGGCTTGATACTTCTCTGTAGAGTCTATTGCAGTTTTGATTTCGATCACGAACAAGGGGAGTGTAAGCTACATATCTGACTCAACGGCTTCCAGTATTTTTGGACGTAATTATAGCTCGGATTGCTACTGTGCCGGGGCATATGCCTATGACTAACTAAGCCATGGGTCGCTCCTGCCTACTTTGTCAGAACCATCATTTTTCCTTCTAAGTTGTGGCTAGCTGAACACTACAAGAAGCAAAACATTGCGAAGTCAACATATGCGCAAACTTGCTCACTAAAGCCCACTTTCAACATCCCAATTACTATGGTAGCAAATATCCGCTCTTTTCCAACCATTTCATATATACAAAAACTCTCCTCTACTAACTCGTTCTATCAAAGTAAACATAATCTCCCCTTCCAACGCCACTCCCATATAAACATGCAAAGGCCGCCTGAAATGCACAAAATAACTCCTCTCCAGGTTTCCAACGCCGATATTTGATGATGATTGATTCAAAACGATGGTATTGTTTTCGGTCGGGGTATCATGATTCGCGCCCGTGTGGTCTTCCAATTGCTCCGATATATGTGGTGGCGACCTTAAGATTGCCACCGATTTTGTTGATGATGTAGGTCTCGACGATCTAGAGATGCCTGTAGATTCTAGAAATGATCATAAAATGTTGTCGATAAGTGTTCGATGTTTTGGCGTAGGGGGTGCAACGCCATCGCGAGCACTCGAAATAGGATCGATTACGCAGCAGAGTCCCTTGCCTAGCTCGTCGCGGCAGGTGAGGTCGCCTTGTTTTCCTCCTTCTCCTGCAACTTCTTCGCACCCTCATCCGCCAGTGCCTTCTTCTCCCTATCCTCCTCGTCCTTAATAGCCTTCTGCTCTTTCACCCTCCGTTGCTCCTCGGACTGGTTCATGGACGCTAATTGCTTCGCGAATGCGGCGTTTATTTTGTGTTCGGCCTGTTTCTGTTTTAGTGGTGGTGCTGGTTCTGATTTTGGTGTTTGCGCTGACCCTTCATTTGTTGCCTCTTTTGGCTGTTTTGAGACCGGTGGCTTCTCCGTTGATGCTCCAGCTGGCTTAGAGATCTGATCGTTGGCCGGTTTCTGAGCGTCTTGCGCCGGTGCGACTTGTTGTTGTTGCATCCTGAGGACCTGCGCCTGAGGCGCTACCTTTGCAGGCTCTTCCTTCCTGGGTACAGGCTTCTGCTCTTCCAACTTCTTTGCAACCGGGATCCATTCGAGTTTGTCTTGGTCGAAATGATGACTTTGATATGTTAGCATAGAAAATTAGAATGACAACAGAACCATGTACTTCTCAAAGTCTGTCAGAGTCAAGGCCTTCTGATGGTACTCGGCTTCTAAGACCTCCTTATAGGCAAAAGGAATTTTCGCAGGCGTTCCTTCGAAAAATGTGTCTCGAAGTGGGAAGATATAAGTATCCTAGCAGTGTTAATACGACGTTTCCTTCTCCTTCTACCTCCAACTTACCCTATATTCGTGTCCATCCTTGCAACTCAGCATGCCTTCACCAGCAGGGTGGGTCCAATTGTATCGTGCGGTAGTGATATCGATGAACAATCCACTCGTTGTGTCCACCCATCTGGCATCGATGACATTCAACTTATCACTCTGCTCCCGATTGATATAGTGAGGATTGATTTCTAGCATGTAATCCCTGCCATCCGGTATACGCGGGGTCTTGTAGTGAAAAATTGTCATGTTGTAATACGATGCTAGATAGTGCATCGAAGATTCGGAAACCTGGACATCTGAATCGGAATCCCAGGGAAGGATCTGCGTTTGAACAATTAGCTTGGAGTTCTTTAGTAGCCCTTGAATTTCCCACCTTCCGGTTCCACCACCACCCTAATAAAGTCCCGTGCATCAGCCATGTCTCTACTCCAATATCTGCCATCGTCGCAAGATACGTCTGGATAAGGTTCGACAAGGCTTGTTTTCGTTCCCGGTAACCTAATTCATGATCTGCAAATCTTTGGCAAAATGTTAGCCTTGCAGCTACGAAACCGGCCACATGGGACGAAAAGGATTTCCTTACCTGCCATCGTAATGCGGATGGAATCTACAGTTATCGCATAATTCGTCAGTGATTACCCTTAATTGCGCTGCATTATTGCGGCTAAATGGAGAGGGTGTAACATACACGCTTTCATCTATGTGAACACGGCCTGTTAGCATCCGCTCGGAAAATCCCCAAGATCATCTCCTGGAAAACTTCATGTGAAATACTTACGAAAATATTTCTCTTTGGGATCTCCTCCTCTCCCACTCATGTCCTTGTGCATCTTCGTTCGTACACTCAGAAAGTCGGCATCCCGCTTTTCGATCGCCAGTGCCGATGCTACTGAGAGCACAGCAGGAAGAGACAACAGCCACGAGAGGCGCATCGTGGTCGCACTTGAGGAGCGTTGACGGATGACACAATAACTTCGGACGACTCTTGGCAGCGATAAGCTGCTATCGAGGGACTTGGCAACGTTGATCTCTCAAGTTTTTCAAATTCGAAAACAAATTTCCTTTTTTCGCAGAAGAGTGATTGACCGCTGAGAGTTTGCAAATGTGTCGTCGGATGAAAGGCGATAAGGCGGTATATGAGCGTACGAGCAGGTAATTTCGTGGTGTGAAGAGATTGAAATATGGATGGGATTTGAGCTTGAGCGAGGAATGCGGCTATCTGCAAATATTAGCAAGCGCCGATTCAGAATACTGGGTTTTGTGTACGCTACAGGAAATAGTGGCGAAAAGCTCTTGAAAGGACAGCAAGAAAGAATTGAAGGAGTGATGGACTCCAGCGTTGCATATGAAGAAGTACGTCCTGCGGAACAGTCGTAGTGCAGAATTTGGGGTGGGATCTAGGGTGGTCTTTCAGCCAAGCAAAGCCCCCCTGTCCTCAAGCTTCAAGCACGCGAGCACGCAGATGACGAGGCCAGGGTTACGACGAACTCCTCCAAAAACTGTTACAGGAACCGTGCTTCCGCAGCCATCCGGTCTCAGCGTTTCGTGCCCATGTTATGAATATCTTTAAGTTAAAGATGGCAATTGATGGCAAGATGTGACATTCAAATACCGGTGGGAGTTGTTCTGTTTTGAAAACTTGATCACCACCAATCACCACCAAGATTTTAAGAATGCAAGTTGTATGTGAAAAAGGGGGGGGGGGGGGGGGGGGGGCCGAAAGACCGCAAGGCATGCAAATCGCCTTCAGTGACTTGGAAGGGCTTTGTCTGCGTGGTTTTTCCGCCGGGCGTGTGCCGGTCTACTGCAAGTCTCTCAAGCAACTTTCTGTCAGTGCTTCAGCTTCTCATGCACAGGAATTGGTATGTGCTCCGAATTGCTGCAAACGACCGTTTGCTGGTCCCAAACAAGAACAAACTTCTAGATCCTTTACAGTAGTTTTAAGGCGCTGAGCCATCTTGAAATTAGAGATCAGCGCCGTGGACCCCTATTTTGAGAACATCGACTGCCACCTCCGAGTAATCTGGTGAGGCAGTACAACGATACCGATCAGGCCAGTCCCAGATGCCGCTAGACTCCTCCGTGAGATGCTGTCGTGGTGTCGTGTGCTCCATCCCGGCTTATCGAAAAAGTCCCACCAATTGATTCGATATCCGGAGGGCGTTCCCCCCTTTCATCCCTGTTTTAATGGGCGAGCCGCCATGTGGACGCGTCAGCAGCCCGAAAAAGACAAGCTTTTACGCGAGACTTGGCAAAGCTTGGTTAAGCCTTGCAAGACCCGACCAATCGAGTGTAATTTCCTCCGACCATTGGGGAGAACTGATCTCGAATGCACCAATAATTGATAGTCGTGAATCTTATGTTGGCATGTCGTCCAAGCCTCAAAATCCTAAGAGATTCCTTTGCTGGAATTAGCAAGATTTGGTGTCTCGCAGTCAAATATTAATCCGACTTATCCGAAAGCCAAAGTGTCTGAGAAGCAAGAAGGGTTTGATAGCGGGATGTGGCTGACCACTACCTTTTTCTCTTGGCCGGCCCAGCCCAGAAGTCGGAGGCAGCCTCGCTCTCGGGTGGTTGAACAAGCTTGGGAGACCCCGAGTCGTGCCGGGTAATTTGCGGAGGCGTGAAGCCTCTTAAGTCCTCAGCTGGAGAAGCCGGACAACCTTTGACCCGGGATGTTATAAATTGCAGGAAGCAACACGTAAACCATCGTTTGCAGTCGCGGGAGCTGCCAGTCCGATATCTTCAAAAAGCAAACATCTGCCTGCTCATGTCATACTCAAGACGCCCAATTGGATGTCGTAGTGGAAGGTTCCCTCAACGCTTGGAGCTTCACAAGGTGCGGGTAACCATTCCTCTCTTTGCGATTTTGCTGAACGTGCAGAGTCAAGAAAGGGAACTCTCCGAGAATTAATTTCGCATTCTATTTTTGTCTTGGCGCCTCACGTGAGCGTTTCAGTCTACCCAGCTTACCTAATCGGCCACCTCCTGAACTTCGTCCCAAGAACATCTGTTACATCTCGTCCCAACTTTCTTTCCCCAGCTGTTTGATCTTCAGATGATCACAACGAAATCCCGGGCAACCGTTTCTGACTCTGCCGATCTGTCTATTTACATCCCGGCTATCGTTGTGCCCGGTATTGTTAAAATTCCGATTTGCCCTTCGAGCACGTCTACCCGGCTACAAAATCCCTCTGTGGGACATATCGAATGTTTGTGAACCTTTCAACCTTGCTGCGACTCGGACTCGGAGAACGAAACACTTGTTATTCTACATTCCTGTTTGCGTTTCCAAAGAGATGAGGTCCCCCAAAATGATGGGAGGTCACCGAGTGCCATGCTGCCAAGTTACACTAGAATCTGAACTCGTCCCACGTCAACTGACAGTCCCAAGAAATAGAAATGGAAGTGGAAAAGTCTAAAAGCACTTGCTATGTTGATGCTAAACACCGTGGGCTTATTCAGCAAAGTTTGACATATTCGAGAAGCACGAGCTTGCAAAGACATCCTTCGGGCATCTGCGAGGTTGGTACACTATAAATGGTATTCCTCTCCAATTAAATCATACATCTGCAAACTTCAGCTCTTGAAGATGACTCCGACGGAAAGCACCAAAACACTTCAGACAAGGATATCATACACATTCAAGCAGTATCTCTTCCCAAACCCTCCTTGTACCTTGCAAGACACCTATCTCTCGACTCCTTGTGATCAACAATCCTCTCGGGATATCCAGCCTTCCCAACCTCCTTCGCCTTCCCTCGCTCATGGGGCAGATGAATCGCATTGCCCTCAATATCTCTTAACTCGGGTATCCACTTCCTGATATACTCTCCTTCTTTATCAAACTTCTCGCTTTGCAACAGTGGGTTGAAAATTCTGAAGTATGGTTGCGGATCAACGCCAGTCGAGGCGCTGAAGCCCCATCCACCGTTATTCGAAGCAAAGTCGCCATCGATAAGATGTTCCATGAAATAGCGCTCACCCATACGCCAGTCTACCAGTAGGTGCTTCGCAAGGAACGAAGCCGTGATCATTCGACAGCGATTGTGCATGTACCCACAATGGTTCAGCTGTCTCATCGCTGCATCCACAATCGGGTACCCGGTTCGGCCTTCGCACCAAGCATTAAAATGCTCTTCGTTGTACTCCCACGTTATGTTGGTGTATTCGGGTTTGAACGACTTGTTCATACAGACATATGGCCAATGAGCTAAGACGTGCTTGTAGAAGTCTCGCCAGGCGACTTCACTGATCCATGTCTGAATTCCCTGGTTTCCTCCATCTAGCTTTTTCGTGGTATTGTGATCACGAGCTGTGCGCACCGCTGTTCTCGCACTCAAAGTACCACTTGCGAAATGCACACTCAACGACGAGGTTGCTGCTTGTGCTGGAAAATTTCGATGTGCTTGATAGGGACTTAGTCGCTCATCGCAAAACTTCCTCAGCCTCTCGTGGGCTTCATGCTCTCCTGGTGGCCACATGGACTTGAAACGCTTCTTCTCCTCATCCGTTAATTTCTTATTCTCTGGCGCATTTGGGATCTTACTTTGGAATAGCTTCGAGAAATTCTTCCTTGCGCTCCCTGGGTTCTTTTCTGGGGTATCGAAGAGATCAACCAGGGTGACATTCTTGTGGATGTGAGCGACCCAGGCACGAAACCATGGAGAGTATACTGAGTACTGCTTTCCCGTGCCACTCGTCAGCTCTCCTGGACTGACCACGCAAGTATCTGGGAAGACGTCCATCGCTATGCTATTCTCCAAACACGACCGAACCATCTTCGCTTCTCTTCGCAGTTCGTCGACCTCATATTCCACATTCGCGAACAAATGGCTCGCGCCCCACTCCTTCAAGAGTTCCAATATTCTCCCTGGTATGGTCTTCCTTTTCTCTACGGTCTCCACATACAATGGTATATCAAGCTTTGCCAAATCTTCCTTCAGCACTTCCAATGTTCGCAAAATGAAATCGACACGTACGGGCGAAGTCAAATGCGCCTCAAAGTCCTGCGGACTAACGATGTACATTGCAATTAATGGCACACCCTCCTCCTTTGCCTTCTCGCTGGCCATATGCAACGACTTATTATCCTGCGTCCTCAAATCGCATTTAAACCAATGTACGACCGCATCCTTCACTTCAGTCTTCTCTCTCCCTTCCTGCGTGTCCGAGAGCGCTGCTTCAAGGATCTCGATAGGCCGCGGTAGCTCATCATTGTTGTATGCTATTACGCGCTCGTTGCACATTTCGTGGGGATAGTACTTTCGCAGGACAATGCCATTCTCCTCTGCTTCGTCTGCGGTGGAATGCGGTTTTCGGAGAGGATCTGAAGAGCCATTCGTGGTTTTGGACTTCTTTGAAGTGTCATTTTCCTGTTCGGCGTCGGGTGTGCTTGAGGCTTTGCGTTTACCGTTTTTCGCCGCTGCTTTCCTAGGGGCATTGCGCGAAGGGATGATGTCGAGAAGGAGTTTCGAAGTAGCTGGGATGCTTGTTGGGCTGTCGATCTGAGGGAAAGTGGTTGGAATTTTGTAGCAGAAATTCTCGCGACTCGGACGCGCAAAAGGAACATCAATTGAAGTGATGCGTGTGTTGTGAAAGAGCTGAAGAAAGCAATTGAAAGTCCGATCGCGACTAATAGCTCTGGGGTATCGCGATCAACGACGTCACCATAAAGCAAGGGGAGCTCTTAGCGGCGATCTCCCCTGAAGG
This sequence comes from Halenospora varia, assembly GCA_020726485.1. NCBI lineage: Eukaryota > Fungi > Ascomycota > Leotiomycetes > Helotiales > Solenopeziaceae > Halenospora > Halenospora varia. Next base: position 1,036,045 of record JAHEWH010000019.1, read on the forward strand.
CACTAAATCGATGCACTGAGCTTCCACTGGTCTGTGCTACAAGCCTTCTCAGGCAGCGCCAACCTCTTCAATCAAGCTCAAACAGCAAGAAACATACAGACACATCAAGAAAGACGACGAAGACCTTACTTCAACACAATCCCGGGTCTTCGAGTCGACCTCTGACTCTTTCTTCTTTAATCCAAGAAGAAGCTTGCAGCAAGGCAGTTTATCCTCTTTCCTTCCTTCGATTTTGCATCAAACTCAACTGTATAATTGCCCTGTAGGTGTCAATTCAATCCTCACTTATTTTGAACACATTACTGAAACAACGACTTACAGACACAAGTCCGGTTATGCGTACCCCGGAACCCAGGTGCTGATCGATATTATAGCGACGCCGTTCTCTGGAGGACAACTATTCTTACGACCGTTAGGCTGCTCTATCGTTTCCATTGCCTCACAAAACGTGAGATGTCCTGAGTCTGAGCCAGTCCGATTGTGCAAATCGGTCACGTTCACTTTCCACGTCCAGGTCGCATCTGGGGTAATGTCTTTCAGAAAATTTCCTGCTCTGATTAGCGAATAGGGCCTTAAAAAGATGTTGAAACAAGTGTTTACGAACCATAGCGATGGATGTCAATGTCTTCGTCACTTTATTGAACTCGTTGTCAGTTTCGTTCATCGAATGGGGCCTCCGGAGACCGATGCAAATTCTTTGAGAGAACTTACATGAGAGGTAGTGTTAGATATACTTCTACTGCTTCGATCGAGAACAGATCGGTCTCGCTCAATCTATTACACCAAGTCAAGTCGGACTCGCGAGATATCCTTCCACCTGGTACAAATATTGTGTTCGGCGGCCAAGTGTCTTGATCATATTTTTCGATGTTGAGAATACCCGTCATCCACCAGAAGATATTCCAGAATAGATTCGCAATCATTGCCATAATTCAGACAATCCTCTTCGAACAAAATTATAGAAACCATATCGAAAAGGAAAACAAGTGTCATGGAATGACTTAAATCTGAGACTAGGCTGCAGAATCAACCTGGCCGAAGGATTTGTTGGCCCTGCGCCTTTGCAGCACCAACACCAACTTCATGCGAGCTACACATCCACATAGCTGCTATTGGGTTTACCATGAATGGGATAACCGCTAGAAGTACTCCATGAACCATCTCATGCTTTCTTTGGTTATTGGTTGAATTCAATTCGTCGCTTCCGCTTCACTACAAGAGAAGCTTCATTTTTTATATGGCTCTCCAAGAATCTTCAATTTGTATTTCTTCCCATTGAACCAAATCCACCTATCAATTCCCCTCACCTCTCAATCCGCCAACATAGACCCAGTAACAGTCTTATTCCTCTCCACCAACCACACAGCAGCTTCCAAGCAATGGATTCTCTCGCCCTCCCGCGTCTTCGCATCAAACCTCACCTTATATTGTCCCTGTACTTCAATCAGCTTTTCTACCCGCCACCTAAAAACTTCAGAGCTCACATATCCGAACCATGCAAAAAGATACGCATTCGCCTTGATAATCGCTCCACCCTTCTCTGGTGGCCAAGTCTTCGATTTCCTATTCGGTTGCTCGATACTCTCCATCGCGTCACAGAAAAATGTGCCGTTGGTGAGACCAGTGCCGTTGTTGGCGTCGATTGTGTAGTCCCAGGTTGGGTCTGGGGTTATGTATTTTTGGAAGGTGCCTGTTTTAGGCTTTCAGTTAGTATTTTTTACTATTATAGTAATTGTGGTGCGGGAGGGGGGAATAGTGGGAAAATACCATAAACATGAATTGTGAGAAATTCTTCCCTGTCCAATGTCAAAAAGAATCCCATATTGAGAGAATAAGAGAACAGATGACTTACAGCACAACGGGTATGGGATATACTTCGAGCTCATCGATCACGAGGAGATCCGAGTCTTTCGAGACATTGCAATAGCGAAAGTCTGACCCTCCTGGAACGTAAATTCCTGTGATGACTCGTGGAACCGGGAAAATATCCGATGTGAAAGAAGTGAGATACGATGTTATCCAAAGCTGAATTATGAGGATTCTTGAATAGAACTACGAGAAGAACGCGTTGAGGTTGATAATTAAAGGGCAGGGGCGCACGGAGTGCATGTGAACTTGAAAAGATTAAGTGACTTTTATTCCAAAAATAAAAAATGCTCGTGGTGCTTGTAATATCTGTCATATACAAAATTATCTTGTTGATGCTGCCTGGAAGATGCTCCCTCAGCCCTAAAATGTTGGTGTTGGTGTGGGGTTCTGCACATCCGAAACGGGGATGCAGGTCACTTTCTGGTTCAGCAGACTAGTGGCACCATGAAGAAGCAACGCCTTACCGCTTGGTAACTGCTGTGCCTTTGGCGTGTAGACAGCCATTGTACGGGTGCCGCAACCTTGAGCCACTGAACTGGCTCCTCTGCAGTAGTTCCCGTTCGCTTATCACCTTCGCGAATACCCTCAAAATTTTCCAAAAATCAACAAACAAGCAAAATAACAGTAACCGCGCCAAAAGAAAACCCCAAAATTTACAAATAAAAAGTTCCATTCCCCATACACCAAAAAATCAAAAGAAATACAAACTTACATATTTTTCTATCTACTATAAGACATAGGAAAGACAGTAGGAAATCTATCTACTATAGAACAAAGGAAAGAAGCAAGGAGAATTATATGACATAGGAAAGACGTAAGGAAACTAGATTAACGTGATTGCGCACCATGTTTGGTTGTTTTGTTGAGAAAAGAGTGCTTAATGGAAAATATAAATGGTTGTTTGGGTTTGAGGTGTTTGAGGAGGTTGGGTAGGCGAGGTGGTGGGATGGTGGGTGACGACCGAACGTGAATTGGAGGAACGGGAGAAATTGGATGAAGAGGGATCGGAAGAGGTAAAGGAAGGGCCCGCGACGCATGAACCTCGATGTGGTTTCCAAGAGAAATATTGTATTGTGCTATATTCTCGCTGCAACGCTATGCCGCAATGCTCTCTATTGCCGTGATATCATTAATCATTACGCGTCTTCGCTCTTACTCCAAACCCCAAAATCGACACCGAGGCCTCCAAAAACAAACGCTGGCATGTCTATAGCTCAGGCGGGCAACCCAAACACCTTCTTGACTCTTTTCATGAGCTCACTGGCCATGGCATCTCTGCCCTCCTTCGTTCGCTTCATCGACTCCTGATTTTCTTGCGCCCTTCGCCCAAGGTACTTCATGCACTCTCCAGTCGTTCCCCAGACCAAGTATTTGTAAGCCTTGGGAATATCGACATTCCTCTTTCCTTGGTTCAGTAGACCAGCTTGCACCAATTCGCAGGAGACTTCATCTGCCATCCCTTGGAGTTGGGCGTAGATGAGGTCGATCTGCTTTTCGCCTTTTTCTGCTTGCTCTGTGCGGAGAGCTTGAATTTTGCGGACAGAGTTGATATTGTGACCTGCTAGGACAAGGTTGACCTCGGGGAAAGCGGTTTCCCCCTGTGCTGGCTTGAGTATAGAGCTATATTGGCGTCTCGCGAGGCTGGCTGAAATGCCATCATAAGCATTGTCCGTATCGGCTTTGCTGTCGTGGATGAGATGACGAGGGTCGGATCCGAGATAAGCCCCTCGAACGAGCTTAACGCCACAAGTGAAGCCTTCTCTTTGAGCAACAGCGAGGTGAGAAGCGAGAATTGAAGGCGTAGCTTTGAGGTATGCTTGGTATGTGTTGTATACAACTGCTTGGCCTGGGGTTCTGTGGTTGTATTTTCGCATATATTCCAACGCCCAGGAATCGATTCCAGCCTGTACAGCTTGTTGTTCCGCATCGAAAAGCAATTTTACTCCTCGAGAAGCTGCTAGGTCGCAGACAGCATCAATTGCTTCCTTGAGTGCTGGCGATGGGGTTGCATTTCGCGAGAGATCGTAGAGAGCTTGACTGCCAGCTCCAGTGAACTTCAACGCCACGAAATCACCAGGTACAGTCATTTCAACTGTTTCAAGTGTGCCTTTCCGCCATGGTGTGATCTCTTTCCGAATGCATTCTTCTGCAATCTCATATTCTCCGCAAGACTCGAGGTTATCTGCCTGACTTTTGTCCAAAACCACTTCGCGGGCATAACCAAGAACAACACCCTTAAATCCTAAGCTCTTCAATCCATCAACAGTTCGCTTGACTTCTGCTGCATTTTCTCCGGCACAAAATTGTCTGTAGAATGTATGCTTGAGAAAGAATCGGAGGACTGGGTTCGTATCTGGATTCAGGATCGGCGAAGTTGCATGAGCAAGCTTATTGGTTATTGCTAGTGATGGAGCGAGAAGTATCTGGAAAGAAGTTGGCACAATGCTCAATTGAAATGGGGAATGTCACTTACCGGAGAAGACGATATAGACGTTATCGCCAGTGATCTGATAATGGAACTGGTGGGAAGGATTGATAGAGGTGCCTCTCTTGGCATTGGAGGTGGGGTATGGGAAATATGAGACTTCCCTGATAAGGAGAATGTGTCTGAGGATTCGTGACTAGGGGCAAAAGAAGCTTGACGAGGAGGAGTTCGATAAGAGAGACATCTTGAAGGAACAATGGCAAAGGAAGCTTTACTTCGATAAAGCAACGATGTCTTTGTTAACCCCGCCATATGCTTGCTGGCAATCGATGCGATTGGGTTGTGGACTTGGGGAATTGATGAACAATTGCTTAAAGAAATGAAGTGGAAAGTCGCTGATATTGCAATTGAGTCGAGGTAACACAGAGTGAGTTAACCTTAATATAATACATGCACAGCGACTTCGGCGTTGTTGATCCTCTGACATAGAGGGGCAACACATACGTCGTGGCTATCGCAGTTGTGCCATCAGTTAGAGCTTATCAGCTGTGCCGACACAAGCCGGCTTTGTTTTTCAAGTCGCATCGCGCTTGATTGGGGAAGGTCCCATTGAATCACTTGGTTGGGCAGCCGACTTGGGGAAATATGGAGAATTAAATGAACCCGTTGCAGGTGCATCGATTCAAACCACTCCAGCTGTTTCAATGTCGGCTTTGCGTCGAGCTCTTCGCAGAACAAAGTCAACATAACCCGGTCGTCTTCCTTTTGCAGCTCCTAACGCATCTTGAGCCAAGCCATACACCAGTCCCGCAATTAAAGAAGTCTTCGCCGTTTTCGCTGCGGTTGTGATGGGAAAGCGGTCTGTTGTGATTAGTACTGGAGGTGGGGGTGGAAAGGAGGTGCATACTCCATAAGCTGAAAACTCCAGCGACAGACAAACTTGCTAAGATTGTGTTGACAAAGTCTTTTGTCCCTCGATAGCGGTCAAACATGTCCTCGATACTGAAAAATCCAGCTGTCCAGAAGCCAATCTTTGCTCCCATCTTCATTCCCTCCTTGACTCCCCCCATGGCCATGTGATAATTTTTGCTTTTATGGTAAAGGTACCATCCGGTTGGTGTTGTAGGTAGTCTATGAGCATGTTCTGCTCGAAAGCGTAACCCCGTTGTTTGGCTTCCATGAGCAACACCCAAGCTCGCACCAGCTAAGAATGCTATGCCCGTCGTGAGCGGCAATCTCATGCCATATGGGAGGCCAATCCGGGAGTCAATCTTGAGTTGCCTGATCTGCTCTTCTCTCCATGCCTTCCGCTCAGCAACTTCTCGTGCCTTTGCCTCCTCTGCCTCCGACGAAGTTTCCATGGTGATATTGAGGTCGTTGATGGACGTTGGATGTTTGCACGGGCTGAATGTTTCACAAAGTTATGACGGGTCACGTGCATTCGTATCTTCCCGCCGCGGTACATTTTTGCGGGCGCGTGGGGCATCAACATTCATCTCCATCTCATCCTCAATGCTTGATGCGACAATTCCAGCACCTTTTCGATAACATTCCGTTGCCAAAATGGTAGGCATCCTCTTATGACTGCGACTAGGTGATACCCGCTAATTTCCTTCTCAGGCAAGAACCGCTGGTGAAGTCAAGTCTTCTGATATGACCCTACGCTTCAAGCATGGCAAGCACACAATCCTCATCTTTGCGGACCCTCTCGACACCTTCGAAACCATAACATCTGAGCTGCTCAAAGTCCTTCACGAAAGGTATCCTGAAGGTCTACCAACTGACGAGCCCGAAACATCCCTGGAAATTCCTGACGATTTCCGCAAAGTCGTCCTCGCGGGACCAAACGACCCATACGACAATAGTCAAGGCTGGAAGAAATTGGTCAAGGATGAGAAAAACGTGGACGAAAACATGATGGACGAGTCTCCTAGGAGTTTGTCTATCAAAGACGGTGGAATGATTGCGTTTGCATTCAAAGCCGAAGGTGGTGCGAGAGCAGAGTTCAAGGTAGAATTTAGTAATGTCGATGAGCTCTATCCGGACGAGGAATGAGACGTTTTGCAGCACTCAGATGGGACAAAAGGCCGGCGTTCTAGGCGGTGGCATTTACAAGCGTATTACACAGGGAGGGTGGGCTTTGGTAGGGCGTTCTGGGAACAATGACACGGTGGTACACAATATATCTCCAAAACCCGTACATGATTGACTCTCATGTTTAGTCTATGGTATTATGCTTAGCACTCCAAGTCTATAGCTTTGCAGCATTTCTCTCCTCATCTAATACTTCTTTTCTTAATCTAACCTCTACATTTCTGGGGCCCTCCTTACTAAACTTCACAAGTACAACTCTTTTCTCATCGCCCCTTCTATCACTGCCTTCCAACTCTAGGCCAGGCTTGTCCAGCGCTAGAACACTTCTTCCATCACTTTTACGCATCATTAACCCAACTGGGCTCATCACTTTATCCGCCCACTTGACGCCCTTTCCATCACCATCACCATCAAGGAACCCGAGTACAGCCCCTCGTTGAGCTTGGAGATCCTGAATAGATGCTGGTGTATTTGAGGCTTGAGGAGTGAGGATGGGGCTCAACAAGTGCATTAGGTAGTATTGGGGTGGGAAGAGGATGATCTCGTTCTTTGTTGCGAGATCGAGCCAGTGCTGGCAGGAGGCAAAGAGCGCAGTGGTGTGTTCGACGCCACCGTCGGAGGTGGGGACGGGGATCATGGCTTGCGAGGTGATGTTTGATTTTGACGTTGAGGTTAGAGGGAGGAAGTAGAGGTACATTTGGGTTGTGAAGCGGCGGGGAAGGTTGGGAGGTGTGACCCAGCGGGTGAAGGGGATGAGTGAGTCTGGTGGAGGTTAGTTATTTGCCAGAAGTGGAGAGTGACTTGGAGATACCTGAATCTACAACTCCACCGATAGACTTCACCCAATCTTCAAATCTTAATTTCCCACTATGAATTTCTTTCCGTGCTCTTTCTCTTTCTTCTTCTGATACATTTATCAAGCCGTCACTGCCATCTAACCTCTTGGCTAATAATATCCCACTTTCCTCGAAGCATTCTCTTATGGCCCCAAGTCTATACGCTGGTCCGTCTATATGTCTCCTCTTATCGTCTGGGGTAGGGATATTGCCATCTTGTGATGCTGAAAGATTACCGCCAGGGAAGACGTGTGCGGCGGCAAAAGAACGAGATGTTTGGACGCGGTGAAGGAGAAGAATTTCGTTTATGGGTGATATTAAAAGGATGCTGGCTGATGTTAATGGATATTCTGAAAGGGGGAGAGGGCATTGAGTACCTTGCACTAGGTCTAGGCTCTGCTATTTGCTTCTTACTAGGAGGTTTCGAAGACATGTACTGCTTCTCGAGATCTGGTTTTGGTCCCATAGCTGTTTGCCAGGATGTGTTCGACAAGGCTGGGGTGAGTTTTCCGGTCCTTGTATTTCTTATTGAAGGCTGAGTAGTATTGACGAAGCATAAACTCCTTGCTTGCAAAGCTTTTCTAATTCTTGAGACCCTTTTACCTCTTACTACGTGCTTTAAAATTGAACACTTTAACGTGACGAGAAACATTGGCAGGCATTTGAGGAGAAGTTGTTGTCACTGTGTTCGACATAGCGGGGATATGTTAAGCCGAAATCTGGGGAAGCCGGAAGCCGAGGTCGGGAATGGAGGATGGTGATTGGTTGACATGGGACAGTTCTTCAGCCTCGCATCAATCTCTTGGGACTTCCCAGCTGCAAGACACAAAATGATATGAAAGTATCACAAAAGAGCCTATTTGTATCGCCAATAATGCCTGCGGGATAGAATCCTGTCTTGACGTATATCAAAATGATACAGAGTTCGCAACTGCTGGCGCTGAAGTCCAAGTTAGACTCCATCAAGAGGGTATAATCTCACTCTATGTGTTTCTTTAAAGGGATATCAAGCCACTCAGTGGGTTTATATCTCCACTTCTTGTAAAGTTTGTTTCTTTTAAGCTTCAAGTGAAGCTCCCTCCCCCCAGACCATGACGCACTTGGTCAGGGGTAAGCTAGGCCCCTGTAATGATCCCACCTCGGATCATTTCGACGAATCTTCAACAAACGTCAGTCGCAGAATCTATCATCCTCTTTCTTTTCATCCCATTCTCGACAGTCCGACGCAATCATGGGCTCCAACGATCTCCCTCCCCCACACGTCCCCTCTCACTACCTCCCCGTCACGAACACCTTCCTCCAAGTCGGCGGCTCGCTCTGGACAATATGCTACATTCTCCTGACCCGAGAATCCTTCAAATCCCGCACTTATGGCATGCCCCTCTTCGCACTAGCCTTCAATTTCGCCTGGGAGCTTGTCTACGCTTTCTTTGTCGCCGAAGCACCACTCGAGCGCATTGTCTTTGGGATATGGTGTCTCCTCGATTGTGGAATGGTCTATGGGATCTTCTTATATGGAGCAAATGAATGGGCACATGCTCCGGTTATTGCTAAGAATTTGGGGAAGGGATTTGGGGTGTTGGTGCTGTACTGTGTATTTGGACATTGGGCGTTTGCAAAGTATTGGATTGACAATGAGGTGGGGAAGAAGGAAGGGAAGTTTTATTTTGGGAAGGTAGGGCCTGATACGACGGAGTTGGGGTTTTGGACTGCAGCGGCTGCACAGGCTTATTTGAGTGCGGCGAGTTTGGTGCAGCTTTCGGTTAGGAGACATACTGGGGGCGTTTCATGGGGGATTTGGTAAGTTTTGTTCAGATGCTGTGAAGCATTGATGAGGATTGAGGGATGCTGACATCTTTCAGGGCCTCAAGAACTGCTGGGTCAATCATTGGATTGTATTTGAATTATGCTTGGATGTGGTATTTCTGGAATGAGGCACATGTTTATTTCATGTCGCCTCTGGGCATATTCTTGTGGGGAACCGGACTGGCTTGTGATCTGATATACCCATTTGTTTTTGCGCACTTCAAAAAAACGGAAAGAGTCCTGCCAGATGGTAGTAAGGTTGCGGGAAGACCAGAGTTCTCAAGTGGCAGGAAGGGTCGCTGAACGAGACCAGAAAGACGTTGCAACTATTATGTTCTTGGTGTATGACAACTGTAGATAATTCCCCCTTTGCTGCCTTTGAATCCCGAGATTTTGCTAGCTGGACAAGAGTGCATGCATGCCACCCAATGCGAAGTCGGTGTATTATTCCAAGTTATCACGTCGCTTTGAATAAAAGTCGAAGCATGACATTTGGTTGTCAAGTCTGGACCATAGTCCTCTCCGCGACCTTTTACGTTTTCATCACGACCACTTCGTCAGTTTCAGTCAACCAAGTTCCTGGGGACATCACAATATCACTAAATTTAGCAAGTATTCACGAACTCGAGTCCTTCAACGAAGTTGTTAAATAGCCCTCACTCCAATTTTACAAATGCTTGCGAAACCAAAAAACGGTCTAGCAAAATCACGAACCAACTCTCCAAAAGATATATAGCTAAGTCTCCCTAGATCTCCACGTTATAACCCTCAGATAGGCGAATTTTATAAAACCTTTGATATTTTCGCGATTGGGTTGTCTTTAACATGTCTCAGGCACATCTCGGGTCTTCAAAAAGGCCAACCAACAGACCTCTCAACACCCTTACAATGTCGCACGACACCCTCGTGCAGCCATACACATGCACGTATATAGATTTGGAAAGCCTGTAGGCGCCTACACAGCCCGGAGACCTGAAATTACCCTGTTGATGGAACTTTCTCGTTCATTTTCTCTTGCTGTCTTCCTCGCTTTGCAACCTCTCTTGGTTTATTTTATAATTTTTCACATGCATTAAATAGCACACATGACCGAAACCCTTGGAGTAGCTGCCAGTGGCATGGCCGTGATTTCTCTGGCCATGCAAGTCGCCCAATCCCTCAAAAAGCTCAAAGATTTCTGTAGCCTGATTGCCTCCGCCCCTACCGAGATTCTTCTTGCACTCGACGAAATCGAAGCATTGTCTTTGATACTTGAGGACATTGATAATAGCATGCAAGAATCATTATTTTCCGATGCCCGCACGAAACTTGTTCTTTTGCGAAGTTATAAACTGTGTCGAAGCAGTGGCGAAACGTTGAAGGTATTAGTGGAAGAAATGGACGAGGCATTGCAGAAGGGGCGAAAGAGGGGAGGCCTGAAGTATGCAATGAAACAAAGTGTCCTGGATAGTGTTAGGAGAAGACTGGAAAGTACGAAAGGGATGTTGATACTTGCCAACCAGGTTTTTGATAGGGCTACCCAAAAACAGAACTGGGAAAGTTACCAGGAAGATGTGGTTGTGATGCGGAAGGCCTTTGAGAAATTGGAGGCCGCACAAAGAGTCATTATTGAGCAGAAGACGTTAGAAATCAACCTAGTGCAACAAGATACAAGTGGGTTATCGGAGAAGCAACGTGGATCGCAACAATCGTCAAATGCACTTCTTGGGAAAGTCCGACACAATAAACAACTTCACGGAAAACAACAGACAAGGTACAGTGTTAGGGAGCGACAGGAAGTCAACATCCTGGGAGGAATACTGGAGGATGTGTTCACCTACTTCGACGATAGCACGGAGAAATGAGTTTCGATTACATTCCCAAGTTGGGTACACTCGCATGCCTGGAAATTCTATCTTAGGAATTCATACCATGGTTGGGACTATTCATTCCGAAGTTACCGCGTGGTAAAAATAGATGCTTTGATATTCAGATACAGCGAGGACGGGGACATTGCCGGTTTGCAAGAATTATTTCCCACAGGGCGAGCACCGTTTGAAATCAACTCTGAGGGTTGGACCCCCCTACATGTAAGCAAGCATTCTGTTTGAAAGGGCTGTGTCTGGCCACTCTACTAGTATGCTGCTCATTTCGCTCATCCAGAGACTTGTCGATTCTTACTAGAGAACAACGGTGATGCGAACATCCGCACACCGTTGAGTAGCACAGATGATGGACGAGTTGTGAAAGACTTGCCAATATACCACCCGCCATACTCGTAAAGATTCCTTCAATAAATGCCTACGGAACTGACTAATGGAAATAGGACGCTTCTGCATTTTTTGTCAAGAGGCAACAAAAATGTAGACGAGGAAGTACAAAGGGAGACGTTGGAATTGCTGATTAGAAGAGGGTCATGTGATCCTCTCCAAAAGAATGTGAACGGAGCTTCCGTGATGAGTACTGGGAGGTGACCGGCCCCAGTACTTCGCTGGCTGCGACATGAGCAATATATTAGAATTCATGAGATGCGGTTGGACGAGTACGTTGAACTACTCTGTTGCCGACTCAACCTTGCTAGCTCAGAGCAGGATATACATTTATTCCGCAAATTTCTGCCAGATGGAAACATTACTGCAGAACTTGCCACATACGTCCAGAAGCCTAGTACTCGGGAAGCACTGGGATGCGATACTCTGATGGAACAAGCTTTCAATAAGTTGTATAGATTGACGGTGACGCCATTTTGGGGAATGAAATTAAGAAGATCGTCATTGAGTTGATCGCACAAGGCGAAAATACACACCTCCGCATGCGTTATTCATCCGAGGCTTTTTTACACTTAATAGTGCGACAGAATTATATTGCCGGGCCTAAGTTCATAAAACCAGCCGTGGAAAAATGGCTGACGCTTCTCGTGAAGGGTGGTATGAATCTGCTTGAGTACGGGCAAGTAGAACAGTCTATCAATGACTGGCAAGATGAAATCCAATCTGACGTGGGCCGAGCAACATACCGTAACAAGCCTACCTACACAATCTCTCAGATGCAATTCGGTCATCAACGAGAGGATTTCAGAATTGAATTCGAAAAGCCATGGCTTTCAACCGCCCTCTCAGCAGAATTCTGACGTAGAATGGACCCAGCATTAAATGAGGACGGCGATGTAAAGATCACAGGCGCAAAATCGCTAAGGGAGATGTATGCGAGTAGATTGAAAAAACCGAAAGTGAGAATGCCAGGCGCATGGCAAGATGGGTGACACTCCAAGCAAAACATACAACGGGTTAAATAACAATTCAATGCGGACCGGCATCTACACAACAGGTACTTCAACACTTGATCATGCGGCAGACTACTGCCAGTTACAGGAACTGACTCTATTCAACAATAGTCACACTGGGTATATACAATCCCGCACGCCTAATACCGACTTCTCAACCCACGCAAAGTTGTAAATGAGTTGAGAGGTAGAGGTATGTATAGATTTCCTGAGATAATTTGAGCATAGAATAGAAGCAGAAATAACGACGAAAGATGAGATACACATGTTTTGGAAATCTTTCTAACTTTGCAACTTATCTAAAAAGTCAAACAGGAAGCAGAGCACCAACTTCTCATTCAAGAACTTCTTCAACGACCCGAATAGGCTCACTCACCATTGAAAAGCGCCTCTCGACACTCATGCCATATCCCACAACGCCCTCATGCAAGCCCACACACAGACGTGGTGGTTGGTTGCACAGCCCTCAGCCTTGCGGTGAGCCCAACCGCGTTCGATCACCTCACTTCATCCCCCTCCTCTCTCCCATATCCACTTCTCTAAACTTTTTCTCGCGTAATAAATCCAAAATATAACAGAAAATAGTCGCAATCAACTCACCATGGCCTAAGCCCTCGGCGTAGCCGCCAGCGGCATAGCGGTTGTCTCGCTCGCTATGCAAGTCGCGCACTCCATCCAAAAACTCAAAGACTTCTACAGCCTAATCGCCTCAGCCCCCGCCGAGATTCTACTAGCTATCGATGAAATCGATGCTTTATCTTGGATACTTGAAGGCATAGATAGTAGTGTACAAGAGTCGCTTTTCTCTGACTCGAGGACAAAAATTGTGATTACTAAATGCTATCATTTATGTCAGAGCAGTGCGGAGACATTGAAAAGTTTGGTTGAGGACCTAGAAGATGGGGTGGCGAAAGGGAGGGGAAGAGGAGGGATAAAGTTCGCGATGAAGCAGGGTGCGTTGAAGAGTTTGAGAAGGAGGTTGGAGAGTGCTAAAATGGCGATGATACTTGCGAATCAAAGTTTTGACAAGGCTGTTCAAAAGCAAAATTGGGAGAGCTATCAACGAGATGTTGTAAACACCAGAAAGGGTTTTCAGAGGTTAGAAACTTTGCAGATGATGGTCGTTGAACAGAAGGGAGGTGTATTCGAGGACACGGGGAGGGACGGCTATGATTCGGGAGAGGAGCAGGGACACTCACGGCGGTGTGCGACATTGATGATTTGGAGGAATAGGCAAAGAAGACGAGAGCTAGCCAGAAACAAGGACAGATATTTCGGATGCTTGGAGATTGTAACTTCACGTTTCGAGTACACCACGGAGAAGTTATTATCAATTGCGTTTCCAAACTGGATATACCCTTATGCCTGGAAGTTGCACGTTAGGAATGCTTATTGTGGTTGGGATCATAGTTTTCGAACGTACCACGTGGTCACAGATGATGCTCCTATACTCCGATATTGCCGAGACGGAGATATTGCTGGCTTGCAACGTCTCTTCGGTTGTGGAGAAGCAACACCGTTTGAAATAACCCCCGAAGGGTGGACCCCCTTACATGTTGAGTAAAGTAATAGTCGGACTCAACGTCTCTTCTGCGGCGCGGGTGGCCTTAGTCGGCGAAAGCAAAGTGTCCAGCGAAAGCAAAAGTGTCCATTCTTGATTTGTATGGGATTTTGCACCAAAGGTCAAAAAGCGAGGAAAATCAAAAAATTTCCCCGCCAAATTTGACGGCAAAAAATCTCTATTTTAACGATATTCTAGCCACGCATACGATAAAATTGTATTTAAAGCTTAGAAATTAAAGGCCTATACCTCTATTTTAATCCCTAGTTTAGTGCATATAAATTACTTTTAAATGTGTAGAGTTATGTGTCTTTTAGTCGTGAGAAATCACGATGTTCGCGACATTTTCCTATACAAAAACAGTGGACACTTTTGCTTTCGCTGGACACTTTGCTTTCGCCGACTAAGGCCACCCGCGCCGCAGAAGAGACGTTGAGTCCGACTATTAGTTCAGACACCGAGAATCTCATCTAATCAAGCCTCTAACGTCTGTCCCTGCGTCCCGAGACACACCGTGTCACGAGACAAATTTATAGTTTTGGCATCACAAGTTTTGTCTTAGCAAGTCTACGAAGTTGTTATTAATATGTCACTTTCTTTAACTATTGTTCCTTAAGGAGACCACTTAGCAATAAGAAAAAGATTGTGGTTGATTATGCTGTCGATCATTTCAATCACGCCACTGATCGCCGCTTCGGCTGTACCCCCTTGCTTAGTCGCGATTATTAAAGATTGTTCAAATTTCGGAGCACTTGGGCAAAGGTTCTATGACCAAAGAATATAGCTCTAAATTTTGAAGACAGTCAAAGACGATAATAATGCAGTCTGGGAGTTACTCCGGTTTGAGGAGATGGGCATAAACGCCACATGTTTTAGCTTCAGATTTTAGTGCTTATTAATATGCATTAGCCTGGCTACATTATACCGTATAAATCTAAGCTTGTTATATTTTACTCAGCCACTATCATTCTTAGTCCTGGTCATGTGTGTGGCGTAGAATATTACGCGTGTGGCTTAGTAGCACGTTTCTCGAACTTTCTATAGGCAGGCGCGCAGCAGCACACTTATCCCGGCAGCGCTCTCTCGTCTCCTTCCACATCACCATCGCGACGGTAATATAGACAGAGGCAGTCAAGTATTGGCGCAAGGCGTGCCTCCTGGCGTGCCTAGATCATACCGTGCTCTTGCAGATCATGGCAAAGTCCCTCATTCTACACTCTATCATCATGATCGCGGACGACCATTGATGAAAGACAAGGGGCAAGGCCAGCAGTACCTCAAACCATATAAAGAAGATGTCCTCATTAAGTATTTGCTACAAATGTCCGACCTTGGACAACTGATACGACTAAAATTTATCCCTTCTATAGCCTTTAGAGTCACCTGCCATCGGCCTACCACTAATAGGCCCCTCAAGCCTCCTGGCTGGAACTAGACAAAGGCTCTAGAAAAACGCCATCCAGAACTCATAGCACAAAGAGTCAAGGCGTTGGACTAGAACCGTTATAAGAAAAACACTTATAGGAAGATCATGCACTGGTTTGAGGTGATAAGAGATGTATTACAAGATCCGGCTGTCCTAGCCAAAAATGTGTATAACATAGACAAGACTAGAGTGATGCTTTCCATGCCAGGCTCTGTCAAAGTGCTAGTAAGTAAGCATGACATGCAAGATTATAGAGGTGCGCGAGTCAAGCGCACAACCGTGACTGCGATCGAATGCATTAGTGGTGATAGTAGGTACCTAAACCCTATGATTATCTGGCCAGCAAGTACCCATCGAAGCAACTAGACCACGTTCCCCACCCCTGGATGGCAGTATGCGTGCTCCGACTCTAGATATACCGACTCTAAGATCAGCTTAGAGTGGCTCAAGCGTATATTTGATCCCAAAACCAAAGAACAAGCTAACAAGAAACCACGCGTCTTGATCTGCGACGGCTTTAGAACACACAAGACCCTCAAAATCTTAGAGTTCTGTTTTGAGAACAATATTCTTTTATGTCGTCTTCCTTCTCATACTTCCCACAAGCTCCAGCCTTGTGATGTAGCAGCGTTTGCTCCACTCAAGGCAGCTTATTACGACCAGGTTGATCGACTCAAGCAAGGAGGTGTAAATATGATCGGCAAGGAGCATTTCACCTCTCTATATAGCCCCGCAAGGAAAATAGCATTTACGCCAAAGAATATCAAGGCCGGCTTTGCTGCAAGTGGTCTATTCCCATTTAATCCAGATAGGGTACTTAGAAGTATGCCCGCCCCCCCGGCTAAACCAGCCATTCCAAGAGCCGATAAGGTGAAGGTAGGGTCTTGTCGGCAAGACATAGAACCGCAAACGCCTGTGACGCCAGTGTCAGCAGAGGCTTTTATGTCGCTGCAGAACCTAATCATCCAACGGGATGCTTATGCGCTTAATGAAACGAGTAAACAGAACTTAGCAAGGCACTTGCAGAAATGTACCAAAGCTTTCCAAAAATCCTCTGCTAAGAGCATTCTCCAAGAGGATCGAATACAATTCTTAACCACAATTAACAACAAAGCCAAGGTTCGACGATCGACAAGGTCGTTGGTGCTAGGAAAGGCGAAGGTCATGAGCTATAAGGACCTCGAGGAAGCACGAGCGAAGCGTGTCGTAAAAGAGTCCACCCAAGCAGCCAAAGGCAAGGGAAAACGCAGTCGGAAGAGCAAAAGTAGTCCGCCCGAGCCAGAGGAAGACACCGCAGAGACGGCAAGACGTGGGCAAAAGCGCAAGAGTGCTGGAGTTGAGACGCCAGAGCCAACAAACAAGATGGCGCGGATAAGCAATGCCCCCAAGCCAGCGAGTGCCTTGGTGATGCAGGCCAGCAGAACACAGCTTGCGGAGGATGAGATTGCGCCAGAACCACTAAGAGCGCTAGTAGCGCGGATGTGGTAGTAGAGGCTAAGATTGCCATTTGAACATTGAAAAGAGAATCGATAGGTCTGATGCAGGCTTGGGCTGGCTTCGCGACCTGTTGCTGTATAGTAACTTAGATTTGATGTTTAGTCTTTGTCGGTTTTGAACGCAAGAGGTTATAACCAGCTTTTCGTTCCTCTATCGTGCTTGCTCTGCAATGCGTATGCCGAATGCCTTGCAATGGCTGATGCCTGCCATCGTTGTGCCCACCATTATCGTACGTTCTTCAATGTGCCATCTTCATTGTGCCATCTCCTTATGTCGTTGTTATATGTCGTAGGCAGCATCGCCTTTGGTCGTCGGGGGCGCTGCTGTGCTCGCCATCGTTGCCACGTTGCCACCATCTGAGCTGCTATTGCCATGGGCTGCTGAGTGTGTTTCGGTATGACGTTGCGTTGTCGGAGAAGGAAGTTGAAGAAGTGATGTTGTTGATGAAGCTTTAGAGTTTGCAACGGTTTTCAGGGTTCTGGGGCAGACATTAGGACAGCAGTAACGACTATCATGAGCACAGAACGATGAGGCAATTGTTCAGATATTTGTTCAGATATGCGGCAACAAGTTTTGTGGATCAATCTATAAGGTATCTATGTATTGCACTGGTTCGAGGCGGTGTTCAATACTTGGCCAGATCATCAGGATGCGCCGTGTCCTTCGACCGCAGCGGGCTTATCAAAAGCGAATACTCAAACTTTCGATCGACAAACCTCAGGAGCTCGGGATTGACATTGTTTGTGTTGAGCCCCATTTTGTATTCTCCTTTGTCAGTAGGCGGAGGTTGAATGGGCCACCAATAGCATCTACCGTACACAACATCAGTCTTTGATCGAATGGAGCAGAAATTGCTTGACTTACACACAACCGCAGTTATCACAGAAGTTGAAAGACAGGTCTCGATCGCCCCAGACATACTGCTTGGTCACTGCGTTCGGCTTTGTTTCGATCTTTACTTCGTCGGGATGGTAGTAGCCCCAAGCGGCGCCGTAGCGTCTACAAATCGTGCATTGGCATACGTTGACATACTCGGGGAGTCGGGGAACTGTGACTGTGATGGCGCCGCAGTGGCAGCTAGAGCGGATCGAGGTGTCTGTCGCCGCCATGTTGTCTCGTGTTGTTCAAGCTGGAGTATGTCAGACGGAGTCTGGCAGTGTGTGAACGTCGGCTAGTTCTCATTAATTAAAGTCTAATCTTTTTCCGAACGGCCGATCAAGTGACAAGCATTGGGAAGAACATGTTTATATATGAATGCCTGTCAAAGGAACAAACTTTATTAATGCCACTGGCCTTAGCGCAAGGCAGCAACAAGGCCGAGCGACTACCGGCCTTGGACATCGCATGCAAAGGCAGCGTCAAGGGCGCGTCCACCTTGCGAATATCTAGGTCTGTGTTCTAAATTATACGCACCCCCTGTCAGTTTCACATGCAACATCATTTCGAGCTTTACAGATTCACCTTGTCTTCAAGTTTCTACCTTACCAGATTCCAAGCAGAGCGCAAAAGAGTTTGAGGGGAAGCCAGAAGTGAAAAGCCGGAAGTGAGAAGCCAGGGTTGTTGGCTGCCACTTTTTGCTGATCAGAGGATGTCGGAAAACAGGAATTTCCCGGCAAGATCTGCCCATACCCAGCCACAATCTTCGTATCCACACGTTTAGCAGCCATAGGTATTACCGTATTAAGATAATAAAATTTACCAAGATTACTATAACCACAACGTAGCTGACCAGGGTCGTTACTTGCTTGATTGGAGGAGGTATTAGCCTATATGGCGACGTCGTATAACAGGGCATGCCCCGGCTGCCACAAGAGCAGGAATAGCTTTTTAGCATTATAATAAAGCCTGGATATCTATATCTAATTGTTCTATAAGTTTAAAAGGTAAAAAAAGTTTAATGGTAGTGTCGTAAGTCAATAGGCCTATTATAGTGTAAAAGGAGGCCCTTTATAAATTCAAGGGGGCGGCGACGACGTGATAATAATTTTCAGAATTAATAGGTCAGGAGTGTTCGTGAGAAGTATATAACTTAGCTGAAATACAAATATATAGAAATTTTAATGCGTCTACAGGTTTATAATTCCTTGAACTCGAAGTACCTAAGGTTTGTCTCGTTACAGGGTGTGTCTCGGGACGCAGGGACGGACGTTAGTACGCTGCTTTTCACGTTCAGCCAGGCGTGTGTCGATTCTTGTTGGAGAACTACGCCGACGCAGATATCTCTTCCACGTAAGACCTAAAATTTCACCCACGCGGGCATAATTAACAACAACAGAACCTCTTTGCACTTATTAAGCGATGCCAAGGGATCAGAATTAAGTACTAGAGAGACATTAGAGATCCTCGTAACTGCCGGTGTATGTGATCCTTTTCATTCAAACCAAGATAACTGGTGTGCTATGGCTCAACCTCAATGGCCAGTGCCAGTCTTTCGTTGGTTGCGACAAAATCAAGATCTCGAGCTACAGCAAATGCAACAGGATGAACACATTGAAGTGCTCTGCTGGAGACTTTCCTGCGCGCAGTCAGACAAGGACATACGCACATGCCGAGAACTAATTCCAGGCGGCAAGGTCACCGCTGCATTTGCGAAATATGTACTCAAATATGGGGAATACGAGGGCTATACTCTGTTAGGAGCAGCTCTTGAATCGTGGTACTACAGATTGAGTAGTACGGCGGACAAGGATGAACTGGAGAATTTTATCCGTGAGCTAATCGCTCAAGGCGCAAATCTTCACCACTGTCGTCGACTGACAGGGTTCTCTAGGCCACCAACTTTGCTACAGACGCTCGTGAGATGGAAAATCAACCACGGAGCTTATGCCCTCAAACAGGCCGTGAAGAAATTGTTAGCGCTATTCAAGACAGCTGGGGCGGATGTGCTTGAATACTGGGAAGTAGAACAGTCCTATGGCTGGCAATCGTTCGACCCGGCAGCAGTTTATCCCCCATGGGATAATAGGCCAATTTACAAAATAATCAATTTCCAAATCGGCGAACGGCCCGAAGACATCCTCATTGAGCTCGAGAAGCCGTACTTCACGACACCCCTAATAGCAAATTCCTGGTATTGGGTTGAACCACCATCGGACCAGGACAGGAGTGATAACTCAACAAGCATCCCAGGAGCATGGCAGGATGAATAAAATGCAAGCAGAGGTGCACAGTCGGAAAAGGGGAAACAACATAGAAGCAAGCATCATTTCAACAACACGAGAGCATGAGGCAAACTACTGCCCACTACAAGAACTGATACTATTCAATCATAGTCGCACTGGGTATATACAATCCCGCACACTCATCAATACCGACTCCTCGACCCACCCCTCAAGTTCTCCTTCCACAAACAGCAAATACTCTTACTCTCGCACCACTTCTTGACCTCTTTCGGCATCACCTCGCCATCCCACCCAGCCTTTTCCAATGCTCCAGTGTTAAGCCAAGTTGTCAGGTCTTCGAGTATTATCGGGTCGTAAAGTAGAATCTTTTCTTGCCAACTCGGTTTTGAAGGATCTTTACATGGGGAAGCAGACTTGATCGCCCGAGTGATGTAAGCAGAAAGAGATTCTTGCGATGATGCTGTCTCAGCACTTTCAAAGGAAGTCGCCAATTTGAGAGGTGGTGACCAGATTTGGGAACCATGACGTCGTGGAGGAGACGGAGTCATTGCTTCTTCTGAATCAGAAATCTCGTCGAACGATTCATTTTGGGATGATTTTGGCCTTCGACTTTTCGGGGTGGTGGCTGATTTAGCTTTAGGCGCAACACTTGAAGAACTATCTTTTCTTGGCCTGCCTCGAGGCCTTTTTGGTGATTTGGCGTCGTCCTGGGTTGAGGTGGTCTTCGACGATTTAGTAGGGCAAGAGGGTTGTGGCTTAGTGTTTGTCCCCAAAACACCAAGTGCTATTCGGTTCTTGCCTTCCCAGCATTTCTCAAGTAATGTTATCATCTGATCACGACTCTTTACAGGCTTGAAGTGATAAGAAGCAATCTCTTTTGCTAGCTGAGCGGTTGTGTAGGCATTATAATCTAGCTTTTGGGTAGAACCTGACTTGGCTGCCTTTTGGCTTCGTTTCGGGGGTTCCACTACTTGTTCTACAACTTTGGACGACTTCGGCCGTTTTGGTGACTTCTCTGATTGCATTGGACTACTGAAGAGTTCGACCCTAATCGCTGCTTCCACAGGGCCAGGCTTCGTCGGAGTTACATGAGCAGCCGACTGGTTGATAATGTTGTCGAGAGCCTCAGCTTCATCCTTATTGGTCCCTATCTTGCTTGGTTTTGTGGCTACAGGGGAATCGATCATGTCAATCGTCTCAACTTGAAGAAGCTCCCCGGCAGAGCCTCTAGCTCCAGCAGACCATAAAGTCTTCTTTGATAAAGTTTGTGACGGCTCCTCATCCGCAAATGGATCATCCTCAAACTCATTTGATGCTTGCATCGCTTGATGGATCTCACGAAGAAAAGTTGGCGATTCTTCCCTTGCAAGTTGACTCGAAGTACCAAATAGGAAATCTTGATTTCCCACTTGCTTGAGCGCGGATTCAGGCGAAAGTAGTATTGGCGCTTGTGCTGTGCCTCTTCTTTTGCCTTTTGCGGGACCTTTCGTTGGACTCTTAGATCGCGATTTTGTCGGGCCCTTGAAGCTACCGTTATCCGTGGTTGTCTGATAGGAAAAGTATTGGAGTATAGGTGCTGCTTGACCCGAATCTTCTTTTTCTTCTACATAAGCAGATGTAGCCAGGTCGGTAATTGTTCTTGCCTTCTTTTTGGGCGCTTTCAATTTCACGGAGGTCGAGGTCGTAGAAGCCGCAGCCGAAATATTTGTATTTACCATTTCGATGAGTTTACGTTTTCGTGTACCGGTTCCATCTGATATTGTTGTGTTAGTGCTCCTCGTACTTTGATTACGCGTGAAGGTAAAGCTTCCCAGCAGACCACCGAATCCCTTTATTTTGTCCTCTTCCTCCAGAGCAAAATTGTTTTCTCCCAGAATTCGAGTCGGACTCTCCACCATTGTCTTGTTTGTAGCAGCTGGTGGGGTCCAATCCGTTCGCCTTTTGACTGCTTCATCTAGGCCAAAGTCCGAGTCTGGAGAAGGTTCTTCTATGGCTTCTGGGGACTTAGGTGCCAAATGCTTCTTGCCAATCGTCGACTTCGTGACCAGGCCTTTCGCAATCTTGGTTTGTGATTCTCCTCCATCAGCTTTCTTTGCTCTTGGTTTTCGAGGAGCTTTCGCCGCTTTCGCCACCTTCTCGCCCAATTCATTTCCAATTTCCTGCTTATCGTCTGCCCTCTTCGCTCGAGGTTTCTTCACCGTAGTTGCTTTCGCTGTAGATGAGTCGTCTTTTATAACCTGCCCCGCCTTCGTCCTCGGTTGCCGTGGCTTGGTCTTTTTGAGATCTTCAATTATCTCTCCCTTCAGAGCTTTTCTGCGCGCCTTAGGTGCCTTCTTTTTCACAGCATTCCCCTTATCTTCTGCATTGTCTTGCACTAGCTCATCGATTGGAAGACTGAGCGATCCAGTGGCGTCTGCATTGAGGGAGGATGGCAACTTCAAAAGTGTCGCAGCAGTCGTGAACGAAGCTAGGGCACTCTGAGGGGTTGGCGCAGCACGGCTCCCGGTCCTTAATACGGGAGGCTTCATGCTCGAGGCATCTAGAGAAGGTAATGTCGGCGACGAAGATAGGTTGAATGTAACGAACGCCCTTGGAGGGGAAGAGGAAATCGTTATTGGGTTTGCGGTCGCCATTGTTGCTGATTTAAAACGCAACTGGCGCACTGGGCGCCTCGTGAGGAAGGAGATGCACGACAGCGTTAAGGTCGTGGCTTCTCACTTTGTGGATGTTGACTTCTCCTGGCGCATTTTGTTGTTGTCGGCGGCTGTGTTGTTGATGCGCTGCAAGAGAGTCGCGGGCCGACGCCAAAATGCCAGGTTAGCACGTGATCTCGACCAGAATGCTCGCTTAATCGTTAGCCCTTGATTTTCACCCCACGAAAATATCGACGTCGATTGTCACGAAATTACCTGGCGACCAAATCACAACCTCCGCGACTCTTTGACCACCATTGACTTCACAATCTCATAGTCAAAAAATCAAGACAAAATGGAGAACGATAAGGGAGAACTCGTTGACCTGTAAGCTATCCCTCTAGAAGTGCTGCCACAACATCGAAGAGCCGCAATTTCACCTTTGGAACTGCGCAGCATAGCTAACACTCAATTCTTCGCAGTTACGTCCCACGCAAATGCAGCGCCACCAACAGAATCATCAAGGCGAAGGATCACGCATCTGTCCAGATCTCAGTTGGCAAAGTTGATGAGAACGGTCGATTCACTGGAGAGAGCCAAGTGTACGCCCTTTGCGGATTCGTTCGAGCGATGGGAGAGTCCGATGATTCTTTGAACCGATTGGCACAACGCGATGGTCTGCTGAAGAATGTCTGGAGCGGAAGCAGCCAACGATAAATGCATATTTGGAGGAGTTTCTCTGGTACGAGCGAAGATCGAAACCTGCCCGGCCGACTTGTGCTAATATTCTGGGTTGCAGATTTGCGTTTATGGTCTGGGTTGCACTGGGATTCAGGGCGGGATAGCATGCTGGTGGAGCAAAATGGGCTCAAGCTGGCATTTGCTGAGATAGTCACCTTTCAGATGTGATTACCAATTCTACGAACTTTCCCAAAAACATCGCCATTTTCGCATTTTGTGACACCTGGACCGAAATCGACTGGATTGAACGGCTCATCGAAACTCCTCGTTCCCACTCCAGGGTGACCCTTTTTGTTCGAGGAGCCAGAACGCTATTTCGATAGCTGCGTAGCCGGAGATTGATACAAGTAACTAGCCTTCTGAAGAGCTGTGACGTTAGAGCATCTCGTCGGAGCACAGATACGGGCCGGACAATATAATTCGCGCAAGAGGAGTTTTAAGCCAAAGGGATTCCTTAGCATGGCAGTGTTCCCACGACTCGAATATCGAATGCGACATCTTTGTTTGGTTAGCCATTTCATGTTTCGAAGTTGAACAGTGGCCTTCAAATTCACTTGATCAAACATTTCCATTTCCTCGCATAAATACATCATCTGGACAGCTTCCTTAGGATAATATGTCACATAATATCGAGATAACTACTGAGTTCGAGAACATTGTGCTTAAGGTAGTTGCAAGTGTAAACTGAGAGCACAATGCATAATTTTCTGAGTGGAATTGACCACGTCTCAAAGCCCAGCTGTTTCAAATGACTTAAATATCACGTTACAATTCCTACACATGCCATGTTTAGCCTCTAAAACGATGACCAGAAACGCTGTTTTCTTATGCTGCTATTAAAAGATTACACGTCAAACCCAGTGTCTAGTGCTCTTTTGTACACCGACAATCTTCTCTAGTCCAAATTAACTGACTTATATTTTTTGTCCAAACAGACAGGTTTCCCCACTCTCTTTGCCCTAAAATCGACCTATTGTAGTATACATCGAAACTCAAGCCGGATTCGGAGCAGAATACGCTTTGCCATGGATAAAGTATTGAAGACATGATGGAGCAGAAGTGGACGTGCGGCTGGTCTTGATTAAGCTCACTCGTTGTTCTGGGTTAGAAGAAAGGTGCAATTCAAAAGTAGGAATATCCCTGAATTCCCACTCAGGATTTGGGTAGTAAGATGAAGTCTTGGAATCGAACGAGGCTCTTACTGACGACACAACTCATGATCCATAGCAGAGATCTTCCGCCAGCGTTGGATTCTGGACCTTCCCGGAAGTGCACCCCATAAATTCACGCCATGCTAGACTTCGATAACGAGAAACTTACCTTGCTCCTCAAAGTTTCGAATGATTCAGAGATCTTAAAATGTTGAAATACCTTATGGTTTTGTTCTAAGGAGCAGAGTTGGATAACACTAGGAAGGATTCTATCCCCAACCGAGTCGGCCTTCGCAATTTATTTTAGCTTTGCAAAAACGATAGTGTTGCAAAGTAGTTTGATTATTTCAATGATTTTCTACCTAGTTTCTAAATCGAGGATCCTTGCACTCCCCTGGCTATAAAATCTCTCAAGTCTGGACTCTTGAGCCTTCAGAGTCGCACGCTGGTCCTGTGGAGCGCGATCAAAGAAGTGATTTGGTACTAAGCGCTGACGATTGCGGAAGGAAGATGGTACTTTAAACATAGGACGGAGATGTCGTGTGTGTTGCTTAATAGCATCAAAAAGACTAGAAGCGCAAAATGCACATTTCACTGAGCGAAAGTCCCGATAGCAGCGGAGTTGAGCAACGAATGTATTCAGACCCTAACAGCAACACCTCTCCAAATGCACATGGGATACTTCCTTGACAAGTTCGTAAACCTCTCCTTTCTTTCAGGGCCAGTCATGAAATCATCAATTAATCTCGAATTCCTGACACAATATCAAACACTACTCATAAGGTGCTGGTGACTGCCTCAATCTTCCCCACCAACTTGTTCCACTATTGTTACATAACTCAATAGGCGGAGACCAAGAATTTATATAAACTCAAAGTTGAGTCAGTGTGGTGTCTAGCTTGGATGAAATTCGAGCTTAAACATTTATTGAGGTAGAAAGACTTAAATTCTTCTCAGAGCCTCATCAACAAACGTAGGCCCTGATGAGACACAACTTAAGATTCTCCTTTTCAGGCTCAACTTGCCAATCCTAATTTACCTTTTGCCTTTGAGCTGATTCACTTGAGAATCCCGAAAGCTAAAAAATATAAAGCGCGTAAGAGTTCATAATAAACCTGCCAAGAATCCTATACAACATGCCAATTAAGATTATAGGCGTGCTCGAGAGCGAAGTGCTAGTTTTGATGCAATACATTCTTGTGGGAAGCGAATTTGCCGGCACTTGTCAAGTTACTGCCAAGAAACGAAGTAAGATCTATACTCCACGCAAGCAGATAGGGAATAATGTTGCTGCCAATTATTAGCAAACATTTGGATGAACCTCAATCCAACACCAGTTCGTCAGCAAAATTGGATAGATTTTTATGCAAGAGTTGAACCACGGAATAGCATTCACGCGAAGTAAAAGTGTCTACATGTTGCAAGAGCGAGCAATAGACGGCACGCAAATCTCCAGATCAAGGAGTCCTTGAAATTGGCCCCACTTGCACTTCAATTTGATGCTTGTCCTGTCCAATCGGGGGTTTAGGCTAGTATTTATATTCATCAGAAGCAGCTCCCCAACACTCACTTTTGCAGAGGCAAGGAAGCTGGCAATTCCCGCTATATCTTTCTTTCCCACTAGTTAGTGGATTATCATAAATTCGAAAACGAGAAGACTCCAGGCTTGATGCCGGAGGTATAAAAGAAACCTTGCGTGTTAAGGAGTACAGCAACATCTACGAGGCTCAAGCCAAGCTCCTCCCATGGCTGGTTCGTTTCTGAGAAGTTACGTGGTGCCCATACTCTCTTCTTCTGAGGTTGTTCACAGTCGGAAGGAGGGCTGATCGCTAATTGGAACGGGGTTGAAGCTCAGATGTGTCGGAGACTGGGAAAGACTGGAAGATTGTTTGGCTGCTGTTACTCGCCTGGGTCTGCTGTCAAATCAGCTGAGAACTACTCAGACGACCTTGCGAGAGTGGAAACTGTCACTGAAGTTAATGCAAAAGACATGACAAACCATTGCAGAAGAATCACTGCGCGTTGAAAGTAGCACTAGTAGCAGCTGGTAGATCTCATCCTTGATTGAGTGGGTAGTCGGACAAGTGTCAAGTCCAACAGGAATTGAGAACCCTTGTGGCTATTGAAAAGGAGGGCTGGGGAGTTGGAGGGGAAAGACGTATGGGAAAGGAAGGACAACGAGGTGGGACTGCCGCCATAAATTGTTAATATGCGTGACCTGAATAGGAACACCAGGAAGCCACAAAGAAGGAGAACCATAAAGTGATCAGACCTTGACGGGAGGAGATCCCATTGATATTCTCACACTCAACCTATCTAACAGTATCATCAATACTCTGCCCCCTTACCCCGCCAAACCGTCCCCCAATCCCCCAAACCCACTCATATCCCTCCTAAAAAACTTCCCAATACTCTTCAGATTCCCCTCAACCGTCGCCTTCGCCTCCTCACTCAACGGACTCGCCACCCTCCCATCGGCCCCCACGGCCCCCGCAGCATTCGTCCCCATCCTCTCAACCCCATCTCTCGCCGCACTGAAAAGTTTCTCCCCAAAGCCAGCAGGATCAAAGCGTGTATTTAGATTCGCCATTCCTGTTCCGCCGACGTTTCCGATCCCGAGACCAACGCTGCCCATGCCGCCGGAATTCATGAGGGGTGTGAGGAGGGGCGACATTTGCACGAGTTGTTCGTTGCTTTTTCCGTCTCTGTGGATGCCGAACAATTCTACTAGGCCTGCTTGGTCGACTTTTCGTACTCCTTTTAGGTCGAGGATTTTGCGGAAATTGGTGTCGGAGCGATCACCGATGTGGATGAGGTATGCTTGGACGAGACCTTCTGGTGGAGAGGGGCGGACTTGGAGGGTTTTGAGGAGGGGGTCGAGACGGGTCATGCTGTGGTTGACGCGTTTGGTGAAGCCGGCTACGGCAGTTGTGGAGGCAGAAGCGGAAGGAGAGTGGGAGAGGAGAGTTGTGAGGCCTTTCGTTAGGACGTATTTGTCTAGTAGCATCTGAAAAAAAGTTAGTATAAATGATTACAGAAAATTGAAAGGGGGTTCTTACCTGCTCAGCGCCAACCTCAGAGACAGGTCGGCATTGAACAATGTTGGCAATATACGTCGTTGCGAGGTATTCCACGGTGTTGTCACAGAAAGCTCGAGCATACTGCTGCTTGCTAACAAGAGGCAGTATTTCTTTGGCTTGGTCATCGACATGCCTTAGTAGCTCAGCAACATAAGAGCTCTGATCTCCCACACTCTCCATCTTGCTCCAATTCGTATTTCGCATTTCTCGCCATGGTGCATCGCAAGCGAGCTCGACTCTGTGCACCAATGCCAATACCGCTGCGCTAGCAACACCCATAAACGCATCAGACTGAGAAGATAAGTCTACTTTTGGCGCAAATTCGTTATCGACCCTCTTCTTGATGTTTTCTTCCAGTTGTTGAGTATTGACGTGCCAGTAATCCGCCGTATTTAGAACAAGGATAATGTTTTCGAGGCTTGGTCCACCCGGTGTCTGTAAGAAATGCAGTAATACTTGTTGAGCATATTCATCAAGGTATTTAGCCAAGGTTCTTGAAAGATCCAATAGTCGTTCGCCAGTAGAAAGCTTGGCACATTGAGCCAATGTCGTTTTGTAGAAATGGAATAGCTCGATCGATGAAGGTATAACGGCTTGAGATGAGAATTCTTCGTCCGGTTCCACGAGAGGTTGATTTCGGTATTTGGGTATCATTGTCGCCAGCTGTTTATCCTGTGATTCCACCCATAGACTTAGATATGGCTCGAAGGCTTCCGATATTGACCGATCAAAAGTCTGTGGCTTGTCTTCCACCGAGCTGAGAGTATCTATACTTGCTCTTGGATCATTGGCGAATCTCTTCTCCAAGCTGTGCTCGAAATCCATGGTTTCTTGCAAACAGCTCAGCAGCAAATTGACATCAATCTTCCCACCATCAGGTCTCCTCATACTCCTTTCCAAAATACCCTTAAAATCATCCCTCGTCCCCTCGCAGAACGAATTCGCCAACACCTCATTAACCCTCCACTGCACCGGAAATATCCCCGCATGCTCATCCTCATACGTCTTCAGCATCCTCTTAAACCAACTATACCTCCTCCCAATATTATCCAAACTCCCCGCTTCATCATTTCCTCTAAAAACCTGCCGATACTCCCGCAACTGCGTATTAACATACCAAGTCACCAATCTCGCCCTAGCATTCTCCCCCAGCGCATCCATCACCAAACACGCCTCGCCCAGTACCCCTTTCTTACCCGCCACCTCCCCCTTCGCAAACGCAATCTCAAAGTCCTCGCAGACCTGCTCTAGGAGTTCCCGCTGCAGCTCAGCGACATTCCGACTCAGTGTTGCAATCTGGTCAATACTCCGATAGCTATTAAAATGCCTCATAAGCTGCAACACCGCCTGCAGCAAACTCGCACATTCTCTATACTGTCTACTTTTCGCCAGGCCTCTTAATTGCTCATAAGCAGTCGTAAGCATCTGCAATCTCTTCAGCGCCGTCATCGACAGCGTCAAATTCCGTTTCGTTCCATCCAGGCGTTTTATATCCGCCGTCATAGACGTAATCGTCTGTTCCGTCTCTATCGCGCGCGTTCGTACGCTTTCGATTTTTCGGAATAGCTGGGCCAGTTCCGCTTTCGCGGATTGCATGCGTTGGAGGCTGGAGTCATCGCTGTAGGCTTGTGTGGCTACGAGGTCGGAGATCGACGTCGAGAGGGAAGATTCGTAGGTTTGGAGGGCGGAGGCGGTGTTGTTGATGGAGGTTAAGGTGGATGGATGGGAGAATATCGTGTTGAGGTGTTCGATTGGATTATAATCGACTGCATTGGTCAAACAATTAGTATAAAGAACGTATTGTTCATGTGGAGCTTAGGATTGGGATATTGACCACCTTACCAGCATCTAAGGAAGATGAGACTGTGGATGCGCCGTTCATAATGACTGCTTGCAGAAAAAGTTGGGGAAAGGGATAGATAGGGAGTTTCGCATTATATTCAAGCTTTTGGATGGAGATATCTGAGCGTTTGGGGAAGTTCTGGAGCTTCTTGTCACTTTCTTGGTATGGAGAGGTTTAGGTGTTGAATAGGCTTGCACAACCCTGCATAAATTGTGCAAGGTCGTCAATTTCAAGGGGCGAGCCTTGGCGTCTAGCAATCACATGCCTACCATAATTCCAGTATTGATGATTTAAATCTGTATCTGATTTAATATGAAAACATTATTTGAAAGGACTATATATAAAGTTTCCCCTTCTTGACAGGTTTCGTCTCTTGCATCCTAGCGAAAGCCAGTCGCCCAATTTGTCCGCTCGTTTCCCCAGACTCCGCGATGTCCCCAAGTCGGACTTTAACATCTTTCACCAATCTTGCTTTATCCATCCCGTCCATATTCACACCAACATCTGGCATCCTGATGTATGGACTTTCCTTCGCCAAGCTAGAGACAAATCCCAGATAGTCCGGTACAATCGTCTGTCTTGAATAATACACTCCGATGATTGCCGCAAGCAGCATAACAATCGTGCATATAAAAAATGCGATCAGCCATGGGTAGTCGACTTTGTATACTCGGGATGTGGTGATCAGAGTCGCTGGCACGGTGAATGCAGCTGTTTGGTTTTGAATCATTGCCACCAGATCGCCTTGTGTTTCAGCAACCACAAAGCTGGCATTGTTGCCACCAATGCGAGAATATTCGATTCCTTCGAATGGTGCTCCGATAATGTAAGGTGTGGAATTCCACGTACTACCGTATACGAATGTGTTCAGCATTTGCCCAAATCTATCGCTGAATTCCTTCGGTGTAACTCCTAAGAGAGGTGTTTGGCCTTCATTCATGCCAAGTGACGCTTCGCCTGAAATGATTGATGCGATTGATTCCGGAGTGTAGATATAATTCTCAATGAGGTTGACATCAAAGAATTGCGGCGTTGAGTTTGGCAAAAGCGCAGATATTCCAAGTGCGGCTTTTGGAAAGCTGAAAGCGGTAATTGCTGAGGGCATATGAGCCAGTGTTGACAATCGTTGTGCCGTCACCCGACAATTTTGAGATCCGGAAGTCTTAACACAAGAAACGGTGCTCTCAACATACTGCTGAGATGGCGTACATGATACGGACGAAATGTTGTCCAGTCCTTCATACTCCTCGAACAGTAACGTTCCGGGATCAATAGTCATGTTGCGCAGGTCTGAGCGCAAGCAGTCCGGACAAGTCGTAGGAACTGTATAAGGCGAATCATCCCCTGCAGAAGCTGCGTCAATCGCGAGAATATCTGGACCTTTGTAACCTATAGCAAAAGGTGCGTTCACCGGAACATCCACGAAACTAACGAAAGGGCCTTGTGTCGAGATTAATGCCGACTTACTACCATTAGCATTTTGTGGTGTTACACTCATATTTCCACAGGACAATTCGATATAAGTAGATTCCACATTGAAGGCAGTGGTACCAATATCGAAACCTTGTACTGGGATCCCGAAAAGAGACGAGTAGGTTGGTGTGAAGTTACTTGGTAGCGATGCCCAACCATCTTCATCTGTAGGGAAGCCGGCTGAAAGAACACTTGAGAACAGAGGGACCTTGAAATTACCCCAAGAGTCCATTGGGCTTTCTTTGATAATACTTGGCGCCAGTATCGAAGAACCAAAGAGGACGGAAAATGTAGAAAACCATGTGTTGTAGAACGCGCCTGCCGGTGCTGCATATTCCTGCTGTCTTGTATTGATATAAGAGACGTTTGAAGTTGATGACTGTGGTTTCTGGGGGGTTGATAGAATATGCAAAACTGATTGACTGCCCACTGGTGAGAGTGACCAGACAATAAGGAGCACCAAGCCGATCAGATTAAACGACCTCAGCTGTATCTGAGTAGTAAATGTGCTGGCCACGGTTCGGCTTCCCATCAACTGCTCCAATTCGCCAAGACTTGTCCCTTGTTCAAGTCGCCATGTCGCATACTTCACAGCAGCTCTGCCAGTAGATGCTGCAAAGAAAATGGGAAATACGGTAGTCGCCTAGAGATGTCAAAATATATCCAAATGATGAGAGTCTTCCACCTACCCCTTTGATAGCCTGGTCTAACAAAGTTGTCTGATCTCCGTCCACTGGCCTTCCATCAACTATGATCGCTGCAATGACCAAAATTATGAATGGTAACGGTAGCATGAGCATTATCATGTCAACGGTCGAATCCCACCATCTCCAACCAGTGAGTCCCTTGTCGAGTGCTTGAGGTCGAGACGGCCATGGCTTTGTGAGTAAATTTTGAGTGCTCGTACTCGACAGCGGACTTAATTTCTCTGAACTCCCACTCTCATCGTATTTCTCGAGGAAGTCCGGGTTGAATGGAGGCAGTTGATATGAAGGCTCGATGGGTTGAACTCCAGTCTGTATTCTTCTCTTCGAGCGAATCCCGCCGCCAAACAGATCCTCCATGGCTCTAAATTTGTCGAACAGAAATCTGAAGCTCAAGAACGAGAGTTGATAGAGCTCAGGGATGTCGGTCGTTTAAGGGCCGCTTAACTCTAAGATAGGGCTGGAGGCTTAAGATATGAGCCGTGGTTATGAAACCAATCACCTTGTGCACTTGGTTTGATCCGATCAATTGGTAAATTCTGTAAATGCGATAAATTGCAACATGGAATGCTGAGGGCAAATTTCACTGAAATTTGATGCCACTGGCTACGTGAAAGGCAGATGGGAGACTATCACATTGCTGCCAATTGAGCTCCTCCAAATAACCAAATTCATGGTGCTAGAATATGGAAAGTTCACTTGAAGTTCCCTACTCTCCTTGAATTGTGGAGATGAATCGAGGAGATCTCAAAAGTTGCTCGGACGTGATAGCACCATCCGAAACCGGGATTGTATGAGGCCCCTACCGACCCCTCCCCCTTTCGCTATCAAGCGATCTGCCGACTGCTCAAGATCCGGATTTGCATGGGAAGAACGGGCTGAGCCTAAGTGTCTATAACCTTAATACTCCCTCGTTACTGCATGCGTCGACGCTGAGCCATGATTTGGAAATTTTACGCTTCATCTTGCTCTTCAGCGTTTGAGATGTGATCGGGTAAAGCGAACTCGTGTCGAGTGGCAGTGTGAAGCAGCATTGAGGCTCGGGTGTGTTGAGTGTTTCTGGCCCGAGCCCATCAGATGGCAGAACGGGTTGATCATAACGGAATGTATGAGGTGCAGTAGCGTTGAACTGGAAACATGAGATGAGGGGAGGACGAAGAGATTGCTTTTCGCAGATGTTGCAAGTTGCAACTGTCCCTGCCAAGACGCTAGGGTGCTTCTGCTCGGGCCACCCCGCGACCCCTTTCCTGAGTTTCGTCCCCCTTTCATCATGGGCTTTCCCCGAGGCGCAGTGTGCCTTGCATCGTTTCTCTATCTTCATGTTTCGCCCAACGACCCCGCCGAACTGCTTCTCTACCAAAGTTGGTTGACTAGACAAGCTTTTCCGCAGTGGGGACGATTCGACACTCTCTTTAGAACAAAGCATTGCTTTGAATCAGACATGCTATTTAAACTGAGCTGTCGGTCTATGACACTGTCGTACTGTGCCTTCACGCAAAAGAAACACAAACACAATTCTACGAGGAGCGATCAAGTGAGACTTGACACAGAATGGCATACTGGCAAGCGGGAATGTCACGCACGAGCCCCAACGTCACGCAATTTGAAACTTTCAACACCGCCTCCAGATGTGGAGAAAGCACTGAGCCATGAAGGCTATACAACGTCGATTCTCCAGGTCTCCCATGTATATCAACGACGAAACCCCTCAGTAGGCGCTGTACTCGGTGTGTCCATGTCTGAATCAGTGATTCTGTGCTCGGGCATCAAAAGTGTGGTGACTTGGGCCTGGAATCTTTTTTCTTCTTGAGCATTTGTTTCTCGGGCTCGAGCACAATCAAGCGTGCCTTCCTATTATGAATGCTCGGTGCACATGCGTTTTGCAAGATGACATAATGGAAGTATCGAATTGGCAGGCACGAAGGGTCACTACTTCCACTCCGGAAGGCTCTTTCAATGTTTTTTCTCTCGCGATGTCGCAACATGCCTTCCTTTTCATATTTTACTCAAAATCAAGCTTCAAAAATACTGACACTGACACAGCCACCGGAAAACAACACGCAATCTTATGGTTTCTTTATGTTCGAATATACCGCTTTCATGGTCCAAAATGGCGAGCAGGATAGATAGTTCCTTTCGTTCCTTTCGTTCCGCGAGTCTGCCTGCCAAATTGCCAACATGTTTGAAGTTTCAATGGTGGATCCGAACTTTGCGACTCATCCTTCCATAGATTGATCAAACAGATCGAGTACCTTGGCTCCTTAAGAAGGAGATCATACATACGGCTTCATGACAGAGATAATGTGCTTATCGTTTCTTGTCGAGCACTACTATTGCTGATTATCGATCATCTATGACGCTGTGGCCACACAGACGAACCTACGTGTACCTGTCAGCACCAAGTTGCGAAATCACGGAGGGGAATAATACCAAAAAGGGCTGCAAGGGAGAACATCTCTTCGAATCGGTTCAAGCTACTGACGTCTTCAAGCATAGGTTGCTAGATACCTTGGTAGGTTCAAGAGTCGACACAAATCGCCTGCCAGAAACAATGCTTGGCACTGCAATTCCACAAATCAGCCACTCTATCCCAAGTTCAATTTTAACAACATTTCTAACTTGAAAATCGCCAACTAACTTCCCCACAATTCGCATATCAACCCACTGCCGATACCAATCTACCCGCAACCTTAACCCGGCAGATCATCCCACCCCTGGCTAAAACCCACCACCTTCCATTCAGAGGACATGGCCGTCCAAGGAAAAGCTAGAATGTTTATCCACTTTGTCCTGATAAATACATTTATGCCCAGATGAAGAAGTTTCTCCAGGCCGAGGCGGAATAATTGTTTGGTTTTCGGAGGGGTATTTCTTGGATGGAGAGGTATTTGATGTGATGGTTGGTCCTTTCTTTTCTCCTTTTTTGTTTCGTTCTTTTATCTCTGACCTCTAAATTTTGATGGAAGTGGAATACATTTGCAGCTATGGTTTCAACAGTATTCTTTGTGCTGGCGGGCTTGTATTTACAGCTTGTTTCTGCAGCAGAATGGTGCGCATTCAACGGTTCCATTGTTCAATTGAGAAGTCCCTGACTTTCGTATCTAGGCATTTCCTCCGCTGGAACACACCCAGTAAAGCTGTACAATTCCAAAAGGTTTTCTTTCCCCTTGTCCCTCTTCTCCCTTACCTTTCCTCCTATGCAAAGAAACCAACATGTTCCAGTTCTCCATGCAAATGATCACACCCACCCTCCCCAAAGCCGGAGTATACTATCTCTGGCCAGGTCTCCAAGACACCGCCAACACCGGAGTATACCAAGAGGTTCTCGACGGGCGTTCCGGCTCCTGGTGGATCGCGCCCGGCTGGTGCTGTTCGAATCCCTCTCTCCCCTGGGGCGACGGATTTGCGCCTGGTAATCAAAAAGGTGTAAACATCACGATGGAACGAAGTAACACTTCAGGAAACTGGACAACGACGATGGTTCAGGATGGGAAAAGGACGAATCAGGGCTTCCCATTGGCTGCAAAGAATATGAATCAAGCGATACTGGCGATTGAGTTGAATAGTGTTAAGTGGGATTTTGGGAGGCTGGTGTGGAATGATGTTGTTATGGTAGTTAATGGGACAGAGACGGGGTGGTGTACCGGGTGAGTGAAAATTCTTCGATTCAAAATTCTCCTTAATATGAATTAGTCGGGACAAAATAGTGTAAAGCGGAGAAGAGAGGACGAGGGGTTTAAGGAGAGGAAGAAGGCTAACGTGGTGTCTATAGCGCGCCGGAAAACTACAATAATGCGATCAAACTGACCATGTCAAAAGCGGTTGCGACTGTGAGTGGTGGGTCGACGACTTGTACTATTAAGCAGGTTATCATGGAACCTCCTGCTTAAGATGAACTTGTAGATATATATATTTCAACACATGGCAATCAAAGATGTCGAAAACTAGGGCCTGTTCATGACGAGAGGATGATCTTTCTCAGCATCTACTTGTATTTCCCCTTATTCCGCAACTAAGTGACAAAGCGCAAAGCATAAAAATCATCTTGGAGGTAAAAGTACATAAACACAGTTGAGTCCAACAACGTCCAACAACAACAACAACAACGATCCCTTTGAAATGCACGAAGCGATCAACCTATGCTATCGAGCTTCCTAACCCCCTACTATCTTGTGGGCCCAAGTCACCATGATCGCCTCCTGTAAGGATTATGCTGAAAGTGTGATCCGCCATTGAAACTCCAAGCACATTACCGACTTGGTAGGCAGACTCACGGAACGGAAGCAACTACATTCGATTTCCCAATCCACCCTCCAGCACTCGAGAGCGTCATATCTGCGAAGTGCAAGCAGGATTACGGAGTGGCAGGAACCACCCTTTGCGCTTTCAATTTCATTCGAAAGCGTTAAAAAACTGCAGTCAGATTTACGAAACGGAAGGCACAACCGTGGTGCTCCCCACCTTGGGCCATGGGAGCGTCACCTTGAGAACAACGACCTCGAGATGGTGATACAATTTGGGAAAAGAGTAAACACGGAAAGAGCTATCCGTGCCCTCGGGTTGAGTCAAGCAATTTAGAATAATGGGAGAAGACATTTTACATTCGCTGCTCGTCAGCAAGAAATCTAACTTGCGACTATGGCCGAAACCTTCCTTTATACAATGCTGTTTGTTGCCGGGTCTATATCACACCTCGGCGAATTCTAGTGGGGTTTCTCTATAACCTTTATTCCCTTCAAAATCCACGCACGCCACGCCAGTTATCCACCGCGATGCAAAACCCCATCCAAACCCATAATGCTCGACAAATGAAAAATATTGCGAGTCTTCGCAAATACAGGACATCAATTTAGTCTTTCTTGGTGGTGGGCTCTGTAGCCTCTTGCTTTTGTGCCTCGACGCCTTCCTTTTCGGCCTCGAGTGCTTCGCCGGCTTGGTCTTTGGAGGCTTGGCTGGACTCGGCTTCGAGTCTTCGCTCTTCCTTCTCATCGATATCTTCATCGTCACGTGGAGTGGCTCTGCCGGACACCTTGTTGTCGCTATCTTGCTCGTTCTCCTCCTCAATAAGCTCTTGTTGCTCCTTGAGAACCTCGAGACGTTGCTTGTTGGTCGCAGCACCCTCGGCATTGTGAACCTCGAGTTCAATCTCGTGGAACAATTCCTCGGGAATGGACGACAGAACACCAGTGAGGGCATCAATTTGTGTCGAGAACTCAGATTCCTTCCCTTGAGCATACATGAAAGCATTGCTCAAAACGAGAAGTGTGGAAGGGACACCATACTTGAGTCTCAGGTCCAACCAGGATTGAAGATCATCCCGTAGTCTGCCAGGCGAAACGCCATGCGTGCGAATTCCACGGCTCTGAGCAGCAACCTGCAGTTCTGGGACTGATAGGCTGTCAACCCCCTCGAAGCTGATGGCTCGATCATCGCGCTTGATTTGTCTCATGCGATGACGAATCTGGTATCGTAGCATCATATCTGTGCCGAACGTATTGAGGTTCATATATCTGCACATTCCAACAAGCTGTGGCCGCGACAAATTGTCCAATGTCAAATCATCCTTGAAAATCTTGCAAACCTTAATGACATCCTCGGATGTAGGGGTTTCTCCCGTGGCCCGAAGCTTGCGGAAAAATTGTGTGAACTCGTCTCTCTGGGCAGCTGCAGGGCTCAGAGGAAGTCCCGTCTCTTTAAGAGTGTTCCTGAGGAAGTTGCTGACATCCTTTCTGGTTGCCCGGAGACTAGAAGCCTTGGAATCTTTTGATTTTTGGCCCTCGTATGTACTGGGAAGCATGTTGGGGAACAGCTTCAAAGCAACTGGAAGTAACAATTCGGCAAATGGAACCAGGACAAAGACCGAGAAAGGTACCAAACGAGCAATATCTTGCACAGTTCGCTGAAGTTGTCGATGCTCTCTTCGGCTTAGTTCATACCCCGCGGCCATTTTCAAGGCCAATCGAGTACTAATCTTCACTTCAGTTGCCAGCAACTTTGTCCCGTCCCAGTAATGTTGAGCCTCCTTTTTGATCTTTTGTCCCAAAGTCAACTTCTTCTCTTTCTTAGCGTCCGCTTTATCGACGGACTTCGCCTTAACTCCGGCCAATTCGGTCAAAGACACTGCTTCAGTGGCATCGGTTTTTGGTGTCGCTGTTGGCCTGTCGCTTGGAACAGGTGCTACTTCGTGTTTTTGGGCCGCCTTTTCTGCGGCGTTGTTCGGCGCATTTGAGGATATAACCGGATCATCTTTGAGAGGCTTCCTGGCTTGTTCAGCATTGAACCCTGGCGGCGGTCCCGATGGAGGCGGTCCTGATGTGTGTGTCTGTGTTGAAACTCCTCGTCGTGGGATCAAGATGGCTAACGCTGGCATCTGAGACGGCAAAGTTCGGGCATTGCGACGTAGGAATGCTGTATATGCGGAAGAGGGACCGTGTCGAGGATATGCGCGTGCTATATAATCATCAGCATTTGATCATTCTAATGACAACTTAGCAGACGTCCTGCAGACTTCACTTACCTCCGGTGAGGAAAGATGTTTGCGCCGCATTGCGGACAATTCTCGAGGAGGCGCTCATGGTTGACGAGCCCCTGGGTTGTCAACAGGATGCGGTGAAAGACTCGGGATGCGCAACAACAATTGTAAACTTCTGGTTCGACTTCGATGATGGGCTTCAAGTGAATGTCATGGTTTTGATGAAAATGGATGTATATGTAGAGGTAGAGGGGCTGACAGAGCAATAATATGGGTCAAGGAACATGTGTTGCCAGGAAAAGCTCGGAAAGTAAATCTGCAACCCCGATCACGTGGCAATGCGTTGACCAGCGGATGCGCGACGTCATGCAACCCAACGATGCAAAGAGCCCTCGGACATTGCCTAGAAGAGATCTTTATTTATTTACTTTACACCGCGCTTTTATACAGTTGTTCATGGAAGAGTGAATCCTAAGTCCGAGAAGCTTTTGCCTGGTGCTTGCTCGGCCGCGAAGTCAGGCACACGCCAGAATCAGGGACGGATCTTCATGGGTCTTCGGGTCCTCAACGCCTGGCTTTCTTGGTTGCTTTTGGCTGTCGCCTGCCAAGACCAATCCTCAACCGATCCACTGTCTTTGCTCCCCCGGCGGTCCCAAGCTCTCGTCCGTTCCCCGCTTCTCAGTTCCTAAATCACACGCGATTTCGCAACACCCGCAAGCACACACATCACCATCGCTCTCTACTGTATTTGCAACACCCATTCACTCCCTCTTTCCCCTTTGTATTCTTTCCTTTTCGCCTATCCTACGTCGCCATGGATATATCCTAGTCGATTCAATTGGGAGCGGATTCACAGTCTTTGCCTGCCCGGCGCGGGTGTATCAGTTTCGCATCGGCCCATTGTCAACCTACCAGAAGTACGTAGAGCTAGAGGTCCGGACATACGGAATAGATCGTAGAACATAACGCAGACACCTCCTTTTCGCTCGGCCATAGAAGGAATCATGAATACCAACATGAAGAAGCTGTCGAAGGCAGCGCGCATAATACTCGTCGGTGCGCCCGGTGTTGGGAAGGGCACACAAGCAGAACGATTACTCCAACGATTTCCCCAATTGTCCGCCATCAGTTCCGGTGATCTCCTTCGCGATAATGTCAAGAATCAAACTCCTCTCGGTATGCCCCTCATTTTGACTCTATTCCACCACCAAGACTTTGATATTAACAATCGTCATAGGCATCAAAGCCGAACATACAATGAAGTCTGGCGCCCTCGTCCCCGACGCCATGATTCTCCGCCTTATCCTCCACGAACTCAAGTCTCGCGGCTGGCTCTCGACCAGCGCTACCCCTCTTACCCTATCCTCTGCATCCGCAATGTCCCAAGAACACGATTTCGATACAGACAGTTTCGTAAACTCTCCTTCCCTCGCGAACCTCGCTACCCCACCCCACACAAGCAACGACCCATCTGCGTCATTCATCCTAGACGGGTTCCCGCGAACAGCAGGGCAAGCAGGCCAGCTTGACAACCTAATACCTATCAACCTCGTTGTGTCTCTACGAACACCAGTAAAGGTTATTCTCGAGAGAATAGCAGGGAGATGGATCCACGCTCCTTCCGGACGGGTGTACAATACTACTTTCAATACGCCTAAAGTTGCCGGACGCGATGATATCACAGGAGAGAAATTAACGAAGAGAGCCGATGATGATGAAGAGACGTGGATTAAGAGATTGCATAAATTCGAGGAGACGAGTGAGCCACTTTTGGAACATTATGCGCGGAAGGGCGTTTTGTGGGAGGTTGAGGGGAATAGCAGTGATGAGATTAGTCCTAAGCTTTTTGAGGAGTTTGAGAGACGGTTTGTCGATGGTGTTGAGTAGGAGTAGATGCTACCCTTTAACGTTTTTGGAGAATTTTGAGAAACAAAGCATACTTTGCTGCTACGGTGCTGCGTCTTGAGGTTGTTTGATTTAGCTCGGCGTTGATCTGATGGGTGATGGGGGAAATGGAATAGGGCCTCGGTCACAGGCATGGTGAAATCCCTAAGGGGTGTATTCTACCTGTACATGTTTTTGAATAGCAGGTTCAACACGTACATATTTTGCGAGTGTTATACTTGCAACAAGCAGACAAAATGAGCAAATTGTTCAAGCCATCTTCCGTTGTAGCTCTCTATGTCGAGTTTCATTCATAATAGTCTGCATCTAGTAATTTGTAACAGCATTTCGCTGCCGCGAAAGGTGTCCGCAAAATATCTTAATCATAAATGTCTACTCACTCATTCTCTCCAAATCTACCGAGCTCGGAATGTGATAATAGGCCATACTCGAAGTTCCACGTTCTTACAATCTCACAGCGAAGTTATCCACGCCACGGCAGCTCTGCTATCCCAAAGCGAGCGAACCAACCCGCATGCAACCTCGGTAAGCTTTCAAGAGACAAACTCCACCCCTTCACATGTGCCCTTCCAGTTTAACACATAACGGGATTCATGCTTGCAGATGATGAGCCCGTCGCAGTATAGAAGAACACTCAACCTTGGCAAGAAGCTAACTGCTAGTTGTACTGTATTGTTAAACTTTCGTCGAAGGGGGTTGGGGGGAGGGGGTCCCTCATAGTTGCTTCACAATGCTCCCGCAAACATCACTCACAGCACTCACCCACTCACGCACAAAATAGATATCCAAAAAGCTTTTATACAACTTATCAAAATGCTCATCCTTTCCAATCCTGTAAAACGCCAAAGCAGTATTCAACCCGGGAAGACCTAACAGTCATCCAAAGCCCCGCCTAATAGACAAGCCGCCTGTGTAGTAATTGTACCGCACAATCGCAATGCTCTAATATATCATAAGTCTACGTCCACATCCACTTTCGAGGATGTGTTCAAACCAAGTTGTCCATCCCCGTGATCTACTTATGCAACAAACTCTCATCTGCACCTCCTTCCTTTCCCTTCCCTTTCTCGTTGTTTCCTTCAGCATCGCTCTCATCATCGTCATCACCAATAACATGATGCCCCGAACTTCCACTTCCATTCTCACTTTCCTCATCCTCGTAAAGCTTCTTCTCCCTCTCATCGCCTCCCTCTGAGAAATCATCGTCGCTTTCGTCTTCACTCCCGGCAGCAAACGCATCATATAGCTCACCCGCTCTCCTCTTGCCCCCCTTCCGATTCATCTTCCCACCCCCGTTAAGACCCTCCGCTTCATCTTCTTCCAAAAGATCGAATTCCCATTCATCGCGAGGATTGTTGCGGAGGCGCTTGCGGCGCGCCATGCAGAGGTAGATGCCCATTCCGGAGCAGAAGATTAAGATTAGGCCGAGCGCAGCGTAGATCCAGACTTGGGTTTTGGGCCCTACGCCCAAGGTGGGAAAGAAGGAGGGGAGCCAGCTGGATGCGGCGGTTGTGGTTGCGGCGGGGGCTGAGGAGGTGGTGGGTGAGGTTTGGTCTTCGGCTGCTGTGCCGGTTGTGGTGGGTTTGGTTGGACGATCGGGGTGGTCGGTTGGGTTAGCGAGGACACTGGTGGGTTGAGTGACGGGTGTGATGGATGTAGTGGAACCAGAGATTGTGGTGGTGCTGCTAATGATTTGATCGTGGTTGTCATCGTCGTGCTCGGAAGGCATTGGCAGGAGAGTTGACTTAGAGGCATCAATGGACTCTCCCCAGAGCTTGAGGTGCCAATCGGTGAAAGTGCCGTTGAACTCGTTCACAACTGTATCCTTGACGACGATTGTCCAAGTACCCACACCAGATTCACCCCTGAAATTAGGTTAGTCGAGAATTTGAGGAGTGGCTTATTAGGGCTTACCAGTGAACAACAGACATGAAAGTCCAATCCTCGAAGCCTGAAGCCTCGCTATCTAAGCGACGAGTAGCAGCAAGATGACTGACAATCTTGTCAGGGCTAACCAAATCAACGCTGATATCACCTCTTCGTGTATGTCCAACATTCATGGTGACAGTCACATGCTCAAGTCGCTCGAGATTGGCTTCTTTCAACATAGCCGCTGTGACTTCGAATGAGACAGCCAAGCCCTCTTCCCCTTGGGGAATTGCTTGGTTAACGTGGATCCAAGGAGAGTAGTACCAAGCCTGGGGTTTGACGTTCTTGAACGTCTTGGCTGCTTCCACAGTGGCCCAGGTGTCGATCTTTCCATATCCAAAAGTGTGACTGAATTTCTTTCCAATTGAAGTAGTTTGCCATTCTCCAGTATCCAGATCAATGGGAAGGGCAGTTTGCATGACCAAATACTGCATATCTCTCCATGTAAGATCAGGGCGAATTTGTAAAACCAAGGCAAAGATACCTGCTGCAAGAGGTGCAGCGGCGGAAGTTCCACCGTGTCCAGAATAACATGCATTTGTTCCAACGTCGGTAGTGTGCTGGATTCATGTTAGTAAAGACCTTCAGTCAGAAAATGTTTACACTTACAATGGCATCTCCACTTCCACTGCTGTAGGTGACAACCAACTGAGCAGAGCATTTCTCAGAATAGTATGGGTGTAATCCCTTTCTATCAATGGCTCCTACAGTGATACTGTAGATACTATTCGTGTATCCATCGAAGTTGCAGTTGTCCTCGTTCGCCGCTCCATTTCCAGATGCGAAAACATAGATAGATCCCAGTCCACCTCTACCATTTTGTACGGCATTAAGCATTGCTCTTTTGATCAGAAGCCCTGGAGCATCCATAGATCTTCCATCATCTGGTGGACCCCACGAACAAGAATAAATCTGGT
Source organism: Halenospora varia (assembly GCA_020726485.1). Classification (NCBI taxonomy): domain Eukaryota; kingdom Fungi; phylum Ascomycota; class Leotiomycetes; order Helotiales; family Solenopeziaceae; genus Halenospora; species Halenospora varia. Next base: position 1,078,791 of record JAHEWH010000019.1, read on the forward strand.
TATGCTGATATGCGTAATTCATGGCAATCGCTTCATCCGCATCAGTAATTAATTTCGAGAGAATTCGAATTCCAGCGATTTTCGAGTCCCAGGCAACTCCAACACCGCAGACATTGTTCTTGACCGCAGATACCTCTCCCGCGCAACGTGTGCCGTGCTTGTCGTCTGACAGCCTAGGCTTCGGCTCCAATGTATGGTCGTTGAAATCATAAGAACCTTCTGCAAAGTAATTATCTTTCAAGTCGTCGCTGTACATGTCTAAACCGTCGTCTACGATCGCTACTGTGGCATTGTGACCAGTGATACCCTGCATCCAGACATCCGTTACATTTACATCATGACCAATTTGGACAGGATTGTAAAGATGCCACTGCTCAGCAAATATCGGGTCGTTTATGCCTAACGCCGACATTACCTGAGTCTGCTTAACCACGGCAGAATCCACTGGAGGCGGCGCTTGTCGTTCGACGGGTGCTGCGTACCCTTCTGGTGGCGGTGGTATTGGCCCTCTCTTCTCCATTCGAGCTTTCATCTTCTGCTTCTGGGCCAGCTTGACGCCATCCAGTATATCGGACCCCCCAATCGTCCGCTTCCGCCTTTTTCGTTCCTTCAGAGCTGTATGTACAACATCCTCTTCCTGCTTATGGCATGAGAACACATGGTGATCTGCCAACTCCCCTAACTGTCCTTCGTATGTTAAGCCCAACTGTATGGCTACCTGCGCAGGTGGCGAATTCGAGTCGAGTTCGAGGACATAGTAGTCCTGGGCATCGTAGTTTCGGGGACGGAGATGCGATGCGGTTGCGAGAGACCCCAGACCTAGGAGGCCCAAGACAGAGTGTAGCCTCATGTTGAGGTGAAGGAGATGTGAGATGCGCCGTATTCAGTCCTGCTGGACCCCGCTGATCTCAAGTATTTAACAGGTAGAAAGTAAAAGGTTGCGCATGGATGGTTTCGTGTTTCAATGGGGACGCTGCAAAGCGCAGAAAGAGAGGTTGCCTTGTAGCGTATTGCGTAATATTATCTTCGAGAGCAGAACATGGTCTTGCGGAACGAGCAGGCGACGGAATTGAATGGATTATTGTACAGATTTGCAAGAGAAGGAGATTCAACGCGGAGTAATGTTTGCAGCTGTATTCTTGGGTTGGTCGTGAAACGAGATCGAGCTCGAGGCCACATAACGCTGAGGATCTTCAGACAAAGCGATGACCGGCCTGACCTATCAGCGACGCCTCACTAAAGTCAGCCTTCTACGCAGCGCACTTCCCGAACTTAGCACTGAGTACCGAAGCTCTGCTAAACCCAATGCAGCACTCATCGGTCTCCGGATCCACCACTGTCTCGAGTCCGCCTCCTTGCACAGGAGTTGAGACTTGCAATCCAAAGGCCCTCGCGCCGGTCTCGAGCACTGCACTCCGCGGTTGGAGGTCTCGGCGAAAAAGGAACGACGTCCAAGACCTCGACGGAGAAATTCTCTGTGGATTTTAGGTGGAGAGCTCGCTGTTCACTCACTCTGCCTTGCTTCACTCTCCTCTCCCAAAATTTATATCAGCCACGTCGAAGCTCTCCGTTCTAAATCCGGCCTCAAGATCCTTCGAAAAATAGCATGACTAAGCTACAAAGTATGGGAGGGCAGCTGGTGCAGGGTCTGATGACGGGGCGAGGCGAGCCAGCAGTCCATCCTGGAAAGTCGGGGATGCGACGCCAAGGCCTGCTTTTGTGCCTCCCGCCATGAATTTTATTTCCCATTGGCAGCGGTGACAAGATGTGGTGGTTTGCTGGCGCCGTGATGCCCAACCTCCCCATCAGCGCAAGAAGAGCCTCGATATCTGTATGCCCTGCAGCACAGCGCCTGTTCTCTGCATCTTCTCTCCGCTCATTCCAGAGCTAGTCATGCATCTCTCAATTCGCCCTTCACTCTTCCTTATGTGAATGGTTCAATATTCATCCCGGCGCAAAGCACCAAAATCAATGGTTGATGACGACGGACAACGGCTTGCGTACGATTCCCGACACCACTTTTTCGAACACATGCAAATAAGCTGCAGAAGAGCTTACATTGAAATACTCAAGCTTCGACAAGTGTTTTCAAGCTTTCCATCTTCAATTGCGAGTTCTCAAGTGAAGGTGGAAACTATAATTCGAATCGTCACTTCCTCAAATAGCGGTCATGGCGACACCTCAGTATGCACCGTATTGGGGGAAGTTGCCAGCGGTGGGCGTCACTCGAGGAAATTCAGTCAAGCGCGAACGACAATCGAGCCTGCAAGGAAACCACGATCTTGCAGTCGACATTGGCATGGCAGAAGATCGTTCTTCGGGTCAATTCCAATCCTCATCGCATCGCAAACAGAACCGAATCTCCACGCAGACTGAAGCTCCAACAGTCTCTACTCAGAGTCCATTTGTGTCACCAACGGATTCGACTTTTGGGGCAGCTGGGTTAGCACCTCGCCCTCCTTCTTTCCCATACATCGCTCCACCGAACACCGACTATCTCGACAAAAGAAGACGGAGGGAAAGTAGGAATAGGGAACAAGCATATCAAGATCAAGTAGCACCTCCAGCAGCACCAGACGTCCCCAGAGGCCCCCCTCCTGTCAGCTACAAACGGGCGTATGACAGCGTTCCTGCTTCATCGGACTATCAGACACCCACACGAGCGAGGTCTTCGAGGAGGTCAGAAGGTCCTATAAGCTCTAGTCAAGGTGTTGCAGACGAGTACTTTCGTTCGAATCGGCAAGGGGACTATCTGGAAAGGAGTCAAGGTTCAAGGCGAGTCAGTAACAGCAACGGGAAAGCAGCAATTCGGCCGCATGAGAACGAATGGGACAGCAGCAAACCAGAGAAAATCGACACTCCACATCGATCAAGACGACAGCAGTCCATATCAGAGGCGGAAACACAACGGAGAGAATGGGCACCCGATAGATCACCGTTGCAACGGCTCGAGTTAACTCTCGACAGCATAACCAAGGAGGAAAAACGAGCTCGTGTCGAAGAAGCGGAACGACTCACGAAGGAAAAGGTTCGGAGTGCCGAAAAAGCACCTCAAAACTCGGTACGCTTTAGGAATCGTCCAATTGCAAAAGCTCCTGAAGCTGGGTCGAAGACTGTGACTCGCAGTCTACAAGACGACCTTTCCACCCAAGCAGCGCCTAGGCATACTGGAAAGTTGCAACGAAGTGCTACTCTCGAGAAACGGCCTGTTGTAGCTACTGTTCCTGACACAAATACCACATCACGAGGTCTCGATAGCCAGCAACAGCCAGAAATCAGTCACGTTGCGGAAATCTCACCATCTGGTCCTAAGCGGGGTAATAGCATTCGCGATAAGTCCTATATACCAGTACCTGTGTCGATCACTGGCGGTGCAGAATCCTCCAAGCTTGGCCGGAGCGGAAGCAACAAACTAAAAAAAGAGCCACCTGGGGATCCGTGGCTCCACCGTCGAGTTGAGGCGGAGGAGAAGTACCAAGAGGTTACTCCTAGAAGACCATCTGTCGATCAACAAGCATCAGGGCCTTCTAGGGACACAGCCTTTCGTAGCCATCCTCGTAGTGTTTCTGTGGACAAGGAGCTCCCAACTTTGCCACAAGAGCCACGCCATAACCCGGAATATCTTGACTCCGACACAGCAGGAGATATGGATCCCAAACCTGTACGAAGAGGGACTCTTAGCAAGTTAGAACGACTCACCGGGAGAAAGGTCCCCGTCCAGGCTCAACCGCTGGTTGAAAGCAAACCAAATGAACGTGTGGTGAAGGTTAACGGCACAAAATATGATGTTACCTCGTCTAGACCTGGCACAATTTCACATAATGCAACTCCTCACGGATCAGCGGAACATCACCGACATCTCCCTCACCTGCTACATCAGAAACATGATGGCCTCCAGGGGGAAACCGTCTATACACCAACACCTCGCCTGGACGAATGGAAAAAGGGTGGCGTTGCCCAATTGTCAGGGTCTTTACTCGACCTTGACATTGATGACCAAAACGAGCTCGAGAAAGACAAGACTTGGTGGGAAGCAGGGCATTCAGGCAAGCGCCGACGAAGTACGACCAAACAGCGCAAGGCCGAAGCATACGACGGAGAATACGACGACAGTAATGGTATGGAACTTCAATCTTCTCCTTCACAGACTTCAGAGGAAGATTGTCCGGGTTGTGCTTCTGAGCGGAAATCTCCGGGGCGCTTGAGACACGTGCTGACCTATGTCAATCCACGCTCTCGTCACCACTATGGCTATGACAAGAAGAGCAAGAAAAGGCTCACAGTCAAAAGTGACAACGCTTCAGAGATTTCTAACGAACCAACCCCACAGTATCTGACAGTTCCCCCTCAGTTGAATCATCATAGATCAGACCCAGAACTTTCTTTGCAACAGTCTAAATCTAAAACCACTCTCAAACCTCATTTGCTAACCTATCCGACGCGGGTCATCCGTGTCCGTCCTGATATAGCTCCTACTAGATTCAAACCACCACTCTTCCTCAGGAGTGGCCCTTCATTGAGATATTGTGGCTTACGTCGCGAGCCCATCACGAATCGATCTTTACGCCCGGCTGGCGTTACCGAACGAGAGATATGGAGAGGGAGCGTCATGATCGTAACTCAGGATGACCACTCATCATATGAGCTTGCTCCGACTTTGCGATTATTTCTTCAGCCCACAGAATTACTCCCCCCTCCTCCTGCACAAGTTGACGGCGAGGAGCTCGCTCCAGAGTATATTGACCCCCTTGCAGGCCTTCCTAAGATTGGTAGAGATGGCAGGACTCTCTACATTAGACCGGTTGACCACCTCGACGAAGAGAGAGATTTGTCTAAGGAAGAGTCTGATGAGGGTCTCTTCGAGACAGAGAGAAGCCCGCTTGATGGTGTGTCCGAGAGAAAGTGTACGAAGCCTCATTATGATGGGGAGAAGGCTGGTAAGTACAAAGAGGTTCGAGGTTTCCGGCTACACGCAGAACAAGGTGTCACTTTCTGGAGATTTAATCTAGAGATCGAGCTTCGTGAAAAGCAGCAAAGAATGGCTTATCGTATCAACCGTGGACCAGCCACCGGATTCTGGGTTCCTGCTCGTGGCCAGCCTATGAACATCATGTTTCATAGCTGCAACGGCTTCAGCTATGATGTCGATCCTGATTCTTTCAACGGTCCAGATCCATTGTGGAGGGATGTTTTGAACACTCACCAAACGCAACCATTCCATGTCATGCTTGGTGGTGGAGATCAGATCTACAACGACGTCGTGATGATAGACACCAAATACTTCAGAGAGTGGACAGAAATGAAGGATCCACATCACAAGGAAGTTGCTCCATTTACGACGGAACTTCAAAATGAGCTCGAGTCGTTTTACCTGAACCAATACTGTACCTGGTTCTCACAAGGAATGTTCGGACTGGCCACCTCTCAGATTCCAATGATAAACATATTCGATGATCACGACATCATAGATGGTTACGGTTCTTACCCAGACAACTACATGCGTTCGCCAGTGATGCGTGGTCTTGGCGCGATAGCTTTCAAGTACTACATGCTATTCCAACATCAGAGTAGTATCGATGAAGGCGAGGAAACGGAGCCGCACTGGATATTAGGCGAGGCCCCTGGACCTTATATCGGAGAATTGAGCCGAAGTGTCTTCACACATCTAGGCCGAAGCATCGCATTCTTAGGGCTGGATTGTCGAACCGAACGGATGAACGATGAGATTGTTAGTGCGGAGACCTACAACAAAGTCTTCGACCGCTTGGAGAAGGAGATTATCAAAGGCGAGACGAAGCACCTCATCGTCCTCGTAGGCGTCCCAGTCGCATATCCCCGAATGGTCTGGCTTGAAAATATGTACGTATTTGATTATGACCGATCATGTTCATATGCTGATACCTGCTAGTCTCACTTCCAAAATTATGGATCCAATCAAGGCTCTTGGCAGGGCAGGCCTGCTTGGGAAGAACCTCCTGAATCATTTTGATGGTGGTGTTGAGATCTTGGATGATCTAGATGACCATTGGACCGCCAAGCACCATAAAGACGAACGAAACTGGTTCATTCAAGAGCTTCAGGACCTCGCAGCCGAGAAATCTGTCCGCGTGACAATACTTGGGTGAGTCTTCCTCTCAAGTTCCACTTTAATAAAGCTAACACCATACAGTGGCGACGTTCATCTTACAGCTATAGGCCAATTCTATTCGAATCCAAAGCTAGGCATACCTAAGGATCAAGATCATCGCTACATGCCGAACGTTATCTCTTCAGCCATTGTTAATGCACCCCCACCCGATACTCTCGCAGATGTTCTCAACAAACGAAACAAGGTTCATCACCTTGACGTGGATACCGATGAAGATATGATACCAATCTTCACCCATGATGTCACTGGCAAGCCGCGGAATAATAAGCGCCTCCTTAATCGCAGAAACTGGTGTTCGATACGTGCGTATGATCCAGAGTTCTCTCCGCCACCCACACCACAAACAGATGGCAGCCCTACTCCGCCGCCGTCTCGAGGAGGCTTGCTGCGTAGATTTTCCACTTCTCGCCCTCGAGGACCCAGCTATCGCCCTGATGCATCTGCGCCTCCATTATCAAGCGCCAGCTTCTTCAATAGACGTCCTTCAACGGCAAGGCGAGATTCCTCAGACTCCCAAAGACCAGGTTTTCTCACAAGGACATTGTCCTTAACCAGGCGCGACAGCACAAAGGGTAGCATTTTCAGACGGAACAGCAAAAAGAAGGACAGTGGCGGTATCAATGGCTATGGTTCCGAAACCGACGATGACTATGATGATGTTCAATATGATAGCCAGCCGCGAATGATAACAGGTCTTCGTGGTGGAAGTGGCGGCTCAGCCGAGGGCAGCTATTTCCCAGCCATGGATCAGCCTTATGGCCGTGAACCGGAAAATCCTTTGGACCAGGCCTCCACGTCAGTCGCTGGTGCGCAACCACAGAAAGGTTTTGTGAAACCACAATTTTTCCGAACTCCAACAGCACCCGGCCAGAAATCTAGGAGGGGGGCTGCAGAGGTCAATCTAGAAGGTGGGCTAGATATTTGCTTGAATGTCGAGGTCAGCCACAAGGATCCGGCTGGAATCACAATGCCGTATCGACTTCTGGTTCCGGCGCTCTTTTACCGCGAGAAACATGAGGGTGAGGTTGCGCAGAATGTTAAGAGTGGTATGCAGAGGTGGCTTAGCTTTGGGAAGGCGAAGAAGAAGGAGACTCAGGTTTTATGAACTTGACCGGGATTTGAGGGGAATGGGGGAGCGACAAAACATTACTTTATCACTATTGAAAATCGATTGGGAGATTGGATAAGGTATGGCCACAATTTGAACGTGGCTATTAGGCTACGAAGGTATATTCACAGAGCATTACGACCAGAGATGAGAATGGGGACGCAGGAGGAAGGGCGGGCGGTCATATACCCATTTGTATTTGCGGTGTCTTCTTGTATGAATATGATTCGAAGCGAAGCAAAGCAAAGCAAGCAAGCATACATATATCCTTTGAAAAGTTAGACAATTGATGATTTTTATCTTAATTTTGGTCTAAGGCTACGTGTGAAGTGTTTGTGACTACTGTGAAATCAGTGCCATTGCATGTTGGTGTTTTTCACCCGGCCCAACCATGCCCCCTCTCCCTCTCTCCGGTGTTCACGTATGATCCGAATATCATACGTAGTTCTGAATGAGACGGTGTACCAAAGGGACTCGTTAATATAAAGTGAGTGCGCTTGGAAGGATGAGGAGAGAGAAGGGAAGAACCCCTCAAAAATCAAGGTCTTGACTTCGTGAAAGAACATTTGGGAATAACGTGATAGTTCATATCATGCATTGTACTCCCTCTCTTCTTTCTACCCCCATCGTGCCGAATGTATTTTAATAGATCTGTAAAACACGGAGAAGGTGATTTGGTGGTTGAGAATGAGTGAAGAAATAGCAGGAATTGTATGGATAGGAAATCCATGAAGATACTCTTGTATCGCCTATGCATGCTGGGAGAACGAGTGAAGATCTGCCTACTTCTTGCTCCATTTGCTCCTTTCCATGTAGGGTGAGGTCACCCTAGGAGATGAAGAGATGCGGGGCAGCGAAATCAGAAACTTAACGAGGAATGAAGAACCTGACAACGGAGGAGGAAAGGAAAGAATGATAACATAACCGTCAGGGACACGAAAAGCTGAATGTCACATCCTTTCTCCCCCTCAGGAATTTACGTATCTCCCTTCAGCAATCCTCATAAGGTCGCCTTGCCATCCGATCTTTATCCTTAGCGAGATATTGCACCGCATCTAAGCCTCGCGTGTTGATATGAAAAATACACCGCCTTGGCCATAGATCGTGAGGTACCCCGCAGGTAGCGAGACAAAACAACAACAACCTTCAACGCATACTTGCATTGCATAGCTTTTGAGCGCAGATTTTCTAGCAAGACGCGTGAGTCTTCGCAATTGGAACTCTCAAACACTTTTGCAGAGTCTGATACTAACAGCAAGCCAGAGCATTGTAGCGAAACCAATATCAAGCTTTGGATCCGCACCTAGATATCGCGACACGTTCCCGCCTCGAGCAGCAGCGGAATTCCGTATACTTCACAATGGCCGATCCAACGCTCAAATGGGTATTGGGGGAGTTGGATATCCCTTTGGAAGACGCGCCTGGGTACAAGGACGGTTGGCTGAGCTGGGCCGGTCTGCCCGCAAATCGAACTATTCCTGCAATCCCACTAAATTATCGTCAAGAACATGAGGAAGGTCGGGCCTTGTATGTCATTGGATTCCCAGCCAACACGACTCCGGTTGAGATGAGAGCGTTTTTCGAGAAATATGGCAATGTCGACAAGTGTATTTGCGTGGTGGATATGGTCTCCAGGTTTTCGTTCCGCTGGGTTGTTATGGCTACCCAGAATGGCGCAACAACTTTGGAAAAGTTGGTCCAGGGGAAGGTTATTCGCGGTACCGATGATAGAGGACGGGCCGTCTCATACATGCTGAAAGTTTGTCAAGCGGTGGGACCAGATAGGCATCTTACTATCGCTGAAGGATCTGCGGCCCAAGACTTCCTTGCTTCGCCGCCTCCCGAACTGGCAGAATCAACAAGCCACGCACATCCATCCCCACCAGCGGGAGACTCACAAGAGGTGGCATCGAACGAGCCTTTTAGGCAACCGTCCACACACAGCTCTTTGCAAGGAGAAGGAGGCCGGGAAGAGGAACAAGATCAAGAGGAAGAACAAGAGGAGGAAGCTAATAGTCCTACCATACCCACCGTAGTCACAACCAAACCAGCAGAAGGGTCCGCACAGGTAGATGGGTTCACATCGCAGGCTGCCTCCTGGGCTCGCATCGCCGGCACAGCAAGTCCAAATTCGCGCGTAATTGAGCTTCATCCGAGAATTGGCGCTCCTCCCAGACTCAGACCAATAGGCCGCATTCCAAGCGTTTCGAGCCCTCGAGACGGCGAAGCCATGACCGAGCAGATGCGCGTTATTTTTCTCCTCGATCTCCCTCCCAACATTGGGCTTCAAGATATCTCGGATGCCGTGCAAGAAGGACCTTTGCGAAGTATTAACTTTGGTACAGACGACACAACAAATGAGGATAGGGTATCGCGCTATGCTGGTGTAGTATTTCAATTTGCGAGGGACGCCGAGATGTTCTATGCAGCTCTCTGCAAAGAAAAAGTCGATAGCAGACCATATCGCTTTAAGTTCATCGTTGATGCTGCGCGTGGCCCCGCCTTCCCAATGGACGAGCCTCTGAAAGCTATGGGCTCACCATTGTTTGCCACTCGACGACTAACAATTGTTAAGTCCAAGTTTTTCTTCATGTTTGGGGAGAGGCAGCTGAGGCATTTCTGTATTCGATTGGTCGGGGACGACGCGATCCAGCTCATTTGGCTATATAACGGCGGTAACGCAACCGTTGTCTTCGCAAATGTTGAGTCTGCCATCACTGTCAAGCAAGCTTTAGATGATCGGGCTGCCGGTCGAAATCTTGGCCCAGGTCAATCCGCTTCGACTTTCGAGGGGCTGCTAACGACATTCTCGAAAGATCCCTGTGTTGCTCCTCTGGAACTCAAGACAGCAATGACGACCTCCTAATTCTCAGTGTATCTTCTCATTTCCCTTCGGGTATGAACATATTCTGGCTTTCGTTCTTCATCCGACAGTCATCTTCTTGCCTGATAAGTGATTGGGATTGATCGTGGAGGAGCTTATAGTCTCGCAGATCTTGCGGTGGGAGCGGCTAGTCTCTTGTGGTATCTACGCCTCCCAATGAGGTATCTAGTTCATGGGTATTATGCAGACGCTTTGTATGCCCGTGCAATTATGCATTCGAGGCTTTTGATCTTGTCCAGCGATAATGGCGTTTGTTATCCTTGATACTTAGGTATTTGGCATGAATGTACTTCATAGCAAATGGAAAAATCATATAAAAGCGAGTGCTCCCCGTGTTCTTTCTCCAATTGCAATTCGTGGATGAGAAGTAGCAGCAGTGTTTGCAGTGATTCTTGGTTGAGGTGATGTTGAAATTAAAGTGGACTAGGATGCCAAGAAGTGGGTTGAATCTATGACCACGTGACTATGAGTATCCGTATCTCGCCTAAGTTGCAAACGACATCTGAAGCATAACTTCCCTGTAGTTGCAACAGAGTCTACCAAAACGCTCAACCATCACAAAAACTTTCCAAATCCCCTACCCGCGGACCCGCGAGATGAATAGCTCTCGATCTCAGCAAGCCACCAGGAAACAATCCCTCTATCATATCTATTCCTGTCAACTGCCCCCTCTAGCTAATTTCAATTCAACATCGTGATATTTTAAAAGTTCTAATCTACACTATACCTTTGGTATTCTTACATGGCATCAGATGTTTCCTTATTCTCATTGAGATAATTACCACACGACACACCCAAAGAGGAGTATAATGGGTAATGTTTTGTGATAGAATCCTGCCGGCTTACATTCATTGACATTTACAACTGAGCTTCCCACAACTTTTGTGTCTTCTAGTTCTAGGCATTACTGTTTCCCTTTGACTAGTTTGTACCCTCCCTTCGCTTAACTGCCCACCTACATTGACGTCGACTTGATATTCACCAAAAGAGCTCCACCTTTCACCACCACTCCTCGTACACCTTCCAAAACCAACTTCAACACCTACGACTAAACTACGGTCTTGCTGCTTCCGACCAGACACTGGGGAAGAATATTTGAAGGTCAATATCTCGTCTCCGAGAGTGTATTGCGCTACATCCTCCCTAATATTGTGCAGGACTTCAATTCCGTCACTAGCAGCTCTCTTGCGAAGCTGAAGCTCAACTTTGAGCTTTCAACGCCAAGAGATATATCAACGATTCAATATCAAACTCTGCACGCCAACCTCACCTCCCCCCAGTACTTAATTTCGTCAACAATCGACACTTGCACAACTTCAACTTTTCTCGATACGCACATTATTACGTCCTTCAAAGATTGCAACGACAACACCCACTGTCTTCGTCAAAGATTCCTTTTGCCAGTCAAACTGCCGCGCCATTTTTTCAACCTACCAGACACTCACTTTCAACAAGCTTACGCCACTAGTCACAATGACGGATCTCCAAGTACCAGTTACCAGATCCTCGACTGCTGTAAAGAGAGAGGCAGACACTACGGATGACCCGCAGGGGAAAAAGCAGAAAGTTGAGGTCCAGGTAATTGAGGTTAAGAAACCTCCCGTTGTTTTTGCGAACCCTGGTTTCAAAGCCGATCTACGTCTCAATGTCTTCAACCAGGAATTCCATGTGGCCTCAATCGTCTTGAAATTGAATTCAGCATTCTTCCGCAGATTCTTAGACCCACTCAACGAGGAAGACCGGAATCCGGCATCACTTTTATTCCAATATGAGTGGTACACCAAGATCGATGACGACGGAAAAGGTTGGACGCTCACAAGAACAAAGCCTGAGGTAATTATACCCCTCAAATTCTAGAAGTCGTGCCGCTCACATAATCATTAGGGCGAAAATGCAGGGCTTTCCAAATTCAAAGGAAATCCAAGCTTTGAAACTCGAGTTTTTGGAAAACTTCTCAACGCGCTCTTCTCCCGCGGTTACCAGCTCCTCGACTGCACCGAGCTCATCAAATTAGCCGAATTTGCAGACTACTACTGCTGCTTGCCAATTGTCTCTCAATCTCTCTATCAAGCTTTTTACAGTAGCCCTGGTATCCTCGAGACCATTGGCCGGAGTCCATGCGGAATGCTGAAAGCAGCACACAGGCTACGACACAAAGTTCTCTTCAAGGAGGCTTTCATTCACGTCCTGGGTCCATGGAGCAAACCAAGATACACCAATCTCCAGGACGTTGATTTGTACAACATGGCTGATACCGCCCATCGCTCAATGAAGGACGACGTCTTGAACATATACCAGGCTATTCTTCAAGTTTTCTCTGATCCGAAGAGATACGGCCCTGAGATTTCCAAACAAATCGCCAACGTGGCTATTGAGTCTCGTGACGCAAGCGGTCGAGTTTGTGTGCCTCTGTACTTTCGTAAAATCTACGATCTCAGCCCCAAGAAGCAAGCAGCAGAGGACTGGTTGGACAAAGTCTTGGAACCAATACTTGCAAAGAAGCTCGTTCTTGACAAGACCGAATATGGCAGTGGAGAGGGCAGATATCGGGACTTCTTTCTTAGCGTTGACGTGGGCCCATTACCTTGGGACAAGAATGATATTGACTGGTAAATATGCCCTAGGCTTCGTCGGCTCAGGAACAGCATGGTCCTTTAAAGCCGGCTCTAGCAGCTTTGAGCACAACAACCATAGCATTCGACATTGGATAAGCTTGGAAGTTCTCATATTCTGTTCAGCAGATCCTGAACATGCCATAAGATTCTCTATTTCATTTCTTCATTTCAAAGTAAGCCCCACAAATCCTACTAAGTGCCCTCGCTATTCTGACCATGCCAGAATAATCATTCTTCACAAAATCGACATTCATCATACGCATATTACCGCCTCTGAAAGGTGACAGATACTCAGAGGGAAGGGGAATATTTTACTGTGGTTGCGGGGATCAAGCGCAGAATTCACCAGCATGGTTTAGTGGGAAATTCATTAGCTTACATTGAGGGGACGGTGAACTTTACAATAGGGGTGCATTATGCACTGAATGATGTTGTGGCAAAACGAAGTATAATTATGGAGCATAGGAATACAATTTTTTACCTATCATCCACATCTTTCCTAGTGGGTAGTCACTCCACTGTGAGTGGCTCAAGGCGCTTCCATTCGATGCTCCGGAATATTGAATCTTAGGAGGTCAAGATGTTGTGGAGTTGACAGCAGTGTATTCGCCCTTGAACTTCACGAGGTGAAATCTCGCGCGGTCATTCTGAAGTTCTTTCTCTCCTATCTATTTGGCCGTAAGCTAATATTGGCTGCGAACACAACCCCCCTACAACTTTTCCCAACATCTCAATCCAATAATCCAACGATCATCAACATCGAGACTGCCTTGGGGATTTCTTCGCGCACGACTCAACATTGTCTCAATACATGTTTCTGCCACAATTCTGCTCTGGGGATATGATTCCAGTGGCAATTCTCAGGAATGATCTTTTGTGTATCCAGGAATTCGAAGTAGCAGAGTAGCAAATGGCATAATGACAATTTAGTCAATAGTAAATAAGAGCAGTCTTTAAACAGTTGAAGGTAGGAGTCTTGCTTGTTTGCTACTTTTTCAGATTAGGAACTATCAAACATTATTGAACCGTGCAAACTGCGTTCTAAGTTCTGATATATCATAAGCTGATTCTTGTTTGATAGGGAAGATTCCTCAGATTGCCGCAGCATCTCAACAAGAATGCCACTCTTCGAATACGAACATTATAAATCTCTCCAAACTTTTCACCATAATAAAACCCAGAAAAGGGGGATGCTGGGAAAGAAGAAGGATCTCTCTTTTGTCTCCCTCCTGTGATCAACGAGCGCGACGGATTCGAAAATTGCATCATGCAGTCTTGAAGTAATGATCGACAACTCGGAGATTTTTCCAGAAAGCATAAAATGTATATCAATGCACAAAATTCATCCAATCTTTCTGTGTTTCTCATACTCATGCAGCCGAATCGCAGAATAAAATTCTCACATCTTCTTGTATTCTTAGCCGGATGCGAGATAATTTCTCATTACATCAGAAATACGGTAATCTTGATTCATAGTAGGAAATGTGGATAGAACCCAATTTCTCTATTCTGTTCGTCACTTGAAAACATGCTTTCGAAATTACTTCTTCGTAAAGTTGGGTTGGGATGATGGATGGTGCCGATTTGTTTACATGTAAACAATCCACTACTGTATTATGCGAACAACATTAAATTGAGGTATGGATATCGTGAGTAGAATGTCTGCAAATATTGAATGAAATGACTTCGTGTACTAGAAGCGGCGTTGATGGGGTTCCAAAACTGGAGGTCAGGACGTTGATGAGAGGCAGGTGCAGAGCGGTTGCTCTTTCCCAAACCGCGTCGCTCAAGAACCGCGATTGTGGAATTTTAGTTTCATCGCAGCCTTTCCAGGTTCCTTCTTGCCTCTACATCCAAGGCGAGAGCATTGAACTCATCTCGTGTCTGGTAATACTTCGACGAACAGAAGCGCATCAAGATCACGGCACTTGAGGGAAATCGACCTTTGCCACAGGTCAAGGCTTGCTTCGTTCCTCCACGAGATTTACTCTCATCCTCTCTGGAATTGAACAGCTTTACAATATCCGCCGTATATCAGAGCGTGGTGAGCGAATGCATCACACCTTATCGGGAAAGCAATTCTTCAGCACGATCTCCTAGGCTTCTGCTATACCTACTTCCTGGTGGTCGATCGCAACAGGTTCGGCACCTCACTTCACCACTTTACTTCGTGCCAAAAGCAAAACGAGATCCCAGGCAACTGAAAATTACTCAAAAATAACGAAAGTAGCTCACAGATCATTGGCACGTCCCTCAGTGGCTGTTCTGTCCCGCAAAGATCGAATCCAGACCCGCAACAATGGATGCCCCGCCTCCCGCCAAGAAGAAGAAAACAAGTGCTCTACCAAAGACACTGGAGCCAATCGTTTTTCAATTACCAGGAAGTAAGCCAGATGTGTGCTTAAGGGTATTCTTCCAAGACTTTCATGTTCACTCTTCGGTATTGAAGATGTACTCGGCGTTTTTTCGAAAGTTCTTGGACTCTCCTGACAAATACAACACGAGAACCGCTTCTGCTACGGGTCTTTGACTACCAATGGGCAACAACAGTTGATAACGATGGAACGTGGCAACTGACAGCTGCATCTACTCCAGGATCTGTAAGTGTGTTACTCTCATAATGGAAGTTTAGAACCTAACATTCCGCTCGTCAGGACCCTGTCAATATAACCAAGTTCAAAACCAGCCAGAAGGCCGAAAGTCAAGTATTCGAAAACATCCTTTCGGCCTTATATAGCAGATCGTACATCATCCGTAGTCTCGCACAATTGACAAAGATGGTTACTCTGGGGGATTATTACTGCCTGTTACCTTCCTTATCCAGGAGTCTTGATAGTGCCTTGCTCAAAAACACCGAATTCTGCCAGCAGATTCACGAACATCCTTGTGAGCTGCTCGAACTTGCTACTAAGCTCCGAAGTGCGCTCCTTTTTCGAGAGGCTTTAATCTACGCAGTTGGACCTCACAATTCGCCCAAGTACGGGCAGCATGGTGCATTGAAAACTCGAGAAATCAAGCTGATTGCACGAGCTACGCACGGAGATATATCGGCAAGAGTGTCAGAAATCAATGGTTGTCTTATCAGGTGGCTGCGCTGCTGCAATCCCGCCAACCCAGAAACCCGGCAGAAGCTTGTACATTCGATTATCAGTCAGCCCTTAAAGTTATGGAACCCAACTGAATTTGCGGGTGTCTGGAGGATTGAGAAGACTTCATTTCCAGAATACTTTAGACAGCTTTCCCAAAGAAAGGCTGATCTGCGAATCGAGTCCAATTTAGAAGGAATATTGAAGAATAACCTTGTGCTTGGTCGCAATGAGATTGTTGCGGGAACAGGTGCTTTCAAAGACTATTTCCTCTGTGCGTCCATTGAAGATGAAGATCTTCCTTGGGACCTCACTGAAATCGATTGGTGAAATGGTACGAATGATGTGAGCTAAATTGGTCTTGAAATTGCTGACTTCAGCTACAGCCGCCGGCATATGGCGATACAGATGGCATACTGTAAACGCATAACTACACAACTGCAACGTGATCCTCACACTGAAAACTTCTCAACCCAACAATTCTGCAATGATACGAATTTCCGGCACTCTAGTACCCTCGCTGCAACGTGAGACAGAACGATCAAGGTTATGGACACCAGGGGAAGAAAACTTACTGCGAAGTTCCGATACACATATAACATGGGCAATCAATGAGAAAGAATTGGGGTCCTCGTTGGTCGATTTGGTTGCTTATAGCTTACTAAGTTGTGTTTAAAGTGCGAGGGGAAAGAGAACAGAGAGTGCATGTAATGGAGTGCTATATTGCTTGAAACAAAAGACGTTATTAGGTATCTGCTTTACATTTCTAGCCTTAAGAAAACATTGTACTAGCATCATCATGTATCAAGTATAGCTCTGCTAGAATAACACTTTCCGATAACAAGACTGGCAATAAAAGTTGCAAGATGTGGACAGATCACACCACTTCATACTACTCGACACCACATCAAGGCCTTCGAGGTGGCGTACGCTGATCGAATGGGAGACAAAAGGTTCAGGAACAGATCTTGGGCAAGGCTCTCGACGTCCGGGTGAAGTTTGATGGGGTAAATACTAGTTCAACAGTTATAAGATGCGGAAGAGGTTCCCGTCACCAAGTTTCCGGAATTTGGAGACAGAAACCCATTAGGGCGGGAGACTTCGAATTGAAATTCGTTGGGAATTTCGAGATAGACTTCTTCTTGTTTTCTTGATGTTTGTCAATTTATGCAGTAATTGAGATTTATTTTGAAGACTAATTCGTAGCGCCCCTCAACGCCATGGCCCCCAAAATACTTATCTCCAGTCCCCTCCTCTCCACATCCTCCTCCTTCCCAAGCACTCCATTTATTCCATCACCTCCATCCCCTCCATTCACTACCTTCTTCTTCCCACCCCCTCCACCACCACCACCACCACCACTATTCAGCTTATAAATCTTCTTTATCCTCGGAATATCAGAGATTTTCTCTATCTCATCGTCGGTAAAAGGCGTAGGGTCGCCTTCGAACTCGGCCGAGAGGTGAGACTCAAAGTCTGAGAAGGTGAAGGGTGAGGCGGGTGTGCTGACTTTGATGATGAGGAGGTGGGTGGTTGTGGGTGTTATGCCGAAGCGGCGGAAGGATTCTGCGATCTGGGGGAGTGCGTTAGTTGGCGCCTACGGGAGTCTGTGAAGGTGGGGCTGGAAGGAGGGTTGAGCTGCGACGTGATTGAAGTGGTAAGGGAATATAATGGGAAAAAAGTGAAGTGGGTGTGGTGACTTTGTGAAGACAGCAGCGAAGAGATTTGGGTAAAGAATGGGAAATGTGAAGTACATAGTACAATACGATGAAGAAGCTGGAAGGAAGATACTGGTGTGTAAGACATGGGTAAATGGGATGTAAAAGTATCATGCAAGATATGCAAGACAGTACATGTATGCAGTTTATCTTGTGGTTCGTGGCGGTAAACACCAAAGCAGAAAGGGGTATTGGAAGCGAGGAAATGTGTCGAGATCGGTCTTAGAAGAAGAACCGCAGGTTTGTTGACAAAAGAAAATTTGGTACAGACAGCCAAGTAGATGTGCCCGTTGCGGCATGGAAAGAAAGAGCTTAATGCAGAATAGAAGAAAGGAATGTTCTAAGCAAAGACAAAGGGAAGAAGCACGAACATTATTATTTGGACTTAGAGAAAACACAATCTCAGAGTGTACATTCCTACTCCTCAGCCGACCAGATATCAAATCATTGATAGCACGATATGCAGCCGCCAGCGCATGTGTCCTCGATACTATCTGTCCGCCCAATCAACGAATAAGTAAAGACTCAGTGACATGTGCGACGGATTTTGATATCACGTGGTATCCCGATGCGGCTATGGCGGGAAGCCGAGCGGGGGAGGCTTACCACGCTAGCATCGATGAGCGCGTACTCAAAGCTCGTATTTCCAGCAAGCAGTTGCTGCTGCAGAAACGATGCATTCTTGATGTTGCGGTAAAGCGCGAGGTGGATGGTGTGGCTGGCGGGCAAGTGCTCAAGATGAATAGTTTCGTGGTGGGACGCCATGGTGTGCGGAAGGGCCGTTGTGATGGCGGGAAGATTTATTTTGTGTCTTGCTCAAGAAGAGTTTCTTTTCTTCAACTGGCGGTCAGGACGTTAGGCGTTGACGGTGGCCCAGAGGGTTTCTGCAGCCTTGAAGCTGCCTTGAAAGTCTTGTCTGGGTGGAAGTGAGGAAATCCCAGCCTTGTGCCGCATGGGGCTACGGTGGCCGAGTAGAGCGAAATGCTACGGGAGCCTGATAGTCCAATTCTGAAGGACGCCGCCAACCATGAGTTCATCAACAGTTTGACATGACTGCATATTGTGCAAATTCCAATACGGGGGCCCGCCCGTGTTTGGGAGTGCCGAAAATAAATGGAAAGAGATTAGTGAGCAAAGTGCATTTTGAACAAAAGTTTTCCACTGAACTTGAACTTTAACGCCTGTTGCATAGCAAGGCGAGATTTTTCTTTCGCAACTTTACTTTAGGAACTTAGACAAAAGTCACTCCGTCAAGGCGAAGATGAAATAGGACTTTCAACTCCTGGTCGTACTGTGATCAAAGTGTGAAAGATAATGATCCCAGAAGCAGAAAAGGAAAAGAGCCTCCAAATTTCTGGGTTATTTCCTTTTGGCCAACCGTATGCTGCAAGCCGTCGGCGGTTTCAACATCCAGGGTGAGCAGGGAGCTGCATCTGGCGGCAGCGGGTCGTCGAATTGCACATCCGCGACGCAAAGTATTCCTGTGATGTAGATTGCGATGTCTCCGGAAACAGATGAGTGGCGAGGATTGCTCTGTCCAGTGCTTGTTCTCTCTTGCCCAGGTCGATCTCGTCCACATCTTGAGACAGAATTCCCGGAGGTTGGGTCCGTTCTCAGATCACCCCCGTTGTTCCCAATAATAGACATACCCATGACGAGAGTCCCGAATTGAAAGAGGCAAGAGCAGGCGTTTTGAGGGGTTGTGGCGTCGAAAGTCAAGATGGAGAGGGCACGTCCACGCCCACGCCCAAGAGTGATCTTCGAAGTACGGGGCCTAATTTTGAAGCTTCATCTCCCCTCACCCTTGCCTCTGGAAGACCATGGGGTGGCTGCTCGGGAGCGTCATCTGCTGCAGTTGGGAGAACATTTCGATTCACTTTCGATGACTTTATTTTGTCGTGAAAATCAAATGGTTTCGAAATTCAAGAGGTTGCAACATCGGCATTGATTTCTTCCAATGCTCATACGATTGAGACATGATGTTCCCCAGGCCTATCACAGCCCGGGAGAGACAGTCCAAGCTGAGATGCTGGCCGTCCAGGCACGCCAAGCACAACATGGGTTTTGTCCGGTGGGGCACGTCGATCAATCTGTGAGGTCGCCGGCTGCTGGTTCAGCGCTGGTTTGGGAATGTTTGGCAGGTGGAGACTTTCTAGCAAGCACTATGAGTGGCCGACAAGCTCGCCGGAGAAGCTGCTCCTGCATTTCATCTTCTTGCAGGAGCCACTTCGTGCAAGGTGCAGGGAGCTCCAGCTCCAGCGCCCAGCATGTTGGCGACGGAAGAAAGTCGTTGGAGCAGTTTCCCAGCTAGTGGTAAGATTGGATGCCGGTTGATGGGGCCCTGATCGCAGTTCAAGCGCTGGGATTGCAAGATCTGGGAAAGGATCATGGCTTGACTCTCAACAACACAGCGCTGCCCGTCACGCCCTCTTCCCCCAAAGCGCCGCGCCCTGGGTGGCAGCGGAGGGCTTTGGGCTACGGCCCCACGGCTAATTGGGCACAAGTTGGTGATATGGGCTGAAGCTCGAATTCCGCTGGTCATCACTGCTAGAGTGCTAGAGAGCTTTCGTGAGGGCTGTTGAACCCCTGCTCCCTGCCTGCCAATATGCTATGCCTCTGATTTCAGCAAGATCGATCCACTGTCTGGACATTTCTCTTCAACTTGCTATTTACTTGAATTCAAGAAACTGTCGAAGACATCTCGCCATTGACCATATTCAAAGGTGATTTGGTGGTGATTAAGGGTTTAACTGAGCGGTGCACGGTTTAGTGCCCCAGCTCGCTCTTTGCCCCCAAGCTCCACCATGAATCTTCACCCCTCTCACCAGCACTCGTCGCAATCCCAATCGCAACTGCACTTCTCACAAGCACAGCGACAAACAGGAGAGCAGCTTGAGTTTGCCTCCTACTACTCGACGCCTAGTGCTGCAATTTTACAGCGCGATCCTCGGTTTGAACAAAGCCAGCTTCGAGGGCTTGAGTACGCCGCGGCATCTCCCAGCAGGGTCAGCATTAAAACGGAAAACCCCGTCCACGGTTTCCAAGCCTATGCAACAACCAGCGCAACCACGATGCCTGGGTCCTCCAAACGTAGCGCTTCTGGTGAGCCTAGCACCGCGTCTGTGAAGCAACCACGGGCAGAACATCCTGAGGAATTCTCCAATGCCGTGAAGAAGAAGCTGCAGTCGTCAACGAGGACGGGTCAGGCATGCGATAGATGCAAGGTGAGAGTTGACCAGACTTATCCGTGTCTCACCACGTGGGTTTCACGCCTAATACTAATACAAACCACCATCTAGGTCCGCAAGATTCGCTGCGATGGTCTTGCAGGAGGGTGCTCGCCATGTTTGCAGAACAATACCGAATGTCGAACCACCGATCGCATTACCGGCCGAGCGACTCAAAGGGGCTATGTGGAGGGAGTTGAATCGGAAAACCGTGCTCTACAACAGAAGGTCCTCGAATTGGAAAAGAAGCTGCGACAGCATGGAATTAACGTGGAGGGCTCAACCCAATACAATGACACGCCTTCAATCAATTTCAACAACAATCCATCGTCGAGCGGGGTTGCTTCAACATGGAGTCCATCACCATCCGCGTACAAGATGGAGTTGACCACGGCAGAGACACATGAAGCAGAGACGTTTCGCTGTTTGCCAACGTTCCGGGCTGGCTGTACTGGAGACAATTACTTGGGTGTATCGGCTGGCAATGCCAATTTGAGCTCCATCAAAGGAACCGTTCTATCAATCCTGGGAATGGAAATTGACATTGCAGACTTCAAATGCGAGGATTTGGATGAGCCAGACCCGTCAAGACCGCAAGCGCCGCTCTATAACAAATCATATCAGGCATTCTTGCAAACAACCCTGAACGTCAATCCTAAGATCCCTAGGCCAGATTTACCATCGAAGGAGGAAGCATTTCAGTTTTCCGATTGGTACTTCCGCATGATCAACCCATATATGCCACTGCTGCATAGGCCCTCTTTTGAGAAACTAGTAAGTTAATGCAACGTTCAGAAAGCTGCCCCGCTAATATGATCAGTTGTTACGGTTCTTTGATGACGCAGATTTCATACCAACAGCATCAGAAGAGGTTATTGTCCGTATGGTCATTGCCATTATGCTTTTCCAATACTCCACCCGAAATCGAGAAAACGCCAACTATGAAGAGTTCACGCGCCAGTCGAATCTGCACTATCACTATTCCCTTGGTATGTACTACCAATTGGTTGCCGGCCACACTGTGCAGGATGTGCAAGCATTGGCAATCATCTGCTGCCACCTACGCAACTTCCCAAAACCAGGTGCCAGTTGGATTTTGACACAGACGGCGATGTCTCTTGCAATTGAACTTGGACTTCACAGATCAGCCAAGAGATGGGCTCCCGATACTACTGAAAATCCTTTGGCTATCGAGATGAGAAAACGCATCTTCTACACGCTGCTCATATGTCACGTCACTCTGAGTGGAAAGCTTGGACGACCTATGGCGCTCAGACCCGAAGACTTTGATGTTGAACTCCCAGAAGAGATAGACGATGAGTTTCTATCAGAGAACAGCATAGATACTTCAAGAACGGGAAGGTGCATTCAATTAGTTGGCATTCATGCTATAAAATTACTTCCGCTATTCATGGAAATGTACAGCACAATTTATTCGGTAAGACGTCAACCTGAGCGATACATATCCACTGTCAACTCCCTGGAAGCAAAGATCCGTTCTTGGAGAGATAATTTACCGCCTCATCTCGTCGACTGGACTAGGGGCCATCAGCAACATGAGGAGAACCAGATCTTCTGTCTTTACACACAGATTTGGGAGCTGGAGTTTCGCCTACTTCTACGACACCCCTCAGTCTCGATGACGGACGACCCTCACTTCAATGCTGAGAATATGCGAATTAGCGTAGAGTGTTCTCGTAAGATGCTTGTAGTTGTGAGCCAACTTCGAATTCACAGGTGCCTGGATACGACTTGGTACAACGGTGCTGTTTATGTCATGGCAATCACAACCACTCTCTTTGCTCAGTGGGACAAGCGAGGGGAGACGTCGAGCGCTGACCTCCTGGCATTGAGGGGTGAGATGGACACATGGCTCGAAATCATGCTAGAGGTTGGCTGCCTGCTTGGTAAGAATTATTATTCTAATATCTTTCTCCGCTAACATTGCAAGGCTCTGGTTCACAACTACGTGATGCGGTTAAAGTTGTTTCTGATGGAACTCTTGGCCTGTTGGAACGAAGTCTAGGACGGAAGAACCAAAAGCACGATACTGTCATGAAACTTTCTCAATCGCCACCACAAGCATCAGTTCCTATTCAAAACAACACATACAACTACGTTAAAAGCACGGCAGCAAATGGAAATCACTCTGCAACACCAACCTATTCTGCTGTTAACAACCAACAAACCCAGCAGCCACAATACTCACAATACTCGAACTATGCCAATCAGGTCCAGAGCCCGACAAACATAACCTATCGACCACAAGAAACCCCCTCTTTTGCAAGCTACCCATCTTCGACTGGCGCAACTGATCCTCTTACTGCATTCGCCACTCAAGCAGCACAAACACCTCAAGAAATATGGCAACGACGAGACTCGCAGATCCCTTACGCTAGCTCGCAAGCTTGGCGAAATTGGACTAATACCGTTGCCGATACTGTCGAATCTCAGGACTCCTACTCTGCCGCTGCTTTGATGCAGTTGGGCGCGAATGGTGGTGGAAATGTCGTACACACCAGTCCTCCCATCCAGCCAGGAATGACGACAAACACCGGTGTTGTTATGGACAATGGCCTTGGCGGAAATGTTGCCGGACACCTCAACGGTGGAATACCCACTCACTGGCCCTTGAATGTCCTCGATAACAATGTCCAGGGACAAATGGGTCTGTAATTTTGAAACTTGACATCTCGCACTTTTGCGTCTTTACATCTTTGCAGCTTTGGAAAGCAAGGGCATATGGCGTGTACAATCTGGAAACTAGGAGTTCTTGACACATTGCGAATAAAACTGGCGTAAAAAACTCTGGCGTACATGGTTGAAAATTGGACATACTGGCGTTTTCTTTAATGGGCTGCAGCGATGGATATCTGGCGTTGATCTGAAGGCTTCGATAATTTCTCCTTGGATGGATGTCTGGATGGATTCTCCTTGGACGAGATTGGGGGTGGAGTTTCTGGGTGTTGGGAAGAACGATGAACGCAAATGGTTCATTCGTTCTTGTTTCTGTGCCAAAGCATATATAATCCGTACTTCAGCAACGCCATTGGCAGATAGGCCAGTTGCACTGCACATGCGAATGCAAGATCGATGATTTATTATACTTCTCCTCAGGCTTTCTGTTTATGATTGATCTACGTTGATCATGATGTTCGTCCCTTCCAAAGACATCTTCTCTCTAAGTTCCAGATTTGTATTCTCAGTTTCACATACCCAACCAACCAATCTTCACAATCCCCTCCCTTTAACTCCACTACCACCTCGGTTCTCGTTCGTCAACTAGTTCATCAGCCACTGTGTCCCGCGGAATCAAGGCAGGCAGAAGCCGGTCGTTTGGGCGACTCCTTAGCGGTGGCTCGTTGACGTCTAGCGTTTACGTTGGGTCCGCCGTCAGACCCGGTAGTGAAGGGGGTGGCAATTGTGGGTTAGTTTCATGTGATGGTGCCGGACAATTCCCAGATCGAAAAACGAGAAACGAAGCGTTATGTAATGGGGAGTTTGGGAAGCACCAATGAGGAAGGGAAGTGAAATACCTCGGGGCGAGGTTGAAAGGAGATCATGCTGCGGTGTTTTATGATGCGTGGAAAATTGAGGTGAGAAAGAATTGGAAGGTACCATTAGTTAAGAAGTTGGAAGAGAAAGAAACGAGCGTGCGGCAGGCTGAAGGTTGGTGTGGATCCCAAAGCGACCATTATTCTAAACTTCTCTCCTATCTCATAGTAATATTGCGTTTGGAATCTCGACACAACTTGCTTTCCCGGCGATCGCGATTCTGGGGAAGAGAGGCATAGCAGTACGCAACTTATCTTCACCTAATGCGCACCATACTTTGGGACACAAAACAGGTGCTTATAGTGAACGCTTCAACGATAAAATTTCCAGGCAACTATCAACAGCGAAACAAGACTCCCTGGTAAAATTCAGAGGGTAGGCCTGGTAACTGGAGACCAATTCTTATCAGTAGTCAAAATAAACTACGCAAAAGATCCTGCAGCACGATGTAAACGTGCGTTTAGGAGGATTACAATCCCGTGGCGTTTCAAGATGTTTTTTCGGGTTTTAGAAGCCTTGCAATAGTCTATTTCTTCCATATAAATGACTTTTGAAATCAGGTTTTGTTCCAAGGTTTGGATGATTTCATGGAAGCGTTCGCCACATTCACTTTTTTCGGTCGTCGGTAAAGAGAAGTCAATCGAAATCCCATCGAAAATGAGCCCTATTCTTCAAGCATCGAATTCTCAACACCATCAGCATGAGAGATTCTCACTCTTTATAGTCAGAGGGTGCAAATAATTCTGCCTTTGAATGTTATCAGAGATATCATGAAGTGTCTGTAAACACCTGTCTTTTGTCTTCCTCGGTAAACTCTTGAGCGTAATAAGCAACCAGATGCAACCAGAACACAAATTGACAGGAATTTGATCTTGAAGAACACCACAAAGCATTATTTCTATTCTTTCTCTAGTTAGATTGCACAGTTATGTCCTCGGTTTTCTCACTAACCTCTTAAGCAGAAAATAGAACCAGAATTGAGTTTGACCACAGAGCAACTTCAGATATCCATATCTGGAGATTACATTAAAGGACTATCCATATAGTTATTTCAGGCTAGCTGCGCAGTTTGAATATCATGCTCACCTTTCTCTACTTTACCCCTCTTTCCACAAAGTGTAATGTAAAGTCATCGATGGCGATGTAAATCACAGTATAACTTAGGTGCAATTGACATTGAACTTGATCCTCTCTTCACAGCAAACCTATCACTCTCACCTTCCTCCTATTCACCCCTCTTTTCCACTCCTCTGCTAGCTTTATCCACCTCTCACCTCCTGCGATGTACCCTTCATCAACCTTCACCACACGTCTACAATCTTTCCATCAACACCACAACCTTCTACTCACATACGACAAAAGCAATTCTTACTGGCATAATGTCTCAGCCAATTACCCAATTCACGGTCTTCCCCAATCTTCCAGCGGAGTTGAGAGAAAAGGTTTGGTTGTTTTATGGTGAGGAGGAGAAGCAGTCTGGTCGCGACGTTGAAGTGAAACTATTCCCCGGCTTCAAAGTACACACTTTGAAGAGCCCCACTATGTTTACTATCTCGTAAGTCTCTTCTTCATTATCTATTCTTTTTCTGCTTCTATTAAGTATCTTGTTACCATTCTCCTCTTATTCGTGGCAATTGCATCTTCCTCTTGCACTTGTAGGCGAAGTTGAGCGATGCAGATAAGGCACTTCACTTCACCGAATTCGCTCCTGCCAAATACACCTACTATATTTACACATAAACCTCTGAAAATTACAATTTTCAGACCTGCATTGGGGAAACATTCCACCAAAAATATTATTTTTCTATTATTTTTACTTTCAGAAAACAATAAACATCAACCACACATCCCTCACAATGCACCATTGAACAAGAAGTTTACTAACATAATACAATGTAGCTCTGAAACCCGCTCCCTCGCCCCCAAAGTCTACACCGGAATCCACCCAACCGACCTCTTTACCTCCCACGCCTTCCCCCTCTTCACCCCGGGCCGCTTTGTCACCTATTCCTCCGGTCGTTCCTACACCAGCAAAGGCAGCTATACGCCACCCCTATACTTCTCACCCTCCTCTGACACCCTCTACATCCGAATTCCGGGTGCCGACCCCAAATTCCTCTCAATAATCTCCCGGCTCTTTGAGAATCGCTCGCCAATGCTATTGATTGGGGAGGACGAAGAGGATGAAGACGAGTATGATAAGCCCGAGTTAGGGGCGGGGATTTGGACTGCTGCAGGTGGGAAGTGGCTTGCTGTTGCTTTGGGTTCTGCTTCTGCAGTCGGTGGAACTAGAACTGGAGCTGGTGGTGCTGGTGCTGGTGGTTCTCGTTGGGCTGCTTGCGAGACAGTCATGATTGTAAAGCATTCGGCTTCTGCTCGGGTTCCTCATACAATCAGAGCCGAGATGAGATCCTGTGCTGCTCGAGTTGGGTTGCGTTTGGTCCCTGGCAACTATGGAAATGTTGGCCTTTGGAAGGCGGAGAAGTGGCTTAATGCCTGGGAGATCTTCGAGCGGGAGATGGTGGTTGAGGGGCTGGCGGATTTGTTGTTGTAAATTCATGGTTCTTTTTATCTTTTAAGCCTATGTGCTTTATTAAGGCGTTTGAGGGGCCCTATTTTCCGGAGATGATTTTTCATGGCAAATTGTGTCGATGATGGGGACGGAAGGGGTTTATTAGATATGGACATTGAAGCCATGGTTCATATTTTAGATTCTTCACTTATTTGAAGAAATGAGATTTTACTTTCGGACAACTGCACCAGAACTACCATTCTTGTCAGCACTCCCCTAATCTAGAAGAAAAGAGCGTTCCAAATAACTCATATCTATCGATATGTGACTAAAGGTTCGGGATTATCCTTTCGCACCCTTGATTAATCGTTCCAAGTCTTCCCCTTTGCGACGAGGAGAGTTCGCGCTAGGCGATCGTTTCTTCAACCTCCATTAGTATTGCATGAAACGACAGAACCTGCACTATATTTCTCGAAGATAGTTGAATCGGGTTCGCGCCAAGTTATACTGTTGCCAGACCATGAGCTGTTGATTGCGTTTTTGCAAAATCAATACCCCGATGCATAAGCCTCCACACGACGCTCGGTGGCTAATGCACCTACTAAAGACGTCACTGTTCTCGTAACCCCTCAAAAGCACCAACCACTTCCCCAATCCGCCCTTTCTCCCACCCAGAGAAACGATCGAGAAACGATCGAGAAACCTCCTACAAATTCGGAAATTGCTTCCGAATTGTCATCAAAACATGCATATATTCAGTACCAAAACTCACACATACCCCGAAATGCACTATGCTTCTCTAGTATCTCCTTGGTAAAGGTTGGAAATATTTCTAAAGCCGCCAAGACCTGCTGTGAAAGGAGCGAAGATAGGGGAAGCGAAGCACATGACTACCCCACTTACCTAATTCGGTCGTGAGGACCAGGAACGCTCCTACCCTTTTTCGATTTAACATTTTTCATAAGCTCAGAAAATACACAGCGTGAAAATCGCCCGCGGCGACCAAATAATTACAGCTCTTGTAAAAAAGGCAATATGTGAAAGTAGACGTTCCACCTGGGTTTCATTGTGAGCTTTACTTTCGCTGAACGATTGGACTTTCTCACGTTCGACGCTTCCCGACTCAAAACAAGTGTGGTTTCCCACTCGTAACTCAAGTGGCTTGCTCGCTCCTTCCCAGCCCTGAAATTATGCAAGTCATGCAAGTAATACCGAGACACGGAAGTCTTCCCGGGAAGAGGGAAAAGTTGCGACTGTCGTTTGAGCAAGGAAGGAGCCTTCCAATCACCTCGGGACCTAGCTATACATTTTCGGAATTTGCTCTCATCTGCTCGACTCCACGTCTCCATACCACCAGCACAAACTTACTGTTATGTTGAGTTGACTGTGATTTGAACGGAGGCACGATAATTTGAGTTCGAGTCTATTCAAGGGAACGAATAGTTCGTTTTGTTACATGCTGCAATCTGGAAATCTAGCAACGGTGGGAGATTCCACTCTTCTGTCTTGAGGATCACCACTACTATCTCATACTAACTTTTTAATAGGAGGCTCAAAATTGTTGCACTTCGCACCTTAATGATTTGACCATTGGTGGAGATCAATTACAGTTGGAAATCATTTACACTTGAGCATTTACCACACACCTATGACAACACGACATTACTTGCATTACTTCTTATCCTAGTTCACCTGGCGAAGGATTGCCTTAAGAATCTAGCAATGCTTGCAAATATGTCGCCTACGACAAATATCAAAAATGTTTCGTCGGGATCAAGCACCTCATGCACTATTCTACATCCTACGTTAGCCGCGTCAATGGATCCGCGAATAGACATTTCCAGAAGCAGGATTTCCATGCTCGACTCTCAAAAGAGCAAAGACAGGAGGAATTGAATGGTGTGCAAGGTATGAAGAAGTGGCTGATTGGTGTGAGGAGATGTAGTTAGGATGAGTAGTTGGTTTGTTTTGCCGAGCACCGGGAAATTTCGTGAGTGTATTGGGGAGCAGTTGTCCTCCTGCGCCTTCAAAGGACACCGAAAAGCAATAACAGTAAAACCCACGGAATAAAATTAAAATCCCAACTAACGTACTTGAAATTTTAATGTAAGACTAGGCGATTAACATTGATCCGCTCTCTAAAGCTTGCTCATACCATCAAACCATCAACAGAGATTACATTACGAGGGTAGAACCACTCATTCGCAAACAAGAGAACAATCATCATCACCTCTTGCTCATTATCTTCCTTCAGGTCAATCATCAAATTACACCCTCTTTCTTTCTATCTTCACTCATTCCCACCTCAGATACCAGGCAAATCAAACCCAGGCAGCTTCGGCCAATTCCCCAATCCCGCAGGATCGCCACCAATCCGTACAAACTGCCCAACACTAGGCGTCGGCCCATCAAGAACAAAGAACATATACCAGCCCGGCGGACAAACATGCGCATTCGGTGGCGCAGTGACTGTGCAAGTGCCTCCGGCACAAGTTACGGCGGGGAACATGGTTCGCTGTCCCATTGCTACGCCATGTGTTGAGCTTACCGAGCCGAGGAGAGAGACGCGGACGGCACCTGTTGCTGAGGTGGTGAATGTTATGGAGGCATCGTATGTCCAGTCTTTGTTTTCGACGACTAGGGAGGGACGGGGGAGGCCTTTGAGGAGGTATGGGGGAGTGAAGACTTCGACGCGGTATTCCTCGGGGAAGTTATCAGCTGGTGAAGGGAATTGACCTGAAGGGTCGGAACCGGAGACCATTACTCGGCCGTCGAGGAGAGTGATGGCTTCAGAGTGGTACATGCGTGCTACGGATGTGTTGGCCATGATGGACATGCGTTGATTTACTGGTTGGGAAGGGTCGTAGAGGACTGCGTTGTAGTTGGGCGCTCCTGCGAGACCGAAGCCTGCGACGCCATGTTGGCCGCCGCCGAGGATTACGTAGGTTCCGTCGGGCAGACCGGCCATGGAGGGCATTACTCTACGGGAAGGCTGGTAGGTGTATTAGCTTGGCTACATGAAAGGGAAGAGGGGTAAATACCATTCGCTCAATTGTCCATGTTGGGTTATCAGCCTCAGGGTATGCTGATACGCAATTATCAATTGCTGCACCACCATTCTGGGTTGAACCTCCACAGGCTAGTACGCCAAGAGGATCTGTGAAAGGTGCATACTGCGGCAAACTGACGACAGCACCTTGAAGTTGGTATGAACGGCCTCCCGTTGGATCATTGACAGCTCCAGGAAGATTTGGCAGAGTCTTGATAGTGCCGAAGTTTACTTCGTCGATGATTCTTGCTTCGTTGTAGTACACGACGAGAATGCCTGATGGAACGACTGTCATGTATGGGTAGAGATTGAACGGCGCAGTGCGATCGAGAAAGTCGAGATATTTGGTTGTATTGGAGTATCCGCTGGACGTGCCAGTAGTAGGCACACCTGTTGGCGGGAGAATCTCCAGAGTTGGCTGTTCTGCTGCGTTTTGACCGATTTCGCCTCCCATGACCAGCACTGAACCGTTGGCCATCATCATGGCAGATGGATACCATCGCGGAACTTGCAACTGCAAATTCTGAGTGTCCTCAACCCATTGATTTGTACCTTTCACACCTGCTGATCCATCTGGCCAGTAAATTCGAATACCATAATTGGATTCACCTGTCCAGCCGCCAACATTGAGCTGTCTTCCCACCTTGTCGGGCATAGTGACGCCTCCGGAGCAGAAAACATCTGATGTTGGTCTATTCATTTGTCTCCAAGCGGCACTGAAGTCGTCAATCTGTGTGAGATCCAATTCATACGCACCTGTTGCATTTGCTGCCCCAGTTCCAGCCTTCTCGAGGAAAGTCACCTTGCCAGTCACTGCCTGACTTGTAATGAGAGGAACGATAAGGCCCCCGATGAGGAGAGAATATTGTCCGGCATCTGCACCAGTCGGCATTCCCCACTTGTATAGCGGCGCGGTGGCGGTGTAAGTATACATTGTAAGTCTATTTCCAGATCCACAATAGTATTGGGTAGCTCCAGTGCAGGGCGCATTACACTCAGAGTCGGGATACGTTGCAGGAGGGGTGCTGTAAGTGTAATGATCAGGAGCGGTTGGATTCGTCGAAACTGATGGCGATGAAGCAACGAGGAGATTTTGAATATCGCCACAGACTATGAATGTGAGAATTAAATTTGGGGAAGAGTGAGGGAAAGCTTACAGCATTGTGAGCCATACTCTAGACCTGCAGCATTGTATCCGAACTTCTGACATTGAGCAATACAAGCGGCTGGGGTATTATTGTTGTTATCGAACACCTTGTATGGAAGCGTCAGGATGTTGACATTGGCGGCTTCAGCAGAGACGACATTGTCCTGGACACAACCGGAATAGGTCCATCCGATAGGCAATCCGCTTGTCTGAGGCCCTGGCTGAAAAGATAATTAGCATCTAATTTGAATGATCGAAGAAAACATTACCTCATCCGCTTGCCGGCTGATCAAAAGGGGAACTTTAGAAGAATCAGAAAGGGGTATCGACAGTCTCTTCTGAAGGACAGCTGCATGGGTGTTTGAACACTACAACTTTTTAGCAGGATGTAGGAGAGATGGCCATGGGACACTTACGGCGTTAAGAAATAGAAATGTAGCAAAGGTGGTTTTTATATGCCTACCCATCTTGCTATCTAACTGGAACATATTGAGAAGAGGAAACTAAACATTAAACCTTACTATCGACTTGAATGACGGACAACAAATGAAATGCAACGAGTGTAGGGAGCAAGCATCTGTTGGAACCAAAAAAGTGAGTGGGATCAAGGTCTATGGCTATATATTCTAAAATGGCGGAAGACAAACACGAGTGAGACCCCGGATGCCGCATTTGTAGACTACCAGTAGCACTAGGGCTGATTCTTACCGGGATAGCTGCACGAATTCGATTCGTATTTGACCAGAGACAGATAGCCTCAACTTGGAGGGGTCAAGAAATCGCGCTATGGGTGGAGGAAGGGATATCCGAACCGCTTCTTTGTTCGGCTATTGGTCCGCCAACCTGGGAGCAGGATATCCCACAACGCCTTAATCCATCGCATTGGCTCCATTAGCGATGAAAGACCGCAGATCTTCAATCTCGATACGGGAGTGCTTCTGGGATAGATGCTGGGAATGACAGGGAGGTGAGAGCTCTTGTGAGTCTTGAGTCTCAGAACACCGCATATTCAGGGACAGGAACGGAATATTCAGATGCTTCTGCTTGGTTTCGGGCATTTTGTTGATTGAACATGTCCGATGAAGTGCGTTGAGTGCAGTCTCAATTAGCAGAGCATGACCAACACGCCACCAATATATTCCGGTACGACTGTTGTCTATTTGAAGGCTAGAATATAGTTCGAGTTGCAGTTGTAGACGCAACGTTTTTCCGAACTTGACGTTGTACAACACCTCAAGACTTGGCGTAATGATAGATGAGATCAACGACCTCGCAAAATGCGGACAGCAGTTGGTGCAAAATCCCAACATTTAGGCGCAAATAGAATCCAAAAGGAAGGAAAGCCAGCCGCACGCCGTTCCATGCGACGCGGGCCGTTGATTGACAATGAACACACGATGCTTGAGAATATGTTTGCCATATGTTTGCCATATGCGAAGTCATATGCGAAGCCATACGAAGCTCAGGTTTCTGGGTGCAGCAGCGTGTAACGTCAAACAGAATCCAGCCTTTGAGATTATTGTTGTGTTGCTCTTGACTTTTGCCTGATGCTGTAAACTGCTGGTGTCGTCTGCACAATCCCCAGGAGCATCTTGCACCCAAGAAGCCCCTAAACTGTACATGTACACGTACAGTAAAGTGTTGAAAAGAAGATAGAGACATCTGCCAACCGAAATGAAGATAGTCCAACCTGCCTCATTTGAGCTGTCGGTCAGACGGCAGAACAATACACTATCACGTGTCAGACACTTTCTGCTGCAACTTTTGTTTCAAAACCTTCAGATGTTCCTCAAATCGCACCGATTACAGTTTCTTTTGCTCTTTGATTTTTTTTAAACAATAGTAAATGATGCAGATCTTCCCTAGGCAGATATCGATTTCCCGTTGACAACGACCTTACGATTTTGCGGACAATAGAGTAGACGAAACTCTTAGCTTTTCAGCCTAGGCGATGGATTTTTAGGCGATGAACTCCCGGCTCCTGTGTTCCCAGAAATTGACCTTCAAGAAAGCTGAAAGATGTGCAGTTGTGAGGGCTCGAATTCTATGAATGCAACCTTGTGACCAAGACCAAGAGGCGGCAGTACAACGAGACGTTGATGTACTGTACGACACAATATTTGCGGTTTATCAGACTGAACTAATTTGGAAGCGCCTGCCGGGCCACAAGAATTGCTTATCGTTCTGGAACCTCCTTTGGGAATGAATCCGAAATAGACGTTCAGCTCAGACTAGCTGAACCCATTTTGCCTCGTTCAGGATTCTTTCCTTGGACAAAACTAACAACTGTGAAACTTTCCACGCTGGAAGATTCTGCGAAATACGCTCATAGCTTCCAATATATATTTCCTGATTTTCACCGCCCCCTCGAGATCAAACACGTATGGCTCATTGCCTGCTCATCTCCAATTGATCAGAAGGGGCCAATTTGAGGAAGCACAAGACACACCTTCGCCAAAACTGGGAAGTGGCGAAGAATCCCTCCGGTTCATGAGGGACCATGCTTTTGTGGTTCTCTTTTGCACGAACTCTCTTTCGCAGCGTGCCAAAGAGAGTTACTTTTGCGGCTCTTACGGATTCTACGACTGAAGAAGACAAAAGTGGAAGCGGTCGTAGCTTCGTGCTTTCTCAAATGGGTTTATATCCGATATCAGGATATCAGAAGCCGGAGTTAACCCTTGTCTGGCATATCGAATGCAATTGCAGTGGTGCAGGTAAGACACGGGTTTCCACCAATTCAACATGGGCATTTCAGCCAATGGAGAAAGTCTACAGAAAGTGAGACCCTAGGATGTCACTTATTAAGACTAGTAGCCTCAAGTTGCAGCTTTTCATTTGTCACTTCGCTGCTTGCTTCGCCTCCCGCCAAATGCTATGACACGCACACCCTCCTCAGACCTGCAAGACCGTTTTCGCAATCAATCGCGTCCGCCACACCAGGCTCTCAACAGCCTTCACGACGGTCCAGAGGTTGCAAAGAACCCTCCGTATCTTACCTGTTTCCTATTGGCAGGGTATTGTTATGGCTTTAACTGGCTGATAGAATTGAGGGTGGCTGCACCATAGTCTAGTCAGCAGCAGACGCAATAGCGCGGCGGTTTTGTTGCCTTGCTGCCGATGCCACGAGGACCGCGTTTTAGGGTATTTTCCAACTTCAGAAGCTCCAATCCCACCGCAGCTCTCGCTTTGACAGCTCATAGCGCAAACCAGGAGTCTGGATTCTGCTTATATGTTAGCGGGCACCTAGATCAACATGTGAAGATTCGTCCGTTGACCAGAATATAGAGCTCCTGGAGCTCTCAACCCCACTATTTTTAACACCGCTCAATCTGCACACCCCGCCAACTCGCGGGAATCGATAATTGTCCCCAGACAGAGGATCATTTCGGCGGCTTATAATATTTCGCATTCGTACCCGACTACCGCTTGAAGAAATCTAAAGCGATATTCGCCAGTGGCCGAGCCAGGGTCTTCGTCATCGAAAGATACACAGCTCGCCGTTGACAGGAGTGTAGATACACCAGCCCTTTCACAATTGCGACAAATATCTCGACTCGCTGGCCGTAATTCGAATGGGATTATAGAAGAGTCGATACGAAGGGTCATCTTTGTTTGATCACTAGCTGCGACTGCTGGACTTTTTAGTCGTGACGATGGTATCAGAAGAAGGCGCCAGCTCGACTGGCGGGGAAGGTGCTGACAATGGTCTGCCACTTGCCTTGATTGCCCAAGCAGAAGCTGCAATCGTAGGAAATTTCGAAGACAGTCCGCCTCTCACAAGACGCACCTCGAGAAATCCTCATCATTCTAGAGTTGCCGCTGGAGTTGCCGTAGATGCATCCTCTTCTCGGTACGTACTGGCAGAACAAGAAGACTTCAATGCTAATTGGTGTCAAATACAGTGCAAGGGACAATTACCTTACCGTTCCAACCGACGAGGAACTCGAAGCTCCTCCAGCCTATGGCGATAGACATGATCACATCGAAGTTACCCAGGACGGCTTCGATACGAATGCGAATATCAGTGAAGATGGCAGAGTCAACATCAATATAAACCAGAAAAATAGAAAGCTCTCTGACCTACTCGTTCCTGCTCTACGAAATCAATTATCGCTGGTCGCGCACGAAGAAGAAACCCCCCTCCCCCCCGGATACATACCACCAGCTTTAGGAGGAGCACCAGGCCAGACCCCTCCTCCCAAGCTGAATGTCGTTATACATGTTGTTGGATCCCGTGGAGATGTGCAGCCATTCGTGGCATTGGGAAAGACACTGAAGGCTACTTATGGTCATCGAGTAAGACTCGCGACACATCCTACTTTTCAGACATTTGTCGAAGAAAATGGACTGGAATTCTTCAGTATTGGAGGTGATCCCTCGGAATTGATGGCATTCATGGTCAAGAATCCTGGACTGATGCCTGGATTGGACTCTCTGAAAGCTGGCGACGTTGGTAAACGCCGCAGAGGCATGGAGGAGATCGTTCTTGGTTGCTGGAGGTCATGTATCGAGGCTGGCAATGGCCTTGGAGCTCCACCCCCGAAAGATAGTTCAGGTGCTCTCGAGTTTCAAGCCGGCATCAACATGGATACAAACCCATCAGACCGGCCATTCATTTGCGATGCAATCATTGCAAACCCTCCCAGTTTTGCTCACATTCATATCGCAGAGAAACTCGGCATACCGCTACACATGATGTTCACGTAAGCTTTGTGCTTCTCAAAATGCCTTTTTAATCTAACAATAATGTGTAGAATGCCTTGGTCACCTACCCAGTCTTTCCCACATCCTCTCGCAAATATCCAGTCCTCTAACGCAGATGTGAACATGACGAACTTTGTCTCATATGCATTGGTTGAAATGATGACATGGCAGGGACTAGGGGATGTGATCAACAGATTTCGAGAAAACGCGCTTGGCTTGGATCCAATCAGTTTGATCTGGGCACCAGGAATGCTGACTCGTTTGCGTGTACCATATACCTACTGTTGGTGAGTAAAGTGTCCCTGAGGCTTAAGAACTCATACTAAGTAAATTGTAGGTCACCAGCTCTTATTCCAAAGCCAAAGGATTGGGCTCAGCACATATCAATCTCTGGGTTTTACTTCCTGTCACTAGCTTCGTCCTACACGCCAGCTCCAGATCTTGCTGAATTTCTTGCTGCTGGGCCCCCGCCAGTCTACATCGGATTTGGTTCCATTGTTGTGGACGATCCTGATGCCATGACTAAGCTCATATTTGAAGCAGTCAAGAAGACCGGCGTGAGAGCTCTGGTTTCCAAGGGTTGGGGTGGCTTAGGCGCTGATGCTATGGGTATTCCGGAAGGAGTTTTCATGCTTGGCAACGTGCCTCACGATTGGCTATTCCAGCACGTATCTTGTGTTGTGCACCATGGTGGCGCTGGCACGACGGCTGCTGGTATTGCTACTGGTAAACCTACAGTGGTGGTACCTTTCTTCGGGGACCAGCCTTTTTGGGGAGCGATGGTTGGGCGGGCCGGAGCTGGTCCCGAGCCGACCCCTTATAAGCAACTGACAGCTGATAAACT
Source organism: Halenospora varia (assembly GCA_020726485.1). Lineage (NCBI taxonomy): Eukaryota > Fungi > Ascomycota > Leotiomycetes > Helotiales > Solenopeziaceae > Halenospora > Halenospora varia. The sequence continues at coordinate 1,115,388 of JAHEWH010000019.1, forward strand.
GGCCGAATCTATCCTAGAAGCCCTCAAGCCCGAAACCCTTGCAAAGGCAAGGGAATTAGGTGAGAAGATTAGAGATGAAAATGGCAATGAGACTGGCGCGAAGAGCTTCCACGACATGTTGGATGTTGATGGCTTGAGGTGTCACTTAGCTCCTGATAGGGTAGCTGTTTGGCGGGTAAAACGCACTAAGACTCGTCTGAGTGCTCTAGCTGCCACTGTCCTTGCAGATGCAGGATTGTTGGATTTCGCTGATCTCAAGTTGTAAGTTACCCTTTGGTTGAGAGAACGACACACGTCCTAAATTGCCTTAGATATCGATCACGAGAGTGGGAAACCGACGATGGGCCTTGGGATCCAATCTCTGGAGGCGCGTCGGCTCTGCTTGGTACCATTGCTAGTCTTGGAATGGGAGTGGCTGACTTTCCTATTGAAATATTCAAGAGGGCCAAAACTACGAAAGAAGCGATTGCCTCCCGCAAAGAAGCTAAGAGTAGTGTAACCTCAGGTGAAGTCACTCCCAGGTCGACAGCCTCCAGGTCCCAATCAACCTTGGACCTCGTCCCTACATCGGACTCTTCTTCGAACGGCGCAACCTCTCCATCTGCTTCAACAATAGCTACAACCCCGAAAACATCATATGAAAGCACTGAACGCTCCTTTACTGACACAACGGTCAGCGATACACCGCTGACCAGTACATCATCGATCAATAAAGACCAACGTGGAAGAGAAAATCGTGGTGGCTCATTGAAGCAAGCCCTCCGAGGCACTCTTGAACGAGCAAGATCTGCATCGAGAGACAGATGCTCAAGTTCGCGGTCTGAATCGAAAGAGCGTCGTCCCGTTTCTCGAAGTGGCTCCCATACAAGGCGAAATAGCAAAAAGGAATTCGACCCCAGCCAATTGACATTGGAGAATGCAAGTCGCGCAACCAAAGGCGTTGGTCGAATCGTGGCCGCTGGAATGAAGTCTCCAATGGACTTTACTCTAGGCATCGCTCGCGGCTTTCACAATGCGCCAAAGCTGTATGGAGATGATACAGTGCGCCCACAAGAAAAGGTCACTGATTTCCAGAGTGGTCTGAAAGCAGCTGGGAAGGTGAGTGGTATTCCCTAAGAAGAAATTCCAGGTTACTAATGATGACTAGGAATTTGGCTATGGTATGTTTGATGGCATTACTGGTCTTGTCACGCAACCACTCCGTGGCGCCGAGAAAGAAGGTGCTGCCGGACTGATCAAGGGCATTGGAAAGGGCATTGGAGGCTTGATACTGAAGCCAGGTGCAGGTGAGTACATCCCCATTGTGTCCTGAATTGATAGCTAATCCTTTACCCTCTGTAGCTGTCTGGGGTTTGCCAGGTTACGCCTTCATGGGAGTCCACAAGGAAATCAGAAAGATGTTCGGAGCTAGTGTTCTGAATTATATCATTGCAGCACGAACAGCCAAGGGGTACGAAGATGCCAAGGCAGCATCTCCGGCTGAGCGCGCAGATATCATCAACCGTTGGAAAGAGCATAAGGCTGAATTCCAGAACGAGAGACAGAAGTTACTAGATAGTGGCGGGCCGGAAGGGCAAGACACTGGTCACCTTTCTAGGAAAGGATTTTTGGAAACAAGACACCTTTCTTTCGATGAACGCAAGAAGCTCCACGAAGAGAGGAAGTTGAAGCGCGAGGCGGAGCGCAAGAAAGCGAAACCTGAGGGAGGACACCATTACTGCCCATTCTGTCGCCGAGATTCACCACATACTCATGAACCACGACCAAAACAGGCACCGACCGTTGTTCCACACCCGCTAAGCGAGGAGGATGCCAATCTGGAATTCGAGCACGCAATTCATACATCTGTTGCCGCCACCTCTCGAGGCAATCCAGAAGAGGACGAGATGATCGAGCGTGCCATTCGCGCTAGTGTTCACGAGTTACAAATGGCCGAAGGGTCTAATATTAGTGATGAAGAAGCTCTTGGACGAGCAATCCAGGCTAGTGTTGCAGAATCAGGCCTGAAGCGTTATAACACAGAGGCTTCTGATGGGTTTTCCCAGGAAGAAGCGGATCATGAATCTCTCCTCGAAAAGGCAATTCAGCAGAGTCTACGGGACTATCAGCTACCTGTTGCCCACAGATCTGTGGAAAGCGTTGCTTCGACTATCGATGATGACGACGCAGATCTCAAACTGGCAATTCAACGATCACAGACCGACAGCCATCCAGCACCGAAAGCTGAGGAGATTGATGAAGCATTGGAACTTGCTCTCAAGATGTCGAAGGACGAGCTGTTGAAAGAGAAGACCGAGGAAGAAATTGTGTTGGAGTATGCGATGAAGCAGAGTTTAAGGGAGGCGGAATATAAAGCCAGTGTCGAGGGCAAGGGGAAAGGGAAGGCAGTTGATGTGATTTTGACACATCCGACTGGTGAAACGGACGCGGGAGATGGGGAGGCCACACCGACGAGAGAGACTCCTGGAAAGGGGCCTGATGTTGCGGAGTTGGAAGCGCCCGCACCTAGTAAAGTCGAGAAGGGAAAGGACACCATGGAGGAGAGTAAAGCCGATGAAGAAGCGCTGAAGCAGGCAATTGAGATGAGTCTTAAGGCCGCTGGGGGTGATGGCTCTAGTGGTTCTGGTACATAGGTGGGGTAGCATTTAGTGCAGAATGAAAATGGACATAGGCCCAGATGAGTGGAGACAGGGAGGAATGTTTTGTAAACTTATACCCCGAACATGCATTGATGATAGATGGATAGATACACGAGAAATACCATGGGAGTGATGATTTATGATGAAGATTTTGGTGTAATTCTGTGAAATGGTCATTTAGGTAGTCCCCGAGAGGTTTCTTTTTTATGAAGCTTTTTCAGTATCAAGTTGATTCAAGTCGCGGTTCAATATATGTTGTTCTTGGCAGAGAGTGATGTTGGGATGGTGAAGGGAGGGGGGGGGGGGGGGGGGCTCGGTGAACTCTTCCAGAGCAATAATGCTGAAAGCCAGGACATGATAATGCGGTTTCTAAGACTCTCCTTCCTCACTTGCTTAATCACCAATTGGCCCCCTCCCTAATTGTTGTACTTGCCCGAAGCGAGTGATGACGAAACCTGGAGGAGCATGAGTTGGAAGGCACAGCCTGAAGCACGAGGAGGGAATATATACACGAGAGGAAGGCGCAACTTGGAGTTCGGGGAAGGATATACAACTCGTATATTATGAACAAGACGGGCTGGAAGAAGACATTAAAGCCATATCCGGACCTCTCTGGGGAGTAAGTTTGAAAATATATAATTTAGCAGCAAATACCGAGTGAGGTTTCCTGAGGGGGCTTTGGAGGTAGTGGGTAGCAGGTTTATGGATGAGCGGGGGATTATGGAGTTAGAATGATAGGATAGCTTGTAGTGAAGAGAGCGGTGTACCTAGGTGATGACCCTTTATTGTGAGTCGCTGCCTCCGATCGAGCCCACCAGAAAGTCTACTGTCAATTTAGTTAAATTCTGATGAGAGCCGTGATACGTAGGTCGCCGTCCATAATTTATTTTTTGTTTTATGTGATTTTGTGAGAAGCATCATGTTACAGGATTGTCTTTCCCGATTTTGTGGGAAGCCTTCTTCCATACCGGTAGTACTTACTTTCATTGGGTGACGTAGTATTCTATGCAGGGAAGGAGCGAATCGGCAGCTCGAGTAGCGAGGAAGGGAGAAACGAAAGGAAGGCACGATCTTTGAGCATCGGATTGAAAGTCCCCCAAAATACGAGGAAGAGGCGAGAGGAGCTGCATCATTGAAATGGGAGTATTTCTAAGAGAACCCTTGCCATTGAAAAATGCGGCGACACGCACAGCATGTGCAATATGGAAGAGATTGAACTCGTGAATATTCTATCGCAACTTAACATACTACTAATGGTATAGAGTCGACCGCATATACTCTATTCTCCTGAAAATTTAATATCGATATGTTCATACACGGGCTGTAGTTCTGCGATGTGTGTGTGTCTGATTTGCGACCATAATGCGAATTCTGTGATGTTGAATCCATGTTGAACGTAGAGCATTTCCATGATCGAAGAGTGAAGTTATAGATATGGTCTCTTAGAATAACTATTTAATTCTGCACGCTATAGGAAGTTTGACCTGAGTCGTGCGAGTAAGGAGCGACGGAGTGAGTGATGCCCCACCACCCAATTTAGTAAGTGGGGCAACCATGTGCTTCGCTTCCCCTTTCTTCACTTTCTCCACGACTCGTCTTGGCAATATAGAGAATTTTTGAACTCGCGAGATACAAACCGCAAGTATTGAGTGCGAATATGGAAATGTAGTAGAGTTGTAGGGGACTCTGTAGAAGTGTTCAAACCTGCTTGAGAGAATGTTATCATAGCGGTTCGCACAGAACAACTCTGGTTGTCAAGGTGCGAAACGGGGTCAATTAGGGAGGGCTAATACGAAACCAACGGTCTTCTTGCTTCCCCTGACCACAAGCCTACCTTTACCTACATCGAGTTCTGTATTTGAATGTCGATTGAGGATGACGATCGCGAGATAGGACTGTTTTGACCGGAGTGGACTTAACACTAGTCATCAAAGCCTTTTGACAAAACTTCAACGACTAGTTGCCCGTCGTATCATCTAGTTATTGAGTAGCACGCCTGGTTCTAGCATGAATTCCCAGCCTACTTATAACAAAGTTTTTTCCGTAATGAAGCCTTGTCGAATCTTCGGGCGGGATGGAGGCCCTTTAGTTTCCTATAGAAGTCTCAGCCACTAGGAGGGCTGCGATGAGTGATATGTTTCGACAAAAGATGCTCGTTGAATTTAGGAGAGGGAAATGATTTTCGAACGATTTGACCTATTTCTAGGACATTCGATTCAAAGTACACCTGGGATTTGAGAAGAATCAGCTAAGTGTACTGATATTTTGGAGTATAGGGGTCTGTCAGTTTAATCCAGAGCTCTAAGTTTGGTTGTCCTATCAAATTATACTGCGTCATAGTCGAGAGTATGAGTTCTAGTAGTGCTCCTTCTTCATGGCTACCGTTCCATTCTTCCATTAGGTCCCACTTAAGCTCTACTAACCTAGAAACGGACAGCGACAGGAACATGTATATCCACTGGCTTTATCCCAACTGCTCGTTTGTGCAGGTTATGGTCTGCTGCAGATGTTGACGATTCGTCTGCGAATTGAGGATTGTTGTTCTTTCGAGTTGGAGTAGAGTTCCTTCGGAGATATTGAGATCGAGAAGTTCGTTGAAGGAGGAGTTGGTAAATGGCTCTTAGGATTATATAGATATCGTCCTAGACAGAATCAACGTAAGCATTCGCAACTAAGCTATCTTCCCATTATTAAGAACACCTGCCGATTACCATCGTCATCTCTTGAAGTACTCTGCAGACTATGGGGAAGATGCGAGGAGATCGCCACAAGAGGATTTTCTCTCCCCTCCCCTCCTACCACTCCTGCTCGAGCGTTTTGTTAGTCGCGCACTTTCTCCTGATAACTACCGATGATTCTGCAATAGTGTGCAAGACTGCGCGATCGTGGGGTAGTATTTTATATCCTCCTCCCATACTTTCTTCAAGGCTCATGGGTATCATTTCGTACCATTTCCCCTTATCTGGGGGATCTCCCTTGGCAGAGGCGGTAAAATATCTGTAACAAAGAATGTAAAAGTTAGAAATTTTCTAAGAACTCTGCAAAGGGCTTAAACTTACCTGTGAGCTTTAAATAACCCCTTCTAGTTCATGGTGTCCAAAGTTTCAACACAAAGTCTTATCGATATCTCCCTCCTCGGCAAGAGCATGGACCAACACTTCAAAGCCTTACCTACCCTATCGATTGCTAGCGTCCGTCACCAGCCTAGATGAAAGGTAGAAACCCAAACTACCATTTGAGTTCACGTGAGATACTTCCGTTGTTTACAATTTACCGCAACCTTCTCGCTTCTGAACATCCTGCTTAAGCTCGTCACACATCCAGAACCGCAACCATCACCGCGACACCTCTTGCAATTCGATCTTGCTGGCACGTCTCAAAGCTCCTGATTACAATCTATTGCCTTTAGTACCTCCTTACGAAGAGTTATTTGCCTTGCTGCGCAACACACGACAGCGATATCAATTTGCGTACACTGCGGTGTCTTTTTCTGAGACTGTCCGTAGAGGATTACAGCAAAACACCAAAGCCCCACCCCCTTCTGCAACAGTCACATTGAGATAATCTCTTCTCGTCTGCCAGGAGGCTCGCAACCATGGCGCCGAAGCGCAAAGCGCCAGCCAAGCCCAAGGCTCTCAACAAGAAGGTGGCGACTGGCGGAAAGCAACAACAGGAAGGTCAACAACACCAAGGCTCACACCAAGAGAGTCAACAGCAGGCGTCTATGGTATCTCCACCACCAGTATCTTCTCCACAAAGTCCAAGTCCTTCTGTGACTTGCGGGTTCCCGAACAATGGAGCCAGTAATGCTACTCCTGGTAATACAAAGCAGACTCTCTTCCAACAGGTCGTGAGGAGGAATGCCAATTCTAATGCCAATACCACCGAGGCGTTAAGGAATTCAGCAGGATTGATGGCTACAATGGTACAAGCACAGAATGATGCGTCCTTTGATTCTTTCTTAGATCCAGCGCTTGATTCTCATGACCAGACATTCATGGGCGGCGAATCATCGTTGGATGACTTTATGGCCAATCTCTCGGACCCCGCTGGTCTGAACATAGCTTCATCGTCGAGTGCCATGGCTCCTGTCCAAGCAGGTCAGAACATGATGGGAGTTTACACTCAGACACCACAGGTGCAAGCTCAATATCTACAACAACAAAGTCTCCGAGGTATACAGTTCCAGCCAAGTCCCAACAGTAGTTCTGGATTTGGTCTTGGTCTGCAAATACCAGTGCAGAGTATGGTAGCACATCTTCAGCATACTGGCTCGCTATCAGGACCGAGCAACACACATTCCCCAGGATTTGCTCAACTGAACAGCTTCCATCTTCCTCAGGATATGACGGATATGACACAATACTCCCAGCCTGCTCAGATGGCGAACTTCAACTTCGCTCAAGACATGCCGAGTTTTGACCAGTCATCGCAGACTTCGCACATGGGTAGCTTCAACGGCAGCTACAACTTTGCTCAAGATATCTCCAACAGCGCCCAGCCCTCTCAAATCGCGCAGACAGCTAGATTTAACACTTCTCAGAGCGCCGTTGGTAGTATACAGTCAACCACACCCACCCAGATGGGCAGCTTCAACTTTCACCCAGCTATCCCTACTGGTGGATACAACCAGTCTTTTCTCACACCAGACCAAATTCTAGCTATGCGGCGCACGCGAGCAACCTCTTTTACCTTTCCACAAACAATTCCTCAATTGGGTACGCCGGTACTTGGATCATCGCAAGGAGTAGTGAATACGGGTGGCATGAGCAATGACTTCATGAGTTCCGACATGATCGCTAAAGGTCCGTTGAACGTCGACTACAACAACCTCGACTTGATGAACTTCGAATTCTTGAACGCAAACACGATAAACAATCTTGGCATGAATGCTGGCGGCATGGTGACGGGAAATTTGAGCACAGGCGGGATGAGTGCTGGAGGAACGAATACAAGCGGAATGATCGCAAACGCTACTATCGGTCTGAATACTGGCATTCCAAACAACGGCACTATGAATCCCGGCGACATGAATACTGCACAGATGAACTTTGGCGGTCAAAATACTATCAACACGCCCCCCAGCAGAATGCAATCGAATGCACGGAACACTGCAGGGCCGAAGTTGAACGTGAGCGAATCCACTTCTGGCGGCGTTACGATTGATGGCGCCAGAAACTTTGATGGCAACAACGCAGGGGGGTCGTACTCTGGAGGGGCAAATGCTGGTGATGTGGCTTCTAGTTCTGGTGGGCAGCCAGGTGTAGCAATCCCGGAGTCAATTGCGGCGTTCCAGCAAAATATTCAGAACATGACTCCAGCCCAACGACAGGACCGGATAATGAACCTATATCTAATGGACTTCAAGAAACAATCAGCCTTTCTTGGCCGTATACAGCCACCTTATCGTACCGTATTCCAACGAGGAGTCAACTATATCCAGCAATGGTGTTCATTCGAAAAACAAAGAAGAGATTTGATAGCTTCCGTAAATCAGGGTGGCTTACAGCAGCCGGTGCCATCTAAGGAGCAACAGGCCCAGCTCCGAGCGTTGATGGAACATCTGCGATTATTGGAGAATGATTTCTGGCCAACTGATCCGGTACAGGCTCAGAGACAACTTCGAAACTTGTTCAACCTTAAACATGGACAACCAGCACCTTCAAATCAACAGCGTCAATCCCAACAGCGAGCGCGCACACCTTCTATGGGCAGTGGATCACAGAATCCTCACATGAGTATACACTCTCCTCAATTGCAACAAGCTGGCATGAACATGCAGGCTATGTCTCCACCTAAGCCTCCAAACTTGATTCAATCTGGACGAACACCTTCTCGCGCAAGCGTATCGCAGCATCCGCAAAACAACACGCCGTATGCTTTAGGCGGTATGGGCACTCAAGCCACCACAGCACAAGTAGGCTCAACATTGGGACCACACTCCCGGACTTTGTCTTCTGGAAGTGCTGCATCACCACCGAATGCTACCGTCGCGATGATGAACCCCCGCACTAGGAAGGACTCATACAGCCGCCAAGAGGTGGAGATAATGCTAACTCAAGCTGTTCTATGGGGCCAGCAGAAAGAGAGAGAGCAGAACATGGCACAAGGTCAACCGGTTTCTCATGAGACTGCTGATGACAAAAGCGCTCCAGTCATTGCGGAGATCAAGCGTAAAGTTGACGAAAAAAGTCGACAAGAGAAACTCGAACAGCAGGAAAGCGCTGGGCCTCTACTGGCACAACAGACAAGAGTGTTTGATCCTAACGCTACGACCCCAACTGGACATCCCCGAACTGCTTATCCGAAGGGAGAAGCATCTGGACGACTGACAGTCTCCCCAGGTCAACCGCAAAACACGTCGCCGCAACCTGTCAATCGTCGCGCAGCAACCCAAGAGAAGGTGATACAGAAGGCTGTAGCAGATGGATTGGCAGAGCAAGGACTAGCTCCATCATCAAGAGGTCAATCTCTGACACCCAACAAGTCCCAGGCGAGTCCCCGCACTCCTAACTCTCGTGGAATAGCCGAAGCACAAGGGCAACTAGCTACTCCTCGTCAAGGCCAAGGCATGCTACAACCACCTCAGTTAGGGAGCAGTGGAAAGATTCTGAATGGACTAGATAATGGGAGTTTGAACAACCACGAGATAGTCGCTAAGATGCAGCAAGATCTAAACGATGCGAAACGTGCCCGTCAAGCCTTCGATGCTCATCAAGCCAAGGAAGCCCGTCAAGCCTATGATATGAACATGTTCCAGCAATATCAATTGGATAGCGATCAGTTGAAACATTGGGAACAAGCTGTCCGGCAACAGCCTATACCAAGCCTCTCTAATGCACAGCTAGCAGGATTGCAGTCTACGCAAAGCCCTACAAACACTGGTAGTAACGGGTCAATTGCTCAGCAGAGTCAAGGCCAAGTTGCTTTTGTGCCACAGACCGGAAACACAACGCCTCCTACGCCAACACCGAAGATGAAGAGCAGAGGAAACGGCCAAGGAGCACAGCAAATGGCAAACAACTCGCACGCTGGACCTGCTCTTAGCTCAAAGCCCGCACCAAGCCAGGGAAAAGTGCAGCTCAGCTCGAAAGACAGCGAGACTGAGCCAGACAAGACTCCTAAGAACGAGTCCGCTGCACATTCGTTGAAGCTAGGTCGCAAGATTCCGCAAAAGACTCCAAGAAAGGAGCACATCGGAGTCGGTCCGAGTAACTCAAACGATGAAAATGCTGACAATGACAATGAGGAAATCAAAGATTCTCAACAAGAAGCCATGGCCCAGAATAGTAGACAAGAAGGAAATCCTCGCCAAGTTCAGGTGAATATGAACACTTCGCAGCCAAAGGTCGCCGGAGGCGCAGCCGACAATGATATGGCACACTCCGTTGAAAACAACCAGCAGACCAGTAATCCTGTCAATTCGAGGCCAGTACCCCGAGGACGCGGAAGACCACAAAAGAATAATCTCAGTGATTCTGCGACACCGGAGCCAACACCACGAGCATTGCCAAAGACTCAGCTTAAGGGAGGAAACTCAGCTACCGCTCCAACATCAGGGCCACCTTTGCTAGTGACCGAAGAAGAAAGGCTCGCTTTCCAAGCAGCAATAAAAGAAACTGATAAACGCAATCCTCTGCTTAACGGTGGTGAGCTCAAGACACCAAGTCGCTTGCTAAATAGAGTGGGCTCTTCTCCACCGACTGCGCCTGCCCATGGTGGACAAGACCGCAACGAAAATAATGAAGTCCTTGACTTGCCACCCCTGCCTCTCGCGTCAACATACAAGACTCCAATCAAAGTCCTAAACAAACTCGGCTCTTCCTTGGGAGATACACCTGATTCAGCCCGTCCGACAATGCGTGCCGAGGCGAGCGACGCAGCTATGGCTCTTCCACCAAAGAATATTTCTCGAGGCTTTAAACCAAATCCAGGTAGAGCTACCACCTCTGGACCCGTAAAGCGAGAATGGAGAGAGCTCCCGGACGATGCCGAAAGCAGCCCTAGACCCGCTAAGCGAAGACCACCCCCTCCACTTGAATTGACAAACACCAATCTCGGAGACTTCGAAGCTTACTCTGCCGCTACAAAATATCCCCGCATCCGTACACCCCGGGATTGGCAGGACGCAGTCGCTAGGAGTCATGAAGTTGATGCCGCAGTGGCAATGAGTGATGACTTGCTAAGCGGAGGATTGTTTACAAGCGGTGACAGAGATGACCCAATGCCATGGCTTACTCGAGACTATGAGAACCATGAGTTCTTAGAGATAATTGGGCCCATTGAAACCCCTCAGTTTGTTTCGTTATCCGACCTCTATAATCCTTCTCCGATGGAGCAGATCCTACACCGTAACTTCTCGGAAGCTGGTGGACTAGAACCACTGCCAAATGATCCTGTTGTGCAGACGAAGAAGGTTCGCAATATTTCGAAGCTTTCGGAATGGCAGGTTGGGGATCACATCAAAGTGCATGGCGATTCACCAGATGATGATGACCTTCGTCGTAAGAAGCTGGTTTCATCTTTGCTCAAGTCTGCCAGCGAGGAGAACGAGAAGCTGGAGAAGCAGTCTGCCGTACCCCCATATTTCCGACCAGCGCCTGAGCGTGACCAGCTAAAGCTTGCCGTGAGCCAAATCAAGAAAGGATACCAATATGACCCATATGTTGATAGCCATCTGCAGATTCTCTGCTCTTTCTGTTGTTATGATGGTGACTATGGAGTTGTAGACGAGTCTGTCAGAATGGATGAAGAGGCTTTCATGGGTTACTGCGCCGACTGCTATGTCTCATCCCGCGGATTTGACAACGAGTTGATGACCGGGCAATACAGATTTAGGCAAGACTCTAGTGATCCATCCAAGGCTTCAATCAGTGAGCGATTCCTTAACAACCAGCCAGTACCACTCAAGGAAACCATGGACAACCTGGAAATCAGGAAAAAGGCTCTCAGTGTCTGCCAAGCTTTCAAGATGCAAGGAAAGGGACCCTTCTTCGCCTCGGATGGCAAAAATGTTACCTGCTTTATGCCAAGTTTGACCTGTAGGTCAAGCCCGTATGGACAGGTTGATGTGAATAGAGCTTACATTTGCGACTCTTGTAGAAAAGAGAAACTGGATATCATTGGACATCGTCATGTAGAGTTCCAACCAATTTCAGAGGAGGGCCTACTTGAACTTGAGGATTTTGCGGGAGACGTTACTCTCGTATGGGAACCGAAGGCTCGCCGCTGCATGATCTGCGTCTCAAGCGCTGCTTTCGTATGTACTGAATGTCCCTTGAGACTCTGCGAACGCTGCAAAGAGGTACTTGAGAAAGACTGTAGGTGTTTCCCGGTGCAAATAAATTGGCAATGTGCTTTACTGACTTCTGTATAGGCAAGAGATGGTTGGACAATCTCTTCTACCACTACAGCCGAGCACATCTGAGGAATGACGTAGGTTTTGTGCGGTAGGGAGAACGTTATGAAGAAGCTAAGATGTAATTAGGCATTCTTGCTTCGAGCTGATGGTGGCGGTTTCTAGTTCCTGGTTAGGACGGTTTTTGCGAAACTTGTCAGTTTCCAATTTCGACTTCATCTGGGCACCTACATACTAACAATGAACTAGGGAATCTCTCTTTGGTTTCTCGAGGTTCCTGACTGAAGACTCGAAAATGTAGTACCTGTGGTACATTGTATGTCCTTCTATCCTCTTGCAGCCTAGACAATCAAGACTGATGAAGCTACAGGCATTCCCCCCGCCATTTGGAACTACAGTATTTCTGTTGGGAGAATAAGTGCTTATATCTGCAGAAAGTGTAAGCATTTCATGGCGTTAGAGCTCATACACGTGCAAGGAGTGAGACTGACTATTGTCCAGGCAATCATTTTTTCTTTCATGTCACTGCCATTGTTGCGGCGGTAAATTTGGTTTTCAGGACAGGACATTCAGGAAGATTCTAGAATATGCAGCTTTTCTGGCATATTCATCATTAGATCAACCTATTAAGGATGTCTGTCTTGCACAACACATGTATGTTGGACGAGAGTTTTCTCGTTTACTCACAACTTCGAGGTTCTGCAGCGACGCATGCATCTAGGATGCCTGAATATGCAGTTGATTGTATGCAGAGAAAGCAGACATAATGCATTTATAAATTTGATTTTCATGAAGCCGTGATTGACCGAAACCCGTGATCAGTCGCAAGTATAGGCCAATTTTCTTTGACAACTACATCAACCTGGATCCTATTAGCCAACTGCGAAGGAGAGTACGAATACAAAGCCATGGCGGAAGCAAATGTTTTTGCGAGCTAGAACCAGAATGATGTCCATTTGCCTGTCTAAAAACTATCCTGATTTCAGCAGATAAGAGCAATTTTTTTCCCTTTCCAGAGTTCCGAATGAGGCGCGTACAGCAGTCCCAACAAGGCACTTCCGAGAGAATAATTAGAGTGTAGTGACAGCGGGCACGGGCTACAGTGACAGCTAGCGGTGCCAGCCAATTCTTGTGGGCTTTGATGGCGATATTGCCACTGCTAGGAGCTTCGATCAACTCATCCCAATTCTTTACGCTTGTTGCGGGAGGAAAGCACCGTGGTGACGGTGTCCGTTTGCCGTGGCTAGCCGTCGAAACGTTTGATGATTTGTCACAGGTTACTCCATGGATTTTTGATCTGAAGGCCTTCAAGATATCTAACTCTCCCACCCAGTCTCCGCCATCGTAAACCGAAACAAGCGTTTCAACAAGAACTGCTGCTCGATCGATAACATGCCTATGCGTCTCGGATACCAGGGGCATCTCATAATCGGTGAATGACAGATGAATCGATGTTTATTTGAAGTGATCCTCCATCTGACCATCAAAAGGTTCGTGATTTATACACATCCACTTCTCTGAGTCCGGGCCCCGCATATTGACTACTGGCGGAGCAATGAGAAAGGTAATTCCGGCTCTGCCAATATTTCCAACCACACGCCGAATCTCCGATCGCATAGTAACGGTCTTGCCACATACAGCGAATTTCCTGACGACATCGCAAAGACTTCTGATAAAGAGTCAGGGTCGATATTGCAATTTCCAGACTCGAACATAGATATGCAGGCAAATGCTTGGGACCGATTCAATGTTGTTGAGAGCTTGGAAACCACTTTGCCTCCGAAAGAGGTTATCGAGAACTCCTACCACAATTGTCCTTTAGTTACGAGGGTAAAATGCATTAATATTTGCATGGCTCTTTTATCAAGTAGCAGTGTCAAGCAATGAAAATCCCAATACTATTACGCCAAAATAGGTCACTGGTCAACTCGAGGTGGGACGAAGCGGAGTTTGCAGATTAAGGCGGAGTACTTACGTGTAGAAATAGTAGCCTCTGGTAACAATTTATAAATCTCCATCATATTTGCGCAGGCTCCAAGACAGTCGAACTCCTCTTCCATTCGCTCCAAAGAGCCGCAAAGATGCAGTGCCAACCTGTTGTAGTGGAACGTTCGTTTGTTGAAAGAAACGGTGAGGAATCCCGCACTGAGATCGAAATCTAACATAGCTTTAAGTTTCATTTCACAGCTGTGATTTTAGCCTTTTTGTGTAGACGTAGAACATATTGCAGCGAGGTCAAGATCGCTAACAAAAAAGTCTGTAGAGATCGTAGTCGATGAAATCAAGTTGTTTGGGAAGTCGCGTCTCGGAGCGGGACAGGGTTTATCCGAAGGCCACGAGAATGGCGGGGTACGCTGGAAAATTTGCGACCAAACTTTAGAAGGTAGGAACTGAAGAAGCAGAAAAGGCCATGGTGAAATAGTTGAGGGTTATAAGTGCAGAATCTGAAGTATTCCTACATATTAAGGAAGTGAGTGCTTTGTCTTCGTGATACGATTCCTTGAGCTGTGACGACACTCTATGAAATGTTACATTACCCCGCCATCGGTGCGGAAATGTGCGCCGCGCTCACCCACTCCACCCCGGCACCCGCCACTGACCTGAGTTGGGTGAGAGTAGCTCCAAACACTGCTCGATTTCAGGGGTCCAGCCACAACGCCGCTTAGGCACCGTATATAGATTTCCGGCGCGCAGATCGCAACCTTCGGTGCTTGAAACACTCGTCCCGTTATCCCGTTTCCTTTCAAAGGCGTCGCCATCCTTCAACACCCCACGATACGATGACACATCTCCTTATCTATTGGACCTCTGTTGGACGAACTTGAATGTGACAGCCCGTCACAGTCGGTACTGTAATTCAAAGCACGGCCTGCACTTCTTCCGACTATACACTAGGCCAGTGGCAGAAAAGAGACGTGCTCATAATGCCCCATGCGGTGTATTTGACACTTTGACGGAACTTTGGCTTTCCCTTTGCTTCTTTGCATGTTTGTTGGGCGACATTATTCGGGTGGGTTGTTGCCATTGCACTGTTCCGGCCGTCATATAGCTACCAGCTCGTGCAGACCTTCCAGTTTGTGTTCAACATCCTCTTTTCTATCGCCATACGTTTCTTCCCTCAATAGCTGGCGGACGGTTGTCTTTTTGCTTCTTTCCCTTCTTGATTTTGGTCTCTTGCAGCAGCCGGCCTGCAGCCTGCGGATTGCACATTTATTGTTCTTTCCATCCATTTAAAAACGTTTCGGCGCTCAATCCTCTATGTTTGAACAGGAATTTAGAAACGATTGTTCAGCATATTAAAAATTGTCTGGTGAGTGTTCAGATTCCCTGAGCCTAAAAGCAGTCGCTCATCATATATCTAGGGATACCGATAGAATGGTGTTACCAGACGGTCAAAAGCTCACAAAAGATCTTATTCCTCGCGACCCGGTGAATACGGATGCACCAGGTCTCCAAGGCAATAAGAATGGACCCCCAGGGCCTGCAGGAAACAAAAAGGGACCACCTACTGCAGCACCGACTACCACAACCGAAGCTCCAACGACCTCACCCATCCAAGTTCCTCCGTCAGAGTCGATAGTATCCCCATTCTCTACTCCTTCACCCGGTCCAGCTTTTTCTAGTCCAGCTTCTACTCCTTCACCAACGACTCCTCCAGCTCCCATCACGACCTCAACATCAGAAGTCTCTCCTTCTTTTACATCGCCTTCTGTAACTAGTACGTCCGTTGCACTCGCTCCATCTATATATTACGAAACGTCCCCCGTCACGTCCACACCGTATTTGGTGACGACAACATTGCGGACAATCTTCGCTGGTACCAGCAGCTCCACTGCTCTACCGACCGGGCTCGTTTCTTTTCCTCCCAATACAGCTGCTCAATTTGGTCATAGTACTTTAGGGCCGGGCCAGAAAGCTGGGATTGCCGTTGGAACTATTGGTGCGTTCAAAGCTTCATTCCACCGGGACCGTCTGGCATCTAAGGCTAATAATCAAGAAGCTGGATTTCCTTTTCTCCTGACGCTGATATTTCTACTCTTCAAATGGCGTAGGGGTGAACTCCCAAAGGCGGTGCCATGTCTTTCTCGGCGCTGGCTAGGCACTGGGGGGGATTCCCGTTGGTGGTCTTATAGCCAAACACCAGAAGAGATGTCCGACTCTCTACTGACAGCAGACGTTGGCTCAAGACGTAGCTTAGGCTGGGATTACAGGTCAACTTTTGCGCCGCCCGCTGTAACCCGGAAATCGAGGCGGTCGCTCCCCAGATCCTTGAGAAGACTTGTCCAGTTCAATCCCCTGGGTCAGAATCCTGTCACGCCTCACGCACCAGGAGAAGGGACTTCGAACCGGAACTCGTTCGCCTCGTTCTTCCACCGTCGCTCGACGGCCTCAGCGTCCCGAAGTGTGATTGACGTGGAATCTCCTCCATCACTTCCACCTCTGCCTGCAGGATTCCCGCCTCCTCGGTCTCCAGCCATATCTCGCCGGCCGAGAGAAATTGTACAAAGTGACACAGAAGACTTTCTCCGACCACAAACATTGCCAGCCGAAGTCTTACCTCCAACTTTCCACCGTTCATGGTGCTACAGGAACAGTCAAATAACCTTGGCTTCCGAGGAGAGCGACGCCCGTTCCTTCAAGTCCGTCCCCGGATGGGTGAAATTCCACTACCCGCATAGAATGCGCAACGATAGAGGAGCGCTTCTAGATTCTCGGCCAGCGCTTCCAGCTCCTCAAACTACTTCGCCTGGTTCGTGGTTGAAAGCCAAGATCCTCCGTCGCTCCCAGTCGATGACTGCTTCGGAGGAGAAAGGGGGAATTCACAGTGGAAGTGACAATGGCGATGAGTCAGCGAGCACTGAATCGCCTGTACTCGGGCCTGGTGGGTGGAAGCAGACACAGGTGGGCAATAGGATGAGCTGTGAGAGTGCTGATAGCTTGGCGCTGGAGAAGCAGGAGCCCTGGCAAATTTGAGGAAATCTTACTCGTTGGCTTGAAATGTATAAGAGGAAACAAATCAACTTTTGAATTTCCCGCATGATTACATGAAGTGATTGTCTTATCATCATAAATTGCCCTGTGAGCCCAATCCTTTCTCATGTGTCCTTTGACTGCGAATCGAATATTCTTGAAACCCACGGCAGGAAGTAAAAACACAGATATTAAATGACAGATGAGCGAGATTGCGATCTAGGACAACCACAGTTTTTGGCTGCTTAGAAATGAGTATGCTTTTTCTGAGGTCAGAGGCTCTGTTCTGAACTAGCAAGTGTTTCTCCATTCGGCTTTTGCCTGCCTCATGACCCAGGTCTTCAGTGTTGTTTGTAGATGGTATGTCTTTGGCTGTGTGACGTTTCCGTTTCCCTGGCTGACTCCCGGGTGTTTTCTGGCTGTGTAGTAGCGAATTCTCTCACGACTCGCTATCTTAGAAAGCTTAACAAAACTGGATGGCTCAAAAGCTTCGAGTTGTAGCCGTACATCTTCGGTCGAAAGTTGGGTAAATCTTTCGAGAGGAAGTCGGGAAGCCACATCCGCCTGAGGTTGCCTTTACCCCGCCACGATCCATTGGCATGTACGCCGAGGCCCGTGATAGTAATGATGCTGTACTAGGTTAGTGTGAAGCTTCAACTGTTGACAAGGAGGTCGTATCGTACTTAGCAGTAATGAGTTGACCAGGAGCTGTGGGGTACAACTAGATTCAGCCGAAGTGACGACCAAAGTTAATGTTATCATTTCCCATCTCGGCTGCCATCGCTAATTGGATCTTGTTCGAGGTGCGACAAGAATTATGGCGTATCTTTGAATTCTACTAGCGCGGTCGAGATCGGGCTTCCATCGAATCGGAGTCTAAGTGATGTCCACCCTCACCTGCTGTTCTTCATCCTCTGCTAAGAGACCATGGATTGCCTCTGCCAGTGTCGAGCGGACCTCTAACTCTGACTTATCGTGTAAAGGCCAGTCACTCGAAAGACCGTTGACTTGCAGGTGCTCGCAACGTCCGAGGGTGAGCTGTCGCAAATTCAGGGTTTGGTGGACAACTTGTGTTGGGCAGTGAACGACGGTACGGTTAACTTAGGATGATCTGGTGGAAACGAATCCAGAGTCGGCAGTGAAGGCTAGTGGCTGAAGTGCGGGATGTAGAGGATGGTGTGAGCTTTTATTTCGACAAGCTGAACAGTTAAGTCCCACAAGGCTGAGTCTGCCTGTCGGAGCATTCATAAGTTGGTTGGAATAAAGTCTATCCGTTCCGGAGTCCGGCCCATCAGGTTCTGATAGTCGATGGATGATGAAAGTATCGGACAAATCATGCGAGACTTCAAATCCGCACGTTGTGGTGCAAGTGCATTAATAGGAGTTTAGAAACTGAATATTGGTGGCTGAGAGACTCCTCGTTTTGGGATTATGTCAAAATCATGGAAGTGGCCTCATGGAGATACAAAGGTTTAGGAATTCATAACTTTGTCCTAAGCACAGCATAACCCCAACGGACGAAGTCGACCAAGCCCAAACCACCCACACAACCCCCAACACATAGACCCACGGTCTAACGTACTACTCCCCACAACGCATCTCAAGAGCAAGACTCGACTATATACGCATCGAGGTTTCAGGAGGCGGTGTATGTGAAGGAACCTGCATGAGGACTCGATGATAAATCGTGATCCGCAAGCTACAACGTTACCTGTAGCAAGAGCAACAGCAGGTCTTCAATCACCTCAGCATGCTAGTCACTGTCCTGGGTGAGGAAGGAGAAGCACTCCTTCAATCTCGATAAGGACCAGCTTTGCAAGTGCTCATTGTTCTTTGATTCCGCGCTCAGAGGCGGGTTCAAGGAGAGTAAAGAACCTGTCGTGCAACTTCCAGAGGCAGATGCCGAGGCATTTCAGGTTTTCGAGAAGTGGATAGTCCAGTGTTCGGTGCCAGCAGTCGAGGACTGTCAATTATCCAAACGCTTGGCCTGGCTGGATAAACTGCAAGATATGGACCTACGATTACTATACAAGTCCTTCCTCCTCATAGACTTTCTTCAAGTCTCGGAGCTTCGGCGGCCACTTCTCAACGCCTTCATCTCCAAACAAAGGAAAACAGTAATAGTACCAATTTTGCTCTTACCAGACATCTACGAAAATACGTTGCCGGGCTCACCTCTACGGAAGATATGGATTCGTTGGGTTATGAAAACTCCTGCCCCTGAGATTTTCGAAGATGGCAAATGGGAATTCCCAAAGGAGTTTCTGCGCGAGCTCGCAGCGACCCAGACGCGATATACACTGAGGCTCGCGGAAAAGTTAGGTAGACCACAGGCGAGATAATTAATTTGAACCTATGATCCTTCTTTGCTCCATCGCAGCCAAAGCCTGCGCTGTGGATCCACTCACACTCCCAGAGAGATCACCCACAGAGATTTTGATAGATAGAGCTGCCATCAAGGCATTCTTGCTCCTCTACTATGCCTTCACCTTGCAAAATGCATGGGGACCAATGCTCTAAACCGCCGCCGAGGTTCCGCTCTCATGTATCAAGCCAGTTTCCAACTTGTCTCTTGGTAGCAGATGATCTGCTTCTACCTTTTCGCGGAGATAGAAGATCTCATCACCATCTTACCAGCTAATGATCGCGTGTGAGGGATGTGATGTCGTGGCTCGTTCGCAGACTTTCGAAGAGCCAAGTATCCAGCGGTCTGGAGTGACTCAGAGGCGTCATTTCACTGTCAGGAATAAGCTCACGTTTGCGCTTCACGAGGAAATGCATAGTCAGCAGGATTTATCTTATTTCGTTTCAAAGGGAATGCATCTGGGGTACAGTCTAGTCGATGTTTACTCTAGAGACCAAGTCTACGTCTTTCCCGGATCCTCCATACCATACACCTTGCGAGAACAGGATGATGGGAAGTTCCTGATTGTCGGAGAATGGTAAGTCGGAATTCCAGATGAAGCTTATGTATATGCTACGGATGCAATTGGGTGATGCGTGCTATGCGTTGCCACACCGTCGACTAAAGAGAGCTGCAGTCTGGGTATACCCTCAGCTTCTTGATGAATCTGGTCACGAATCCAGGCCTGCCACCCTGGAGGCACCGCTTTTTGGAGGTCTTGGAGGTGATTCTGGGACTAGCCGTTTCTGGGGTTGCCATTTCTGGAGGCCATTTTTGGAGGCGTCACTTCTAGAAGCGCATTGCTAGAGCCCAACCTCTTATGCAATTAAGATGCTAAGCATGCTGAACACTATAGCAGTTTTTGGCTTCTGATTTGAACGCCTTCCAATACGCCGATCTATCAAGGCCTGTGTCGTTTTGCCTACACGGTACGTCCGGTCTTCGTACTATGTCAATCTCACCAAGACCCCTAAGGATATAGACATCATTTAATGGTATACTATAGCGCTTGTAGCCATTGCTGCCCTTTTAATTGTTTTCTTTATATTGGGAATTTCGATCGGCTTTCTATATACTTACGTGATATACCATTTTATTAAGCATGTCTTTTATCCGCAGGTCCACAAGTATATAAGAGGTACCACTTGATATCATGTGCTCTTGGTCTTTGCTCTTCTTGTGGGCAATGTCGTTTGCCTTATAGATGATCATACAAAGATCTTGTGGCAAACAGGACTATTATCTATAGTTAACCTTGTCCCTCTTGCTCTTGGAAAACATATAAACTCTGTCGCCAGTTGCTACAGACTTAGATACAAGGCTTACAATGCCATTCATCATTGGATAAGGTAGGTAGTTATGATCAAGGGAGTGATTTATGTGATTCTTGCTATAGTGTCATAGAGGACTAACCTACACTTGTCAACTCAAGTAGCGGCATTAGTAGTAAGTCCCCCTGCTAAAACAAGGACTATAGACCAAATGAACCAGGCTGCCTCTGTAATAACCGCCATTCTAATCACCTCCTTTTTAATCATACGACGTCATTTCTATAAGATCTTTTTAAATATCCATCAGGTTCTGGCAGTGATTGTCATGACTGCCATTTGGATCTATGTTCCTGGGAGGCTACTTAGTATACCAACAATATATCTCCTTGTTGTATATTGTGTATAGGCATCTTTGTGCCTTCTCTAGACATATCAAATACTCTATCAGAACTTCCATAATTGGGAATTCTCATACAAAGTCTCTATCAAATCCCTCCCGGATGCTTATTAGGTCTATGTCAAGATTTCAAGGCCCTGGAAGTACTGACCTCTATGTCCTAGTGTCATGAACTTCTGGTACCAGCTGTCGTATTGCACCAGCGGGCTGCTGGTACAATACAAGTAATTGCACAAAGGAAACAGTTGTACTAGGAGTAGACAGGCACCAGCCATTGCCAAGCACAAGATGGAATAACCCACAGAACATTATGTGGAGTAAACTGACAAACAGGTAATCGGACCCCTGTTCCAGCGACCAACTGGAGCGTCACATGACTCAGGCAAGATCGCCAGCTTGACAGGCAAGCTAGGAGAACAAAAGTTCTATATAAGTCTAGATAGTTTTCCTTGGATAGGAGCTTTATGCTCAACTTGATATAGTTATTCAATACATGCTGTTTACTTATTAACAAGTTCACTTCCAAGTGAACACTCGCACCTAACTGCCACACTTCTGTTACAATACCAACCGACATATCATATACCAGCTACGCTTAGCTAGTATTCCAGTATTGTAACAGTGGGGTAGAGGAAGAAGAGTCAAGTGAGCTGATCGGTTAAAGGGTCTTTTTTGTATCTTGGCTAAAATTTATTTTCCTCAAGCTCCTATAATTTGTTAGTCTTTAAGGACAAAAGGGTTTCTAGGAAGGATAATATACTAAACTCCATAAGCCATTAAATTGGAGGTTTACCCCACAACTACACTTGTCTGCTACAAGCAGTAAGGTTACATATGTCCCTAGGCTTTAGCCCTATATTAGGGTTCTTCTGATGTAGTCTAGAGATAACCTCCTTTGTAGTAATACCTATGTTGTTTATAGAATTAATCTTCTTAACATTGTTGGTTTTATCACAGGCACAGAATAATGCCTCACCAGAAGCTTTAGTCAAGCCTAGGTGGTTATAATATAGAGGGGGCTCTACAAGAAGAAAGCAGGAACAGATACAGGATCTAGTATATAGCAGGAAGCGCACAAAACAGAAGAAGTAGAAGGATTAGAAGCCAAATCAAAGGTATATAGATCAATAGTTAGATCAGTAGTCAAAGTACTTAACTATATATAAAATGGATGTGTTCTGGTTGTGTTATTATAAAAGATGGTGATCTCTGTCTGTACAGAAAATTCCAACAATGTTATACCCGCATGCGCATTATGTGCAAGTCATGTGATCCCCACTATACTACAAGTTTGTTAATAAGTATACTTAGAGAATACAACAGGGGTTTTAATACACAATAGTATTTGGATCATGGTTATTCTTGACCTATTATTAGTCAATCTTCTAAATAAAATTATAGCCATCACCACTTTTATAATGTTGTTAAACACGATGAACATCCTAAGTTAAAGTAAGCAGGTAGCAGGACTAGATATGTATTAAGCCTTGCCTTGTAGCAGAGTCCTCCTTTAAAGACGGCAGAAAGCCTTACTTTAGTCTAGTAGTAGACAAGTAGTATAAAAGAGAATTGGATTCCATTTCTCTTATAAATAAATTTCTGATCTGCTTTAGTCTAGAGTATAAGGAGAAGTTAGTCTAGATCCTGTTAAGCAAAATTGAATTTTGGTTTATATATATGTTGATAGTATAACCTTTAGTAGGTAATACTCTCTGGACCCACTAATTCTTTTGTTAGTATAGGCGCTCTAGCAACTTGATTGGGGGGGGGGGGGGTTTATATAGAAAATCTTGCTCCTTTGTTCCTCCTTAGTTACTGTCCTGGTTACCCTTATAAAACCAATAAAGAAGTTCTTGGCCTTTGTCTTTGTAGATTCAACAGAGGCATGTTTATTAATATGTCCCTTGCTCTGTTTAATATAAAAGCAGAGAAAATCTTTAATATCCTTTATGCTTGAAGATGGTATGTTTTTACAAAGAACATTATCTCTTATAATGTCCTATGTCTTCTCTTTATATTTATTTTGTTTCTTGTCCTAGCACTATCTTGATAACATATAAGAATTACATATAGGGAAGTAGCTTAGATAGGCTGCGCAATGGGTACCTATGGGCATGATTTTTTAAAAGCTACCTACCCGTAGGTATACCCACTAATGGGTACCCATTAGTGGGTACCCTACGGGTAGCCAAGAACCCACTAAAAATGAGGATATACTCTTGCCAAGCCTTTTAATAAGGATTATAAAATTAGAAGGAGGTATAAGGTAAGATATATATTTAGTAAAGCTTAGAGAAAGTGATATATATATTATATATGATACACTTAATCTATTTTCTTCTTATATAAAGTATATAAAGCTATATTTTATTAATTTCTAAATAAAAGCACAAAAAGCATATAAGCATAATTACCTTAGAATAATTTAAGACCTTTTTGACTCTTGACAGTCTTCACTTTGACAGTCTTCACTTTGACAGTCTTCACTTTGACAGTCTTCACTTTGACAGTCTTCACTTTGACAGTCTTTACGGAGGTACTTTGACATTCTTTACTTCAAATCCGAAGCTTTGATCGCCTGTTCGTTTAGCAAGCAAATAAGATCACTTGCTTTAAATTACAAAGTAAGGCGTGCATAAGCGTGTTCCTGCTTAAACAAGCGATTGGCTTTTAAGGAGCGCCTTTGCCTTGGTATGCGTCACCTAGCATAGGCTTCACTTCGGTAGGCTTCACTTCGGTAGGCGTCACTTCGGGCCCGGAAGAGCCTCCAGAGCCTCTGGAGTCCTTGAAGCAACAAGCCTTAGACATGACAATCCTTATAAGGAGTAAAACTCACTTTCTACCTTTAAACCTTAATAAAAATTCAAATAAAAATACTAAAAAGATTCTATCTTAATTTTTGTAATCTATGGGTTTTTTTGGCCTAGAAAAGCTCCTCTAAGGCTTATATAGGACTAGTATGATCTTATACAAGTTCTTATGCAAGTATTATACAATAATTATACAAATGGGTACCCGCGGGTAACCCACTGGGTAGTAGACCTCACCTACCCACTAGTGGGTGGGCAGTGGGCACTTGGCAAAACCCACTACCCACTTACTACCCACCACGCAGTCTAAGCTTAGAACGACTTATATGATATAAAGATCAAGTATGCCATTATATTACTGTCTTACTCTAGGAATATGCTAGTAAACACCTGTGCGACTATCACTTTCCTATCATGTGCCTTGTTCATAGCTATTGGCTTTAGCGGCAGCCAGAATCTCTTCTGGGGACTTTTTCCTGGCTATAATAGACAGTGGAGAACAGGAGATCTAGGAGAGAGAAGGGCTTAAGAAAGGGAGGGGGCCATTGATCTTAAAACTGCGCACATCTCACATACTCCCCCAAAATTGGTTTCCATTTCTGCTTTCTCAAGTTTGGGAAACAAGGGGAGTGGTGTTAGTGGAGGAGTGATGAATTATGCAGTTGGGTGCGCGCTTACCCAAGCATCACCTTCGCCATACTAAAAGCAACATGTTGAGGTGAGCTCACAGGAGATGGTTTTGCACATTTCTGTTCAAGTCTCCCGCCATCGTTCTTTCCCAAGCAATAGATTCGATTCAGAACACAATAAATGGACCTGGAAAGTTGCCAGGCAAAGACGAAATGTATGCTTAATGATTCCTTTCCCCTTCGTCTATTCAAGACAATTTAGAAAAACCCCCTTCAAAAAATGTTATATTTGCGACTTGTCATTCACACACATCAATAACAAGAGTATTTGAGAGAATTGCAAGCAAGAACGACAATGAATCAAGGTTGGAGGATATGTACAAACTATTTTTTGGTAACTGTGGGAAGAAGTTGCTGGTTTTGTAAAGTGTTTTTGTGCTTCGATGTTCTCCCAGTACCGTTCTATATCCCCTAGTACTCGATACTCGCCAAACGCAGTGGATGGCGAAATACTCCTTAGAAAACATAATAGTTCTTCCAAAATACATGAAACACGATGCGATTTCATCAGTCGATTGGAGAAGAATGTAACTTTGATTTGATCGAAGGTGCCACCCCCCAAGCTGGAAAACGGACTGGGGAATAGACTTGATGTATCGTTTCGAAGGTCTAGCTTAAGGTTTCTTTTCCGGTTGATGGCCCAAGAACCTTGACTGGGAGCTTTTGGTAGCTGTGAGACGGGAGCTTGCAGAAGACGCATTAAATAAGAAGCAACAGCAACTCATTGTGTGACGTAAAAGAATCCCTGGAGGTTGGAACTTTACCTCAAGGCAAGTCGTGTATGTACGCTCTGCTTGAGTGCCTTTTCAATGAACTGCGTCGTATAATCAGCGGGACTTTTCGCAACGACCGGACCAAGGTCTATTTGATCCACCAGACGCAGGTCCAGAACCGTATACTCCACAAATCAGGTTGTTCCTGAATTATAGCTCATCATAGCTCAATGCTTGTCCATATATCGTACTATCTTGACCTTTTCCACGTGATTGTAGCATATTGAGAAACCTGGGAGGCTGTGGGCACGTCTTCGCATCTCCAATTGCGCGCATTTTGTAAAACACTCGGAGGTTTCGAGACAACTGTACACCCTTTCATATGCGACCATAACCGCTTCGGCATATAACCAAGCATAAAATCGAAAGTCGAAGCAGCGGTCAAGGAGATTAGCCAATAGCCGCCTTCATCTTTGCTTGCTTTCTACCCCTCCGCTTAAGCTTATCGATAAGAGCTGCCTCTGCATGGACTGCAGGCATGTCGTGCACTTCTTCGGACACAACAGGAGGCTTTCCGAAGTGTGTGGACATGTTACCATGGTTGCACAGAGATCGCAGCGCCATGATCGACGGGGATCGTTTGGGTTGCTGGCTGGTGTCCAACGTTGGGCGTCAATAATCGACTTCTTCCGGTATGGGAGCATTTTGAAGGAAGAAATCTAGAGGGTCGGCTCGAGAGGGTCGGCTCCGGAGGTTCGAAAAGGAAAGCGAGTTGGAAGAAAAAGTTGTCTTGTCTTATCAGCCCCATAAGGCAGGCCACTCACCTCCACTGAAAAACATGTGAAGAGATTCGATGAGTCCTAGCTCTTGGCAGCATCCAGCCACATCCAAAGCGTGGGGCGGCGGGCGGTGGAATCCACCAAGCAGATGAAAAGCAGAAAGGCAGCCCTTCACCGGAAGAAGTGATTGGGCTGTCGCCATTTTTGCATGTCTCGCCGGCTCAATTCTTTTTTTGGCTGTTTGTTCGAAAATTGTTTCCAGCATCGATGCTGGCTGTATCGGAACCCGGGGAGCGGTTGATAGTGGGGTGGGCTGATGAGTGAAACATTGTGTCATCGCAGACGATTTTTTTTATATCGCGGCCATGGAGCCTGTTGCGGACTTCCATCCTCAACCACCGTCAGCGCCCGCGGGAGAGTCAGTGTTGCCAGGCATATTGACTCGAGCTGTCGGAAAGCAAATTGTTGGGAGAGGTAAAGCGTGAGATGGCCTGCGAATGCGTTGTCATGACTTATTCTGCGGGCAGCTATAGGACTATCCTGTGCTGGAGTGAGTGAGTGGAGGAGAGGATGTTCGGCGTAGAAATATAAACCTGCCGTGCCTAGACCCAAGCTGATCGCTCCCGCGTTCCTTTTGTCCTCGAATAACTGTCGCCATATCGCCTAGAGGGTTCTTGCTCAGCCAAGCCGTCACAACGCGACCTCTAGGCTGGTCCTACACACCATAGTGGCAGACACACCCAGCAGGCTCCCAAGCCTTCGAAGCCACTGAGCTTTGCCTGGTGGTTGGGTTCCGTTGACTTCCCCACCTCATCGCGCCGCACAGCAGCTGCTGTTTGACCGCATCCGCAATCTGCATTAAGCTACGAGCGAGCACCCACAGTCCGTCTTTATTTGCTATTTGCAGCCCAATTCGAGTCTGACTACTCCTCGTCCCCTGCCCGCTCAAGCCCACTTCGACGCTCGCTCGCCAATCTGAACCGTAAGTCATCCCACCGAACGACCGCCGCGTTTCCCATCCCAGAAATTTTTATCAATTTGCATATCTCACTACCGACATCACCTCACCTCACCTCCCGACCTCTTTCTCTCTTCTTTTTTCTCTTCACGATGACCACGCAACCTCCACCCGGTGCTGCTGCCAACGACCCATCAACCACAGACAATGCCGCGAGACTCGAGTCCCAGCCCGCCACCTCTGCCGCCCGTGCCACCGAACTCTCCCGTCAACAGATAAACCTTCGTGCCGCTCTTCGACAATTCCCCGACTTTCCCATACCCGGTATTGACTTCATCGATATCCTTCCTCTGTTTGCGAACCACAATCTACATCTGTCGCTTATCCGAGCACTCGAACTCCAAGTGCTATCTCTGAGCGATGGGCTCAAGCCTGATGTTATAGTGGGGTTAGATGCGAGGGGCTTCCTCTTTGGACCCAGCCTTGCACTGCGATTGGGGGCCGGATTTGCACCTGTTAGGAAGCGGGGAAAACTCCCTGGACCTACAGAGGAGGCTAGTTTTGCTAAGGAGTACGGACAAGATGGTTTTCAAATTCAGAGCGATGCTATAAAGAAGGGACAATCTGTACTGGTGGTGGATGATATAATAGCAACTGGTAAGTCAGGAGATACTTGGACGCCTTGATAATTTTTTCTGGAACAATGATCTAACAATTTACAGGTGGTTCAGCAGCAGCTGCTGGCAAGCTCGTTGAACAATTGGGAGGGAGTCTGATTGGTTATCTCTTCATTCTCGAAATCGATTTTCTGAAAGGCCGAGACAAGCTTCAAGCCCCGGTCTACACACTTCTCAAGGACAACATGGCGACATAATCTCCAAAACGAAACTCTAATTAACGATTTCTTTGGCGTTGGGTTGTACACTCGGCATTCAACATAGACAGCATTACATTTCACCATCACAACAGAGCGATGATCTTGAATGTTTGAGGTTGCGAACAGTAAGCAAAACGAAAACAGATGATGATAGATATCATGAGTGGGTCTCAAGCGGGTCACTTGCATTCAACCGCTGGCTTTCTCGATAAATAGCTGAATAAAAGCGCTGTTCATACGTTTGCCCTTCTCTTACACTTCCCCTATTCCATTGCTTGGTGACCAATGGGTTGCAGACTTATCATACTGACATAAGTGACTCAAAGAAATTGAAGCTGCCTTCTGTATGACTTACTTTTAGCCTATCACCTGCATAAAACGTAGAAACTCAGAACGTCGGTAAACCAATGAGGCCTGTTCCATCCCAAGGCAGCATTTGTACCTGAACGTTCATTGGTTGGCGACCAGGTGGATCACGTGATATGGCCCAAGCTCCTCGGAGCCTGTTTTTGTTCAAGCTGCGTCGATCTTTCTCGAGTCAACTATAAAATGTCTCGCAACATTTCGATACAGAAGGCCTGAAGCTGGTATGCTGTTCTCCCTGGAACTAGGAGCGTAAGTCTACTTCAAGTAGCTGTAAGTTCTCGGAGTTATCTCAAGGAAGAATAACTTCGCAGTTTCTCTTACCGTCTTACGTTTGGTCAAGCATCAAAATGTCCTTCCTCAATCGCTCTGCCACGACAAGCGCTGCGGCTGCAAATGACCTTAGCAAAGACATCACTCTCTCATCTCCTCCAGAAGACAGTATTTCATCGCTGTCATGGTCTTCTGCCGCGAACATTCTCGCCGTCAGCTCTTGGGATAACAAGGTGCGAATCTACGACGTGACGCGGAATCAAACAGGCAATGGACTAGCAGCTATCGACTTCGATGGTCCGGCTCTGGCATGCGGGTGGTCAAAGGTATGTGGAAACTTGCCGGCGAATGGGTAACTCTGATGCTAACAATTAACAGGATGGGAAGAAGGCAGTTGGTGGTGGAGCAGATAAAACCGCAAAACTCCTCGATATGGGTGCAGCTGGCAGCCCCGCACAACAGGTCGCCGCTCACGACGCACCGATCCGATCAATCAAATTCTTCCAGCCTACAAATTCGAATTCCGAGATGCTTATTACAGGTTCCTGGGACAAGACAGTCAAATACTGGGATCTTAGGTCGCCGGCTGCTGTTGCCACGCTGCAGTGCAAGGACAAGGTGTACTCGATGGATGTTAAGGACACACTGCTCGTCATTGCAACGGCAGAGCTTCATACTCATCTTGTGGATTTGAACAATCCTGCACAATTTTTCGATACCCGACCGAGTCCTCTTAAATCACAGACCAGAGTGGTTACTTGTTTTAACGATGGATCAGCATATGCTACTGGAAGTATTGAAGGGCGATGTGGAGTGCAATATGTTACTAAGAAAGATGCCCCGTAAGTTCTTCTCCATGAGCCCTTACTCGCCGTGCTAACTCTCGTGTTATAGCCGCAATTTCGCATTCAGATGCCATCGAAGCAATCCCGACTCGAAAAGCAACGTGAACGTATACAGCGTAAACGCTATCAGTGTTCACCCTATTCATAACACCTTCAGCACGGCAGGATCAGATGGATCATTCCATTTCTGGGACAAAGATGCCAAGAATCGACTCAAGGGGTTTACAGATGTAGGAGGACCAATTTCAGCTACAGCTTTCAACAGGGACGGGACCATATTTGCATACGCAGTCAGCTATGATTGGAGCAAAGGCCATGCGTTCAACACACCTCAGCATGTCAACAAGGTCATGCTGCATCCAGTCAGCACAGATGAGTGCAAACCAAAAGTTGTAACAAGTAGGCGATGAGAAGAAGGATGTATTCTAGGAAATGGTGTTGGCGCATCTGGGACGGGCGTCAAATTGTAGAAATTGCTAATTATTGCAATGGGATCTGGAGGATAGCCGTAGTTGACTCGATGATTGATGAGTTACGAAACGATTATAGACCACTATTAGTCTCCTAAATAAAGTCGGTTTCTTTCACGTGTTGTGGGACATTTCCAAACCGTATTCACCGCGATCTTTAGAATGTATTCAGTCATTTACAATCGCATCTTCGAACAGTGACTTTTCAGTAGTAAAGTAATTAAAGTATTGCATTGTAGTTTCCTGTCCCTTCAAAATATACTGCCACAGCCTCGTCAACAAGGCTGGACGTCGGAGATTAACCTGATTTGTCCGACAAGACTTAACCGTTTTTGAATGCAACAACACCACACCTACATTTCTACTCGAGCTATCAAGTATGGCTACCGAGGCATCGCGGCCACTACTTTTGCCTCAGAATCGAAAGCTACGGCATCTGCAAGGCATATATTTTCGAAATCTGACGCTCACGAGACCGCGCGGACAAACAATTGATGATGCAGCTCTCAACAAGTCTCCACAGAAGCTTGAAGCTCTCCGTGAGCCACAACTCCATCATGCGCAATCCTCAGGAGATCTCCGCCCTCCAAAACTACGAAGACGAAGTTCGAATTGGGCCGGAACAAGTCCTGGGTTTCGGCAGAAAAAGCTCGAAGATGTCATAGATAGTAGGACAGCGGATACATTCTTCACATTGCGATGCGTCGGACAAGATGAACCTGCGTATATCAGTGAGGTGGTGGACAAGGCTATGAATCCTACGTTTCGATTTTTCGACCTGTCGGGACTCGGTCCAGCTATTACAAGACTCGATACTGTCATTGTTACAATATGGGTGAAGAGGGAGGAGTTTACGCCTCTCATTGAAGAAGAGGTCAACTTGCAAACACTTCAGTTCATTGGATCGCTCGAAAGTCACCCATTCCCGCCAAACTGTATACTTTTCCACCTCATTGATGGAATATATACTATCGACTTGGCCTCAAAACCTCCCAAACCAAAACCTGCCCCAAGCTTGCCTACTTCGTCATATAGCGCGCTGATGCGACTCTCGAATCTTGACGAATCGATACAAGATGCTCTTGCCACTCGTGAGGAACTTGCGAGTCAAATAAATGCTATTCTGAAGGATACACCCGTCGACGAATCACCTCAAGCACGAGAAGAAGCGGCATTGGCCTCAAAATACTTAAATTCGGAGCGAAAGTTACTCAAACAATCCATACGGCGGCGTTCGGAACTTCAAGCATCAATTTCAGCACGCAAAAAAGCAATTGAGTCCGGCAAAGATATACAAACACACGCTCTCGAGGATATCAATCACGCCCAAGACAAACTTCACAACTGCCGGACATTAGTCGCCAAAACCACAACTGATCTCCATCAGCAACGCCGCCGAATATGCGAAGAACTCCTCACCATATTCCCTATCGAACCAACAGCCTCACCACTACTTTTCACAATATGTAATTTACCACTTCCCAATTCTCACTTCGATGACGGAGACGAAGATACCATCTCCGCTGCATTAGGATATGTGGCACGTGTCGTCGACATGTTACAGTACTACCTTTCCGTCCCGCTACCATATCCAATAACCGCCTACGGTTCACGATCAATAATTAATGACTTCATTTCCAAACTCCAGGATAACCAGCGAACATTTCCATTGTACAACAAAGGCACGCTGCGTTTTCGATTTGAATACGGCGTCTTTCTCCTGAATAAGGACATTGAAAGTCTCGCCGAAAGCCAAGGGCTGAAAGTCCTCGATATTCGGCAAACCCTTCCGAATCTTAAATATCTTCTATACGTATGTAGCGCCGGTACAAGCGAATTACCTGCTCGAAAAGCCGGCGGTGTCAAGGGACTTTTACCTGTTGCGAAATCTTGGGATGCGGGAAGTGTTTCGAGTCGACGTGGGAGTGCGGATAGTGGTGTGGCTAGTGGAGTTGGAGATCAGATACGGAGGGCTTTGGAAAATGGTGGGGTCGATGGGAAAGGAGGGTTGATGAAAACAAGTAATAATGGGAATGGATTGGGAGTTTTTGGTGGGAATCATGTCCATAGTTTGAGGACTAGTGGATTGAGGGAGAATGTTATTAAGTAGTTACCTGGATGCGTATAAATACGAACTGCGTTGACCTCGGCCTCGATTTTGAGGAAGTGATTGTGCATTTCCTCCCCACTAACTATCGGCTTTCTGGTTTCTTGTCACTCACGAGATATCCTGCCCTCGAGGTACTATTTCGGCTAATGCCATATTAATATTCGAATCACGTCTCAATGACCTTCGACAGACATGTCTGGCAAGTGCCTACAACCACACTTTACTGTAAAATCAAATTAATCATTCTACTTCAATTTTCAGGTAACTTTCCATCGATATGCACTAGGCTGAAGAGAACTCTTGCTTCGCGATATCTTCGCATTCTTGAATGATTTCTCAAGAATAAAATGGTTGCATCGGATGAAATCTTTTTGTTCCGCGGCGTGGCTTCACCGAGTAATGTTTTTCTAGTAGACCTTGTTATTAGGTTTTCCCCTCGAAATTATGGATGGTGTATCAAAATTTTACTGATATATCGATGTCTCTAGTGGATAGTTCTTCGATACAGTGGTTCAATGTTAACGTCGATTGTTGCGTGTAAATTCCGTTGCGATATTTTGGATTTAAGACAGGTTCTGTCTTTCCAGAGAAGTTATTCCTGTGAGGAGAATATAAAGGTGACTTGGTGGTTTTGAGGGGATCTTTGCTACCAAAACGCTTGGCAGGTATGCATTAACTTCATCGCATAACATTGGCTGTGGATATATACAAACACATCTCAGCGATCCTGCCTGGTCCAGAAAAAGGTGGAAACCGGGACGTATGGCAGGATCCAGACAGGACTCGAGAATGGTATCCATAATGTAGAAACGGCAACCCCCAAACTCCGAACCTCCTGTATTTATGCATCACTGATGCAATCAACATCAGAGCTAAATTCGCCAAAAAGCAATATATCGGTCCTTCCTGGACGCCATTCATAAAAGCATAAGGGTGGATAATTCCTGCACCGTATCACTCTTCCGCGCCAAAGCAGTGCTTACCAAATTTCAAGAAGCAACACACTGAGAGTAAGTCCTATGAGAACACCCGAGGTTGCATTTGCATTCAACATGCGCAACGAAAATGCGGTGGTGCCACAGAAAACGATGCTGAGAAGGATTATTCGCCTAGCATAACTTTGTACCTCATGTCAGCCTCAAAGTAAATAATATTTAGGTTGACATAAAACTAGATCTGGTACGGGCCGAACAAGGTCTGCCGTGGACCTATTCAAAAAGTATGAGAATGGGCTCATACCTGATAGTGGGGTATAAACCAAAGAACAAGCCGTGGAGCAGCAGTATCGCAATCGTGGAAGCCCAGGCGCTCAAGTCTCTACGATTTTGCAATTAGCATTTCCTCAGTATGTGCTGTACGTCATGGGTGGAGGGGAATGTTTGCTCACATTTTGATATAGATTCCGAGAGAATCGTTTGTCGTGTTAGTGGCATACGGACTCTTCGGGGTGCCTCCAGGACTTGAGTCAGGTGAGTACACAAGCATTGGATACCCAAGAGCTGCGCTAATATTGATCGCCCAAACCAGGATAGCTGTCGGCACAAACAAGCGATTCTTCACCTGACGAAAGAAATTATCGATACCCTTGCGCCAACGTTTTTGTACTGTAGGTATGGGCACAAACTCCTGGACAACTTCAATGCCGCCTCCGCCAAGCTCAAGGTCTGCCACCAATGATCCTTGGAAGACTGGAGAAGGTTCACCCTCCCCAATTTGATTCGTCGGTAGAAGCTCAACCTGCTCACTGTTAATACCCACCTGGTTCCCCACCTCCTCTTCTTCATAGCCCAATGCCTCGCGAAGATCGGCTTGAAGGACTAGATCAGATTCAGGTTGACGCAGGAACCTCTTGATAGCATTCGAATATGATCCCCAGCGTGGATGATCCTCTTGATCCAGCCTCGGTATGTCAGGTCCTCTGTCCAGAAAGTCCCTTATCGTTCGAAAATTATCGTATCGCTGACCAGGACGCCATTGAACGCTTTCTGCTAGCAAGAGATCTACGACATTACTTAACGGCGAAAGAAGAAAGTGATTAGTAACGTACCAGGCAGTTCAAACTTTTGGCTGATAGAGAGGAACAGATTCAACCTCTTCTTTCTGACAAGTGCCACACGGCTGTCCGCTCCAGAGACCTCCTGGGTATTGTCACGATGGACATTCAGATACCGACAATGGGTCTCGACCAGCGACGCCAGGTTTGTCAGCGAGACTGCGAAGCGACGAACTACTTCAATCGGAATAGTCCTAACGTTTCGGTTATCTGCTGCATCTGGAATATAAGAATCAGCCATTTTGTAATACGTCAATACCACCACCTCACGATAGTTGGTCGATTGTGATATCTTACCTTTCAATCGTATCATGCCCTCTTCCACACGCTCAGGAGTCCTGCTGTGGAGATTTCTTTTGCATCTTGACGATCCTATGTTTGAGTTCCTATCAGCGCTCATGCCTACGAATCCTCTGCTGGCTTCAGGTGAGTCCATCTTCTAGCATGAATTGATGAGAACAACAGTTCACCAAAACACAACCGTTATTGAGAGCACCAAATTCTTGCTTAGCTTGCAGCAGTTTTGAGCCTCCTTCTCGAACGAATTAGAGTCGGCCTGCCTGACTTACTTTAAACGACGCCCGAGAGGCGTCGATTTCGTTGGCAATACATCTCGGCTTCTTTTTCAATTCGCTATATTTATGCATTGTAAGAAACCGTGTGGTACAGGGCGCAGTGGCAAGGTCCTCCGCAAGGCTCTCTAGAGTCTTCCCACCTACTGAAAACCGGATGTTTCAGACTGGCCAATTGTAATGTACAATGTCATGCACGTGTCACAATGACCTTTTCCCAATTGTTCAAGTGGAAAATTGAGGGTGTGAGTGGTCTTTTGAGCGGTCTTTTGAGTAGTTTTTTGGGCAGTCTTTTGAGCCGCATACTCCCCACATCCTCCGTTCTCCGGTTCTTCGTGCACAAACGACAATTTTACACTCAACGACGACTCACGCGCTGGAATTTGCGATATCTTATCGTCCTGACTACGGTCAGAAAGACTTCATGTAAGGAACCTTTCTATTTTCTCCACAGATTCAAGGAGGAAATTCACTTAGGCTATGAGTAGTAAAGAGCACCCCACGCACGATATCTTTTGACTTTCTACCATCACTCGATTTAATAAATTTGAAGCAGAAAATCAAGCTACTACCCAATCCAAACGCGATCAAAGGCGGACAAAGTGCCATACTTGACAGGATGGATTTGACGGATTTGACGCAAACGTGTATGTCAAGAGATGATAGAGCATGGTTAGCAGAACCATGGTTTGCAGGACCGGCACGTCATCTACCGGAATCCAAGCATCTTTGCAGCCAAAAGGATAATCTAGCAGATAGTCAGCGCCATCAAGAAGCTTCACAAAGCAGAAATGGGCTTCTCGAAAACTCAGCAAACCCTCGGAAGGATGTAACATCGCGGACGGTAGCACAAGCCTTTAATAGCGCTCTACGTGAGAGTAGCATACTGAAATTGGGCACACGGTACTTGTGGATTGATGCTTTATGTATCGATCAACAGGACACGCATGAACATCATCGGGCAGGTCAGAATATGAGACAAGCCTACAGTTTCGCTTCCGCCAACACCTCCGCGATATATTACCCACTTGATTCTATGGGAGGAGAACAAATTATCTGCACCGAGGATGAGACAAATAACCATCGAAGAGTAAGGGACTCATCTGTGGGAGATGGGACCCAAACTATGAGAAAATCGGGCTACAGGAAAGGTATGCACGGAGTGCTAAAGAATTCCGTCTCTGTCGATAACCTTCCTCTTGCAGGTGCGCACGGTTTTAATACAAAATTGCCATATACTCGATCCCACAGAACAAATCATACGAATAAAGACATGTCACATGGCTTCATGGTCGAAGAACACCTCGAATTTCACCTTCCTCCAATATCCCGACGCCCGAGAGTCATATGCGAAAGTGCCATTTGGTTTAGTATGACTCTACTCTTAGAATTTTGCTGCGTTATAGAAAAGCTGCTCCGTAATCTCACAGTCTTACTCCAATTCCAATACCAGATACTGGCTATTGGGTGGTTCGGATTTGTGAGCGGAAGCGCAATTGCAGCGTCACGAAACAGAGGAATCAGTCCTACCCAGCGTGTTGCGCTCCCTAGGAGCAGCGGCACCAGAGACTGTAGCAATAGTCCAAACGGTCTTGTATTTTCAGATCACTCCTTTTCTGCATGGTTCACACGCTAACAAGTGCTAGGGTTGCTTTTCAATCTTGAAAACTCTGGCTAATACCAATTGGTTGAACTCACGCCCAGAGGTTCTTGTTGCCACATCTTTCTTCTGTACCGCCCCAGCTGTTATGATATACACAGTGAGGAGAAGAGATGCCTTTCAGAAGTACTTTTTACTGGCTGGGCTTGTCTTAGCCACCTGTATAGGTGGTATGAAGTCATCCTCAGTTCCAGAGTTCGTATTTAAGTATGTATTTTATTGGGTCTACCTTGCGCTGGCGTTGAGTGCCGCATATCATATATATCAAGGTAAAAAGGTTGAGCAAGTACATCAGCAATGTTCCCGATGCCACGAAGACGTAGAGTCTGCTGATCTCTATTTATCTATATCAAAATTAAACTCGGCAACCAATGTATTCGGTAGCCGAGATGTCGCCAGTGGAAGCCGAGGGGCAACTACAACATGCCGAGAGAAAGCCTTAGCGGCTGAGCAACCAGTCTATACGCAGTACGAAGCAATATTGCAGCACTGTATTTCAGTACCGAATTGGCATGGAGTCTCTGGAACCAAGGGGGACAACAGTACCCAAGATCTTGATCAGAATCATGACCAAGTTAGTCGTAGATAGCAAGGCTTCTTTTGTCAGAAGCGCCCAGTTGTCAGAACTGGGGAGGGGCCAGTTAGGATGGTCCCCGAGCAGGAGCCTCCCTAACCGCCCTTTCTCGTTGTGTAATGGTGTGGGCTAAGAGGAGGTTGTTTTCATTGTTGTTGTTCTCGATTGAACTGCGGAAAGAATTGTGCACTCGAGTATTGCTCGATGGAAGGGACAGCCTGGAAATCCGGCTTTCTAAGTGCGGTTCGAAAGGAGCTCTAGAGAGAGGGTTGTATTTTGTCGTGGCGGCTTGAAAGAAAGAGTGGGAAAGAGACTCGCCTGTTCGTGGGATCTGTGGCAGGTATACAAGAATGGGGAGGGGATATATTTTGAACGAGAGTGTGTGATCTCCGTTGTTAAACAGGGTTTCCTTATTTTGCAGCAGACGAAGTTCAGTGGGAGATGTCTTACATGAGTGAGAGTGTGTAGCACTTTGATTTTCACTAGTCTGTCCTTATTTCATAGCATACGATGGCTGAGTGACCATGGTGGTCTGCAGAGGCGTATCGTTCTTATCAATGTTGCTACTCAAATGAATCACTCGATTTTGGAAGGGCAAAAGACTTTGTGCTACGGTGCCCTTTTTCGCTGCAACATGAACCTGAGGAGATTCAGATAAGCTTACTCTATCCGTTCAATATCATTCTTATTTTGCATTTGCTATATTGTGATGATCCTCCTCAGGAGGGTGGAAGCACTGCTGATGGGTGGCAGGCTTTTGATGCCATTGGCATCCTTATTCGCTTGTGTAGTATTGATAAGTATTGTTTATTGTTGGACTATGTACAAAACGTCGTGGCCTTTGATTGCTGACATCCTTCTCCCATCCCAAACACAACTAGAGAAGGATTCAAACTCATGTCGCTGATGCCATCTTCCGTTCTTTCCTGATATGCATAGTGAAACAGTTTTGACCATTCATGAATTTTTTCGGTGTCCAGTTAGTCTACGAGTGAAGAAATTCAAATCTTTAAGGGCTTAAAATACGTTTATTTACTAAATGCAACTCCTTATAAACTTTTATTACTCGATGCAGCCAGGTTTGAAAATCTTCAGTCATAATATCCTTATATAAACATTGTATACAGTGATGATTAAATGGCGTAGCCTCTGCCGGAGGATAATTATAGAATGAGCATTTTTTTATTGGTTAAGACTCATTCTATAGTGCCGTTTGGTGTATTCGCTTAGTTGAGGGGAGCACCCACCTGGTCACCCTTTGCACCTTTATCAGTCAATCTCAGCTCGATCAATGTCCTTAAAAGATTAGTAGATTGATCCTTTAGACTAGGAAGTGAATCTGCGCCCTGTGTGTATCGTTCTGTGGCGTTGAAATTTGGGATCATGAGGAAAGTTGTTGCATCGAGTAATAACCGTTTAAAAGGTTGTGTGGATTTCGAGAAACAATATCATATGAGGCTCTTGATATTTGAGACTGTGGATTCCTTCTACGAGCATGTTATCAACTGGACTTGTTTCGTTTTCTTGAAAGCATCCTCGGAAAATTAAAACAGCAAGGAACACTTAACAATTACATCACTTTCCCTTCTATCCTTCACTCCCAAACGATGCTTATACATTTCCATCATCCGTTACTTTAAACTCAATAAGGTTCTTCTTTGATCGTACGTAAGGTTCTTTGAAGTAATTGAACCACACTGCACATTCCATCACGTGACCCTGCCCTGTGTATGTCAAAATCGTCCCACAACTCCCCTCAAATACAGCATTCGATACTTGACATGCTTATCATAGGTCAATTTTCAAAGAAGATGGGTGGTGGAAGTTAGGGGTCATATAGTCAACTGGTTTCCTGAAGGGAAATGGTACGCTTGGCTCATTCATAACATCTGTGAGCGATGCTAGTGTTTCTCGCGAAGCTAAGACTTCGTCGCTGGGGTGTATTGGTAGATAGAACCGAAGCTCATGAGCAAAATTTCAGTGTCAATAGACTCGTCTCACGAAAGAGGAAAGATCAAGCAAGAGGAATCAGAACAAGGCGTGCGATCAACGGCACTGCAGGCCATTTTAAAGCTAATTATTCGTATCCGCCATGCATACATATGTCCATGCAAATCAAATTATATCCCATGTAAAAATATATCTCGTCCGTAAATATGTACTCATCCAATCATTAAACTCCAGCATTAACACACCCGCTTAGAAGAGGAATAGCATCGAGACAGCGACTGAGACCAATGCCAACATTGAGTTGCCGGTCAACCCAGAGGCGGAGGATTTGATGACTGTTGGGCTGGCAGTCACTGTGGCGACACCGGCATTTGCTGATGAAGAGCTGCCTGATCCGAGAGTTCTTGTGACAACAGGTCCAATTGTTTGTTCTGTTGAACCAGAGGCACCGGTGGCTGAACCTGTAAGAGCGGTAGTTTTTGCTGTTGTTGGGACTGTCACGACACCCGTTCCGGTAGTCTTTGCGGAAACGTCTCCAGCAGCAGAGCAGAAGCCTGACAGTGCAACAATAACGGAGTAGTCGCTTGGATCTGCGGTCTTGACATAGCTCGCACAGCTCAAAACGTTGTTATCGAAACTTGAAGGAGCCCAACTTCCGCCTTGATAACAGAGACATCCGGCCTGGCTGGCGACAGAAACATCGGTGAATCCTGGAGTGGCTGATATACACGAACCTAGAGATGAGCTGATTGTTGCGCAGCCTGAATTGGCTGCAAGGCCAGTGGTTGTCGCTGTTGTTGCTTTCGATGTTATGGCAGGAGTGGAAACGGCTGTCGTGGCTCCACTGGTTGTGGCTGCTTTGTTTGTCGTGCTCGCGGAGGCGCTGGCTATCCGAACGTTTCCAACGCTCGTACAGAATCCCTCGAGGGCGTGGAGCGCGGAATAATCGGAGGGAGCAGCTGTGGAGGCGTAACTTGCGCAGGTCGCGACGGCCCCGTCGAAAATGCCTGGTACCCAGGAAGTGCTGCTATAACACAAACAAGGTGCTTGTTTTGTCTCGGCCATGCTCAAGAATCCAGGACTGACAGACGAGCAATAGCTGATAGCAGAGTATGCGAATGAGCAGGCAGAGGGCGCCGCACGAGCTTTGATCGCGGCAGCGGCATTTCTCGCAACGAGAACATCTACTGCACCTCCAACAATTCCTCCCGGTGCTGGAGATCTTGGAAAGAAAACATCTTCGAGACTGGCACTAGC
The DNA here is from genome assembly GCA_020726485.1 of Halenospora varia. Classification (NCBI taxonomy): domain Eukaryota; kingdom Fungi; phylum Ascomycota; class Leotiomycetes; order Helotiales; family Solenopeziaceae; genus Halenospora; species Halenospora varia. The sequence continues at coordinate 1,155,381 of JAHEWH010000019.1, forward strand.
ACCAATAACTTGGAGAAGGGTGAGGGCTGGAAGAGCGAACAACATTTTGTAGGACGACATGATGATTGATGTTGAAGAGCTGGAATGGAGAATCTGGGGAAATCTGACGGGCAGTGAGAGATTCATATAACAAAAGAGCTTAATCCCAGGCCTGCATGTGGCTTGACATAAACTATTGCAAGCTGCAGGATCCGTGCCGAATTGGGTTATTTCGGTACACATTTGATGCCAAGCAAAAGAAGAATATTTTTAAATGGCACCAAGTAGAAGTGACTGGCCCACGAGGCAGCCACATTTGCTGTCACTGACCCACAAAGGGGATCTTGGGGCTGAAGCTCATGGAAACTAGCCTCGCTTAGCACCACTTTGGTGTTGTCCTTTTCTTTCAGCCTCGTTTTCGGTGGTCTGGAAGGCGATGGATCTGCATGTCGTCCCGCGTGGAACTTCTCTGCTCGAAACATTGGTAGAAATGCCAATTAAACATTGCAGGGGAGGGTGATGGATATTTGCTGTGCAACGCCGCGATCAAACTCTTGACCAATTCGAAGGCAGACGGCAAGCCATGCGAGCCAAGATACTTGCGCTTGCAGGGAGCAACTTCAACCGATGGACGGCTGGAAACCTCGCATATTTCAGCTGGATCAACAGCCAACAGGTGACTGGTTCGAGGCTCTTTCGTGGGCAGATTGCGGGAAGAACGGAAGACCGAGGCAGATAAGATCATAAATAATGCTACACTCATTACAGTATGAGGTTGTACAAATTTGATACAGTAAAATGATTATTTGGTGGCAGTTGGGAGAGAGAGAGAGAGAAGCGTCCGTCGCGACTGCACCATTTCGGACATTGGAAAGCACTAATCCAGAATGGGCTAGAAGAGGCTATTGTTAGCTGCGGCCACGTGAACTTGATATGAACTCCAAAAGCAAGGTGTATTTTCACTACGGAGCATATTTTCACGTGCGTGACCTCTGAGGTGTAATTTTATGGTGTTTTTGCCGCTGGAGAAAGTTTGTTCCAATTGAGATGTCTCAGAAAGAGGCGCATCACGTGACCTCGGCATTCCTCCTTCGAGCTCCTGTCTCAAGTTCTCGATCGATTTGGGAGACGCGAAGCGTTGGAACCATTGTTCATCACCGCTTATCGAATAAGCTTCGTGGGGAAGCGCCTGTCATGTTCGCTTTATGGGTGTTATGCAGGTGCAGCACATCGTCTGTTTAGTCGGGACTGGAATCGAATCTAATTTTTAGTCCCGGGAGTTCGCGCTCTCTCTATGATAATTCCATCTCTGATCTGCAACTTTATGCTCCGTACAGACTTGCATCTTGCTTTTCAAGTATGATGTGGCTGATACTGTGAAATGGTAGAGCCTTCACGATGATACAGTATTTTGTTTTCCTAAACCTCTAGTACGTTTAATAACGAGATGATACGAAATGGAGAGACGACCCCCAAAGAAGGAAATTGAGGCTTAAGAGACGGTTGCATTGGGGACCTTAAGCGCTCGCTCTCCAACTGTGAATTCAGGAAGATAGTGCAGCTATTGCATGTCGAAGAAATGAGAATTGGAATGTTTAGACCCTTGGGATGGTCATCTTGCAATCCTCCCATCTAGTTGACAGCTTCGCACAACAGTAGGAAATTTGTCTGAAAAATATCTATACTCCAGACTGTATTTCAAGCGCATTTGGGAACCTGAGAAGAGAAACCTGATGGTTCGAACCGGAAGAAAAGAAAACCTACCGCCGAAGGACAGCAATCCCGTTGCCTACTTAACGGTGCACCCGCAGCCGTTTTCTCCTGCAGCACAATGTGAAGTCTGCATCGCAAATGAAGAAGAGAGAAACCGGAAAGCAACGACAAAACCCGGCCCGGTTCCAGCGGATAACGCTGTGGGGCTCCGTGTGGGCAGCTTTCCACCGCGACGGCCTCACAACGGCGCCGAAGACTAAAGAAAGCGCCATGTGAAGCAGACCACAAACGATATTTTATCTTCTCTCCTCCTTGATGTTTTCGTGTCAATTGCAAAAAGTTTCGGTCGTGTCGCGATTCTTGAAGTCTGAGACCAAAAGATCATCTCATGTAATCGACGGAGCGCGTCATGATCAGGCCACCTTTTTGTGGCTCAGCGTGCCTGCAGATTCGCCAGAAATCAGAACCGAGATCCCCCCGCTGCAGCTTCACAGGCCTCACTTTCCCATCAACCTCCAACGCCTCGTGTCTAGACGGTGGGTTGGTCCTCTGGAAATCGGCCTTCGGCTCGATCCACCCAGGAGACAATGTGCCAGTCCAGTCAGCGATGTGCATTGCAGCAGCTGCATCCAAAGCTCTGGACGCCACAACGTCCGGATGGGTCCGTTGCTTTGTTGCATGTTCTTCATCACCCCATCTCGCTCGCATCGAGAATATCCAGAATGCTGCTCACTGGCAGCCCAAGCAATTGCCATGGGGGGATTCGCTTTTGGATCAGACCACCTCCCTCGCTGCAAAGGTGCATCTCGGGAAATAGCCGTACGTACCATCAGAGAGCTTTGGACCACTGATCATAAATTTGATCTGTGAGAGTGATTTGTTTAAAAGCTGAGCTGCCGCACTCTCAAGCAACTCCTTCAATCAGTCAATCAGACAAATTCACTACAGCATCCTCATACGATCCTATTCCATTGGATCGTCTTATTATAAGAAGTGCAATCGCAGCACACATCAATACCTGCGATCCCTCATCTACCCCTCCAAAACTACCCCGCAGTCCTGATAGAGGGCAACAACAACAATTTCCTCACAACGCACAATTCTCGACACCAACAACATGTCAGATAATGTCGAGGTGAAGAGCATTTCGCCCTATGGCGTAGCTCGATCAACCTGCGAGGACAAGCCTCTCGATCCTGAGGAAATCCGAAAGCTCGACGCTTATTTCCGTGCCAGCATGTACCTGTGCCTTGGCATGCTCTACCTCAAAGAAAACCCTCTCCTGAAGGAGCCCCTCACAAAAAGCCATCTCAAGGCTCGATTACTGGGCCATTGGGGATCTGACGCCGGTCAAGCTTTCACATGGATGCATTTCAATCGTCTTATCAAGAAGTACGAACTAGACGCACTCTTTGTCTCCGGTCCAGGTCATGGAGCTCCAGCAGTCCTCTCACAATCATATCTCGAGGGTGTGTACTCTGAAGTCTACCCAAGCATGTCAGAAAACGAGGCTGGAATGAAGGCATTCTTTAAGCAATTCTCCTTCCCAGGTGGTGTTGGCAGCCACGCAACACCAGAAACACCAGGTAGTATCCACGAGGGTGGAGAGCTTGGTTACTCAATCTCCCACGCCTTTGGCACAGTTTTTGACAACCCCAACTTAATCACACTCACAATGGTTGGAGATGGAGAAGCCGAGACCGGACCTCTTGCTACCAGTTGGCACAGCACCAAATTCCTCAACCCGATCACCGACGGAGCTGTCCTCCCAGTTCTCCACCTCAATGGCTACAAGATCAACAACCCAACAATCCTTGCCCGTATCAGTCACGCCGAATTGACCTCTCTCTTCGTCGGTTACGGATGGACACCATACTTTGTTGAAGGTAGCGATATGGAGAGTATGCACCAAGCAATGGCTGGCACATTGGAGAAGTGTGTTTTAGAAATCCGCAAATACCAGAAACAAGCTCGTGACTCGAAGAAGTCTTTCAGACCACACTGGCCAATGATTGTTCTCCGAAGTCCCAAGGGATGGAGTGGGCCAAGAAAGATTGACGATAAGCTTCTCGAAGGTTTCTGGCGGTCGCATCAAGTCCCAATTCCAGATGTTGCGAGTAATGCAGCTCACTTGAAGTTGCTCGAGAACTGGATGAGAAGCTATAAGCCCGAAGAGGTCTTTGACAGCGAGGGCAAGCTCATTCCAGAATTGAAGGAACTTGCACCAGTTGGCAATGCCCGTATGAGCGCCAATCCAGTCGGTAATGGTGGTATTCTTCGCAAGCCACTTCAAATGCCGGATTTCCGCCAATACGCCTTACAAAACATCAAACCTGGTATCTCCAGTCTCCCAAGTATGTCAAACATGGCAATGTTCCTCAGAGATGTCGTTGCCAAGAACTTGACCAACTTCCGAGTCTTCGGTCCCGATGAGACAGAATCCAACAAGCTCGGTGAAATTTACAAGGCAGGCAAGAAGGTCTGGATGGGCGAGTACTTCGAGGAAGATCAAGATGGTGGAAATCTGGCAATGGAAGGTCGTGTCATGGAAATGCTCAGCGAACACACTTGTGAGGGTTGGTTAGAAGGCTACGTTCTCTCCGGAAGACATGGTCTCCTCAACAGCTACGAACCATTCATTCACATCATCGATTCCATGGTCAACCAACATTGTAAATGGATTGAGAAGTGTAACGAAGTCGAATGGCGCGTCAAGGTCGCTTCCCTCAACATCCTCCTCACAGCCACAGTCTGGAGACAAGATCACAATGGTTTCACACATCAAGATCCTGGTTTCCTCGATGTCGTTGCCAACAAGAGCCCAGAGGTCGTCCGTATCTATCTCCCACCTGATGGAAACTGCTTGCTCTCAGTCACAGACCATTGCTTGCGCAGCACCAACTATGTCAACGTCGTCGTCGCAGATAAGCAGGACCACCTCCAATTCCTCAGCATGGAAGAAGCTGTCGCGCACTGCACTAAGGGTCTCGGAATCTGGGACTGGGCCTCCAACGACCAAGGCCAAGAACCAGATGTTGTTATGGCTTCTTGCGGAGATGTCCCAACCCACGAGTCTCTCGCCGCCACTGCCCTGCTCAAAGAATTCATTCCCGACCTTAAGATCAGATTCGTCAACGTCGTCGATCTCTTCAAGCTCATCAACCACGACGACCATCCCCACGGCCTCACAGACCGAGAATGGACATCAATCTTCACAGACGATAAACCCATCATCTTCAACTTCCATTCCTACCCATGGCTCATTCACAGACTCACCTACAAGCGACCCGGCCAACTCAATCTCCACGTCCGCGGCTACAAGGAGAAGGGAAACATCGACACACCATTGGAACTTGCCATCAGGAACGAAACTGATCGGTACAGTCTGGCTATGGATGCTATTGATCGTATCCCAAGCTTGCACAACAAGGCTAGTGGTGTGAGGGAGAAGTTGATGAATTTGCAGATTACGGCGAAGAATACGGCGTATGAGAACGGTATTGATCCGGATTATATTAGAAATTGGGTCTGGCCTTATCCCAAGTCTTCCTGATTAAGGAGTTGGAAAAAATTTGTCACATAGACCGTGCTTTTATGGGGAAGTAGATAATGGGTGGGTGGATTGGATGATGGCGTTCAGTGGGTTGGCTTTAGACTTCAATTGAACATATTGCAAAGCGTATTCCTGTCCTTTCTGTGTGACTTCTTATTATTCCAATATTTTCTCGGACTGCTCTTTCTCGGACTGCTCTTTCTCGGACCGCTTTTCTCTCAGATCTCTTTCTCCTTCCTTCCACCTCTCAATATTTCCTCTCGAAGACAGAAAAGAGTCTCACGTGATGATTCGCGACACGTGACCAGGAAATACAATACAGAATTGAACATTTCAAAGTCAATGCCTCGCGATGCACGGAAGACACAATTGTTTCGGTCCAATCGGAAAAAATAAGAGCGTAGGCTCGATGTATTGCTTTAGATCTCCCGTCGCCCTTCGTTGAGCCATTCGCCTTCAGTCACTCCCTTGCTTGCCGACGACCTCGCCAAGAGCTTCCTTGACCCGCGCAGACTTTTCAGGAGGAACGAGCGACACAGCAAAAATCCACGACCCCTCATTCCCCTACATTATCGACCTACACTTCTTTCCTTTCGACGACTATGTTTGCTCCAAATGACTACCTTGATGGCTGCTTCGCCAAGAGCTTCCCGAAAGCGCGAGTTCTTTCGAGGAGGAAGGAGCAACGTAACAAAAATTCACAATCCCTCCCGAAGACGACTTCTGATCCCCGGCCTGCACCTTTTCCCTCTCAAATGCCTAGTTCCTCTCGTTTGAGCTCATCAGGACTATCGCAATGTTGTCCCTGTCCCACACTCCCTCCGAGTCCGCCACCCATTTCCCCTCTTCAGGTCCAAAATACACCCATCATCAGGAACAGCTATCTTCTGGTGTGAAATCTCTCGGTAGTTTAGGAATAGATAAACGGGATGATTCCTAGATTCTAGAGATACGGCATTCTTTGGAATCCAGCAGAACAATGCCATCATTGTGCGGTTATTCAACATTGCCGTAAAGCATGGAGTATATGATACTTCCCATGTGCGTCTCTTCAGCCTTGGCGGACGCTGTCAAGGTAGCAGTTGAACTCAAAAGATCGTTGCTTGGTCGGTGAACGGGAGCAGTAACGCTTAGAGCTGTGGTAGTGCTGTTCGTCAATATTGATGAAGAAGTGATATTCTGACTCCTGCTGGGGCTCTCAGACTCAATCATTGCTGTATACACAGGAAGACCAGGGATTGTGGTTGAGAAGGACGTCCTGGTCTCGGTAGCTGTAGGTACGAAAGCGTCACTATCTGCTAGAGTAGCTTTCTCGGTGGCCACCGATCCATTGTCATCTGTGCTAACGACGAAGATTACAGACGAGGGAGTAGTCATTGGTTCGGGCACCTGCGTAGGGTTTGTGTACAAAGATGATGGTATCGAGAAGGATGAAATCGCAGATGATAATGTGAGCGCTGTCATCTCCGTCGCAAGCCCTTCAAGCGTCATCAACGGAACGCCCGTCCCATTTGAAGGCGCCTCAGTGAAGTATGGCAATGCTTCGTAATTCGTCGTAGGCGTTGGTATCATAACCAAACCAAAATCTTGTGCTGATGTAATATTCCCAGCCGTGGAGTTTCCAATCGATCGCTTCGGAATAGCACCCTTCGCAATCACAATCTTAATATAAGGAATGTGATGGTTCGGAAACGGAATCCGATAATACTGCTCGTCGCGATAAAACTTCGGATACTGAATCGACTCCTTGAATCCTCCTAGCGAGATAGTCGTTCTTCCTGTCGTCAATCTCGGCATGGCGAAGTGTCCTGCGCTCCAGCGCTGGTAGCTAGCCACGGCAGGGACATGGACTGTGACGTGGCCTGGTTGAATCATATTTTGGAGGGACGTGGTGAGCTTTTCGACGTTTTTGGAAATTGACGTTACAGGGGCGACGACCTTATTCCGGAAAATATCCTGGATTTCACGAACTGCTTTCTCGGCTCCTTGTTCTGCTACTCTGCTTGCTCGTGCGTCTACCAGCCATGACTCTTCCAGTATACCCTCAATATTACTAACAAAATCCGGGGCGGTATTTTGGAGCTGTTTCGCATATTTTTGAACATGAGGGAGCGTATTTTGTAGCTGGCTGACAATGACCGGTAAGCGTTTTGCTGACTGTAGAGTCTCTGCAACTTGTTCGATACTCTTTATTTTTCCGGTCACGACTTTTTCGAGGATGGCGCCGAGGCTGAGATCAGAGAGGACGTCGAAGGCGGCGATTGCGTCGTTGACGATTTTGTAGAGATCGCGGGCGTTTTTTATAGCGGTTGTTAGTTCGGTCTTGAGGGAGATGAATGCTTCGCTTGTTTTAATGGTGCTTTCCACTGTGATAATTAGCTACTTTCACCATGGCAGTCATCCAGAATAGAAAGATAAGTACTTACCTTTGATCTTTAACTTGACCACAGTAGTCTCCGCACAAGCTGTTACATTCTTACAGAAATTGTCCGTGATATTCGCAACAGAATGCTGAATCGTATCGAATTGTTTCCCAATCTCCCCAGTAGCATTCCCTATTGTTTCAAAACTGCCAATAATCTCATCAAACGCCTTCTCCCAGGGTCTAAGGAATGCTTTGATCTGTTTTCCTAAGAGTGCTTCGGAATCGCTCAGATATTTTTGGAACCAGCCTTCGATTACTTGGACGTTGCATGTCGTAACGCAGGTGGCTAGAGCCGTTGCTAGTGAGATATATCTTGCCATGTCAATCTGCAGAGGCATCAGATTTGTTACATGGTTATTTGGAAAAAGCATACCTCTGCTGCAGTGAACACTTTGATGGTATCTGTCTGCACTAATGCTCCACCACTTATATTGAGCCCGGCCTTATTGTTTTGGATATTGAAACCGTTGTCAATCATGCACTGAATTCTTGATAAGCATACTGCTGAATTGTGTTGATATAGTACAAAAGATATTCCGACTTACCTGTTGAGCTTCTCCGTATTTTTGAAGGATTTCCGCAGTCGCAACACCAGTATCCCCCGAACTGACAGCCTTCTTCACCGTGTCTAAATTGACAAGATCAAACACCTTCGGGAGACACTTGCAGTACCCAACTGAGGTTTTGACAAGCTGATCTGCGTTGGGAATTGCTTGCCGGGCCAAGTCGATGTATTTGACTGGCGTAGAGCCGACTTTGATTCCGCATGGTACTCGAATTGTAGTCCCGACACTTCCTAAAATTGGATTTAACGAAGATTCAATGGATAACTGATGCGTGGAGAATGTCATAAGACTTACCTGGTATGCATGTCCAAGCATCGCAATATTTAACACTACATCCGCTGTGGATACCCTGAGTTTTGCACTTTGTTCCGCAAGGAACGCGACCCCCAATTCTCGTCTTGCACTGATCAATCTGAGCCAGAGAGGAAATTATTAGAAACAAAGATTGTAAAAGGACAACAGAAGCGGAAAAAGGAAGACATACCCTGAAGAATTCTTGATTGCAATACTTTAGACTAGCAGTTGGAAAGTTGAGACTGCCTTTACCGTCCCCCAACTTCTTCACCGTGTTGCAGACTCCATCAAGGGAGCTTGCTGTGGAGAATGGAAGCGCCGAGAAAAATAAGAAGGAAGTCAAAATAGAGGTTAACCTCGCGTGTCGCATTTTAGGAGTTGCGAAGAGCCAAGAACAACGTTCTTGATGACTTTAGGAAAACGAGTTTCTGTTCGTGTTATATGTAGTTGCGTTCGAGAATTGCAGTGCTCTAGCATCTGGGAATACTCCATCTTTAAGACATGTACCGTTCCCGGCAACAAAGAATGAAAATAGACCCTCTGGTAATGGCCAAGTTTTCGCCAAGTAACTTGAAATATGAGGGCGCGGCATAGGTATAATCCGTTGGCTAGATTTCTCATTGGCGATCAAGAAGATTAGATAGCGTCTTGGTATATTGAGGAGGCGTGCCATAGGTCTCAGCTCAGCCTTCAGCCCCTTCGCGCCAAGCAATGACAGCCGAAAAATGGCTGAATAACGTGACTATCCTTCTTTTTGACCTCACTTCTTTCACATTTATGACTTTAAGAGACTCACAAACACCAGAAAATTCAAAATTGCCTCTGTTGTATAGAAGTTCTCATTCCTTTTTTATTGGCTCCCTTACCTCAGCAAGTACACATCTTCCATCCATCTACCACTTAACTCTTTGGTAAGTTTGGTATCCTCTTCCCATTTTTATCATATTCAACTCTCTTTCCCCCACTATAATAACCATACCCATCCGGCTTATACGCAACCTCATCTTCATCACTGTCGACGCCCGTATCCTTCAGGTACTTTTTCCGCCCATTTGGGTTCCCGACCCATGCCCAAAAAGCCTTATGCGCCTCTCGATCTCGAGGCTGGCCGTGCATACCTCCGCGAGCATCCCATGCAGCGTTTTCTTCAGGTGAATCATGCCAGGAATTATCTTCACCATTTCTGTTTCTGGCAATGTTTGATCGTGGTGGTCTTGGGAGGGGCCAAGTAACTGCTGGCGATGGGGGACCACTTGAGAGATGGTGGTTGTTGGATTGAAGTTGTGGATTGGAGTTCGTCGAGCTGCAGGAGAATCTTGGCGGCGGGAAGCTGAGCATTGTGTGCCCTGTTGAGTGGTTCCCCTTGCGGTTTTGTCTCTGCGTAGCAAGTGTTCCTTCCTCATTTGCTCTCTGCTCCTTCCCGTTGTCTTTTGCGCTCGGTTTCTCTCCCTTTGAGGCATACATCGTTCCTTTCTCATCCGCTTGATGCCCCTTCACTTTCGCCTTTCCTTCTTTTTCTTTGCCACTCCACCATTTGGTCATCCTCGCGTTCGTCATCATTGGCTCAGCCTTTTCTGTTTCCGACTCGCAGTCGATCACTTTTCCCGCCTCCAACCACTGCTTATAATTCTTCGCTTCCTCTTCCCTGAAGAGGCGGGTAGACTGCTGTCCTGTGGCGCCCTTACTTTCCGTAGTGAGAACGTTAGCAACGGATCTTGTGCGAGCGCGGAATGTTCTTGAGCCGGTGAGCGCTCACCTTTAAGGAATATTTCGATTTTGGTTGAAAGGCGAAGAAACGGTAGCGTAGTCGTCAGAATCTATAGAGTTTGACGGCGAAAGTGATCTTATGGCCCTCCAACCTTTCAGAGCACGAGATTTAGTACCGTGACTACGACGCAAATTGCTTGAACGCCAGGATGATCAAGATTTTTGTTTGCGACCTTTCGATAAATCTCGTGACCCAAGCTCATCCCCCTTGGATACGTTTGAAGATATCTGGGACGACATTTCTTTTGGAAATACATGGCCAAAATAATCTGATCAAGCGTGCAGAGAAAGGAAAATCGCCTACAAATCCAAGCAAGAAAATTGGAATGATTTCGAGCTCTCTAACGCAGAGTCCTATCACTACAAGTGCCTATTGTCATTAAGTTTCTTGGTACTTTCTTGCTACCCTCAAGAGAAAAAATTGCATTGAGGAAGGTATAATCATCAAGTTTGTCCCTTGCATTTGCCAGTGGTAGCCGAGGACCCTAATCATGAACAACTTCATGTTGATCATCCTAGCTATTATCCACTGTTCCAATATCATCAACTCGACGCAATCATGCGAGCACTTGCAACTGAAGCACTTATTACGGATAGCGTTGTGTAATCATAGTCGTGCGGGTCTTCAATGTCGTGGAGGAGTAATTGCGGGGTAATGCATTCAGGGGTTTGGGGGCCAAATCTTAGCGAGAAGTCACTAAATTCAGTATTCCCTTAAAACGCGAATTCTCGTTGGTATGGAGTCGGGACAGTTGAGGGGCATGGAAAGTATACTGGTAATCATTCCCGAGAGGTTCAAGATGAAACGAGGAGAAAGCCGAAGCGGGGGCAAATTGAAGCGATTGCGACAACTGAGGCAAGAGCCAACCGGGAGAAAGCTGCGAGCTGGTTGTTTTTCGAATCTCAGAAGAGAGATCACCAGGGGCATAGAGAAAGAGCGACCAGTTACCTCTGCAGAGGAACTCAGCACTAACGTGTCTGCCATTTTACACTTTTGCCAAGATTGGTCATTTCAGCTTTCAAGGACTGCGATTTCTGTCGCCAGAGAGTCTGTCGTTGCCCACGAAAGCAAATTTCCTAGGAAGGGGGAACAATTCGCATCTCGATGAGGTTTTAAAAGCTTACTTGTGCCGCATAACAGAATTGAGACTTTCTTCCATTCTTGTGATCTGTCGTACTCTATTCTTTTGTCTGCATGCTACAAAACCCTTGCCCAAAATCCTTCATGTTATTGCCTAGCTTCGCAAGGTGGTTCATCACTAGCGAGCATCTATAAAACAGAAGCGCTATACGAGATCCTCATCGTCGTCTTCTTCCATTCCGGCCAATTCCAAATACTTCTCCCGATCCATGAGAAAAACCAGGTTTGCGATAGCTAGAGCGTCCTTCTCTGGTCCTGGCAAGTTATATTGTCTCATTCCACCACGGGCGTCCCAAGCTGCATTCTCTTCAGCTGTTGCCTTCCATGAGTCGTCCTCTTCGTCATATGATATTTCGGCGGGTGAGGTAGAATTATTTCCTCGTTTGCTGGCATTCCTGTTGGGTAGTTGATCGTGATCTGAGTATCCACCAGTTGAAGACTCCTCTGGAGTTTGCTTGCTGTTTGGCTGCTGATGCAAAGTTTGTTCTTGGTCAAAAAGACGATAGGATCTACGTCGTTTTAGCTCTCGTGTGTTCGTTCGACGTTGAGTTGGCGCTTGCTGCGGAGCTTGTGTTTCTAGTACACTCTGTTGTTGATCCTCTTCTTCAACGCTCAGAAGATTTTCTACTGTCAGTTTTTCATGCTTCCGAGCAGCGTCTCTGGCTTGTTTTCTCTTCCAAGCATGGATATCATCTGGATTAGGATTGTTCCCAGCCTGGAGGTTATCCAGATCATCGGTCTCACTTTCATCCTGAGCCGCCAAGTTCTCCAACCGCTTCTTTTGCCCAACGTTCTCCTTCTCTTCGGCCTCTTTTTGTTTTCTCTCTTCCTCTCTCTGCTTCCTCTCTTCCCTCCGAATTCTGCTCCTCTTCTCCTTTTCGCGTTCTCTCACAGCCTCTCTCCCTCGCTCCTCCTTCTCCGCCTCCTTCATCGCTTCTAATTCATTCCTTTTTTCTTTCTCCTCTCTATCCAAACCGGCAATAGCCTTCTCATGGTTCAGAATAATCTCATCTCTGTCATCCCTTAATTGTTCTCTTAGCTGGGCAAGATGAGCCTTCTCGTCCGGCATAGCGTCCTCGTCTGGCATCAGCATCTCGTTCCTCTTTTTATACTCGGCAAACGCGACCTCGTATTTCTGCTTAGCCATCCATCGCTTGAAAGTCATGTCCTCCATCATTCTCGATTGTCTCTCAGATCCGAATTCATCGTTGATACCGTTTAGTTTGTGCACAGGAAGTACGGATAGTGCGGCGAGGTGGCGGTTATGGTCGAAGTGGTCTTGTTGGAGGTGGGTGAGGATGAGCTCCGCTTTTTTCATGGTGCGGAGATTTTGGAGGGGGAATGAGAACTTGCGAGCCTCAGCGAGCTCAACGAGTGTGTTGAGAGTGTAGGTGTGGTATTCTGGAAGGGACTTGGGTGCTTCTTTAGGAGGAGCTGTTGAGCGGGTCGTTCTTGTAGGTCGGGGAGGAGATGGTGGAGGTTGAGGCTTCTCGAATCTCGGGGGCATGGTTGTTAAGTTCTATTCGTAAGGACGATGTAGTCGCTGGCGATCGAAGTGGTCTTGTGGTAGACGAGTTGTTGATGTGGAGGAATTTTCCTGGAAAAGAATTCTTGCTCCGACCCTTCGAAGCTATCTTGATAAATAACCTCAATGACCGTGGCAGAATTCCAAAACAAAGGAAGAAAATTTGCTTTGCGATCAAAATTGCCTTGACTGTTCCTTGTCTGCGCTTGAGGTATCGTGACAGTTGATTCAAGATGTGGTGGAAGCACTTCGAGAATTTGAGAGAATTGTCTACGATATGAGACCGATAAAAGTTACTCTAGTATAAAACTCTTATATAGTACTCAGTGACGCTATAAACCACGCTAGCTTATCGGAGTGAGTAAATACCGACTTCGATAAGGAACCTCCTCCTTGTATCGCTTAATCTTAGTGCCCCCAAAAAGTTCTCTCTTGCACAACTCAGTCTTGCCGCTTAATGTTGCATCATCTGTTTGAAAATGCATCTTGCTAGACTTATTGAGGAATGAATTGACGAATTCATGCTCTGCTGTTTGAAAATCTTGAAGTGCTTACGAGGACCATTTTAGGTGGTGAATGTTCTCATAGATAGGAGTTCACCAAGATGTCACGAGAACAACATATTGCTAGATGAAACACTGTGCTCTCATTCCTGTACATATATAGCAGTGTTTCGTATGACTCGTGGCACATCCAACTTTGCCGTAGCAAGGTGATAAGTGCCCTGACAACCAAATAGACGTCTTGCCCGAACCCATGTCCTTAAGATTGTTTTTGGATCTTTCAAAACCCCCTAATGTGATACAATATGCCAGGCTTCCATCTTAATCTACTAGTTGTTGAGATTGATCATTGTTTGTTAGAATTTCCCCGTGCTGCTGTTTATAGGAATCCTCCATAGTTCGGTAATGTCCCTGTCATAAGTATCAAGCACTGCCTCTCCAGATTATTCGTTTCGATCCTAAATCTGCTTCAAATCGTGCTCAACCCGCTCAAGTCTAGCTTCAAGCAAACTATCTTCATCCTCCATCTTCAACTGTTCCACCCGAGCAAGTCGCTGCTCATCTTCCCTCTTGGCCACCAGCTCATCCATCTTTTTGAAGGTCAGACCAAGATTGATTCGCTCCTCATTCTCCAGCCTGTTCTTCCTTCGTTTTTCCACAAGTGTTTTAGCGTTTTCCTCGCGTGCTGCTGCTTGCTTTTCTTCCTTCTCTCTCTCCCGGATCCGTTCCAACCTTGCCAATTTGGCAGCCAATGTTGCTCTCAGTCGCTGACATTGCTCAAAGTATGCCCTCTCCTCTTCTCGCAGATCCACTGTCATTCGTCTTTTCAAGTGCTTAAACCATTCAGCCATCTTATTAATGCGAGCTACTTTCCGATACTTCCTTTGCCTCGCTTGAGAGAAGTCAAAGTTGAACTGGTCGTGGATCTTTTCCCTCCGAATGGAGCTGTAGAGATCGTTCCTCCAATTCAACGTGCTTCCAGACCAATAGAAGTGTGAAATATAGCCTGGATGGTTGAAAGCATCGTAGTCGAGGAGCGCGAGGATAATTCCTTCTCGTTCGAGGCCTTCATCTGAGATACCGGCAGCGACGGCCTGGCCATGAAGCTTAGATTCTGGCAGCAAGGTGTAATCGACGAGAAAGAGATATGTCAAAGAATTATCGTTCTCTGCCATTGTGATATGTTGCTCGAAGGACAGAGGATATGTTGTATTGGCAGTGAGGGTTTGGCCTGTAGGTCGTTTAGCTTGGGGGGGGGGGGGGGGGGATATATTGTGATTTCGGTGCAAATCGTTCTTTGAAGGTAAATGGTAGTACTAAGCAAAAGTTTGAATAAGTAAGCAAACGAAGCACTTCCGAGTCATTTTGAAAATGGGCAAAGAGACGCCAACTCACTCTCTGGCGTCGGCGGGTGACGTCGTTGTTATTGAAATTCGAGAAGCTTCCGATTTAGGAGGCGAGAGATCCAAGGCGCGTCCCTATTTGGAATGCTAGCGATGTAGTCCTGTGCAGCAGTGAATGTAATAGTGTCTAAACTCAAGTTAGCCTTTTGTCACTTATATAGTAGCATTACTTTGTTAGTGCAACAAGATACTTCAGTATTCCTTGGCAAATGAAGAAAACATTTCTGTATATATACTAAAGGAGTTCAAGTGCACATAATGAGCACTTTAAGTCTGATTGTGGAGTGCAGGAGCATTGGCCATTGAATTCTATTGAATAGTTCTCTACCACGACCAAGTCCTAACGAGTCTCCTCCGGGCGCATAGTCTCACTGGCAGTTTTTGATGTCGTTTCTTGTTGCTTAAGCTTTGACAATAGCTGGAGTACACTTCCCCGCCGCACTAGTGCAACCCTTCCCCTTCTTCAACGCTGCGCCTTTGGCCGCACACCCCTTCGTCTGCTTCTTCTTCTCCTTCTTCTCCGCAGCCTTCTTTGCTCTCGCCTTCTTCAAACGTCGCTCCCGTTCTTCCCCAAGCTGTTCCTTCAAAATCTGCAACTTCTCTTTCTTCACCTCAAAAAGCTGCTTTACGAAAGCATGGCTCTTTGTTCCGATTGCCGCCTTTATGCCGTTCCACGTTCTGCCCGCGTGTTTCGCGTCCCCATTCCAATGGCCCCAATCCTCTCTCTCAAGCAACAGCTCAACATGTGTCATCTCCCGGGTCTGATGTATATCAAACGTGCATTGGTCGGCTATCTTCTGCCGGCGAAGAGCTCCTTGAGGGTCATTCTTGGCATTAAATGGGTCAACGAGTGCCTCAGCGTCGAGGAGGCTGGATCGCTTCTCTTGATCATGTATCAAGAGCATCATGATGACTTGCTCGCGACTGAGGTTTTCATGATCGAGGGAACGCTTGGCAGCGATGGCGTGAACGGTATCGTATTCGAGGAGGGAATATTTCGTGAGGAAGAGATCGTTGAATTTCTCCGGCACGGGGGTGCTCATGTTGTCTGACCTTTCGAAGAGGCTTTTAACTGGTGTTGATGTTCGAGATGCTCGAGGCGCTCAACGTAGTGCTTGACGCGTCGTGATGGGGTTTCGTGCGAAGCAATTGCGTGAAGGTTGGAGAATGTGAGCCCTCCACAATCTTCTCGCTAGCGGAGTTTATATCGCACTTGAAAATTCTGTTCGCCTTACCATCTATCTCGAAGTTTTTCCGAGATCAATATCTCGAGGTTTGACCAGTCTCCGTTGAGCACCATTTGAAAAATACTCTCCTGAATAGACTGGAACCCTTCAACAGGAATTGCAACTGTTTATTTACGCATAGCGGAGAGTTTCAAGTAACAGTAGTATGGAAGTATATCTAGAATTTGCAGTAGAGGATTGCTGGACAGATTTTGGCCCTTCATTGTCAAGAATGGGCTCTGAGGTCAAGTCGTATAACAAACGAAGACGTGTGAATTTGCGTACATACTCTCATCAGCTCAACAGATACGAGTCTAATGTATGAAACAAGAATTTCGTTCTGATGACCGGTAATGCCTTGTGTTGGAATGAGCTCAGATCTGTCCCAGTTTATATGGGACAATCGCTGGCACGGAACCACGCTTGAACTCTGAAATGGGACAAACTAGCCAAAGCATTTCTCTATCCACGGGAGGAGGTCCTACGGGTTTGGAAAAGCCAAATTCTTCCACTTATGCTTTTACATTACGTCTTATTTTTTCAAATTTCTTACAACGTCGAGTGCCAGAATGCATGGAAACTCAAAAAGGTATCGATGCTTGCCGCAGTATCAGCAGCCATCATAGCGTCCAATGTCACTCTTCCCTTTCATTCCTCCCAACAACTAATTGCTAGCGCCGATGATGCAGAACACCAAACAAATGTACACAACAAACAAACCCGCTTTCCTGAATCAGCAGGTATACTCATTGTTTTAACAAACTTCTTTCCTGGTATGAGCAAGTACGAGATGTACTAGAGAGTTATTTTTCCTGTTAAATTAACTTCGGCTGAAGATTGGCACATGAACTGCCACGTAAAAGAGAAGAGAGTTGGGAGTTCCTGCACCTCGGGAGAGGAAATATACACAGTGCGACCAATTAATTTTGAATCACGACCCAGGCGCCACCAATCCTTCGAGCTATCGCGAAGGTGCGGATCTGGGCAAGCGCTCTTTCCTTGTGTCGTTGCACCGAGGATCACCTTTGTTGATGCCCGTAAGGTTGCACCTCACAAGTTTTATCAATAGTCAGCTGTTTCATACTGTCAAGGTAAGATCTCTCCTTAACGTTCTTCTGAGTTTCAATTCTTAAGTACCATGAGAGTCATAGAATATTTTGGTTTCTGAGGAATGAACTTTTCATATTGAAAGTTGTAATCTTAAAAAGCAACTCGAACTCTGAAGCAGCTCCATAATCGAGACTACAACCTCCATTCCATGCCAATAGTGACGGCAGTCGGTGTCATGAGATCCATCTATGTACAAAGAGCTGGCTCCCGACTCATCTAGCCAACAAAGAACAAGAACGTACCAACAAATCTCCTAGCTTATTTGAAATTAAAATGAAAAGACGTCCAAGGTAACAGTCCCAAACTATGGCTCCCATCAATGAGAACACTTCATCCATCGAAGATAGCCAACTAGTACTCCTGACTCCCATTTGCAACTGCTCAATCATAATATCAATCCAACACTATCTTCGCATGGTACTTTTTCTCCACGTTCCTCTGCTTCTCCAAAATCGTCTTCTACGATCTCTTTATACTCGTTCTCTTCCTGATCTGAAGCCTCTCCCAAATCCTCATTATCTTCAACACTGGTAATAGTCGGACTTAACGTCAAACTTCTGCGGCGCGGTGGCCTTAGTCGGCGAAAGCAAGATGTCCTGCGAAAGCAAGATGTCCTTTCTCGCGTATATTTTTACACCAAAACCTGGACCACCAACTTTTATTTTTTATCTGAAAATTCATTGAATTAATTAAATTATTGAAACCTAATAAAATCTTGATTTATATTATTATTAGAATCAATTGTAGCAACTGATCTAATGTCATAACGTCCGTCCCTGCGTGCCGAGACGCACCCTGTAACGAGACGAATCTATAGTTTTGGAATTACAAATTTTTTCTTAGTAAGTTTATAAAGTTGTTATTAATATATCACTTTCTTTAACTATTTCTCCGTAAGGAGTCCACTTAATAACAAGAAAAAGAGTGCTCTTGATTATGCTGTTGATCGTTTTAATCATGCCACCGATCGCCGCTTTTACTGTTCCCCCTTGTTTAATCGTGACTATTAACGTCTTTTCAAAATTCGGAGCACTTAAGGAAAGGTCTTATCACGAAATAATATGGCTCCAAATTTTAAAGACACTTAGGGATGAAAAGAATGCAGTCCGCGAGTTACGCCGGTGCGATAAGGGGGTTTATATGTTTTAGTGCTGAGTAATGTACATTAGCCGAGATAAAATTTACTATGTTCACGCCCGGACCTGCTATATTCTACTTAGCCACAATTCTCAGGCTCAGTCACGTGCGTGGCGTATAATGGGCTCGCGTGTGGCGGAAGAGCAGGCTTCTCAAACATCCTATCGGCAGGTGGCAGCACGCTAGTGCTTGGGGACTGGAGCGCCGTCACTTGTCTCCTTCTACATCACCATCGCGACGGCGGCGGGATAATATGGACAGAGCCAGTCAAGTCCTAGCCCGAGGCGTACCTCCTGGCGTGCCTAAATCGTACCGTGGTCTTGTAAATTATCATGGCAATGTCTCCCACTCTACACTCTATCATCGTGCTCGCGGACGACCCTCGAGGGAAGAGAAGGCCCAAGGCCAACAGTACCTCAAACCGTACGAAGAAGAGGTTATTATTAAGTATTTACTTCAAATGTCCAACCTTGGTTATCCGATTCGAATAAAGTTTATCCCTTCACTAGCCGCCTATAGTGTCACCCGCCATCGACCAACCACGGCACTATTCTATGTCGGCCAAAAAATCTAGTCAATCAGCTCTCTATATTTATTAACATCCTGCCCTTTTCCCTAAAGTCCTACTCTTCTAGGGTCGAATTTATTTTGCTTTGTGACAAAGTTGCCTATAGAGTAGCGCAAGATCAGCCAATAGCCAAGCAACATGACAAATGCTTGACCAAATATGTGCACGTGCCAATAGCTACCCACTGATTGTGGGAAGTAAATACAGCTATGAGCAAATCGATTTCCGGTGTGACTTACCAGTTTTTGTTTTTGGGAGATGTGGAGCGGGGTACCTGGTATCGTCTTACTCTATATGACTTCTGCCTCTTCTAACCGACCTTATCGCAAGGGGTCACCCGTGAGAATTCTCGCCAGGTAACAGAAACACAAGAATAAATGAAGGGCGCGGCCCCTTCTTCTTGGAGGAGGTCCTGTACGGATATTTTTTTGAACCGAAGTGTGGTTAGACGGTAAGAGAAAAGTAAAGGGAAGAAAGGAGTAGAGGTAAAGATTAGGAGACATAAGCGGAATAGAGATGGATTCTCTAATGACTGGAACGGAGAACAGAGGAGTAGAGATTGGTGAGGAAGTCTTGAAGGGGAAGAGTGGAAGAGGCAGGCTAAAACAGAAATAGGGACGGTTCTTCTTCAAATAGTGTTTGAGGAGAAGGTGGAAGTTGATGCTAATGGCGATGTGCAAATGTCGGATACTCTTTGTCCCCGCATATTAGACAAAATCTACATTTGTGTATGCCCAAAAATTACTATACTCTCTGACTGTGCACCTCTTGAAGATTATAGAGGTGGGTTTGTTGTGACGGGCGGGGTGTTGTGGGTCTGGAGCAGCTCGAGCGGGAGGTGAGCGTGAAGAGAAGAGGTTTGGAAGATGTAAGGACCGTGTTGGAGGAGTATCTAGGCCCGGGGTTTGTGTCGCAGCGGGAGGAGAGTTGTTTGTGTAGCGGGTTGTTGGAGGATGAAGATATGATTAGGAAGAAGAGGGTGAGAGGAAGTAGAATAGTTGAATGAGGAATCAGTTTTAACAAAAAGACTATAGGAGACAGCCAGCGGCCCAGTACGAAGAGTACAGTACAAGCCACAGTCAGCCAAAAGTGGCTGAGATAGTCTGTGCTCACATTATTTTTTACAGCTAAATGCAATGTTCAGGTGTGATGGCCGCCAAATCCAGCAGTTTTGGTCGCTGTTTTATGTGACGATTTCCCAATCCAAGGTCCACAAATGAGCACACGTGAGCTCACTTTGGCTGCCTCCAAAGGTCTCCCGAAATCAACCTGACCAGGATGGTGTGGTCTCCAAACTTCATCGTGGAACCCTCTAAAACTTGCTGCCTTAGATCATATAATCAAAAGATCTACTAGTATACGGGGTAAAGGGGGGGGGGGGGATTTTAGTTATTAATATTCATCTGACTACTATAAAGGGAATAACTTATATTAAATGAAAGTCTTGCCAAACTCTCGGGTAATCCATAGCTTCGCCATCCATTAAACCGTGGATATAACATTCACCTTTAAATCGGTAATGCCTCCCTTCCCTTTTGAGGACAAATAGCACATATCCTCCATGCAGTATACAGATACAGTCCCCTTCTACTACATCGTACCTAGCCAAGCCCAAGTAACCTAGCTTGGAGATAAAAAGTCCTTGGCCATTCAACGCCTGCCTAATAAGAAGTCCTGTCTCAGACTT
This sequence comes from Halenospora varia, assembly GCA_020726485.1. NCBI lineage: Eukaryota > Fungi > Ascomycota > Leotiomycetes > Helotiales > Solenopeziaceae > Halenospora > Halenospora varia. The sequence goes on from JAHEWH010000019.1 coordinate 1,175,978, forward strand.
GATATCACAAGGCCAGATTATGGCAGAATGATCTTTGGAAAGCCTTTTTCCTGTCCGTCCGATATCTGCTACAATCGTACGTAAAAAGGCATCGCAAGAAGTAGACTTTACAGTGTTGTGCTTCCTATTTGTATTTGTTACTTGGTAGGTCTCTCCAAGTAGCTGCCTGGCCCATTCCTTCCAGGCCTGTAGTGTCGATAACTCAAGAAAACAACTATACTTCATGCCAAGCTTTAACACCATATCGAAAGTAAAACCACAAATAACTATAATCCAAGACTTATAGAGAAGCTAAAATACTAGAGGATAATTGTTGCTCGTGCTGTAAACCTTGTCTAGGGAGGGTTTGTTACAAATCTGATTCTTTGGAAGGGATGTAACGTCCAGTCTCCCCGACCAATCAGGCACCCAAAAAGGAAGGGGACGCTGTATCTAACACTAGAGAGGAATGGGAGGACATTCGGGACCTGTATAGTGTCTAAGAATATTCAAATTGCCTTGTGTGCTTATTATATTTCCTATAAACTAGATATAGACTTTATCAACTAGCTTCGGGTAGTCTGGCTTTAAGGCATTGTCGGGGATATCTGTTACAAGCCCAAATAAAGCATATAACTTGTTATAAAGATCTGTTGCTTGCCGTATCCGCGATCTGTCAAGGAGCAAGAGAATATCCAGACCTTTGTCTAGACGGACCCGTTCAAGTCTGATTTAGTCTAAGCTTAGCACCCTCTAAAACCTCTTAAGATCTGGGTACTAGAAGACTCCTTGTACTGACTGATATATCTTGTAATACGATACAATATTCACAGTTATAATAATTTTTGTGAATTTTGTTCTGTATCTGCCGCATACTAGATATGTCTTAGTAGGAGAAGTTGCTTCCTAGATGATCTAGACCCGTCGTTGACTAACGTTTTAAATTTATCTGCCTGATCACCCTAGGTATATAAAAGCGCATTATAGATTAGGTAAGCATCTAAAGAAGCATATTCAAGACTATAGTCTATTTTGCCAAATCGCTTTTGTGGCCTTATCAATAGGATGCATATTTCTCTAGAACTAGTGTCTAAAGGCCGGTATCCGAACATTGCTCCCTGTTTGCTAGGTAGGATCTTGTTTACAGCAACGCGTCAAGCAAAGTAAAGCAGCGGTACAAGTGATAATATTAGATGGCTCCGATAGACGACAGATACAGAACTAGGTGGTAGGTGCTCTAGTGACATGTTCATATATGATCCGCACGCTAATAATTGCTTATTTCTTGACTTATTAAAAGCAAAATATGCAAGGTCATTTGTCGGCAGGCTAGACAAAAACGTAGCCAGTAGTCGTCGCAGTCGGCTGACCAGGTAGAATAAAAATCATTCCCTGTTTTACTATATTCAGTTATGTCACCGATTACAAGAGGATGTCCTGGCGTGAATTAGGTCAGTTATATTGGTGCGTCTTGCCAACTTCCAGGTTTCTATTAGGCACCGGTGATCCCCTTAGGCTGAAACCTGGAAGCCTTAGGTTTCAGGGCCTGAGGTCCCTAAAAATACTAGATTACTATAGAAAAGTTCACCTAAAGGATCTCTTGATAATATTCTCGTATATCTTGTAATAATATTCCGAGGTGACGGTATCTTTCTGGCACGGTAAATATAAAGCCATTCCGAATAAACATCAACCTATATATGTTCGCTGTAACCCAGAGCATTATAGATACCTGAAAGGCTAGGGATATTAGATCGGCTTCGTACTTTCTTGGCTGGGGCTCACACCTATAGATATTACCTAGAATGGTTTTGATAAAGAACGGTATCTAGAAGGGTAGGGATGTGTGTACTTCAAGTTCTGGATCGTCGTACCTACTAGTTGAGACCGATTTTCGGAAATGACAGAATCTATTATCCCCGGTATCCGCAAAACGGCTATATTATATGACAGTTCTCCCGCTTATAGTGCCCAGGTTAGCCTATACTATAAGGATATGCTTATATACTTGTTACTTACACAGCACAAAAGCCTTGCTCGCCAAGTAACCAAGACTATCATCTACTAACGTAGATATCGCCCGGTTAGCCTATCTTGCTCCTCTCCGGAGAAAATTAAGGGTTCTTTGGATCTGATTAACTGATACAAATCTTTATCAGGTTATCAGCCCGACTTTTCTTAACGCTATAGTGCACCAAAACGCAGTATTTCGACACGAATATCAAATTATAGAAATTAACGATCTGTGTTATGAACAGCTTCTCCGTGTTTAGGGTAGCTATACTATTTGCGTAGCTACTCACTAGTTGTAGTGTATGATTACCCAATTCGAAACGTACGAGGGAATTGGATTTAGCGGTAGTAGGCTGCGTCGGTTATATAGAACCACTAATAATCGCGTCGAAGGCGAGAAAAGGTTTTGTTTCGGACGAGAGTCTAATATATTCCCGCTTTGATAGCCAGTCTTTAGCCCTTGGAATATTATATAATATGTCGTCTATCTTATTCTGCTATCTCGCTATCGACTTTCGCCTTCTCTTTAATAGTCGGGAGAAAGAGTCAGGCCTGTTTACTGACCTAGGAGGAGTACCGAATTCATTAACAAATCAAAGACTATTAGGTTTATACGGTAAGAACCTAAGTCCTGGAACGGGAGCGTACTCTAGCGGATTATAGATTAGCTCATTGCCTACCACTAATATTAGAGAAGATAGAGGAGAATAAGCCTGAGTCAATTGCTTGACTTTTGTCTCTAGGTATATAATATACTCGGGATCAGTGCCTTGAATGTTATCAATTCGTGTTTTGGCGACTATTATGAAATAGGTAATAGTAGGATAAGAGTATACTTTGAGCTAAAACGAGATGCTAGGGGACGGAGTGCACAGGCCTTACTGTATAGGACAACCTTTAATAAAGGTTGCCCTATTAGGGCTGGTACGCCTTGACCCCGAGTACTGTCTCAATATCTCCCCTCCCCCCGCCCGCTCGCCGCCACTTTATTTCTTCGCTCCTTACTCTATTATCACCAAGCTCGGGAAGCCGGAATCGCAATTTCAAATATCGTATTAGGTTTAAAGCCATTCAACTTAACCTAATTCAAACTCCCCTGTCTTGATACAGTCATAAATATGTTATATCAAAGCGGTATTATTGAAATGCATCTCGTTCGCCGCGTAGATTAAAATATCGACATCTCACTCCCAAATCTGAACTTGGTATGGGGGTCGAAACCTTTCATATACGGCGGGAAGCGATCCGTTTCCTCACAATCGAATCAGGCACCCCTATGTCCGAGTTTGGCTAGGGTAGTAAGTGTCGATATTCTTATTTGAATCCGTAGAAGTAATACAATCTTGATATGGAGCCGGTTGAGAGATATGTATAAGAAGCTTACAGAACGAGGCAATCTGTATACGCCCTCCTTATATTCATTACCCTGTATTGTCCGCCTTATTTCATCCTCTCACCGATCATATTAGTTCACTTCTCACTATAGAGAACGAGGCAAGCTACATACGACCTTCTTATTTCGTATTACTTCCCGCTACTATACTGGATTCGCCTCGCTCATATATCAGCCGTAATAATAGATAGTAATCTATCCTTGGTTATTAGGTTAGACACCTGGTTCACCTTTTGTTTAAACGAAACAGACTAGATAAGGCGTAGCGGCGTATAGTGGGATAGTCTCTAAAATATCAAAGAACTTGCTATTATTACTGGCCAGACTAGCTGTGGTCAATTCCAGCTTGTCTACCCTGACGGCGAAGGCAAAAGCCTCACCTTGCCTCAAGCCGAGCCGTCCCAAGTTCTGCCGTATTTTACTCAAAATTCTCGGTACCCTAGATTAGGGTCACTTAGAATAACTCATAGAAAAGAATAGGTGGATCTAAACCAAACGGCCTCTGACTTTTTACAGAAGGCATGGGAGAGTCCTAAGTATCTGGGCCGCCACACCGACTTGCCTTTGCACGAATTAGGAGTACAATAAGATATAAAATTTCCAGTCACTTTATACCCTTGATGAATTGGCTTGCTATGTATTTTATACAGATAAATCAAATGATTAGGGCGTTGTATCACGAGCTGATTCACAGTCGCTGTAGAGCTTGGTAGGCTTGTGCCAATATTCAAGCATACGCTTGTCAAGTATCATCTTCATCGTCTTATTTAATATCTAAGCAAGAAATTATTGAATTTGTCTAATCGAGAAAGAAATATATGAGAGGCAATTGAAGCCCCATCTCCTATAACCCAGGAACTCTAAAGAGCCCTGCCATCAATGAAGCCCGAACTGAATGGATAATCGGTGTATCCAACAGGAAGAAGAGGGGTATAGAAACTCGCACGATCGTACTTGTTCAAGGGCAGTCCGTGTTTAATTCGGTAGGGAAGGTCTGGGTTGGCGAGGAAATGGCGACCAAAGACCACCGCGACGTCATAATTCTCGTACTCTTCATCGACGGCCGGGACAGCATTTTCTGGAGTGTAACCACCAGCCACGAAGACTGGCGAGGTATTGCCCCAAATGTCCAGGAGGAAGTCGATGCGATCTGTCTTCTCAACGTCTACATTGTTGTTAACGCGTGATTCGATGATGTGAAGGTAGGCCAGTCCGTGCAGTTTCAACTGCTCGACGAGATAGGTGAACTGAGGAATCGGGTCCGCCATCCTCATGCCCTGAAAGAGGCTGAATGGGCTGATTCGGAAGCCGACCTTATCTGCGCCAATCGCATCCACGAGGGCGGCGGCAATCTCGAGAGCGAATCTCGCTCGGTTCGCATCCCCCCCGCCCCATGAGTCGCCCCTCTTGTTGCAATTGTCTTGAAGGAATTGATCGACGAGATACCCGTTGGCGCCGTGAACTTCAACTCCGTCAAACCCAGCAAGAATTGCATTTTTCGCCGCTTGTTTGAAATCAGAAATGCAGGAGATGATTTGATCGTGGGTCATCTCTTGCGGGACGACAGAGTCCTCCGTTATACGTGTTGCACTCGAGCTCAAAGGCGGGTGCGAGTCCACGACGGCTGCGCGGCCAGGGGCAACAAGTTGGCAAAAGATGCTGCATTTTCGGGTGTGAATGGCATCGGTGATTATTTTCCAACCCGCAATCTGGGCATCGGTCCACAATCCGGGAGCGTTGGGGAAACCGCTGTGAGCAGGAGATACCAGCGTTGCCTCTGTAATGATTAGAGTGCCTGGAACCGAAGCGCGCTGAGAGTAGTATTCCACAGCTATGGGCAATTGAACGTGTTCGTCGTCTGCACGGAGACGAGTGAGAGGCGCCATCACGATTCGATGGTCGAGCTTAACTTTCCCCACTCGCAAAGGTTGAAACAATTTCGATTCCATTATGACTGCTTGTCAGGGAAGATAAACACCAACTTGAGAAAAGAGAAGTATCTCTTCTTAGGTGGACGGGATTTTCAGCATGCGTAAATGCGGCGAAGAAAGACATCTATAATAATTGTACGCATACGAGGAATTATATCGCACAATCCGATCTCCATACCGGAGCAAACATAGCATCGAGCGTGGGGTATCTGTGCTTGAGCTCCAATGAAATTAATAATCCATGCATGGTCGAAGTTTCCCTGCGGCAATGTCGGAAGCCCCTAAACCGTAGGTCTTTAGTCATGTTTAGCCACGACTCCAACACTCCCCAATCCGCTTGGAGTCGTGGCTCCAACCTCTTGGAGACCAGTGGAGTCGACCCCCTCAAACTCAATGCTAGCTGCCCACAAAGAAGTAAGATCGTACCAACTCGGCGGGATACATAGTCGTAGTCTTAAAGGATTGGAAAAAGTAATTATGTTACCTAAAATCCGGCTGTATACGGCTGCCTTCCAGATCGCAGTGCCAGAGCGCTTCAATGTATGGAGCGCTGTTCAATTCCCATCACAGACTCTTAAGGCAGCGTCTCTTTGTCCGCTTCTTACCTCCCCCACCTGTTTAAATCGACCTGTTTAAAGCCTGGCTGTGATATTGAGCAAAGGCAGAGAAGAAGATGTCGGTCCTATTCACATCCATATCTCCGTAAGTTTGACTACCTCTGTTGATATCCTCCAAGGCATGCTCTTACGCCGACGCAAGGGACAATCCGGTGAAGAAAGATGATGTACAAAATCTCCTAGACAAGCTAGGGGTTGTTCTTGACCCCAAAGAAGTCGGTGACTTCCACATACTTCTTGCCGCCGTTCACGACTGTGCAGCACAAATCCAGCAACTACTAGATTACCAGCCTAAACCCGATAGAGTCCGATACCCAAGGAAAGGCATACATCGCCCATCTAAGAAGGAGCAATTCTTAGGACAGGCTTGGGCGCACACATTTCTCATAAGAGGTACTTCTGAACCCGGGCTCCTGAGTGGCAAAACCGTATGTCTTAACGAGCCTGGTCTGATAAGTCTAAGTTTCTAGGGTATAATCGGCCCTGAAGCGACCCCGCACCCACCTAATTTTTTCAACCGAATTATGCCTCCAACTACCCCCTTATTCGAATTTAATCACGCACCAGGCTTCGAAATACAAACTAAGCATAAGGAAGCAATACGCCAATTGTATAGCTTTGGCCACAAGTCAGTTGAAGAGCTTATGGATCGGTATAAGCTGAGTAAAACCACGATTCGTCAGATCCTAGGCTACCCTGCGCCAGAACGCAAACGTTTGACAAGGACAGGACGACCAAAAGAGCTCAGCGACGTAAAGGTAGATGAGATTATAGAGTATCTCTCTACCTCATGGGATAATCGAGTCCTTAACTGGACACAATTGCGCGACGAATTAAAGCTCGACTGTACGCCAGAGACGCTTGCGACGCGGCTGAAGCAAAAAGGCTACTACCGATGTGTCGCTTGCCAGAAGCCCTACCTCACTCCTGCACAGGTCCTCACACGATTCCTATAGGCAATTACACATATATTTTGGACAGTAGAGTGGCTTAAGGTCCTCTGGTCGGATGAGGTTACGTTCTTAGTAGGAGGGAGGACAGTAAAGCAAAAGATAACACGCAAAAAGGGGGAACGATTTCATGAGACATGTATACAACACCAGTTCCATCGAGGCGGCACAACACCTGTGAATGCGTGGGGTGCGATTGGATATGGCTATAAGAGTCCGTTAGTATTTGTGAAGGGGTCAGGCAAGAAAGGAGCGTTCACACAGAAGGATTATCTAGCACAAGTTCTTGAGGCGCATCTTCAACCAATTCTTGAGGCTTTTGCCCTGATTACACACCAACTTCGCCCTTCTGCAGAGCCATTATTTATGGAGGACGGAAACTCAGCTCATGGCCACAAGTCAGTCCGAAACTGTTGCGCGCAATACCGTACAAAGCACGGGATAATTCTAATGCCTCATCCTTCTACAAGTCCTGATATGAACCCTATTGAGAAGTGTTGGAGGCGAGTGAAGCAGGCATTGCACAGACGCCGTAGGCAGCCGACAACTGAGGCTGAAATGCAAGCTATAGTCCTTGAGGAATGGGATCGAATACCACAGGATTGGATTAATGAATTGATTTTAAAGCAGGAACATTGGGTTAATGTCTTAATGCAACGCCACGGGTGGTCAACTCCTAATTAAATGTTTGTGGTAGACATAGAATTGATACGGCGCGTGCCTTATAGCCTGAAAACTTAGACTTATCAGACCAGGCTCGTAAAGATGTCATCGCTGTGGCCGATGTCCCACAGCTCTACGGCACAGATGTGTTCGCCCCTTGGACGCCGACCACAGATGCAACGGTAGTTACGAGAGCGCTAAATGCTGGTGCTGATGTTGTGGGAACGACTACTTGCGAGAATTTGTGCCATTCGACTTCCTCATTCACCAGTGCCCAAGGGCCGGTTGACAACCCGTTCGGGGCGGGTTTCTCTGCTGGAGGCAGTACCTCTGGGGGCGCCGCAGTCGTTGGGGGAGGTCTTGTAGATATTGCAATTGGTACAGATCAGGGTGGCAGCATCAGGATACCTGCAGCCTTCTGTGGATGTTAGTGGGCCCTTCAACTCTCCTGTGATCAGCTCTCTAACATCACGTCTAGGTGTTGGATTCAAACCCACCCACGGGCTAGTACCCTACACAGGCATCAGCAGCGGTGACGCGATTGATGATCATGCCGGCCCATTATCTAAAAATGTGCTTGACACTGCGCTGTGTCTGGATGCAATAAGCGGCTATGATGGGATCGACGATCGATCCGTGGGCGCTCCGGCACCTGGCTCGATGACCTTTGCCAAGTGTATGCATGCAGAACCTGACAGACTGGATGGCTTTAAGATCGGCGTACTTGTTGAAGGTTTCAACCATCCCATGGTGGATCCGGGAGTCAGAGAAGTGGTGCTTGCGGCTGCAGAAGGATTCGCGAGAATCGGGGCGACAGTAGAGGAAGTGTCAGTGCCAGGTCATTTACGCGGTCCAGCACTTTGGACCATCCAACAGCGCATCGCGGGCGCACAAAACCTTCTTGGACATCAACATGGAACAAGAGGCCTGTACCTGACCGAGCTGGAGCAGGGACGTCTTCCATAGACAACCGAAAGTTTCCAAAGCGGCTTTGCAGCTACAAAAAACGTCATCGTCAACGGATTGTATCTGATAGACCGCTTCCCTGGTCTCTATGGCAAAGCGACCAACCTGGGACGACAACTTCGCGACTCCTACCAGGCGGTGTTTGAGCAATACGACGTGATTATCATGCCCACAGCGCCAGTCATGGCACCTCGGCATGGGACCAAGGACTCGCCGATGGATGCCCTCAAGCCAAGCATAGGAATTACCATAAACACTACCGTGTTCAACGTTACCGGCCACCCAGCTATGAGCATTCCTGTAGGCGTTGCTTCATCGCAAACAGAGCCACAAGTGCTTTTGCCGGTTGGCATGCAAATTGTCGGCGGGCTGTGGAAAGAAGGTAAAGTCCTGCGAGCAGGCTATGCATGGGAGAAAGCATATGATTGGAGGCTGGGCTTTGTAAATTGAAGGCGCTCAGCATGAGAGAGCAATTGAGACTACATACGCTTGACCTGAATACCTTGCGAGGATATCATATACAGTGTGTGGCCATAAGTCTGTGCGATTCGCTTAGAAAAGCGCGTTTTTACCCGTCACTCTCCTACTATCCTATAATAATGCGGCCTCCAGGAACACCACGACCACCCTTAGGAGAGGTCTCTCCTAACACAAGGTCTTGAATCGTCGGTGCTCGTGACCATGGTATTAAGTTTAAAGCGATTGGTTGCCTTGAAGACCTAGGAGATTCGACCTGTCGAATGATATACGAAAACACGTCTCACCAGACCTCTTGTATTACTTTAGAACGCACTGGTCGGCCACCACTCCTTACTCCTGGGGATCACAGATTAATACTACAGGCAATTGTGCTAAATCGGAAGATTACTGCTCAATAGCCTTTTGTTTCTTACGTATCACACACGTTTAAGAAAACTATTTACCGATACCTTTAGAAATCCGGGATCCAGAAGTGGAGGTGTAAGTAGAAGCTATTCTTGACTGAAGAGCATGCGCGATTGCGCCAAGAATAGGCAGAAAAGTACGATAGGATACCTATTGAGTTTTGGAAACGTTTACGGTGGAGTGATGAGTACTCAATTGAGCGTGGGAAGGGAGGTGCAATTGAGTAGGTATATAGGAAGCGGGGTAACCCCCCCCCTTCCTTTTATACTATACGCCTTTGCTAATTACGAAATAACTATTATAGGTCAAGCCTTAGAATTATAGGCAATCCAAACCAAAGCACCAAAAGGGAAAACACAGATTTTCTGGGCTTGTTTTGGCTTCGGGATAAGGACCGACTTAGTCGTGATAGAGGGGGACTAGAATGCGAAGGGAGGGGTATTACAGTAAAAGTTTATATCGAAGTCTTATGCGAATACCTTCCTACGATCCTCGAACACGATAGCATCTTTATACAAGATAATACCCCTATTCACAAGGCATATAAGGTTACGGATTTCCTTCTAGAGGTAGGAATAGAAGTTATGATTAGGCCACTATATTCTCCTGACTTAAACCCTATTGAAAACCTCTAGAAGATACTAAAAGCAGAAATTAACAGAGCATATCCTGAGCTTAAGGGAATAGGGAACAGCCAAGTAGCAATGGACTTTATGATAGAGTATACGTAGGAGGCGTGGGGGGGGGTTAGCACCAGAGCTCTTAAATAAGCTTGCCGAGGGGATACAGAAGCGTGTGGACGCTGTAAAAGCCGCAAATGGGTGGTATACGAAATACTGATTTTGTACGATTATTAATTAATTAGTTCTAAATCGAATGAGCTTCCTAAAGTATATATAGCTTTTAAATTAAGTGAGTGTTGTGTAAATTACGAGGTAAGGTATTCGTGAGGGAAATGCTGAATAAGCGAATCGCACAGACTTATGGCCATCCACTGTACGTAGCGGAAACCTACATGATATCTCTCATTATACACAACATCAAGTTCTAATGTAACCTCCGTCAACAACCAAGGCATGCCCTTGCACAAAATATGCTTCTCTTGAGCACAGAAACATGACCGCATTCCTGGTCAAGCTCGTTAAATATTATACCCCTTCATCATTCGAGACCGCAAATTCGGCGCCTGGTGACGCTTACCATGGCCACCTACGCCCGTGATTGCCGCCACTCCCGGAAATATCCATCCATGCATCATATTATCTGGTTTGATTGGCTATGGGGTATTCCATACTCCAGCTTGGACTTCAGGCTCCGGCGCCCTATCCCGGTCTCCCCCGGCTCAGACGCACTACAAAATCTCTCCACGGTCCTCGCGCGACCCCATGGTATACCTTATACCTTGAGTTGGAGACCAACAATCTCCTCTATACGGGTCCACGGCCCCGACATCGATGGCGTCTCCTCCCCCCAGCCCGAGTCAGGACCGTCGAGACCAGCGACCGACTAGAGCGAGGCGAAACACTTGTGTATATTGTTCACGGATCTTCAAGCGCGGAGAGCACCTGCAGCGGCATATTCGAACGCGTGAGCATTGCCCTATTCCAAGAAAGCAAGCCCTTCCCTGGCTGATTCCGCCGCCAGACACTAAGGACAAACCGTACATCTGTCGCTGTGGCGCGGCTTTCGCTCGCCGAGACCTGCTGACTCGCCACGAGAGGATCGCACACGAGCAGAACAACTCCACTCGAAGCTCCTTGCCACGGCAGACCGACGCGCAGGTTCCCAATTACTCCCCGCAGTCGCCATTCGGACGCCCAGTTCACGCGTCGCCGCTACTCACAGCCGCCATTTTGCCTTGGATCGCTGAGGGCTCTGGTATGGGGACGGGGTACCAATGTTCTCAGCAAACCCAAAGTGAAGCAGCATTCTCTCGTAGTGCGCCTGGCGTTTTGACAAGAGCAGCAGTGACCTCGAGGCCGACTCGCCCTACGGAGCTTGTCGAAAGCGGAGCATTCCGACAACCTTCACAACTTTTGCCCCCCAATGGGCCTGATGCGGGTAAGCCGCCCTGCCGAGTGACGAGTTACGGGTCGTTTGGGAGCCTATGGACTTTAAATAATTGTTGACAGTCTTTCTAGAGCCATCATTCGACTTCTTCTATGATGACCCGAGCCACTTCCAGGAATTCGAAAATTTTCTTGACAGCGTAGGACTCCCTGCTGGATGGACGCCTCCTGGCCTGGGACATCAAGTTGAAACCAGTCAGACCCTCCAAGTCAACCATGAAAGGGGACAGCCAAATCATCCCCGCTTAATCCCAAACGAGTCGCGTTCTGGTTCTCCCTTTGGATCATGGCTGCCCTCAGTACCGCAGGATGACCAAACCTTGGGCAGTATATCCGACAAAGGTATGCGCTCTCTCTTTCTTTGGCGAAATTCACCGCAGATGTGTACAACATGCATATCAGTCGCTACACGAGATCTGACGGGTTTCTAACCGTCACTGAATTCGCAGATCCTCGCGATCTAGGTTTCAAGAACCTCAAGTTTCGAGTGAGCCCAGATGTACGAGCACGATTCAGCGCATCCTTAGAAGAATTCCGTGATGTGGCCCCGGACTTTATCTTACCATCCAGACACACTCTTACTAGGTACATCGTCTCCTTCTTTGAAGGATTTCACTCGCATCTCCCTTTCCTTCACGCTCCGACGCTTCGGTTGGCAGATCGTCCACTTGAGCTTATTCTGGCGATGTGTGCTGCTGGGGCGCAGTATTGCTTCGAGCATCGAAACTCCGAAAGGCTTTTTCATGCTGCAAAGGCAATTCTGATGGCAAAGATGATAGGAGGGATGCCAGGTTTCGGTTGGAGCATAAAATCTGACTTGACGCCGCCAAGAAACGCGTGGGAAGTACCACCGCATATTGCTAGGTCAGTACCAGGCGCTACACCGCCTCCAGGATCGGAATCTCCGGACTCGGAGTCCCATGATGCAATGGAAGCAATCCGTTGCCTGCTCATGCTGATGGGCTACGCTACTTGGGAAGGCTCGGAGCTGCTGCACGAAGCATTTGGCCTCCAAAGCTTGCTGATTCAGCGTCTTCGAGACGTCGGTCTCCAGGAGGAATCAGAAGACGAGTCAACAAGCACAAATCTATCCTGGTCTGACTGGGTGGACCAAGAGTCCACACGGCGAACCAAACTCGTTTCATTCGCCTTCATTCACGTCCACAGCATCGCTTACAACATGTACCCGGCGCTGCGAAGTAACGAGATCCACCTTCGTCTGCCCTGTTCGACCAGAGAGTGGAATGCCCAAACGCTTACTCAATGGCAGACTGCCAGACAAGATGTGAAGAAACAGCAGCTCTATTTCCAGGATGCCTTGTCACTCCTCCTGACAGCTTCGGACGGGAAAGCTGACATCAATCCAATCCCTTCGCCTCTCGGAAACTATATACTTCTTCACGGACTACTCCAAAGAATGCATCTTGTACGAGAGCTTTCTCTCACGTATCTTAATCAGTCAACTGCTTTACCAAACGAGGAGTTGAACAAGATTGAGTAAGTTCGGACGGCCCATGCCTGCTCAATCCCTCTTTTACCCATCTACGGCTGACACTATCTGTATGTAGAAGAGCACTCCGTTCCTGGGCCTCGGTCTGGAAACAGGCCCCAGAATCCAGCCTCGACCCATCAAACGAGAGCGGACCGATCCCCTTCACCTCCAGCGCCCTTCTTGGCCTTGCATACATTCGCGCCTGCCTGAACCTAGGTCCGCATCGAGCGCTTGAGACGCTAGACCCATTGCGCATCGCCGTCGCCATCAGCGAAGCTCCCTCCCCCACACGCAGCTATTGCTTGATCCCCGCCCTGATATACTCGTCCCATGCTCTCAGCATCCCTGTTCGGCTCGGTATTGACCATGTCGCGCGCAGTCAAGCGTTCTTCTGGAGTGTCCGACACTCGCTCGCCAGTTTAGAGTGCGCCGTGTTGCTAAGCAAATGGCTGTATTCGCTGCCACGACCACATAATCCCCAGTCATTGTCTGGTAAGTCTTTGTTCTCCAAATCAGCAGCGCAGCCACTGATTTTGATGCGCTTAAGAAAATGAGAACCGCATCCTCCACTGGGTCGCTGCAATCGTCCATGAGGCATTATCCTATCTAGACTTCGATGACGACGGCGGCAGTGGGGACATCGATGCGCGGCAGCCGTACACGCTTGCTCTGGCGGTATTGAAGCTTTGGGCACGCTTATTTAAGCGTAATATCCAGTGGCCTTTCATCAATCTCATCGGTAAAGGGCTGGAGAAGTACATTGAGATGCTTACGTGTGAGCACCGGCCTCCTTGAGCCTTTTCGCTTGTGCTGCACAGATGCCGTGAGAGTAGTCCGGATTTTTGCTTCCTTCTATAGGTCTCTTCTTGTTGAGAAGTGAAGCGTCGGGTGTCTGACGCATGTTTCAGGCATATTCCCCTTCCTCTGTGTGAGGGGAGGGGGGCCCTGCACCCCCTGTACACCTCACTATATAGTCGCTCCGTAGACCACAATTCAACCGCAATCAGTCCTTATTCTACGTCTTGATACTTCTCCAACTCGCCGGTATTGTTGAGCGTTGGGTATAGCGCTTTGGCAACTCCCTTCATTGACTGTATCAAATACTGTAAAGCTCAGAGGCTCTACTTCTTCAAAGCGCTTAATATAGTCAGGAAACGTCACAAAGTCCTCAGACTCATCGCCCCACTCCTCAGCTAATGTAGCCTGCTTGGTTTATATGCATGAAGATATAGAACCTGTGGGCGGAGCATAACAGGCCGGCTACCGCAACGACGACACAGCTACCGACCATGCCTCTGGGGATAGGCCGTCCTCTGTCTAGCTTTAAGTCTTATATTATGGTAAACTATGCTCCATGAAGAAGGGTCTGGGATACTGCGTAGAGGTCAGGATCTGGGGTTTTCCGCATAAACATCCCGTCGTCCTCCAGACCCTTCCCCATGCATGGATCCTTGGTGGTGAAGAACCAGCTGCAGCTAAGCTACGACGGTACTCTAATAGAAATGGAGTCATTGGGGTAGATGGAGTAGATGGAGTAGATGGAGTAGATGGAGTAGATGGGGTAGATGGAGTAGGCGCCTCGACCCAACATTCACTAACATATCAATGAGATACATTTTCCCCTATGCTTCCCAAGCAATAGTGGGCTTCTTACTTAACTTCTGCGGAATCGCCAAGTTTACCTGTCATATCGAGCACTCTCAGTCCTTCTGCATCCTGGACTACACCTTCAAATAAGCACTCTAACATCCTTCTGCATCTTGGAATATTCCTTCAAACATGGGCTCCCAATCGTCGCCTCTCCGGGTGTTGATAGTAGGATCTGGTTAGTACCCATGTCATATATCCCCATGGCCTCGACTAAGTTGTCTAAGGATCTGCGGGGCTGCTATTTGCCCAAGCTCTGAAGAAGGTAAATTACATTATTGTCGTGACCGCTGCTTATACAAATAGGCTGGAATTGCCTGCACCGTGTTTGAACAAGACACAAGCTTGTATCAACGACCCCGGGATTGGAACTTTGGCATATACTGGGCGCAGAATGGGCTTGGAGCCTGTTTGCCTGAGCATCTCCATCCTTTAGTGAAGACCGTGCAAACTGATGCGAATTTTGAGACTGATGAAAACAACACCATGCCAATTCATAATGGTCAGACTGGAGAATTGTTGCAACCCATGCCTTGTCCTTTCGGCTGGCGAGTCAGGAGAAAAATGTGGCTCAAGATGTTGCAAGATGGTGTTGATATCAAGGTTCGTCCTGCACCTCCTAGATGACTACTACGCTCCCACGTACCTGTCTGACTGCGTATAGTGGAGTAAACGACTTCAGCACATTGAAACCTCAGACAATATCGTGACAATTACCTTCGAGGATGGTACAAAAGAAAGCGGCAATCTTCTTATCGGTGCTGAAGGCGCACATTCGCTCACTCGCGAATACCTTCTGGGCCCGAAGGAGGCAGCATTGCTGCCATGTCCAATTGTTTCTAGTATAACAATCAGCAAGATTAGCCGAGAAGCCTCACTCGCCCTCCGCGCGCTGAACACAAATCACACAATTACTATCCACCCTGAAGGATTGTTCACCTGGACGGGCAGTATGTCCTTCTGATTCTCAGCTACACGTTCACTAATGAGTCTCAAGTTCATGATGTCACATCTGAGGATCCTGCAGAATGGACGTGGATGTTGATCCAGTCGTGGCGATCAGACGAGCCGACAGGTCTCGAGGGTGACGCTATCCTACAAGATATGTATAGGCGCGGAAGAACTTATTATGCCTATCCTTTTAACGAAGTCTTTACGAGCATCCCGCTTGGGACAAAAGTCTGGCATAACAGACTTTCAACCTGGCCGACCAAGGCATGGAATGGAACGGGCCTTGTTACTTTGGCTGGAGACGCTGCACATCCAATGACTTTCCGTGAGTCTAATTGATATCCGTATTGAAAATGCTTGCTTAGCTAGAAAATTTAGATCGTGGACAGGGCGTGAACAATGCCATCACTGATGCAGCAGACTTCCTCGTCCACCTCCAAGCCATGAAGGAGCACACACCTGAAGAACTCATCGTTGCAGTCAAGAAATACGAAAAAGCGCTTGTGCCGAGAGGTAAGGAAGCAGTCTTGGCTGCGTATAAGAACTCGCTTCTTGTTCATGATTGGAAGACTGCACAACAATCTCCTCTTTTCACTAAAGGTTTGGCGAAATATAAGCTGCAGGAAAAAGATGTTGCAGCTATCAAGATTGTTGAGGTTGCTGAACCTGCTGCTCATAGTCTTTTTGATGAGCCTCAGATGGTCCCCTCGACAAAGATTTAAGTTCAGGGTTGATTGGAGGTGCCTTTACATTTCGGTAGCGGAAGATGAGGATGAGAATTTGGGACTTGGCGCTAAATTTGAGTCGGAAGGGTGGCGTTTGAAATCTCAACTACTTTTCTATCGTTTATGCAATATTCATATCTCTTAGATCCCGCAGTCACGCTCATCCATCTGATTCCATAAACCGCGTTAAGACTAAGTGTCAGTTTGCAAAATTCTACCTCTTTTGTCTTAGTCTAGGTCGTCCACTTTATTAGTTGATTATTGGTAGTCGAATTAAACATCATACTGAGTCAGGTCCGTCCTATATGAGAGGAACACTTTTTATGATATCAGAGCACCTCCAATCTCGTAAACGAAGGATGCGAAAAGGGGAAGGAGTCATTAATCGACCACGTGATCATGCCTTCCTCATGAATATTGTTGAAGTGTGCCACGTGACGTGAGGCACAGACAGTTGCTGTTGGCACTTGCCTGGCACTTGCCTGGCGCCGTTTCAAGCACGTCTCACTTGTAGACCATATATGTGGCCTGAATGCCCTCGTAGTTTATTCTGTACAGTTGACAATTCACTTGATTTACCCTATTGAGTTCTGTTTACGATTCTTGTGTTTGTATTGATATTACGGAGCTTGGAACAGTCATATTCCAACAAATATAGCTGGCCACAGTTCAGCGAACGGGATTAGAGCGTCTAGGCTATCCCACAACTCCTAGGGCAAGAGCTCTAGACGCTTCACACAGTCCTGCTTACTCTTCGAAAGTCAGGTGAGGAATTTCTCTCTTCGCGCGGTATCGCCTTATATGGTAGAGAGGCGGATATGCCGTAGAATATCGCCATCGTAGAATTTCGCGCTATTCGGGTCATATTCGCGTAGGAATTTCTTAACTAGCAGACTAAGGTCTGGATTCGTTAGCTTAGGATGACTTACGAAAGAGAAGAGAAGAGAAGAAGAGTTCGCAGACCGTCAGGGTTCAGATTTGACGGGGACGCGGCCATTCTGGAAGAACAAGAGCAACGGCCTGCAGGCTCAAGCCCGCTTCCTCTTGCCTAGCACGTCGCCTATATTTCTGACCTTTAGTGCGGCCGACATGCAGTGGCAGGACTTGCATCGGCACTTCCCTGGCTTTGCGGACGCGATGGCAGCTAACGACACTATCTAGTGTAAGTTTGTCTGGGATCGGGTCTAGGATCACCCGCATCTCATCGCTCACTTTCTAGTCATTCGATTCCAGGTGTTTACCGACCACGTTCTACGACCATTTTTGGGGTTTACTGATTACTGGTACCGGTTCGAATGGCAGGCCTGCGGTTCGGGCCTCCTCCATTGCCTGTTTTGGGTTCTGTCCGCACCTCCTCTTGACTACGATACGGATGCGGCGCGAGCGGCATTCGCCCAGTACTGGGGCGGAAAGATTACAGCTTGGAATCCGGACCCGTTACGGTTGCCTAATACGCGGAATCCTGTCTCTCTTGCTCTAAGAGATGTAGCAAATACAGCCAATCAGTTTGTGGCCTTTCTTAACCGCCTCCAGATGCATTCGGCCTGTCGAGCACCTTATTGCTTACGGGCGAGAAAAGGCTCAGACCAAGCCCCAGTCTGCCGCTTTTTATTTCCTCGACCGCTCTTTACAGAGCCAGTGGTGACCAAGGAAATCGATCACAAGGCGTGACTGTTTTCTCCAGCCCGAAATCAAGAGACCCTCAACTAGTGCGCACCTGTCATCAAGATGGGATGGGCGACCAACCCAGATATTCAACCCCTCTACGACTCTGCATGCAGTGCTCTCTTATGTTGGAAAGTATGTTTCCAAGCCCGAGAAGTCGTCAGCCTCTTATACGGAATTACAGGCTCAGATCCTCCTATGCATCAACGACCGAGCACCTCTTCTATCATTTGTATCCAGAATGCTAAATAAGCTGATTGGAGAGCGTGATTGGTCGGCACAAGAAGTCTCCTATGTCCTTTTACAACTCCCAGTTCAAAAGTCCTCGCGGATGCTCGTGAGCCTCGATTGTCGCCTAGTGGAGGCTCACCGCGACCTCATCGACTTCCAGCTCATCCAGGGTAGAGAAAAGCTCGGCCAGGGTAGAGGGTTAAACTTCGGACAAAGCTCATCCAGGGTAGAAAAGTGCGCCACAAAAGCTCATCCAGGGTAGAGAATGTGCCAAGCATACGCTAGGCGGCCGGGACATGACACGCGACTAATACGTAAAAATGTGACACGTGTTAAATAACTTTGACCTTCTTTCATACATACTCTATTCTTGGGTTTACCTGTATTCCTGTACTCCTAAATTACTATTATGACTAAACAAGCAACTCAATTTGTCGAACGGTAGATGAATAGTTTGAGTGTAAGTATATATGTATTCTATTTCCAGCATATGCTAAGCATATGCACAATACACAGCGCGTCAAGTAAGACGCGACGCGTTTTTACATCAGCAAATACGGGGCATATCCCAACTTCAAAAAAAAAAAACAACGCGTCTTACTTGACGCGTTGTGTGTTACGCATATGCTTAGCATATTTTGTTCATGCACGCCTTATACTGTGGTGGGGATCACATGACTTGCACGTGATGCGCATGCGAGTATAACATGGCTGGAATTTTCTGTGCAGACAGACACGACCATCTTTTCACAACAACACAACTTTATAATATAAATACACATTCTCTTAACAACTCTTTTATAATATGGGGTTTTGTGCCCTTCCTTATAACTACTCTTTCTACACATTAGATCCTGTTCTTGTTCCTATATTCTTAGTATAGTTGATTCAAACCCTCCTATAATACTACATCTAGAATAGTCTAAAGCTTATCTAAAGTAGAGAATTATGCCACCAGAGCTCATCTAGTGTAGAAAAAATGTGGCGTTCTGCCTTGCGTCACTTTCTACCCTGGCCAAGCTTTTCTCTACCCTAGATGAGCTGTAAGCTCCGACCTTATTGTACTAGAGTCTGGTAAGGTTATGGCCTAGCGTTCTGCTTTGAAAATATATCAAGATTGTCTTGTGGACATGGCTAATGGCAATACAGCACTTCTAAGGCTATTGCTTTTTGACTGCCTTCAAAACTGGGATTGGTTAGCCTGGAAGATTCAACCTCAAGCCGCCACAAGGGTCATCAACTACTTCCTATAGTATCCAAACGACCCAACGTCTGCCATGTACTCAGACTATTACCGCGTAAAGCTTATGCTGCATTATCTATTTGTAAACTGGGAAGACCTGTTATATATCAATGGCCAAACGTACAGGACATAAATAGATGCCTTCTAAGCCTGCTTGCAGTTATATAGCCACCCGGAAGACTTCTATACCGATCTGAATAATGAAGGCGACAATACAGGATCGGATACAGAGACCGACAAGGATCTAGGTCCTAAAGATGGATCTGATATCGACTATCTCCTTGCTGATTTTAAGGCCTTTACTTGCCGTCGACCACAGGAGGATTTTACAGACATGGATCTTGGACAGGACATAGGGGCCTAGTGTTACGGGCTACTCCCTTATTC
Source organism: Halenospora varia (assembly GCA_020726485.1). Classification (NCBI taxonomy): domain Eukaryota; kingdom Fungi; phylum Ascomycota; class Leotiomycetes; order Helotiales; family Solenopeziaceae; genus Halenospora; species Halenospora varia. Next base: position 1,195,785 of record JAHEWH010000019.1, read on the forward strand.
GGCTCAGCTATGCTATCAACAAACTAAGTACAACCTTAGTACAGGGTGAGCCAGGCGTGCCTAGGCTCCCAACCTCGGCACAGGGTGAGCCAGGCGTGCCCAGGCTCCCAACCTCGGCACAGGGTGAGCCAGGCGTGCCCAGGCTCCCAACCTCGGCACAGGGTGAGCAAGGCGTGCCCAGGCTCCTAACCTCGGCACAGGGTGAGCCAGGCGTGCTCAGGCCCCCAGCCTTAACAGGCATGCTCAGACACCCCTTATTATTATTTAATCTCCGCGCTTTGCTACTTATAGGGTTCTCCTTTTTCATGTCTTACTAAGTACAAGCCACCTAATTTCCCCCTTTTTCCCCCCTTTCTTCCCCTTTATTTAGGGGCTGGTTTAAGGATGTATATATAACCCTTAGTTGATAGCTACTTTCTCTTTTCTCTTTATCAAATTCAAAGACGGTTTTTGTAAGGCCTTAGGCCTATACAAGCCCCACTCCGCTACCTGTCTTAGTATTTGAGTCGTGTTATGTGATACCATATAATACCTCTGTGAACCTGCCTTATAAGACTGATTAAGTAGAATCATCTTAGGCAGAATACTCTGTCTGTCTTTTGACATATAGTGCTTATAGCAGAGGACCTATATAGGGCATAATAGTCTAGTATAGGAGCCTTACAGTTTTACCCAGGCTTCCTGCTTTGATCGTACACTTTAGTAGGAACCCTTACAGGACTACTTTTTCTTTTCTTTCCTTTAACAAACTTCTGCTTTTATATAAGTATTAATTACTTGAGCACTCCTAACTTTAACTTCTTCTCCTACAAAAACCTCTTTTTGTTCTAAAAACCTTTATATATATATCTTAGAACTTCTACCTAAGCCTTGACATAATAGTGTAGAGGGGGCTCTACAAGAAGAAAGCAGGAACAGATACAGGATCTAGTATATGGCAGGAAGCTTCACAAGACAGAGGAAGTAGAAGGATTAGAAGCTAAATCAAAGGTATATAGATCAATAGTTAGATTAGTAGTTAAAGTACTTAAATATATAAATAAATGTGTTCTGGTTGTGTTGTTATAAAGGTGGTGATGTCTGTCTGCACAGAAAATTCCAATAATGTTATACCTGCATGCGCATCACGTGAAAGTCACGTGATCCCCACTACATCCGTCCCCCCTTCATTTACTACTTGCCCCAAGTAGCTAAAGAAGGAAATGCAGTACAATGTAAAGAAGAGATTTTAAAGATGGAAAGAAAAGGAAAAACATACAAGTAAAACAAATCCCCAAGTTAGGTGACTTTGCTTTAACCTTCTTCTGTTAATATTAAATATAACTTTAACTTTAACTTTAACTTTAAACAACATTATAACAAGAGAGTATAAGTCATACTTAGGCGGAGAGTATATATATCTCCAACCCCCTCTCTTCCTTCTCTAACTTCTCTTTTTATTAACAACTTTATATATCAACACTATATCCTAACAATGCCTTTGACTTTGACTCTTAATTGGCACAGAGTTGTGGCGATAAGAATCATTCTGCTAAGTTCCTTCCTTCTATTAATTGCACTGTCACATATTAACTTCTTTGTAGTAGATCTGCGCAAAACCTTAACTTTAAATTCACCTCCTCTTACTTATTGACATATATAACAGGATCGATATACAATTAGAGGATAGACATATTATAGGAGGGTAGAGGATAATAGTGGATTGTAGAGGATGGCAAATTAATAAATCCAATCCTGCTAAGTACTGCCTTCCTCTTCTAATTGACTTAGATTTGACCTTTATACTAGGTTCTGATCTCCCTTAATATATATCGACACACAAAGGGATCGACACACAATTAGAGGATGGGCATATCATTAAAGGATGGAAGGATGTTATATAATAGAATGAGATCTAGCTAAGTCTCCCTTCTCTTATAATTGCCGCCTATTAACATTATAAAGTTCCACATTTGACATTTAGCTTCTAACTTTGGCGATTGCGACAGCACATTACTATAAACACACACATACACATTTTGGGTAGGTAGGTAAAGGTATAGAGAAGTTTCCCCCTCCTTCTTTCCTTCTTTCTGTGGTTGTGTCTGCTAAAGCTAATAGATCCAATAGCCTCCTAGATTCTGGACTCTAGATTTAACAACACAACTAATCCCCTAGACTCTAGATTTTCCTTTTTCTTTTTTTTTTTGTATTTAGTTTTGTATTATTGTTTCCAAGTCCTAGTGGATCTTTGTTTCCTTTTGTTGTAGGCGCCAGATCTGTGGGCATTTGAGCTATTGTGGGTCCTAGGGCTTCTAAAGCAGTCGCTAAGCTTTTATAGGAAGACCTTTTAAGCTCTCAAAATAGGCTTCTTGCTTTGTGGGGTTTTTGAGCTTTTTGAGAGGGTAACCTCTTACCATTATATTTTTATAGGCTTTTGACTTTTGTGCACTGCCTTGGTATGTTCTGGCTATTCTACTCTTCTTCCCTAAGCCTTAGGTGCCTAGGCCACAGCTACTGCCTCTAGCCAAGAAGTGGGGTAAATGAATTGTGTATGTCCTGGCCTAAAAGACAGAGATAGGGGAATTGTGCTCCGGCCTAGTTTTATATTGCCAAGTGCAACACTAGCTTCTACATAATAGAAGCGTCTTGATTGACCTTCCCTATAACAGGAAGGGAGTGTGGCTTTATACTGCCTTAAGGCCAAGAATCCATTCTGCTTATAGAGGGTTTCTAGGCTTTAAAACAACTATTGATTATAGTATATTAAGCTTGCTAGTCTGCTATTAAGGTTAGTGGTTAAATGACAAATCTATTATGCTATTGCTGTGGTATCATTTCTTGATCTTTGTCCTTGACTAAATTGTTGCTTTCTGACTTGGTTCCTTCTATTATATCGTTAGGAGAGTAAAAGTACTGTTCTTGTTCTATAAAGAGCTTTAACCTGCTTCTAGAAAAGGTTCCTCTTAGAAGTACTCTGTTAGATCCAAGTTCTTTTAGCTTGTAGTAACCCTTTTCTTGATTTGTAGAGTAAATTTAATATAGCCCTAACCATCTAAAATCTAACTTCCTGCTTAAAGACATGTCTACTTCTCTGACCAAATCATGCCGTAAAACAATGTCTTCTTCCTTTAGAGGTCTTGATCTGATATTATGTCTGGCGTTAAATGCTTCTTTGCCTTCTTGTTGTTATTATGTCTTGTAATAAATGGTTTTATTAGTGTCCTGCTTGTATAATTGAAATTGTCTTGCTCTTAGTTTAATAAGCTTTGATCTGTTCTTGATTTCTCTTATAAAAAGGGTCCTTTATGTTAGTACCTTAGATTTTACAGGCAAGATAGGTTCGCGTCTATACACTATATAAAAGGGGTATATCCTGTAAGTCTATAAATAGTGGTGCGGTCTGCAAATAGTACTGCCATTAAGTTGTCTACCTAATTGCCACCAAGCTTTAAAAGAGTGTCTTTTAGGGGTCTATGTCCTTGTTTAATCATTCCATTTGTAGTGGTATGGTATATAGAGACCTGAACCCTGTCTATCCCCTATTTGTTTAGGAGGAAAATCACTTCTTCTTTAAACTTGCCACCTCTATTAACAACCATTCTCTAGAAAATCCTATATCTGCAAATAATGTCTTCTTAGATAAATATAGCCACTGTCTTTGCTTCCTTGTTTATAATAGCCCTAGCTTTAACCTATCTACTTATATTGTCTCTTGCTATAACTATATACTTCTTCCCTTTGCTATATAGTATATAGGTGATGTCAATTGCCCATTTTTCTATTAAACCATTAGAAGCAGTAGGGTATATAGCTTCTTCCTCCCTTCTAGCAGTTCTGAACTAACATTCCTTATAAGTTTTTATATAGTCCCTAATGTCCTTATAACAACCATACTAGAAATATCACTATAAGACTCTATAATAGGTACTCTCCTGTCCCTTGTGTCCACTTATATTATAGATGTTATATAGGATCTAGGCTTAAGTCTTCTTATTGTCAATCACTAGCTTTGTTAGCATCCCTTTTATAGGTAGTCGTTATAGCTTCTGTCTATAGACTCTATACTTTAATGCCTCCTTCTTGAACTTCCGGAACTTAGTAAGGCTCATCTCCCTTGGCTTCTTTAGTGTTGTCAAGTATATTACAATTCTTATAGAACTTTCTCTATATTCCGCCTTAGAAATTAGTGTTATATAATCTGGTCCCTTATATCTAGTAAAACTCCCCTCTAATTCATCATTTTGGGCTCCCTCCTGCTCTTATAGCCTAGCGGCTCTATCCTTTATATCTTAAAGAATCTGCCTCTAGTTCTTGAGTTTGGGGTCCTCTTCTTCTGATTTATTATTGCTGTTGTCTACTATTATAGGGCAGATTTTATATGCTCCTATTTTAGAAAGAATCCAGTCATCTATGTCTTTATCTTTATCGTCCGTATTATTAGGGTGTCCTGGTCGTCGCGACAAGGCGTCTATAGTAGTATGTTGTTTCCTAGGTATATATTATACTTTAAAGTCAAAAAGGCATATCCAAGCTAACCATCTTATAATCAGTGCTCCTAGGTGGTCTGTTGCCGCTCTATTTAGCTGTGCTACTAATATGTTTATGTCCGTTTTAAGTATAAAGTAAACTCTAATTACCCAAACATAGAGCTTCTTGAGGATTTTCAAGACTCCTCTACATTCTTGTTTTGTAGTGTTATAATTTTGTTCTGCTTAGGACCAGACCCCGCTTTTGTATTATAAGGGTCTTACCCTTTGTGTTTTGGGATCTCTCTGACTAAGGTAGCCTTTATAGCCTTTAAGACTAGCGTCTATAACAACAATAATCTCTCTAGCTCCAGGTAAGTAGTCAATTTGTATTAATATAGGTGCTATAATCATAGCGTCCTAGAGCTTCTTTATAGCCTGCCCTGTAATTCTAGGTCCTAGTGCCATTCTACTCCCTTTTTTAGGAGATAATAGATAGGTTCTACAATTGGCCTAAAGTCTTTTACCTAAATGTAGAAGTAGCCACAGAGGCCTAGAAATCCTTTTGCTTCTATTATGTTCTCTAGTTCCTTCTAATTTTGAATCTTGATTACCTTGTCCGCGGATAGTTCCCTTCCGCCTAAATTACAGACAAAGCCGACTATGTTTAACCCATTCCTATAGAATTGTGACTTGGCTCTAATTGATCTACCTGTTCTTTTAATTCTTTAAGCGTTTTGTTAAGGTTTTGGATATGTTTAAGTATAAATTATTATATTCCTGGAAGTGCTTCTTCTCTATTATAGTCTATATAAGGTCCTTTTACTCCGATGTCGTCTATAAAGGGCATAGCTATGTCTGGGCAAATGTCCTCTAGTACTAGGTTTATGATTCTAACAAATTGTGTTACTAAGTTTGTGGCTCCTTATAGTAGTGTTATATTCCTTAGCAATCTAAGTGGTATAAAGAAAGCAGTCAAGTCTCTGCTCTTGGATATAGTACCATTTGGTTATAACTAGAATAAAGGTCTACTAGACTTGTAATATAGCACCTAGCAAATTCTTCTACAAATTTGTTAACTAAGGGTGGCAAGTTTATGTCTCTCCTAGTAACTATATTTAGTAATGTCACCAAGTTGATTAGCCTATATTCTCTAGGCTTCTTCTTCTTAACTAGAAACCAAGCATTCCTATATAGCCCTTTAGAGTATTCTAGCACATCTCTGTCTAGTCTCTCTTTAAACATCTTTATTATAATGGCAGTAGTGCTCTTAGACAAGGGTAGGTAGGTGCTTGCCAGGCCTTATACTCCACTATACTAAGTATAATTGGCGGAGAAACATCTTTATAAAATCGTCTACATTCTGGCTAGTTAAAAGCAATGACCTTTTCTCTATTAATCAACATTTCTTTAAGTAGCTCTCTTTCTGCAAGTTGGAGTATATTACTAATGTCAAGTTCTTTTATCTGTTCTGTTATAAGGTATAAGCGCCTAGGGATGTCTATAAATCTTGGTATAAGGTATTGTTAGTATTTCCCAAATTGCTTCTAGTATATGTCCCTTTCTTTTGATCTTATATACTAATCTCTTCTTCCTCCTAGCACTTATCCTAACCATTGGCTTTATCTACTAGTTGGACTTTCTTGTCTTTGGTTTTATAGGCTGCATTTATATTGGCATACCGTCTCTTTTCTCTATAAGGATTCTGGAGTGACAAATCTTTATAGTCTGTTATAAAGTCTATAGTCTTGATTGACAAAAAATGACTACCTAGCTCTTTGTCCCCCCTCTTAGAAGGAAGAAACTTGTCCCTAAGTTTAGTAGAAAAATCATTAGTTGCGTAGTAAATTCTAGGGTCCTGACTATAGCTCTGCTTTTATATCGGTTAGGCGTTTCCTAAGCTATTAGATGTAGCTATTGTCCTACTTAGAATCACTGTCTGATTATATCATTCCTATAATTTCTGTGATCAAGCTTTAATTGTCTCTTTTGCTTTCTAGGTCTCTGTGTTTGTCTTGACTGTTATGATCACCCCTATTCTTGGTTATAAAATAGGCATATACTAGTCTATCTTCATCGTCCCTTAGATACCTTAGAGTGACTCTTGCCTTCCTAAAGAACAGGAATCCAAGTATAATCTTGATGCCTAGACAGTCTATAATATAGAACCTGGTCCAAACCACACTATTCCAATCATAACAGGACATTATCTGCAAATCTAACAAATCTTGACTTGCTTCTAATAATTGTTCTTAAGGCCATTCCTAAACTATAAGTGATTGGAATCTCAAATCGCATAACTATGTCTAGTTAATTATACTAACTTCTGCTCTAGTGTTAAGTGTTACTCTAACATCTAAAAGCTTAGTTCTTCCTATTAGTATAATAACCACTTTTGGCGTTAGCAAATAGTAGTCTAAGTAGCTAGAGTATGCTTCCACTAATATAGGGCACACCTCCACCGTTTGGTATAGTTCTGGCTTGTCTTGTCTGTCAAGTATTGGCCACTACTAACCACACTCCTTATAGTATTATATACTAGATTTTGTTCAAAACCTAGAGCGCCGATCTTACTCTTATTAATAAGGGTTTCTTGCATTTTCCGGTCGATCCTTCTAGGCTTTATAGTTCTTGTTTTCTTAGTAAGGTGTAGTATAGGGTCTAGTAGTAACACTATGTCGCCACTATAAATCTAGGTAGAATTGTCATTTGGCTTAGTAATTTACTCAGGGCTCCTTTATAGCTATAGCCATCTTTAGCAGTGTCTCTAGTGTTCCTTGTTCCTTATAGCAGTACTATATGGTGTTTTGACCACATGTCCTAGGTCATTCCTATATTGTTCCTTAGGTCTTTCTTAGGTCCTTGACTTGGCTATCCTTTCTTTTTAGAATCTCCCTTAGTACAGGTCTCTCCTAGACATTGTTATTATCAAATCTAACAGTTTTTGGTTATAATACTTTTGGGCGTCTATAGGAAGCTTGCTTCTATAGCCGTTCTTGTAGTGTTTCCTTTATATATAGCATGCTTCTCTTAGAGGCTCTCTTTGACTTCCTGGTCTCTATAGGTTTAATCCTGGCTTCTCTTGCAATCATCCCTTAGATCTAGGCACTCCTCTCTTGGTAAGTACTCTCTCCTCTAGTAGGTTAGAGATGTTATAGGTATTGTCCCTATAGGCTTCTATGTTCCTAACTATGCTTTCCTGGGGTTGTCTGCTCTCTTTCAATCTGCTTATGTTTAGCATTCTCTTATAGTGCCTTCTTCCTCGTTCTGGAATGTGACTATAGATGGTGTTTATAGTGCGTTATATGATCTGATTCCTTTAGGGTAGGTTGTTACTAAACTGTATAGGTATTACTGGCTTACTTAGATCCTAGGGTCCAAGACAGATATAGTAGCCGTCGTCTGATTGTAAATCACTCCCTTCCTAATAAACATCTTATAGTCATAGTACTAGTTTATATATCTATAAGGTCTTATAGTCTTATTCCTTTAGCTTGGATGTTATAAACTACTTGCAGATTTTATTGTCACAAAAGCCTTTCCTAGAGCATGATTAAAATCCGCCTAATTAATATCAACAATTGGTCTAAATAAATCCTCTAGTAAGTCGGTATAGTCTATAGAGTTAACATTTGCTGTGGTTACTCTCTACTAAGCGCGTTTAGCCACTGCTTGCAAAATCTGCAGTTTGTCAAGCCCTTTAGTGATCTTATTAATGTCCTGTTTGTCATCTCTAGCGGTAGTCCCTGGCCTTAGTACAAACAAAAGGTAAAATAGCAGGCATCGGTTCCTTAGAGACTCCTTGGTTCCTGCTTATAATATATATTATGTCTAGGTTGTCAAATCTAGCAGGTAGTCCACCTATACCTTGCTCTTCTACTAGGTCATTTATGTCTTTCAAAACAGCACAACTGCTCTTAATAGTTATATAAACTTCTTGGAAGGTCTTTATATTGTCTAGATCAAATTTGGTCCTGATTGCTACTAATCTCATCGCCTTGATCTTAAGGCTCTATAGTAGGGCATATATAAATTTAAACATAAGGGCTTTGTTAGTGATGTTGCCCTTCTTGACACACTTTACCCTAATCTTGTAGAATCCCCTATAGTATTTGTGGATTTAGCTCTAGGTCACTAGTCTAAGGTTGACAAGTTGCTTAAAATCTCTGATATATTTCTCTAGGTAGCCTACTATATATAGTAGCTAGTCTGAGTTGTTATAACAGTACTCTCTTAGAAGCATTCCTTAAATGACTCCTATAAGGTTAAATCCTTATATTCTGGTAGTTGTTCTATATCCCTTTTAATCCAAGTAGCTAAGTATTCTGCCGTTTGTTCCTTCTTCTTATTATTATCTTTGACATTATAGTCTTTAAAGCATCGGTTAAGTGCTTTAAGAAAGGCTATAATCTCTTTCCTTTAAAGTATAGACTGCTATAACCTCCTAGAACTGTATTGGGTGGTATAGAATCATTTTTGACTAAGGTTTTGGTTGCTTTCCTCCTAGTATTGGCTTCTTCCCTCTAAAGCAAGATGAATCCAAACCGACTTTAGGGTTTTCTGACATAGAAGCTAGGGTAGACGGTATTGCTAAATCTTAAGATGCCATTATATTAAGGCTTAGGTAGAAGTTCTAAGATATATATAGAAAAATTTATAGAAAAAAAAAAGAGGTTTCTGCAAAAGGAGAAGCTAAGGTTAGGAGTGCCTAAGTAATCAATACCTATATAAAAGTAGAAGTTTGTTAAAGGAAAGGAAAAGAAAGAAAAGAAAGAGTAGTCCTCTAACACATATAAGTCCTGGGTATTTCTCTCTTTAGACACTAAAAAAATGTTAATCCACAAATCCAAAACACAAAGCAAGCATATAAGACAGAAAATAAAACTAATATAAGGTCAGACATATAATAACTAATATATAAAGTAAACATATAAAACAAGTAGTAAAATCTATATATAAAGAACAAGTATATAAAACCAAACAGAAGCTTAGATATAAGGAAAATCAAGCGGCAACTTCCTGCTATTATATATCTAAGCTATAACACTACTATAAGCACTATAATGCTTTATTATCATTTCTCTTCCCTTCTAAAACCACCTACTTTATCTTACCTGTTTCTTCTTCTTATATAAAACCGGAATCAAGGTTATTTATACTACAGCTTTGCCGATCAGAGGTCTGTTCCCTCTTCTATAATTTCTAGTACCCTAGGGTCTTCACTTTTTAGGTAAAGTGTTAATAAAGCTCCCTAAAGGTCATTGTCTTTTGCCTCCTGGCAGAGAAAGACTAAGTAAATAGCTCCCTATAGGCTTTTATTGTTTGCTGATATCTTAAATTGTTGTTCTGTTCTATTAAGGGAAAGAAGGTCTGGCTTGCTTGACAAATCTGCTCTTATAAGGCCGTAGTCCAAATAATTATTATTTGGTGTCAGTTTATGCTTCTTTATAAGGAGGCTTACCTAATATATTGTGTTAATAAGATTTATAAGGTAAAAGATAATACTAAGCTTGTTGATACTAATCTAAGTACTTCTTGTTGAGCATTCTCAACCTAGCACTACAGAGCTGCCTGTTCCCTGTGTAGGTCACTAAATTTTATATAAAGGGGGCTCTATAAGAAGAAAGCAGGAACAGATACAGGATCTAGTATATAGCAGGAAGCTTACAAGACAGAGAAGTAGAAGGATTAGAAGCCAAATTAAAGTATATAGATTAATAGTTAGATCAGTAGTTAAAGTACTTAAATATATAAATAATGTGTTTTGTTGTGTTGTTATAAAGGTGATGTCTGTCTGCACAGAAAATTCCAACAATGTTATACCTGCATGCGCATCACGTGAAAGTCACGTGATCCCCACTATAATAGCATCTTAAGATTTGGCAATACTGTCTACCCTAGCTTCTATATTAGAAAACCCTAAAGTTGGTTCTGATTTATCTTGCTTTAGAGGAAAGAAGCCTATACTAGGAGGAAAGTAACCAAAACCTTAGTCAAAAATGATTCTATACTACCTAATACCAGTTCTAGGAGGTTATAGCAGCCTATACTTTAAAGGGAAGAAGATTATAGCCTTTCTTAAAGCACTTAACCGATGCTTTAAAGACTATAGTGTTAATGATAATAATAAGAAGAAGGAACAGACAGCAGAATACTTAGCCACTTAGATCAAAAAGGATATAGAATAACTACCAGAATATAAGGATTTAACCTTATAGGAGTCATTATATTATACCTGACTAAAGCTTATAGTTGCCTAGTAGTCTGCCGGCTTACAACTTTTATAGGTTCCTTATAGTTTGCATCTAGCTCTATAACTTGTTACTAATGCTTTGGCTAAGTATAAGGCAAACAACATTTTGATTAAGGTTTTTAAGAATAGGTGGCACAAATTTTAAGCACTTAAGCTTAATAACAATTATGTTGTCAAGAAGCAAGATGCTAAAGCTACAAAATCTCTATAAAAGCCAGGCCAAAAAGCTACTATTAAGTCTACTAATATTATTGACAAATCTCTCTAGGAGATCGCCAGCAATATATATAAAACTTATAAGAACATCTATAACTTGTATATCACAACTTAGGAACTTCTTTGGGAAATTTAGGGCCTTTGCCAGGTAAGCAGATCTCTAGCAGTCTGCTAGCTGTCTGCTAACACCAAATTTCTAGGATTTGTTTAAGATTTTTAATAAGTATAAAAAGGGCAAGGCTTCTGATATTATAGAGAAGGATGATAATGATATATACTATTTAGTAGAGGATGCAGGAGATAGAGATAATAGTGTTAGTAATAGCATTCCTGCCTAATAGTTATAATAGTTTAGTACTAAGTTTATAGGTTTTGGTTTGGTTTAAACTAGTGTTCTAGGTATAGTAAATACCTAGCTAAATGCTAGCGATCTGCTAGTATAGTACTAGGATAGTATAATGAAATAAATCTCTATTCTACCACTCTCTTTATAGTAATTTCTCTTAGTTTTGACATCCTTCTAAATTTCCTACTACCTTATTAAACTACCAAACTAATTGCTAAGTCCTAATTAGAAAATATAGAAGAGTATAGTATGCTTTTACTAAATGTTATGCCCGACTAAAGCTTATAGTTACCTAGGCAATTAATATTACAGAAGCTTACTAATAGATTATAGGCTCTTTGCTAGGGAAGTTATTATAGTATTATATCAATAAACTAATCGCTAAAGAAAGAGAGAAATAAGCCTAGAGGAAGAGAATTATAACCCCTCTAGCAGGATAGAATATATAGTATAATATAGGCTGTACCTATATAAAGTAAGAACCTTATATTGCCTCCTTCCTTCTTATAGCTGGCCTCTAGTCTATACTCTGCCGACTGTTTGCTAGTAATTGATTTTTGTAAGGATCTAATAATTTAAACCTTGTTTTTAGGTTAATATACTAGGCTGATTCTGGAGCGCGCTAAACCTTAATTTTTGAGGATATAATTGTAATGATATAGGGATACCGGCTAAGCGTAGCCGGGTACTTAGTAACGTCAGGTTGGTATTATAACAGAAGTGTGGCAGTCAGGTGGTTGTTCACTTAGAAGTGAACCCGTTACTTAAATAGGTAAACAAAGCTAGTATTAAATAACTATAGTAAGTTGAGCACAAAGCTCCTATCTAAGGAAACTATCTAGACTTATATAGAACCTTCCTGCTCTTAGATTATAGTGGATCACCCTGATCCCCTATGGTCCTGGATCGTGGTGGATCACTCCGATCCCCCATGGTCCTATCCTGTCACGTGATCCCCACGTGACCCCCGTGCCAACTGATCCAGGTTCTCTGTGTGAGTACAACCGTACTTACCAAGCCTCAGGCCTGGTCTGCACATGATAATAAAATCGTGACAATAATTTTTGGTGGCAACTAGGCGTTTGTTTACTTTTTATCCCTAAACAACAAAATCTAAGACATAACTTTGGCTTTGCATTATTATATGTTTGCATTATAGGTATAATCCTAATTTGATATTTGCATCGCAGGCTAATAATTTATAGTTACTAATATATATAGCAAGAAAACTGATCCCAAGCCGGCTACTATAAAGGTAAAGAAGGCAACCAAGAATCTAAAGCTTACAAACCCTATAACCCTACTTAAGAATAAGGATAAGGGAAAGGCAATCAAGATCAACTTAGTATATATTCTTAACATTAACTTTATATCAAAACTGACATTTTTCTAGGATGATATAGGCAAGGGTCCCTCTAGCGCTCTGCTAGCTGTCTGCTAGCCTATTAAGTCTGCTTTTAACCTGTTATAACAATACTTTAATAATGATAAATTAGAGAATCCTCTTAAGTATGTCTATATTAGAACCTGGCATGTTTCCAAAGCTTTTAGTAAGCATTTCCAGGAGCCAACTCTAGAAGCTAAGCAGGCTCTTTATAACATCCATTCTATAAAGAAAAACACTTAAATTATTATAAGGTTTTGCGCCTATATTCCTAAAAATGTAAAGCTCAAAGCAGTTCTATATAATAAATGTATAAATGATATAATATACTACCTTAATGCTGTCTATATCACAGATCTAAAGGTTAACTCTAAAGCTTATATTAATTATTACAAAAAGCAGAAGGGTTGTGATCTAGTAAGTTACTAGCGCTTTGCTAGCAGTCTGCCGGCTTATAACTTTTATAGGTTCCTTATAGTTTATATCTAGCTCTATAACTTGTTACTAATACTTTGGCTAAGTATAAGGCAAACAACATTTTGATCAAGGTTTTTAAGAATAGGTGGCACAAATTTTAAGCACTTAAGCTTAATAATAATTGTGTTATTAAGAAGCAAGATACTAATACTACAAAATCTCTATAAAAGCCAGGTCAAAAAGCTACTATTAAGTCTACTAATATTATTGACAAATCTCTCTAGAAGATCGCCAGCAATATATATAAAACTTATAAGAACATCTATAACTTATATATTACAACTTAGGAACTTCTTTAGGAAATTTGGGGCCTTTGCCAGGTAAGCAGATCTCTAGCAGTCTGCTAGCTATCTGTTAACACCAAATTTCTAGGATTTGTTTAAGATTTTTAACAAGTATAAAAAGGGCAAGGCTCCTGATATTATAGAGAAGGATGATAATAATATATACTATTTGCAAAGGATATAGGAGATAGAGATAATGTTAGTAGTACATTTCTGCCTAATAGTTATAATAGTTTAGCACTAGTTTATAGGTTTTGGTTTGTTTAAACTAGCTTTTAGGATAGTAAATACCTAGCTAAATGCAGCGATCTGCTAGATAGTACTAGGATAGTATAATAAAATAAATCTCCATTCTACACTCTCTTTATAGTATTTCTCCTGGTTTTACATCCTTCTAAATTTCCCACTACCTTATTAAACTGCCAAACTAATTGCTAAGTCCCAATTAGAAAATGTAGAAGAGTATAGTATGCTTTTATTATTATAGCATCTAGCACTATACTAGCATATTGCTAGTACTTAGCTAGTATAGAAAAAACCCTTATAAGGAAAACCACAAAGCTTATAAAGTAGTTCTTTGCCTTTTTCTTGCTAGTGCTTAGGGTGCCCTCTAGGCTTTCTCTTGCTTAAACTCTCTAATCTTCTCCTAGGCATTTGCTAGCATGTCTTAAGTAAGCCATTTATTATCCGCAAGACTATATCCTTTCTATCTTACTAGCCATTTAGGCCTTTGCCATTATATCTATATATCTAGTATTCTTTCTACTTCCTATTCCTCTTTACTATCAATAATGTCTGGCTAGATAACTACTATTAATTTGCTAGTATGTTCTTAGTAGGGTTTTAACAATTATATATAAAACATATTATAAAGGCGGTTATATTTGGTCAGGAGCTTAAGCTTATATAACTGCTTCCCAATTTGTTATATAACTTTAAAAGGGCCTAGAAACTTGTAGTCTAGCTTCTTGCTAGTCCGGATCGTCTAGATGTTTCTTAATAAAAGTAAAACCTTATCTCCTATATTAAACTCTATTAGTATATACTTCTTGTTATATCATTTCTTCTACTATCCTTTGGTTTTTAGCCAGCTCTTTTCTAGCTTGCTTTAAATCTCTATAATCTACTATACTTGTTCTTTTATAGCAGGTATCTCCCCTCTTATAAGATCGTCCTTGATTCCTTAGTGGGTTGTTAGTGGCATACTATACCGCGCTTTGTTTAGGGAACACCTAATAGCATTATGTTATATATTGTTATAAGCAAATTAGCTAAGGGGAGGAGGGTTACCTAATTGTCTTGTTTATAACAGATATAAA